>OX458973.1:10000000-11341980 GCA_949774945.1 Hoplodrina ambigua
CACTGCAGCATCCAATTATAATCTAACTACAATCACAATAACACGGTACTACAGCCAATTTCATCCGTAGTTACCTGTAATCAAAACAAAACATGAAAATGAAACAATCAGAACTTAGACCATATCCCTAATACAGCCAAATAACTATTTACCGGCAGACAAAGCGCCGTTGTCCCCGCTCTAATATTCTCTCACAGGATGTCCGAACAAGGTCCGACTACACCCAATGTCTAGCTATACTGCCCTCTAATTAACTAGGATTAGCTCTCTATCTCGTACTGGAAATGAGCTTGTTGTGTTCTCCACGGTCGGGATGGTTAGGTAGCTCGTGTACCTACCTACGTGAAAAATAAATGATCTGTGAATGTCTGATTTGGTCTGAGGAATATTTTGGAATGTTATTGGTGTATCTTCTTTTTGTTATTTTAGGTAATCTCATAGCTAGGCAGATACAATGAGTAATATACTCGTACTTAAACAAGATATGGTCTATGAAATATTTTAAAACAGACGACAGTAATAATAAATAAATCGTTTATTTTTAGGTAGCATAACATAACATCACGCCTGTAATCCCCGAAGGGTTAGACAGAGGTGCACCCATTAGTACACCCACATTTCGCCAGTTATGTTTTTAGTCCCATGTAATAGGGGGCGAGCCTATTGCCATCAACCGGGCACAAATCCAGACTCCGAGGCTGCTACTGAGAAATTCCTGATGGAAAAACCCAATAACACTTTGCCCGACCTGGGAATCGAACCCAAGACCTCATGCACAGCAGTCGCGCTTGCGACCACTAGACCAACGAGGCAGTCTATTTAGTTTAGTTTAGTTTAGTTTAGGTAGCATATTTTCTAATTCAAAGTAGCCATGTTGCCAAAGGGGCTGAGGCAGGCGGGGTCTAAGGGGGGTGGAGAAGATTCTGTTCTGTGATAGGGGTATATTCTGGAATACTGTCAAACATGAACAACTCCTATTTCTAATAAATATAGTAGAAGTATTATATTTAGTCAAGTTCACAGTAGTATTTTTCTGGATTCTTATCCCATAGACAGCGATGCAGACGAATTTGCTGATGTCTTGCCTCCGCTTTTCACTTTTATAAATCATGGCTTGTAATTTTATTACTATTTATAAGTTAGCAGTATTTAATTATTTAGTTCAAATTTTATCCACATCATAGTTCTGTGTTTGTTGGTTAGTTCAAAGTGTTGATGAAAGCCTAAAATTGAATGTATAACAAACATCTAATCTAAACAGTTTGCCATAAAGTGAAAATTCCAATCAAAGAAGCATTTGTTCCATCCCTCCCATCCTCAATCATGGAACTAATATATCAAATGGCTTTGTCTTTCCGTATGTAAGAAACATTACGTAATATCCTAGTGGGTGCTGACGTCACTATTGACTAGACTTAAATCGTTCCTTCTATGCGACTATGCGATTTCTGCTTTTCTTTTTGCCGGATGATTGGTTTAAAAATGACGTCACAGAAATCCCTTCATTGAAATGCCAACTAAGACCATATAAAGATAAAACTATCGTCACTTCTTTACAACGTTTTAACGACATATTTACTGCAACATGCAAACATCTCTATCAGTCTACTCAAGCAATTTCTCTAAGAGGGTAATAGTGAACGAAGTCGTTTACCAAGTTTACGATCACTGTACTAAGACCAACATAAACATTAACAATTAACTCATTAACTATTCAATGTAATTGCATTACCTCCGCAATGGATTAATGTGTTTCTTGTTCGATTGCTGCGATCCAAACGTGTTTTTCCTCGTTAGTTCCTTCCTCTGTAACCCGTAGAGGTTTTTCTTTAGCTCCTTTATTGGTAAGCACTTTGACTTCTGTATAAATAAAATAAGAAGGGTTTCACACCAGAACAGGGAATTCACAGCCACCAGAGTTGAAACTTCAATTATTCCAAACGCCCTTTGTAATAACTATACCACGTACAAGTCACTTCTAATTACCAGTCTTCAGAAACCTCATTAATTTTTACACTGGCATTTCCACTGGCTTCAAAGTTTCCCCAAGCAACAAGTACAAAAGTCCCATCATATCAATTCGCCAGCCGGTAATTATAACATTTAAATATGGTAGTCTGGCGTAAACGGTGTCCGTGCAGGCGGAAAGTAATAAGTCCCTTGACACACCGTGATTAGACTGTCATAGGGCGGGGGATCGGAGCGTGCATTGTAATCAGGTTCGCGGGCACTGCGCCTCGGATTGTACTCCACACTTAGATTAGGTAGCGGGCTGTACGACTAGACGCGAATTGTTAGACTGATTTGAACTTTAGAAAAATGACATAAAATATTTTTTCTCTACACATAGTTTACACTGTCTCAATTCTAGGCAAAGGCCTCCCCAAAGTTCATCACGACACTCTTTTCTCGTACCATGCTCAAACCAACGTTCGTGGTACGCTTCTAGATCATCTTAGCACATCTTGCGGCCACTGTTCATACGGCTGACGCAAAACCATGAAAAAATTAAAAACTTAATATCATGCAATTAATAATACGAAAAAATACAATTTTAATTCACTTAAAGATAATTCAGATCTAACATTATTTTCTTCTTATTGCAGTAACAATGTTATTTCACTCACCTCCAATTAAGACGAATTTTTTTTAGGTTAATTGATGTACAGAACTCGACAGAATATTACAGGGCAGAATAATACTACATAAGATTTCCAAGCAATCGACGCCTTTCTTTCCACGATATTTTCCTTTATATATCCGCGTCTCCTCTCTACCATGTCCTAACTCTAATGCAGGAACAAAAGCTTTTTTGTAACCAGTGCACCTTGGGGACGGCCCGAGCGGGTCATTTACATAACTACCTTATTTTATTTAAGAGTAGTCTCGCTCTCACTTTGTTACCGACACGGATATCTTTATGCAGTTCCCATTTGGTGTTCTTTTTGCTTTTTTTAACCGATAGATTCGCGACCAGTGTGTTCTCATGTGTGTCACTGTATTGTTCTAAGTAAGGCGCCGTGTAGATTGACTGAATTGTTTTGTTGAGAACTTCATGATTTTTGGGTTTTTCCGTCAGGAATTTTTCAGAAGCAGCCTCGGAGTCTGGATTTGTGCCCGGTTGATGGCAATAGGCTCGCCCTTTATTACATGGGACTTAAACATAACAAGCGAAATGTGGGTGTACTAATGGGTACACCTCTGCCTAACCCTTCGGGGATTACAGGCATGACGTTATGTTATGTTCATGATTTTTTTTCCAGAAAATAATGAAGCGCAATGTGTATAATACTATTTCAATTTATATTCATTAAGATTTCATGTACCTATTTTTATTTATTTTCATTAATTCAATATCACTTAATAGTTTTGAATGATACAAATTTAATATTTATTGAAATCAGAAATAATGCAATAGGTCTACACTCTACTTACTAGTGATAACTTACTCTAAATGAATGTATTTAGTTAGATCAAAATTCGTATAAGCCCTGATTTTTTGATAGTCAATCTTGTAGAATTTTGGTTTTATTTAATACGACAACCATTATTAGTATCACCTATTGATGTGAATAAAACCTTCAAAATAAATCAATAACATTATTAAAAACGTATATTTTTAATTTTTAATTCGATCGAATTTACGTACCCAGAACACTCATGCTCGAACTCTGGCAATTAATAAATCGGCTAAATAAAGCAACTTGACAAGACTTGCTCATATTTTTGTCACTCATCAATATTTACATTCCAACGCAAGGTGGTTATAGAAAGGTGCTGTTTCAACCTGAATAAACCACAATTCATAAATCCGACGTTACAAAACCTATTTGCAGACCTGTCCGTTTGTCTATTCCAATGAATGACTTAGTGATAATTTACTTGAGAAACAGTTACTTAACGCCTTATTATTGGTTTACTTCCTCAATATTTCCAACGAGACGTGGCCCAGTTTAGATCAAGTGAGAATATGGCTGTCATACTTGAAGTCTCATAAATATAATTTGTGTTGAGTGTGGCATGTCATGCAGAGCAATAGCATAATGTGCGGGTAGGATAGACATTCTGTCTGTGGATAGATAGTTTGTCTGTTTAGCTTTCACGATTAAACCTCTGAACCGATTTTAATGAAATTTGATAAAGGACATAATAGTCCATTTTTTAAATTTATTTTGAGTCCGCGATATTCACATAAATTTACGCAAACGAAGTCGCGCTGACTGCCTCGTTGGGCTAGTGGTCGCAAGACGCGACTGCTGGCATGAGGTCTTGGGTTAGATTATCAGGTCAGGAAAAATGTTGTTAGATTTTTCCATCAGAAAATTTTCAGTAGCAGCCTCGGAGTCTGGTTTTATGCCCAGTTGATGGCAATAGGCTCGCCCCCTATTACATGGGAAGTATATGTTTACTTATGAAATGTGGATAAACTAATGGGTAGCCTAACCTTCCGAGGACTACAGGTGTGATGTTATGTTATGTAATAATAAGCTGCACTGTTATTTCAATACAAACTACCAAAAATACACAAATAGAACAAGAATAAATAGGGGAAGGTTGCTATGAATGGACCACTTAACTTTACGACCTCAAATCTCAAAAAGTATAAGTGTTAAAATGAAAGCAGTTTATTATTTTTATTTCGTAACATCTTTATTCGTCATAATCAAACGCACAAACAATTCGGGCTAACACTTTTTTAAATAAACAAAGAAAACTAAATCTTGGGCTGTTGCCTTCTTTGGACCATGAGCACCTTCATTGGACCACCAAGTTGCCATCAATGGACTTCGAGAAATTTGTTCTAGAGGTCCAATCGAGGCAACTGGCATTTGATATAAGTATTATAATAATACTTATCAAATGCCAGTCGTCTAATATCTGTTGGAGTAATGCCGTACAAGCAATTTTCCATGTCAAGAACGTGTTTAAAAAGCTCTTGCTCTAATTCTGGAGGGAGGACACTTCCGGAACCGGTATCTGGACATGTTCCTTTACTTTTTGGTTAACTCCATCTAACCTTAGTTTAAGAGTTGCTTTCGGCACTCCATAAATTCTACTTGCTTCGTTTAAACCAACTCTTTGTTTCCGAACTGATTCTATAGCCAGGTGCATACTACTTTCAATCCATGTGAAGTACTTTCTTTTATTTGGTAACAATCTGGAATTTTAAATGTATATTAATTATTATGACCAAAAAATACAATAAAAAGTTGCTATGAATGAACCGGTCCAACGGTGGAACTCTCTTGAGGTCCATTGATGGCAACAAGGTACTGGTTAAGAAAAACTAAACTAAAATATTCATGGTCATGATTAGACAAAATTGAATAATACCCATGGAACCTCAAATAAACTGTCCATTATTTCATAACAGTGCTCCCAGACAAATATAAATACAATAATACTTACGTCAAATTGTCCTGAGTGAAATTATAAGATTTACACCGCCGCAAACACACCCTTGCGCGTCACTCCTCACTACATGCCCCAGCGTCACTGAGGTATGAGGGGGGTGCAACTGAGTCGCCACGGATACATTTCGACTAGTTTGGGTGGTGCTAACTTGCACAGTTTTGGAAATACCTTGGTGGTCCAATGAAAGAGCTAGTCCAATGATCGCAACCTTCCCCTACACCTAACCTCATCTACATCTAAAATCCGTATACTACATTTCCTTCTACGCGACATAAAAGATTTGGTAGTCCAATTTCCATGTTTACAGGTGGTAACAGTGTCAGGTATTGTGACCGCGGCTTCATACAACCTGTGCAATGTACCGAATCATTTGTAGCAGATGAAATGTAAATGCACACTCGTTACTCGGCGCCGCAGCGCGCTTCGTATTCATGAGTCCGGCGGAATGGAAGCGAATCATAAGAGGAAGCGATTTTAGAAATTATAGCAATTAAGATTTTACGTGTTACAGATTTTTTCAAGTAATAGCCGTGGTCGTATGCCACCTAGCCAATAAAGATTGTGTGAAACCACCGCAGGTGGCACGCAATCACAGCTATTACTTAATTTCTGTAACACGGAAGATATAACAAGTATGATATTATAAGTTGTCTATGTAATAAAAGATACATATTTAAAAATTTATAACTGGAACATATATCGGTAAAATGAATATAGTTCTTGTTTTATACTTTTTAGCGCACGATTTCTTCGTAGTCAGGTTTTAGTTATTTTTTATTTATTTTTACTGTCTATCATTTTAGCCACATTGACGTCACATAAAGTCACATTGTATAAACTAAAACAGACACTTCACATTATGAGGTAAGCGTTGCCTCTTGTACTTGGACATTACCTCCAGCTCACCGATTTTGTCTTCTCAAATTTTAAATATACTTACCTACTATTAATTCTCGTTTTCGTTCTTGTGGACTTGTAATTAAAATGGAATACTCAAATGTTTTTATAGGAGAATCCTGTCACTACAAGTACAAACTCGCATAAAAATATAGACAGTCAGTGAGAATTTTCACTTATCCACCTAAATCTTGTTCCAAAGTAAAACAAAGTGTGCGCTCATGTGACTAATGCAATAAAAATCTTTCGCAGAAAATAGCTTATGACTTGCACCTAACTCCTGTCAGAGGGGTATGCGCACATTATCTTCAAATGTGTCAACAGCTCACGTTCTTTCTCGTTTACTAGGCACTATCCGTCTATTGTGACTTTTTCGACTTATTGTGCACTTTTTATAAAAGGTTAAACGTCGCTTATTTTTGTTATATTATTATCGCTACTCGTGTTTGAATTAAATTACAATGATAGAAATGTACGATACCTACTTGAGATTTTTATCGTGAATGCTTCCGTAAAAAAACAACTCTTTTTAGGAATGTACAAGTAGTGGAAGAAATTATAGAAGTGCAACAAACAGTGCTGTGAACTCAAATAAAACACTTACACAAGATTTAATTTAGAAATTTGTTTTTACATCGTGTGTTCCTTTCATATATTTCCTTACAGGTTACTAACCGTCACACTTGAAAGTTACTGAGTGAGGTACTTTTTATATCTGTCACCTGAAAAATACATACCGTCCTCACCACATACTCCTGATTCCATTTTCAACATTTCAGCCCTTTAAATGAAGTCTAGCGACTCTGGAACCTCAGTGCAATATGACTTTTATATTAATATAAAACCACTCACAATGATATACTTACATTTGCGAAATTATAAAACAAAATGCCACGGGGTCCAATTCTCAAGTCAAAATTTATGCGTTTCATACAACCGAGCGATGCATCTCCTTTCCGTGTCACCCGGCCGGGGTCCAATTAAGTTCAACTCACGACCTCGGATTGAGGCGGCGAAGTGAGCGATCGAAACCGAACATGTTGCCGACATGTGGTTGGTTTAATTGAAATGGTTAAAATTGCTGATTTGTACAGACTTTATTTATTAATGGGACTGTCGGACAGAGTCCGTGGAGTTTTTTGGTCGTTCTCCATAGACACCTTCGATTTGAAACGAGCACCTGGCTTCAACTTTCTGACTAACTGACCGACTCCTTGACAATTCAAAAGCCTGTAAATGGTCTAATAAAAATAAAAATGTTGACTTTTTGAGCAACAGACTTCTGTGTGTGAAGTTCTGGGGGGTACCCAACGCGCTCCACAAAGACGTTTAGCTATATCTTAGTCAATAAGTCATTAAATAAAAAATTGTAGATAAGATAAATCAGTATCCCGTCAAAAACTTGAATTTAAAAAAGATAAGAAATATCATTTTCAAATAAAGTTATTTCAAAACTGACTAATTGCTAGCATATATATTAAAATTTAAATCCTACCTATAAAACTTTATTAAGTTTAATTACTTAATTGACAAAAAAAATATGATTAGACTATTTTTATATGGAGTGAGCTGTCGGTACAGTCAACTAGTTTAATTTTTTTCTCACTCCCTATTACCTGAGAATAGTAAATACCATGAAAATTATCAAGATTATCCCATCAGAGAAGTAGCGTAGTTTTATGAAGTACCGAATATGTAGGAAACATTTATGTATTTACCTCTTGTGTCTTTTGTAATGCACTGTCTTGTTCTACACATTTTTATCACACTTGCACAAAACAACTCTAATCAAATAGGTACCGCAAGTGCATTATTATCACCATTTCAAACAATTTTTTGCTCAGTTAACTCAAGTAGTATGCGTGTAATCATAAAAGCAAATGATACAGTCTGTTTCACAGTAATTCTTTAATCAACAACACAGGTTAAAAGAGTTGCGTTTTTATTGGATAGAATAATCGTGTCTTGAAACCTTCCTGTTATGTATCCTCTGCATCATTATCGACCACCGCCACCATCACTAGCCACCGCTGCATATTGACATCTGCAATCCCAGAGGCCTTGAAGATGTGTTGTCATGCCAGGAGCAGACTTGAAAGGTCTCCAGCTACTAATATCCAGCAACGAATGGCATGTAAAACAGATGACAACTTTCAAGAAGATCTTTAATGGAAAATGAATTTCAATTTTCTACAATAAAGCGGCTGTTCAAAGCGCTTTTCTCATGGCCTCACTGCGGCCTCAGTCAGGACTTCGTGCTAGAGAAAGCGGAAAGCGGGTCGCAGCTAGATCACCACTATTAGATTGTCATGCATGTTGGATGAGGTAATTAATTGTGACAGACCATTTTGCAGGAGTTCACTCACTCGCAAGTACAATTTATCGTTGGAAAACGTGGTAAACGTCTTGTTTTCTTCTTATTTCTTTATAGATTTGATTATTTAAGAAATCGGAAATTCAAATGCATATTATTTTTTGAGTGTTTTTTATTTCGATTCAGAAGATATAACCCTGTGACAGATAGATGGACAGGGAATGGAGTCTTAGTGATAAGTTTCTGTTTTGCACCACCTACGTACAGAACCTTAAAAGAAGTAGGCACTATTAGTAAACAATACGAATTGTTACAAAATAAAGTAACTGGACTAACATCCAATCCAATCACAGCTATAGTACACGTATAACACAATTTGCGTATTTATATACATAACATTACGACTGCAATCCCTGAAGGGTTAAGCAGAGGTGTCCCCAATAGTACACCCATATTTCACCAGTTATGTTTAAGTTCCATGTAATAGGGAGCGAGCCTATTGCCATCAACCGGGCACAAATCTAGACTACTGCTCTCTGCTACTGAGACATTCCTAATGGAAAGACCCGACCCGACAAGACTGCCCGACCTGAGAATCGAACCCAAGACCTCATGCTCAGCAGTCCCGCTATGCGACCACTAGACCAACGAAGCAGTCTCAAGGCGAGACGAGGCGTAATTATACGTTTCTGTAAAAACGATATTCAATGTATGAAAGGTGTGGTATGCAAATGTAGACTAAGGGTAAACGAGAATGTTAACAGCCGCCTTTACAGTTCGTTTGCTGTATTTGTACAGGAGGAATAAAATTTTATTGATGTAAATAAGCAATGGAAATAATAACAGGGCACTTTGACGTAGAATTAGCGTACTCGTTGCATCTTTAATGTTCTGTAAAGAAGGACCAGGAAGTAACTTTATTACATTTGCTGATTCGAATGCGATTGCTTTAATAATAGTAATAATACCAGCAGATTATTGTCCTACTGCAGGGCAATGACATCTTTTCAAACAGACATGAATGAATTGATTACTTTACGTTAAGGTAGTTTTACGATATAGACTCCCGATTGCAGACTTAAATTAATAACCCATAACGTGATGCGTGAGAGGCGAGAACCTTAACCGCTGGGCCGTCAGGTTTTGAGATTGTTCGAGGTAGTCACCTGCCTGACCTCCACAACTCAATAACTGGGTAATACGACATCTCTTGGTAAGTTAGGTTGTTAGACTTTTGGGCTTCTGATGACCCGTAACGACTGTCAAAGATTCACGTATGACAGCCGGGATCAACGGCCTAACGTGCTTTCCGAGGGATGGCACAATGTCAATAATGTCTTAGATAAACTTATAAAGTCATCATAACATCACGCCTGTAATCCCCGAAGGGTTAGGCAGAAGTGTACCCTTTAGTACACCCACATTTCGCCAGTTATGTTTTTAGTCCCATGTAATAGGGGGCGAGCCTATTGCCAAGTAATAATATAAGTAAGTATAAGTTTCAAGTTGATTGAAACTTATAAAGTACAGTCAACAAAACAGATAGATATGCAGGTTCGTCAGATATAGTTGAAGTTTTCTTAGAAACCGATGTATGTTTTCGATTGAAACTCAACTTAATTAATAAACTATTTAATTTTACATTTTAGATTAAATTACAGTTGAAAATGTCCATCGTCAACAACAGATAGATATCTTTGGTTGACTGTACATATGAATTGAAAAAGTCACATTGGTACTTGCCCGGATTTGAACACACAACCTCATGCATGATAGGCGGGCGCCTCAATCACTGAGCCACCACGACATCGTGTAAGTATAACCACAACGGATCTTACTTATTAGACTCGTGAAGACTAATACAAAGAACAACATGAAAATTTTCATCGTAAACTGTACTTTGTTATACTTTCTTCAGCTCATAAACAGTACCTTAGCGACTGTGAAGTGCTTACACTTCGTCCTAGACTCCTGGCGCCAACGCCGCACTTTTCACTTTTACACATATTTTACTTTCTCCACCGTCATTTGTTTCGAATGGTTATGTGAAAACTTTTTACTACATCTCATGAATCTTCTTAAAGAAAGTGCATACAAAAGGAGTGTGATGAGTTTAAGGTGAAAGTTCATCGTCTTTGTTGAATTACAAGGAGCATTGTGTAAGGTCCTTTGTGATCGGGAACAAAAACGTCGAACAATGCTTCCTTCTCGATTGATTGATTAATTAACTTAATTCTAGTAGCTCTTCGGGATGTGTAATATTTAATGGAAGGAATTCTGTTCTGTAGCGCGATTGTTACATTTCAAAGTCTTTGGTTCATATTCGAAGGTGTATTGATATTTCGGTGTGGTCTCTATTTGTGAATTAATAATAGGTTCCTTAATAATAGTAATATTGTTCCTTTCGTGATATTCTACTCCAATTATTATTGTGAAGGTTATACTTTGGCATTTTTTTATTTAATTTTATTGAAAGCTTACAGACTAATTCACGTAAACAGTAACAAAAAATAACAATAGACAGTAGCTAATTACAAGCATGCACATTTATATAACAATGTTATAAAAAGAAAATCAAAAGAAAGACAATTGCGAACACGATATATTTTTTTTCATGTTTGCCCCACTGTAACAATTTCTCTTGTATCTTAAGTGCGTTAACAAACATAAAACTCACATACACAAACAATTAGACCCGGAACGAAACAGTATGTTATTCTAATATTTATTTCGTGCAGGAATCGAACCAGCGACACGCAGCGCAACAGCCAATCGCTTAACCACTGCACTAAACGTGTGATTAATCATCAAAAGTTTTATTCTCTTGACTTTTACATGTATGATACTAAAAATCAAACACATGTAATACGGGGCAAGCCTATTGACATCAGGCGGACCCAAATCTAAACTCCGAGGCTGTTACTGAGAAATTCCAGATGGAAAATCCCAATAAAACTTAACATAACACTTAAACAACATAACTAGCGAAATGTAGTTTTGCTAAGGGTAAACCTCTGCCTAACCCGTCGCGAATTACAGGCGTGATGTTATATTATGTAAAAACAAAAGCTCCATTGTTACTATGTTCAAACTCAAAATAAACTTAACATAACATTTTAAATAATAGACTACATGCATACCAAACAAAACAA
Source organism: Hoplodrina ambigua (assembly GCA_949774945.1). NCBI lineage: Eukaryota > Metazoa > Arthropoda > Insecta > Lepidoptera > Noctuidae > Hoplodrina > Hoplodrina ambigua. The sequence goes on from OX458973.1 coordinate 10,011,779, forward strand.
GAACCATATTATATTAAACGCAAAGTTCACAATAGCACATTAATCACCACAGCGCAATTTGACGCAAGCCCTAGGCGAAACTACTTAGCCTATTTCCTTCACCTGATTCTTCCACCTTGCGCAATATGTTTCTGCTCAGATGACCTACTCTTACGACGAGATCATAAAGAATAATATTTATCATTCAGTTTTCATAATATTTAGACTTACCATAACATAACATAACATCACGCCTGTAATCCCCGATGGGTTAGGTAGAGGTGCACCCATTAGAACACCCACATTTCGCAAGTTATGTTTTTTTTTAGTCCCATGTAATAGGGGGCGAGCCTATTGCCATCAACCGGCCACAAATCCAGACTCCGAGGCTGCTACTGAGAAATTCCTGTTGGAAAAACCCAATAACTCTTTGCCCGACCTGGGAATCGAACCCAAGACCTCATGCACAGCAGTCGCGCTTGCGACCACTAGACCAACGAGGCAGTAATATTTAGACTTATTTACCTAAAAAAAACTCAATACTTTACTCTCAAAAATAAGGTAGTAGGTACTGAGTGGAAAAAGACAGATTACCTATGTAGCCATTAATTACGCATTCTGTCCATCAAACCTAATAACATTGAGCAAAAATTATTGCTGGGAAACTCAATGGGAAACTTTTATTTTTGGTGTAAAAAAATACTGTATCTAGCAAAGCATAGCAAGCAGCTATCAAAACATTGTATTACGGGTGCATCCAACAGTATAAGTGACGTGGGGAAGTTTTCACAGTGAAATCATTTATATTATTTAAATGTTATTGGGTTTTTCCATCAGGAATTTCTCAGTAGCAGCCTCCGAGTCTAGATTTGTGCCCGGTTGATAGCAATAGGCTCGCCTCCTATTACATGGGACTAAAAACATAACTGGCGATATGTGGGTGTACTAGTGGCTACACCTCTGCTTAACCCTTCGGGGATTACAGGCGTTATGTTATTTATATTACCACAAAATTTTCGAAAAATTCTTCAATATCTCAATTACCTAATGGTCCAGCAGAACAAAAAACAATCGCAATGATGAAAAGAACATAGTAATTTGATTGTGTTTTTATATCCGTTATTTAAGATACAATTACCACAAACAGTCTCAAAACTTGACTCCTAAAGATTAAGTAATTATATTCTATCTTCAAATGTTTCTGTGGGGCAATAGTAGGTACTAACTTTTAGGAACGATCGTAATCTAATCTCAGTCTCAATCTGTCAAATTTTTTTCTAATTTACCTACTTGACTTTTTATTATCGCTGACATAAGATGATGATTCGATTTTGGACATTAAAATTTTTAAACAGATCTTCTGATCTCCAAAACCATCCTTCTTTTATAAATTAACCTTAATGTGACATCTATAACCATCACACTAATGGCGTTTAGGTGAAAACTTCTCCTCATGAGTGCACCATTAATAAGTTAACTACTTAGGATAAAATATCTCACGCTGTATTAGTATACTTTCCTCTGAAAGCTTATTTATTTACACAAACATCTAAAAATTAATCGCATGTGACAGATAAGTCGATATGTCTGTATGTCACAGCTCCTTTGGACGGAACAGCCCGATATTTTAATTCGTTCTATCAAACGGAACGTTCGCACGTTATAAATAAGGCAGCGGACAGACTGTCGCGACGATTCCACTGGCAATATTTCACAGCCAGCTAACGCATCGGGTGTTCGTCTTGCTCGGATTCCAAAGTTATGGATAAGTCTAGCAATAACTGTTTGTTTGTCGATGTACTTAATTGTGGTCGTTTTATTTATTACAGAATGGATTAAGACTGTATGTTAACAAAATGATATGTTAATGATTATTAAATACATTAAACGTAGGTACGAATTATGTATGTGAACAAAAACGGTATTGATATTTAGCAGCAATCTGTTTGCTGTAGAAACCAAGGATATTTTCTTCAGGTAGGTAGGGTATTTTTAGGGTATTTGTGTAACTCTCTAAACAAAAATATTAAATATTTTCTGTATGGCCTACAGAAAGTTGTTTGTGCTCTGACTGTTTGTATATGTGTGTTAATTTGCTTGTAAACGCATCCACGATACAGAAGAAGTTCCTAGCTTTTTTATAAACAGAAGTGGAATCAATACACAGAATACACATTTAATTATTTTGATACACAACCCCTTTTTTACACTAAATTTTAGGGAAGATCTAGGACACAACTTTTCCTATCCAATAATCTCGAATCCACGAAGGCAACGCATTGGGAGTTCTTTGATGATTCTGCTTATGAATATCGTGAGTGTAGTACGTTGACAGTGTAGCGGGAATACGCGAGAATACGCGACCATCCGAACGAAGCCAACGAATATGTTTCTACTGATTACATTTGTATACGGTTATATTCTGTTCCTATTTTATTTAAGGGGAAAATGTAGCGGCAAATTCGTCACCTCTATAAGATTTTGGTGAAAGTGTGATTCGATTGTGGGCAATCGGTGATTTATTTGTGATAGGAAGAGTGTTTGTAACCTTACAAACACTCTTCCTATCACAAATTGACACACACAAAAGTACCTAATAAGACACCTGTCTTATTAGGTACTTTTGTCTGTTATTATAATGGATAAATATTAACTGTTTCTAAGTAACTTCATTGAATAAGCATTTGCTGTTTTATAAGTAGGCTGAGTTATATATATGATTTGATTTTATTTTAGTTATTTAGGTTCACCTGCACCTGTTTATCTACATGCAACTTAAGCGCCTATACCATCAAACATTACCCACTCGGCAAAAAAATTGCTTTCTCTTACACTGTTAAATTCTTTGTAATCGGACAAATACATTCAGAGATTAAGTACCTTTCTTTTCTAAACAAATTACCTCTATATAATGTAATAGATAACACGTAATTTAATTTATCATATTTTAACATAATACAATATATTTAAAAAGGAAATATAGAATTAAAAAAAATAACAACGTAATGTTTTTTTCTTCTTTTCTAATGACTCTGAATTTATTACATATTATAGTCGAATTTCTAAAACACTTAAATATTCATTCTCCTTTATAACTAAGGTATAGATAGTCCCTACTTACTGCCAACATAACCGACAAAAAAAAGTCAGACCAAATTGTCGCCGGTAACAAGATGTCGGAGAGACTGCGGTTTCAAGATAATGTTTTGTGGTCTCGATGATGGCCGACATCAAAGTACGTAGGTAGGTGCTGTGACCTGACAGCAATCATTGTAGTTTGCCTTTACATTACGAACAAAATTGTATTATGGGGTAGAATTTAAATAAGGAATGTCTTGTTGAGTGGGTGATACGTGATTAGTACAATACGTACCACGAAAGATGAGATTTGACACACCACAGAAACTTTATTATTTCGTAATAAATGGTGTAATATTGTTTAGAATTTTAATCTCAATGTCATCGAAATATCCCTGAATAGATACACAAATTATAGATAACTATTTCGTCCATCCATACCTGCGCAAGCTCCCCATTACTGACACTTGTCAAGTCTCATCTTTCGTGGCGCGCATTGCAACAGTGTTGTCTATAAGTGTTCTTTATCAGATGGACCGGACATCGTAACTAAAACTTTAACCTTGGAAAGTACATAATTTTAAACCACCATGAGATAAAATTGTTAGTCGTTTATTTAATAAAAAACCAATCAGCAGTTCCTTACAAAAATGCAACGCCTCCACCGGTCAAAATGTATAGAGCTATAGAATTGATATCTGCCTATTAGTAAAACGAATTTTAGCCAAAGTAAATATTTGCTTAACATCAATAATAAACATTATTCCCACTATTTATCTGAATACAGGTTTTCTGAAGTCAAATTGCAAGTAATTAATAAATAAAAATGTCATCGGGTCTTTTTATCATCCATCACTCTTATTACAAAAATTGCTCACTTTTAAATTACCAAATAACCTTTAAAAATCGTTATAAAAATAAACTCACAGCATCAAAACTTGTTAAACGAACGCCGACAGGCGTCTTGCGGTCACTTACTGTGCTACCGTTTATTAAATGTCATAACTACCCGCAAAACGAAATTATTTCACAGTCCTTCACGGTTATTGAAAATATAAAATTAAGATAATTATTAAAGGGACTTAATTCCACGTTGGCAATATTAAGCATTAAGTTAAAATTGTAGTGCGGTTAATTATTTGCTGGCATTAAAACAAATAGGCCGTCGACAAAATTGCAATGATAATTGCGGCGTATCAAGATTGTTGGGGTGAAGTATTTTTGTACTACAATTTCATTTATCAAGTTTTCTTTTTTTATGTGATAAATTGAATGATTAAAGGTCTTATATGTTTGTTTTAAGGGTCTGTGCCTACATATGAAAAAATAGATTTTTAAGGAAAGTTTTCTTCTTTATTTATATTCAATAATTATCTTCGTCATATTCTGTTGTATGTTAAGGTAACCTCTGGACGCAATTACGGCACCGATGAAGTGTTTTATATCTACGCAATTGAAACACACATTGTTTCATTTCGTGTTTGGATCTTATTATTTTATACCTAATAATAATATTAGGTATAAAATAATTAACGAAAACACACACACACACATAACATTAACTTTAGGCCTGTAATCCCCGAAGGGTTAGGCAGAGGTGTACCCCATCAGTACACCCACATTTCGCCAGTTATGTTTTTAGTCCCATGTAATAGGGGGCGAGCCTATTGCCATCAACCGGGCACAAATCCAGACTCCGAGGCTGCTACTGAGAAATTCCTGATGGAAAAACCCAATAACACTTTGCCCGACCTGGGAATCGAACCCAAGACCTCATGCACAGCAGTCGCGCTTGCGACCACTCGACAAACGAGGCAGTCCACACACTCCTAAAATAAATATATATTTATTTCAGGAGCCTGTGTGTGTGTGTTTCCATCAGGAATTCCTCAGTAGCAGCCCCGGAGGCTGGATTTGTGCCCGGTTGATGGCAATAGGCTTATTACATGGGACTAAAAACATAACTGGCGAAATGTGGGTGTATTAATAGGTACACCTCTGCATAACCCTTCGGGGATTACAGGCGTGATGTTATGTTATGTTCAGGAGTGTCAAATCTTTTTAAACTAGTCAATTAAGGTTAGATATGGTTAAACTAACCAGTCTCTACGGTACCTTCTGTGCGACAATTATATTATAGCGGGTCCAAATCTCAAACACTTAAAAATAAATCAAGTTATTGTTTTTTCACCTAAATTAGTCAATTAATAAACTAATATTTATTAGTAACAACTTGGCAACTCATTCCGTTGTCAATTTTTGACATGTCCCAGTTAATAAAAATAAACACCTAAAAATAAATTAAGTTATTAACTTATTTAATCATAACTAATCTCAAATAAATAAAAGCAAAAACAACAAATTCCAGACTCAATTTTCATTCATTCACTCAGTTTATTTGAGTTTATACCTTTAGTTTACCTTGAAGTTACTTGGAAAATTAAAGTTCCCAACTTATTTTTTACGACGCTGTTGAATAAAATGTAACGCTAAACGCAGGAGAAGCTTTTACTTGAGTAGAAGAACTTTACCGTTTGTCATAAGTTTTTATTTACTCCTAAACTTACTTTTTGCTTATAAGTAAGGTAATAAAAATTCACAAGAATATGGCGTTTAAGAAAATTTTAACGCCACCTGAAGGGCTGTTAAATATTTTATGATGTTTTAAACGATTTGGGCCACACGATCTACGTATTTATCTTTTGAATCACGCCTTTAAAATCGTTAATGGTATCTCGTAAGGTATGTTATCTTGATAATAATATCTTAGTCGTTTTCTTATGAGTAACGTTACTTATCCACTAACGTTATACTTACTTACTTTTTTAATAAATGTGAATACTATTAAATTAAAAAAAAATGTCGTGGGTGCCATTACAAACATATAAACAGCCAGACCCAGAACAACTTTGTAGGTCATAAAAATATTTGTTCCGTGCAAGAATCTAACCCGCAACTCGCAGCGTAGCAGCCCATTGCTCAGCCACTCCACCAATCTTGTCGCCAAATAAGTTTTTTTTATCATGCCGTTTTTTTTTGCTGGCACATAACAGTGTTATTTTTTTTTTAGAATTCTTATTTCATGTAAAAGCAAAGCCTCTACTTAATGAATTGAAAAATTCTAAACCGATCGACATTAACAATACTATATAATGATAAAAATAAAAAAATCTGACACACGCCACATGTTAGCTTTAAAAACCAATATTAATATTTTTCTACCAAAGCACTACGAAGTTAAAATTTATTTCAGTATGTATGCTAATTACTTCGGAACACATACGAAATGTGTCGTTCACAATATTATGACCTGCATATTATCATAAAGTACACAACAGCGGGGTCTTTTTTATTAATGAAACGGCTAGATAATAACATAAAATTTTATTGTGTATTATACTTTCGTAACGAGATAAACGAATTTACTTTCTCACGACATGTAAACGACAGTCAAATTTTTATGTCAATGTAAATATTTACTGTTTAAAACATGAATTTTCTATTTATTTTGTTGCATTAATAAAATTATTTAGTGGTTAAAACATTTTATGTCTGAAATGATTAGTTTTTTTATCGTATTCGTAAACTTATTAATATTATAATTTCTGTTAGGTATATTGACAGGTTTCTGAGAATGTTAAATGGTTATAATATACATAAATAAATGCTAAATGTTAACCACCGGGTGCTTTTGTAATATATGTGATCGTTTAACTGAAGAGTGCATTAATGTTTCCGGTGATGAACAGACATCTTTATCTCGTGTGTGTTAAAATAATTTTATGTTTAATTAGTTACGCTCTTCATAAGAAGACGAGATGAAAGAAATGTCAAGAAGAAGAATAAATACCTAAGTAGTTAATTAAGTGTCTTTATTCAAATCTTAAATGTAATATTCTATTGACAATGTAGGACATCAGACTTCAGCCATACCCAACTTTATTTGAATAATATTTTATTACTTAACTAGTTTTTACCTTCGACTTCGTCTGCGTAAATGTTGGTTATCGCGGACGCAAAAGAAGTAGCGGAATAAAAAGTACCCCATGTCCTTTCTTGGGATTCAACTCCTACTAAATTTCATCAAATCGGTTAAGAGGTTTAGTAGTGAAAACGTATCAGAGTAAATTTTGCATAATTTATAATATTGGTATGGGAGTTAGCTCAATATAATAGTAATATTACAATCAATATTTTTAAGTAGATAAAAGTTCGAATACCGATCCGGTACCGTGATCATAGTACCTAGTAGGGACCACAGTACTTAAATGAAAAGCTCAATACACAAAGCAAAATCAAAACTCAACTCCTACAAAATAAGCTGTAAGCCTCAACCAAGATTAATTTCTCAGGCTGTTTTAAATAACTCAACGCAATGTTAGGAGGATAGCGGACGACTTTATTTTTCTTTTTTATTTCTTTAGTGTGCAATGTAAATAGCTCGCGATGCGTCCAACCGGCCAGGTGCAATTGCCCGCAATTTGTGTCAGTAAGATGGAGTTGCAATTACTATGTCTCGACAAGGAAAAATTGATTTTTCAATGTTGGTTTTAAGGTGGTCCTTGATTATTTTGTGCCAATATACGGGTTTCGAGAAATAGTAATTGTGTCTAAGAATCACTTAGGTGGTGCGTGGAATTATTGATTGGTTTATTGCTGGCAGTTTTTGTCGTCCTTTTGCGACGATAAAATGTCTGTATTGACATTTATTTTTCCTATAATATCGAGCTGTGAATGAAAATAAATAAGACATATTGGTATCATAATTGAATGAACAATGAATCTGAACTTTTTAGTTATGAACTTAAGCTTTTCTTTAGAACGAGGCCAGCCCTGGCTTTTTGATGTCTTATGTATTTAAAAACTCACACAAATTTTACGCTCGAATAAAAAGAAAGTGGAACTCTCAGACTTTTGGGCACACACCCAAAAATCTGCTACAGCTGGCAATTGTTTTTAAAAGTCAACTAGAAGCGGCTACAGAATCAAAGTTCACCCAAAACATTTGAAACTAAAGAATGCTCATCAGATTCAAGTTCCATCGGACCATTTAAACTTCGGCCTTTGATACCCCAAGTGCATTTCCAAAGGGTTATGCAAAGGCATTTTACATACAAGGTGTCCAATATATCTTGACACTTAGAGACGGCGTTGCTTGTAAAGAGAAATGTCGACAATATGTCAAACTTGGAACATTTGAATTTAGTTCCATAATTCGCCGTCTGTCATGATATACTGGCCGGGCTGTATGGCACTTGTAATTGGATAGGCCCTTCAGACGCTCGACCGACAGATGGCATGTTCAAATTAAATTAACAAGGGTATGCGAGACCCGGAGCCTGCGAGACCCAAGACGGTTGGATTCTTCAATGAAGATTTTTGTTGCTTTTACTAGATTTAAATCAAATATTTCATCATAGCATTCGAGAAAGTAGATACCACCTTTCTCAGGAAAATATTCTCATTTCCTTAAAATTGGCATCAGATTTTCGGGGATCAATCGACATTTCATATAACATTTCCATGTTTAAAATAAACGTTTCTTAAAATCTGATTCAGCAAGAAAGGGTTACTCGTACCTAGAGGGTTTCTAAATACGATTAACCCTTTCTTGCATTAGAATGCTTCCGTGGCAGCTCGACAAACGATGTTAAATGAAAATAATATTATTTTACTTATTTACTGCTGAAATATCAAGTGAGTGTGAACTAAGGGACCACGCTGGGAATTTCCAAAATAAAATCCTCGGATTTAGTTACACTTAATAACAATATTAAGTAATATATTTTAAACTAACTTTTGCCCGCGTCTTCATTCGCATGATTTTCTTCACAGATTTTTATATTTTAACCTATGTTACTTGCTGACAATGTGGCTTTCCATCATACGTGAAATATTGATTTTAATTTTTAAGTTGCTCCATTACTAAAAAAACACCTGTTTGTTTTCTTTTTTATATTATTTTAGACTACAGCCCTCAAATATTTGTACCTCAGTTCTCACAGACCATCAGATATCAACCATTAATTAGGTAGGTAGGTAGGTACCACAGTCTTAAAGGTTGAATACTCGCAGTAGGTAAAGTGCACATACTGCAAACCTTTAGTATAAATAGCACGCATGATAAAAACATAGTAATTAGTCGGTACTGCGAATGCAAATTAAATGTAGTCCGCGGAATGCGCTTACGGTCCATATAATGACAATATTGATGTAAAAACATGTTTAAAAGGTTATTAAACTTGCTACTGTAGGCAACTTCAAACATGGATTATTCTAAAGGGGTTTAATGAAAGGTCCTCCTCATGTCGTGATGGAACCCGCGACTTTTTCAACCAACCAACCAACGTTTCTTCGGATTTTTGTTTGAATAACCATTACCACTGGATCGCGCTGGATGCAAGCCGCTTCCAACCGATCTTATTGGAAATCTGTAGGGGAGGCCTATGTTCAGCAGTGGAACGTCCTACGGCTGATATGATGATGATGATAATGATGATGATGATAATAATCATGATGAACCACTAACAAAGACCATGATATAAACTATACAAATATTATAAAACTGAAGAGTTTGTTCGTTGTCGTGCGGTGCTTAACACACGGGGCGCCGCATTACCGTACGGATCATCGTGCAGGGTTCCCAATTTAGGGGGTTTCTCCCCAAATTAAGGGGGTAAATATGTGCAATGGCATTTTTTTAGTTGGTAAGCGTGTATTCGCAGTTGCTACGTTTTGTGAGAAATGGAACGCACCCATAACAGTTTGTTCTCTATTCTGCCACCTTCCGGGATGTCAATATTTACGCACTGCTTTCAAAAATCATTTTTCCCCAAACTTACGCCAAAAAATATTATATTGAGTATTGAGTAGGTACTAAAATTATGTGTTCCCCAGAATTTTCCCCGCAGTTTTAATTTCACCAAAAGTTCCCAAAAATGTTTCTTCAAATTGGGGAAAAAAAAACCCCAACCTGGACACCCTGAAAACAAAACAAAACCAGTAAAAAATAACTGGTTAAAACCAGAACTGGTCAAAATCGATCCGTGCAGTCATGCGGTCGAACCGCATCACCGTGCGGACAACCGCATCGAAATCCGCTTCACCTCCACCGGACCCCGGAGCGGTGTGCGGTGCCGTGTGATAATCGACTTAATCTCTGGAATCACTTGGTATATTCTGAATATTATTTATTTAAAAGCAAGCTATCTTTATCCCTGTGTTTTATAGGCTATATTTTATTCTCAAAAAATTATAGATAAAATTCTAGTATAGCAAACTTAATTTAAAAAAAAGTCTGATTAAAAAGTGATTTTAAACAAGAAATGTTATTTAAATCCATCGAAAAATTTGATTAGGTATCAATCATCGATTTCTTTAAGAACTCTCTATACGAGATTAGTTATTAGTACATTTCATCCGTTCCCACACATAATATCATCATGATCAATTCCTTCAGTGTAGGTATAATTACCGAGCATCGCATTTACAATACATAATGCATATTAAGAGAACTTTTACAGTATTTAATTTAGGACTGTAAATTTTAAAACTTCATTACAAAATGTTACAGTGGGCAATTCTGGTGCTGTAAACAATATGGGGCAAATAATTGTCGGAAGAGTATAATATATATACTAAGGTAATATATTAAATTAATGCAGCCCATGCCGAACGGCTAAGCAATTATATCATAAACGGTTGTTAAAATTACAGCTGTTTATATACTGAAGTTTATATAAGGGTGAAACAATGTAGTGATGTCGTGTGTGGTCCAATCGTTGCTGTTCCTTTGTTTGTCCAATGGTAGTTTAGTAAGCCCATATTGTCAAAGTATATAACTCCCTTAATTTGTATTTTTAAAATTCAAAATGGCCGCTGTGTTACAACGTAATACCAACATTATGTGCATCTAGTTTGGTTTTAAGTTTTGTTTTGGATATCGTGGATGCAGAGGAAATTGAAGGCAAAAGTCTATGTTCTAGGGTGCAAGCTTACCGTACTAAATTTCATCAAAATCGTTTCAGTAGTTTAGCCGTAAAAGTGAGACAGATACATACACTTTTAATGCGATAGTAACTGTCTGTTACTGTGTAAAATATAAGTATGAATATATGGGATTGTCCTTCCATCTCAATATTGAAAGATAAACTTTAGAACATGGACTTATTTAAAATCTATATAACACCACAGCTATAATATTATTGACTTGAAATCTAACAAAGGAGGTTTTGCTCAGTCACAGTGACGTAGAAAATAAGCCCGAGTCAGTACTGTGCTAACTAAACCTATGTGAATTGATAGCGTCTATTTGTAGCTAAGACCACACAGCACGAACCAAAGCACACACGTCATGTTACAATTCAAAACAGAAAATATTCGCCATAAAATCTCCATACACGATTGCGAGTCTTACCACAGTGTACCTACAATTTACATACGCTTGTATCAAATATTTATGACAATCGAAACACAATGAAAAGAAAATTAAACAAGTATAGATCGTGAATTATCAACGTTATCGTGTCAACTATCAGATCCGATGTCGATTTATTTCATCGGTGGTTCATTTGCACGATGCTGCAGTAAATTCTCGTTTGCGGCAGCCCTGTGACACTTTTATGATAGTGTTCGATATAAAGAGGATAAAAGCCTATTTATACAACAACGGACAGTAGGGAGGGCCAAATCTTCATATCGCTACTGGAATACGCTAAAAATTACAATGGATGGGATAAATGTATTAGTTCGTTGACCTTTGGTTTTAAAGATGGAATGCTCGAATCATTAATTTTAAACCAGCTTATGCCCGCGACTTCGTCCGCGTCAAAGTTGATATTTTATATTATACTACACTACGGGAACCGTATATTTTTCCGGGATAAAAAGTAGCCTATATGCTATTCCAGACTATAATCTATATGTGTGCCAAATTTAATCGAGATCTGTTTCGTAGTTTTTGCGTGAAAGAGTAAAAAATATCTAAAAGCAAAAATCATCTTACAATTAAGATAAACAACGCAAAGGCAAGCACAGGCCCTTTTTGATCGTCATGGAGTTGGTTAGTCAAGATATAATATATGTGTGATAGCGTCCTTATACTAAAATACTTCTAAACTAAACACCTACTACCAATCCATTATTTTAAAGCGTAGTACAGGACCTTTTCTTACATAATTCACTATTATTTCATCACAAAATATCTCCCTAAATACACCCAGCAGATTTTCTTTATCATTACATTTTATCAATTTCCCCTCTTCATTTTTAAAGAATCTTCCTCATCAAAAAGTATCCGGAATTTACCCAACAAATAACTCTTGCATAATATTATTACTAAAATAAACATTTTCTATCAACTACATCTTTCATAGTTAATCTCAATACTTACATAAAAATACGTCAGCAAGAATTTTTATATGAAATGTTTGTCTTCCCTCTCGCGGGTACAAACAAGCATCTAAGAAGGAATTTCACAGAGCCCCTGGCTATAATAACAAAGTGATTTCTTGTGGTAACAAGAACGCCCATAAATTTTACTGTATTGATTCATGTGTTTATTAATTGTCCAGTGTAATGGGTTCAGTATATTTTTTTAAAGACAGCCATTAAGGGGTAAACCTCGCCTTGGTTGATAAAATTGCTTGTGACAATGTTGCAATATTTTAATGTATCAATTTATTTTAACGATGTTTATGATTTATGACTAAGTAGGACATTTATCGGATCTATGTACTGATATGAAAACATTGTAAAAAAAAGACAAGCTTTTTGTTTGTCGTAAACTCGACAATGTAAACTGAGGCAAGCCATAATGCATCGTCCAGATGTCAGCTGTCAGTGTGACATAATTGTGTGTCTAACACTTTTGTCTAATCAGTACCTGATAATTGATCAACACCGCTTCTGCCTGAATGACGCTCTTATAGAAGTCACACAGCAAAGAATGATGGAAGCTGGCATGATGAAAAGATTAATGATGAACCTTCTATTTAATCTCACAATACTTTGTTCCCTTCCAAATTCCAATAACCAATATACAATCATAATAATCCCTTCACACACCGAGCGCATATCAGCTTATTCCGTAAAAAAAAATCTCCAGGTTTTAGATGGAGTGCCTGAGGTGAGCTACCATCCCATTGATGTTAGAGATTTCACCTAAAACCGTCTGAGATTTTACAAAATAACATTGCTGTGTATCATGTAGTGAAGCGCTCTAAAATCTTCCTTATAGTACCTACAAGCCAAGAAAGATTCCGCTACAGACTTACTGCCACAATAAATAATGTCATCCTATATCGTAGCATCAAACAGAAAGATTTATTACAATAAATATATTTTTTTCACCGTTTCGGTTCATCGCCACTATGGACTGTACACAAAGTTCACGCGCTCACTCAAACCCCGACCTCGTTTCCAACATACAATGACACGCTCAGAAGCACCTCATACATTGATTATTTTCTTAACAAAAAGATGCGTAACTACCATAATTGAGTGGTAATGCAATTTCGCCAGTAGCAACATCTCGTCTCATGAACGAACTGCCAATCATCTTTGATGAATGGTCGCTTAACGAATTTGTTGTAATCTTAATTGTGGTTTCTTGTTAGTGATTTTTACATAGGGTTGCGTGTGCAAACAGCTTTATGATTTTAAATGTTTTTTGGAATTTAAAGATTGTGTACACATAATTAGGTACCTAATTCTTTAAAATTGAAGACTACATGGAGATCGTGCATTGATTTTGATTGCAATGATTCTGCAAAAAAGAGATAAGGACACGGTATTTTTGAGTAGTTACCAGTTATATCTGAATCCATTCTAAATTTCTATTAATGTTAGGAAGTACTTGCTTAAGTAAGTACATACATTACAAATAGTGTTGGAATACCTGGTTTGTCATTAATTTTGTTTGCATGTAATAAATGTAATAAATAATTAGGTTTGCACAAGTAATATAATAATGTGGAAGTTATAAAAAGTACTTAAATGAATCTAAAGCTGCAACCAGAGATTAAATAAGTATGAAAAAAACAATAATAGGTGCAGTGCAGAAAAACATCGTGAAGAACCTGGACTAATACTCGATATAAATCTGAAATCGCCAACTCGCCTTGAGCAAACATGGTCATCAACGCCAATGCCTTCTTTGTATTAGAAGAGGCCTTTGGCCTGCAATGGTACAATTATAAGCTGGTTTTATATATACATACATACTAATGCTACTTATTTGTGCTTACCAAAAACGTGGCAGCCCTGCCACTTAACCTATGTCCACTACTAGAAAGGGATCAATGACTCTTACTACCAATTAAATTCTCAAAACCAACAAAAGAGACAAGAGAATACAATTGTACTTGAATGTAGTTATCATAGAAAATGATTTATTAAATAACTGTACAGAGAGTGTGAAAAGAAGTACTCAATACTTTGCGCACAAAAGATTTTATAATTTAGCGTTTGTTGGTTAGCTTTGTAAGTAGGTAGGTATTGTAGCCAGTGGAAGCTTATTACGGTACCGGGGGGCTCCGATCTCTCTATATCAGCCATACTCAAAATGTACTCCGCGGAACTCTAGGTCTCCACCAAGCCTTTGTGGGGGCTCCTTAAAAATACTGGTCATAATAAAAAAAACCTGTGACTTTAACTCTTGCATCAAGTTTGACATCAAACATATGTATATGGAACGGCTGTATTTTACAACGCAAAAGTATTCGGATAGGGGCTATTTCCACATAGATAATTCGACGATTATAATTACAGCAATATGATTTCATTTTATACGTCACGCCATTTAGTATCACCCAAAGATAATATATGAATAAAGCCTTTAAAAAAGTATACTATGTCCGAAATGAGTATTTTCTAAAAGAATTGATCTAATTTATGTTACGTTGACTCCTCGAGCTCATGCTCGACTCTCTGGGCGACAATTATGACGGATGAACACTGCCGTTGCACATCATACGGTGCATTTCAAAATTGTCTGCACAGTCCTCCACGAAAATTCCAAAGTACGATATCAGACTCATGTATTAATTCAGCAATGGATTACTGCCCAATTTGTTCCGCTGCCCAAAGTACCTATTCCCATAACAACATAAAAAAACCTTAACCACCTGCACTTTAAGCATAAAATTACCCATCAAATAATTACAGAAAAAAACCGTTTGCGTTACCAACAATTACTCGTTGAATATTTCCTACATTAATTCTTTATCGAGCCATTCCGCTAATAAGTATAATGCAGTTGCATGTCTCAGTTGATCGTCTGCATCTGTTATCTTCGTTCCCCTTAATCGTCAGTTTCCGAAGGCTTGCAAAACAAACATACGGACAGTAATGATCCTCCAAGGAGGCCGAGTAATATCTGTAGCGAGAGATGTTCCTTTTTTATCGATATTGTATTCTTTTAATCCATGTGAGTTGTACAATGTTTTATGTATCTAGTGCGGTATTCATACCGCAAACCAATTTCAATTGCTTTCCTAAATATTGATTAATGATTCACTCACAATCGTTAAATAACTTCTATTAATCATACATAGAAATGTGACAAACTGTCACAACTTTAATAATCGACTGTCAATCACCAATCAACCGCTAGTCTGAGCAATTTTGGATTAAAATAAATTAATTCATCATCATCATTTTAGCCTGCCACTGCTGAACATAGGCCTGTAATCACCAGTCCTGCGCTGCTGCATCCAGCGGTTTCCGGCGACCTTCACCAGGTCGTCATTCCACCTAGTGGGGGGCCTTCCTACATTCCACCTTTCAGTACATGGTCTGTCAACAGCCGTCTGCTCTACGATCTATATGACCTGCCCATTGCCACTAGAGTTTCGCAATTTTGAGAGCTATGTCGATTACTTTAGTTCTTCTGCGGATCTTCTCATTTCTGTCTCAATTCGATCTCGCAAAGCGTCCCCGTCATAGCTCTCTCCATTGCTCTCTAAGCGACTTTAAGCTTCTTTATGAGGCCCATAGTAAGTTACCAAGTTCTAATGCAATTAAATAATAAATAATAAATAAATATCTTGGGACAACTCACACACGGCTATCTGATCCCAAGCTAAGCAGAGCTTGTGTTATGGTAACCAGACCACTGATATACATACTTATATAATTTATAAATACATACATATTATAGATAAATCACACCCAGACACAGAACTAACAATCATGCTCATCACACAAAGTTTGTCCTGGGTGGGAATCGAACCCACGACCTCCGGCTTAGCAGTCAGGGTCACTAACCACTAGACCAACAGGCCCGTCAATTAATTCTGTGCCTCCGGTGAAAACTGATATAACTTCAAAATGACTACTTTTCAGTAGAGCGATTTAAAGTTTTATTTATTTTATATTTTATTTAAAAAGATTATTATCAATATTTTTTCAGAACACTTAATGTTAAATAGAAGTTGCATCGTTTTTCTTTTAAATTACAGGATTTTGTAATATTTCATTAGAAAATTCGGAAAATATTGAGGAAAAACTGTCAACTATATCAATGTGCACCGACATTACGTCTGTGTAAACTAATGTATGTTAAGTAATATCAACTTACACCACACATCCAGTTCTCGTGAAGACTGATATCATAAAATATGTTTTAGTATATACACTGATAATATTGATGCAAGAAAAATGTTGCTGAACAAATCTAATACAACTTTATGTTAGAAATCAGTCTAGAACTTTAAAGTTTACCTAATTTAATATTTATTGAGATATATCACATATCACGATGTTATTTTTTGTGTATAATGCTACAAGTAAACTTACAAATATCACTTTACACGAAGATGTTTAATATTATAATTCAACATCTTCGTGTAAAGTGATATTTGTAACCAATTTTATATAAAGCTCTTGGTATTAAAAATAAAACACACATATTTAAGATACAAAATACAATTATCTGAATAAATTGAGTCAAAATAAAAGTAAAAAACCTTAAATTTCTAGAAAAAAACAACTTTAATGTTTATTTTCTTAATTAGCACAATAGTATTTAATTAATAGCCTAAAGCCGACTTCGTTCGCGTAGCATCCTTCCCCTACCCAACCGATACCCCTACCCCTATCCTACCGACACCTCCACCTCTACCGATACCCTATCCATACCTTACTCTACCCCTACCCTACCTAAACACTAAACTACGCCTACCCTACCCAAACCCTACACTACCCCTACCCTACCTCTACCTAGGACTAAAGTACCAGGCTGTCATGACTACTCATGACTGTGAAGGAGCTTACTTGACATGTTATATTAGCTATAATGTCATCATACCTTTAAATAAAATAACAGGCTCCAGGTTTGTAGGAACTTACATATAAACGTTTTATGACATGTCACGTCCCACGAGCGGAACGGGATAAAAAGTATTCTATGTCCTTCTCCTGATTCTAAGCTACCTCCCCACCAATTTTCAGCCAAATCGGTTCAGCCGTTTTTGAGTTATAAATAGTGTAACTAACACGACTTTCTTTTATTTAAATAGATGTATATTACTATTGTTACACATAGAATTCTAATGAAACTAACATGTTTCATGATATGGCAATAAGAAGTAAGTATAATAATTATATTAAAAGTTTATAAAAAAGTTGGATACAGATAATTTTCAGTCGTCCTCCCTGGAATATAAATCGGGATCAATATTTCTGACATCAGCCTTATTATCTAATGATAAAAAACTGTGAACGTTGTACATAATGAAATTTTATAGAATATTTAGTATTAGTATTGCACCCGTGCGAAGCTGGGGCGGGTCGCTAGTTCATTATAATCGTAAAAAACAGAGTCTATCATCAGAAAACCTGGTAAATTTACCGTAGTTGAGCTACGGTAAATTTTCCAGGTTTTCCACATGTTAGAATTAATGCGCCCAATATCTTGGATGATGGATGTTCATAGTCGTTCGTTTTATAGCTCTTTCGATTGCAGAATGGTCACTATCTACTTCCATTCTTGTATAGCCCGGTATCAAGAATTTGTGCTCTATGAATGTAATATAAGGCAGGACACAGGAACAGCAAGTAGCATCATTGTAGCCACCATGGAGTTTTTATTCTGCCCAGCGCAAGTGTCAGAGTAAAAGATATTTTTTATAATACCGGGATATTTTGTAGGAACTTGATCTAAAAAAAATAGAATATACCTACATATTTCCTCATTATTATCACCATGAAATGGTGATTGAGGGCTATTTAGCATGCGGTTTTTACGCTCTGAAAATCTGTTGTGAGCTATAACGATCCGCTGCGTAGGTGCGTGCGTACTCTCCGTCTTAAAACTTTATCGCCACTGACCCCGCACGGCTCGCATATACCCCGTAATGCCGCCCCCTGTGCCCGCGCAATCCCCCGCGATAGAAGAAGTATCACTATAATTCACATTTTTATGCCCTATTTTGAGTACTATTTACGTGTATAATAATATAATTTCACATGTATCATTAGAAACAAACAATTTTTTACTTTTGACTTTGTGTTAACTGATATGTCTGAAGTTGTACCAGTAAATTACGCACAATGTCTTCGTGTAAAAAAATATAGCTGAGTTTATATCATTAATCACATTTATTATAGATAAAGTATACAAATGTATAGGAATATAACTTAAGACATATTTTTTTACACGGAGCACTATCTAATATTTCAAAATAATAAACGATATATGTGGAGTTAAATTATTTTACACGTCATTAACTATTAAAACTAAATTTTTTAGGCCTACTTGTATCACACTATCTCTGGAAATATGACTCGTATCAAAATGTCGATTAGACAGAAATGTAGAGAATTTTTTTCTGATACAAGTGCATTTTAAAACTCCAATTTGATACAACTTGAGTTATATCAGTTTTCACCGGAGGCACAGAATTATTTATACCAACATTTAAAGTGAAGCGAAGTCTTAACAGTAAATATGTGTTCGAAATTACAGTCGACTTATGATTGTATCCAATATTTCGATTAAATCATTACTTTATCGATAAGACTATCGATATTTAATGAGCACTAGTCATGATTGAAACGCCCAGGAGGGATTTTTTTCCCGTGTATAGTAGTGGAGATGTTATACGTATTAATTAAAATGTAAATCTAGACACGAGGATTAATTTAGTGAGGCGGTAAAACGCTTTTAGGTTGTCGGTACACGTTTATTGAAAAATCGCAATCAGATCCAATGGCTTGTTTTTATGTTATGTCGTTAACAATTTATATTTACTAAGATTATTTATCTACTTTTTTGTTGGATGAATAATGGATGAATAACACATAATAATATATTGAAACCGAGTTAAAAACAAGGAAGGAAACTTTTGCCTACGTGTGGGAAGTTACTGGCGCAAGTCGAACTAAAATTTTACACGTCAATGACTAATTTGATGATGTTGAACGTTGTGGCGACGTCCAATTATTAAACTAAGATTTTAAAGTTATTCTGTTTTATAAATAATTCCAAAACTTCTCAACAAATTATTAATTCTGGAAGATATTCCAACGGCGATTAGTTAGTTTTCAGTAAGTAAGGACAACTAACTAATCGCCGTTTTTAGTAGGTACATATACACTTTAGGTAGGTACTTGTACTCTTGATAATTATAATTGATCAAATAGTTATGGATACACTATGTGATTACACATACAAAATAACTGTAGGTATACCCGAAAACAATATACTCTGTTTTCGGGTAGGTATACCGTTACTCATTTATCATTTTAAACATCTACTATGGGACCAAAAAACCAAGAAAGTAAATACCTAGCTGTTCTATAGGTACATTTATTTTCACGAAGTTCAATCAAATGTATGTAATGTAAAATCGTTTATAATGATGAGTTTAAATACCCCTTTTCAGGATTTTAATTACACGTTGTATAATTACTTATTAGTTTCGTTGATGAAAAAGTGGATTTTATTATCGATAACTCGTGTTTTATATGCCGATCGAAAAAAAGGAGATAATGTAAATCGTAATTCGTATTTTTTTTTAGCCTTAGCGAACTACATGTGAAAGCCGATTTCACATGTAGTTCGCTAAAGCTAAAAAAAAATACGAATTACGATTTCATTATCTCCTTTTTTTTCGATCGGCAAAACTTATTAGATCTTTAAAACTTCCATAATGAATTTTAGCATGACTTACCGATTTCAATTACTCTGATTCTCGAATCTTTCAATTACCAAAAAACATTTTCAACTTTATTGCTAAGTTTTTAAGACTGAAACTGGCATGAAGTTATTAAATCAACATCAATAATAGCTTCGCTGAGCTTAGCGCTCAATTGAAACTTAGTGAATTATTACGCACGATAATAATCTCCATAAATAATTTAAAGGACAGGTGTTCAAAACTCATGAAGATTGCATTTTTTTCAATTGGTTTTAATAATCTGTAGTGCATCTTGATCGAGTCGTGTTCTTCAAATTTGTGAACATTGTGTGGCGGTTAAAGTTTAAATAATCCTAACTAATATTATAAATGCGAAATTATGTTTGTTTGTTTGTTTGTTACCTTTCTACGCCTAAACCACTGCACCGATCATCCTGAAATTTTGCATATACGTTGTCAGGTGTACGACGTGACGAGAAACGGACATAGGGTACCTTTCATCTCTCTTCTGGCTCATTATTCTCTGAAGGATTATAAAATCATAAATAAAGATTCTGTAAATAAATTACAACTCTATGACGAAACACATTAAACGGTTTCAGAAAGTCAAAGTCTCATTCTAAGTCCATACAAGTTCTTGTACTGACCATTACAAGAACTTGTCTTATGAAACCCCTTTTTTTTGAGGATGAGAAATCGTTAAATGCCTTCCTTTAGGCGAAACGGAAGCGACGAGTGTAAAACTCTTAAACCCATCCGAGTTCTTCTTATTGTACTTTGCGTTCAAAGACCGCGGTAACTCTTTCGAACAAAATCCGCAACCCTGGCATGGTACTGGCCCTAGCAGGCCCCGTCGTCTGTGCTGAGGTCTCTTTGACGCGCGCGTGGATCACAATGCGCCGTCGACACGGATCATATGAGACCCTGGTAGATAGTATAATATTACCAGACCTGACCTTGACCTTAATGAGGCCAATAACAGAGCTGTATAGGTTGCTTAGTATTGGCCGGACAAAATTTGAGTCAATGGACACAAAAGAAGAAGAAGTATAATATATATAAGTACTTATGTAAACTTTTTTAAAGTCTTCAAAGTAAATAAAACTCTCAGAGAAATATAACAAAAGGGTTAATTTCAGATCATAAAACTTTATACAAACAATAAAATTAAAAACATTTTGATTAACAATAAATTGTTATAGCCTACATTTAAGATATCAGATTACACTCCCATAATAAATCGGCATTTATTTACAGCCACACGTAATATTTTGGCACGATGAACTAGTTTTTGCTTGCGGTTTTGTTTGTTGTCTGATTGCATTTATGCTGTATCTTTCACGAGCGAGGTAAATAACTTTTCCTGTTTGCTTCTGACATCAAAATTCAATCAGGGGTGCAATTTATGTTGCATAGAACTACAGAGATAAAAAAACATAAATACAATCTATCCTTGTCAGATTCATATTAACAGAAAGAGAGAAGAGCATGCAGCAAAAATAACTATGATATAAACCTATATTAGAAAAGTTTAAAAAGTTTTTGAAGATGTTTAAGTTCTGAAGACTACAGCTTACAAACAAACATAATCAACTCACATTCTTCAGGTATATTTTTTAATTTGACATTGATAGCCTTTTTTATTTTATCGCTGTAGGGTTTGTTATAGCGGTGGCTAAAACAATTCACATTAATATAAACCCTTGTAAAACATAATAAAGAAAAGTTAAATTTTATTTGCTTTAGTTTAATTAGGACCACCGTTAAAATCGTTTTAGTGAAATAAAAAATGTGTATTTTTGTTTGTTTATTGAATAAAGAGATTATATGTAGTTTCATTAACGATTAAATTAGAATGATATGAAGAATAGAATACTAGCGATTTAATTATTCATCATTTATAAAAACAATAACCGGTTCCATTTATAAGTGCAACAACTAAAAGGTCAAAATGTATGTCACAGCTGATTTACTTTTTAAAAAACCAAAAGAAAAAATGTTAACACTGAATTTTAGAGCTTTTACGTCATAAAACATTTTATACATACTTTCAAGTCTTTATTTTTCGAAATGAATGAACCAATTTTCATGAAACTTCCTATACATAAGCAGAAAACATATTTTTTAAGGTGAAAAAAATCATCATATGATTCCTAGGAGGACGAGTCCGAGGACTGTCAGACTTTTACTGACTAAATAAACCACCCTGTTCCTTCTGTTGCCGTTTACGTTTCGAGGCCACGGTATCCTGCTAAGCAGGATACATAGATCTAAAAGTAAGTTGAGAATATTTTTTCTGCATTTTTGATTGTAAATTTTAGTTAGCTAACAACGCCATAGCGAAGCTGGCTGCTCAAGCAAAATTAAACTAAACATACAACTCATAAAGGCTGTTTATTGCAACCACTCACCCCACTTCCATTATCACCAGCATATAAACATAGTGACATCAACTGTTAGACATAAGCCTTCGCCTTACAAATCGAATTCCTTTTAACTCGTTAACTAACTTAAATAATTATCATCAAGAAACTAGAAGCTTAGTAAACAAGTCGATCAGAGTCAGGCAATTACAGCATCAGTCTGCAAAACCCACGAAGTCAGCATAAATCTATCAAATAAATACATCGATACTGCCCCAATATATCGTGCTTCAGTACTATTTGTCTTCACATTTAATAGAATAAGGGTTAATAAGAGGCATCGCGTCACATTTCAGTCGTGGTGATAATTCTTCATTGGTACGCAGTAAATAACGTTCCCCTTTAGATCGTAGTACGTCGGTTAATTTTAATTGGATCCGAGTAAAACCCACTGTTGCCACTAAATGCTTTATTGCTAATTGATCTGGAGCTCAACTGAAATGGGAAATTGTACGGCACACGCATGTTGATCAGTGTTTATAGTGAATTTAGTACAATCTCGAAGATGGTTCATTGAAAATTGGTTTTCATGAAAACATGTGGAGTTCCACTAGTTTTCTATATCTTAATATTATTATAATAAGCCTGTACTATCCCACTGCTGGGCAAAGGCCTCCCTCCATTCCTTCTATTTATCGCGATTTTGCGCTACGTCTTACTAACTATATCTTACTAACCGTTAAAGGTTTTTTTTAACTACATCACACACACAAACTCGCGCCTTTCTCCCATGGGGGTAGGCAGAAACCACAGAACGCTACCTGCCACTAAATAAATAAATAAATAAATATCTTGGGACAACTCACACACGGCTATCTGATCCCAAGCTAAGCAGAGCTTGTGTTATGGTAACCAGACAACTGATATACATACTTATATAATTTATAAATACATACATATTATAGATAAATCACACCCAGACACAGAACTAACAATCATGCTCATCACACAAAGTTTGTCCTGGGTGGGAATCGAACCCACGACCTCCGGCTTAGCAGTTAGGGCCACTAACCACTAGACCAACAGGCCCGTCAAACTCAACTACATCATCACGCCCGAAATCCCTGAAGAGGTAGAGGTGTACCCATTAGTATACCCATATTTCGCCAGTTATGTTTTAAGTCCCAGTAAGTAATAGGGGGCCAGCCTATTGCCATCAACCGGGCACAAGTCCAGACTCCGAGGCTGCTACTGAGAAATTCCTGACGGAAAAACCCAATAACACTTTGCCCGATCTGGGAATCGAACCCACGACCTCATGCACAGCAGTCGCGCTTGCGACCACTAGGCCACCACGCCACGAGGCGGTCCGAGTCTCGAGAACGAGGTGTTATTTCAGTTATACATTATATTTTTGCATGCATTTTATATCTTTTACATAGAATTTTACGAAACAGACGCAGCGTTTAGCAAATATTGTGCACGTATATAATAGGTGTTAACATCTTTACATAACATAACATCACCCCTATAGGTAATCCCCAAAGGGCTTGGTTGTTAAAATCTTAGCCCACCAAAATGTTAATCTTCTTGTTGATGTTTATATTGGAGACGTGCCTTTTTTATAATTAAAAGCTATGACCATATACAATCAAAACTTTCATTAAATGACTTACCTTATAATGTTACACTAAAATTTTATCTAGCCATCCATACCTTGATTGTCAATGGACGAAATAATAGCGCATGAACATTTACGAAAGCCATCAAATTAGCAGTAAAATCCTTATACATACATCCATCAGTACATAATAAAGATAGCAAATAAACAAGGATTTTATATCGCACTGAATCTTACACAATAACTCATTCCACTATCGAAGTCTTTGCAAAGCTTCAGATGGTATATTGAGTTGTGAAAGTAGCATCTTAATAACACTGAGGATAGATAGTGCTATCCCATAGAATTATCACATAAATCAAGCGAGTCAATGATTAATACGATATAGACGATGAGAGTCTGACCACTAGTACGTCGTTATAACGGTTGAGTGTAATTAAATTGAGCTTCCGTATACAGTGAGGCGGTGTACTGTGACGGGTCCAGTAATGGAGGATTACTACGTTCAACTGCTAAGCGGCACGCCTCGGAAAATTGAGCTTTAGACATCAACAAGATAATCTTTTTGTGCGATTCTTAGTGATGAGAATTGAGAATACATTGTAAAATATTCCTGCTATCCAATATTGTAACAAAATCCAATTATTTTTCAGAAATACCAACAATCATATGACAACTAATCCATAATCTTCAGTCTTCTTTCTTCTTCCTGTTCTTCCATTACGGGCCTGTTGGTCTAGTGGTTAGTGGCCCTGACTGCTAAGCCGGAGGTCGTGGGTTCGATTCCCACCCAGGACAAACTTTGTGTGATGAGCATGATTGTTAGTTCTGTGTCTGGGTGTGATTTATCTATAATATGTATGTATTTATAAAAAAAATAAAATAAATAAATAAATAAATATCTTGGGACAACTCACACACGGCTATCTGATCCCAAGCTAAGCAGAGCTTGTGTTATGGTAACCAGACAACTGATATACATACTTATATAATTTATAAATACATACATATTATAGATAAATCACACCCAGACACAGAACTAACAATCATGCTCATCACACAAAGTTTGTCCTGGGTGGGAATCAAACCCACGACCTCCGGCTTAGCAGTCAGGGCCCCTAACCACTAGACCAACAGGCCCGTCCGTCCATTTATAAATAATAATAAGTATGTATATCAGTTGTCTGGTTACCATAACACAAGCTCTGCTTAGCTTGGGATCAGATAGCCGTGTGTGAGTTGTCCCAAGATATTTATTTATTTATTACGTCCTTTCAACTTCTTCTTCTGAGCGTATCGATACAATACAGCTACAACATCACCATCCGCTGAAGCAGTCAATAGGTCCTCATGTATGCTGGCGACTGGGTAAAGGTGGGCTATAGTCTGCGGAGAGACTCCATAGGCACTGAAGATCGGTGCCATCTGCGAAACCCCCCTTTTAGAGACTCTTTTTGCTGCGGTCGACTTGGGTGCACTGTCTGTTTAAGGCTTCGCAAGTCGTCCACGGCAACGTTTGCCCCAAGTGGAATCCTCTCCGGTACCTCGATGAACTGACCACGTTGCTGCCAACTGTCAAGCTATCACTGACTCTCATTTCCTTTATGTCATTCTTCACACAAACCATTCATCTTTTCTTTCGACTTCCTATCTGCCTCCTTTGCAAAACGATAACGAAGTTAGAAAAGACTCAAATGTATGAGATTCACATAAGGCGCATTAAGTCACGTGGTCAATCGTTGAAGCGATGTTACTTTGTCTAAGCCCTCTGGTCTATTTCATCCATATTTATATCCAAAAATTTTTTTTACACGCTTTCCTTCCCTTCTGTTCATAAATGTCCATATCAACATAATCGACTCGCTTACAAGTGCGGTCTATTCTGTAAAAAAGTAAAATGTCTTTACCTCTACCATCTATGGCATATTTATGAACATATCACATTTTATGTAAGTAATAGCGATAGAATCCAATAAATAGCTACTTACACGGAATGAGTCATGAAATTACTTTTGCGATAAGTATTATTAAACTCAGAAATGTACAGTTTTATTTTACTTAATAAGTTCTATTAATAGCTTTAGCTTGTAAAAATTGCTGGAAAAACTTTAAAAGTTTTCGTGCAACTAATCGTTTTCCAGTTAAACGTGTTACTAAGTTGCAATGTTTGCAGTTTGTTAATAACATGCGATAATTTTCTATACAAGAATTACTTACATACTTTTCTTCCTTTTTTAAAAAACGTTGCCCCACACTAGGAGTTGTTTCAGTATCGCGAGTGAGTTTAGAAACATAAACTCACATAAACATAAAACCAGACCCGCAATATCCAGTGGGCCATCTGTTCCGCATCAACATCGAACCCGCGACACAACGTACAGCACCCCATCCCTTAGTTACTGCGCCAACCGTGTCGTCACTACTATTGATATTTTTATTAAGTATTTATTTATAATTATATACGAGTATTTGTCTATTCGATTCCTTTTACTTCATAAGCCCCTAGTAAAAATTACAAAACCATACAATTTCACAGTCTTTAAAAATCTATACTTCATTGCAACAATAATCTACAAGAAGGGTTTAAAAGGAAATTTCTTCCGCACTTTTATGAGGTAAAAATAAAAATAAATCTAAATCATTAAAAGTAACACACTGTAGCAATCAATAAATAAACAAAATCCAAAGATTGCCTTCATTAAAGTAATTATCTCAGAGTAACCAAAGTAAACGTATATTATATACATCAGGTTCGTAAAAGTAAACCTCGAAACAAAATTACTCTAAAACTTGAACCAGTATTAACAACGGAATCAAACACTTCCTGAAATTAAACTTCGTGTAATGATGCCGACATAAGATGAGTATTCATTCTATAATTATACCATCAAATAATATTAGAAAATTGTAATGGCTGTAATATATCTTTACCTACTAATGTTGTGAATGCGAAAGTAATTCTGTCTGTCTGTCTGTTAGGCTTTCACGACTAAACCACTGAACCCATTTTGATGAAATTTGGTACGGGGTAAGTTTTAACCCCAAGAAAGGACATAGGCTACTTTATACATGGCAATTACATGGATGAAGTCGTGGGCAAAAGCTAGTATATTCAAAATAATTAAGCTAAAAAGGTTTTTTTTTTTGTTTGTTTAAACGCGGTAATTTCTGAAACCACCAATCGGATTAGAAAAAATGTTTTAGTATATGATAGCCAAACTCACGAAGAATACTATAGGCTATATAACATCACGCTACGATCTAAACTACTCCACGGGAGTGGAGTAGTAACCAAAGACGTAACTTCACACGGGTGAAAAAAATCACGCGTACAAAGTCGCGGGGAGTAGATAGTTTTAAATACAGTTAAACGTTATTGGTTTTGCCAGTGAACCTATTACTGTGTTTTCTATTCTTATTTAGCTAATTGCGATTTCTTGCAAATTGAAAAACCCATAATTAGTCTCCCAGATACAAAAAATTACTTATTATATATTATACACAAAAAATAATTATTAATTATTAATTACGACTTTAAAAAAGACCTATTGAAGTGGTTGTATGAATGTGGTATCGTTGTGACACATCAAACCAAACAATAAGATCCTTAATGTCAAAGACACTGCTTTAATTTTATATTTATAATAGCTTAGGCCCGAGAAGTCGGTTATCGCAGACAAATTGAATTGAATTTTCGTCATAATTTCATGGGTTTTAACTTTTAAGAGCAGTAACCTTAAGTAATTCCTTTTCTAAAATAATAGTAACTGTCTGCTCGGAAAAGTCCCTTCAAAATCGATTCATTTCGGAGATTAGCCGGAGGAAAGAAACATTAATAAACAGGCGAACAAAAAATTTCTTTATTTTTTACAGTGTAAATTGCATTTGTAAAAATTCTGTTATTTTGATATTACAAACAGATACATCAAATATATTTATTTGTATCTGTAGATGGGTACCCATCCAATTAGGCCTAAAATAATGCCTCCAAAGAATTAAGGAATTTTCATTGAAATTAATTCTCGAAAAACCATCATTATTAAATAAAATATGCACAAATTAACGAAACTCCACTAATTGTTATGTGAAGATCTTAAATCTCAGTAACATTTGACTCGAAATATTTAACTCATACTACTTAAATTATTAAAATAGACTCAGAAATGTCTGAAGAACGTGACTCTAAGTTAAATATGCTGAACATTAAGATTCCAACTTAGACTGAGATGATATCAACACGAATAACTTGAATAAACGTAGAATAAAGTACGTTATTATAATTGATGATAATAATGATGAAGCAAAAAGTGCTTGGGAATTGTATGCTATGAGAATAAACGTGCTTGATAACTGAATAAAAGAAAAGATATGTTACTGTGCGCGTATTAAATTCTAAACGTACGTTTACTTGAATGCAAATCCAGAAATGAATGGCATCGGTTGGATTATTTCACAAATGTGTATAGAAAATATCATAACACATAATATCACGTCTGTAATCCCCGAAGGGATAGGCAGAGATATACACATTAGAATACCGAAAAAAGAATCGTGTATTAAAAAAAAACCCTGTTATAAAAGACCTAGCTAAGTTATTTAAAATAGTGCAACAGTGCAACTTAGGAGAGGTCTAGATGAACGTACAAGACA
Source organism: Hoplodrina ambigua (assembly GCA_949774945.1). Classification (NCBI taxonomy): domain Eukaryota; kingdom Metazoa; phylum Arthropoda; class Insecta; order Lepidoptera; family Noctuidae; genus Hoplodrina; species Hoplodrina ambigua. The sequence goes on from OX458973.1 coordinate 10,040,611, forward strand.
ACTTTCTAAATTGTGCATGTAGGTAGGCCATTTTATGTCAAACAAACCACAACATTATGGTGGGGTGAATGGAACATGGTAACAAAAACTTTAAATACCTATGAATTTTGTATGATTCTAGATCCTAAGAGTTCCTGGGTTGCGGGACGTCTTAACAGGATACCGTGGCCTCGGAACGTAAAGGGCAACAGAAGGAACAGGGTGGTTTTTTAGTCAGTAAAAGTCTGACAGTCCCTTCCGCCCCACCCAGGGCGGAAGGAGTCATTTGATGATTTTTACCAACTAAAAAAAAAAAATAACCTAACAGTTAAAATTTTTCGTCGGTTGTAGAAAAAAATAAACAGCTCGTCCATTAATCTTGACCGCACTTTTTGATGGATTTTTTTTCACCCTTGGTGTGTCTAAAATCACATGCTTCTTCTTCTTAGCATATCGATGGCAAATATAGAAAATATTGTATAATATAATTTCGATCTCTGTTTTTGTGAATTCATAGTAAAAGTTTTCGTTGTCATTTCCCTACCACCCGTTATTATACCCGAAGGAACAATGCATCATTCGTGCAATAACGATGGACATACTGAATTTTTCATACTATGTAAAATACATACACCTACAACAAACAAAACTATTACATAAATCCCAGTTATGACCGCCATTCTTTAAGATAAACTAGATCTAAATTTCAACTACATCCGTTCACAGGTAAGTCTATGTTTGTAATGACTAGTTTTCGCAGTACGCATGCGCTGGCGTTAAGCGACTCGACCATGGTGGTCCGAGTGCAAGGCACGTTTGTATTTCACGATGTTAATTTTAAAATTAGCGTCGGCAAACAAATTCTGTAAATTGTTTGCTTTCGTCTACCGACAGAGTGGTGCTAATGGCTAAAGTTAAATCCTACTTCTCAATGAGAGCTGTAACAACAAAATAATAAATACCAGTCTATTACTGGCCCACTGCAGGGCAAAGGCTTCTTCTCATACAGAGAAGGCACGAGCATTAATCACCACACTTGCTCAAGGCGGGTTTTTCAATTTTAGTCTTATTCTAATGATATTAATTATAAGTCCAAGGTTCCTTACGATGTTTTCCTTCACAAATGTCAGTGATGTCCAAGATAAACTTAAAATGTACAATATTATGAAATAGAAAGTCACATTGGTACCTACTGTTTCGTGCATGACTGTGTTTAGTGGTTAAGGTGTACGCCATAACCATCGGCCCATCACTACCATAACAACGACTACATTAAGTAAAAACCTCTTGTTTAAAATGCTTTCTTCTTTCTCATCATCAAATTTTTCATTTTCGACCGCTTCCCATATTCAATATGGAAATATTTGTTCCAGTAGCGGACCACACAAGGGCGAAATTGGTAGCCCGCCGCATCTCGTTTTGCATATTTTCTGCATTACTGAGCAAAAGTCTTTTGTCAATATTGTCTCCTCGAGTCATTGAGTAAATGACGGAGTCTGTCTACTAAATATACAAAATGTAAATTAAGCTCCCAGCATGTTGTTTTCTTGCTTTGTTTGTTTAATATCTCAATATCCTTTAATATTGCACGAGAGTACCTATAAAGTTTCAGTTTTATTAAGCTCGATGTCAAAGATTTTAATGGTGTTGACAATGAAATTCTTTCTAGCACGTAATAGAGTTTCTTGCGAACAATATCAACACAGTGGACGGAAGGTTTAATATGTTTTTATTCCCTCTTTACCGTCTTCGCTGTCTCTATTCGATTCTGAGGTCTCGACTATGAATGTAAAAATTCTAATGCAAATCTCTGCCCATTCTTATATTCTACAACTTGCTTTTGATTTCGGATTTATATTATTAAAGTCTTGAAATAGATTCTTCATTCAATTAGTCAAAAACTGTAGTAAAATGTGCATCAACGAAACCGTTACGCGGAGACGAGATAGCCGGACGGTTGAGAACTCAACAAAAGCTTTTTAATATCAGTACACACCCTGAGGCAGGAAGGGGTTATTTACATAAAAGCCACGTAGTTATTTAAGAACAATCCGGTATATACGTGTGTATACGAGCGAGACACGAATATTGTTATGCTAACTGGCTTCGTTAGTTTGTTCCTGGGAATTGTTTCGCTTTGTTGAAAGAGTCGTCGGTACGTGAGCTCGGATTTGCACCGTGATCTCTGTTACTGAGTTTGTGTACCAACTAATTTGCTTGAATTTAATTAAGATTGTATGGAAAGGTATAAGTTTGGTGGAAAGTATTATATAGCAGTGGCAGTGTTTGATTTGGACAACATACTCCGAAAAGTATTATCTAATTTGAAACAAATAATATTGAATTGAAATCAATTGCATTGATTTCATGCAAAAGTCAAGTAGACCAGATTACACACTGTCTTAGACTGTAACATTACTATAAACGATGAATTCCCGAATGTATCTAAATGTTAAAAAAAATCTACAGACTTAGACTTAGACTATCTCAATTATGGGTATACCTAATATGAGATTCTTAGTTTACGACACCCACGTGATTCCACTTTGCACAAAGATGTATCTACAGACATCATAATAGTACTCGTTACTGGGATAGTAAAATTATTCCATAATTTTAATATAAACTTATTAATTTGAGGTTATTTAATTATTATTTTAACAATATTTCAATGATGGCGAGATATTTGTCGAGAAGATTATGGTGATAATGTTCAAAAGGGACTTTTAATAGTCTAATTAAAATAAATCTTTGACTTTGAAAACCACAATTCTTATCGAATACCAAATTCACCTAAATCCATCAGATGATTACCGCAAAAGACTTATACAACAAAAATGTCTGCTACTTTCTATAACTGTAACTGGGAATTGACAGAGTGCCAGCTGACGGTTTTCCAAAACCTATTGAAGTTAATGCTAGGCAGTGTTATCTACATGATTACATGCCGACGCCCTACACACGTTCCAGACGTTTGCAAATTGCCCCTTACCTCGTCTACTGGATGGTTATTCCGTCATTGATGGCTTGCAGGCGATCGTAGTATCGAATCAGAATGTGTAACGCGTGACCGCTAATATTTTGAATGTCAATTCCGATTTCAGACTAGCTTCGAGTTGAGTGTCGTTCTAAATGAGGGGTTGTAGGGAATGATATCGTGGTGCTCTGGTTTGTGTTGGACGATTGGCAGATTATTGCACCGTCGTATAAAATTGTAGGTACGTTTGTCAAGTTCAATGTCAGTGCTTTTGATAGATTTAATAACATTCATTGCATTTCACATTGTTATTTAAGTACGAGTAAGTATGTTGATTTCAGAAATTCATTAAATTCAGTATATGCAATTCTGTATTTTATTCTTTGTCTTTTATCACTTTGATGTTGTTTACAAATATTGGTAAAGGCACTGTAGAAAAAAAAATATTGATAGCAAAATTAACAGCCTTCTGCTGCGTCTCGATTAAAAGACAAATTCGGTACTTTGTTAAAATTGATCGTTTATTAACACAGTATTTTCATGTTGTAACATCTATTTAAAAGTAATGACAAAATTATGTAACATCAACTTGATAGTCGTGGCAGGCCTCATATTGTCGTTTGTTACTTTTATCGAGCGAGACTCTTCAGTCATACCAACTTCCTCAATATTCTAACAAAACAAATACAAAAGTAACGAGCAACTCAATAATAACACTCAACTATTCGCCAGTGTACTTCGCAGTTTGCACGTTATAAAGTGGGCTCTTTGCCCGCAGTTTGTGTGTAGTCCGTCACTGCAGGTAATTGCGTTGAAAGCCCCACTCGTTCGTCGAACGATGACGTTTTGATTTATTTGTAACGTGATGGGTAACTTCGTGTGCTTTCCATTGTAGGGGAAGGTTAGTAACGGTCTTTGACGGAAATGTCGTGGTTAAGTACTATCACTATGGAGCTTTGAAGGTCGCAGTAATAGATGGCTTTTTGTACCTTGCTTTTTTTGTGATGTTGTAGTGCAGGTTTCTAGTGCTAATACTTTTAGATGTTCGGTGCATAGTTAATCTGCAACGCTACTAGTTTTGCCATTGGCTTTTGTTTTAACAACTTGTGGTCAAATATGATGGCGGCTTAGTGTTGCGGTAGTGTTGTGTAGTGAGTATTTGATGCCGGTCGAATACCAATGTGACACATTCTAATCATATTTCCTTTCTAAGTTTATTTTGAATATTATTGATATAAGTAAAGGAAAACATTGAGAGGAAACTTGGACTTATAATAATATATTTTAAGGTTAATTAAAATAACCCTAAAATCGCCAATCCACTTTATGCAAGCGTGAGGATTAACGCTCATGACTTCTCTGTATGATGAGATCTATATGAGAGATCTTTGCCCTGCAGAGGGACTTCAATAAGCTGGTATTTTTATTATCCTTTTACAAGTGTTATGGTGCGATGGGACGGCAATTCGACACGAAACTGACGCAATCATCAGTTGCGCTTATAAGAAGACCAACGTGGGATAAAAAGAATATTTATAGCATAGAATAGAAGGCCAGAGCATAGACTGAACCAACATACAAACCTCAACTTTTCCTAACTTCAACGCCGCCGCCAGCGATCATGAATGAACACTAACAGAATACGGTCGTGTACCTACCTGAGCTGCACGCGATGCGTGTGCCTGCCAGTAACTGAGTGAACTCTACTGGCTGATGTATGCATGCAAGGGATTATTTCACTATGTTCCGGATGAACATAGTAGAAAATAGCTGTTTCTTGAATTCATCTCGGAATCAATTCACCTATAATCCCCTCAATTGGACCTACTTACGCAAAACGGAATCAAGCCACACAATGTTGGTTTTTAGAAAAAGATATTTTTCTCTAAAGTGCATATGCAATAACATTTTTTATGATATAATTTTATTGCATTTCATTTTTGTCTAGAGTGTGCAATAAAATGTATTTTTATATACAGACTGTTAGTGTAAACACCGTTGTCGCTAAAACCATAGGTACTTGATTTATTATAAAAAAAATATCTGAGTTTAAAAACAAATAAACAAAGTTTTATTTCAAAAATTTAAAAAAAAAACCGTCCGACACCGTCCGTAAATTCATGGATACTATGCGCCCGAGTTACGTAATCACCGCAAAGGGCTTTGACATGCTGCACTGGCCGTCCGTTATAACTACCTACATAAGTTTTAACTAATTACATATTGTAATATAGGGTGAAATAATTTTGAGGAAAAATGGAGATTTTACTTAAAAAAAAAAAAGATTTTTTTTTTCATTGATTTTACGTTCTATTAGTGAAACCAAACCACTGGTTTCAAGGATAACGGTGTTTACACTAACACTCTGTATTTAAACTTAACTTTTACTTTATGTAACAAAACAGTACAAAGGCTGACTTAATGCCATAAGCATTCACTACCAGTGAACCAAAGGCTGTGAAGATGGTGGCAGACGCAAATTATTGTACTGTATTTTGTGTCAGACATTTTAGTCAAATTCAAATCACGTCCACCAAAAGGAATTATGTTTGTTATATGGTATCTAATTTTCAGGCCAATTAATCCGTACTCCCATCAAATTAGTCAATTACTGTATCGAACATCGATATGCGATTCTAAACCACGATTCTGACAACTGATACTATCATTCGATTTAGGTAATTGCATCGATGATATTGGTATAATGAAAGGTATTTCGGTTTACCAATAAATTGCAATACAAACTCAAATTACCAGAATTTCAAATCTAATTCGTGTATCTATTTATAATTAGAGTACCTACATGAATAAATCGTGTTCGTTTGTAATTTTACTGCGTCCAACTCTATCAATACATATATAATAAAGTTTAGTTTTTTTTGGTGGTAAAAATCATCAAATGACTCCTTCCGCCCTGGGTGGAGTGGAAGGGACTGTCAGACTTTTACTGACTAAAAACCCACCCTGTTCCTTCTGTTGCCCTTTACGTTCCGGGGCCACGGTATCCTGTTAAGACGTCCCGCAACCCAGGATATAATAAAGCTGAAGAGTTTTTTGTTTGTCGTAATTTCTTTAACTACCAGTCGGATTGAAGATTCGCTAGCCAGATTATTGAAGAATAGTATAGGTTATATAATATTACGCTACGTACCATGGGAGTGGAAAACCTCACAGACGAAGTCGCGGGCAGAGGATGGATGGATGTTTGTTACACTTAAAGAGCTGAACGGAATTAGCTGATAGGTATTTGATTCACATATAGATATTGTCTAGCTTAACACATGCCAATTTTATCCTGTTGAAGTAATCCCGTAGGGAAATTTTGGACTATTTATGCAGGAAAACCGCACGCATAAGCTAGTTTTATAATTATGCAATACTTAAAACAGCAACACAAATTGATGATGATAATATTTCTTTGAAAATGAACGTTCTTGACAAACCACACCTTTTCATTTTCCCCTGAGACTGTTCATAGTAAAGCTGTAAATAAATATTATGAATGCCGCTTTCATGCTTGCATCACCTTTGAAAGAACAGCCTTGACCGAAACATGAACTCTTTAACTTGTGGGTTCCATTAAATGGAATATTTAGTACCAAAAGATAGTTTCACATAGTATAATTTTGTTTTTTTTTTTTTTTTATTCGAATAACATTTTTACTGTTATTGTTGTATACGCATGGTTTGTGTCAAATAAACATTTATAATTATAATAATAATTATTTATTTCCATATAGATTGTACAGTTCCACTTACAGACTAAATATATAATCTATTAAATTTTATAGAACTCAAATTTGTAAGTAGTATAATGAACTCTGATACCCAAGGTAAGATTTAACTTGTGTTTTGGATACCAAGCTCTCTCATGATTTGCACAGAGTTAGATGGATGACGTGGTTTTAGTGGAGCAACACATTAACAATGTTTTTCTTTCTTCTTACATAGATCCACACTATATTTAATATTATAAATGCGAAAGTAACTCTGTCTATTACGCTATTACACTACGGACTACGTTTGAACGCATCCTCTGACGACATTTATTAATCGCTCTGATATCGATAGAAGCGGTACATCTTTCTCCGAGGTGAGCGAGTATTGTATCGACAGCAGAGTTGCTACGTCATAAACGATTAGAAAAGCAGGTTTATGTATTTATTTACACACACAATTATAACATCTTTCGCACGCTTGAAAATTTGTCACATTAAATTTTTCGTTCGACGGTAAGAATTTCTAACAGTCTTTACCGGTTTTGCTTGCGCCTACTTCTCCTCTCCGCTTCCAGTATGACACCCGCTTAATACGAAATCTATTAATTAAAGCTTATACAATTAATGCTTTCGAACTATGAATACCCATACTCGAGTCTACTCTAAAGATTCAACTCAAGATACCAAAACATCGTACCGACACCTTTTTCTAACTTTGATAACACCTTATTAAGCCTTAATGTTATTCTGGTTAATTAGACTTTATCTTTTCTTTATCTCGATGAATGTCTTCCATGGTGCGCGTGATTCTGTGTTTGGTAAATATTTTCCCTGATGAGCGGCCTCTGTTGAGGGCTTAAGATAACGCGCATTTACATTTTTGTGTGACCGGCGTTTCCTACATTGATTAGTTAAGGTTGAGAGTAAAGGGATTATTTATTTTTTGAGAAGTTTCTATTTTGGTAAGTGTTTATGTAAATTGGAGATTAGGTAGGGCTCAACGGAATCAATATCCTACATAACGTCATCGCAAGTAGGCTCTGTTGAAGATAGGCTTCGACTCTCGCCATACAGAAACGATGTCAAAATCTATAATAAATTCCAGGATATTTAAAGTCAAAGTCAAATCATTTATTCTAATTAGACCAATTAATAAGAGTCACTTATTGACAACATTTACAAGAAAAAATTACAAAAAATAATCTACTTGCCCATTCCAAAAGGTATCCTATTGTTCCACTGCAAGACAAAGGCCTCTTCTCCTACGAAGAGGCCACCACAGTTGCTTAAGAAGGATTTTCATTTTCAGACTATTTCAATTATACCTATAAGTCCTGGTTTCCTCGCGATTTTTTCTTTCACCGATGTTTCTTTTATCCAAGTTAAACAAAGACAGTATGTAGGTACGTATGAATTTAAAAGTCACATAGTAACTTGTCCGGTATCTAACCCACAACCTCATCCATGAGCGACCTTACCCACTCCTCTATCACGACTTGGCAAAATGTACCTAAAACGTACCTACATAAAGCATTAAATTCTTACGTATCTAATAGCACTTTACTTACACAAAGCTCCTTTGACTAGACCACACCTCAACGCTATAAAGTATAAACACATTTCTCACCCAAAACTTACGTTATACAGCAACAAATTGTAAGCTTAACATAATATAAACGATGAAAGTGCCAATATCTCACTTTCTATCACTTTTCAAATACACCAACAATGAAATAAAACGAAGGCAAACAGCGGAGGTTGTGGCACAAGTCTTATAAATACGACAGCTCTATGCCATGTTCGGGTTATTTGTTAGATAACTAGCTGCGCCCGCGGCTTTGTCTGTGTTAGTCGGTAGTACTTATTTTACTAGCATGAGAAATAGGTTTCTTTTCATGCAAGTAGGTTTAAATAAGTACTAGGTAGGAATTGTATTCAGTAGTTTGTATGTGGAGGCTCGTAAAAGACATGAGTATTTGAGTAACCGTTTAAATAACCAGTAGATGGGTACCTATAGTAAATCCTTACTAATATAATAAATGCGAATGTCAATTTCTTTCTGTCTGTTTGTTGCGCTTTCACGACTAAATCACTGAACCGATTTTTGGGGTAAGTTTCAACCCCGAGAAAGGACAGGTTACTTTTTATTCCGCGACGTCATCTACGTCAGCGATAACCGACATTTGCACGGACGAAGTCGCAGGCAAAAGATAGTACAAAATAAAATTTTGTTGTATAATATTATTACTTTCTATAACATGTAAAAAGATAGAAGTACTTCAATAATAAATATTAACTAAAATATTTAGTCGTGTTTAGATTGTGTAACTCGTCGAGTTTCCGAAAATCCGATACGTACTTATTTACACTTTCTTTCTACTTTTATATTTTACTTAAAAAAGTGCCTATGTGTAACCGTTTGTATACTTAATAGAGAGCTTTATTTTCAACTGATCAATACACAGTGAGGCGTAAAGAATCGAAGTTAAATGTTGATTTTTAACTTTGTGGTGTGTTCAAACTGATTCTACGAATTATGAGCAAACTGCTCAGAGTTAGCTCAATTTCTATCTGTGTGTAAACATGTGAACTGTAGTTAATTTTTACGTTTGTACAGCGTAGTAACAAGAAGTAGTGGTAATAAACGGTTATTTTGGAACACCTCAGGTGTTTTACAAACGTCATTAAAAAGTATCAATAGCTTTAAGAAAATGTATGATCTATGTATGAAATATCAAGTTACTAAATCTTCTTTAACTTTGGGTCATCATCAGAATTGCATTAAATTGATAATGTCAGAAAATACTATGAATATAAAAAACTAAAATTCATCATCATCTGCCTAGCCTTTTCCCAACTATGTTGGAGTCGGCTTCCAGTGTAACCGGATGCAGCTGAATACCTGTACTTTACATGGAGCGGCTGCCTATCTGACCTCCACAACCCAGTAACTGGGTAATACGATACCGCTTAGTAAGACTAGTAAAATAATAGTATAATTATAGTTTAATGTCAGAAACTATTAAGAGTAAAAAAAAACTAAAATTAATAAATAAAATAAAAAGCTAAAAAGTAGCCGTTATAATAAAAATAAAATTATAAGGCTTATTATTATTATGTTTATTAGAAATCCACTTCTTCTTATCGTGTATGGCCTAACGACCCTACACACCCTAGTGTCAGAGTTTCTAAACCGCCTTAAGGGCCTCTGACATGGTTTGAGTGGAACAGTAAGTCCAGGTTTCCTCACGATGTTTTCCTTCACCAATGCCAGTGATGTCCAAGATAAACTTAAGAAAGTACATATGGATTGAAAAATTCACATTGGTACTTGCCCCCACAACGTCATGCATGAGAGGCGGGCGCCTTAACCACTGGGACATCACGACACTTCACAGAAATCCACTGGGGCACATACTTAAGCTTGTACAATTGCACGAAACCTTAACTTAACCCTTGACTACTCTCATCCAGCTACCAGTTACTACAACAAGTATTGTCTCACTGCAGGCCAAAAGTCTCTTCTCATACCGATTAGGCATGATCTTTGATCATCGCGCTTGCTCAAAGCGGATTGGCGATTGCGAATTTACATTTATTAGGTCCAGATTTTCTCACCATGTTTTCCTTCACTGATTTGATATATGAAACAGAAAAAGTCACATAGGTACATGCCGAGGCTCAACGATATAATTACACGTCCGAAATTAACCAACCCGCAAGCACGTCCTACGACAGCACTTAGCAACACTACCAACATTCCGGCACAGCGGGCTGAAGTTTGACATTTAGGACAAAAACAAAATCTACGTGACACATTAAAGGTTTTATTTTCACATACGACGAATAGAATGAAGTCACGTGCTCAGAACACGCGAACTCACTTTGCTTGCCTCCAAATTTATGCAACTTTTCACGATGTAAAAACCTCTTATAACCCCTTCTAGGAACCACTGTTATCGCAGGACTATTCTGGGTGACGATGTAATAATAACTAGTTTTCAACATCGTTATTTACTTAGAAGAATATTATTACATGTTGGACAATACCTTCAACAAACGAAAAAATAATAATACCAGCCTATTTATGCCGGTTCCTTCTCGTATAGAAAAGACACGAGCATTAATCACACGCTTTTACAAGGCAGATTGACAATCATCTATTCGCCTTATATTATTTTCATAAGTCCAAGTTTCCTCACGGCTCTTGTTCCCTGCTGTCTAAGAATAACTGGTAAAGTACAAGAATTGATATTCTTACATAAGCACTTGCTTGGTATCAACCTATACCCTTATGCATGCCGGGGTTGCGGGACGTCTTAACAGGATACCGTGACCCCGGAACGTAAAGGGCAACAGAAGGAACAGGGTGGGTTTTTAGTCAGTAAAAGTCTGACAGTCCCTTCCACCCCACCCAGGGCGGAAGGAGTCATTTGATGATTTTTACCACCTACAAAAAAAAAACCCTTATGCATGAAAAATGCCTAAAGATAACAGAATTATTTTAATATAAGTACTTGTTAAAGTCTTTCCATTTTCGAATTAAATAAAATCTCCTTCAAGATATTGAAAACAATTTTTGAAGGTGACCTTTCGAGGCCAAAGACGTATTAATGTCTGCAATTACTGTATTTAATGAACTGCAATTACAGATCCAATCTAACGAATTAATAAGCTAGTAATTGAAACGCAATTATTTATCTATTTAAGCCGTTCTAAAAAGCAATCAACAACGTCACTAATATTCAGAAAGGAACACGCAAAATATTATAATTATCAATCATAAGCGCTGAAGTAAAAAAAATAAAAATAAAAATAATAACTGTACAAAACTAATTCAACTACTAGGAACAGCCTGCAGCCTAATTACGTAAAACAATGACAATTCCTTTCATTTTGACAGTTTAATAATATTCATTGCACTATTACTTTTTAGAGCTGATGAAGTTTTCAAACACGCGAAGTATTGTATTATAAACACCCTTAAAAATATTTGGATTATGATTGCAAGTTGTAATTGGGGTTCAGCATATTTTCTATATTAATTTTTTTGTTTGCAATAAACGACGAAGTCTTACTTCATACCTCATGAAGAGATAACATAAATTAATAAATAAATTATAGTATGAACGTAAAAAAAAAACAAATCAATTTGTACTCATTATCAGATTATGACGGAAGAATATCCAAACATTTCTACATATCAAGTACCACATACCCAACAACAATATTCTTTTCTTTTTGTCTCCCAATATGATCTCCACCAATCAGAATATTCCTTTTATTCCCTGTAGTGACGTGTGAGAGGGACACTAGAACATCCAGTTGGCACAGAAGTAGCGGGTTACGCACGGACGAGTCCACGAGCCACAGGCAAACTGTGTAGTCTAAGATCCCGTCTTACATCAACATTAGCTAATTAATAATTTATTTATTTATTTTATATGGAAATCAAACAGTACTATAATAAGAATAATATACGAAGTGTTTTCACAAGTAACTTAGAAAGAAGAAAATACATTTTCCACAGATTACCTACTACTTACAATATTATCCAAACAGAATAGCTTGAAAAAAAATGTTCCTATAATAGGGCTATTTCTTGGTTACCATTTACATTAACAAAAGCGTTAATCTGTAAAAATGTCCCTCAATGATTTTAGATGAATTATGTTTGAGGTGTGCTGTCGTCATATGAAATGATAATTACATGCTTTTTCTGATGATAATGCTCTTCATGCTTCTAATTTTAATTAAAAGTAGGAGCTGTCACTTTATTAAGTACGATATTTGCATTGTATTTTTTTATATGTAAGGGCTAAATTATACGCGACTTGTCGCACTGGGATTCAAAATCTATCCGTTCTTAGCTGACATACCAACCTATAAACTACCTACTATAAAATACTAGCTGCCCTTGAGCTTCATAAGTCAAGTAGTTCCCGAGATTTTATTGTGTTGTATATCCGTATGTTGTATTTCACTGTCGACGGGATCTTGTACTAAAGTGCGCCACCATCCGATCGCATTACCTCATTCTTTCTTATTTACAAGAAAACCTCTTGCATGGACATTCGTTAGCCCTGGGGAGACCGAACTGCTTTGGGATTTATTTCTGTTTGCATTGTAGTACTTCCATTAGTTTGTTTGCATTTCATTTGTTTCTGATCAGGAGTCTTTTGTTTTTAGGAGGTGAATATAGGTTGAGATATTTTTGAATTTAGACAACAGTTCTGTTCTAGTCTTTGTGTCGCTAAACGTACGTTAAGCAAAGTTGTGGTGGTTAATAAATTACTTCACATAAAAAAAACTTATAATAAATATAGATAAAGGAAAATAACTTTACATTGGGAAGTTGGCCGGCTTTGGTTGTATTAGGGGATTTGTATTGCCGCCCGTTAACCGATATTCAAGAAAATGAAGTCGGACATACGCTTATTATTTATGTATAATATTAATTATAATATGGAGTGTGTATCTTTATGGAGTGTATTATGTAGTGTGTGTATGTATTGGCACGCAGCCCCCTCTCGAGACGACTCTGGCTCGCGTTAGGTAATCGCAAGTTGATTGAATTACTCACGCACGTCAGAATTTTGTCATAGATTATGAAATTCTATTAGTTATTCATTCATATTTTGACGCATGACGAAATGTTACGACTGCAATGTAAGCAATGTTTTTTTTTGTTTGAACGCTGACGGTAAAATTGAACAGAAATAAGCCAAATGCCTATAAAAACAGTCATTTCCTCCAGAAGCCTCGTTGGTCTAGTGGTCGCAAGCGCGACTGCTGTGCATGAGGTCTTGGGTTCGATTCCCAGGTCGGGCAAAGTGTTATTGGGTTTTTCCATCAGGAATTTCTCAGTAGCAGCCTCGGAGTCTGGATTTGTGCCCGGTTGATGGCAATATGCTCGCCCCCTATTACATGGGACTAAAAAACATAACTGGCAAAATGTGGGTGTACTAATGGGTACACCTCTGCCTAACCCTTCGGGGATTTTAGGCGTGATGTTATGTTATGTTATGTCCTCCAGAAGCAAACATTTTATTGCACTTTCTCGTTCGTTTACAAACTCAATTCAGTACCTAGTTTGTAAACGGCATAAGTTCTTAGAAGTAACAGTGAGGTTTTTTAAAACATTTTTTTTTATATTTGTGCAAAATGAAGGTATCTAATTAAATTCAACCTGAATCAAATCTAAGATCTGACAGAAAATAAGAAAAGTAGGCTATCTTTACGAAACACTGTTCCAAAATAGGTAAAAAACAACTTCCAATCATAATCTTTGTCCCAAAGCCTTATTGCATGTTGCAATATAAGCTTATTAATGAACGACAAATACTAATTTCGCATGCCTTTGTCCCGGTCGATCACCGCTCAGCGTTCCTCCGCTTGAGCGCCTGCAATAATCCGTTTGTGACTGACATTTAAGGCCACACACACACTAGCAATATTATCGGCGGAACGATAATATCGCTGGCGGAATAGGAATAGAAATTGTTTCGTATATCGCCCAAGTGATAATATCGCTTGTGTGTGGAGATGCCTTTGAGTGTTAGCCTTGTATTGCTATTGGCAAAAGCCTTTGTGACCCGCCTAAAGGAATATCCATACAGTATAAGATTCATATACATGCTGAAGGATTCATTCCACTGAGCAGTATCGGACTCGTACTCGACAATGCGCTCACAAGACTATTGAAATTTGAAATCAAACGAATTTCGCTCGACATGTTACTCGGTTGTTGTGTGTTCGATGCTGTACAAAGAATCTTTTGTGAACTTTGTTTGTTAGTTGAAGAATCGAATATGAAAAGACTCGATTCTTCAACTAGTTGGGTCTCATCAATAAGATTTGATGTCAAAGTCTTTGGTTAGATAGGAAATTGGAAAGGTTTCCATAGTACCTAAATCTAATAAGCATCGTTACCTCACGTCTGTGTTCTGCAGTACTATTTTATAAATACATATGTGTCTCTCTAGGTAATTAAGGATGAAGTACGTTTGAGATGAGCTGTCAATAATTAGTATCTGGAAATACAGCTAACTCCACCTAAATTCGCCGAAGGAGACTGCAACCGAATAGTCGGGTGATATTCCTGACAAGTTCGAATATTGTCTCGCTACATAAGGCAATGCCAATTTATTGAAATTAAAAACGTTCAAAATCTAGTCGCAATCTCATCTCAGCAACGATCAATGTCATAAACCTTTCAAAAATGAGCTTAATTAAAGATATTTAAGACTAATATTAGAATGTAATCTTTGTTAAACATACAGGAATTTTCCCTTTGATCTACCTATTTATAAGGAACTTACAGCTTTAGAAGACTTACATACAAATATTAGGTAGGTATTGGTGCCAATTCCCTTGTTCACAAACTAGACTAAATTTAGAGAATTGACATCTCTTACTGACATACAGCGAAAGGAAAGGACGATGACATCAAAGAACTAAGTTAGCGATGTCAAATTAGTTTTGCCTTGAACTTTTCGGTATTTATCCATACGTTTTAAGATGTCAACTATAATTGTATGGATGTGTCAGATTGACTAAATTTGGCAGCTTTTATTTACATTACTCTCTTTCTTGTTTTATTGGATAGAAAAAGATGGAAATAGTCTAATTTTAGTTTAGTTTGTGACCAAGGGAATCGGCACCACAATCTTCCGATAAAAAACCAAACACTTCCCAATCAGTACAATTTACTACCCAAGAACGTCTATCTACATAAATTGCTCGTTCATTCGGTATCCGATTTTCATTACCAATTATTAGTCACTTACGTAAATATAGAGTATTAACATTGATGTAAAAACATCAGTAATCAGGTAGTCATTTGTACACGTATTCCGTACATTAACACCGTATGTTACTAACGGGACACGATTTGTTAAACCGTCGATTTTTGCGATTGCTTCATATGTTTCGCCTGATATTTCAATATAGTTGAATTTTGTTCCAAGGTGTAAGTAATTAGCGATGGATTAATTTAATTAATTAATATGGAAGACTTACAGTTAGCAAATTAGACTAAGAACAGTAATATTAGACTGACAGTTAATTAGCTACAGGTGTTCTTCACTTACTATTATAAATGTAATTTGGATAGATGAATGTTTGCAACTCAATCACGCCAAACAAGCTGAACGGTTCTGGATAAAATTCGGCACATATATAGATTATAGTCGCACATAAGAGTAGACTTCTTTTTATGCCAGAAAAAAAATCGGTTCACGTGGGATAATATATCAATTTTGATGCAAATAAAGTCGCGAGGAGAAGCTATAGTATCTAATATATTACTTACAGCTTAACAACAATGTTGCTCACATGTCAACCTTAATATTTTATCGAAATATTTAGAAGCATAAGAAGAATCTAAAAAATACGTACCTAAGCTTTGATAAAGTTGCTAAATAATCAAATATTTAGATTTTGCTATCACTAATTTTGCCTTCATGAAGTTGTATATGAAATTGATGAACTCCTATTATAATAATCAAATCAACATCCCAAAGGTAGATATCACTTTATTTTATGTCTCTTACGTGAAAAGGATTTATAATTTTAGGTCTAAGATATGTTTTACTGTTACATAATATTTCCTTAGCTACTACTTTAATATGTATTGCCTTCCCTACAAACAGAGGAAGCTCAACTTTGTTAAAATAAGCACCTTATTTGCCCTTCGGCAATAGGTAGCAAACTATTATTTCTAACACAGCATCACTATCCTTAATACCAATAAATAATGTAGAACAGACTTTGTGGTTGATACCAGCAATTGTTCGGTCTGTAATTGAAAAACGCTGGAGCGATGCATCATCTTCAACGGCTGGTAAATATCTAGTACAAATAATCGACCACCCTAGTAGACCGACGCAGCGAGGATAGGGTTAATGCCATAATTGCCACGGTTGGCAGTCAAATTGATGGTCGCAGTGTGATGTTACATTAAGCAGGTGGAAGCTACTGCGTATAATGTATTTCTGATAATTATTAACATGTTTAGCTTCCTATTTTTCTGTTGGTTATATCGGATATTTCCATCTGGGAATTCTCGCGACTTGTGGCTGTATTAGGACGGAGTCTAATTAAATAAATGCTGTAAGCTTTTATTTATAGGTATTAGGTACATTTTGGGACCTGACATAGTGTTCGTCAAACTATCAAGTTATTTTTGGCGATTACAGTCTGTTTGCTGTCCATGTGAAGTTTGCTCATTCTCCTACATTCCTTTAACATAAACTTACCCAACATTTCAATCATAACCACACAACAAACATAAAACAGGGACATGCCAACAGCGACAAAATCAACAATAAGCAACGTCATAAAGTCGCACCGCTGACCATTCAACACTTGCATCGGAGCGTTGATTACACGGCGCGTGTGTCGATTTATAACGCCAATTAGTCAGAGACGCGTGCCTGCGACGACGACAACTGACAAATCGCAGTCGACTGCCGACTGTCGCACGTGGGTGGCGCGACTTACTCCCCTACGGTTAATGTACTTTGTATTACTAATAGGTAGCAATTTTATTTATAATCGGTGACCGTTGATATTGTGTTTTTTGTCGCCTTTTCTCCCTTTAGTAATTCAAGGACTACTGAATTTCTTGTGCAAAATGTGTCATATATCGATTATATAGGTATAATTGCGTTGTCTCCCTCGATGTTGGCATAACTTGTTCTATTTTTATTATATCATGATACACGTCTTGCATCTTGACCGTCTAATGGAACAACTGGTTACCATTTTGATAAATTTCTTCCTAGGAAATTATACTGTTTTTTATCCATTATAATACCCAACTCGACATATTCAATTAATCGTTTTAAAACCATCTTTATAAATTCATGCATATTCATAGAATATTTACACACAAAACTTAAAACACTTAATTGCATAGAAAATTACTGGTCAATAACCATTTAAAGCCAGTTTTGACTTCCAAAACTAAAACCAATATAAATTGAAATTACTTCAAACAACGCCTCCAGATGGTTTCCGTATAAACGATCAGATAAACGGATTGTCTCAATAATTAATTGTGACATTTATCACAACTGGTAGGTACCTACCTACTATCTATACATCTACGTGTGAAATTGGTTTCGCGTGCAATCAAAGAACTAATTTGCATGATTACGGCGTATAGCAACCACAATAATTGGATTCTAATTGATGTCAATTTGTTATTGGGATTCCGTAATTGCTCGATATAAAGAGCTTACGAGTACGTTCGTACCTATAGTGTAAATTAAATCGATTAACGTTCATCTTTGTGTTAATCGACACTGCTGATTGAGAAGAAAATAAATGCGGTCTGTTGTCGTTATTTCTATGCATTTTTTTCTTTTTTCGAATGACCAGGCAATTATCTGTTGTAGGGACATATTGTCATTATAATTGGTCTTGGGGTATGGATTGAGCTCTTGGAATTTCATAATTATTTTTTCAAAGAAAGATAAAATAAAGAAAGAATGAAAGAAAAAGAAGGAAGTAAGTGGTTGTTTAAGATAATCATATGTGCAATGGGGTAATAGGATGACACTGTCATCGCCGATAGCCTGCCTTTAGAGTTTCTCGATGTGTCAAATTCGAAACTCAGATCATTTATTTATATAAAATTTGGTATAATATTGTAGGTGGTGGCTGAACCAATAGAGTTGAAATAACGATTTCTTTAAATTGTATATTTTTAATTTTCAATCTTAAATTGAATGAAATAAGTAGAATAATCAGTATGACGGTGATTATGCAAAATACAGTGAAGATATAAAAAAATCTTTTCTCAATTTTCCAGGTAGTCAATTTTTCAAACTAGTATTTGGAATAGTGATAGGAAAAATCGACGAGAACGTGAGTTTTTTTAATTTTCAACTTTATACATATGAGAACAGTACCTACTAAATTCACTTATAAATATTCGCTATTTGAAAAACATAATGGGTACAATGTAATTTTTTGTTAATATAGAGAAGATGTTAAACATTTCCGAACTATCATAATATGATGCCTCATCGATCTAACCAAATTCATTCTTAAAAAACGTAATGCATCCTTTTATTTATTTATTTAAAACATAAGCATGCATGCATTTTACTAATTTTAACTAAAGTATGATCATTTCTACTTAAAAAATAAATAAACATATTAACAAACGTATTACGGTTTGTCTTGTTACAATTCAAGGAACACGACAAATACAAAATAATTAAAAAAATACAATTGAACTTTCATTATCGACATTCAGCTTTTCTCATCACTAAACTTCAGCATATTTTTAAAGCACACAGTGGATTATTCAGGGAGAAGCCTGAAGCTCGTGACGAAGCGATAGGCGGTTCTAAACCGACCTGTGTGGCCGCGCAATTTAAAATTTAATCACGCGTTACGTTAAAGTACAGTCAGCGTGCAAAGTTTAACACGTTACTCAAGGTAGCAAACTTGGTACGTTGTGGAAACTGGCGTGAAATTTTTATTAGTGAATGTGTGCATATTTAATTTGCACTGAGGTGTATGATGAGGTGTTGTTTGTTACACTTGCTGTCAAAATATTTATAAGATGTGTCAAACTTTATCTACCGACTGTACTTTATGCCGCGTCGTTGAAGAGAAACTTGTAAGCAGTAAACGTGTAATTATGTTTTTATTTATAAAGCGTTTCAAAATTAACTGAACGAAGTCGAAAGGTATATAATATTGTTCCCATCATTGCAATCATTTTTTTTTTCTAGTTCTTGCCTTCTTAGTACGGAGATTTTTTTATTTTTTTTATAACGTATTTTTACGAAAACAATTTTTTATTTTTCCAACTAAAGTTTAAATATTCTCTAGACCTATGAAGTGTTGCATGCATACAACTGTTTTGCGCGCTATTATAAACAGTGATTTGTCATAAAAAGAAAATGGTTTCCAAGCAATAATTTTTGTTCAATGTAACTTTGTTTGATGAGCAATATACGTAGCTATGTGATGTGTCTTTTTATACCCCGTGTATACTCTGATCACCCGTAAGGTAATAAACGTATAATAAAGTTACGGAAAGCTTTAACAACTGACAACTGTATTGCTGAAGTGACGTTAGGTACATGTCAACTTAAGTCCCAGTTTTATTAAGTTGTTTCAAATTATTTCACAATATCTAACCAACAATTTAATATTACATGATTTTAGATAAAATAAATTATTAATACTAAATATCAAGAAAGGGTAAGGTTTCTGTAAAGTACTATGATTGTTTCAAAGTTTAATTGGCAAAGCTCGACTAGACATTACCTAATTATTTATAACTAAGAACGACAATATCCTTAAAGCAGTAATAAAATATAGCACACAAATAAATCTACAGCAATTTAATTTAATTAATATTTAACAGCCAATAAATAATGTAAAATGCCACTTAACAAAAAAACGTATCGAAAGGAAACAGGACGGAGGCGTTTAAAACGTTTCGCAACATTTAAAAATGCTAATCAAATTGCATAGTATTAATCTTCGTGGAATGTTAATTTATATGCCGACTCTACGATCCTCCTAGTTACTTATTACTTCTCATTACCCTCAAATAAACCGTAGAGAGCATAAGTTAATTTGATCAGACCAAAGATTGCTCCACGATGCCGACTCGCCACTTAAATTCTGATTTGTTAAATTACTTATTTACTTAACAATTTTCCGTACGAACGGCGACCGAACAATGTACGGTAAACGGCTCAAAGGAAATTCTTTAACATCGATATTATAATCACGATAACGCGGCCATTTTGTTCACAGATTGCGGGGAAGTGCTCAATTTAAGGTCAATTTAAAAATATGTGCATCGCCTTTTGTTTTGCTGAACGGAAATATTTTTATTGGAAGTGTAGGTACTGTTCTACCTATTTGTGGTACCTATTTGTAAACAAGGCTTATCTCTGTGTGCTTGTGGTGCTCCAGTTTTATATTTAAATGAAAGGAATCATTTTTTAAATATATTTATATTGACTTCTTGAAGCAGCGTGCTCACATTTTGAGCCCGGGCAAACAAATGACCAATATAAAAAAAAAAACCAATCGCCTTTTATTTTTTAATTCAAATCCGGAATTCGGCTAAGTGTTAGTATAAAATTAAACTTTTCAGCCATGTTGCCATGTACGAGTAGGCACTAACCTTCACAGTACCTAACGAAAATACGATATTTACAATTACAAAAAAAAAATATTCCATCAAAAAAAAGTGTAAAACGCAATCAAAGTAAAACAGCCTTTTCAAGTCTATTTATCAATATAGAAAAGCTATAAATTGAACTTTAAAATGATGACGTTCTGCGCATTTCGTGTCGTCGATATCTGTGTCATCTTCAAATATTCAAAACACACGATAAAATATGCATACTCAAACACGAGCCCTCCGTAAAAGATAGTCAAAAGAATATTTCAATAATTTACAACACACTTTTTAAGACCCACGTTAAGTTATTTTAACACATTCACTGCAATAAATCATGCAGCTGTATACATACCTATATAACGCACGATTTTACATTTAAATTAACTCACATAAACTGTTATAAGTTCATTCACTGACAAAAACCGAAGATAATCCCCATATTAAGAAGTACATTTCAACCGTATATTCAGTTCAAGTTAAATAAAGTAACACAAATATTTAATTATGCGTTGTTTCAACACTTGAATGACAGCTTGAGAAACGTTTCTGATAACGTTGTTTAAATGAACATGTATATTTAAAAGATTAAGCGAGAACTTTACATGTAAGAGTATTTTATATGGAATATTAAGCCGTTTAATTTTTTTAATGCTCGATAAGGTTAAGGTACTTTTACACCTGCCACCTTTATTGCGTAGTAATGTAGCGTTATATTTTTAAAAAGCTACAGAAAATGATCAGCTCTAAGTTCCTAAATAGCTAAGTCGCTGATGATGCCCTGTGCAAAATTCATTCGCATTATTAGGTAACTACACTAACTATGTAGGTAGGTATATAATTTATGCAGCATTTTATGAGCCATTTTTATAGTGGCCAAGCTCGGGCACTTTAATCGAAAAAACTTTAAAATTGAAGTACCCATTTTGCTAATAATTTTTTTTTCAATTTGAGGGCATTATGCTCGTCGTAAAAAAAAAATCGAAGTTATAGGATAGTCGTATTTCCAGTTCGAAATTCGAATTGAATCGAATACTTTAAGGTTAGCGCGTCCGTAGCAGGGTTACTTGTCAATCTGTCGATACCTTGATCCCCATGACCGAAAGGTAGTAGAAGGCATACGGTGGGGTTTTAGTCGTTAGGAGTCCGACACAACCCTCTGCTTTCCCGGAGGCTGAGATAGTCCATAAGGATTTCACTGCGAGACCACGTGATGTTGTATAAAAAAAATATTGAAAATCGGTAGACAATTAGTGGAGAACACTGAGAAAAAATATTTAAAGAAAATACTTACATTCAAACATAAAACGTCCTTCTTTTTTTGAAGTCAGTTAAAAATGAAAAGGCGTTACATACATAACATCACGCCTGTAATCCCCCAAGGGTTAGGCAGAGGTGTACCCATTAGTACACCCACATTTCGCGGTTATTTTTTTTTTTAGTCCCATGTAATAGGGAGCGAGCTATCAACCGGGCACAAATCCAGACTCCGAGGCTGCTACTGAGAAATTCCTGATGGAAAAACCCAATAACACTTTGCCCGACCTGGGAATCGAACCCAAGACCTCATGCACAGCAGTCGCGCTTGCGACCTCTACACCAACGTGGCAGTCAGAAAAGGCTTTGTTGTTAATAAAAAGACATTATTATACTATGCATAAGACTCAATTCGTCGTGTTGTTCATGAAGAGGCTAGGTTATTTCGAATGATTTTAAAAATGTACAGTTCTGAATACAACATAAGGAAGGAAAGTATGGAGTTATTGGCTCTTGCTTAAATTACAAACCTTCGATTTTCGGTAATTGCTTGTTATTAGCGTTATTGGCTTTCAAAATGAATGTCTCTGGTAATCCAAAACTGCTATAATTTAAAGGGTAAACCAAACCATGTAACTTGCAGTACTTATTATTATTTTTTAAAACCAATTCTGCCTTTATAATAAGAGTTATTTGTGGACCATAAAAATGCCCTCAAAATTGTATGATACTTTAAATGTCTCCACAAGTAGTCAATAAAACCGGAATTAAAAGAGCGAATAAAAATTTATTATTTCAGATTGCAATTCAAGGGCTTGAATTTCTTAATTTTGTATTGAGAAATTGACTAGAGTATCTTTAAAGTAGTTTTTAGATGGAACTAGCTATAGCCCGCGACTTCGTGCGCGTGAAGGTCGGTTATCACAGAAGCAGATGAAGTCACGGATAAAAAACTAGCCTTAGTCCTTTATTGGGATTTAAGCTTACTCCTTACCAAATTTCATCAAAATCGGCTCAGTGGGTAACAAACAAACAATGTTACTTTCGCATTTAGAATATTAGTTTATTATTTATTTTATTTTTTGTTTTCTACCTACCCCCATGGGAAAAAGTTGTTTTGTGAAAATGGGAAAAGAGTGTATGTATGTAGGTATGTATGTTATAATATAAGTGTGGACTACACCCAGGGTGGCAATGATTAGGCCAAGTCTTTCTGTGTTAAAATAATCATCAAAGTATTACAATATAGACCAATTAATCCCACACATGAAAATGAAACAAGCATGAAATAAATAACAAAAATAATTACACACCGCAGTGACACGGCCGTAAAACCGAGCTTAAAGACTGCCTAATTAAAACCCAATGACAGCGCCAGTTAAACAAGATAAAAATGCAATAATTTAAATCATTTACGATCAAGTTTAAAACGCAAAATTAATTATGGTAAATATTTTATTGATCGATAAAGACTTTGTGACTTATTCCGATTAAAAGGAGAGAACGTGAAATGTAACTGTTTAATGTTATCACGAATTAAGTGTCAACTATCCGTTAATTAATTAATTGATTGGAAAAGTTTAACAGGACATTAAGTTAGAAGAAGAACAGATAGCGAACTGTAAATTAAATTTAACCGTTTTAATTAATTACTTTCAAGCTTTTTAATAATTATAGGCTTATTTTTGTCTCTGTGCAGGGCAAAGACCTCTTTGCATACAGAGAAGGCACAAGCGTTTATTATCACGTTTGATATAAGACGGATTTATGATTAATTATAAGTCTAGCTTTCCAGGTTTTCTTCACCTATGCCATTAATGTCCAAAGCGAACTTAGTACGGTCGAACAAACTATTTGGGTTACAGACGACAATAGTCATCTCTCGACTACATTGTCATAAATTGTTAACACTACATTCATTATTTTCTATTCACTTTTTTAGCCTGTGGTGTCCCAATAATTTTGAAACTTTTTTAGAGTGATTTACTTGACTTGACACACTCGGAACATTGTTGAAAAGTAGTTGTAACTAAATGGCTTTTTTAACTGAATAAAGAATTGAAAAAGACACATTAAAAAGCGACAGCTGTCAACTGTTGAAAAGGCTATGATTGTTTAATTAATTGAAAGAAATCCCTGCATGGCCATTGTAGCTTCGTAACCACACACACAAAATAAGATAACGATGAAAATACATAAATCTAGGCACCACTAACACAACCAATCGATTTTATCTCGACAAAATCGATGAAATCTCAGCTCGAATCATTTATCGTCCGGTGCCATCAATATCTTTGCACAAAGTTATTGAATTACCGATGATGTGCTTACAATGTGTGTATTTGTTCGTTTTGATTAATGCTGCTCGTCTGATGAATGGATGACTGATTGACCTACATCATTGAATCTTCGTGTTACGTTCAGTGATTCATAATTGGTTAGAATTTATTTTGGAAATCAGTGGACAAATAACGATACAGAATTGTAGGAAAATTGTTTCAATTCTTTCTACGTCTTATTTATGTCAAATCTAAATATAAAAAAAAAATACAAAATTCAGAGACAATTTATTACAATAAAATCAAAAATTAAAAATGAACATATAATTTTTTCTGTATTATTGACGCTGTGTTATTTTTTAAAATGGAGGCAGACTACAAAAATGTAAAGCTTGTTCCTTTTTTACAGTCACCACAAAAAAAAACTCATATTTTGCTAAAATTTAAACTTGAATAGTAAAGGTTAACATTACAACCAATAAATACCATAAAAGCACAATACACGCAAAATTTAAAAATTTAATTGAACTTTATTGTCTGTTTACATCTAACGCTTCATGTAAAGATAAGACTTGACAGTTTAGAGAAGAATACACATCTAAATCGACCCAAACTAGCCTAACTTAAAGAAGAATAATACCATTAGAATATTAATTAACACCTATTGCGATAAAATAGACATAATTCACATTAGGCTCCAACGTTACCAATTTAAATGGGACCACATTTATTTTTAAGAACACTTTCAAATTCAAATTAATAGCCAGCTACCGGTCGTGTTTTTCTAACTTAGAGATCCTAAAATGTTTTTCGAAGACATCTAATTTAAATATTTATTCGGCGTGGGATAAAGATGGATGTCATTCGTCTATTACCCACGTACGCTCGATGGACCTAAATAAGATGGATCGAGATCGGACGATTTATATCAATTTGTAAACGATTGCTTCCTATCCTTTTCCGTTTGATCTAAATACCTAGTAGAATTTGTCTTGTTTATGCAGTCTACATACATACATAAAATAGGAATTTGTTAAATAACAAAAATTCTTTGTTTGGTATCTAAAGATTTTATCACAATTTTAAAATGTTTTTTGGTGGCAAGCGTATAGATTATTTTTATGCGCCAATAATTCTTGTTGAGCGTCTAATCTTTTTAGCTTTCAATGTATTTAAAGTTGGATTTAGCCTGAAATATGTTCTCGATTGATATAGGTCAAAAGATTTTCTTAAAACGATGTTTCTAAATATATCTAGTGGAAACAGAGTGGATTTTTATCCGTGAGCAAGAAATAATCCTTACTAGAAGGTAATTATTGATTTTTATCTGATCGATATCACCTTCTTGCCTCTCATGTCAATGCAGAGAATCGTAAAGATAAATATTATTTCGATACAAAAATATTCGACAATCTTCAAGGGCTTTCTTTCTCAGATGCTTGTCTTTTTAATAAATAAATAAAAAAAATACCTATATATATTTCAGATAAAAAATCCATAGGCAAGGCAAAGTTGATAGTAACAAGAATTTTGCTTATAACTGATGTTAGTAGTTAAAAGTAAAAGAATAAACTAGACACACCGTCTACCCCTGCACAATAGGCTCATGGGTCTCTAACACGAGGAGTGCAGTGAACCTACTGAGCAGAACAGTATCGGTTCTCTCGCCAAACATCCTTAATGGCATCCTTTTTAAATGCATCTTTGGCATTCAACGTAAAAATTCAATGAAGTAACGTACTCCAATTAATTGAAGCGTAATTAAAAACAGGAATCTTTTAATTCCTTTCCACAATTCGACTTTGCTTTCAAAAGCTAATGAGTTTTATTCTTTTAGCTAATCTACTGACCGGTTGGATCACGGAGTGCAAAGTGCTGTATCGAAAGGGACAAAATGGCATTCGACGGCGGGGAGTCGCGTTGCGTCGCAAGCTCACAGCACTCTGCCAAATGCTTCTCGGATCCGGATTTGCTAGCATCGCCCGGATATACGAGTGTACGCGGAACGTTTACACCGTAGTGTAACTAAAAGATGTAGTAACAATGAGATTTGCATAACTGAATACTTAATGTTTAGTCACCATGTTGATACTTTTCAAAGATCGTAAAACCTGCATAAACAAACAGATTTTAATATTAAAATAATCTGTAACTTATTTATTAATTATCAAAATTGTATGTCATTTAAAGCTAAGCATCTTCAAAATATAGGTTCGAATTATTTTAGTAATGTAATAATATCAGGCATTTACAACATTATTTAACATTGTTTTAAACCTATTCATGTTTTTTCTTTAGGTGAATTTGTAATTCTTTTAAGAAATAAATATATTTAACCGTATTTATTATTGTTAACTACTCTTATACAACATAAAAAAGAAAAGTATGTTAACAAATTAGAATAATATAACAAAATAAAATCATTTATTTATAAAAAACATCCAAATGTGCCAAGTCGACAGATCAAACTAACTACACCCAAGGACTCGATGTTTTAGTTCTATAACAAGTATGTAAGGTACTCAAGTAGGTTAATTACCTATCAGTTTATGACGTGTAGCAGTTAGCAAAGGTTCTGTGTTCCGCAGCAAACTTTCTCACATCCACAACTCATGAGAGAAATGTTCGCAATTTTGCCAAGGTAGGTACTCCTTGAAGGTTCTCAGCTGTAATATACTGAATAAAGTATTCTCTATGAAAGTTCATTAACTTACAAACATTGAAGAAGGTGCTTTGATTACTAGGAACTTGCTTAGAAACTCTTTCTAGTAGAAAATATCCAATCGAAGGTTTCAACAGTTTCTTATTTATTTATCATTTATATTCTTTATGTGTACAAAACGCTCCGATTTCCAAGATACAGGTATACACCTAGATTAGGAATCAACGTATTTTAAATGGAATTAATTCAAATATAAGTTACACTTAAACTTCTTTGTTCAATAAGGGTCAATAACTTAGCACAGATATTATTGTTATGATTATAACTAGCCTGTAATGTCCCATTGTTGGGCAAAAGCCTTGCACTTTTCAATTCTCAAGTAGAATTTCCTTGAGAATTGAAAAACGCAAGTCCAAGTCGTCCCACTATTTCCATCGTAGTCTGCCGCATCCCTAGAATGAGTTAGCTCAATAAGGTGATTTATTTTAAGTTTATTTTATTGTAGTAAATTTCTCTAGACAATTAAAAAAATAACCGTTTCTAATGTTGCTGTAAATACGTAAGACACCCATACTGATCATCTTTATCTAAAAATCAAAAAATAAACAAATCCGGTACCTAGTCTTATATTAAACCTCCTAAAAGTTACACTCTATTCGTAAAAAACAGCTAATTGACATAAAAAAAAAATCCTAATACGCAACGGTGTAATAAAAAACGTACTAACATTAAATCTTGAAGGATTCGGGAAGTTGCATCGATTGATACACAGTTCTATACGACTCAAATACAGGGAAATACTCTTTAGTGATTGATTGATTGCTGTTTCTACGGAGTTATTTTTGTATCGAAGAAAAAACTAGGATAGGAGGGGAAGACACTTCCGTATATTTGCTGAGCGATCCTGTTACTATGTGTCGACAAATGTGTACAAGTAATGATATGTTTCTACAAGCGGGGATTTTTTCGCCTGTGTCAATATTGCTGCTTCAATTTAGTCTCTATTGTAAATTGTAATAGTATTAAGGCGACAGGCCATCGGTATTCAAATTGCCTTATGTTTTTTGCAATTTGCAGTTCTGTCGGGGCAATATCCTTTAAGTGTCTACACAAATATTATTATTCTTAAAATTATCAACGTAACTCTTACAGTTAGAATTCCCCATAAATATGCATATTTAATGAAAACATGACGTTTTTAACTTAAAGAGTTATATTAACGACTAGCTTTTACCCGCGACTTCGTCCGCGAAAAATTAAATAAAACATAGCCTATGTTACTCGCAGATAATGTAGCTTTCTTATGGTATTTTTAAAATAGGTTCAGTAGTTTTTGTGTTTATCCATTACAAACAAAAATAATTATTTTTTCTCTTTATAATATTGGTGTAGATTGTAATGATCATAATTTAAGAAATAAATATTTTTTATTATCACGTCTATACAACCTGATTACCATACTACCTGATATGAAGGTGCAAATTGCAAAAAACTTAAAAAAAAAATCGTGGTAGGTATGCATTTTTCCTTTAGAGCACTCGGGAAAACAACGGCAACATTCGAGAATTTAATTCCTAAAATAAATCCTATAAAAAAATATTCGGATGTTGTCAACTAATACCTATGTGCCAATTAGTCCGCGCGATATTTGCATAGCTCCAGAAACCAGAGACCACTCTAAATTTTTCTGCGAACAATTCACCCGCTTCCACAGATAATAAATTGATCCGCCCTTGTATTTTGTCAACGCGATTTATTTGCCCTTGTATGTTTAAAACTAATCACAAAAGGCAATAAATACTTTAGAGGTTACATATTTGGATCGTCGAATACCCCTGTTGGTCGGACACGCCACTCCTGCGCAGGTAAGTCGAGGTAAGTGAAGTTGCGTGTACCGCTGTCAAATAGAACTATTTTATTGCGGTTTTTATTCGCACAACAATTTAAATTTAACGAGAGCGCTTCGGTTAACATCGGGAACTTAGGCATTGTTTTGTTTTTAGCGACGTTTTTTGTTTTTGTTTCCGCAGTTTGTGAAGGACGGGGAAAAGGGATTCCTCGTGTTTGAGCATTTCGATCGTAAAGCGTATTTTGTGTTTTGTTTTTTTTTTTTATTGAATAGCAAGATTGCCGATTTTGATAATTCTGTCAATGTTAAAAGAATAACAAGAAGAGTGCAAAAAAAAAACTTGATTGCTTGACTAAATGAAGTTCTATCGTAAATAGTTGTTCAGACAGACGCGGAGGCGGCCAGTTGTCAGATCGATGTAATTGCACTATCTTGCAATAATAACGTCAAATTAGTGCAATTACGTGAAGTGTACTACCACTGCCGTCTGTGTAAACAATGCTTGAATCGGGCAACGTAAATAGCGTTAGTTATCGGGCAGTTTGTTAATTTTTAAAACTATTCCCAATAAGCTTTATCTTCAAACATTATGTTGGTGGTGGATTAGCCTATGTATGAGGTTGTATTTTTGTAACACACACAAACAGAAAAGAAATCCTAGTGTGGGATAAAGTTATATAAAAAATAGATAATTCAATAGGCCCCTCACTAGTTTTTGCCCGCGACTTCGTTTGCGTAAATATCGCTTTTTACATACGCAGATGGAGCCGCAGAATAAAAAGTAGTTTATGGCCTTTCTTGGGGTTCCAAGTCACATCGTACCTTTCATCAAAATCGGTTCACTGCTTTAGTCATGGAAGCGTAACGGACAGATAGACAGAGTTACTTTCGAATTTATAATATTAGTACGGATTGCTATTTGATATAATCTTCTACAACATCACGCCTGTAACCCGTGAAGGGTTAGGCAGAGGTGTACCAACCCATTAGTATACCCACATTTCGCCAGTTATGTTTTAGTCCCATGTCGAGGAGGCGAGCCTATTGCCATCAACCGGGCACAAATCTAGACACCAAGGCTGCTGCTGAGAAATTCCTGATGGAAAATCCCAATAACACTTTGCCAGACCTCATGCTCTGGTCGCGCTTATTTGATATAATATTCCAATGATATAATCCCTCTAGTCTGAACTCACAAGCTAAGCTACCTTCTCGTTAAAACGTGTACTCACACGGCACTTACAAAGAAACTTAATTTTTATGTGCACATAAAACTACATACAAATAGTAGGTTAGTTGAAATCAGGCAATAAACTAAGCTGGAATGTTTTAAGCTCGTAGATTAGGTACGTAGAGCTGCCTTCTATTATGATAAGAGGTTCTTTATAGTTAACGAGGCGTTCATCATTGTTAGGGATTTCTAATGTACGTACTTGAAATGGATCTTGGCTTTGTTTTACGACTATTGTTTTAAGTGATTCGGTACGTACCTTTATATGTTTTATTATGAATTGTTGTAATGATAGGTACATATACATATGTAGGTATAGACACGTACTTGTAATTTTGTTGCTAGCTTCATATTTACCATATTTCGTTGTGATATACAGCTGTTCAAAAATTTGCTGTTCCCTACAAAAATATAATGTAGTTCAATACGATCATTACGTATAGAACTACAAAACTGCTTCACAACACGATGATTACGTTTGGCATAGCAGATTTTTTTTCCGCAGATTCTGTTTGTGTGTTTGTTTAAACACGCTTATCTCTGAAACTCCCAGTCCGATTGGATTGGATGTGTTTGTGTTTGATAGCTAGATTTATGAGGAATGGTATAGGTTATATAACATAACACTACAACCTACGAGAGCGGAGCAGTAACCAAAAACATAACACGACACACTTATTATCATGAGTAAAAAAACCTATAGCTGTAACTGAATTTTTCGAAAATGTTCTCACTATTTACACCTATGTATCCTGCTTATGTGTATGAAGTTACATTTTTTTGTATATTTCTTCTACGATTACTCCGCCAATCGATCGCTGCTCTGCTGCTTTTCTCTCGGTTGCTCTGTAATAGATTTGGATGATTATTTTTTGTTTGAAAGAGTATAGTTCCGAATAGGTCCCATAGGAATATTGTCATGATCTAATGATGAACTTTGGAGATATGGAACGGAACTCCTTATAAAATCACAGCAGAACTTGAAAAAAATTGCAAAAATTAAATTAATTAAATATATCGTGTGAGGTATTGTTTGAAAGGGCTTTATGTAAGGATTTCAAACATTGATACACAAGCACTAAAAAGTGAAAAATAAAAGAAGTCGGTGGCAATACCTACATAACAAGAAACAAAACCAAAGCCGCCGACTTCCAAGCTCAAGTTATTTTTTATTTTGTAGTTTTTGAAGGCGGTCATCTTTTTTTTGTAAAAAAGCTTTTTGTCTAGAAAGTTTGTATGAAGTATCGTATGGCGTAAACGCTCTTAAGACTTAGAAGAAGAGCTTAAGAGCGTTACAGATTGCAAGCAAATAGTGATCAACGAAGTACAGCATAATGTTACTAGTAAATAATCCTACTGATATAATCCCCTT
The DNA here is from genome assembly GCA_949774945.1 of Hoplodrina ambigua. Classification (NCBI taxonomy): domain Eukaryota; kingdom Metazoa; phylum Arthropoda; class Insecta; order Lepidoptera; family Noctuidae; genus Hoplodrina; species Hoplodrina ambigua. The sequence goes on from OX458973.1 coordinate 10,072,100, forward strand.
TGCCCCTTTTATGATGCCAAGGGGATGTGATGGGGTACTCTATTCATAGTCGAGACTTATGGCAGGATTACTTACTAGTCATAGTCAATACTTTGATTACCATTTTGATATGCGTCTTCTTCAATATGTATCGGTATTAGATATGTTTGCGAGGTCTTTCAGTTAAGTAAACGCAAATCACTGTAAGACCATTGGACTCGATGTGAGACTTAAGTAAGTCCTTATACAAGGTGCAGATTCGCAATCTCCTCAAATTCAACGAGGTAGGTAACTATACCTACTAATGAATCTCATTTATGTCTAGTTTTCTTTTTAATGTGTACCCACAATAAAAGTTTTATTTTTATTGTGGGTATGTTTATGGGTATTCTGAAATACTGTCAAACATAATCAACTAAAAAGTATTTTTAAATGTATTTTTATTTTTTTTACTAGGTAAGTGTTATAATTTTATTTAGATATTTATGTCTTTTATGACAATCTTTTAAAAGATGAGTATGCCATATCGCATCTTCTATACCTACTGTCATGGAATTAATTCTGATTCATTTCATTAGGAACTCATACAGGTAGGTAGTTTCAGAAACATCCCATTTCGTTATTTTATTTCAAATGAAATACCTATTTGTTTTTTAAACGCGACGTAGTATTTTCTTAAAAAACAATAAAGTATATTTCTTTCTAAAACAGCAATACTAGAACAACCACAATGTAAACGAATAAAGCTGTATATGGTAATGTAAGTGCACTTCGGGCCACAAAAACCGTACCTCTCAAAAACACTTCGATCTATTTTTATATTCCACTACGTAACGCGGTTGTTTTACAACGGAGTCACGTACAACAGCATCTGTCACGGGGAGCTGTTTTAAAACCGATGTGTCGTTGAAACTATGTTGAAACCAAAGAATGCATTGCCAGACGTACCTACACGGGTTGAATTGCAGACATTCGGGACACTTCTAGACAGGACTGACGCGTAACGCGACTCCACTGCATTCTTTGCGCTCTCTGGCATTGTTATTTTAAGTTTTAAAGTCGTTTCTATTGTTTTAGAGCTTTGTCAACAGGTTAGCGGTTTGGGACTGTGTGTTTGAAACTGTAGCTGTATTGTGAGTACACATTGTACTTACTGCTTAGAAGATTACATGAAATGTACTGAACCTACTTAGTATCTACCGCTTAATTTATCTAACTCCTTTACTGTGGAGTTCCGAGTTCAGACCACTAGTGCGGCTAGCACTAACAATAATCTGATATTTTAGTCAAAATTTGAGTAGTAGAATTTTTAAAGCGTCCCATTTTTGTGGAACATTTGCGCTCTATGCTAGGATCATCTATAAATCTTCAACTGAACAGGTTTTTTCTAATGTCTACCATCTCTTAATATTTTAAAGCAAAAAATACTTGTATTGTCGTTAAAAGCAATGAATAATCTGAATCATATACATTTAACATCAATAATGACTGCAATACACATCCAAACCAACAAAAAACAAATGACAACATCGTGTAAATAAAAACCATTACTTGTGTCAAAAGTGCTGTCAAAAAGTGGCTAACCATTGTTCACATTGAAACCAAAGAGTTCGTTATCAAACCACTTAAATTGTAACACGTTCTACAGCGGCTGGCGTCGTGTCCCACAACTGCTAAAACAAAGAAACAACGCACCTATTACACTCGTTTAAGATCGACCATTAAACTCTTACAAAAAGCTAATGGTTATCAAACTGGGCCACCCAAGTAGATGAATTTAGGAACGTGAGTTTAATGTAACACGTCGTAAATTGCTATAGTTTGTCTCGCGTGCCCTGCACAAACCTAAAACTTTTCCAAGAAGAACATCCAGCGCATAGCGTACAGTTCAAAGATATTTTTTGTAAAAACGAAACGTAGAAAGTATTAACAACGAGGATGGCATGAATTTTTTCCCCGAACGTCAGGAATTTAAATTCTTCTGGCTCCTTACGCGATCGCGTGTGGTCTAATTATGAATACGGCACAATAGCATTAACTTTTTCTGTAAAAGAAAAAACTTCAGCGGTTTCCCTGCGAAAATGGAATAAAAGTGTAACGGATAAAGGAAAACTTCTAGACCTGTTAAGTGGCGATACCCTACTTCGCGGCTCCATTACTTTGCATTTTATATGCCGCTCCACTGCGCCTGTTTGCTTTGAACTTTTATTATATTCACTTATCCAAGAAAAATGTTATGGCTCTACCCCATTTTCGGTCACGCGAAATTTGGCGCTTATTACGTACTGCCTTTGAATGCTCAGATGCTATTACTCATTAACGATAAATTAATGTGTTTTGTATTTTAAATAATATTAAGATCTATCTTTTGGTGTCTAAATAGCTTTTAGTGAAATTAATAATACAAGTTCGTTTTTACAGAAGCTAAAGCGTTCACCTTTTGGTTTAAAAGGTCTTCATTGGAATTGGTCTGGTTTTTAGCCATCCATAAATAATGCTATTACATTAATTAAAGTGTTGTATTATTAAATGCTTTTTTTTTCTAAATGTCACCTCTATTACCTAAGTATTTAAGGTTAAGCTGGAATCTTAGGTCATTTAATTAATATTAGATGACCTATGGGTTAATAAGATATTAGACAAGATTTCGATAAGATAATAAAAAGCTATTTTGTTATGAATTATGTACTTATTAGAAATTAAAAGAAAAAAGTCCTCAACTTCACAAAAAAAATGTAAAATCATCAAAATAAGAAGCATGTACCTTATAAAAAATGTGATAAAAAAATACTTTTTTAGGTATTCCTTAATTTAGATATTTAACCGAATAGCGTGGATTTTAGAATTGATTTGACTTGCACTTAAAAAAAATGTTCGTTAATTTCGCGAGTTAATAAGTTTCCAAAAATCAGCTTTGTAGCTCCATTTAGCGAAGTATTTCCAGTATTCCAAAATAGAAAAGTTAATAAATAAATTGCCAGTATTATACAAAATATCAAATTCAAATTCGAACACGCTTTATAGAGAACATCTGACAAATAACAATATTTAATTTGACTTCATATTAATATAAAAAATCGCCTATCTAAATCAATAGATCGTTATCTATCTAAATTCCTTGTCGCATTTTAAATCTCAAAGGAATTATAATTTTGCAAACCAGTTTTATATGATAAAAAATTAAATATATTACATTGAATTAAATAAGACAAATGTCTTATATAAATATTTATTCGGCTTCATAACACTTAATTAGTATTGATTTGCGGTGACGCAATTTAGTATTTTTTTTATACTTTTGAGTTAAGAAGTTTAATGCATTACTAATATTTTATGCCTATTGCATTCACTCAGTGATGGTAGGTACATAATGCATGAGTTAATCTCATAAAGTTTGTACTGACTTGAAGGGAATAAGATTTATAAAAGAATCTTACAACAATCTTTTACGCAAACCAAATTATAGTAGAAGAAAAATAAAAATAATGCGAAAAACGCATAGAAAAATGGTTCCGTCGACACTGAACATTTCAGATTCTTCAGTCTCAGTACAGGCAGGGAGTAAATAAATAAAATGATAGCCATTAAAATAGCAAAACAATAAAGGCTCGTTTCACCACCTTACAAAAAGTTCAGATTAAATTATTTCCCAGATCATTTCATACAAATTCTGTTCTATTTTTAAATATTCAATTATAGCAAGTATTGAGAAGTGGTAAAATTAACCCTTAATTTCAAAGCATTTCAATTTAATTTATAAAAAAAATCTGTTAAGTAACTGCCTCGTTAGTCTAATGGTCGCAAAACGCAACTACTGAGCATGAGGTCTTGGGTTCGATTCCCAGGTCTAGCAAAGTGTTATTGGGTTTTTCTATCAGAAATTTCTCAGTAACAACTTCAAAGCAATAGGCTCGCCCTCTATTACATGGGAGTTAAATATTATAAACATAACTGGTGGTAATGTGGGTATACTAATAGGTACACCTCTGTCAAACCCTTCGGAGATCACAGGCGTGATGTTATGTTATGTTATTATCGAGTACCTATTTTAACGAACATGTAAATTGTATGAAAAATCACCTTTTCGGGTCAACAATATTTGTGCAAAAGCTCCGCAACAATTTATGTTCACACCTATGTATGTATATTTTAAAATGTATTTGCATAGTTTAATGTGTATCAAAGTATAATAAATCGTGCCGCCCACGGAGTATCTTTAAAATATATTAACATACACTTGACCTTTGTGTTGAATTCTATCAGGACGTACATTACTCAATAAAATGTTTAATACGGTGCTAAGTATAATATCGAGTGAGAACAATAAGCCATAAACATGCAGTCATATCAACGCATAATGCTATCCCATGAAATGGATTTTTCTTTATTTCAATAATATGCGGTGCGAAAGCTTCGGCGTAGAGTTACTCGAATCATTTCGCGCACGACTGGATTAAAATAACAGTTTAATCGTAACTTATACATTTTAATGCTCTAGTCGTGCCGTAAAAATATTACTCGGTAAAAGACTCGCATTCGAAAGTTTCGATTTCGATTCGATTCGATTCATCCAATATCGTGCATGCTTATATAATTTCACGCCATTCTGATGTTGGAGTAGGAAAATCTTTGGAACGCCACGTGCGCAGCTCTATTCCTTGATCCACATTACTCCGGATACCAGTATGCTGAAGATAGACCTTACCCTAAAAGGGGAGGTAATGCCTCCAGGCACCAAACACCCAACACATTCATGCATACCTCCAGTGACTGCACAGACAAAACATGAACTTATAAATAAAGGAGTTCCAAACATGACTTGTTCCAAGTCGCTCCAACATTTCAACGTCACGGTCTTCAATTATTAACATTATAGGAGTTGCGCATAAGGTGGTTGTTATGAATAATAAAATAGTAGAATACGCCGTGAAAACAGCAAAGAAAGTGCAAGGGGTGCAGTACAATGGCAAGTAAAGGCAACAGTGTAGGTTTATATGCGTTGACAATGTGCATTGTGCCTTAGGACGGGTCTCCACGAAGAATTTTAATATTCTCAAGCGGGAGATGCGGACTTCATCTGCCTCATAGCGACGCAGTTTGCACTACACAAAATGCTTTAAAAATTCATGCCGGTTATTCAACCCTGTTCTGAAATGGGGACAGGATTGGCGTTATCGATTTTTTGGACCTCTCTCTGATGCAGCGCATTAGGTGATTTAATATTAATATAAAATCGTGCTTATGGATTATGTATTTCGGTTACTCTCTAAGGGGTTGCTTTCGTCTCTTCTCTATGCAAAAAATTCATTCATTCATTTTATTTTTTTAATTTTGTTGAATGGTTGCCCTTCATAGAGTAAGAGGATAAAATAAAAAATTGCTTTTTACCTTACATAATTATTATAGACGATAACAATACTGGAATATAATGATGCTTAAGAACACTTACAATTCTAAAATTCTGAATCACCAGTAATAGAGAATAAGCTCCGCACGCATTAATAGACCCTATATCTTTTCTCTGACTAACAGTCCTTCATTCTTCGTAAAAGGTTTTGTCTAATAGAGAACTGGAATAAACTTAGATTATATTATACCTTCGAGACGTCTTGGTGGTCTCGATAAAACCAGACATTATTCGCAGTCACACGCACTCATAACTGTCAGATACTCTTCAAATCGTTTTCCCAACGGAAATGGCAACAGTTACAAATAAGTACACCAACTTCATTGACCAGAAATCGCCAGCAATGTACTTGGACTTCGACATTTGAATACTGTACTAACAATGCAGTCATCGTAAGCGCCTCGTGTACAGTCTCCCGCGCATATTTACATATGAATGTGATTCGCTCAACAAAACGTTATGTTAAACTTCTTACTGTTCATTTGAGATGTCATTTAATCTGTGGCTTTGAGGTCTCCCGAGGGCTCGCTACCAAAAACGGATCACGTTTTATCATCTCGTTAATTTTGTAAATATTCACATTGGAAATCATTATTGTAATTTCAAGTACAGACATTCAGCTAAAAGACGTCTTCAAGACATTCTGCACAGATTTTCACGCAGGTCAGTTGTTCTTATCTGCTTCTATTCAATAGCTGCCTGCATTCATCACAACTTCTGTTTGCTTATCACATGTTCAACATTTTTAAAGAGTATTCATGGTTTTTGGCTCAGACTTCTCCATGAAAACATACTGTTTGTAACGAGCAACTATCTTCAAGTGTCTGACTGACTCCTTGACAATTCAAGAGTGCTTGTACTTGACGTAAATATTTTGTCTCTCCCTAAAATTATCGTCTCTTTAATACTGTGAGCAAGTTACTCTCGTTGCTTTTTACGTAAACAAAAAAGTCATCAAGGACAACAATCACCTAATCTTCACTCTTTCATGCTTAAACAAACAAACATTAAACACAATTCGCTGCAACAATCATTATGTAAAACACTTATATCTCATTGCAGCCGTCACCAATGTTATGATAGGCGCAGACGCATCGTAAAAGAAACTAGAACGTGGGTGGACGTTATCGCTGCGACGTGAATCAGCAATTTTCAACTAATTAAAGATAAACAACATTCGATGCCTGTATGAGCTTTTGGGTTTAGGGTCCCTTGATGTTTTTGAATTAGGTTCTTTTGTGGCGTGGTTTATTTTGATAAGTGATTACGTCATATAATTATTAATTTTATTGAGTTGAGTAGGTAGGTACACTAATTTATTGTAGTACACAAATTGTGTATTTATGTAGTTTGTTTGTTCGGTGTTGTGGTGTACAGTCACGAGCAAAAACACTTCAAAAACAATTTTCTTGTGAAGTAATGGTTGTTTTTGATATAAGACCTATTTCATAATAGTATCTATTGAATTGAAAATACAATATTTCTAAAAAGAAGACATTTCAATCAATATATTCGAAGAAAATAGCTTCGTAATGTTGCTAAGTGTATACTTGTTTTTGCTCGTGATTGTACCTACACGTATACCTACTAGATAGTATAAAATCTGAATTTAGAAAGAGATACCAAATTTAAATTTAAGAATAAAAAAATGGTAAATAGATTGTGTGAAAGAGAATAATATAATGTATTAAAAAGATAGTAAATAGTGAAAAATAAGATGAAGAATAAAAAAAAATTTTTACTAATTCAAAAATAGCTCTAGTTTTGGAAGTCGACACACAGATAAACAAAGAACGTCTTGCTTTTTTAAAGTCGATTAAAAACATATTTTTTGCCTTCACTATGTAATGTATAATATGGGCAAGATGATAACGATGACGTATTGTGTATAAGTATATGCGTATAGAAGAATTTAATGTCGGTCGTTCAAATTCAATTACTTTTACGACAGAACAAAATATTTCTACCAGTGTATAATGTCGTAGATGGACCAACCCTTCGGAACTTAGGGTCGAGTTAGTTATACGACTAGGGAATATGAGTATCACCTTGTTTGTGGACATGATTTGACTTTACAATGCTAAGCACGACACATGTGCCAATGGGGACATGCAAGGGTGAAAACCACCACCACCCGAAAGTCAAAGTCAAATCATTTATTTCAAAAAGGCCACTAAAAGGCACTTAACAACGTCTTAAACAAGAAAAAATAATTTAATTTAATTGCCTCTTCCAAAAGGTAAAGAAACTACGTAATTACTTTTTTTTTAAATAAATGTTAGGTACATACAATATTTGTATTCAGAATCATACAGGATTACACGTGGAAGCGATGTAAGTACCTTGCATGAAAACTACTAGGTAAGTACATACATAAACTCACTCCTTTTTCCCATGGGGGTAGGCAGAAACCACAGAACGCTACCTGCTACGATCTTTACATACTCCTTTCGCCTCATCTACGATTATACCTACATCTCGTCAATTATAAGCACGTCAGTTACAAGTGGAGCACCTGACCTAGGTACAAGATATTACAAATTAAGAATTGACGGTTAAATAAGGTACATAATTATGTTCATAGGTAGGTATGTAGTATTTACATGTTTACAAACATTGGAACTGTAGACAACCACTCTTAACATTTCAACCAAAAATAAATAATGAGTTGGCTAGCTCCACCATCACAATACCATCACACCATTCCATCATACAGCAATAGGGTAGCTGCTACCAACTACATCTTCAAATCCAAGGATAAAAGAAACTTTACGTCAGACCAAGAAAACCATCAAAAGATCCATTTAACTTCAATATAATTACGGAACCCACAAGTAGCGTAATCGCTTCTTTTTTAATAAGTAAATTTAATGCAAGGGAAAATTAACTCTTCTTGCAGTGACGGCCAGTGACGGCGGAGTGACGTGCCAGCCATTACGGTTCGGAGGTCATTGACCTCACGACTGGAAAACGGCCGCGTTCTTTCAACTACCTATTTACTCTTTGTTTTATAAAAATAAAAAAATACAAATTTTAATTATTGACAAAAATATTGATGAAAAGTTTACTCCTTGTTCGAGATCTGCTTTTCTGAGATTATATTATTATGGATTTACTAGATATCACCAGCAGAACACGACAAGATATTTAAGGGCATATTATTTAAAGGATTATGGAGATTAGGTCTGAAGAATATCATGTGCAGTTTTATCATAACCAGTAAAACATTATCTCATAAGAAACCAAAAAGATGGCATGCTAGATAAATTTTATTTACCATTGCAAATCATAAAATCCGTCTGAATGAAACTGTAGTATATTTTTTTCTTAAAAGCATGATACATTCGTTTTTATTGAGGATATCCCGTACAAGTAGTAAAATTTAAGCCGGGGTTCTTTTTGTTTAATCAACTTTTATAGCACGGAACCATGGGGACATTGGCTTAAACCACAAAGGGGTTTCTTGCAACAAAATTTTACAACCTGGATGCGGTCTCTGAATTATTTAATAGAAGTTTTGTTGTGCACATTTTTTTTGGGTTCGTGGGCGCTGGAGATACGCAGGGAGTGCTGCGTGAACTCGATAAATGGATGTGCGATTCATGTTTTTGCGACAAAACTGTACGGCGACTCACCAATATAGATTTTTTATTTTTAATCTTTATTTATTTGGGGGTTGTCTTTATGGATATGAGAGCCCAAACATTGCCTAATAACATAAGAATTAATTTCATATTTTACAATATTAAAGAAAATGTTTATTTAATTAATATGTACAATATAAACAAGCTAAATTACAAAAAAGAAACAGAATATAAAATAAACACCCTGAAACTAAAATATGTACACTAATAATTTAAAAAAGGGAAAAAGACATTGATGCCAAACCATTTCACAATAAGCTTTGCAGCATCAGATGTTCTTCTAATATGCTTAAAATACTCCTTGGTACTATTTACTTATGTTCAATTTTTGCGGTCTTAGAGTTTTCCCTGTCATTAAATGCACAGATACAGTGATACTTAGTTTTTTGATCTAGCATTACATAACATCACGCCTATAATCCCCGAAGGGTTAGGCAGAGTTGTACCCATTGGTACATCCACATTTCGCCAGTTATATTTAAGTTCCACGTAATAGGGAGCGAGATTGTCATTAACCGGGCACAAGACTCCGAGACTTCTACTGAGAAATTCCTGGTGAAAAACCCAATAACACTTGGCCAGACCTTCAAATTAAAACCCAAAACCTCATGCTCATTCAGTCACGTTTTGTAATCATTAGACCATCGAGTCAGTATCTAGGATGAATATTGTTTAAATACAGTCTGGAACGACAGTAACCCCAGTCAGCTGAGCTGAGAGGATAATCTGTTACTTAATGTCTTTCTCACGTCCCAAAGCCAACATAGAAAATAATACACAAAGTTTGAAAGCAAAGTTCATTTATTACATTACAGAATTGCATTTCAATGTAAAACAGGATTGTAACATGAAGAGTACACTATCGTTAAAACCGTCTTCCCCTCTATTATTGTGTCCCAAAAATCGGGGCTATGGAATTTCATGCTCACCCATCCTGGGCAATTTAATAAACTTATCGAGTAACGATATTGAGATGGCCACGAGAAACACATTAAATTCAGATTCTTGTCCTGTTTTCATTAAACATACACCCTCTTTTGCTAATGGAATAGAGGAATCTGTTGAGTTGACGTATTTGAATAATTTTAAGATAACCAATTCATCGTAGTAAATTGTTTACATAAGTTTTGATTTCAAGTGCGTCGTGATAAGGTGACTTAATTATCATGTGCTCACCGTAATATTCCCTACAAAAAATAAATACTTATACGTTATTTCTAAAACAGTCTATGTACTACAGTAGTACGTAACTTGACATAGGTTAATATTAAACACAATAGAACATGCCAGAACTGTCGGAAACCACATTTCGCCCATCACAGGGGTTGAATGCTCGCAATTGAAAATATATCACCCGCAACCGAAAACAAACGCCACATAATGTACCAGCAGACAACTCGACAGTTTTCGCTGTCACTCCTTTAACGTGGCAGTTTAATAAAAGGGCGGAGCGCCCGTATAGTCAACAGATAAGATCATAGACGTAAACATGAATAAAACCGAGACTACACCAATTGGCCGGTACCCTTTCGTACCGATACTAATGTCGGTACCCTTATATTTGAACACGAGTAACCTCTCTACTGTTCTCTAAACACAAATAGGTAACTTTAATTGAATCGAACGGCCCTCAACAAAAGGGTGACAGGAATTTTAATGAAATGCTATTACGCTTTAGAGTGTGGTAAACAACAAATGAAATTTTCCAAAATGCTGGGGTTGATAATATCGTATTGTTTCTGTTTAATTGACTTCAAGAACTTATTCGATTAACTCGAAATGTAAACGAATGAGTTTAGATAGGTTACATGTTCTGCACAGAAAGAGCAGTTATAATGCTCGTGCAGTTTGTAATTAATTGATAATTAACTTAAATCCTAAAGAAACTGTGTTGAAAATTTCGTACCTAATTGCTTGCACAGAATTATCAACTCAATTGGTGATGTTTTTTAGTTCATTATCAGTTAATGGTTTGCGCTAATCCTTACTCTTGTAGCACGGCTTTCAACGGCTTAGGAGGTTAAAATATCTTCTCGATAAAATAACCTTGTCGAAATAAAAATATGTCGCGACTAACAGACTAACATTATTATACTGTTTGTGGCTTTAGGGCTGATTTTATTCCAGTTCCGAAAACCAGAAACCTGTGCACTATTCAAATACCCATTAAGTTTAAATCAACTCAAATAAAATGCCATCTAAATTGAATTCTGATATTATTCGCGTATTTCTGCGGCACAATTCACAAACGACGGTTTGTTGTTGTTTTGTTACCTACAATTCAGAGAGTCCACTTTTTCCGGCGGAAAGTTAAAAATAGAAACGTTTAAAACACACACGTGCACTATTGCGATCGTTAAATCCAATGCGTTATTGCTATAGAACCACAAACGGTACTGAAACAAGCCGAATCGGTACCGAACGATTTATCGATATTTTCGGTATAACTCGAAATGCTTACTCGAAATACGAAATTCAAAAATCGATTCTTAATATTTCCATCTATAAAAATAAATAAAATGGAAGTGTATGTCTGTCTGTTGGTTCCGGCTAATCTCCAATATAGGTGGACAGATTTTAACGGGACTGTCACTGACAAGTAGCTGATGTTTTTTTAAAATAATATTATTTTGAAAATAATATAATTTTGTTATCATTTTAGAAAATGGGTTACCGGTAAACTGTTATAACTGATATTCACGGGAACGAAGTCGCGGACTTAAACTAGTTTTCAGTAAGCTTAAAGTAGTACTGATATTCCATGAATATTATAATCTACGTAAACGACTTAAGAACATACTTATTTATTGATTAAAACTTCCCATTTATAGATGATTATGTTTGTAATTAAATATGGTAATTTACTTTGAGCGAGTCAAAAACAATATAATCGATATTGGCTGTACGAATAAAAAATAAAAATGCAATCTTTCTATTTGTAAACTATTATTATATAAAAGAGAAAATATTTTTATTTTTGTTTGTAATGGATGACCTCCAAGACTCAGTAAGCTCACTCCTTCGTCGACTTGGTTTCTGATAGCTTTGATCTAGACTAGAGTAAAAAAAAACCCATATTAAATAAAATTAAAAAAAAGGTTTTCGAAATTCATTCTGCTATAGGAAGCTACATTTTTAGCGAATAACATAGGCTAAACAACATGCCGGGGGTTGCGGGACGTCTTAACAGGATATCGTGGCCCCGGAACGTAAGGGCAACAGAAGGAACAGGGTGGTTTTTTAGTCAGTAAAAGTCTGACAGTCCCTTCCACCCCACCCAGGGCGGAAGGAGTCATTTGATGATTTATAACACCTAAAAAAAAAGGCTATACAACATCACGCTACGACTTATAGTAACGGAGCAGTTATTAAAGACGTAACTTAACGCAGGTGAACCTACGGTGTATTAGTATAGCTAATAGTGAATATGAAAAGAAACAACCTTTAAGTAGGTAGAGGAAGCTTTTATAATTCAGAATATATCCGGATGATTCTGATTTGAATCAGGTATAATATCGGGTAACAGCACCTACTGCAATCAGCAGTTAAAGTTTAAAACACACATCTAATTAAGATTATATTACCAATCTTATCAAAAGCTCACTTAAAACATAATGCCTGCCCATCAACGCACACACTTTGACCATGGGTTCTGCTCATGGTTCTCTAGACCCTCAGCGAAGATATTGACCGTGGCATTAAAAAATACTGTCGTTACATACTTTTTGCCTTTGTCGGCATTGCATTGACGTTTATGTTACATAAACATCACGCCTGTAATCCCCGAAGGGTTAGGCAGTGGTGTACCTACCCATTAGTACACTCACAATTCGCCAGTTATGTTTAAGTCCCATGTAAAAGGGCGAGCCTATTGCCATCAACCGCACACAAATCCAGACTCCGAGGCTGCTACTGAGAAATTACTGATGAAAAAATCCAATAACACATTGCCCGACCTGGGAATCGAACCCAAGACATCATGCTCTGCATTTGCGCTTTGCGATCACTAGACCAACGAGGCTGTCAATTTTACGTTAATAGATTTTTTCAAACATATTTATATAAAACTAGTTTTTACCCGCGGCTTCGCCCGCGTTTGTTTAGAATTTGACAATCAATTTGGGCTGTACTCGGCTTATTGTTCGGCCAGATCCAGAATTATTAAATACCTACAGACCAACAGACTGTGACTCCTAAAAGTCCGTCGGCATTCAGTTTTCATTTCTGCAAGAGAGGTCCTTCTCACCTGCGACTATTTTAGAGTTTCTGTCGCTGTAATGGCTGAGCTTGTTCTCTGAGACGAAGTTGTGTTTGATTGAAAAGGCGTCTCAGTTGCTCTTACAACTCTCTGGCTTTCGGCTTGTTCCTCCAAAAACAATTGCGTTTAAAAGGGCGTTTCAGTCACTCTCTGAGAAGCTTGGAGGGCGAACGGCTTGGCTCTCTAGTCTTTCCTAGCTTTCAGAAAATGTCTCATCAGCTCTCAAATTTACTTGTCGCTCCGGTTGTGCTTGCCTTCTTAATGCGGCATGAACGGAAGATTCCGAGGATTGAGCAGTAATTTTTGCTCGGGCTCGCAATGAGTTTTTGGTTGTGAGTTGGACCTGCGAGATATTCTAAAATTGAAAAACGTAACCTATCTACCCTCATTAAAACACACCGGAAATACCTCTAACGAAAAAATAAACAGTACTGAGGGACAAACTTAACTTTGCCGTTGAAAAAGTGTTGTCTACATACATCGACAGAGGTCACGGTTAGTTTAGCAACTAACCTCTTCCTTCAGTCAATCATCGACTACACGCATTAAACAAAGCAAATTTTACTGTTAAGACAGTTCTGCGCTGTGATCTTATGAGGAGTTTCCTTTCCATATCTCCGAAGTTCATCATCAGATCATGACAGTATTTATTTGGAACCAATTCGAAAAAATAAACAAAAAAAGAATCATCCAAATCAATTTACAATTAGCGGAGTAATCGCAGAGTATGCTTCATTGACAGAGCGTAGTTATAAGTTCACCTTTATTCTTCCATGCATCCTCTATGAATGCGTTTACACCTGTCAGTGTCAGTGATCACAGTGTCAGTTACGCAGTTTTTCTGTATCCCTGACAACGTATATAAAGTGGGTCACAGACAAACGCGAAATGTTGTGGCGGCCGCGTCAATTTCAAATTTTAACAACCGGCCGCGTGTACTGCTTTGTAAAATGACGCCAAATATGGAAATTGTAATAGAAATAGTTGAATTTAAATAATAATTTAAATTTAACTCACACTTCTCTATTCCTAAGAGTAATATGCGATGCTAATGATAAAATAGGTAGAGATAAACTACTATACCTTGACGCTTCACATTCGTATGAAAGACTTTGTGAGTAATCGTCTTCAGTAGCAGGCTAGGATATTTTTTTGTCAACTAATCATAAATAGCCGACCGCGCAAGACGACGTACCTCTCATTTTCATATAGAATTTCAGTGCAGCGCCATACTAATAATAATGAGTAATTTTTGACGCCGCTAGTCGGACAACAAACCGCTGATTTGTCTCGAGAGCCGTCTCAATACGCACACATGCGTTGTGAGTATTTTTAATTCTATTAAAAACACTTTGAAACGTTTTGAATTGTGGAAGGGCACGTCATGTTGCTGTAGTTTATCTCTACCTCACACCTCAAGTGTTTAAATAAACGGTTTTCCTACCTTTTTTCTTATCTTCTGAGAGGACTAATGAGTCATGAGAGTAATAAGACAACGTTACGGTTAGCCATATTGACTGACGTTCGATTGCGACGTCCGATTGTCCGATTGTAGCACAATCACCACGCTAATGATACTTCAGGCCACCACTGTGACCGCGGTGGTGTGTTTTTGGAGCGTTTAGAGCCGCGGCCTGCGGTTTGCCGTAACCGCAAGTCCGTCCGTCTGGAAGCCACTTTATGCAAAATGTCAGGATACTCTTCAGCGGTTTTGGGCATGAAAAATTATTAAGCAAACAACTTTCGTACTCCTAGGTTGTTTACTTGAAACTGGTGTATCGAGAGTCTAGACTCATAATGTATTACATGCTTAAACTTAAAATTTAATCATGATCCGATAGACACGTGGCGCCATCTACTGTCATAAGGACGTTATTGTTATTTCCCTCGGGAACAGTACTTTTTTTCGGGATTAAAGGTACCCTATGTTCGTCCCTGTACACCTGGCAACGTATATGCAAAATTTCAGGTTGATCGGTTGAGTGGTTTAGGCGTAAAATGGTAGCAAACAAACAAACAAACTTACTTTCGCATTTATAATATTAGTTAGGATTTTATAACTGCCACCTACATGACGTTTCCTATCTGAGCGATAATTCTACTAACATACAGGAACGATCGCAATCTAATCACAGTGTCAAAAATCTTATTTCCTTAATTTTTTTGACGTTAATTGTCACTGAGATGATATTGCGACTGGATTTTGCACGTTGAAATCGGCATTCAGGTCATCGTTCATTAAAGTTCAGATCTAAGTAATGTTCACGTGAAATACAGCTATGAAGACTTATGTACCACTCAGGGAAATACGTGCATACGGTACGTTTGCAGGTAATATATTGCGTACTATGTCTACGGGGACCTGTCCAGCACTGAACGTAGACTTGCCTTATTGACTGCTACAATGAATGGTCTTGAGATATTGCACTATCGGTTCCTCTAACATTGACATCTAATATCGTTAGCTAAAAGCTGTGGCTGTAATCCTGTCTAGAAGTTCTATAACTTTCTTTAGCCTGATTGTACCGGGTAGGGTTATTTGTGGGTTGTTTGTATGTTTGTAAACGCATCCACGATGCAAGAGAAATCCTTTATAGTGTGGGACAACGTTTTTTTGTTTCTTTTTTTTATTTTGAAACAAGTTTTTTTTTATTTGATGACACGTTCTATTTTCGATCTTTCGACGGGTTCTATTACCGCATGGAACCTATATTTGTATGGCCTACAGGTTAGATTATTCGAAATAGTAATAAATGTCGGTGTACTGTACATCTGCCTTTCCGTTTGGAATACAGATGTGATGGTATATTTTTTCAGTCTAGTCACAATCATCTCAGCGGCAGTCAATATCAAATGTGTAGGAAGAATTTAGGCATTTTTGACAGACTCATAAGACTGATATTAGAATGCAAACGTTCCTATAAGTTATTAGAATTTTCCCCGTGCGAAGTCGTGACATCAAAATACACCAATACGTCACACTTTCACTGTTACAAATACTCTCTATCATTATTTGTAATGATACTTCGTGAGAGTAGTTCGTATCTATACTTATAGATAAAATTGAAGTATCTGTATGTTATGTCAAAATACATCTTTTACTTGCTTACTGACTAAAAACCACCCCGGTGTTCCTTTCCATACTTACACCGGGGATTATGAGAACGTGCTTTCTCAAAACTAAATGCACCTAACCTAGGTATACCAACAAACCAAATTTTAAAATTGTTTGTTGTTAACGGCTGGACTGATTTTGACGGGACTTTCACTAGCAGATAACTGATGTAAGTCAGACTACTTTTGTTTTTGAAAAAATATTTGGGTACTAAACAACACCACCGATATCAGACGAAGTCGACCGAATTCGCAGACAAAGGCTAGTATGCAATAAACATGCAGCTTTCCTAATGGATGTTCCCCACGACAGCACAGAAGTAACTCACTACACAATGGTACTAACCCTCCCATTATTTATTATGATCATGTTTGACTTGTTCGGCGATGTAGGTGAGGCACATATTATCAAAATCATTTATAAATACCAAGTTCATCGAATAGACGCCACGCTGCGCGCTCAATCAATTTATAGCGTTAGTCGAGACAAATTGCGTGGCACTGCCACCAATACAGATGGCCATCTCTCTATTAGTGGTAGGTGTACTTAATAGGATATTATGACGTCATGTATTTCGAAAATAGGCGTCGTTAATTGGTGTCATTAAATTATAGGCTCCGCCCCACACGCTACTTTTAAAGAAATTGCTCATTTATTTTTCGATCGTAAAATATTATTTACGGCCTATAGCCAATATTTGGAGAACCAATTAAACGAAACTATAATAGAAGAACTAAAACTTGCAGTTTTTATAGCCAAAATATGAACCACGTTGTATTGAGATATCTAATACAAATCCCAATTGCATTTTCATTTTATGGATATTTGATATACTCGACTAAATAGGCGTAGGGACGATATAACACTTCAACTATTTATCGATGTTTATAGCTGATAATGATGGGTACGATTTTTTAGTTTTACGACTTTGTGACTATGACAAAAAAGTTGAGGCTGTTGAGGTCGAGCCCTCACTGTCCGAAAAGTATCGGTGACTTCGTAAAAAGATACTAGATACGTAACGTTACGAAACTTAACAACCGGGACATAAAATGAAACCATAATCTCAAAGGGTCGTATACGCTGTTAAATTAATAATTTGTTTTGAAAACTAACACTCGTAAAAGAGCTTTTACTTAGTGATGAGACTATTTTTGATACGATTTCACATAATAAAAATATTTTTATTAGTTTTTTATTTGTTTTTAATTTACTTATTCTTGATGTGGTAAGCAAACTTTGTAATGGTGTGCCGTATCTTTACTAACTAAGGGCTACTATAACATGCTGTACAGTAATGGAGCTTAATGAGTCGAGATGAGACAAAGTCAGCCACAATATTCCCAACAACTGCAACTCCTGAGAGCCAGAATTACCCACAGTGAGGTTACGACCAGAAAAGCACCAACGCAATGAAGCTGAACGAGTCCCTGGTAAAGCGATTTAACTGCCTTAGATCCCGGAACTAAATTAATCAGAAAAGATCAATTGAGGATAATTCAATCGGAAATTATTCGATCAAAACAAGAGTACCTACAGATACAGTACAGAATCACTTTTAGGAATTGTGATAGGTAGCCAAATTATTCAGTCACTTCACTGTAATAGAAAATGCCTCTTCCCCATTATCAAAGTGACTGTAATTTTTTTTTTATCCCTGGTCATCGAACTCTCATAACGAATGGTCAAAACATCAATATTTTACATTCGCCTCAACTGTCAGAATTTCGTGCACAGTAACGTCATAGCCGCATTGTCCAACTGTCGGACGCTCGTCAAGTCCGAGTGACGTGGCCAGTCAGACGTCGATTCCACGTCATTGGCGAGTGAGGGGTGACTTCGAGCCCGTCAGACGTCATGTTGGCAATCTACAACGGTGCAGGTGAGATATGAGGCTTGATTGGTTATTGGACAATTTTTTATGAAAGTTGTTATGGTGCTTTTAATTTTAATTTTGTCGTTTCTGTGGTCACAGCCGATAACTGGGGTAATAAAATGCCGCAAACATCGATCCTTGGTCAAGTAAAAACGTGTAAAAATTGCAGAGATACTTCACGTTAAGAAGATGTTTTAAAGCTTCGTTTATAAAATTTTGGAATAGCATAACTTTAAAAAATTGTACAACGCCAAGGACGGGTGAAGTATAGAAAGATTAATTTTAGTAAAATGCGTTATCATGTAGGCATTGGTATGTTAACGAACATACTAATAACTAAGGAATGTCTAAAATAAGCCAATTTAAAATCGATTTAACAGTCTATTTTTGCAAGTCTTAATGAAATTATTATCATTAAAGAAGCAATTCTCAAACCATAGGTCAAACTAATTAATGTTATAAATATGTATGTTGCCATCAGTTTCGCATTTCAACGCATAAATATCGCACGGATCTCGTTTTCAATCTGCGGGCCCAGTTTATAATTCATTTCTTTGCAATTTTAATAAACTCATCAAATCCCCATCAAGATGGTATCTGGGAACGCTTTGCATATGAATGTGATACGTCAATCTGCCTTAAGCAAATAAAATGCCTCACCTTATTCGGTCAACAGCTGTTAGTCGTGAAGTCAATCTTTTGACCGGAACACTTACAAAGGAAACACCGTTCAAGAGTCCTGTATCACACTCTCTTAAAACTGAAAACTTCCTGATATCAACTTTATCAATCAGTAATAGAGCTTAATTTTGGACATCAAAGGAATTGCAGCCCAAAGAAGTGAGACATGTTTATTTTGTAAAATCCAATTTTCTGCTGACATCTCATCTGTCAAAATGTAAACGAAGGGTGTTGTAAAAGTGTCTAAGGAATAACCAACACTATACGTTACACCGTGAAATTGCTGATGTTCTCGAGGTGAATCACAATAATAGATTTGCGAACAAAACTAGATATTTATCACCTAATAGAGATGAGTATCAGAACGATATTGATAGGCCAAGAATGACTATGAATAATTTCTAGCAACAATAAGCAACTTTGTTGTAAGAACTATCTACAACGCAGATTTAGATAACAGTAAAGCCCTGAAGATACCTTAACAATTAATCACTGCGAAAGTAATCGCATCGGTCATATGATGTCACTCGCCAGAACGTGCTTGGCTCTGCTTTTGCGATTTTCCCGATAACTCCACCTCTTCAGTACCCTTATCGCTTTAAATCAGACCACCGGCTACTATACCACAAGTACTTTTGGAAATAAATGTCAATCTGATTTGGTTATCAAAGACATCCTTACTCATTGTGCTCCCCAGCACAGAGTAAACGGTACATTTCTTGAATTAAGACGCAGTTAGTATTCAGATTCAGACTCCCTACGCCTCGACGAGGAATGCGTTCTGCCTCATAAACTCTTTCAAAGTATACATACCGAGCCTCAATACCCACAAACCGACGAACGTTCGGAACTTAAACGAGTAATTACAGTGCTTATCCAATTTGGCAGGGCAGAAAAACGCGACCCCCCTTGTACAGGAAATTTGTTTTAAATTTCGACAACAATGGGGAGATCGCGAGTCGGATAATTGCGTACGGGAACAGTCCGTGACGCCGACGACGGTATAAATCCACCAGCAATGAACGGTTAATAATAGCTTGCACAGGTTAAACAGCGCTCTCAATGGGACCCCATGACAGCAATCTGCAGAATCTGCAATTGAGTATCGCATGCTTCGCGCCGTTTACTCCGAGGCACTTGCCGACGATTCGAAAATCTGTGATAATATTTTCGCGACGGCCGACGATAAAAAGATCACAAACAAGATATTCTGAAGATGTAAAAAGTTTTACTGTGACAATAAATCACCGAGATTATAAATCGGTTTTACAACCTATAGGTGATCGGAAAGTGCTATAAATCATAAGTGAAATGGGGGTTGTTACAGCCGATGTCCCTGGAGGAACATTAGAAGATTCCGGAGCCCTCCCACGGCATCGAAAATGTTGAAACGAAGAAAAAAGTTTTTAATTACCCGTGGTTTGATACTGGTGCAATAAAACTAAAGAGCTTCGATCAAAACAAATCAACAGTTATAATGGTAGTCATTAATCATTATAAAAATTCTTCATCGCCACCGCAAATAAAATGTTATATCTACAATCTCGTGTTCGGTTACATTATGGCTATCAGTAACCATTAAACTAGGTGCAAGTCAACATCAAATCATATCTGGCATCGATAAATTGCCGAATTATTTAAATCATGTGTGGTCTAGGCGGAAATATATTATTCAAATAGATAATTATTTACATGGTTGTGATGTTTTTGAGAAAGTCAATATGCATAATTGTGTTTTTAAGTTTTCTTCACTTTTTGATTTCTTACCATAAGCTACTAAATTTATACCTAATGGTACAAACATAGTATTAAAATAATATGTATTCAAATGTTTAAATATTTATTTTATAACTTAAGTATAAAAATATATCGAAACTTATAAACAATTTATAAGCTGGTCACATAGACAATCGACCTTTTGCTTAGCGATATCTCGAAAAACAAGTCGAGCACTCAAATTACTCAAAACCCATGCCCCAGTGTTTCAAGCCCAACCGGATCAAACACAGGTATACCTATACTTTTTTCTCATTCATAGCTTCATTAATTTAAATCTCTACAACTTTCGTAAGACGTTCGACAACAGTATGAAAGCACAAACTTGTAATTTTATCCTGTGTTTTTAACCAGCATAATTAAAGTAATACAAAACTTACGCTTCTGAAAACGACCAGCCTAGTGCTCTAAATAATTTCTTAAGCTCATCATCAGAGTAAGTTCACATGTTCTGACCTACGTGCTTGCTCACTCATTCGTCTAGAGACAAACAAACCACCAAACTTAGCATCTTACAAACAGTCTTGTTTCTTAATGGAAAGCTTAATTAATGCTCAAACTTAAACTTGGAATCGTCGGCTTGAGACCGCACTATTCTTCATTATTTTGTTTGAGTCGTATAAATAAATTAACCGTGACGGTTCGCATCTCGTATGGGACATTAATAACTGGTAGTACAATGAGTATTACAATAACAATTGGGACAGGAAGCTTGTAAACCGATTATGTTGATCGAACGTCACTCAGTATGACGTGTATACAATCGATAGCAACGGATTTATGAATAAGATATCGAAGTTCTGATTTTATCAAGCAAGTCTTAATCGGAGCCATGAGAATGAATGCTCACTTCCTCTAGCAAGTTCAAATAATTAGGGACATTGGACAAAGATCGTATCTCAAGATAATGCATTTAATCTTCTTGGAATCTCAATAAACGTTAATGCAGCGAAATGAGGATATCGGTAATTTACGAATGATGTTGCATGAAATCGATGAATCATCATGTTAATTCAACTAATAACACGACCAGTTGTTATATATCACTTGGTATGCGTGAACGCAACAAAGAAATTTATCGATTACTAACAAAATACATGACAATCATAGAATGCAAATGTAATTTCTCAAAGCCGATAATGATGCGTCAATTTCCCGAGACAATTTCCAATAGTAAAATAATACGATCAAATAGAGGGCGAGATAAATTGCAGTCCTCTGCGCGTTCTGATCGCGATCGCGCGGCGCAGATAAAACGCAAAGCGACGGGAACAATAACCGATGCACTTCCTTTGACAATAGTCGCGGCCGGACCAGCCGACCGGCCGATGCAAGCCAGTAATTTATACGACGCCCAGAGATCGCAACGATACGCCCCACTAAATCGATCAATAATCCTAGAAAGTGATAAGACCCAATGGGAAACTATCAAATTGAAACGTCAGCGGGGTATAATCAAGCGACACACCACAATTTATTATACAGTGGGAAGTCGGCCGGTTGAGAGTAAATCGGCCCGTAATAATTATGATGTCGCTGCATGTCTAGATCAGCGCTGGTGGTCTCAACTTGCTTACCAACTCGGTTTTCCTTTCTATTACTTAAGTAAACAAGCTTCGGGTAGAGCATGCTCCAAATAAAAGTGTTGTACTAACTCTCCCACAGAAAATTTCTGAATTAAAATGCATGGTTTGAGTGTATCTCATTATGTCATGAAGTTTATGTCTTTAAAGTTAATAATATGACTCGCTTTATGGTACGGATATGGTCGAGAACAAGACACGAGGCACGCTCAGTTTGTCTTGGGCGACAAACACAAATATTAGACACGAACAAGCAACGGTACGGAATAGCAAATCACAGTGTATTTGTATAAGAAGCGTACTTTGAAGCAGGTTTGTATTTGTAAACAGAGCAGTGAATGTTCAATACAGTTAGCTGCCAATGACAGTGGAATGTCGCTAACAAAATCAACCTTATTTTACATGTTTACTCTGTAAGCACTATTATAACCGAAGAAAAATGAAAACGCAATCAAATAGAGATAAAAATGTGCAGCGGAGGAATCTACAGCTGATAAAATATTGGAACATTGCATATAAACTTTTCCGGAATGTATCCGAATTCTCTACGCAAGCTTACTGAATTACGATACGAAGCACATACAAAAAAGGCTTTCGCTTACTACGCACAGCTCATCAAAACATCCTGATACAAGGTGTATGAAAATAACCGTTATTATCAAGAGCCTTAAGTAACAAACAAGGTCTTGATGCTGTCCTACTTGCCTCAGATCTGAGTCAGAGTCGCCTGACAACAAAAAAATTGTGAGTATTTTATTCATGGAAGAAACTTTAACATCAAGTTTATGTTAAAATTCGTAGTGTAATGGAAACAATGCATTATGCATTGACTCGGCTTGACACAATGACATATGGAGTAACTTCTGTTTGACGTTAGGGACGGGAATTTAAAAATATCAAACATGTAAAAACGTCAAATACGTTTTCCACAGTTTTTCACATTACATTGTAAATATATTTTTTGCGTCGGTTAGCAATTTTTGCAGTCAATTTATTTCGATAAAGAACGAAGTGAATGTTCGGCTTAAGTGGACGCTGCGTTTACGCATAATTGGAACTCCTTTTTGCGCACGAGTCGAATACAAAATGATCCCGATATTAATTCTGTTTTTTATAAATCTCCTTTAACATTTCTTGCTAGTTCGTATTCAATCAAAGTTTAAGAAACTGTAGGTTTATATGTTTCATTTTCTCCAATTCGATGAGCACGAATCGCAAAACAAAAAAAAAGAAGTAGTACCTACTGTGAGATTTTGATCTTTTACGTTCACTTGCTTATCTAAACTAAAATGTTCAGTCAATGGAAAAATGGTAACTACGATCTTTGACCTCATTCACATTCTTTATTTTCAAGACCACACTGTTTATTTTGAACAATGTGTTTCTCGATTGGTCATAATAATACGCTGCAAGCGCATACAATGAAAAATCCATCACGTATCGTCCTAATAAACGTCTAGCAGTGTCCGATGCCTATCAATTTGGGCATTCTTCAATACACATCGATGGTGAGATATTGTCGATACACGAGGTATAAAAACAATAATGTGAGATCTCTTAGGGGCGTGACTTGCGCGTGGGCAGCGCGTCGGTGGACATTGTTTAACAGACTACGCCGATATTAGAGCCCAAACATCCACGCTACGAGATTTTATCGTAATTATAATGTACTTTTATTGGTATTTACACAGGTATACTCCAGTGATGCTATCATGTTAACGTGTTTTGTAGTCTTGAGATTCCACAGCTATGATGGGCAAGTTAATGAAAGTTGCTTAATATGTCATAGATAATGGCGATGTTATATTTACAGAAAAATGACTGACTTTTGATTGCTTTATTTTCGATTACCCGACAATATTATTCGGAATATTCGTATAACCATAACGTATCTGATATCTTTACATATTGAATATTAATATTCGATGGTTATCACAAACTCACTGCTACCGTATGGAACTAATTTTAAAGTTAGATTCGTTCGATTCGATTTATTTTCAATGCATGTATTTTTTTATGAAACTGTTTGTTTTATCATACTTAAATTATGCATTCGCTGCGTCCCGTACCTACAACACACAACAGTGGCCATTAAACATTGCCTTAAATAGAGAGAGGAAAAAACAACACGAAGTCTATTAGCGTTTTCCACCTAACAATTCAAAGTAGACCGCGAAAGGCTGCGGCATATTATTCAAATTCGCACACGTGATCCCGATTGTCACGATGCTCGGTTTGCGGGCTAATTAAGCTGAGCACGACACAAGATCACCGTGTCATGAGTGTCATGAGTCCAGGCGAGATCATGGCTGCCTTCATGACTTGTGGAGAAAGCAAATTAGCCCTATTAGTATATGCCACAGAGAGACGCGAATGCCATCCCCGACTGCCCTGAGTAATAGGTGTGGCAATTAATTATGTACAGTCGTGATGGAAAGTCCTGGGACGTCTGTGTTTTCTTTATTAATTAAGACGGGTTAACTGTGATAGGCGGGATTTTGTGGACCACGGGACGTGCCTCTCCTTTGCTCACATTACGTCTTCAATGATTTCTTAGTCCCGGAAAGTAGCAAATGCTTAGCAGAAAATTGTTAGTCGGTTGGACTTACTAGAAGTTTGAATTTATATTTAAGAGTTATAGGTACAGTAGGAAAATATGTTTTAAATTCATATTTTTCATTACGCACTGCCTCATTACAGACTGCCTCGTTGGTCTAGTGGTCGCAAGCGCGACTGCTGTGCATGAGGTCTTGGGTTCGATTCCCAGGTCGGGCAAAGTGTTATTGGGTTTTTCCATCAGGAATTTCTCAGTAGCACCCTCGGAGTCTGGATTTGTGCCCGGTTGATGGCAATAGGCTCGCCTCCTAGTACATGGGACTAAAAACATAACTGGCGAAATGAGGGTGTATTAATGGGTACACCTCTGCCTAACCCTATTATATATTTTTCATGCACCTAACAGTTTTGTAACTTACGGTCGATGCTGCTACATACTTTAACTTAGTTTTGATTTCCTAGCGAGCGTCAAAATATGCATCACAAACGACCTTATCTTCAGATTACATTGACTTAAATGTTTATTTTTTCACTGTTCCAAGAGTTAGATGATGTTAATTTCAGCTTGATATGCTCTACGTGTTCCTGAGAAACTGGGTCTTGACAGACGGACAACAAAGTGATCCTATAAGGGTTCCGTTTTTATTGACTGAGGTACGAAACCCTAAAATTTATCAAATAGCGACACCTAAAAGTTTAGAATTACTGCCTCAGATACCGTCCCAAGCAACAGTTATACTTTAGCATAAAAGCTTAAGTATGACTTTAACTAAAACAAGTCCTTCACACATCATAAAATTAACAAGTGGTATTGATTTTAGACGTAGTAAAACATGTGCAACAGTAATAAATGGCAGTTAGTCCGTTAGAAAACGAGTAGTTTTCTCGCTTGGTTTAGGAATTAACTTGTTTCCTTGTTCAAGTGGCAGGAAAACGGCTATAAATTCTCTTTTCATTCAAGTTACTATGTAAACAAGCAGTAAAATGTACTAATGATGTTTATTTACTTTAATAACACACAAGCATTGATATCTTATCAATTATTTTATACAAGCTTTTGACCGCGACTTCGTCCGCGTAAATGTCGGTTATCGCGGATGAAGACGAAGTCGCGGTATAAAAAATAGCCTATGTCCTTACTTAGGGTAACTTATCCCTTACCAAATTTCATTTCTTTTCAAATCGGGACTGTGGTTTAGTCTTGAAAGCGTAACAGACGGACATGACAGACAGTTACTTTCGCATTTATAATATTAGTATGGATATCAGACTCACAACTTACAAGACAGGTAACTAGGTATGTTCTTATTATCCTACTTCTGATTAAAAGCTTTACAGTAGGTATGTTCACTAAACTGCACTCTGCAATTTTACTATATTAAGGGGCAATTAAATAATTTTTTTTTAGAGTAAATGTCAAATAATTTATTTTTTATTTTACCATTAAGACACAAACGTTATTATTTAACACGTTACCATTCCGTTAGTCGCTAAGAGCTTAGAATTTTTTTAGCTCACCTTAACTTGCGAAGAGCTTAGATTTTTTTTTTTGTATTTCCATACTAAAACTGTCAAATATTAATTTTAACCCTCGGATGAAAAAAGTAAACATTTTGGTGTAAGAGTTTAGTGAAATTCACCTTTATACAAACAGAAATATTTCAAGCCAAATAAAACTTCGAACCAGTCCAACTTAGCATATTTGACATACAAAACCACAGAGAGCCACATTTTTAAACGTTACTAATACTCTAACAGGTACAAAAATATGTTTTTGTGCGTGTTCATATAAATCTGACTTGAATGACGTTAATCTTGATAGACGTGATGGCTTAGTTTTATTCATTATGGTTGAATATATTTTTTAGTTTAGCTATAAAATTGTGTATTTTGGGACTGAAGAGTTATGTTCTGTACGTTGCGCTTAATGGTTTCTTTCAAAGACATGGGCGTACTCAGCTTTTGCCCTGGGCCAAAAGATTCCCCTACTTAATTTTTGTGATAGCTGTGGTTAGGGTTACCTCTCGTGCATGAGGCTATGGTTTCGCAAACGGGCACAGGCAAGATTTTATATGTACTTTCTAAGTTTATCTTGGACATCACTGACATCGGTGAAGAAAAAATTCATGACAAACTTTGTGTGATGAGCATGATTGTTAGTTCTGTGTCTGGGTGTGATTTATCTTTAATATGTATGTATTTATAAATTATATAAGTATGTATATCAGTTGTCTGGTTACCATAACACAAGCTCTGCTTAGCTTGGAATCAGATAGCCGTGTGTGAGTTGTCCCAAGATATTTATTTACTTATTTTTATTTTATGAGGAAACCTGTACCTACTTATAATGAAAATAATTCTGCAATCGCCTATCCGTCTTGAGTAAGCGTATTGATCAATGCTCGTGCCATCTCTGTATGAGAAGAGGCCTTTGCACTGCATTGGAACAAGCTGAAATTACCAGGACTATGACTATCACCTCTCATTTATTCAGTTGCTAAAGGTTTCAGTCCTGATTTGAAATTTAAGTCCAGAACGAACAGCTGCCGCCCTCCCCCTCTTCTACCCCACCCCGCCCTCTTCGATACGATTTAAAAATAAAATTGACTAAAGGATTATATCAGGCTTAGAAGCATGGTCTTCTGCTTGTAACAACACATCATAATCGCCATTCAGAACATATTGGGGTGATGGGTTTATGGCAATATAACCTCTATCACAGTTATTTTATAGTCGTTTTAGATAATCCTATTCCAGCGTTGCATGTTTTCGATCTGATAATAATCTACTAAAATTATAATCTAAAACTTATCGAATGCATGAATCAAGATGAATCAATGAATGAATCAAGACACACAACATAATTTGATGTTGTGTGTCTTGAAAATGTCTCGATCAAGTAGATTCGACTTGGGAGAAGTTTATATTCATTACTAGAAATAAATATATTCTTAGTTTCGCTACAACACCTGGTGCCAAATTCAATACGTAAAAACTATCATAACAGGGTTGACATAAGTACTCTTTTCCCTTGAGCCATGTAAAATTTAAATCTGCTGTAATAGATAAACCGGCCAAATGTGAAGTCGGACTCGCTCACGTACGGTTCTGTACCACCGTATATAGGTACCTACAATATTTAACACTACACACAAAACAACATACAAAAACAAGTGTATGATAGACCCCCTTTATTTTTGATTCCTTGCTGTTATAGGAGTAGGTAATAGCAATACACACTGTGAAAATATCAATGGTCTACATAATATGCTTCAAAAAATAAGACCCAATGATGGATGAACGGATGGACAGACACAGTGGAGTCCTAGAAACAGGATTAATTCCGTAACTAAAGATTAAAAAGTCAAAACCTATAAGAAAATCGGTTGGACAACTTTCGTTAATAATCTGCTTATAAATGCCTGCATAGAAATCGAAACATTGACAATCATCTCAATAAATAGCCGTATTATTATTTTATAAAGCCTAATAGCTAGTACTAAGCTTTCCGACAGAAATAAACGTAGGCCTACATTTTACTATCCATAAAACCATATAAAATAAGGCTATTGTAACCTCAGTTACGAGACTAAAGAATCTACGACCATACTGCTTACGTCACAAAGCACACTATAATGACGTCAAACATTTATGGTTTATTTTATTCCTCCGCTGTGCGAAGTTTACCTTTAATATCAAAATCACTTCAGACTGTGCCTATAAACAGAAATCCTACTTTTGTTATTTACAACATAAAAGCACTAGCAGCAGCCGATTTTCTAAGATTATTGTCATAAATTTAATCGTAAATAACACACTATGGCGAAAAAGGCTTAGAAGATATATTTTAGTACATTTTGGCAATAAAATTATAATAATCCCAAAACGTGTTGATTTAAAATCTCCAGGGTCAAGCGTCTATCACCTAATCTAACATTTGCGAGATGAATATCAAAGTGCTAAAATATATTTACAGCTTAAATATGGTCTAAAGAATAATTTAGTAGAGAACTTTTTTATTAAGCTCAAAATTTTTAGTTTTATTACATTGTTGTTATTATAAAAGCTACTGTGGGGTGATATAAAAATGCTGTGAATTATTTATTTACAGCGCCTTTTTAATTTTTAAATTGATGAATTTTTAATGTCTTAAGAGCCCTCCCAGACGCGCTCCTAGGTCAGACTTTATTGTGTATGTGAATTTTTCTTTAAATTGGAATCCTTGATTAATTAAGCCATATAAATCATTCATCTGCTCACCTCGCACCCAACGCAATATGTAATCAACAGAATGAAAACACAAAACGCATAAATCGTGACTTCTAATCCCGCCTTGATCTATTAAATTAAAATATTAAAAGGGTTCTCCCAAAATTCAAGTAGCCATTAAATCGCTTCAGTTACCTCATAACGGATTCAGTAATTTGCCCATACGTCTTGTTATGGTCGTTCAACAAGATTAAAACCCTAGCCACCCTTCATAAATCCTACCCAGTACTCCAAACGCGATATATTATTCATGGGTACGTAAAATCGGAAGCACACCCAAATTGTCAATACAAGGTTGGTGCCTCCGTTATAGCTATTTACTGCAGTTTTCGTAGTAAACCACAAATAAAATGGACTCTATGCATATTAAAGTATCATCATACGGACGGGGCT
Source organism: Hoplodrina ambigua (assembly GCA_949774945.1). Classification (NCBI taxonomy): domain Eukaryota; kingdom Metazoa; phylum Arthropoda; class Insecta; order Lepidoptera; family Noctuidae; genus Hoplodrina; species Hoplodrina ambigua. Next base: position 10,101,637 of record OX458973.1, read on the forward strand.
GCAGTTTATTTGTCCCAAGGGCCGCGTTTATGGGGTCTCTTTTATTGGAAGAAGTGTCAATAGTAAAATCTGAAGCGGTCATCTTGCGCACGGAGCAATGGCGGCGAGCAAACAATATCATCTGTACCTACGTCGCATCTGTTTCTCTTTACGTCTCTTATTATTCATAGACTTAGCAGTCTAGCGTCCTCCTACTATTTTAAATCGTGATTTAAGATCAATTTACTACTTCTTAGATATTTCAATTATATTGTTAAAAAAAGACTAAATTTCTCAAAGCATACGGGGTGTAAAAAGACACGACACAGCCGTTAACTACGGATACTGTCCATCGAACTAATAAAATATGAGCAAAAAATTATTGCTGGGGAATTACGTTACTTTTAATGCGACAAATAATTATTTCTGTAGTTTTCATTGCCTTTATGGTTGCATGCAACAGCACAGGGGCTGTGGGGGTATCTAAAGTTTAGTTATAAAGTTTTTGTAAATAGAGGGTACATATCCGTATTGAGAGGGTTCCCTGGTATGGTCCATTACAATATAATCACAATGATGGGAAGAACATGTAACTTCCAACTTCGTTAAGTTTATTTTCACACGTCATATCCTCTTAAGGGACGCAATAAACCATTGCTACCGTTTTGATCCTACCTATAAAATATTAGTAATAGTTCCAGCAAACGCTAAGCGCACAATAAAATTCAATCATGTTCACTGGCGGTATAGTTTGTGTCCCACAAGAATGTTTTATAGTGACACTGCTCCCACGCCGCCCGCGAATCAGCTCTGCGAATTCCGTTCAAAGATGAATGGATGTCCACACTAAAATATATTGGACACAGTTTTGCGCAACCCAGTACTTGCCGGAAGGTTTTGACAGACGGTCAGTGGGTACCATTCATTGGTACACGAAATCATATTTATGACGAATCATAAGGAGAGTTTGTTAAGTTATCGTTTCCGTGGCGCCGAAAGTAAAAATGTTGCCAGATTTATCTTTAATGCTTCTCGTCAACGGAATTAATGTATAAGCATGTAATTTAAGACGTCTTTAGGGAAACATTAAAACTAATTTTATACTAACAGGTAATATAAAATTTAATGACAGTTTTTAGATAGTGTAAATCCCCATGGTGTGGTCTCTAGCTAAAATGGTGAGATTGTTTCGTCTTAATTTATGATCATCAACATTGAAAGACAACACTTAGAAGCGAAGGGACTGGTGAATTAATAATTTAAATGCTTCACGTAGAACTTTTTTGTACTCTAGTTATCAACCTTAATTTTTGTTCACCATATACCTAAAAACCTTACCCTTTTACTCATCATTATGAAAAACTTTTGTCGAATTTTGAAAACATAAATGTATTGTAGATTAGCTGATTTATTTTTCGCAATTTTAGGGTTGTTCCGTAACGATTAGTACAATGACACTTTTTAGGTTTATGGTATATTTAACCAAAACTAAGCTAGTACTTTTTTGTTGACACCAATGATATTTTTACTTTACAAATCTTTTCGATTCATGCTGTAGTAATAGATACTCTTAACATTTCAAATATCTTAGAGAAAATGGTGAATTCGTACTTATTTTATTGTCAAGGAGTTAAATAATAGGAATATATCACTACCAACCCGTGCGGGCTGCTAATCATGTAATTAAGGACCATAATACAAAAATTCTAATTCGTAGTTCCATCTCACATAATTCCAAGGACTCGTAACCAACGACTATAATTTATAAGCAGCTGAGTGATTCACCTGCACAAATCAAAATGTCCGCAGTACTGTTTTGTTTTTCTACGCGTTTGATATCTTCATAGATACTCATTAGTATTTCATGAGCACAACCCTACAAAGAAGGGTGCATGTACCTAATGGTACCGATATTTAAAGGCTCTTCACGTTACAGGAACGGGAAAACGTTGCTGTAATAATTTTGGCTATTTATGGACAAGATGAAAATTATGAGGTTGTATTTTGACGTGAATGTTTGATAGAATATTTCATTTTGTTGAATATTGTAAGACACTAAAAATACAAGGATAATTATGAATATAATACTTCTTAAGTACATCATATTTCTTATTTCTCACGACTAACAATTATTTTAGATTAAGAACATAAGTACTTAATTATTTTTGCTTTAATTAAGCTAGTCATGAGATAAAAATCAAATAATAAATTATTTTCAACGAGTTCATTCCCCAAAATGTGCCTTCATAAAAATGACTTTAATTCATTACCCCGTTTATACAGACAAATAAGGTGTGGAAACGAAACCGCGCGTCCGTCTGGAACGCACTTAACTTTATAATCGGCCACATCAATCAACCTGGCCTTAATGAATAGTTTGCTTAAGGGCAAGCTTCGATAATCTCGACAGCGCGATAGAATTACACAATGGGTGGTTTTGGTGTCCATTTTTTATTATACAAGTTTAGTGCTTTAGGATAGGCGAAGGGTTAACATTTTTTTTTTTTTATTGTCGCTGACGCTATTCGTAGTTTCCTCTGTCAATTTCATTACAAAAGCTCCTTTTTTATTGTAACTTTCAATCGGATTGTATGAAAAAGGTTAGTTTTGTGCAGTCTTTAACCGTATAAAGGTTGAATTGATCTAAAAAATAGTTTCAGAAAGAGAAGTATAGAATCTAAAATCCACTCCGTTTTGAAATACATATATATTTTAGAAAATATGCATACAAAATCATATCGTTCGGATCATTGACTCCTCAACCAACTAGTTACAAGAATTACGTCCTAAGAATTCATAGTCAAAAAAAGCTATCCAAGAACGAATGCTAAATATGCAAATACCATTGCTAATCGCGTTCCCATAAACTTGTAGTTTCCAAGTAAACCATAACCAAATAAACAAGACAAAAAGTGGAACCAAAACAGACTAATTCACTCACTATCGTCTCTTATTTATGGTCACCTAGTAGGTAACATTTTTACGTGGAGACTTTTTTACCTTTACTGATTTATAGTCTAGGCATGCGACGTTCACATAAATAAGAATAATGTTAGCAGAAAACTGTACTTTCTACTTTTTGTATTTTCGTTTTTTTGGTCTTGGAAAAACGTAACTACTACTACTTGAGAACGCTATTGAAGTAACGAATGTAAGAAGATAGTTAAACAAGCTAATAGGTAGGTATAATTAAAAAAAATATAAAACACGACTGCAAAAATTGCACATATTTGTACTTTGTTTACTCGGCAATTTTTTTTACGTTTTTTATTTACAGTTATATAATATTTCTTTAAATCTACTTTTCAAATTCTAGACGATAAACATTAGACACAACCAGATTCATTAAAAATAAAATTGAGTCTTGTATTAATTTACGTTTTAAAGTGACCACACCGGGTTCTTTTCATTTTTTACTAGCCTATGTTACTCGGAACGATGCAAAGATTGTAACGATACCCCATACGTCTAAATTAGTTCAGGCTTTTAAAAGTTATGGTGAAATAAAGAAACTCACATATATACATACATTAACACTGAAGCTGAACACATAACACTCCTTTTTTTGGGGCAGTCGTGTAATAACGGACATTCATGAAAGATACATATTATATCCTCGCGATATTCTTTTTTAGTCTAGACCATACTGGGGAAGCTTCTGGATACGAAGATATCAAAAGCCCATGTTCCAAGGATTTTTTTACAAGTTTCAAATGTTCTGAATAAACTTTACACTTGAAATACCGCCACGGTTCTTGTAAACGCACCCACATTTTGCATCATATACTTTACACGTATTACAACAATTTTTTCACACCAAAACTTTAAGTCGTTTCCTAGCAATAAATTTTGCTCAATGTTACTAAGTTTGGCATTGTGCGTAGTTAATAGCTATGTTGATATGTTGTATTGCACTTCGTATAACTTATAGGTATCTACCAACTTCTATGTATAGGTATCGAAACTTTCCTTCATGAAGAAAACAACCAAAATTGTGTTCGAAAATGAAACTCGATAACACTCTTTCTACGTTCGGCTACTGTTCGTCGCTTCCCGTTCGGTAGCGTTATCAGACCTTTCGACTCGCTCTCATCTCCGCAATGAGTGTCGCGTTTTTGCTTGCTCATGTGTACAGCTACGAAAAAGCAACCTAGCATTATAGAATGGTTCTGAAGTAACTTAACTGATAGGAGGTTTTTTTTTTTTTTTTGAGGTGGTAAAAATCATCAAATGACTCCTTCCGCCCTGGGTGGGGCGGAAGGGACTATCAGACTTTTACTGACTAAAAAACCACCCTGTTCCTTCTGTTGCCCTTTACGTTCCGGGGCCACGGTATCCTGTTAAGACGTCCCGCAACGACTGATAGGAGGTGAATCGTGAAATAATAATAATAACACCAGCCTTATTCTTTCCCACTGCAGCGCAGCGCAAAGACCTTTTTCTCATACAGGGAAAGCACGAGCATTGATCACCATCACCATGCTTGCTCAAGGCGGATTGGCGACTTAAGACTTACTATGAGTAAAGGTTTCCTCACGATATTTTTGTTCACCATTGTCAGAGATGTCAAAGACAAACTTAAAAAGTTCATATGAATTGAAAAAATCACATTGGTACTTGCCCAAATTTAAAATCACAACCGCTGGGCCATCACATGAATCAGTTGACGTAGGAAAATTTGTGGAAGTTGTTTAAAAGTCAGTATCTTTAGAACACACTGTACTGCAACGATTACACGAGGTTCTACAGAAGCCATTCTCAAGTCATCGAACTTTGATCTTACCGGGATGTATCTCCAAGACGCCATAAAGTATTAATAGTTGAAACATTATCGATACTATCTAGGAGTTTGTTTATCATACTAATATTTTTACTCCCACCGTTCAGTAACACTGAATGATGAATGAACCATACCGATCCTTATCGTTCAACGGTCCCCGTCTCATCTACTTCATTGTTAATACACCATTGTCATATTATATTTATAATAGATTCGTATCGTTCCATGTGAATGTTCCATCATGTAGTAGGCCAGTAGAAAAAAAACCACTTTCGAATAATGTTACCGGTTGTAATTTCAATTTGCCGAACAAGATGAGTAATTACAAAGACTGCTCATGACAAATGCGTTGTGAAATATGTACCGTAGAAATTTGATTGGTTTCGGTGTAAGGCACACGAATTTAGAATTGTGGCACGCTGGAGAAATTGTTATTGTTGATCCAAATATTCCGTATGGTGAGCGTATTTCAATGGTGTTTTAGAAAACATGTAATTTTGGTCGTTAGTAAAATACTACGCAATCTAAATCTAATGCACTTAACACACAACGATACACACACACACACACGGACACACACGACAATGAAAGGTCCTACGATACCGTACTAGTTTTTGCCTTATTTTGAATTTTCTCACGAATGCCCATTTTGTTCAAATTATATACAGCTGCATTTCAACAAAAATACCAACTCTAAAGCTTTGTAATATTATTGTTACATACTTTTTTTTTTTTTTTTTTGGGACAATCCCGCCACACTTTTCCCACCCACTGCAACTCCTGAAAGCCAGAATCAACAGTGGAGGCCACCAGAAAAGCGTCGAGGCAATGAAGCTCGACGAGTCCCAGAGAAACGTATAACTGTCTTGGGTCCCGCAATGAAATTAATCAGAAAATAATAGCGCAGGAGTAAGAAAAAAAAACATGTTGTGTTACATACATACATAAACTCACGCCTTTTTCCCATCTTTATTAATGTAGATAGATATTGTATAGTCTCTAACAATGATAACTTCCCAATAGAATTACCATTAACACCAAACCTTAACATTACAATCGAACCTAAAACTCACTCTGAACTTAATACCACGCGACCAATGAGGCAGATACAATTTAAATGATACGGTAATCTGAGCACATAAGTTAAAGTAACAGATATTCCGTCGCACACCTACAGCTCGACCTATGATAGCGGGCCCAGTCATTTATCAGCCACAATCTTAATCACGGCCATAACGGGAATCTGCAAAGGCTGCAGTTTATCTCAGGAACAAAGTAACAATTTCAATTAATATAACCGCCACGCTATATATGGTAGATCGTTTTCGCGCCTACAACTGGTGGGTACTGTGTTACTTAAGACTTAAATGATAGAAGGATGAAGTATCGATATTCTCACTCCAAAGGTTACGAAACAGGCGCAGATCCAGCCCTCAAAAAGGTTATGGTTAGGGTCACCTGAAATCGGCCAAATGCGAATCGGACTATGGATTCAATCACGCGTTTCACATTGTCGGACTTAGACTAAGAGTTTATTGCACCGATTTTAATGAAACTTTTACAGCTCGAAAGCTTATCAGATTAAATTGAAAAAACAAATTCAAAGAGTTTCCTGTTTTGCGAATTTGGTAGATCAGCGCTCGCTATGAAGAATCCCAAAGAATATTCTCGGTTATTCAGACCAAAATCTGGTCAGAAGATACACTTTTACGCGATTAGATACTACACGACTGAAGGTGGATACACACATAACATGTGTGACAAGCATTGCATGAATAATAACAAATCTTAACAACACCCTAATACAACATACCATAACACAATATAGAATACCATCCTAGAACCAAATTCCCCGCCAAGTAACGTGTTCAAGTAGACCGTACAAATCTAAGATCACGACTACCCTCGTTCCTACTCAATAGCGACACACATACTCCGTACCGTATGATTAGTGTATGTTACACGTGCGACCGTTGACATGCGATGTTTCATATTAATATAGAGACCTTTTATAACTAACGAAAGGATATATTATTAATAGACTGTATTGTTTTTCCTGTCTAGTGTCATGGGGTCATTATTATGAAGATAAATTTCTTCTTCTGAGAAACATATTACAGCTGTTATAGCCAATTGTTCTGATTCTTCATTTTTGTAGTTTTATCTTGCTTTTATGAGTGTCATTTCCTTCTTCTCTCTTTCATGTCTTGTCGGTGTCAACGCAAGCTTCTTCAACAATACCTTTGTACGTGGCTGTTTATTGCACACCAGGATGTTTAGAAATTGTATTTTCAGTCGTTAACTATATAATAGCTTGAAAGTGATGATTACAGCTGTTTGATACTGTGCATTTATTCAACAGCTGCACCATCACCCATGAGAGTTGGTTCAAATATTTGAACCAAGCTTGGTGACAAACTTTACTTCATATCTATACTTGATACTCCTAATTATTATCGTAATCATTATCTCATCATCTGCCTAGCCTTTTCCCAACTATGTTGAGGTCGGCTTCCAATCTAATACGATTCAGCTGAATACCAGTATTTTACATGGAGCAACTGCCTATCTGACCTCCACAACCCAGTAACTGGGTAATACGATACCCCTAAGTAAGACTGGTTGTCAGATTTTCGGGCTTCTGACGACCAACAATCGTAATCATTATCTATACCGCTTAAAACAAACATAAATACACAAAACGTTTTTCAAAAGAAACTATGGCTGTCTTTCTCCAAATATTATCGCATAATTGTTTAAAATTGGCCATGCACATTACATCGAACTTAATGATTATTTCTTTTTAACAACGCAGTTTGCGATTCCTCTTCTCAGCAGGTAATAATGTACTTACGATTCAAGAACTTGTGATCGACTTGTGGCCGACATTATCGGCAACTACATTATGTATTGCAATGTTGCGTTTTATCGGAGACAGGGTTGCGTGCAGGTTTATGAATGGCTTACATAAATGTGAAGTAGGTATAACAGTTAAGGCACTCGTCTTTAGTGACGTGAAACAATTGCCTATCGCTTCATTAGACTAGTCACTTGAGTCTATTTTTATTTTATTTATATCTTCTTGGGTTTTTTTTTCTCTTGCATCGAGGTTGTGGGTTTGATCTTATATGGAATAGTTGTCGTGGGCAGTACAAAATAAGGTCATTTCAAATTAAATATTGATTCTATAAGGACCTCCCAACAGGATGAAATCTGTAAAAATGTAGTTTTTAATTGTTTGTCAGTCGATAACTGGCTTCGATCGCCAGTCGCTGTACTTCCCATGGTTTTTCATCTTGCGACATCCTGTTGCCATGGTGATAATGAATGTATAGTTTTTATAGGCACTTGTCTGTCTTGTCTCTTGAAAGTACAATTTTATGAAGTATTGTTTCAATTACTTAGAAAAATTTTGATGCTTTTGTAATTGACAGTTATTGAAGTAAAACTCGTGTATAGGTATTTTATGTTAGAAGACAGTTTTAAAACATTTAATATCTCTATTGTACGCAATTATTTTCTCATTGATATCAAGTGGAAAAAGTTTATATAAAGCAGAGAGTTCGTGTTTGTTTGACAGCAAAAACAGTGCCCTTTAGATATTTCTGCATTCAAGTTTTAAATGATGGCCCGTTGTTGTCCAGCTCGGCCATTTTTTTTATCGGAAAGCGGTTTGGTTTTTGGTTGTCTCTGAAAAACATTCGTACATAAAACGACAGTGCGTGTTGCATTGTCTTTTTTATATGACAAAGGCATCACACAGAAAAGACACGAGCTTTGATTACGAGACTTGTACAGGACGAATTGGTGATTTCAGACTTATAGTAACTATAAGTCCAAGTTTCTTCACGATGTTTTCTTTTACCAAGGTGAGCTATGCCCAAGATAAACTTATATGAATTTAATAAGTCAATTTGAACCAACAACGTATATGAGAGGCGGGAGCTTTAACCGCGAGGCCACACTTTATTGTACGGTTAGAAAATAAAATAAAAAATAGTAGCTACAGGAAGTGTCAATAGGTGCTTATTATAATACAACTTGTATATCAATCTTTTCACTTCGTTTGTCAACCAACACAACCAAAGAACCCGGATTACTCAACTTCGCATACAAATTTGGCATCACATCGTATCAATCAAACGTGGTATTTATAAATTTATCGAGAGCACAATCATAAGAGCCCGTCAAATATCATTATCGTCAATGATTGATAGCTAATTCTTTAACCCTATCTGATTATATTAGTCGTAAAGATGCGTGGGACTGGATGCTGGAGGCACAATGCATCATTTTATTTACCTACGCATACCTATCTGAAAGAATCGATGCAGTGATCAGGAAGTGAGCGGAGACCTTTATGTGGTATTTGAAAAATCATTTACCGGTATAACATTACTGTACTGGTAAAGTACAGTGTGACAATTTTGGTACGGTATGGTTGTAGAGTAAATGTCATTGACTAAGATCGAACTCCCGTATAGCGTTCATCGATTTGATTGGCTGCACGGGTAATGTCAATATTACTTTGGACTTGAAGATGGAAGAGTATTAGTGTCTTTTTACACCTTGTATATTAAGAACTACTTTTTATTCCTCTAGTATAGATAAACAAATAAGTTTATTTATAAAAGAAATAATGTATTCATACTATAAAACAAACAATTAAAAACTTATAAATATGTACCTGTCAATAAAAACGAATGTTGATGTCTTCATGCCTAAGGAATAATTATAGGTTCGGTTTGTTAGTTTGCCAAAATTTATGTCCCACCCAAAAGAAATAAATATTAAAATTCAAACAATGTTGCGTCATTAAAAAAATACAAGTCCATAAACATGGGCGCTCTCATACATTCGGACGTCCACAATTATTGTTATTTAAGATCGCATCCATAACTCGGCTGTTGCTAATGCTCAAACAAAACCTGGTACATGCAAACAAATTTACCGAAATTGTTCACTGAGCGGCGAATAAAAATTACGACCGGTTTGTTAGCCCGCGGCCTGCGCCCGCGTCGCGGTCGGCCCGTTTCGACGGCCATCCACTGATATTTATGCCCCCATAAAATACGAACACGCATTGGACTCCAAACGGTCACAACGAACAACGTATCCTTCGATCAAAAGCAATAGAATAATAAAAGCCCATCTTATGTCTATCGATTCCAAGTGAATCGATGCGATTATCATTGCGCTCATGCGTTATACACCATTTGACACTTTACAAGCGATCTACATATTCTAAGGCCGACGTTTTTATCGACTCACAAAAGAAATCGTTTAAAATACTGTCACATTCTGTGCTCGAAATAGAAAATTGTTACCCAGTTCTCGAATGTAAGACGCATATAAATATAAATTTCTTTGGAGATTAAACAAAAAAGCGGACATTTTTAAATCAATGTTTTATAGCCGCGTAATGACACGACGGAGATTAGGTATTGCGCATCCTTAATTATTTTTTTGTTTAGTATAAAGTAGCTTTAATTAAGATTCTAAAATTGAAATGTATATCGTGTGCTATGTTAATTTAGAGAGAGATAATTATATTAGAAGTAACGATAACATTAACTTATAGCAAGCATTTGAGAGGGGGGATTCTACTAAATTTTAAAGAATAATTGCGCTTCAATCTCAGTCTCCATCTGTCAAAATTGCCTTTAATACATTCATGGTCGCTTAAATGATATTGCGAACAGACTCACCTATTTAATTAGTAAAATAGGCCTGTTAAGATTTCTGGATAATCTAAATACTCATGATACATCGCAAAACTGCTTCATGTAGGTATAAAGATGAAATTTGGCAGAAACATAGATTATAATTAGCAGACGTCCGTTAAGAACGGTTTTTCAAAATCACCCCTTAAGGGAATAAAACGGGGGTCCGACATTTACGCGGACGAAGTCGCAAGCAAAAGCTAGTTTACTATATTGCTCAAGTTTATTTGTTGTTTGACAATTGAATGACATTTTCAGTGTCGATTGCTGATAATTAGATAGCCGTATTGCCCGAAGCTAGACAAATATTTTAATACAAACGCCACCCACGTTCATAAAAATAGTATTCGCAGTCGGTAGGCAGATCGCAGCGTGTTATTAAGTGATATCTTTTATAAACAGCCAGCGCGATGCCTTAGCCGTAGGGGATATGTTGCATTTATTATAAAATCAATTAAAAACAAATTAAATTATCTGTAGTCAGCCTTGGCTCGTGGCTAAGTAATAACAGCCGCACGGGTCGATCCATCAGGTTAAGCTACGCTTGCCGGGGTTGGTCTGTGGATGGGTGACCAACTTTACACACTTGAGACTCCTCCGTGTGTTCCGTGCCTCGGAAAGCACGTTAAGCAGTTGGTCCCGGCTTTCATATTTTTGACAGTCGTTACGGGTCGTCAGAAGCTTGAAAGTTTGACAATTAATCTTACTAAGGAGTGTGGTATTACCCAGTCAATGGGTTGTGGAGGTCAGATAGGCAGTCGCTCCATATAAAACACTGGTATTCAGCTGCATCCAGTTAGATTGGAAGCCAACTTAATTGGGAAAAGGCTAGGCAGGATGATTTTGTAGTCAGCCTTAAAGAAGTTTCTACCGCTTTGTTTATATTATTTTTAAACAATGGAGTATTATTGTAATATATTTTTTTATCTACACAGTTCACTTCTATGACTTCAAGATAACCGAAATTGTCGGTCTCTTTTCAATCTTTTATCAATACCACTTGAAGCTTTAATATTCCAATACACAATCAAGTAGCTCTGCAGTAATTAACTAGCTTCTGCCTGCGACTTCGTCCGCGTGGTTTTTTTCACTCACGTTAATTTACATCTTTGGTTACTGCTTCACTTTCGTGGATCGTAGTGTGATATCTAATAGCCTAACTATTCCTTCATGAATCTGGCTATCATATACAAGAATATTTTTCCAATGCGACCGGTAGTTCTAGAACTTAGCGCGTTTAAACAAACAAACAAATATCTCTTTAGCTTTATTATACACACACACATTAGTATAGATTGATTTACGACTACAAAAAATTCGATAACAAAATGAATGACTAGAGCCCTCAGTGCCGCCGGATTTCGAGAACTCTTATCGAGTATCGCAAACTACCCAATAACATGACATTCGTCCTACGTTTTTAAATTAACGCAAAGGCAGCCGGGTGACAGGCGGCGCACGTCACAGTGCGCGTAAAATAAAACGCACGCGACACACGACAGATCAACCGACTTGTCGGCTACCGATGTCGTGCGACGATAACGTCGCGACGGGATGACGAGTTAATTCGATAGTCGCTGAGCTTTATATAATTTAGAAACATAAATACGAATTGACGGCTCGGACAAATTTTATAGGTATGTGTACCCGAGGCTTGGACATGGTGCGTTTAGATGAGTAATTTATTTAGTGATTAGTTGTGCAACAAGGCGTATGAATAAGTATTTCTGTCTGTTGTGTCCCCTTGGGTGTTTGAGTTGTGGCCCTTGTGGGTATTTTATCTGCAATTGCTCAACTCGATTACAAAGTTAGCGAGACATGTAACATCAATAGAACTATCGCGAAATATTTCTTTACTATCGCTTGTTAGAATAAGCCTAAATTCATAATCAAATATTGGATCATTTTTTAGTTGTACTAGCAATTAATAGCAACAAAGGTCTCCTAAAAAATTAGGTAAGTTTAAAAAAGAAGCTGTTTTTCCGATCTCTTCTAAAATCCAAAACAGAACATCACGCTTGTAATCCCCGAAGGGATAGGCAGAGGTGTACCCACATTTCGTCAGTTATGCCCATTAATGTGTTTAAGTTTCATATAATAGGGGGCGAATCTATTGCCATCAACCGGGCACAAATCCAGACTCCGAGGCAACTGAAATATCGTTGGAGCATAAAACTCATATTTAACTTGTTATAGAAAATAATAATGATGCTTCAAAACCCCAAAAAAAACTTTTTATAAGTAGCTCCATTTCAAAGTTTGATTTATTTTTACCGGTTAAACAGATTCAAGATACGCTTATACGTCGATATAGTTTAAGACTGGTACATATCTAAACTAATATTATAAAGAGAAAATATTTGAATTTTGGTTTGTAATGGATAAACTAATAACTACTTAACCGATTTTAAATATTCTTTCACTTATGGGAAGCTATATTATCAGCAAGTGACATTATATTATAGGCTATATTTTTTACTAGCTTTTGTCCGTGACTTCGTCTGCGTAAATGTCGGACCCCCGTTTCATCCACTTGGGGGGTGAATTTTGGAAAATCCGTTCTTAGCGGCTGTCTCCTAACTATAACCTATCTTCCTGCCAAATATCATTTTTATACGTTAAACTTTTTTCGATATTTTGTAAAGGTCATAATATGAGCTTCGCTTTTATACAGGGTCATTGAGAATTTACCCGAAACCTGAAAAGGGGTCGTTGTACTCATCATTATGAACAACTTTTACTATAGGACCAACCCTGAAATCATAAAAAGGGGCTGTTTTATACATTTTTCAATGACCCTGTATATTTAGTTTTAAAAAAAATATACTGATCAGTAAGAAAATGCATGCTTACGAAGTCGCAAGCAAAAGCTAATAAGACAATAAATAAACGAGTTCCTGCCATAAAGCATCAATAGTACATGAGTGTACTCACAGCTTGATGCTTACCTAGGAGCACTGTCGTAGCAATTCAAACTTACGAGCAAACATTAACATAGGTCGAGTCGTAAATATCTACAAAGTGTTTATGAAATTGATAACTATAGTATTCAAAATTTACAGTAAACGCAAGAAACGCGTTAAAGACAATGCTTACATACAAATAATTATTAGAATATATGTACGGTAAAACTGTCTTTCAATGTTGTTGTTTTGTAGGTAGCAGTTATAACTTCCAGTTTTCTTTTCATAGATAAAACTTAGAGAATGACTTAGAGATGTTATAGGTGCTGTAAAGCCCCGAAGAAAATAAAGACGCAATCGTTTTCCATCAATAACAAAAAAACAAACAAAAGACAATCACGATTTATATGTAGTTAGGTACCTGCAATAAACCATTTGTAGTACCATCCACTAAAATACTTGCAGAAGATTGCGTGCGCGCACTTTATGGGTCATTATTGATTGTAAACGGTATGAAAATGGACATTAAAGCAGCAGAAGACAAATATGTTGTCGATTTTTAAATTCTGTAAGCGCAGGCAGGGGGCTTTAAAAAATAATTGCTACTCCCGCGTCTGACCATATTTCATGTAGAAGTGCAAAGAAATTGCTTCCTTATTAATGGCAATTTATTGGGCTTTATATCATTATTATTTACGTCGTATATAATCACTTGGAACCGGTAAATAATCAATGTTTTATACTATTTCTGTATTCCTATTTGTCAATGTTGGAAAACTTGTAAATTATTTTACAATTTGTAATTTTAATGTACAGTGAAAAATTAATCATTGAGGTGTATTAAAAGGATTATTTTTTTTAATAATCAATAACGAACACCAATTAATTGTGCACTACACACTTGCGTGAGAATTAATTATAAAATTAAAATGATTAATTGGACTGGAATTTAAACGGGAAAGCTCACAGAAAACAAAATCATCCAATTAACGTAGACATAACACAAATTCTGCACGTACGAAATTAATCAAATTGCCTCTTAAAATTCCATTAAGCGGTACTCATCGGCCTCACTACCGAGGTTCATAACTCAGAACTACTAATAACAATCATCAAAATACTCGAGCGAATCTCACCAATGAAGATTATGATTGATACCACTATTTAGCTAACGGTAAACCACATAGTGAAATTGAAGTTTTCTTAATGCACGGCTGTAGGTAAAACGAAAACTGGTGATTCAAATTATAATAAGAATGATTTAATGGCTCTCGCAACAGTCACCGCCGCCAATATGTTTTTGATACCTGAAGCCTAATCAGTAACTATATCCACTGAACGATGACAAAGCATTTCTTACAACAAAACATGTGAACACGAGGCAATGTAGAATACCAAAAGACAATAGACGGCACGTTTTTATGCAGTGAGATGAAGAATTCTGGTAGCAAAAAATCAATAAAGCTCGGTCGAATAAAAAACTTACGGATAAAAATAGACGAACACGCCGAACAGAAACAAAGTGTTCGTTCAGATACTATTAAAGAAGTGTACGTGCTTGATAACATGACAGTAGAATAGCAATACAAAACAACACATCGAAAACGAATCATTAATATCCAGGTAACAAAACGGCGAATAGCTTCTGATTGGAATTCGAAGAAGGAATTTTGAACGCGAACAATATAATTAATTGGCATGGGTGGGAAACTATTCGATTTAGCTGGAAATCTACTCAAAGAGGTAAAGTTTACTGAAGCAAATAACGCCAATTTAAGAGTAATGACAAATTGTTTTTTTACTATAACAAAATGCCTGTGTCAATCCCTGACATAATTGCCATTTACAATAATCCACGTCGCCATGTTATTTGCCGGATTAACAAAAAAATAATGGAGCTACTAGATATCATTTTATAAACCTGTATTTATGCAGATGATACCAGTTTCCAGTGTTTTTACTATAAGCCTGTCGAGTTATTAACGTAAGCAAAATATTGAAAAATTATTTGCAATCAATTTTCAAGATCAAAAACCTGTAGTGGAACAATTTTGATGAATGTGTAGATTGAGTGTGTATTTTGTTTTTGTTATTTGTTAACAGACAGCTAATTGATTTACATGATGATTTTGTTTGCGAAAAATAACTTATGATTTAAACGAGAAATATTATCTACAGTTAATAATTAAAACACCAAGATTTATGTCTAAACTAAACTTTGTTATGGGTGATGATTTTAGAAGGTACAATCAGTAAACCAGTTCATTCATGTAATAGTAATTTACCAGATCCATCTCCAGATTCCGGGCTTCTACTGCGAAATGCCTATTGAAAAGACCACTATTTCTGACCTGGTAAACGAACCTCTCATTAGCAGTCTCATTACCTCTCTCAGCAGCAGATTAGTCCCGATTACGAGCACGAGATCAATTGGGTAGTCCAGGTGCTCTTATAAGCAAGATGCATAGAACTTCTTAATCACTGAACCAACATCCCCAGCCGTTAAAGCAATTTTTTTTATGCTTTCTGAAGAATCATTTGATCTCCAAAGCAATAGTAACCTTCAACAATTACTATATGACATTTGTACACCCATGTGGTAGAATATGATGAGACAAGACAATCTATGTAAACTTAAGACCACGACACAGGGAATCCTAGTGTGGGGCCTATAATTTAGCGCTTTATGCATTTTGGTACAAACAAATTTTATTTTACTACTTATTTATTGACCATATATGCAAACCGACCATATTCTGACAACTTTATGATTAACTATCATCATCATATCAACCTATAGCCATCCACTGCTGAAAGTAGACCTCCCCAAAGAGCGCCAACCATCACTTCATCTCATCATAAATATGATTATGATTATAAAGCATTTTCCCAACAGACTAGTCAATGTTGACACTAAAATTAAGTTCTAGATTAAACCCCACATAATCTCGCAGTGGACCCATAAATCATAATCAGCCTTAAGGCTCTAAACTAGTTTTATTTACTCTATTGGTAACGGTAGTATAATTAATTCGCGAGCGGAACGGTAGCTGTCGCCTCTGTATTGAACTTAACATGTGGTATTACACGTCCACAAGTTGTTTGATCAACTTGCAGAGACTTGCAAGCTCTTGCAATGTTTATTAAGTGGTTGTCGTGTGTTGAGTATGCATTAGAAGGAATATTTTTTTTTATCAGGTGATGTTTGAAATTGGGTTATTATATATGGTGGAAGGAATATTGACGCGCAACCCTGAATTCCGATTGAACCATTTAAAATTATCATCGATTTTAAAAACTTATGTATCTAACAAAAGTGACCTAAAACGTCAAATGTATGGAACAGCTGATTTTTTTTTTTCAAAAAGAGTCAATGCAATCGATTAACTATACTGAATAAATAAAAAAAGTGAGCGAGGCGATGTTCATTTCACCGTGTATATTATTATGTAGAAGTTTATACATCAGGCAGCTCTAGAGTCAATGCAATATTTTCAAACAAAAAAAAAACAATCAAAACATGTTCTTAATTTAAAATCGAGTCTATCTGCAAGATTTTTAATTGCACCCACATCTTTCTTGGCTTTCATTTTCCTCAAAACTTCTTCAAACAAATCAGCATTGTTGATTGGCGAACAAGGCCCAAGGTTAGTTCTGATGGGCCATGTTAATGACCGTAACAGGATTGTGTAGTTTGATCTAACAATCACTTAATTGGCACCGAAACTAGGATTGCCCGTGCGAAATCTTATTTGCGTGACGAAATTGGACACGAAAAGCTTGTTACAGAGTTCAAATTAAAACGGAATGATAGAAAACTAATCATTGCTCTTTCTTCACTTATAATATCAGTATGATTAAGCAATAAATAGATTTTGTTGATTACAGAATTAATTCGCTTTATTGGTAGGTTTACGATGATTGCGTCTACCGAGTTCTTCACAAACGTTTTAGAGCTTCATAAAATATCAAAGCAAATACCTTCGTAATATTTACGTATCCTTAATTGTTATTACGATTATTTAAAAACGTAATTAATCTTTAAGTACCTTACAAGGAGTGTTGACTTGCAAATTTTTGTCGTTTTTTGTACCTTAGGTACATGAGTAGAATAGGGTTTAAAAAGTGTTTTGAAAAATACCGGTTATTTTTTTTTTCTTTTAATAGCTTATTCTGTCTCACTTCTGGGTAAGAACTGGAAGAATCCATCCAGACCATCTCGCCATCTCCTTACCCCACCAGCATTGTCCCTTAAGCCCACAAATAGTTGCATGCGGCAGACTAGTCTTGTCTACTCCTTTATAAATTGGGCAGCCTTATGAACCACATCAGCTATTCTTGTTTTGAACTCAGTATAGTGTTTCTAACTACATCCATTGATTTAACACCTAGCACACTGCGCTCCATTACTCGTTGGTTTTGGCTCAAACTTTGCGTTTGAACTTTGGGGTATAAGTCAAAGACCGATTCCGTGCGTCATCGATTAGGGCGCTTTAAATCTAAAATAATGGAAAAAGATTACATACAGTTTATCTCAGCCTTATTTGCAAGAATCCATGAAGGTCTATTCTACTCGGTAAACTCGCTATCCCACCTACCTACGGCTGTCAGCTGTAGCTTGTAATCTTTACTTGAATAACCCACTCGACTACTCTATAGAGATAAGACGATATTGAAGCTATCAGAACATTCATATGGTAATTAGACTTTAATTATGTTGTATATGTACACCGATGTTCATTATTTTAAACACATGGTTTTATAATATAATTTGCTTATCAGAATTGATAAATTATGGTTCAACTTCGCAAGCTTACTTGTTTTTTGTTTTTATTAGTTGAAAAATTAAGACTATTATCATTTAAATAAAATTATAATCAATTTTATACAAATTTGAAACAGTTTAACGTTCAAGGCGAAATCATTGACTTCTAAACTATTAATTTTTTGCAACATTTATTGGTGCTACTACCGAAAATGTGTATTTAATTAATATTATAATAATTTCACGCTTCAAAATGTTTCATTCACCAAAAATATACAAATGTATCTATCGGGTTAAGTTATTCTATTATACTGCAGGAGCATCATCAATCAACTATTCAACGAAAAAATAATCAACGAAGTCCTCCTTTTGGGATATAACTTACGCGTCACTTCCCAGATTTTTTATCGGGAAAAAAAATAAAACCCGTGGCTCAGTGTCGCACGACCTTCCCGCGGGATTCCTTGTCGTACTCACACCGTCACTGGACCGTTCCTACGATTTAATTGATCTCAATGCTCGAGACTAATCGACTCGCTACGGAAATGACTTCTTGTACGGTTGAGTCACTGCCGTGGCCAAAAATGGGTTGGTCAATTGTTCTGGTTGAATACACGCCTAAGGTGTTATTAAAATTTCAATCTCGTTAAACGATAGTTAAGATAAAATATAGTCGTCATAAAACTCACTCTTTACGTTGTTCAATTGGCTATAAAAATAGACGTAGGCATAGGTTAGTATGCAAAATAAAGAACAAAAGTTACTACACCATAAATTAACAAGAGAACCATAATTTCGAACACAAAGTAAAGGCAAAGGATTCATCGAATAATTGTACTGCCAATAGCTTACTCGCCTTTATTTTTTCACGAGCGGTGTGAAGTAGCCAATGGTATTTTAATGTGACAGCTGAACACATAACCGCACTTAATTTTGTCCTAATGCGAGCACCGGGCCATAAGAATCTTGGCCTTTAGTCCGCTCCGTTTTTCTCCTGAGAATATCTGTGAACTGAATCGGCGATGAGCCAGATAAGGCGAGTGTTTCTTTAAATATGCAAAGTGCAAACTTTGTGGGACTCTTTCGACAGGATGCTGAATAATTTTACACGCTCTTAATGGTTCTGTTGTCGTTTTAATTCAGGCTTGCGGTGTTGCGTTGACACGGTAAGGTGAAATTAAGCTAAAATTGTTTTAATTACAATAAATGGTATTATATTTGGTCTGTACGCTCGGAATAGTAAAGGAAGCTATTGCATGAATGTGTAGTGCTGGTAAAATTACCATAATTAATGGAATAGCAATAAACTATGGCTATTGTTCGATGTTGCTTGCAAATAAAATGTATAGATTATAAATAATGAAGTAGGATGTTAGCGCTCCCGCGTCGGCACCTCTAGCGTGTCAGGCGCGGTGTTTGCAACATGGCATCGACATAATTTAGCACCCAGGCAAAGACTCAGGCATTTTTCTAAAAGACAATACAAGCCCCTCGGCCAATGGAATATTCAGAGTGCCTGAAGAATTCTCATTCTCGCACCCGCTAATGAATAGCTATTCTTTGAGCATTTTAACTATGGCTCTCGGAATGGAATTCGAGTGTACAGGTTTCTTAAAAGGTCCTTCGATATGCGTCGGACCCTTTCCGCTTCGCTTAATTTATGGACACTCATACTTTTTTTTTATTTTGTCTTAATTATTACTGACCGTATAAAAGTTTCGCGCGTTGTTCACCTACGGTATTTTAGTGGGTAACATTGTTAAACACTATTTCTCTAGAGTCATCGACATCGGTTTTCACACTAGTCCTACTGAGTATTATAAACGCGAAAGTTTGTGAGGATAGATGGATAGATGTTTGTTACTCTTCCTCGCTTCAATGACTGAACGGAATCAACTGAAATTTCTCACACATACTCGTATGGATATTGAACTTCATCCCGTTTTCGTATATCTATGGAATAATATATTAACGTTGACGCGGGCGATGTCGCAAGCGGTAGCTAGTATAATATAAACTAAAGACATGACATTATCCACGAATTCCTCATTTCTCTGGGAGGGCACAGTTGGAGGCACACTGCAGGCTCTAACGTAACTAATTCAAACAATTACTCATCTTCCGAGACAAAATAGGGTTTTATTGTTCCGTAATAGAAAACAATGATAATAAGGCTATAAATTACTTGTTAGACACGGTTGTCTATCATCTTATTTCGTTATTAGGCATGAAGTATGCCGTAGTTTTTAGTTCTTGCTAATTTATATTCAAAATATGTAGGCTCACTATTATGGAGAGTGTTGTGGATTAGACTTTTTTATTTTTCAAAGAGAGTTCTTGTAACGGCGGCGTCCTCGTCGCTGTCATCGTGTCCAGAATACATTAATACTAATTAGTGTTTTGTATATCTAATTATTTCATTTTACTGTGTCCAAGGTGCCGTCTTTGAGAATGTTTTCGTTAAAAAGACCTTTGACATTGTAAGTGCTTCCTTTTTAACAAGAAACGTAAGTTCATTAACATGTGTAGCAGTTGATGGGTTAGTTAATCGTAGTACACTTATTTGAGATATAATAATCATTCATTTTTGTGATCCGTTATAATCATATATGACCATAATGTCCACGAAGTATTTACTTTGTGATCATACTACAAACATAATAATAAAAGCATGGACAAGAAATACTTAAACAAAAATAATTACTGCATCCGTAAAAATAAAAGATACCTAATTACACTTTATTTATAAGACAGTTACTTTAGATACTGTAATTTTGCAAAGTCAGCATCAATACAAAGACCATTATACACGAAAACACAAAACGTTAAGTTAGCCATCATTCAACAAAATCTTTATTCGACATTCAAATTTTGAAAATTCAAAAGCAACGTTTCTTTTTTTTGTGCTTACGCGGCAGCAGCAACAGATAAGTTGGTCTTACAGACCTCTTTATGAAATATTGCAATGATCAAGCAACAATGAGCTGTAAAGGTTGCCAAGCGACTACGCAAACACAATGTAATCTCTTCTGCGAACCAGTACATGATTTATTAAAGAAAATCCACATTCGAATTTCGAGTCTTGTAACGGTAAACGGAACAATCTATACTTAATAATCTGTGGCTAATTTGAAATTCTTAAGTCGGTGGGTACAACCTGAGCATTAAGTGGCTGTGGTACAATATAGGGAGACCTTGCTATGGGAATTATTAGCTATTTTAAATAATCGTTTAAATGACGAATGATAGGGAAAAGATGGGGTCTTAGAGTACCAGCTGCGCATCGGAAGATGCAGGGTTGGCAGGTACAAGGTAGGCCTGTTGAGAGTCACTTAAACTCGCTGGAGCAAACGACATAGGACTGATTCATTTGGAAAATCTTGAAGGAAACCTATGCCCAACAGTGGACGTCTTTCAGTTTAAATGATGACGAAAATGGTAATAAATATGTGTTTTTTTGGGGAAACAACCAATATCCTAAAGACGAGATTTGGTTTGGTTCTAAAAACCTAAAAGGTTACTTACCCAATATGTGTAGATACTAAATATGACTATGTATATAACTATTTCTCCAATAAGCGTATTTGTTCGTCTATAATTCTCTTCATCCGTATTAAGTAGCTCGCATCGAATACTTTTTTTAATAAGCGGTTATATCTATTATATTAATATTAATAAAAGTGGTTAGGAAGTTGCATCTAGGTATCTAAATATTTCTTATTTTTATTACAAGACTTAGGTACTTTTGCACTATTTTATTTAGAATGATCATGTAAGTTCAAAAACAATAATGGCCCTAATATATTGCCTTGTGGTGCACCAATTTTTTTTTTTATAAGAGCAAGAAACTGTCCAATGTTGTATAGTCAAATCTTCTTTAAAGATCTTTACTTTGCACATATCGACTATAGACACCCGTGAACCAATATGAGCTTTCCCTCTTAGAGTCACTCAATACAACATGTGTAAAAACCTTATTTTCTTTAATCAAGCCATCAATATTCAATTCTAGACCATACCTGGGAACCTCTTGCTTATGGAAATATTGAAAGTCAAAATCCCTACTTCCAAGAATAATTTGCCATGCATCATTCAAAGACATAAACCCAAAAACTATTAAAAAGCATTTAATATACGTTGATCACGTACTCATTACTATTCAAAGTAAAAGACCGGATGCATTGTAACTAAACGTTAAAGGGAACCGCGCAACTGGCGTTTAAAAGCTACAAATAACCCATTCACATCAACATAATTTATAAACAATTCCCAACAAACCATTACTGTGTGTATCAATATGAAAACATAAAGAATAAACGATCGTTGTCTCTCTTTATATGCAAGAAACACCTCATTAAATGTTTGTCATACAATTTACCTATCTGCATTAACAAGGCTATACAATGGTATAAAAAATTACAAAGGCAGCCGCTCCTCTGAGGCTTTATAATGTAAGTTTCAGATGCAACCATCTTGCAATAATTGTGGTTGTATCGGTATGTTGACATCGGGTAGTTTCTGCTTCGGCTGGCTTCTGTGTGGTTACTTTGTTGCACAATGTGTCGAAGCAAAGAAATTTAGAAAAAAGCAAGCACATTCTCATGAAAAACTTTTTTACAGTGCATCAAAAAGTTAGAAAATATTATGTAAGATGGAATGTTGTGATGACCCTGTGAATAAGGCGCCGGTTTCTCATGTATGAGCTTGTTGGTTCGAAATCGGGCAACTATCAATATCACTTTTTAAATTAATCTTGAATATCACATCGTGAAGAAACCTAAACTTTTAATTAAAATAAGTCTGAAGTTACAAATCCGCCTTGAGCAAGCGTGGTGATCAATGCTTGTACCTTCTCTGTTCGAGAAGAAACCTTTGCCCTGCAGTGGGAATATTATTATTATAATTTTATTATTTATACAAGCTTTGTTTGCGATACAACAGCATTATTTTGATAGTCTCTATCGAAAGCCTTTGGCAATCCAAACATAATGAGAATCGATATCTATCTGTTTCCTTGTTCATTAACGAAGGCTTCCGCCTTAACAATCATAACAGCATTTCTAACAACCGATTGCTCTCCTTCCATAATGAAGGCACGCGACTTTCAATAGAACAACATGGCCGTCGAGTGAGTTATTCAAATAAAGTTTTATACACGTTAGTGCATGCCGTGGACATATTCGATAATTTATACTAACGATGCACCGCAGTGTACTTTGGTCAGACTTGTAAAACTTACGGCTCTGTAATTGAATGTTCACTATTATAAGAATTTAAGTATTTTTTTTTTGCTTCTGCTCTTTCTAAGTTTATCTTGGACATCGTTGACATCGGTAAAGAAAAACATCGGAACACCGAGACTTATAATGAACTAACTTCTGCCCGTGACTCTGTCCGCATCAAAGATGATATATTATCCCACGGGAACTGTACATTTATTCGGGATAAAAAGTAGCCCATTTCAAACTATATCTCTGTGCCAAATTAGGCATGCTTGAGTAACAAAAATCCATGCAAACTATTGCATTTATAAGAGTAGCAAGCTTTAAGTGAAAATAGTAGTAATTATTACTCATGTCTTCGTTGTATACATCCTTGTCTTCTTGCAGTGGGTCAGTAAATAATTATTATAGCTATTATTATTTTGCTCTATCATTCGTGACTACTACCATTACAAATATTAGCTGTTCATAACAGTAATTACAAAATATGCGGAATTTAAGCGCAATGTAAATATCTTAAGTGCTTTTTGACATTTTCAAGCCATCTTATCTTAAGAAGGAAACATCAGGAGATAACGCTAGGAAAAAACACTGTTTTATAAGTGACTGTATAATTGCAGGCTCGTGAGAAAAAGCGCTGCTATATTGTTATTCAAATGTCATACACACAAACAAACACTAATTTAGCTTTTGTTTCCTGACATCCTAAGACACACAAATTCGATCGATTTTTAAATGAAACAAAACATGTTTCACAATTATTATTGTTTATTAAATGTACAGTTTTGACGTCGATTTTATTTGTATAGATTTGGCTTAAAAGCTTTTTATTGCCAAGTGTTACTAATAACTTATTTACATAGTGTACCTACAACAAAGCTGCTACCCGCCGACTGCATGCTTAGATCTTACGGATTTTAATGCGCTTTTCATCAATAGATAGAGTGACATAAGCGAAAGGTTTATGTATCTACATAGCACCCCTGCAAACCGAGCGGATCGCTAGTATCATATAAAATTAAACCAAAATACTATAGAATAGTCGTATTTTAAATTTGAGTTGAATCGAATACTTTTACATCCGTATACTCAAGCTATCTCAACAGATATTTCGTTTCTTAAATACGCCCGCCATTTTGTTTCTTAAATCCACAATATGAACTTAAACACAGAAGTCAGAAACTCAAATCCTATTAAATAAAATTACCTAACATTCGCGTGCAGTATTATTTAGTCTCTAAACACAACAGTATAATTACACACGTATTTGTTTTGCATTAAAAACAAATCCCGCAATGTAGGTACAGTTGAACAAAGAGTTTGGTGTACGGGCAAAAATATGTATATTTCCACTACACTGAAAATATTTCATGCGCATCTAAACATAAAAGAGTGATGATGTAAAAGACACTACTATTCAGCACAATCTCAACATTAAGTTGCAAGTCAGCTGTACACCAATCTCTTTGTTGAACTGTACAGTATTGTACGTTATTTCACTAATTCCTGTAACTACTAACTAATATACATGTTAGACAATGCTGTAGCCTGTTAATTGTGTCCGTATACGTCCCGGGTCCGGGATTACAGTGCGGACCTTCGTTAACACGGGATTTAGCTCTTTGATACACCCCTACCCTGTAGTTTGGTAAATACGGAAATGAGAGAATCGAGATTTTTCCCGGAAAATGTCCGAAATAATATCACATTGTATTATTAGGATGAAAATGTGTGTGTTTATCCGGATAAATACGGAATTGCTTAACTGATTCTCAAGCATTTATTTATAGAAGTCGTTATTTATAGATATTTTTACTAGACCTGAATGCAATGTAGATATACGTACTATATGTATAAAACTTCAACCTCCCTTCCTTTTTTCAATTCATATGTACTTTCTAAAGTTTCTAAACTAGACTGGAAGCCGACCTCAACATAGTTGGAAAAAGGCTAGGCAGATGATGACGTATAAACCTTCCTCTTGAATCATTTTATTTATTGAGGAAAATCGCATTAAAACGCGGTTGGTTTCCGATGCGTAATTTAAAAGATCTAAGCGTACAGACGGAGAGGGAAGACTTTGTTTTATACTACGTGGAAATGTTGCCCTTATAATATTGCATGCACCTGTAAGCACAATGTTTATAGTGCGTTTCATTACACGTTACAAAAAACAGCGATTTTTGACACCAAAACTTTAAGACATTTTTTACCAGCGATCATTTTTGCTCAATGTTACTTAGTTTGATGAGCATTACACATAGCTAGCTATCCGATATATCTTTTTACACGCCGTATTAACAACCGAAGACCTCAATTTTAGCCTATAAAATTTTAAAAGCCTTCTACCGAGCTAGGTCAGATAATTCCGTTGTCTAGGTTCCATACCAACACCTACATATCCAAGTAAAAGGTTTAGGTACAGGAAACTCAATGCTAGTTTTCATCGACGAACACTAAGGAAGCACTATTTAATGACATGCGGGACAGGAAACGAAAATAAAACAAGAAAACAAATCAAATATCAATTTCCAGTACCAGATACATGTATATCACTTAAATTCTAAGTACTGAGAAAATATCTATAATTAGGTAGAAAACTAATTTCCATTAAGACTATCTATTATTTTACTACGCTTCGCAGGAAACGTTTGTGTCATTAGAAATAACCGAAAGCAGAATTATTATACCCAATATTAATTTAACAACAGACACAATTTCTAACGGAGAATGCATCATTAAAGTTTTTATGAGGGTCCGGTCTCGCTTATACGTTGTTTTATAGACAATTGTTTCATAGAATTTCGTTTCACATGTTTTACTCATATTTTTCATTTCATAAAATTTTTCAATACGCAGCATACTGACTTTTGTTAACCGTCTATTCTTACATTTTCTTTGAAATAAATGCCATGGGAAAATACACCGAACAACAAAAAATATTCGTTAAAAAATATTTTACTGTTTGATAAGTTTGTGAAATAAAAAAATGTGATAAAAAAATCTTTACAATGTGTTGTATATTATATCGCTGTCTTTAAAAATGCGTTTCTGGTCGCGTCGCGTATTCTTGTGAGCAGACCCTTATACAGAAAAATTAAGTTCACTAAGCTAAAGTAATTGTAGAAATTATACTATCGGTGCTTTGTTTAACGTTTTCAGTTTTTACTTTAATGTGCAAAAACTCATGAATAGATTTTGATGATATCTTATGGTATGCGAGCCAAACGCGCCGACTCATTATCTTAATAATTCTATTATTTTGATGTTATTTTTAACATATCATATTCACCAATGTTTCGACTTTTAAAGCACATGACTGAAGTTATGACATTTCACAATTTTGTAAAACATATTATTATTGTATAAAAACCAGCTGTCAATCTTAATCGGAAGTGAGTATTAGAGTTTGCCTATTTAAACACTCCAATCTACTCAAAAAATCTGTAATATATCCCGCTTATTGAGGGAGGTTATGGGCTATAGGTATAACATTACGCTACGACCATCAAAAGTGGAGCAGTAGCCAAAGATGTACCATAACGCGGGGGAACCCAGGGTTAGTTAATTTTCTATATATTCCTCTATTTATATATCTCAGTCCATAAACAATTTCATATAATTATCATAACTTATGCATGTAATTTTGATATTCATAAGTGGTTTGATCGTAATCCATGAGCGACTAATTCCATGGACACCGAAAAGTTGTCAAACGAACAAATCACTCTGAAATTAAACTGACATCTCATTCAACAGCTTATGAGGGGTCATTGAAAATAGTCAGGCTATTACAGTTATACAGAGAAATGGACAGAAGTACAAGTCCGTGAGTTATCGATCATTTATTCATAAAAGCCTAGCTTCTGCACACGACTTTGTCCTGTGAAGTCAATCAGTATTCCGTAATACATAGGCTATGAGACTCAGATCAGAAATCAGTGAAAAAAATTCTTTTTTTTTACGTAAATTTCAATTTTTTATTTACTTGACTTTGATTAAAAATAAAAATAAAACAGACAAACTATTTCTTTACGATATATGTTTGAAAAATAAGTATTTTTTAATAATTTTGAAAATTAAAGTAAAGATTTTCCATAAGAATTGGAAAAACTAAACAACGTGTTTGATCTTTTTCTTCTAAATTACCAAAGCAGTAAAAATTGATTGACATCGATAAAGGTAGATAAAGGCTAAGGCACTTGCGGAAAAATGCCTTTTATCTAGTCAGCCTAGCTAATAAATTAGCCTAGCAAAATTTTAAACATGGTGTAAGCGAACGTTTATTTAAAAAAGTTCCCGCACGCTTTAAACTTCTCTTCGTCACCTGCATTACGACACAAGTTTGCCCGTTTACGAATCGTCGACTCCACTACACGTTCGTCGGTTCTCTCCTCACGATCTCTCTGTGACATCTAATTACTCGCCAAATTAAGCCTCAGCTATGGAACTTTCTTTCCTTAGGGCGGGCTATGCTACAATTTTTTCGGATTTAAATTTTTTATTAGATGAAATATTGCTTTGAAAGTTGACATTTTTTTGGTATTCTCCAAAATGAGCATAATGAATGAAGAAAAGAGTGCCGTGGAGTTTCTTGCTCGTTCTTCTCCATAAAGGCCTTCCCCCTTTTTGGAACGAGCAACTAGCTTCAATTTTCGGACTAAGTGACCGACTCCTTGACAATTCAAAAGTGCCTGTATACGGTCTAATTGATATAAATGTTTTTGACTTTGACTTTGACTTTGAATTCGTATGAAACATGAGTCAATCTGACTAGTGTTAAAAAACTTTACACACTATATGAAAAGGTAGCAAAAATAATAAAATCGGTAAGAAATACATTCTCATACTTGCATACAAATAAGAGTTAACATTTATAGCATCCCAACAAGATTCTAACAGTAAGTACTTCGGTATTCTAATAATTTAATTTAATATTCAAATTGGTAACGAGCGGCACTTCTTTACTTGGAGCTTAAAGAACACAAACAAAATCACGTCGAAGACAAAGTCTCTATAAATGGTCAACAAAATAAACGATTCACTTTGTACCGCTTTGTCACGCGACGTTCATCTAATGAGATACTTCATAAGCTGCATATTAATTCGAAAATTAAGCTTAACATCAGACATTACACGAACAAATTGCATCGACCTCTGCTCCACCAATAAAAACATATTAACTCGCTTGAATTAATGATTTAACTGCACAAAAGGAATGTCTTCAGGTGAGACCACGAAAACGTACGCTTATCTAAACTGGCCGGCGTTGTATGCGCTCTCTAATTGGCTAATTGGCATACTAGTGAAGATAGATCAACAATTGCAATCTCTTCCTAGTTCGGTTAGATAATGCATCCGCCTCTGTCGCCCTGATGAAATGCTAAGCGATCGATATCGCGGCCATTGAAATACGCTTCACGAACGGTAATTGTAATATATTACAGTGGTAATTTAATACTTGTTTTGTAAACGTTGTACTAAGGTCATTACTATGGGCGATTAGAATTTGTTGGCGCAAAAACAACGCCGCGTGTGGTCGGACGTGAGATTCTATTTACTGATAACAGTTCTTATAAGGTTGGCTTGATATGACGTGTGGTGTGTTTGATTTGAACGTACAACTTATCGCATGTAGTGTTAGCCCCCTTGTTAATTGACTGGTTGTGAACATTGAGCAATTTAGGTACTTCAATTTAATGTTATGTTTAGACGTGGATATAAAGACATTGTATTTTAATTTATTATCACCATTACACACACGTCTGGTTGTTTGGTTTGTCCATATTTTGTTTTTTTTTTTTGTATATCTACATATTGAAAAAGAAGGTCCAATTTACTCTTAAAATAGACATGAACTATGTCCACAAAAATATTCTGTTCTATCAATTTTCCTTTTCCGATCGAAAACATCGAAATCCTACACCCCAACTGTAGCCGAAACGCTAGGGCTTCTTGAATAATTCCTTTACACATCTTCGTATCGCCAAAGCCCACCCCTAAATGCGAATACATTTTTAAAGCTGTGCGCACATAAAAGGGAATACAGAAGTGTTATTCGAAAGTGCGGAAATGCGTCCCATACATCAAGTGAGGAAAATAGAAAAACAGAGGCGAGATAAAATGTGAGTACATCGCCGTGAAATGTTGCTACAACTCCGAAAGAGACAAATAGCCCTTTGACAACGACAGCATATTTTATATGCACTTGTTGTTTGGGACACGAAGCTAGGACGTAAGCCTATTGTCGTACGTGGTCGGTTTAGGGGCCAACTGTTTGGATTGCGAAGCCACTCAGTTTGGTAATGAATGCTGAAGCTGCGGTTGAGCTTAGTTCCGTTTCAGTCTAAACAACAGGTTTGCTGAACAGGATTAGACGATGAGAACCGAAAATTGTTTGCGCTATTCTGTGTGACTATAGCGGCTTTGTAAGGGGTATTTGGAATTTGCAGCTATGCACATAGGGACTAAGTAGAAATGATAATAATTTAGAGTTGCTAACAATGAATCCATATCAATGTTTTAATGCGAAAGTTACTGTCTGTACGTTTGTTTGTTACCTCATTATTATATCTGACAAGGAGGTAGCTTGAGATTTGAATAAGGATATAGGCTACTTTTTAATCCGTTATATCGCCTTTCAACAGTCATTCATGTGGAGAAAGTGCAGGCAAATGCTAGTAAACTATATCGCAGTTAAATTGAATGTAGATGTCACCAGTCGAAACTTTTTTATATTAAAACTATTAAAGATAGTCTTATTTTGTACTTGTGTATACTTCACTTCATTTATGTCAATATTTTTTTTTACATCTCTAATTTTGTCGCTTTACGCTCATACAATAATTTTCACGTACCATGTTATCTCGTCACCACCCTTCGTTGACTGTTAGAAAATGCCTAGAGCGCTTTGTACTTTGAATTGCATAAAGTTTAAATAAATAAACAACACAAACTATACACGATTGTATTGTAAAACAGACTGGTATCCGCAACTCCACGTCACTTCGCGTATTTTACGCACAAAACTAAAACATAACCAAACCACACGAAACTTCTGAACACTATAAAAACAAAAGTCATACAACTTTATTATAACTACAGTTTCCTACTCCTAAATATTCCTCCTAGGAATGCGGTTTCATATTCGCACGTCCACACAGAGACATTCAAAAGAACCACAAGCGAACATTTTTCGGCGAGACATGAAATAAAATGACATCCTCGAACGTGTTTGTTCCCAGTTGCAGTATTTAACACTCTTTCGCCGATTCCTTTACCCCGGTGTATTTCCGTCTCGTCGTCCAAATTGTCCTGGACATTTCACTTGGCCGTGTACGTACCAACTCACTTTGAAGTTACTTAATTATGTCGATTCTGTGGGATGTCGCTCGTGATATATAGAACTTTGAGGGGAAGTAAAAGCTCCCCCTTAGTTTCGTTGTTGTCTAAACTGAATGCACTTTAGAAATGTGACAATTTCAATTCAATTACTGTTTATTCTGGGAGAGTAAAAACCAGTTATAATTGTATTGGTGAACTTTATTTTTTTAATTTTAGGTTGCTTTATTTCCGTACTTCCATCTAAAATATCAGACATGGCTTAAAATATTATGTAACGTTGTCATAGTCAGGTCTCATAAACTAAAATATTTACTTGCCTGGTTTACTAATCACATAGCTATACTGTGATTAGATGGAGACACTTGATATGACTATGAGTCAGATCTAATAAAATAATTAGGTACTTGACTGGAATTTAACATTCCATATCCATATTATTTGAAATCACTTCTGCCAATACGATCCAACCCACAATCTCTCAATTATTAAATGTGTTATTGCTATCCAGCAACAACAGTACAATGTATGTACCTTCACCCAAAATTTGAGCTTACAATAAATAGACATGAAATAAGCATCAATTACCCAAAACCAGTACCTGCAATTACTTTAAAAAAATACGAAAAAATAAATACAAGAAATTTTGCCGTCTGTTGGTTCTTTTTAAACCCATTTTAACTCGTGAGGTTACGAAACCTTCGCCCTTCACTTTTTCTTCTTCGTGTGCTGAAAATATAATCACTGTTTTATATTACCTACTTATTTACTTTAAACATAACCATATAAGCGCCGTAATGGCGCACGATTTATATCTTTGCATTCCACTTAAAGGGAATTACACAACAATTGAAATAATGGGGCCTTGAAATACCCATGGGTACTTAACCTATAAGAAGCCTACTGGGTTCCAAGGTCTCGTTAAGGTTCTTATAAGATTATAGAACCTCTTTATTTTTCAAGTGGAAATGAAGAGAATAACTGTAACCTAATAAAAAGCTCATAAGGTAGTAAATTGTATGAAGAACTTGTAAAATTGACGTTAGAATCAAAATGTATAATGTTTTTAACTATTTTGACATTCTGGTTTAATCTAATTCATGATACATACTTATTCTTACTTCGTGCTATTGTTGTTGTTGCTGCGAAAGTTTGTAAGGACGGGTGGATGGTTGTTAATTTTTAACACTTATTGGGGTTTACGCTGGGTTTTTCCATCAGGAATTTCTCAGTAGCCAGCCTCGAGTCTGGGTTTGTTCCCGGTTGATGGCAATAGGCTCGCCCCTATCACTTGGGACTTAAATATACCTAACTGGCGAAGTGTGGGTATACTAATGGATACGCCTCTGCCTAACCCTTCGGGGATTACATGTTATGTAATTAGCTGATATTTGGCACAGAAAAGCTTAACATACATAGGATAATTTTTATTCTGTTTTTATGTTACCATGGGATAATTTTGAACTTTGGCTTAATTTTGAAGTCGAGACAGACGAACTCGTGGGCAGAAGATAGGAAGTAATACCTTTACATATTATAAAAAAATGATAGCTATAATCCCCGAAGGGTAAGGCAGAGTTGTACCTACACATTAGTACACCCACATTTCGCCAGTTATGTTTTTGATTTCTATTTAATAGGGGGCAAGCCTATTGCCAAAAACCAGAACATTCGTAGTATAACCGCCACGATAAATTTGCGAGATGTCAGGTAAAATCGCATTTCAGTCATCTTCCCTGTGAAAGCTGTAAATGGTAAATATTCAGACCAACCACAAACAAGCCACGTTTCTACAAAACAGTTAAAATAATTAAGAAAACTCGACTGATATTTAAATTAAGCGTCAATCGTCTTAATCAAATCAACAGTCTAGACGGTCCTCAAAATATGCACAGGGTGTGGCCTTCGCAACTTTTTTCTATAGACCAGTCTTTCCCAAAGTGGGCGATAACGCCACCTTGTGGGCGCTGCAGGCCTAAAGGGGGGCGGTAAGAGACCCAAAAAATCAGGGCGTTGTGTAGAGGCTTGGGGAGCGATTTGTAATTTCATCTACTTGGTGGTTTTTAAGAAGGTGAAAAAATGGGGGCGCTTGAAGATTATTGATTCTCAAAGTGGGCAGTAGACAAAATAAGTTTGGGAATCCTTGCTATAGACCAACATTAGCTGTATAGTCGAAAGTTGCTTCATTATAAAATCAAGATTCTATTCCACCTACAATTAAAAGTAGTTAGCAAACATGTCTGTAATTATTGCGCGCATTAATCGCTTTAGAGCTTGGCATCGTAATAAACTGTTTTATTTACCTATATTTTTAGACGACTGACGTTGACTGCCCCGTTGGTGTTGTGGTAGCAAACGTGACTACTGGGTCCTGGGTAAGATTCTCATAAGTCGGGCAAAAGTGTTACTGGGTTTTTTCATTAGCAATTTCTCAGGAGTAGCCCGGAGTGGAAGATGGTGGTGTGATACTCCCGTGCCTAGGACAGTACGTAAAGCCGTTGGTCCTGTGCTTTATCTCTTTGAGGTCTTTTCGGATTGCCCTCCCATCGGACTATGAGAGTAAGGGAAGAAGTACTATTGTACTTGAGCACTAGCTAGTCTTCATTGAGATTGGCCGTCGTGACCGAAATCGTTCTGGAGAATATTATTATTTCTTCCCTGTTAAGATTGCAATTATCTTAGAACTTTATAGTCGCCAAGCCACTGAAACAATTAATCACTTAATTTCCCTTCGTTCAATTCAAATAAATTCCTCTAATTTAAATGGTATTTTCTCTTCTCTTCTCAATGCTTTGTCGTAATCAATCTCATTATTTCCTCATTGACTTTCTTTTGCATCGTTTACGCTTGCTTTTAATAGGTTTAATTGTTGTTATCAACGTTATTCTAATAATTGCCATAGTGTAGCTTACAAAATAATCATTTTATGATCATAAAACTGAATTCCTAATTAGAACTAAAATACGTAATCTTATACAAAGTTAAATGTTTTGCAATAATCGTGTTTTTATTTAATCATTCGCTTTTATAGTTTAACAATCATACTTAAAATGTAATAAACTTGTAGGTTTTCATATTTGGTAATAAAAAAGCATAATTATGATGATACGAGACGATAAACACTATAAAAGGTTGAAGGTTGTTGATTGATCTTTTGTTCGAGATAAGTAGTAAGATTGTATAAAAAATATTATGTTATAAGATTTGTTAAAAATATAAAATGAAATAAAATTTCATTAAGTTGAGTTTTATAGAAATATAAAAACTACTTATTATGATTTGATCTGCGTGATCAAATTATAATCTTTATTTATAAATGTATTTCATATGACCGGCAAAAAATCGGCACACAACAAAATTACCGTAATAAAAACACAGCACTGAAACATCTAAATGGATGGCGGCCTACTTTATCTAATAAATTGAGCAACCCTATTTTGATTGTTCACAATCAAGATTGCGCAACACACAATTAGACATACAGCTTTCAATACCTCCTCTCAAGGTCGGCGAAAGTAACCCATAGATGTGGTTTTCGATTTCGTTACCACGTCCTATCCATCAGCTGTTAACAACAGTACTTTCGAATTACTATTAGACTAATAAAGCACGTATATGCAGAATGTTTTATTACATGTTTTTCTTGTTCGATTGTAATTAGAGTCGGGATCAAATGCACGATTCTTATCGGAATATCGGTATAGAATGACGTAAGGAAGGTAATTCGAGATGGATCTTAACATTTGCATTGATTGAACATGTAGCCTTGTCGGAAATCTTAGCGGTGATAGGAGGTGCCTTGAAGATTCTCATCATTGCGTTGTTTCACCTAATGAAGGATGACGCAAATAAATTTGTTCCTAGATATTTGCTCACACACTAGTAAGAGGCCGTAAAGGTTAAGATTGAAACGATCGATTTTGTAAAGTAAAAAACCTGAAATCCTATAACATATTTTTGAGGCAAGCCCGCCACTGAAACCAGAAACAACAAAGGTAACCACCCGAAAATCGCCTAGAAGAAAAAATACCATTACGAAAGTTTGAACAAATTGAGCATGTCGATGATCAAGTAGAACAAATCTACAGACATATAGTTTGCAGCTCTGTTCTCATTGATCTCTCAAACACAAAATCATGAAAGCCGCTTCCGCAACACATAAAAGCAAAGCATTATCCCATTCCGTAACACTTAAGCAAACAAAGATTAGTGCAATCAAATCCATCCAGCCAATAAAGCTAATAATACATTTACATCAAGATAGCCAGGTAGACCGCATCAGCATGCATCGCACGATGCAATAGACGGAACTCTGCGGCGAGTTAGTGGAAGGAAACGGAAACACGCGACCGCGACGGCACAGCGTTTGTTTTGTTCGATACCGTTTCACATACGACTATACCACAATACATCCTCTGAACGTCAGGAACTATGCACATTTGTAGCCCAAGCTCACTCACACATACACAAGTCATTGAAAATGGAATTCTACATTCGAAGAGTAGTTGAGTCCCCTTGACTTCTCGCTAATTTCCATTATAAATACATACTTTGAATGAGGGCTCCGTTAGCTACGAATCTGTAAAGAGTAACAAAACAGTATAATATACAACCATGTGTCTACTAAGCCTCGTCTATGTTGAAACACAGAAAGGGCACAGACGAGTCCTGTGTCTCCACTCTGTGCCTGTCATAAAGAACTTAATCAACATACAGAGACCGAGGGGTAAAGACACAGTGTTTGTTTTGGAAAGTTATTTTCGGTTTGTGTGACATGATGGAATGTTTATGACGTAGCCACATCCTTGCATAAAGGTGTATTCGGCGTCGTATGTGTCGATGCACAGCGGAAGACGGTCGTTGAAAAAATAAGCATCTACTTAATCGTAAAAAACAAAGGTCTTTTTTGCATATTGTTTGTCTTGCAGTCTTGATGCATAGGTATATTTATGTGTTGTCTGAGGTACTCAATTCCTTATAAAGGCAGAAACAGAATGTATTTTCAAAAAACATACTTCCAAATAAAACGTTAACGTTTGTTTTTATTTTCAAATTAATAAAATTCTACGTAAATTAATGACTGTTTGAATTATCAAAATAACAGCTTTTTAATAATTGTATATGAATTTTACACAGTACTCATAACACTTACAGATAGCTGATGTTATAAGAATATAATGAGTAACATAACCTTAGGTTACTTTTATTTTAGAAAAATAATTAGGGTTCCGTGCAAACAAAAAACCCGTGGTAACCAACATTCACGCGAACGGAATAACGAGAATAAACTACAATATAATAAAATCTATACTATTGACTACTTATTAGTAGTATCTTTAAGTTTAGTTCAGTACAAGTTTAGTAGTATCTTTAAAAATGTATTGCTAATACCAATAATGTGTATCATTTTAAAATATTATTATCACGACTTCTTGTCGACTTCGAACATTCAGGTAGTTAATTAAGGCACTAACACGAAAACCAAGAAATTAATTACAAAAACATTCTCTTTGTCGGCGATCGTTACGTCCAGTCACATAAAAACTTTAATATAAACGTATTCCCAATCATATGCAACGTCCTTAAAGACTTCCCGCTGGTATATTATGTCTCCACAATTATTTTGCAATACGCATTATATATTCATAAGAGTATAGGATTCACTCTTACGAACCCTACACCGTAATGTCATAATGTCACCCAAAAATATATAAACACGTAAAATACTGGCAATGAATACCCAATAAATACCCAAAAAAAATATTATTCAAGTAAAACCACATGAAATACGTAAGTTAGTGGAATATATTAAGTTCTCGTACAACTATCAATTCTTATACTTTTAATATTCATTTTATGGACTGTGTACCATTTTAAAACAAGGGTCGGGACTGACTCGATACATTTATTGGCCTCTTCGACTTGTATTGACTGTCAAATAAATCACTTCCATAATAAAAAGACAATTTCACAAAGTTAACGAATGAATTTCGAAATGATTAAGGATGTATCGGCCTGTATCGGCCACACTGGTGATTTACTTTTGTTTTTAATTGCCGCAGGAACACGCATGCCGCGCATTCTCCAACCATATTTGATTCA
The DNA here is from genome assembly GCA_949774945.1 of Hoplodrina ambigua. Lineage (NCBI taxonomy): Eukaryota > Metazoa > Arthropoda > Insecta > Lepidoptera > Noctuidae > Hoplodrina > Hoplodrina ambigua. The sequence goes on from OX458973.1 coordinate 10,138,452, forward strand.
TCAAAAGAAAACAAAGTTTTCAATTTAATTTTTAGTTTATTCAAAAGTGCCTGCAAACGTAAACAAACAAAGTATTGGGACCGCAGTAAATCAACGGATTAAAGTCAAAATACCAAATATTGCACACAAATAACATAAAAGCGAGGAAATTATAAATCATGATAGACAAAAACTAAAATATTAGACGTATTAATCGCTTTCATATTAAAGAGTTACGCTACACAAGTTTACAAGTCGGGAATCCGTATTTTAGGATGGCGCGCGTGGGCGCACGACATTATTTCCGTATTAAAAGCTCCGAGTTTCGTAAGATCCAGTTTTATTAGCTCTGTGTGCATTCTTTCGGTCACTTAGCGGATATCTACGAAAGCCGATTGGGGACACTAAAACGTTTCGAAGGCTCATCATCAAAGCCGTGCGAAATTCGGACCACACCTCGAGCGGCTTACAGCGTCATGTGAGATGCTTATTAGCGTATACTTTATACCCTCGTAAAATACCCCGCGTACAGCGACAGGCGACGTTAGCATTCAAAACTATATGGGCCGTGACCCGTAATAGTTATTTACATAAATAATTATATTATCCTGCCTCTCCCTAATTACCTTAATAGTCGTAAAACAAACTTAATTAACTTCGTCCACTGTAATTTGAGTCGGACACTGGGACCGAATATCAAAATAGGCAACGAGGGTAATTTTAAATCTACCAACTTTAAAGGGAGCGTAAACGACGAGCTCGACGAACGAGACCTTGAAAGGAAATCTTGAAGAGATTAAAATATCAGAACATCAATTGAAAGTTAAGAAAACAGATTATCTGAAAGTAAAAGTAACTAGATGAATAAGGTGGATAAAGACGTAGAATTAGGAACAATTAACGACAAAACTCGGTTACAATGGCCATGACACATCAAAGGCACAGGTTTACAGGATTAACGTTTGAACAAAGGGAAACAAAAGGATTAAGAGCTCTCGTCTCAATTTGGCGATGCCATTTTAAATTAAAAACTGGAAAGTGTCATTCAAATATGTAACAAGGTACACGTTACAAAGTCTCAGCTGTCGCAAAATTAATCCTCCTCGAAGGCGAAAATAAATAAGATTTTGCAAAAAAATGCATTACTCGTCCATAGTGGACAAAAATCTTTTGTGAGTACAAAAGTCGCACTTAAAATTAACTTTTCGTCAAATCTTCGTAAAGGTGCAGAGTAATTGAAATTCTTCCTTGTGTGGTTGAAAGTAGGGTTCAATTTGTAGGAGCTGCATGTAATTCAAAGTGAATGCGACATATTTATTTTACGAAATCCAATTTTCTGCTGACATCTCATCTGTCGACTTTAAACGTTCGGGACTATGGGACTGTCTTCTCGGTTTCACGCTTACTCTTTGAGTATCATCTTTGGTCCATAAATGTTTTTTTGAATTAAAACGGTTCGTGTAGAATTATCATATCACCAGAGTTGCGGATGTTGACCAATTATTTTTGAAAATGCAAATTGAATGTTTATTCTTTAACGTTCATTTGTTTTGCAGTAAGCTCTTTATAGTTTGATGTATGTTACATACGAAATAAACGTTTTTAGCTAGGAACAATGTTTCTTTTACTAAAGACCAGAATACAGGAATGGTTTTTTTTCCAATCATTTATTTATTTATTTCAGGTTGCTGTACAGCTCAAAAATTAATAACACAATTAAATTTACAAACAAATTTTGCCAATTACAAAGTACACAGTAACAATGAATTAACATTGTAAAAAAAGGCTCAAGAAAAATACTACAAATTAACATTTATCCGCCCAAAACCAAAATTGACTTTTACGTAACTTAAATACAAAAGAAACCTTGAGCTTGTCCTAACGAAAGCTATAGCACAAAGCCCTAAGTTATAAATGTAAGCCGAGAAAAACCGATCTATGTTCGTTCGTAGGCGGACCACTAAGAACCTGTCATGTTTGTACTATTGTGATATAGTAAAACCCGCTATTTTATTGCCGTTGTGACTTCAAGAAATACAAGAAATACTAGGGAACCGTGAAAATGTTGAATGTTAAGGGATTTAAGAAAAACAAAACACATCAACTAGGTTCTTTGTCGCAACGCTTATTGTTTCTTGTAGATTAACTGAAGTGAGTTATATTTGGGTTTGATTCTTTGTTATTTAGAATTCTTTATCTAACAGTGTAGCTTTCTACTCGATATCTGAAGGTCCATCGAAACTTATATGAAAAATTAGTAGCAAAATCCCATTGAAGTCATTTGCAACAACGGTTACTTATTTAGGGAATGAGCTGCATACAAAAGATTTTTTAATGGATGTATTTGTTTAGCAAAAAATTGTATGAACTTATTGTCCCACCGCAGCGGAAAGGCTTCTTTTTATACAGAGAAGACAGCATTGATCGCCACGTATCTAAGTTTCCTCACGATTTTTTCATTCACCGATGTCAATGATATCCAAGATAAACTTGGAAAGTATACATATGAAATATATATTGAAAATGTCACATTAGTTCTTGCCCGACGGAGCGGTGGACACCTTAACCACTAGGAAATCATGACACAAAAATAGTTACTGTTAACAAAACTTAAGACTACTTGTTTCTGTCAAATCACTAATGCGCAATCTACAAGACGACTTCATAGTTATGCCATAACACGCAATCCACCTCTTCTGCATCTACCTCTTCAAATCTAAAACTCCTTGGTTTATCTGGCTCGGAGCCATCACACAGTCGTTTGTTATCCCCTAATACAAACGAGCTATTATAACAAAGAATGATGTCCCCAAACCCACTTGCGAATAACATATCTATTCGGCACATCTACCAAATCTAATTTAACGTCATTAACGAACAAAAGATCGTGTAAAAGTTCATAGATGATCATTACATAGTTCCGATGACGTATGTAGGTGTCGTATAACGGTTTATTTTATTTATTACGCCATAAGTCACATAAAATTCTAAGCTCCCGGTACTGTGATAGCATCTTGAATTCTTGCCGGTCGTCGGTACAGACCGATGGATTTAGACGGAGTTTTTTGTATTAAATCACTAAAGACTTGCTCGTTTCTAATGAGAATTTTGTACAAGAATTTTTAGACGACGCTTAGATTTTCAACTGTTCTTTTTTTAGTCGCCTGTTCTCTGATTCTGAATTCAAATGTTTGGAAGTGGATTTTATTTCAATTTGGAACCGTAATTTTTAAAAGCTGGCTGGATTTTCTCCAAAGAGTATTGATATCAATTTTCATGTATCCGCAAACAACAATTCACAATAACGTATTGTGCATATGAATTGGATATTTTATAATCTGTAATGTAATACTGATAGGGGTTTGATCCTGATAACCTTGGCTTACTTGGTAACTAATAGCGGTATATATACCTACAAACTATATTCAAATCATACACTACTATATTCAAATATACCTACAAACTATATTCAAATCATACACCTATTTGAAATTGAAAGTTAAAAATTTCGTTTACAGTTATAAATACCAGTATTTTGTTCGAAAACCTATTTTTCACAATACAAATCATACAAAAGCCTCTTTATAAAAACAATGCAGTAATTGAGCTCAATACACACAGCCAGTTTATTTCCCCGGAAAAATATTTTGACGGCAAAATCCGCTTAACTTAAAGGTTAACGAGACCTCCGTCATTGTGACGCTTATTTTGAATTAATACTCAAATACTTACTGCAATATTTATTGTGTTTATTTTAAGGGTTATTATGAACGTAACATCATCAAGACAGAGCTTATGTCACGTAAACAAATAGCAAATAATAGATTAAAGAGCTTTAAAGACGTATAAGATGTACTTACTAGGCTAAATTACCGTATGCTAACTAACGCCAAACTATTTTTCTTGGCCCCAATCAATTTGCAAGTTAATTTCTGTCAGCATTAAATACAATTTTGTGGAACATAAAACTCTGGTTTAATTTAGATGAAATCGAACAAAATTTTATGTAACATCTTTGGAAATGATTGCACGAGGAAATGATCTTTCTAATAACTTTTGAACAAAGAATTTGTGATAAGTAAAGGTTTTGGGATATACCTACTGAAGGGGCAAAAGTTTGTTCCTTTATTAAGAGTAGTCTCTTAAACTTCCTAATCAATTCGAGTTTAATTAGAGCTGGAATAATTTTTGAATTTCGAACACATTGTCCGAAATTTTAATTAAATAAAATGATCTGTCAAACTGACATTTAGAAAATTGAAACGTAATGGACGCTATAATTAAAAGTTCGAAAATTCGAATTTTAAAATTGTTTTTTTTTTGCCTTTTTTTTAATATTACTTATTAAATGAGCACTAGCCTAATGATTTATCAGTCAGATTACCGAACAAGACGTAGGTACTATGATTGAAACAAAATGCATTGCATTATTACTGCGAATGTACTCCCATTCATTAAGCTTGTAATAAATTTTGGTAATTTCTAAAACAGATAACGTGTTAGGATCTTCCTATTTTTTCACACATTATTACCTACACCTAGAAAAAAAACGCGAAATAATAATTTCTCCAACACGATCGCTGAGCTTTCTTCGATCAACATTGACACTCGAATCACGTTAGTCCGTGTCTACATAACAGCCTTTTAGTTTAATCCGATCTGTGCGAGTTATAAGAAGATTGTAATTGAACGTCAAAGGGGCCGATGGATTAGGCGATCGCTGGACCGATTACAAGTGACAATTCCGAATCGGCCATATTGATTGACGTTCGACTGTAAAGCTATTCGTTATGCATATCTCAGTAGCGTGACGGTGATTATTAATGTTCAATTAAAGTTATGTTCAATAAATAAGTTGATTATTATTGAGTAACAAAAAATTAGATTTAGATTGGCCGGTTGGGTTTGACGACTTTGTAAGCAAACGACAAGTGACACAATGTGAGAAAAAAATAAGCATATAGGAACTGTCTTAACTAAATGTACCTATGTCGTTTATATTAACATTTACTACCGTTTGCCTGCGGTTTTGCTTGCATCCAAAAGTTATTTTCCTATCCTTTAGAAACAATACTTTTTTTTCTGAACGAAAGGCGCTCTGTGTCCTGATTTGTAGCCTTGACAAAGTATACAAAATTTCATGATCATTGATAAAGTAGTTAAGGCGTAGAAGCGTAACGAATAAACAAATAAACGAACTCAATTTATTTTATTAATTTTTTACTAGCTTTTACTCATCTTCGTCCGCTTAAAAAGTTCTTCTCCAAAAGCTCAGTTTCTGACTAAATATGTCATGCTCAGTCGTGGACATCTTTAGTACACCTACCTACATATTCCATAAGCTATTACAATTCATAAGTAAGTGAGTTACGTAAAAGAACTTAGTCGCAACTTACCTCATGATTTAAAGAACAGAAAAACCTTCAGAAGCTATTCTATGAAAAATTCAAATAAAGCAAAACTATCATTCCTCAGTTACAAAGAAAAGATTGAATAACGCGATGGGAATAATGTCATCGGTATCGTGCAAGCGATGTTCGATAAAATTCTTTATGTACGTACGATATATTTTAATAGTTTCAACTTTATATTTATTCTTTCGGCAAGCGCAGATAAAATATAGCATGATCTCACGTTCCAGATAATTCAAAAAATATCAAATAGAAGCTTTTGCCCGCGATTTCGGTCGCGTACCTTTTTATTTTAATAAATTACAGAAAGAAAGAAAAACTGTTTATTCACGCGAAAACGACGCACAGAGCATAAAAGAAAAATAAAAAATTGTACACAAAAGTAAAGGAGAAAAAGTTTGTTTTAATCTAAAAACAAAAATCAAATGAATACAAAAAAAAATATGCGACACTACCGCGCGAAGGGGCTTGTGTATGTTACTCGCTGATTATTTAGCTTTCCAAATTTTTTTGGTGACTTAAAAAATAAGACACCAGACTCTAAAGACCAAGAACAAAACAAAAAAAGCAAATTAAACTAAATAGCATCAAAAAATTCCTTCCTATCGCGGTTAACTGGAAATGTTATATCAGTTTGAATTTAATATTACTTTAGAAACTGTTATTTCTGAACCACTTTTGAATAAAGAACAAAACTTGAACTTAACATGCACACTGCCTATGCAATATCAATACTTTAAACAACACCCTATGTAGTTCCAATAACTTCCCGAAACCACTTTGTCTCTCCCCCACAATTTAAAAGTTCGGAAGAAACAGATGACGCTAGGACATAGTCCGCATACAAAAACGCCATAAAAATACGTAAAAAAAATAAAATAATGCATATTTGTTGGCGTAAATACAGTTAGATGTGCGTTGGGGAGTCGTGGAGGCTCAAACTCGTTCAATTCGTGTATCGCGAGCCTATCAGTAACACATCCTGTAGGAAACACGTGACGGGAATAGGGACTGGGACTAGTATGAGGCGCCTAGGATAGCGGGGAATGGTTGTATGGCTCGTCTGTGGTGTGGTGTAGGTGCGAGCGGTGGGCGCTCGTAGCGTTATACACAAGAGGCGAAATTTACACTTGACAGTTCTTAAGATATGTGACGTCACAGTGGTTAACGGTGAACAGTGTCAGTTGGCGAGGACTCATTTAAGCGGTTTTGCTATAGTAGAGAATAGGGTTGCCAGGCGTCCGGATAAAGTCGGACATAGGCTTTTTGTATGCATGCCCAGTTGCTGTCAGGCTTTTTATAACATTTGACAAGATACGTGGTAGATTTGTTTGAAATTGCATAAAATAGTAGACTGACTCAATTTTATTATTATTTAATTAAAGGCTGACAAGATTTTATAAATAACGAAGACTAAAACCAAATAGAATAACGTTCTCATTTTAAAACTCAGACACAAAACCCTTATCGGGTTCGTTCGGGTATTTTACTCAATTTTACTCAAATGTCCGGTTGAACTGGCTGGTCATTCGAATTTACAGATTTATAATTTTGCAACCCTACTTGTAGATAGAGGTAATAACTAGATACTAGATAGAGGTAATAACTAAAAAAATTTTGTAATAACCTAATTTAAAAGAGTGCCGTGGAGTTTCTTGCTCGTTCTTCTCCATAGAGGCCTACCTCCGTTTTGGAACGAGCAACTAGCTTCAACTTTCGGACTAACTGACCGACTCTTTGACAATTCAAAAGTGCCTGTAAATGGTCTAATTGAAATAAACGTTTTGACTTTGACTTTGACTTTGAGGTCTTGTAAAGTATGGTAGGTAATTCAGAGGTGCATTGGTGCGGGTCAATTTGTGAGTAGCTGTTTGCTATTTTTCTAATACCGTAATTTGTAATAAGAGTGTTAAAAATGCGAAAGTTTATGAGTTTGTAACTCCATCAGGTTTTAATAATGACTGAATCGAACTGTATGTAATTCGTTGGCGCATACCACCACCTAGGACGAAGTCCTCCTAGATGTTACATCATGTTCTTTGATCCGGATACATAAAAACCCGTAGAATGCGAGAGAAACCGCCGCCAATAACCTAGTAGATGAGACGAGACGTTAAAGAGGTTTTAAATCGGTGAGTACGTACTGTACATTTTTATTTTTAACTGTGCATCTATAATGTTTTTTGTAACAGTTTTTTTTTAATTAATTATAAATCAGTTCCGTTCTTTAAAAAAAAATATTTACCTGTATTCTATATAAATCAAAATTAATGTTTGTTCTCTATGTCTTTCTAAACCAAAGATCTGATTATGATGAAACATTGATGGCCCAAAAAATCACCGTGTACGAAATCGCGGACAGCAGCTAGTTTTTCACAAAAACGTCTCAAAACGATCTAAAACTGGATATCACGTACTTAATTTAGTTTTAAACAACACCCAAAGGAACATGTATGGATAAAATCAATACCAATATCAGTGAGTTACAAGAAATCGTCGCACGTGAGACCATTCTATAAAAAATCAGTATTGATGTCCACCGATTTCGTGGCCCGGCTTAAGATTCACAGGAACAAGACACGACGAAGGAGATGCGTCGCGCATAATGTCCTATTTTGTTTTGTATACAAAGTTATTGTGTTACCGATATTTTTCGTCAAAAAGATTTCTCGAAACATGTTGTGCGAACACATATAGAATATTTATATCTATCGCCTAGAGATTGAAAGATAACACAAACTGCATAACTCTATCTATCAATGAGATTTTTTTGTTCTCTTTTGTTACAGGCAAAAGGAAGGAGTTGTGTCTTTGTTTTACCAATTCTTATCGCTAAAGTATCTTGCTTTCTTTAGCATAAATTCATGAGATCTATAGAATACTCAGTAAGGATTCCGTACAGTAAAAATTATACTATGACATTACTAATGCCTATAAAATAGTTGCGTTGAATTTAACAGTGGTAGACAGCTGATTAGCCTAGTACAAATTAGTACGATTTTGATTCTAAATTTCAAATCATATTTTATGGGAATTTGATTTTTATGTCATTGCTGGTTAAGTTAACATTTACATTCTCCATGAATATATGTAGAAGACATAAACGAACTCTTTACATATTTGGTACAAGTGTCCCTAATTAGCTGCCAAGCACTGTACATGATAAAATGTCAGAAATGGAAAACAATTGAAGCACAGATTCCTAATGAATTGCCGTTATCACTCGAACACACTGATCACTAGCCATTAACAATCGATTACCCTAACTATTGCGATCGATATCATAAATAAACCTCACCGCACGTTGTGTAAGGCATAATTACGCGCATAATACAAATGAAAAGCGCAACCGTGCACACGTACCCACCATGTCTTACCCACATTATTTATTGCCATTTTATCTTACGGCGACCGTTTGCGATAAAATAAAAGAAATGTCAGTCCCCCGTGATCGCGATTATCACGAGACGATCACTGAATCGCCCCTGAGTAACAGATCCGAACCGCAACATGTGTCCCTATCATTAAATGCAAATACCATTTCTGGCACATCTCGAAATGGAGACAGAAAGCGGATACTGAAACGGCAATGGAAAGTTTTGTATTCGAAAGTATCGTTATGAAGAATGCGGCAAAACAAAATACACATTGAAAAGACTTTAAAAGCAAATGGTAGTATTGGTATAGTCAGTCATTGACTGGGAAGAAAGGCTTGCTTGCATGGCGTGCCCTTCATGTTCGCTGGGTGGACAGCCGGGATCATTGTGTAAAGGAATGTCCTTTAATTAGCACATGTAGAGCAAGATTATCGGCCGACAACGTCACCGAGTGGGCGACAACTGAATAATGACGTCGCTATTTATATCGAGATAATTATTGTTAAAATTAAACAGTCGTTTGTTTAATGTTGGAACTTGAATTAGGAAAACAAACTGTTATTGCTGGACGGTCGCAAAGTAAATGGTTTTCAGGATTCATTGCGTTTGTTTCAACTACTCGACGAGTTATGTGTAGATGTAGTAATAATAAATTAGTCTTATTAAATAAAAAGGGTAAGATATAATTTGTTTCATGATGGTTACACTAAAACTTGATAAAACCCACGACAAAAATTTGTGACCAGAGTCACTGGTCATTAACAAAAAAACTGTAAATAAAAATAAAAAAATCAAGATAACAACAGTGGACCATTAGGCAACATAAAGGACGCACTTGCCAACATCATATTGCTAACTGTCCTTTCCAACTTTCGGAGCCAAATTACCAGTGTCGAGGAGCCAAGTAAAGCTAAACAGGCACCTGCCATCGGAAGCCGGCCAAGTCCTGATAGGCTATCATTCTGCGCCAACTTTTAAATTAGAACGACCTATATTTTTGCGTGTTAGTTTCGTAATAGTGTTTGTCCGTTCCATTACATATACGTATATGAAGCTACGAGCCACGAGCTTTTGCCCACGGTTTTGCTCGCGTTAAATTCGAAGTAACGTAGTTCACTCTATAAAACTGTCCATACATACTTTGGACTCCCGTTTCATACCCTTAGTGGGTGATCCTTTCTAATGAAAAATTAAATCTATGTGCCAATTTCAGCGCAATCATCCATTCAGTGATTGGAGCTGTAATAGATAAGTCAGTTTTTTTTTTTTTGGTATGGCATCTCGCACTTGCATGTGCCGCAACCTATGAGGTTGTCGGTTGCGGCTGCGGCTGCGGGCTTGCCTGTTGTGCCTTAAGGGAAATTAAGGCCTCCAGCCAGGGCAGATCAGCCAGTCAGTAACAGTTGCCTTTTATATGTAAAGATTACTTTACTAGCCTCCCCCCCCAACCCGACAAGTCATAAACCTACTGTTTGGAAAGAACATGATCTAACTCCAACTTTCTGACTGATTGACTCCTTGACAATTCAAAAGTGCTTTTAAATGGTTTATTAGAAATAGATGATTTGATTTTACTATCGGGAAACACAAACTGTCCAGGAAGTTCCACCCACACGATTGCATGATTCGATCATCATTATTCAATGATTAGGCGTCTCAATTCCTTCATCTACAGAAATAGTCATGTAATAGTCATATAAGCACAACAGTGACCGTTGACAGTATAATTTATGGTCACTGAGTCATTAATGATGTCCAACAACTTCAATGTCAGACAACATTGTGTGATCTCCTTTCATTCCGGATATCTCATGGTGCCTTGCCTATATTGATTTAAGAGCGTTTACGTCATCTCATACAAACTTTCAAGACCTTATTTTTTTAAATGAATAAACCGATTTCAATGAAGCTTCCTACACATAAGCAGAATACTTAGATCTAAAAAGTTAGTAAGAATATTTTCAAAAAATTGTGTTACAGCTTCTGACCGATTTTAAGTTTTCCATACCGAAACAGAGATTTCTAATTACCTTTTTTATATAAGATACTAGCTTTTACCCGCGGCTTCGCCCGCGTTTGTTTAGAATTTGACAATCAGTTTGGGCTGTACTCGGCTTGTTGTTCGGCCAGATCCAGAATTATTAAATACCTATGGACCAACAGATTGTGACTCATAAAAGTCCGTCGGCGTTCAGTTTGCATTTCTGCAAGAGAGGTCCTTCTCGCCTGCGTCTGTTTTGGGGTTTCAGTAGCTGTAATGGCTTCTTTTTTTAGGTGGTAAAAATCATCAAATGACTCCTTCCGCCCTGGGTGGGGCGGAAGGGACTGTCAGACTTTTACTGAATAAAAACCCACCCTGTTCCTTCTGTTGCCCTTTACGTTCCGGGGCCGCGGTATCCTGTTAAGACGTCCCGCAACCCCGGCAGGCGTTAGCCTCGTTGGGGGCCCCGTCCCTGTGCTGACAGCTCTTTGAGACGCGCCCGAACAGAACGCGCCGTTGACCCGGGCTTGGTCCTTGATCGGACGGCAAGCTACCCATTACTCGCCGTCCGCAAGCCCGCGCCTACGGTGGCCGGATGTCGCCCCGCGACGTCCGACGCCCTGGGCGTCTCCCGCGGCGGCTGGGGCATAAGGTGGTTCTCTCCCTCACGCGGCCCGCCTCCTCCTTCGCTAGCATTACTGCTTCGCAGAAGGAGGTGACTGCATCCCATTCCCTCTCGCCTCGGAGCATGGCCTGAACCAGGTCCGGACGCGAGAGGTCGCCGCCGCCTATCGCCTCCGTGAGGACACGGCGGAGCTCTGCCCAAGCGGGGCCGTCTTGCACCGTATGCTCCACCGTGTCTTCCGGGCGATCCACACAGTGGTGACACCCGGGCGTTTCCTCCCGCCCTATCCGACACAGGAACCTCCCGAAACAATCGTGTCCGGTGAGGACCTGCGTCAGGCGGTAGGTGAGGACGCCGTAGCGCCTCTCCAGCCACTCCTCAAAGAGGGATCTTACAGCTATAATGGCTGAGCTTGTTCTCTGAGACGAAGTCGTGTAGCCGTGTGTGTTGTGTGTCGTGTGTGAATAGGCGTCTCAGTTGCTCTTACAGCTCTCTGGCTTTCGGCTTGTTCCTCCAAAAGCAATTGCGTTTAGAAGGGTGTCTCAGTCACTCTCAGAGAAGCTTGGCGGGCGGACAGTTTGGCTCTCCAGTCTTTCCTGGCTTTAAGAAAATGTCTCATCAGCTCTCAAATTTGCTTGTCGCTCCGGTTGTGCTTACCTTCTTAATGCGGCATGAACGGAAGATTCCGGGGATTGAGCAGTAATTTTTGCTCGGGCTCGCAATGAGCTTTTGCCTGAGTTGGAGCTGTGAGATATTTTAAAATAAAAAAAAGTATCGAAGTTGACTGCCTCGTTGGTCTAGTGGTCGCAAGCGCGACTGCTGTGCATGAGGTCTTGGGTTCAATTTACAGGTCGGTTCGATTTCTCAGTAGCAACTTCGGAGTCTGGATTTTTGCCCGGTTAATGGCAATAGGCTCGCCTCCTATTACATGGGACTAAAAAAAAACATAACTGGCGAAATGTGGGTGTACTAATGGGTACACCTCTGCCTGACCCTTCGGGAATTACAGGCGTGATGTTATGTATGTATGTAAGAAAAAGTAACCTACCTACCCTCATTAAAACACACCGAACATACCTCTTACGAAAAAATAAAGAGTACTGAAGGACAAACTTAACTTTGCCGTTGGAAAACTGTTGTTTACATACATCGACATAGGTCACGGTTAGTTTAGCAACTAACCTCTTCCTTCAGTCATTAATCGACTACACGCATCAAACAAAGCAATTTTACTGTTACGGCAGTTCTGCTGTGATCCTATGAGGGGTTCCGTTCCATATCTCCAAAGTTCATCATCAGATCATGACAGTATTTATATGGGACCATCATCATCTGCCTAGCCTTTTCCCAACTATGTTGGGGTCGGCTTCCAGTCTAACCGGATGCAGCTGAATACCAATATTTTACATGGAGCGACTGCCTATCTGACCTCCACAACCCAGTTACTGGGTAATATGATAACCCTAGGTAAGACTGGTTGTCAGACTTTCGGGCTTCTGACGACCCGTAACGACTGTCAAAGATCCACGTATGACAGCCGGGACCAACGGCTTAACGTGCTTTCCGAGGCACGGAGGAGTCTCGGTGTGTAAAGATGGTCACCCATCCACGGACCAACCCCGGCAAGCGTAGCTTAACCTGACGGATCGACCCGTGCGGCTGTTGTTACTTAGCCACGAGCTCCTCACAGTATTACAGTATTTATATGGGACCAATTCGGAAAAAAATAAATAAAAAAGAATCATCCAAATCAATTCACAATTGGCGGAGTAATCGCAGAGTATGCTTCACTGACGGAGCGTGTTATAAGTTCGCCTTTATTCTTCCATGCATCCTATATGAATGCGTTTACACCTGTCAGTGTCAGTGACGACACAGTGATGTCAGTGTCAATTACGCAGTTTTTCTGTATCCCTGACAACGTATATAAAGTGGGTCCCAGACAAACGCGGAATGTTTTGGCAGCCGCGTCAGTTGCAAATTTTAACAACAGGCCGCGTGTACTGCTTTGTAAAATGACACCAAATATGGAAATCGTAATAGAAATAGTTGAATTTAAATAATAATATCAATTTAACCCACACTTCTCTATTCCTAAGAGTAATATGCGATGCTAATGATAATATAGGTAGAGATAAACTACTATAACTACTATAACCTCACACCTCAAGTGTTTAAATAAACAGTTTTTTTCTACCTTTTTTCTCATCTTCTGAGAGGGCTAATGAGTCATGAGAATAATAAGACAACTTTACGGTTAGCCATATTGACTGACGTCCGATTGTAGCACAAACACCACGCTAATGACACTTCAGGCTGCCACTGTGACCGCGGTGGTGTGTTTTTACAGCGGTTGGAGCCGCGGCCTGCGGTTAGCCGCAACCGCAGGTCCGTCCGTCTGGTAGCCACTTTATGGAAAATGTCAGTATGCTCTTCAGCGGTTTTGGGCATAAAAAATGATTAAGCAAACAACTTTCGTACTCCTAGGTTGTTTACTTGAAACTGGTCTATCGACAGTCTAGACTCAAAATGTATTAAATGCTTAAACTTAAAATTTGATCACGATTCGATAGACACGTGGCGCCATCTACTGTCATAAGGACGTTATTGTGATTTCCCTCGGGAACAGTACTTTTTTTCGGGATTAAAAGTACCCTATGTTTGTCCCTGATCACCTGGCAACGTTTATGCAAAATTTCGGGATGATCGGTTCAGTGGCTTAGGCGTAAAGTGGTTACAAACAAACAAACAAACTTACTTTCGCATTTATAATATTAGTTAGGATTTCGAAAATGTTCTCAACTAATTTTTAGACCATCCATCATCATCATCATTCATATTATTATTATTTTATTATTATTATTTTTAAATTTTTTTTTTTTCATTTTTATTCATCTTTTTTTTTCATCCTGCTTATGTGTAAGTTAAAATCGGTTTATTCATTTCGAAAAATAAGTAGGGACTTGAAAGTTTGTATAAAATACCGTACGGAATAATCGCTCTGAAACGATTTACACAAAAGTGACGTCATCAGACTCATAAATAAGATAAGGCATTATAAACAATCGATTCAATACAAATTAATTGCGTAGAGATAAATCGATCATTGATGTCGAATGACTAATGATTCGTTATCAGCGGTTATTAAAAACGTATTCATCAAATTCGATTATCAGTAATACAAATACATAAACAATATTTACCAGTTCTATTCTCGTTCATATCGCTAGTGCAAGTGAAGTGCAATTCTAGTGCAACCCAGGACATTATAAGTATGTTTTTAGGTCAATGCCAACCACAGTGCAAACTCCGTATAGTTTTAGTTCACATAATGTTCAAGTTCAGTGCAACGAAAGTAGTTTGAGTACGACATTCGTGCGGAAAGGTGCAATGTAAGGACTATGAAAGTATGATATACGTAGGATATTTGTAACTTAGTTCAGTTAGGTCAATACTGGTACAGTTTACGTACATCTGAATTAGTACGAATTTGTCTTATCATGAGATTTTCAGTGCGGTCAGAGATAATATTATTTAAATAGGTATTAATTCTTTGTATCGGCACAGAGTTCTAAAGATACTCCATTATAGTTGACGACACAGAGATGGATTATTTAGTCGATAGGTACTGGAGCATGTTTTGCCAAAACGTCATTTCTCAAGTACCTAAATAGTATTAAAGCCGATAAACTTAAAAACTATTATAAATATTTTGTGTCACGTGCATTGAACTGTTTTTCATGGATAGAAAAGTAACAAAATTTAGCATATTGAATTAATCTGATATCATTAATGTAATTATTGAGGGATTGTTGGTTGGGTCATTTTGGCAAAACGAATTCGCAATTCACTGTTCTCTTTTTCAACTTAGTTAAGTTGTGAGAGTCGGTTATATCAGATTTCATTATCATCATCATCATGCTGTCAACCGGAAGACGCCTACTGTTGAGCATAGGTGTCTCCGAAGATAATTCAAATGAGTCAAACATGAGCGGACTCTTACTAGGTCATCGGTTCATCTATAGGGAGTCTAACAACCCGGCGTCTTCCGATGCGCCTCCGCTACTATCTTTGTACCTCACCGTCCATCATCTCTACGGGTAACATTCTCCTATATCCTTGGTGCATTTGCAATATATAAATAGGAAAACTCATATACACAAACAAACAGACCCGGAACAAATACCTGTAGGCCATACAAATAGGTACCTCTATATTCTTTACAGGAATCAGACTCGTGATACGAAGCGCAGCCTTCAATTGCACAGCCAACAGTCCCATCACATTCATTCACGCCCAATTAACTGTGTGAAAGACGATAATTACGCTTCTCCTCCAGGTTAAGTAGATCATAAAAGGTACCTTCTGAGTACACAAGCACCTAAAGCTAACATAAAAATTCATTCTTAGATACTTACAGTAGCCCAAGCAAACAAAAACCATAAAAAAACTAAATATTCATGGGAGCACGTTTAAAAAATCACGTTTATGAAATATTAAATCTAGTTATATCTGCCAAGGGAATCTCTACGGGTTTACGTCTACCGAGAAAGATAGGCAGGTGCGCCCAACCCACACGGGTGCCGAGTCTCTGAGCGTAGACAATTATCATTCCGTGTGCTTGCGAAACATGCTTCGTCACTATCATACTGCCCATCATCACGACTTCACTATTTACATATAATGACTATTCAACAATAAACAAAGAAATGTGCAACGCCCCTGCTTGTGATGTCATGACATAATTTGTTTTTTTTATACTTTTTGTGGTTGGATTAGTATGTCACGTCTTATTAGATTAGTCGCATGTTGAAATGTTAATGGTTTGACTAAAATACGTTAGATTACAGATCAAGCAAAGCCCGTTTTAAAATTATGAATCCCGCCTCGGCTTCGCACGGGTGCAACGAAGAAACATGAAACTTCCTCTTAAATGACACTACTTATTTATGAAAACCGCATTAAAATATATTGCGTAGTTTAAAAAAGCTAAGCGTACCGATAGCGGAAAGCGACTTTGTTTTTTACTATGTACAGATAATCAGTTTTTTGATAATTGGTAAGGTTGAACATAGTAGGTATCCTACTTGATATATATATATATTTTGGACAAACTCGCCTCACTATTCCCAGCTACTGACTCTCCTGACAGCCAGAACCAACAGTACGACCATCAAAAAAGCCCTGTTTCGGAAAAAGGTTTCAATGATGAAAAGAACAGCGGAGGAGTAGGAAAAACGTAATTTCCACTGTCTTCCCTCCAAACAAGTAGGAGACAACCAATGGGCATAAACTCTACAGTCACTCTTTTCTGCCATAAATTCTCTTTCCATCCAAATAAAACATTTCAACAACGGTTGTTAAAAATAATTACTTGTCACATACATTAAATACTGCCCAATTGAAGTAACAAGGAAAACCAGTGCCCAAACCACGCAAAACCAATCAGGTTCACCGCAACACCTGAATTAGTTCCCAGACCGACTACCTAAATCTTAACCGTCCATTTAAGTTACCTTACCAAAAAGTTGAACGCTAACAAGTTCCTGACTTTATGTGCAAGTGACAATGCGCCTAAATAAGTGGACACGAAATATTGGGTACACAGAGAAGGTAGATTGCAGAAGGATAAGTATTGAAAACTATTGAATGGTTGTTAATAAATCTCTTAAGACTTCAGTTGGTGATACAGAAGGAAAACAAATTGAATATGATCGGTTTTTTTTTAAACATTGCAAATGGATATTCTTCTATATCGTGGTTGCGTAAAGTCAAAGCATTTATTTCAATTACGCCATTTAAAGGCACTTTTGAATTGTCAAGGAGTCAGCCAATTATTCAAAAAGTTGAACGCATGGGTAGTTTTCTTCCAAAGTTACAGCAAGTATGATTTAAGACAGAAAATAAGCTTCTGTAAGTTTTTATGCATGTTCGTTAGTTAACCAAGACCGAGTGTGTCTTCGGACGTAACTTAAAGAAATAAATTAACTTTGACCCCACAATGGCCGTGTAAACATGTGTGTTTATGTTTGACACACTGAAATTTACGACTCCACTGTGAAAAATCTAGCTACTTTGTCTTTTGAAGTTAATGTTTCACGTATTTGTAAAACATAAAGGAAAAAGCTTAACTAAAAACATATTGGTCAAACTAGTAGTCGGACGCTTTCAACCCACAAGTTTATAGGCCATAAGTATACAGCTAAGAATTTCACAATTACCTTGCGTTCAAAAGCTTAATTAGTCGAAGGGACTTGGTTCCAACGACAACAAAAAGAACTTGATATCGAATTAAAACAAAATGCTGATACCATCAAATAAGAAAAAGTAAAAATTTTAATAGAGCCGACGGAATCCGAGCTCTCTCCTTACCGCCTAATTATCATCTTAATTCCTCATAATGAGGTAGACGTAGCTACCGTGCTTCCCAGAACGCCATCAATATAGAAAACTTAAAATAAGGTTGTTTATATTCGTACATAGCGCCGCCCCAAACATTCCACAATGTATAAATTATTACCAATAACTAGTCATAACTTCTATACCGTCTCGGTAGCCATTAATGAAGAAAAATTGGTAATACAAATCAATATTCAAAATATTGCTAAGCACGACTATAAAGGAAACTACATAAACTTTAAAATTTATATTCACTTAATCCATCCGTCCAAATATTACGTCTTACATCTTGAGGCAATTTCTATTCACAATCGATTAGTGTTCGATCGTTTATTAATGCCGACTGTTGGAATACCATTTCGGTATGTTGAGATACGAGCTATAAACTATATTCTCGTTTGAATATAAATAAAATTTAAGCAAATATTTTAGAAACCTAATTCGGATTACCAATTTTATACTTTGAATGTTGTTAATACCGAATGATAGTGCCTCTGAATGTATATCTTTGAATGTATGAACATCAAATATTATGTCGCTTATGATAAGCATAATATTTATTTCAATAAAACTTTCCTATGTTGTAATATCTAGTGAATATAACAAGAAATGGTTGGCGATGTTCAAAATAATGATCGTAGAATAGACTCCCCATTTTTTCCAAGTAATATTTTTATCTTATATCCTTTTAGTTCATTAACTACGTAAATGTAACATCGTGCTTCATGTCTAATACTCGTTAACTTTTTCTGACAAAAATAAAAAAGACGGTTACTGGTTAATAACGGCTCGAGGAGAAATTACTCTTAAACACACGAACCTTTCGTCATAACACGGTACAAATTACGTCAAATCATGTAGATATTATTTTTTATGTCGAACGAGAGCACCATGTGGTAAATTAGGGTCCCTAATATGAGGAACAAAATAAACAACATAACGACCATACACAGTTTCTCGAGGATAGAAAAAAAAACTAACAACTTCCCGAAATGAATGTCGCGCATCACAAATTATCGACCCCAAAACCAGTTTAACTTGGAATAACTTTTTGTTGGATCAACAAAGTAAAAACATGCCATAAAGAATGATGAATTAGCGATCAATTTTATTACTTATACACAATTCTATAATTTAAAACGAATTTTAAAAAGTCGTAAAACAAACGTTATACACTCAATTGGCAACATTTAATTCGTTTTTCATAAAATTTTAAACATCTTTATTTAATATTATTAATTAGTGATGACAGTGCTATGGAGAACTGGTTCTTGGACTCTTTGATTATTCAAATACTTAAGGGTTATTCGCATGCATTTTCCCACAGGATCTTAAGCCCAATAAATCTGAGCAATTTGAATTCCGATAGGGTATTAGTGAACTTGAAGCCCAAAAGGCATGTGGTTACGAATTTCTTTCCGTGTATGGCTTAGCAGCAAACCGCGTGGTATTCGTTATGAGTAGTTATCGAATTCATTTGCTTCTATTAAAGCCATGGAAAAAAGGACTAATAATACCTCAAGTACCACCAAAATTAACATTACTACGAAAAGTAGTACTTAAACATTATACTCACAATGTACACAAGTAATGATCAATCACCAAGCAATGAGGTGCTAACAAAACAGGTTTTTGACATTGGAACGAATACATTCGCAATACGTATTCATTTAATTCTACATACGACGAGAGATAAGGTCTTGTTCACACACTCGCAGCTAATTTAACAACGGAAGATAATGATGACTTTAACTTAATACGTGTGAAGTAGGTATTGGTAATTGCCGTTAACTTGTTGTGTTCTTAAATGTACACAGGGTTAATTTTAATTCACTAGCTATTTTTCAGGATGTAAAATTACTCATCAATAGAAATATATTTTATTATATTATATGATTAGGATTTCAATACTGATATTAAATTGAAAACAGCTGAACCACATTTTGATTGTAATGTAGTGCATTTTAGTAGCTGCTATTTTAAACATATTCTAGACTTGGTTCCTACAAAAAATTGTTAAATAAAAATGCAGCCTGTTTTTTCGTAACAACGGATTGGTACAGAAAAGTATCACTTTTCTTCCTACAAGAAAAAACTTTACTTGAAACGACAAACAGCATTTAGAAAGCTTTTTATCTTAACCGATCTCGAAAATGTTATAGCAGCAACTAAAACTATCAACCTTGATCGACATTTTGAGTAAAGTGGTCTTACTAAACATTTATCAAGAGAAAGCAATTTACTAGATTGAGTTATTACCGTCCCAAACGGCTTGTTTGGACATTAAGTTAAAACAAGTTAAAGGTCCTGAATTCAATCAACCGATTAAACCATTACTTGAGTCAAAAAAGTGGATAAATTAGTTTTATTCATAACATCATCACGCCTGTAATCCCCCAAGAGATAGGCAGAGAGTCCCATGTAATCGGGGGCGAGCCCATTGCTATCAACGCTGACGACGACGCTGCTACTGAGAAATTCCTGATGGAAAAACCACACTTTGCCCGACCTGGGAATCGAACCCAAGACCTCATGCCCAGCAGTCATGTTTTGCCACCACTAGACCAACGAGACAGTAAATTTTTCAGTCAGTTAGTTTTATTAAGTTTCAAAATCAAAAGCAGCAAGGACAGACAGAACAAAACCAAAATCAAAGTCGATTACGTTATAAAAGCCGAAGTTGTGCGTGAATGATGGCAAACGCATTGACGAGGATTATGCAACCCTGTGTGGTGTGAATGATTGCTCGGATTATGTTGTTTTAAATTATTTGCTGGAAGTGGCTACAATTTTTTCTGTAGGTATTTATTATCAACCTTCGCTCACCTTTGGAATTTTTACAATGGTGCTGATTCTCTTGGTCACAAACTAAACTAATATTAGACTATTTCCATCTTTTTCTGACCAATAAAACAAGAAAGAGACTAATGTAAATAAAAGCTGTCAAATTTAGTCAATCTGACACATCCATACAATTTCTCAAATTTCTTTAATGTCACGGAATGTCACCGTCCTTTCCTTTCGCTGTATGTTAGTAAGAGATGTTAATTCTCTAAATTTAGTCTAGTTTGTGAACAAGGGAATCGGCACCTTGTCTTCAATAATATATTTTCTAGGTATAAGCAGGCGTATTAATATATTGGTCTATGTCGTTCATAAGGATGTGGGTTGTATACCGAGCCCGTTCCATTATGACTTTATTCATATGTACTTTTTAAGTTTATTTTGAATATCACTAACTTCAATGGAGGAAAACATTGTAAAGAAACATGGACTTATAATAATCAATAAGTCCATGTTTGGGACAGTCAATTGGCCTACATTGGGACGATAATAGGCTGATATTGTTATTTCATGCTCTTAGCGTATCCTCGAATAATTTACTACCTCAGTGACGAAGAATTTCTTACCGTTAAATAAACCTATCATCTTTATAGCAGTTTAATCGGAGATTTATTTTTGGTCTCAAGGCACCGAATCGAATCAAAACATCGAAATTATAATATCAGTCTCTTGATTCACAAACCGCACAACATCAACTTTTTAACGAAAATAGTGAACGAAAATAAAAGGATAGTTAAACATATAAAATATTCTGAAATGTACAAGATCCTTAAAAGTAACCCAGACACATAAATTTTATTTACATGTCTAGACAACGCAAGTAACGCGTACTTAGCAACTCAAAAGAGATATACCTATCTCCCTTGGAGTACCTACCTCCTTTGCTTTCAATGAAACAGACTGAGAGGAAAGGGTTTATTTCGAAATATGTATAAATCTTAATATTTACTATTGCTTGCCTTCGAAATGAAATTCTTTTATTAACCACGAAGGAATGAAAACAAATGACAACTTGGAATCAGAATCTATCGCGTTATTGTCACCAATCAAAATCAAACGTACATTTCTTGACTAACTGTCGTTTTGGGGACATGTAGCTCAAACTCAAGGCCAACGAAACGTATTGAACGTTTATTGACTTCCTAATGATGATGATTAAGCCACATCAAGTAGTGCAGATCAGATTCAACGGCGACAGCGGAAAAGGAGCGAAAAGTTTTACCAAGCCGTTTTATTCAAATAACAAAAATAAACATTTAGATTACATAAATCCCTAAAGCTTTCTATAAGACCCTCTTTCAGATCTCGTAAATATATGTAATGTCATTTATAAAAGTATTATTTTTATTTTTAACTGTTCTTTCCTTTTGTCAGTTACTCATATTTTCGAACGATACAAAAAAAATTACCTATTGACGAAAATATCCACTTTTCATTTTTGTACATGTATGCCATTTTCAGTAACTCTCTATCCTTGTATCAAATAGATT
This sequence comes from Hoplodrina ambigua, assembly GCA_949774945.1. Taxonomy (NCBI): domain Eukaryota; kingdom Metazoa; phylum Arthropoda; class Insecta; order Lepidoptera; family Noctuidae; genus Hoplodrina; species Hoplodrina ambigua. The sequence goes on from OX458973.1 coordinate 10,160,558, forward strand.
TGGGAGCGCGGTCGTCTCTCGGATTAGCGATGGCGTGTTATCACTTGGCTGCAGTTAGCACAAACTTTGGGAGCGCGGCCCGAGGGGGGGTTACAAAAATCAACACCAGTTTGCGGAAAAATCTGGGATGACTTGGCTTTTCTCTTCGACCCGCGCTGATCCGGGAAATTGTGGAGTGATTTTTACTATGATACAATTTTTAAGCCATTTAGCTTCTGATATTTACCTCTATTCAAACAAGTTTATTTTTTAATTGTGTTTATGGAGTTTCTTGCCTATATTCTTATCCATGCTTTAGAAGGGACGACTAGATTTTTTTTTCTTATGTAAATGATGATCAAAATTGATTCAATGGTCTAATTGAAATAAATGATTACACTTTGACATGCCAATCAATATTTTGGGATGATATAACATTATTTAAGGCCTCTAAATCAAACCCCCTCAAGATACTGTCACGTTGCTTCAATGTCAATTTTAATAACTCTTAAATCTGCTAATACCTACTAACATACATCAAATTCATCACTCGTCAACCAAAAACCATTTACAGTTGCTCACGTTTCGATGATTGCAGTCCGCACAACTATCACTCTCATGATTTCTTTAATTACAACCACCTCGACCTTACACTGGGGGACCCCAGAGCTTTGCAATTTTGAACCAATCTCGACCCGAATAACATGTACAAACGCGGCGTCAACAATTTGTACCAAATTTCGTCTGGTCACGATATCGTCCAGTCTGTGTCTCATTGGGTGCTTTTATAATTTTGTACTGTACGATACGACAACGATTCGACGCATTTTTCTAGTTGTCATATTTGCAGAAACTTCGATATTTTTTAACTTCAATGACATTAGTTGAATTTATGCCTTTAACTATTAAGGATGAAGCTTCAATTGAATGCAAATACTGTTTAGTTAAGAGAACTACAACTGCAACAACAGTGATCATTAAAATATAGTTTATGTATCGTTATTGGCCGTAATTATTACATGCAGCTATGGCATGTCGTGTCGGTGTCGTATGGTGCCAAGTAAAATTCTAAAAGTTTTCATTGTTTCACAATTCGACAGATACCGACCGCTCACCGTTGTGCAATAGTGTCGTCCGTATAATTACTCTGACTCATTGTTAAACGCTCCACTGACAGCTTTGTTATTTATCACCTAGTTACTGTTATGCCAGATATGGTTGGATAGCTTTTTGATTGGTTTTGAACTGTCACCGATGTTAATGTCCTGGCAAAAGATACGAAGCAAATCGAGGTCTGACTAGCTAACGATAGGAATCATTCATGCGATCTCTTTGACTAAAACATTCATCATCAAATGGCCTCCGTTCGTGGCTTATGTTATGAAACGAAAGACATTGAATCGTACAAATAGCACAAACCTATTAGATTATCATTAGTGTTCTGTGTTATTAAGCCCGTGTATTTCAATTCAATTTGTGTTATTCGGTTTCGAAATCGCATTATCGGACATATCGCAATAGTCTCTCATGTCAACACGACTCTCTTTACACATACGGTACAAAAAAAGGCACGCTCGCCGCTCTAAATTTCAAACAAAATTACTGACAACAAACTAACAACGTCAATCACTTTGGCTAATGGCGCACAAAGCGATGTTATCTGAGAAACCATAAGCTCAGTTGTCAGCGAGACGGAGCGGCCAGTAGAAAAAAGGCTCATTGAAAAATTATGAATTTGAAGCAGTAGCGACGTGGACCGGTCTGTGGGCAAACAAATGATGCGTCCGCCCCATCGCACGGACATCCGTGGCTTCGGGCACCTTCGGGCCTCAACTGTTACGAGTCGTGCCCCTCTCTAGCACCGTTAACTAGCCCGATATTAATCATAATTTTCACAGACGCGATCCGCTCAAGTGTTTTAGATCGGCGTCATTATCTAAAACACTTGAAGCTAACTTTGGATCGCAAGCGCAAGCGATGATAGATGGGGCAACGCGAAAATTGGCCTCCGCGATAGCCAATATGTCTGTCGAAACGTTAGGAGTTATACTGACCAGCTAAGCTAATAAATTGAAGAACTTTCAAAAGTAAATTCTCTTTTGTGTTCACGTATCAAATTATAACGTCCTAGAATATTTATGAGATGGTGTTTCGCAGTGTGTGGACGGAAAAGTAAATCAAGAAGAGTTTTGTAGAAAATTTTCAAAAAGTTTGATAAAGAACGGGCTAGCTCAAATTGAACATTGTTAGCTAGCATACTGAGGTCATATTTCATCATTCAATATTTCCTCCAAATTTGAAAGAATTCGAAATTCTTTGTTCCACTGTATGTCCTACCCTTTATACATCACCCGTCAACAGCCTCACCAAACATAGGAACAATTCGAAAATTGAATAATTGGCCAAAGATTCCCACGACATACGACCATGTTCGTATACATCATTGAAATTGAGATTAGATAACGCACAGATGTATTGGCATCTTGTTGTAGTGATTAGTTTGTGTTACAACCAAATACAAGGGTCATTATGTACCTACAGAAAACAAAAGACGAACAAAGGTCTCGTATTTTGAGACAGTGTATCGTAATCTACGTAATATCCAAAATATTGATTGCAAAATTCCAGGACATACATACATACAGGTGAAGTTAAATAAAAGCTTTTAACATATGTTATAAAATGTAGTTTTAAAGTAAATAATAGCAGTGCTTAATGAAGAATATTGAATAAAGTCATTATACAAGGTGTAATAAAAAAAAAAATAAAAAAAAAAAAATAAATCATTTATTTTCAGGCTACTTTGGCCCATAGATAAATACCTTACAGACTAACATATATATCATTATAGTACAAAGTGTGTTAGTGTATAAACTTAAAACTATGTTAGTAAAACATACTTCACTCAAACACTGTCTTTGCGCGATCGTGTGGCACTTGTCCGCGGAAACGACGGAACATAACACCTTGCGGCCAAAAGTCCTCTGCCAAGACGAGGTGCAGGTAGCAAGTAGGTACTCGCACCACGAACGCCTTGAAGTTGACATTGCGGTGCGATTCAAGCAACTGCACTCTCGGCCTGTATTTGGTCCTTTGGCATACGTACTCCACAATGTCCTCGGCCTTAGTGGTATAGTGTAGGCGGGAAATATACACGGGAGTGTTCGGCTGGGCGGCTCGAACAGGGAAGTCGGGCTTGATAGGAGCTGTGCCGCAGCGGTTCTTGTTGGTTCTTTGTCGGCGCTTCTTCCTCTGCACCGTCACAAAACCATCATCATCAGCCCGGTTCGATGCCTTTTCAGGCACGGGCTTCTTTGCGGGAGCGTTGGCGAAGTCGTTAACTCTCACAGGCGCTTTAGACACAGAAATTGTGTCAGCGGGTCCGGTAACTCGAGCGGCGACACGAGGAGCAGCCGCAGGGGCGAGTGCAGGGTTGCGGGGCGCGCATGACGCACGTTCTGCACGCTCAGCATTGTTCGGCGACGACGAAGACATAACTGCTGACGCGAAACTTGCCCCCGATAAATTGAGGCACGCTCCGCGACGCATGTTGACATTAGATGCACTCGATGGTGACCCAGATACCGCTACAGTTTTACGAAACTCTGTTAATTCATTACGCAAATCAGCAATGGTGTTTTGGGATGCATCCAATCTCTTCTGCACATCCGCTAGGCTGGCCTTAAGAAAAACGATGTCTTTCAATAGGCTCGTAACGTCGACATGGTCGAAAGTGACGGGAGGAAGCTTGTTCAAATCCTTCGCCACAAACGTCGGCACGTCGTCAGGGTCGGTCTCTTTCAACAGCGTGATAATATCTTGCAGGCTTTTCTTAGTCCCGTCACGCCGGCGGGACACCATCTGGTCAGCTTTGCTTTGCTTTGCATAAAATAATCTGAAATCCAAGAATTGATGGCCAGTTCTACGAATTAAAAACGTTTAAAATCTAATCACAATCTCATCTCAGCGACAATCAATGTCAAGAAATGTAGGTGAAATAGAGGCATTTTTGACAGATTGAGACTCAACTAGGATTAGAATGTGAATGTTCCTAGAATTACTAGAGTTTCTAGTTGTTGCCCCTCTTGTCATTTTACATAAATTATGAATCAGTTGATTCATACATTTTGTTAAGTTACGTCTCATTATCTGATCTTCAGTACGTTGTTATGACAAGTTGCTGTTGTAAAGGAGCCATTCCTATAACGTGAAAAAGGAAGGAATACACTGAATTCGGAAAGCAACGGAACAGTCGATATGGCTTTGTCCAACTGTAAACGTTATTTGTTACTTTTACATGTGAGAAAACACTTCAGAATTAGAAGATAATAGTTTTGTTTTAAGAATACCTAGGAACTTTACGACTGTGGATTTCATACAAAACCCTTTTGATACCTTCTATTTCCTTATTAAGATTTCTGTGGTAATACACTACCAGCAACATGACACACAACAAACAATAAACGGGTATTACGGAACTTGTTAATAGAATCTCTTGCATTATTGAACCGATTGTATGGAAATCCACCGAACAATTGTTTTAATATTCTCAGCATCATAAAGTATATTTGCAGGAGAAACAAAAGATGCTAATATAAGTAGGTAGGCAACGAGATCATAAATACTGGCTGCGTATGTATTTAATAAGATATTATTTTTGCTTACATCTGCCGAGTACGTACCTATATTTTGTTATTCTGATTTTAAGACGTTCCCTTAACGCGTTCGTTAGTAAAGTAACAATTAAAGATTTAGAGCATTGCGTTACAATACAACCTCACTAACTTACGAACTTACCTATGAATCTGCAGTGTAACAATTCAAGATTCGAGCTAAAATCTAAAGCATTATATTAAAGGTTAATACTCCCTGTGAGGCAGCGACTTTACCATGACATTTATTGCCATAGAACAGAGACAGAACGAACCCGACTTCCTTAAACTTATTAGGGGATGTGTAGATGTAATAGGTAATTATAACGTGTATAGGAAGAAAACAGTACATCAAATTGTATTGATATATTGCTGAGAATTCACCCTAAGTTGTAACTTTTTTCAAAAATCGAATTGCAATGAATCAAGTTAATTTAATCTTTATTAATATCAATTGACGTCACCCTTCAGAAAAGTTTGATATCAATTAATAAACAACGAATAAAAACGAGTCATCAATTATTGTTATAATTTTTTGTTTGGATCGAGAGAAAAAAATACGTCAATTTAATAAAAATCATTAGCCGCCCATTGATGTGAGGAGTGATTGACAGTGTGGTGGGTTCCACCGGCCGAATGTGTAATGCCTACTGAGAGAACACTCGAGGGACCCTCGCCTCTTGAAGGCACCTTTTTATTTTACATACACGTTTGACATCCCATACAAAGGTTGAGGATTGTTTATACATACACACAAAAGGTTCCAATAACACTGATGTATTTTCAAAGCTCTCAAACAAATTGTACGGACTTACCACCATTGACGATTTTAGCTGATTCATGTTGAATCCTAATTAACATTACAGCAAAATCTCGTGTCTTTTGTTGAAGCCGGCCAATATGCAATAACCAGTTAGAAGCTATTTTTAAATCACACGCTGATTGTTACACCTGGCTTCAACTGCGTGTAGGTACCTTGTTCTCATACACCTTGCAACTCTGTAAATAATTTGTAGAAAAACGTTGCTGAGTGATGTATACCGACATTTTTAAATACATTCTTTTACTGGCTGTAACTTTTATTTTTATGACTCGTATAAACTAGACGAGTTATAAGTATAACAAGTTGTATGGTAACAGCTAAACGCAAAGTCGAACAAGCAATTTAGGCAAAATTTACCATCTTTTATACTTAAGAGGGCGACGTAAAATAATTGACTACTCATCACACCCACAATAATGTTTAAAAGTTAAACTTGCAAGTTAGCCGGTATTACAAATGGATTATTCGATTATACCTTTAAAAGAAACGATCAACCATTCGATCCAGACATATTTTTATTCGATAACGAAACTTGTAAACTCGATTAGCCAAGTTGGATAACAGATAACGGTTCCAATCCAAACCTACCAAAGATTCCTTCAATTCACTTTAGGCTACGCGATCAACCGAGAACAAACCGAAGCCAAACTTAGGTAACAAACCTAATGAATCATTAACTAATCTGGCCACAATAGGGCGAGTGTCCCGAAGAGGAAACGATAAGACACGAAGTACGCCGAACCCGAAAACGAATCATTGTTGTGTTACAAAGTGGATATCTTATCATACGTTCGTACATGAATAGGAAAGTGTTTGTTTCCGTCAACGTGCGGTTTGAAACAAGATAAAGTTTACCCACAAATGACGTCACGTCTGTGTTCCCAGAGGTCGTTCTCACAGACAGGAGTAGTTTCACTCTTCTTTACTTGCACTGGCAGTTTGCGGAACATTGCACTGCTTGAAATACTGATGCAATCGCATCTATGTTGCCCAAATATATACACGGTGGAAGAGATGTCGTGACTTAAACTTTTGCCATGGATTTAGTACGTACATGATTGTAGAACAGCTGATTTATTTTTTGATATCTGACGAAAATATAGAAGTTTGTGTCACGATGACCCATCCATTCCACCGTGTATAGAGTGAATCGGAGACTAAACACTTTTGGTCTTGGTCATTTGTCCCTACATCTTAAACCGCTTCCTCAAACTCAATGTTGATGTTTCAATTTTGGAATCATAAGCAAACATTTCTATGTCACAGTTGCAATCTAAAAATGTTCAACGAAAATGTTCCTTGTTTTTTAAATACTTTGCCCCAAACTAGAAATTTCTCCAATATCGTCGGATTCACATACACAAACAGACAGACCCGAAACAACTATCAGAAGGCCATAGAATTTTTTTTCGTCATCGAACCCGTCATACGCAGCTCAGCAGCCAATCACTCAGCTCACCAATCGTGTCTTTGCTCATTTAGAGTTACGCTGTCAGCTATGAAATGTTACTCACATTCAAACAGTTCTAGTTGTTCACCAACAAAGTACAGTATGATCGAGAGGAGCGGAGTAAAGCTAATAAATGCTGTGCGCATGCTCAACCTACACTTCATTATGAATGCATGGTCATGCACGTTTATGTAGCCGTAATTGCTGCGTCATTTTGTCTATTAAGTGGCTACTGACATCACTGGAATAGTCGTTATTAATTTTGACTATTTTTAACACTATTATTATGACTCATTTTAGTTAGATAAAGTAAATATATTTATTCAAATTTTAACTACTTTAAATATTTATCTAATTAAAAAACTAGGAATGAATTATTGATTACTCAACGTATTAGAATTTGTCTATTATTACTTTTTTTTTACGCGTTGGCATTGTTACTGGAGTGGTTGTGGAGGTCAGATAGGCAGTCGCTCCATGTAAAATACTGGTATTTAACTGCATCCGGATAGACTGGAAGCCGACCCCAACATAGTTGGGAAAAAGCTAGCAGTTTGATTGTGTACATTTTAATTTCAGTTCATTTATTCTAATTCTCTTCTCAGGTGTCGACTTAATGAATAACAGTTGCTTCTAACCACTTCAAATTGTGAAGACACTTTCATAATATGTAAACAATTGTTAGCCCACCTGCCACAGACGTGATAAGTTCGTAACAAAGAACTGTTCATACCGTCAGCAGTTAGCGTACTTAAAGCGGACACTTGTTTTTAAATGTTGTGTTTAAGTTGACAGCGACATGATATTGTAGTACCAATAATACTTTAACATACCTATAAATATTATAATGATTTTAATTTAAATAAGTACCTACGAAATATTTTCCACTTTATTGTAAAACATTTGTAAAATCAGAATATATTTCTCTAATTAAAATAACTGCCTCGTTCGTCTAGTGGTCGCAAAGTGCGACTGCTGAGCCTGAGGTCTTGCTTTCGATTCCCAGGTCGGGCAAAGTGTTATTGGGTTTTTTCATCAGGAATTTCTCAGTAGCAGCCTCGGAGTCTAGATTTGTGCCCGGTTGATGGCAATAAGCTCGCCTCCTATTACATGGGACTTAAACATAACTGGCGAAATGTGGGTGTACTAATAGATACACCTCTGCCTAACCCTTCGGGGATTACAGGCGTCATGCTGTATGTAAATTATGATAATGAACTCTTTACTCTAAGTGAATCGTAATAGAACTTTTTACAACTGCCTTTCAATAAAGTGACACATTTCACACACATAAGACTAAAACGCGTTTGTTTTAGTACCTTCAATGAAAACACATCCTAAAGTCCTAAAGGAATACCATCAAGCAAGACCCATTTGTTCGATTTTGCAGCTAGGGGCGAGGCAGATGAATATGATCTGTCCTGCACCTGCTTACGTGTGCAGACCTTTACAAAAAGGCTCGGTACACGGTTCATATTTAATGACGTCATTAACTGCAGGAGACAGGAGTCTTGTATTGTACCAAGCCTCAGGCGTGCCATCGCTCGCTTTGTCACTGTGCTGTGTGAATTAGCCTCAAGTATGAGATCTTTATTTATGAAAACATGATTTGTTGTTGTTGGTGACCGATATGCGATACTTATTTTTCAAAAATTTGTACCAGTCTCAAGTTTGTTTTAGAAAAAATCTATCAAACTTATCACTTGAGTTTTTTTTTTGGCATGAGTGATTACAGACCTCTTTATTTGATATTGATTTCAACTTGATACTTTCTCATTACTACGAAAATGTGTATTGACAGACAGAAAGACGGACAACAAAGTGATCCTATTTTCCTTTCCAGAAAAAAGGTTCCTTATTTCCTTTTGAAGCATAGAACCCCAAAAGTCTTAAAAATAGCCTTACTGTACAAAATCGACAGGCCCGTAGGTGTGGCGTGAAGCGTGGGCAGTGAAGATAACCTTTCTAAACAAAAGAATGGAAGGCGCAAATATGATAAGAGCAACGATGATAAACTACGCTTACTCAAACTTTAGCCTATATTTTTATTACACAACGCGGCCCCATAAAGTGCATTCCATAGTTATCGCTTCTTTTGTATTCAATTAGCCTTGCATTTAGATTACTGATGCCTTTCACGATGACAGTGGTAACGAGCGTGGTCAGCTGTCAAAACGTCCAAATAATCAACCGTATACTACACCCGATCTCCTTTTCGATACACACCTTTACGTAACCTCCGAATTGTCCACCATCCATCGAATATTCAGTGCGGTCTTTTATTCCGAACTCTTTACGATATCGTCAATGGAACTTCAGACGGTATAAGCAACGTAAAATTTTGGACAGTAAAAGTGTATATTGTTGGTAAAGCTCAATTCGGGGTACATTGTTCAGTCTATTAAAGTCTTTCAGAGGTGGGTCAACTTGGGCAGGGCGTGACGATATTATGCAACGCAATGTATTTTGTATCATCACTTATATTTGGATGACAAGTATGTATTTACGCTAACAGGAAAGGCCTCAGTTACATTAAATTAAGCAATTTTGACGACTGAGCGATTGGCTGCTCCGTTGCGTGTCGCATGTTTGATTCCCACACAATGACTTGTTCCAGGTTTAGTAGTTTGTGTATAAGTTTAAATATTTGTAAACGCAGCTACGGTACCGGAGGAGAATTCCTAATGTGAGACAACGTATTTAAAATAAGATCCTCTATCTTCACAAATTGACTGTTCGAATAAAGAAAAATGGCAGATCGTGTTTCAGAAGCGTTAAAACATTAACGAACAAATTAAAATACTTTACCATATAAATGGAACAGCTATGATTACAATCCACAATATATATATTTTAAGTACCACTAATAACACCCACTTGCCCACTTTCAGTTGCACCTTTCTTATTTTCTGCTAAGGACCTTTTAAATAGCCTGCGTTCTGATTACACTGCGATACGCTCCCCATTACACGACGCATGCGTACAGAAATATTATGCTGCATGAACAAAAGAAATAAAGGAAGAATTAAAAATATGACTGCACCTGAATCTATACCAGTCTTTAGTTCTTACAGTAATAGCAGGAGATGTTATAGTGCACAACTGTGTGCGCAAACACAGATGCACTCCTTTCCTTACTATAGTCCAATGAGGCGGCAATCCGACACGACTGGGGAGAGATAGTTGATGGCTGGCTCAACATGCTTTCCGAGGCACGGGAGTATCACACCACCAACTCCCAAACTCCAGTCTGTTACTTATTATAGAATACACAGCATCACTTTACAAGATCTTGGAATCGAACCAAAGACCCCACTCAGCAGAGACCAACGGGGCAGTCAAATCTAGTGCTTATAGAATGCATGGTGAAGCTGCCAACGTCATACATACCGTAACAAGTTATATCAATTGCCCAACATGAATACGTAATGTGTTATACTCGAATGATCGCCGATTCGACAGCCAGCCGACAAAGATAGGTATCGGACATTACCACAATCCACAACATGGTTTGCGGCATCAGAGATCCGAGTGCTTATACGAGTTCGATTGAATCGAGTAATCAAAGCGCCATGTCTATATCGATTCAACAACTGCTACGGCTATCTGCTGGACGATCGATATTTGTTACATTCGGAGCGGCCAACGAGTTTTTGCTGTTCTCTAAATCGATTTTCGTAATCGATCTATTCGATTTTGCGTCTTACGCCTTTTACATTTGAGTTGTTAGAAATGTCGACAAAAAAAATGTTATTGTCATGATTATGATGGTGATTTCAAGCATTCCAAATTGATTTACTGTCAAAATCGACACAATCGATTCAATGTCAAATGTTTGCGATAGTATTGGAACCTTTTATTGAGTTGACCTTTTAACCGACTCTTTCTGTGTAGTTAACGACAATGCGTTAACACATATGGTAAACTATGCAGCTGTTAAAATTGAATAACTCATGCTTTAACTGTTTAATGATGTACTATTGAAGAGTGATACAAAGTAGTAGAAAGCTTGTTACCTTGATGTTAACAGACAGTGAACCATCGAAATCTAGAATTTTACAAAGCCTGCTTTTCTAAGGCAATGTTGGCAATACTGAAGGCATATTTGTTTAGGCTAAGTTGGTTCACCATACTCATGTTTCTTATCAACCCAGCCAACAGATATGACTTCATAGTATCAAAATAGGAGCATCGAAATTCTCCTATCACAAAAATTAGGTAGTGTAAAGCTTAAACAAGTAGGTAGCGATAACTAGTTAGCTCATCATCAACCTAATAACCCAATAATCAAGGCTCCACCTACGCAGAAAGATAAAGAGCTTGCTTGCACACAAAACGAGGCTTAATTAATTATTGTTTACGGTATTTTTTACCGTACACCTACGGATAAAAGTTTTAATGGCGTAACATTGTACACATCAGATGCTATAATCATTATCTGAGCATACACTCTCTGCTCATTTATATACACCGTTTGTCAGAAAATAATTTGGCCCTCAAAGGTTAATAAAGTTATTCTCATACAGCATTCCAATATCAACTAAATGAGTTATTAAAGAAAACCAATTAAATCTACACGAACAGTAGTGGACAGGGTTACTTTCTATTTAATTTCGACTTGAGTTGTACATGATTCTCGTCCAACAAATGCCATAGAACCTTTGGAATAGACTTTCACTGGCCAATAAGCAAAGTAGAAGATTTCCGATTCATTTGAAAATCGAATGTCACGTAGTCAATGTGCGTAGGAAAAAAGCCGGTTAGAGCGAGAGGCGGAAACGCGGATTTCAATATCATCTCGAATTTTTGGCTCATATTATGAAGTATCAAAATGAATTAGGTTTTTCATTTGCTGACAGTAGGTATATTTCTTGTGAGGATGTATGGAAATGGCGTTATTATTATAAGGCAAGTACATTAGAGTTGTATTCTTGATGTTTTTATAATAATGTTGAACGTTTTCATCACGCACGATCAGAATTTAGTTATAGCTTAGGTAAATATATTTATTTTTTATTTACCTGTAGACCTTACTAAGATACTTCATTGAATAATAATATTATCATCATCAAAAAATAATCTTATTAGTATTTTATATGCGAAAGTTTAGATAGATAGTTGTTTTTAGTCAATTAAGCCAGAACAGCTGAACGGATCTGGATGAAATTTGGCACAGGGATAGATTATAGTCTAGAATAGCCCATAGGCTACTTTTAAATCTCGAAAAATGTACGATTCCCGTGGGATAATATATCAACTTTGACTCACCCAAAGTCGCTGGCAGAAGCTGGAAAGCTATAGATTTTCTGGCATTTCTAACTCTGTAACCCTTCTGTTTCTTTTACAGAACTCTCGCAATAACCCGAAAACAAAATAAAATTTACCATACGTCTGCAAGAACATAATTATTCGATCAATATATTTATCTTATCTGCAGCCTTGCGGCAAAGGGCCTCCAATCGATCTTACCGAGACATAAACACGCCATGAACTTATCTGCAGCGGCAGATAAAAGCTTAATGGTCATCAAACACTTTAATATATTGTGTAGAAGTTCATGCTATAAAACTGATAAACTTGGGCCCAACCAGTTTTTTTTTTGATAAATAGAGGTCAAAATGTGTAAAAATACGAAATACGGTGAGAACTTTAACACCCTCCTCCTCCTCCTTCTTTTTCTTGCTCGTTCTTCTCCATAGAGGCCTACCTCCGTTTTGGAACGAGCAACTAGCTTCATTTTTCGGACTAACTGACCGACTCCTTGACAATTCAAAAGTGCCTGTAAATAGTCTAATTGAAATAATTGTTTTGACTTTGACTTTGACCCTTTACCTACAGTAACTGTTGTGTTAAGAAGATTGCAGGACACGTACTCAGTTTTAGATCGATAGATCTAATGATCATCAGGGTAATGTCCCCTTGAGGCGGATTAGAAACTCTGACACTAGGGTGTGTGAGGTCGTAAGACCTTACTGCCCACACGATAAGAAGAAGGAGAAGTACATACAAAATTATAGAAAAGCTTGCTAACATTGCAAGTATATCCAACGATGTGACAACCTAACCGTCACGATATCGTGGCGACAAACCCAAAGGTTTATAGTGAACTTTAGTGTACGTAATATTTCTTAAAATAAATACGTTGCTACAAGCTCTATTTATAGACAAGGTACACAACTCAAAGATAGAATAAAGATAGCCTTTACTGTTTACCCTAAGCCCTACTTGGGAATAACTACACACAATACAACATATTTACTTAAGAAACAAACGTATTTGTCTCACTCAATTCGCGAACGCTGGATTTTGTTATTTATGATCAAAGATAACATTTTGATAATATGCTCGCATTTTCGTCTGCTTCTATTTTTCGATTTGCATTATAATTAACGGTATCAGTTGTATATTATTTTTCTTACTAACAGAATATGTCTTTTCATTTTTTTAATTCCAGAATTGTTGTTTTTCTATTGTATATTTTGTACTATCTATAGTAATCCATACTAATATAATAAAGCGAAAAAGGTTTTTTGTTCGTTTTGCTTATCTCTGGAACTAGCACGATGATTTTGTGGTAGCCAGATTCATAAGGAATAGTAAAGGTAACATCACGCTATGCACCCACGGGATCGAAGCAGTAACCAAAGACTTACTTAGTTAAAAAAAATAGCATCGTTTACAGTACAGATAAGCAGAGATTCTCAATATAAGCTTTCAAGCTTCAAAATTTTGCAACCGTAGACGCTGTCAAATTCCTAATACCAATAATGATGATATATTCTCACGCCATTTCCCCCTTTGAGTGTAAGCAGACCTCCAAGAAGGGAGACACCAATCTTCCTAGGAGAACTTAAGAACTTTTTATGAGCATAAATCATTATTTCATCCAACACGTCTTGTTCCCAAAAGTTTGTCTCAAGAAGGCCGGAGAGCAATCTGAGTAAAATTCAAAATAAGCTCACGTGCGGGGGACATGTAAATCTACTTACACTCGTGAGAAGAATGCTAACCGCGTTATAGTAGCTACACTATCTAAGTGGGATTGTAAATATTTTTTGTTAGAAAATGTAGTTTTGAATGAGATTGAGTCATTTAAAAAAGGAAGTTATGCTAACGTTGCATATGAGGTTGTGGTTGAATATGATAAGATTCATTTTGAATCTTTAAGTAACGTATCCAGATGAGGGATTTCAATCCGATCTGAATCCGGTATATCTACCGGATCCGGTCTGGATCTGGTACAGTCAACAAAAGAGTATAAGCTAATAGTGCTAAGCTGTAATAGTTGTAATTTAGAAACTGATGGATGTCTTCGATAGAAATTTAACTTAATTAGTCAACAGTTTTTTATCTACTATTTAAATTAAATTACATTTGAAAACATCAATCGGATTGTAAGAAATCTTAAAGCTATACCTGACGACGCTGCATAACTATCTCTTTTGTTGACTGTACATTCGATACAATAAATTTTTAATAGATACTAAGTATTAAAAATCTAAACCTAGCCAATTTTAAGAAAATTCTTAACATTAAATGAATTATCAAAAGTACCAATCGGGCCGGGTTCGAATGATTGAAAACCATACCGGATTGTAATCCCCAATCCTGACCCGAATATCTTCTAGCTAAGCTGGATTTACTAACTGGGTTTAAGCGGTGCAACTAGCATAGTACATTAAAGTGTTAGGTAAACAAATATAGTTAATTAATTGTACTGTAGCGATCATTACTTATACCGGGATATATAGGCTACTATGATTGAAGATGGAATATTTATAGTCACCTCATATACAGGGTCATTGAAACAATTCCCGAAACCTGAAAAGGGGTCATTGTACTCATCATTATGAACAACTTTCACTATGGGACCAACCCTGAAATCAGGAAAAAAATCAGCTGTTCCATACATTATGTTCGTGTAGCATTTTAGTAGGGAACAGCTGATTTTTTCATAATGACCCCTTTTCAGTTATCGGGTATTTTTTCAATTACCCTGTATAAGTAACTATAAATTAATATTTTATTTATACCTAGTTCTGATGGTAGGCTTAACAGCCGTGACATACGGTCTGTCTATTTCTCTTCTTAATTTAAACATAGCATAAGGTTGAATACGGCTCATTCAGCCATAGTTCAGAGGTTCCCAAAATGTGCGTCGCGACGCTTATATTGATGGCTTTGCAAGATGGTGATTTGCGTGATGGTCACCGACACGCGGCGTCCTGCTCATTGATTGTGAACAGTCATTGTTCTGTTATACATTTTTTGTAATAAATAATCAATATTAAAAAGTAATCTTAATGTTTGCTAGAAGTAAGTACAAATATCTTTCACTTCTCACATAAAAAATCTACGAATGGAGTCGCAGAATAAAAAATAATTAGAAACCCCTGGAATAGTCGGTCATCCTACGCCGTAGGTACTGCCCCAAAATCTATACAACCTACATGTATGACTAATTCTCAGTACGTGATCGGTACGCATGAAGTATCAAACAGTCGCTAACATCAGTCATCTGCCAATGAGCAGCTCTTTGACGGACCGACCGAAACAATTGGCTCTCGGTCTAGCGCTCCCAGCGTTTGATGTAGGATGCAACTGTGGTAACTATACTTAGAGACTTACTATACTGAGAAGTAGACTTGCTGTTTAGCTACATCTATAAATCCATAAAAAAATGAATCTGTAGTTTTTTAGACAAAAATACTGACCTATAAAAAAAATATACAAATAAATAAGTGCCTGTTAGTAATATCTAAATAATAGATATTTACTAAATTCAAGTAAAAGTGCATATTTTGCTGTGACAAAAAATAAATTGAAATTGTTTGCATGTAGGTATGTCTGTCTGTTTGTTACGGCTAATCTCCAAAACGGCTACACCGATTTTGACGAGACGGCTTTTATAAGGAGTAACTAGGCTAGACTTTTATTTTAGAAAAAGAACGAGAGTTCCGCGCCTCATCGCCTCCAAAACGCATCATTATCAAACCACTGAGATATTTAGCATAGATTTTATGAAGTCATATTACTCTGTTTACGTACAGAGTAATATGACTTCATAAAATCTAGTACCAACTGAGTAAACTTTTTCAACGTCTCGCTTCTCGAGTGAGTGATTCCTTTTCCTTGTGGCTAATTTCACCAAAAAGGCTTCACTTGTTTTATAGGAACGAAGTCTTCCTTGTGAGTTTTTCTTTTAAAATGTCTACCGTTCCAAATTTAAATAAATAAAGGAACTGTTAAACCTTCTAAAATTTTTGGACTTACTATAGATCGTGCTATGACTTCTATCACAGACTCATTATGTGTGCTTTGGACGTGCTCATAATACCTATCTCCTTTTTTATTTACAACGTAAAATATCTTAAGAATGAGTTCATTCATTGATAGTTTCGAACGAAAAACTTGCATTGCGTGATACCTTCAACTTTTTTAAATCAAGTTTATTATTTTTAGACTCTGTGGCACGATTATGGTTGAGGCGTTAATAGAAAAATAAGCCTACTAAAATCGACCGAATCTTTTGCTTCTTTGTAACGATTGATGGAGATAAACTTTCTTTGCTGTAACTACCAATCTGTTTGTCATGTTTAGAAATGTAGTATTTAAAGTATTATGTGTAAGTTCCAGAATTCTATGGCAAAAAAAAGCTCTTACCCTAATAATAATTGACCTTGATTTTATTGATTATTAATATTTCTGTTATTTGATTTTTTATTTACTGCATAACATAACATAACATCACGCCTGTAATCCCCGAAGGGTTAGGGAGAGGTGTACCTCCACACATTTCGCCAGTTATGTTTTTAGTCCCATGTAATAGGGGGCGAGCCTTTTATTTACTGTGGTTTTAATGTTTGTGTTATTTAATTTAACATTTAATGTATGGTTAGAAATAAGGGTTTCAATATTTTAAGGCCAATCTACAAATTAAAAATTTCCAAGTCTAGTCGCAATCGTCTAGTCGCATCTCAGCGACAACCGATGTCATTGTTAGATTGCGATCGTTAGTAAAAGTCAGTAGTAGATTTACCCCTCTGAAATAAAGAAATATTATTTACTACAATTCCACGCTACCGGGTACTGTACAGACGACAACTTTACGTAACAAATCTTCTAAACAAATCAAATAGTAGAATAAACCAAGTAAAATTCCTCAAACGTCTCTCGAGGCACACAAGAATTTAATAAAGTTCACGTTTTATCACAAGTCGTCAAGTATGAGAACACCGCACACAATACAGGCTAGAGGTTAATTCCCATCAATACAATGTAAGGAACAGCTTCGCAAAATATTGTACGTGGCCTATACGACCCCGTGTTAGCAATGTTTCACTTCGGGCGGTTTTCACTTAAGGGTTAAACGGGAGAAATCCTCTGGTCAGTTTCGTAAATATTTTTTATTGTTTAAACTTGAAGGCAGATTAGAAAACAGTTCATGAAGTGTGCCAAAATGCTACAGTAAAATATCTTCAAAATGTGCTTACCGTGTGGAATCGAATGAAACAAATCGTAACGAAAACTCTTTTTTTTTTGTTGTAAAAATCATCAAATGACTCCGCTCTGGGTGGGACTGTCAGACTTTTACTGACTTAAAAACCACCCTGTTCCTTCTGTTGCCCTTTACGTTCCGGGGCCACGGTATCCCGTTAAGACGTCCCGCAACCCTGGTGACGGCCCACAACCCCGGGGACGTCCCGTAACCCCGATTAACGAAAACTCTTAACGTGGATTTAGTGCATAATTCGAAAAGTAAAATTGTTTCATCGGTTAATAAAATAATAATCAGCTGTCCCATACAAAATGCGTTACCCACCACATAGCCAAAATGTAGGTTAAAAAAACCTAAAAAATTTTATCGTTGGGACGTTTAGCTAGAATCATGTAATAGTCTTAATTGAGGAGAAACTCCAAACGGATAATAATTATAATCCAAAGAAAGAATAATCTACATAGACTAGTTATGCTGTTATTAATTCTACAGCTTAATAAAATTCTCACATCTATTAATATCAAGGAAATGAGTTCAAACCAATAAAGGTAAAGGACGGAAGTTATTGAAGGTGCCTTGTTATAGACTGTCGAAGTACAGTAAGTATTTGAGAAATGATCTAGTTTATTTGTTTTTATTATGATAATAACCATCACATAAATCTAACTATTAATCATCTCAAACAACGTGCAGCGCAAGCATCGATTCCATTTTCTTAATAAACTGTTACCTACAAACCGAGACTCCTTGTATGTCTGTTCATAAAATACCATTAGTATTATATACCACATATTTTAACAGAGTAAAAATCTTCTCTACTAAAAAGAAAAATGTTAATTACTCGATGTAAAAATTTAAAGAATTAAAAAGATTTATGAATACAAACAAGCAGTATTGACAGCTCACATAATTCCCACTAAAAACACAAGAGCATAACTTAAAAATAGTAAAAAAAAAAAAAAAGTTGTCAAACGACATGTTAATCTCGACGATTTCTATAAAAAGTTCCTCGAAATAGTAGGAAGAGTAACGCGAGTTATCTAATCGGACTAATACATCACATAGGTTAGACGGGCGGCGTCAGGCGGCAAGCTAGTGAAACGTAATGTATAGCATGCTTTATTAATATTCATAGGGACCCATTTGTTAATATACACACGGCTGACAGCTCAATTTCACTCGCAATACGAACCACACACTTCCCATAGAACCATTCTCGGCCAATTATATCTGATATTGGTACTTTCATCGTAGACTATTAGGATTACTAATTGCGTGTATTTATATTTAAGTTCGAAATTAACTAATTGTCTTATGATGCATCGTTTCTGTCAGTTGTAAACAGCCATGTTTAATTTTTGTTTTTGGAATCATTTCGATGCAGTGATTAGTGTTCTACACTTTCACTACTATTACCAACGTTCGAATATTTTTTTGAATGTGTTTTACTTCTTTTGACTATTTAAAGTGTTCGATTTTCAAAAGAAACTTCTTGGCTTTGGTTATTTTAATATAGCCTTTTTGGTAGTTGACCACATCAGCCTCTTGAACACTATTTCCCGCAATGTCAAGGTACCTACGTAGCGTAGTACAAACTGTATACTCATTCATTGAGTAAAGTGTCACAACTTTCAACAGTTGTAGCTCTAGAGTGAGCAAAGACACTCAATGAAGTGTCATCGTTGTGAGTACTTGTGAGTGCACTCCATGTCTCCGGGTTGCCCAACGTCACATAAGTGGCGCTATTGCTCTTGTGTCACTGTACTCACAATTTACAATTTGGTTAACGTTTTGTTTCCCCTCCTACTAACATACATTGTCATAGGTGTAACGGTGTAAGCGATAGATGCTTTGAGCATTCTGAGTGACAATGAGGTGAATGAGAATTAAAATGCGCCACAGTGATTTCATAAGGTTTATTTCCAATAATATATTCTTGATAATAATTATCAAGAATTTAATAAACTGCGTAAGACAGACAGATGAACGTTATCTGAAAGTAAATTCACGTAAAATATACACCGCGACTCAAAATCTAGTCGCAATCTCATCTCAGCCACAATCAATATCAAAAACTTGTCAAAAATGTAGGTCAATAAGAGGTATTTTCACAAGCTTTTTTACGAATTGAGAATGAGGTAAAAAACATGAGAAATTATGCTCGATTACCGAACCATTTTCTTTCGAAAAAGACCCAAAGCAAAAGATCAAGTAGGTAAGTAATCCTTTCTTTTCATTGACTTTACGGTCCAGTCTCGTGAAGTTCCAATAACACCGCAATCCAATTCATTTTAAATGTTCAAACTATGTACGCTTTTTAGTATCACTTTCACCGCCCAAAGAAGATCGGTCAAACAAATTGAAAACGGCAATTCTTCAAACTGACAACCAACAAAACTGTTATTAAAATCCAACTTCACACTGAATAAAAAACTTGACGATCGTAACATCTTCGACTCTATCCTAATCTAATCTCAGCAGAAAGTCCATCAATATTATATCGCGTTTGTATTTTTTGGCATTGCACGTAATAGATTTTTTTTTTGCGTTACGAATCGCATCCACAGAATACAATTTCAATTTCCCACCACGTTTACATTGTAACTATTTTGTGTGACTGTCATTTACAAATCATAAGAAACGTAGCCCACAAAAAGTTTGGCTTATCAGAATAGGAATTTAAAAAAAAGTAAAGTTATTTCTTTCACAATCCAATGTAATTTCTTACTGGTTCATTTTTTAATTGCTTTTTTTGAGTATAACAATCGGCGAAGTTGGCGCGGACAGCGGGTGGCCGCCGGCCCCTTTGCCTCTCATATAATTATAATTATTCCATTAACTTGTACCTCTGCAATTATTACGTGAAATTCCATCTCATACTGTCATGCAGACGCTAATTCCCAGTCTTCATACATACGTCTCTCGATGTAAACAACGTTTATTTTGCAATTTCTGCATTTAGCTAACAATGTCAGTCGTTAAGTAAAAATACATTAACTTATTAAATTACTGGCCATATACATTTCTGACATCGTCATTTCGAATCTGTGTAAATTCGAAAGTTCAAAAAAGGTATCTTCGAATAAAAATTGCAGAACACGACACAAAAGAATCCTCATCATTGTCGCGCCGTTAAATAAATAAATTACTGTCGATTACGACTAAAGTTAACAATGCAAAAAATCGACTTAATTTTTAACAATCTTATAAACAAAGATAAATTCGTGCCGCCGCCACAGTATGACGTCGCATCACCACCCGCCCCTTGCAAGATTTATGTCCGCTATAAAAAACATTAACAAATTCCATTGCAGGTTACCCAAAGACTACGCAGCAAATTTTACTATGGAGCCAGCAGTGTAAAGGATTACAAAAAAAACATTCTTTTATTGACAGTTGCGCCATACGGCGAAGATCTGCAACATTTAGCTTTTGTTACTTGTCTCTGCCCTGTGGCGTGGGATCAGGGATCACGAACTATTTTTTATTGGGCCGATTAGAAAACCTGTTGTAATTAAAAACAATTTAGGAATAATAGCAGCTATGAATAATTTAGAGATCGTTCACGTGTCATTAGAGTACAGATTGGGGTTTTATTGACCTTATTATTTATTTATTTAGGCCTTCGTTTCTATATTGGGTTCTAGTCAATTACTTCATAATGTTTGTGTATGGCTTGAGCGTGGAACTATGAAGCTTTAAAACGGGTCATAAAATCAAGAAATTTTAAAGAATGAACTCTATGATCACTGGCGGAAATTGTCTCACTGCCTGTCTGCCTCACACTTTTTGTGTAAAAGCCTATGGAATGCAAGGGACAATGTTGTTAGTAAAATTTAATTTTTTGTGTTACCAATTTCTAAATACAAAGGTTGAACATCCCTGCTTCAGCCGAATTTAAATTCAAACCGCTACAAAAACAATGTTTGCGGCGAGCATCAATTTTTTTCCAAAATCAAAATTCCGAAAATCCGCACTCGATGCAGGTAGCAATCGAATTTTAAAACTATTTGTATTTCCGAAAAAAAAAACACACAACAATAGACGATGTATACCTGACGCCGATTATAATAAGGCACAAGAATTATGACGACATCCATAGTCATCCATATGTTGTTTTATTTTGTCTATGAGTAGAAAAAATATTTAGTAGTCTACTGTAGTGTTTGGTGAGTGAATTATTCGTTATTAGTTGTTTAGCCGGATCGTTAGAAATACGTTTACAATTTTGTGGATGCGCCCGTTTTTTGATGTGCCCTCGGGCGGAAAAGGAGTTTCTGCGTCGGTTGGCTACTTGAATCGAATTTGTAACAATTAGAAGTATTAGGCCTGTTGCATGTGAGACGCAATGAGGTGAGAGATAGGGGCATGGTTTTTTTTGGAAACCAGACTTCTATTAGTTCCGTTTCTTGTTTGTTGCTTTTGTAAGCTTTGAGAAGTTTTTGAAAGCCGCGTTTAATATTATTGCTACACGTCATGTATTTAAAATAACATATTTAATGACTATCTTTCCCATACTTTACCTACTATTTTATATTTCTGAAAATTGAGCTCTTAATATTGAGCCATTTCCTGCTGGCATTCTTATAAAAAAGCCTTATACCTTACACCATTATCCAAACTAGAAATCTTAAAACCTATTTCAATAATTGCGACTGTGACTTCCCTAGTATTCTTTTTCCCAGTTTATTATTTTCATTCTTTTGATAATAAATAAATTCTCCATATTCAAACAACGTAAACAAGGGGAGGCATGTCCATACTATGTCCAAACACAGTGCTCATTAGTACAGGCCGGTTGGACATCGGCCTCGCTACAGTAAATGATAATAATGAGCAGTTATTATTACCCTACACTACTATATAATTATTAGCCTTTTTCCGACATTTCCGACTAAATTACAGTCGCTACTCAACTAGTCACTTCTAACAGTGTGATTTTCTCAAATGTTTATATTTATTCCACAATTACCAAAGCTAAAGAACAAAGAATTCACTTTAAAGAATAAGTCGCAAAATGGAAGTAGTATTATATAATAAACTTGTTTTTTTAATTATAACAGTATTAGACGAAGAAAGAAACAAACTTCAAAGAAAAACAATTAAATCTGATTTATATTAAAAAAAAAAACAGATTTTACAGTTACAGTAAACACGCACCATCACCAAATAAGACGTTTATTCATTTAATATTAATAGAACAAAATTTAAATTAATCAAGAAAATAATAACTTTATTTTGATTGGCTATCGCTTTCGCGGAACGGTTAAGGCGAGTTTTTTTTTTTCTTTTTATCATTGGCTAGATACATCTTGATTAATGATTTTTAATCGTTACAACTTTTTTGCGGTCGGTGCGTGACCTTGGCTACTCTATAAAGATAAGATTCTGATGACTTTGTTGATGGTACAACTGACTAATTTTGATTCGTCATATTTGTGTGGTTTGATTTCTATGAATAAACTAGTAAGTTATGTCCGCTCTGGTTTCTCCCGGATGTTATTTAATAATGAAAGAATCGACTGTGTATGCGCACTAAGTTTAAGTACATACTTGAAGTTTTTCAGAATTTACGGATTTCCTACCTATCATGTCATATGTATTTTTTTTCAGTCTACACTAATATTATAAAGAGGAAAAATTTGTATTTTTGTTTGTTTGTGATGGATAAACTCAAAAACAACTGGACCGATTTTAAAAATTCTTTCACCATTAGAAAGCTACATTATCTGCGAGTAACATAGGCTATATTTTATTTTATTTTTGCGCGGACGACGTCGCGGGCTAATGCTAGTTTTTATAAAAGTGGTGACTATACATTAGTTCGGTTACCTACTTCGTTTTCTACTCTAACAAAAAAGGAGGAAACAGAAGGATCGAAAAGAAGAAAAAGATCCTTTTACACTTACTCCCAGTTTCTTAAAAAAATGTTTATGTGATAAATTCTTTTCTAATTGGTTATTGATAATTCAGTCAAACAAACACAGCAGCGTATGAAAAGAACAATTTTCTTTTCGAGAAACTGGGAGTCACTCTGCTATAGGTATTTAAACTTACAGTTGACTGTTTTGTTCCGGGTATGTTTCGGAATTTCCCGAATATAGTTTCGTTACATAAAGTTTGATTTCAAACCCGCAACCATGGCAACAGTAAAATATAAAAAATCAACAAAATGAACGTACATTGGACTATAAAATAAAAGTTTTATATGAATCTGATATTGGGTGTCGCGTACAAGATAAAGATAACATACTCATAAAACCGATGAACGCTCAATTAGGTTCTCCGATCTTTTAACGTTTTTTTTTTTGCGACATCGTAAAATTGTATTTAGTTTTTACGTTTATGGCAATGTTGTGTTCTGTCATAAACAGTAATTACTAAATTATTATTAAACTAGTGGAATTAATTTAGTTTTATTTTTAAATTTTTTGTCCAAAATCTCTTTCTTTGTTGTGCGATCTAAATGTTAGGGAGGTACTAATTAAATCTGTAAATTAAACGTTTTAGAGTAAGTGAGTTAGTCTGTATAGGTATTTACTTAAAGACTATTATTATTAAGTCATAGAAAAAAAAAACACTAACCAACATTAAATACTTACCATACGTTGAGTTTTAATTATTTATACAGATTTTATTTTATTTTTACGTATGACGACATACAAGGTAAATATACAGCTTTAGGTACATATATTTGTATTGGTAAACAATACATTTTACAATACCTACGTACAAACTTAATTTATTGAAGGAATTTTCCCTGAATGATAAGTAACCGACTCATTTTACAGTAATTCAATACTGGCCATTTCAATTAATAGCTTATAAATTATTATAATAATAAATATTCAAACTATGAGTAATAAGAACACATTTCAAAAATAGAACAAAAAGAAAATCAATAAAATAAAAATCAACAAAGCGCGGCACTTCATGGTAAAAAATCAGGGAAAAAATCTTATTGTCGTTTTGACACGTTGAATGACATTGCCAATTTTGATCAGAATAAAACCAACATTATTTGTCACATTAGTCTATTGTAGATAGTTATAGAACTTGTAGTCACACAAAAAGTATTTAAATTGGGTTTTCAATTGGTAGTGTAGTTAGGTACCTCTTTATACCAAATACGGGTGTAGACTATTAACCAATAATTCCAAGCCTTACCTTTTTTAAATCACTTTATTTTAGTCCTGAAATCCGGAATAATTTTGAATGACCTGTAAAATTCGATTTTTAGTTGCTATTGTCATACAAATCTACGGAAAAATCGCCTTTAGACACCTCATAAAAATAACCCGTATTTTTCTGTTTTATTCAGGAATTTCATCAAAAATTACCAAATAAACACCGACATTTTATTGTGATCGAATGAAACTTTTTAAGAACAGAAAAAAGGAATAAGTTTGAATTTGAATTTGACAGAATAATAAGATTAATTGTTGTTCTTGCTACCATAATACGACCATTATTTTTACCTGCCAGTATTTATAATTCGCACCATAAGGTCACCTATCAGGAAAATTGGAACCTCAAAGGTGCCAAAACACCAAAGAGTTCTCGAGACTGAAATAATCATTATAACAACAAAAGAATTTAAAGATATGAATGTTAAAGTCAAAAGTTAATAAATCCTGTCTGTAGAACAACATTATTAACAACGATGGACTGACCACTCAAAATGTTTTTGCAACAACTATACATAATATGAAGCTGAAGAAATTTTTTGTTTGTTTGTGTGTTTGTTTAAAAGCGACGACATACAAGGTAAATATAATGCTTTAGGCAGCCATATTATGTATTTGTAAACAATATATTTACAATAACAAGAAAAAATTGTTGCAGGAATTTACTCTGAATGATAAGTGGTCGAATCATTTCACAGTAATTCAATACTTGCCTTTCCAATACATAACCTAAACATAATAATAATTAGGTACCTATCTACAATTCTACACAAATAAAATGTAGCTGGAGAGATTTTTATTTGCTTGCTTTTTTTCCTGGACCTCCCAGTCACATGATAGTCAGATTCGTAAGGAATAGTATAGTAAATAAGATCACACTCTAACCCCCAGGAGCGATACAGTAGCCGAAGACTTAACACGGGTGAAAAAAACCACGCGTACAAAGTCGCAGGGAGCAACTAGTTTCGTATGTTGTGAAACACCACCACATAAAGCACTTTCAGATAATCAAATTTGATTCGAATCCATTAATCAGTTTAACACATTTGCAGTGTGGCCATCGCGATTACATGCGATTAATAAACGCAGACAGTGCGGACGAAACCGAATGATTAATTGTATCAAGTGCGCGCAGTAATCAAAATAATTACGAACGACTCATATTCTGTAGTATTGTTTGATATTGAATGCATTACATGTTGTGTGTTTGCCTTTATTAAGGTTCCGTGCCGAAGGGTGCCAATCGGACTCCATTACTAAGTCTCCGCTGTTCGTCCGTCTACGTAAAAAGGCTTTGTTTCATAAATTGTAATGGGTACAGATTTGAATTTTCATTCATTGCTATAAAAATAAAATAACGCAAAAAAAAAATATGGGGGTCAATACAAGAAACATGTCTTTTTAGTCGCAGTGTTGTATATTGTATGGGGATACGGAACCCCTTCGTGTGCAAGTCCGACGGGTACTTGTAACATTTTTATCTACCATCTGAACAGTACATCCGTTGGACCACACAAGCATAGTTTGATAATCTTCAAGTCCCCTACTGTTTATAGGCGATCGTCAGATGTTTATTGAAATGGAACCTTGTCTTACACAAAGCGCAGATTACTGAGTTACTTCATAGTAACTGTGGTCTCATTATTCATTCAGACAATAGTGCCAATACAGCTGCGTCTGAGATCCGTTTGCTCTGAAACAATTATTGGGAAACCCATTTCAATTTATCGGTATTGAAGCAGTGTCGTATTAAGAACGTTCTCATTGGAGGATATTTCAAGAACTTTGAAGAGGAATTTAATTATGAAGCATAATTGTATCTGTAAATATATTCGCGGTGTAAAAAGACACATCACAAAGTCGTTAATTACGGATTCCACCAATCCAACTAAGTAACATTGAGCAAAAATTATTTCTGAGAAACTAAGTCATCATCATCATCTGCCTAGCCTTTTCCCAACTATGTTGGGGTCGGCTTCTAGTCTCACCGGATTCAGCTGAATACCAGTGTTTTACATGGAGCGACTGCCTATCTGACCCCCACAACCCAGTAACTGGGTTACACGATACCCCTAGGTAAGACTGGTTGTCAGACTCTCAAGCTTCGACGACTGTCAAAGATCTACGAATGACAGCCGGGACCAACAGCTTAACGTGCTTTCCGAGGCACGGAATGTCTGAGAAACTAAGTAAGTATTTATTGTGTGAAAAATTACTAGCTTTAATTCGTAACACGCAATGATAAGGGGTTTATTGAGATACGCATTCAAAGTTTAATTACAAGTCCACTGTTAAAACTTGTTTTCGTAAAAGAATATAAAAAAATATGCTGTAACTTTGAACTTCAACCAGATGGTTTCCAAGTATGATCCACAACCAAAAAAAAAACATCGCATTGATAGTAAGAACAACTTTCGTTCTTTTTACGCTCATTACGCAACACCCTATCAGACTCTATGTCCTAATGACTTGACACAAGCAGACGAAAGGGATAAACGTCATAAGTTTATTTCCTCTTTTGTTATTATTAAAATTTGTAGACCACTATATACCCTTTACGGAAAACCTTCTAAAAAATATACATATACCTCAACGCATATAGATTTGGAAACATAAGCCAATTATTTGACCTCTATACCAGGAAAAGATGACTAGAGATCACGTCCTGTATGTCATACCCATGTCAATTAAGGGAACATGCTCACTATGTTGATTGATTATTATCAATACAAAGGGATGTTTGGTAGTTGCCACCCTTTTCTGACAAAGGCAAACGCTAAAAGTCTTAAAGGGTGCGTTTTTGTTTGTTATATAGGTTTTAAATTATGTTGATATCATGGTCTGCCTAGCCTTTTCCCAACTATGTTCGGGTCGGCTTCCAGTCTAACCGGGTGCTGCTGAATACCAGTATTTACATGGAGCTACTGCCTATCTGACCTCCACAACCCAGTAACTGAGTAATACGATATCTTTGGTAAATTGGTTGTCAGACTGTCGGGCTTCCGACGACATGTAACGCCTGTCAAAAATCCACATATGACAGCCGGGACCAACGGCTTAACGTGCTTTCCGAGGCACAGAACGATGTCAGTGATGTCTAAGATAAACTTATAAAAACTTAGACTTACGTACCTTTAGTGCGTAAACTAATGACAAAGATATAGCATCTGAAGTAAAAAATAAATGCTCATATAGGTACAAAAAAAGTAGAACGAAGCAAATATTTATTTGCGATCGGATCACGTTCCTGCTGAAGAAACTTGAATAGAATCCGTGTAATCAATCTGAGACAAAGAAAATTGAAATATATTCGTCGTCATTGAATAAAAACTCAAATAAACATACGTAAGAACAGCTGAAAATGAAGAAATATGATTATACCACAGTCTACTAACTCCTACGTTTTTCGAAGTACCTGCTAGAACTACCAATAAAAATAATAGTAAACATTTCATTTCGGATTCCTAAACTTGATTGTTAGTACCTACACTTATAAACTTAAATTACTTTATTAGTAAAGATGTAAACGGGACAGCCTACACTAATATGTAGGTACAGACAATTTTAACTGTATGGTTGGTCTCGTGGCAGCAAGCGCGACTGTTGAGCGTGGGGTCCTGGGTCCGATTCCCAAGTTGGGCGAAAATATTATAGGGTTTTACCATAAAGAAACAGACCATTAGGGATTTCTCAGTAGCAACCCGGAGTTTGAAAGTTGGTTGTGTGACACCCCCGTGTCTCGAAATGCATTTAAAACTATTGGTTATGTATGACATAGTTGCTTTGTGACAAAATATAAAAACTAATATATATATTGGAATCCACAAATATTAACCTACTACGGCAAAAGGCAAAAGTTCGTAATAAACATAACGGTTTTATAGATATTTAATTTCCATAGAGTTCAAAGTCGAATTTAAACCTCGTGTAGTTACGAGATTATTATGCACATCGTCCAGGCAGTAAAATTTTATTATGAGAGTTATGCTACTTGTAGTCGATAGTCGATAATGTTAGGTATCTTCTGCGGCTTGTATACTTACCCTTATGGTCTTAGATCTTAGAGTGAGGTTAGACGAAAGAGCTTCGTCCGTTTTGATACTCGCACAATGATTGAAACAAAACATATTTCTATCAAATTATTTATTAAAATACTAACTGCATCTACTTCGTCAACGTGGATTTCAGAATTACAGGTACACATAAACGGGATAAAAAGTATAATCTATCTGTGTGCCGAAACTGCCAAATTTCATCCAGATCCGTTCAGCAGTTCTGGCGTGATTAAGTAACAAACATTAATTTATCCATCCACACTTACGCATTTATAATAGGAGTAAGATGTATCTAGATATACTTATTTTTTTATAAGTAGGTAAAATCTTTAACGAAGCTCTTTATTTTTTTGTTTCAATGGAAAAATATAAAACTAGTACCATAGAAGAAGTAAACCAAATGAAAAAGTGTGTCTATCAATTGAATCAATACAATAAATGAAATAAAATATTTCATGAACGCTTTTGTCATACTCAGTTTTTCAATTATCTACAACAGTTCTCTTATAAATCTTTAAATATCGTAATACCATTATATTCTCAAGCTGTCTCACGTAAGTGCACTAAAGGTCGTCACATCATAGGATTGGGTAACATCGCGATCAGATTTCATGTTTGAAGCGTGAATTTCGTTCATTGTGTAATGTCAAAATCAAATGCGAGACGACCTATGACCGTATCGATGGACACACATACAGTGGAACTAAATGGATAAGTGCAGAAGGTTCACATTAACACAACCGAAACACTACTGCTGGACCAGTAACACCTTTAATAAAAACGCTTTGTTTCAATGTGTCTAGCAATCGTTTTATTACGTGGCATTAAAGGATTCAGATCGCAAATGCAACATATAATACGTTTTTCCTTTGAGCGTGATAACTGACATTTTAATCTTCTTAATTGGAAAGCAGCTTATGAGATGTTGGAGCTGTTTCGAAGTGGCGCAAGTAGAAAATACCATAAAGGCCCACGAGAGACCCATGCCCAGCAGTGGGACAGGCTAGTTATAAACAAATTAGGCATGTAATGGAAGACATGTCATGTCGCGTCAACCCGTGGTAACTTCCCTCTCAGGCATTAGTTGGTGAGTGAAATTCCGGCCTATGTGACTTTTTTAACGCACTTTCTAAGTTTATCTTGGATATCACTGACATTGGTGCAGGAAAAATATCTAAGACTTTGGCAGAGTAAGCGCGGTGATCGATTCTCAAGCCTTCTCTGCGTAGGAGAAACCTTTGCCCTGCAGTAAGACAATAATAGGCTGGTGTTATATCTACGACTACATTTGCTTCAAAGGTCTTCCAAGGACCTCAGGCAGTCGCAAAATGCGGTATAAGACACATACAGGCTTTAAAAGACACATCACAGAGTCGTTAACTAAGCATAGGTACTGTCTAACTGCCTATCAAACCGACATTGAGCATAAATTATTACGGCTTTTATTTCTAGTGTGGAAAATCACTGTTTATGGTGAATAAACAGTACGGATCGTGGGGGTGTTAAAAGTTTAGTTATAAGTTTAAAGACTTGGAACTTTGACCTTTAATATCTCTTGTAACTTTTGGCTTCGTTATTTATCTTATCAAACACTTTATGCGTGAGTCGATGATGACCTGAAACCAATTCTTGAAATTAATAAGGACGTTCAAAATCTAGTCGCAATCTCATGAATGAAACAACAAACAACAAAATGCAAAAACAATGAGTACAATGAATGTTAAAAAAATATTTAGATTAGAGGCATTTTTTGATAGATAAAGTAAGTAGAATCACCTCTGAATTATCGTAATTAAATAAATTCAAAAAGGTAGTCGCAATCTCATCTCGTCGACAATGTCAAAAATGAAGGCAATATAAAAGCATTTTTTACAGTTTGAAGCAAAGATTAGAATGTGTTTGCTTTCTAAAAGTAATAAAATGACCCCCCTGATTCTTCTGCTTGTTTACTTTTATAGTAATAGGCATAATGTAGACTGTAATTATTATTGCATGTATGAATTCGTGGTATGTCAACGAAACATTGTAAAGGTACCTAATGCGTGCTATTTATAAAATTACGTGTCACCTCTCGTCATTGCCTATTTTAATATTCAATATTTTTTAGTGTCGAGATTCCTGCGCCGTGAGCTATGATTGGCTATAAAATGAATGACAGTTACTGATAGTTTGCGCAAAATATGCCAAAGTGATTATGAAAATATTTTTAACAAAACATATTTTTGACTTAAAATTGATGATTTCCCGACAAAATATTAATGCCTGTTATTTAGGATTTCCTTTATCTTTATTACTGTTAACGTTAACAAAAATGTGTGCCCAAAGAATAAATATTTCTTCACCAATAAAATAATTTATAAACCAACACAGTCTAACAATATGTATATATCTAAAAACTAATATTATAAACAGAAAAGTTTGTATTTAAGAGATGTATTTATAGACAATTACCTAAAGAGTTCAGACTAAGCTAATACACAATAAAAATTTTCATTCGCATTCTGCATTACTGTCAACGATACAAGTCCCTAGAAGGCTTGCTTATATGAAGAAGGGTTGCCACGCCGTATCACGAAAAAAAAATGAAGTGTTCCCTAAAAAAATGCTACATGACAAGATTGTAATGTTTGGATCAGCTGTTTTTCTCTCATGATTTCAGGGTTGGTCCCATAGTAAAAGTTGTTCATAATGATGAGTACAATGACCCCTTTTAAGGTTTCGGGTATATTTTTAATTACCCTGTATAGTCAAAACTTCTGCACCTTCATATATATTTTCAATAATTTTTATATCAATATTATTATTCGATATTATACAACTATTATTAGATTATTAACGTTCTGACTTAAAGTCGTGGGAAAAATATGTGTTCCTTGTATAATAAAGCAGCCCATATTCACTCGACCTCACATAATATTAGCCATATAGTGACTTAATAGTGAATATCACGTGATTCACTGGTATGATTTCATAGCGGAAGTTACTCTATTACATACAGTCACGACTTTGGCTACTGTTATAAATATTAGGTACTTTAAACATAATAATTTAATTAATGAACTGTCGAATATTAGTATTTAAAAAAAAAAGTCGTCTGCTGAGCATGAGGTCTTTGGTTTGATTTCTAAGTCGGGCAAAGTGTTATTGGGTTTTTCTATCACGAATTTCTCAGCTGCAACCTCAGTGTCTGAATTTGTGCCCGCTTGTTGGCAATAGGCTCGCCCCTAATACATGGAATTTAAACATAACTGGCGAAATGTATACTAATGGGTACACCTCTGCCTAACCATTCGGGGATCACAGGCGTAGTGTTATGTGTACATAATATGAGAAGTAAAGATAGATAACTAATCGCTAAAAGTTAAAAAAAAAAATAGAGGAAAATTGAATCCTTTTTCAATTTTTTATTTCAAAATCCTTTTGTATTGTTCCTTCTCTATATGATGCCTTTGCCCTGCAGTGTGACAATCATGGGCTGGTACTATTATCATTTTTATGACTTCACATAATAATCTCGGCATCATGGGGTCCTGGACTATTTTATAGGCGTGATAAGATAAGATAAGATATATTTATTTGTTCCAACATTTGTCTGCAATAAAACATGCATGCAGGATAATATTCAAATTAAATAGTTTAGACGTAGATATTTGCCACATATTTTAGATTAAAAATATGAATAATTATAATTGTTTATAATTTAGGTAGTCATGTCAATATATCCTAACCTATGCAATGAAATTTTTTTTTATAGATATCAATAGCAAAATAAAAAATAAAATCTATGTCAAAACATGATTATGACAACAATTTCTTATTATTAAAGAATGCTTTGTCAGTCATAAAAGATTTACTTTTCGGTACCTAACTTAAAATAACTTAAGCCCGCGGCTCGGCCCGCCTTAAAAGTAACTTCAAAATAAGTTTTAAAATAAGTTAAACTATTATCTTAAGAACACATAACCATATAAAAAGTACCCTATGAGTTAATTCTGTAAATGATCTATCAATGTGCCAAATTTAATCGAAATCGGTTCAGTTGTTTAGTCGTGAAAACGTAACAGACAGACAAAGTTGCTTTCGCATTTATAATATTAGTAAGGACTAGTAGTTTCACGCTTCACAGTTTGGTTGCAGTATTCATAAGCAGGAACTTTAATGTTAGTAGATACAGGGATCCGCTCATTAACGTCTGAAATTGGCGTAACTAGATGTTTCGATGTGTTATGCCACCCTAATAGATGGGGAAATTCAAAATAACTTTAATGTCTTGCCCGTAAATATAGGCTATTTAGAGGATAGAAAATTGCTATGTTGACTGCCTCGTTGGTCTAGTGGTCGCAAGCGCGACTGCTGTGCATGAGGTCTTGGGTTCGATTCCCAGGTCGGGCAAAGTGTTATTGGGTTTTTCCATCAGGAATTTCTCAGTAGCAGCCTCGCCCCCTATTACATGGGACTAAAAACATAACAAGCGAAATTTGGGTGTACTAATGGGTACACCTCTGCCTAACCCTTCGGGGTTTTCAGGCGTGATGTTATGTTATGTAAAATTGCTATTGTGCTTCGACGACAGGATGCAACATTTTTTGCTAAAATTTAAATTAAATAGGAGGATAGTTAATATAGGCAAAATACAATAGAGAAAAGAACGTTAATGACAACACAACAGCTAAAATCGAACAACCGGCCATCATAGTTTTAATATTTATCAATACAAACAAAAAAATACGTTTCTTGTATGCTAACCCCCTATAATTTTTACCTTAGTTTTATTTTTATTATACAGGATCATTGAAAATTTATCCGATACCTGAAACGGGGTCATTGTACTTATCATTATGAACAACTTTTACTATGGGACCAACTTTGAAATCATAAAAAAACAATCCCTACAAAAATGATGTACAACACTATCGTCATGTATAGAACAGCTGATTTCTTTTTTTCAGGTTGCGGGTAAATTTTCAATGACCATAGTAGGTATAGCGGCATGTATTATCACCCTGAATTTCAAATTCATGAGAAACAGCCTACAGATATACAGTCGGGCAGCCTTCAGATACAGTTCGCTAAAATGACAAAAGTAAAAGATAGAAAGACAGAAAAAAAACAGCTCTTAATAAAAAAAAATAGATTTTATTAGAAAAATATTTTCATGCTTACTTACGAGGACTTAATAAAGCTCGCTTCATACAAAAGTAGGCTAGCTAAATTACTTATTTATAAAAAAATGACTTGGCTTATTTTCTTCGCACGCTATCGGGATAGCCCACTGAAATAAGGACATCATTACAAGAAGCTCAACTATATCCATTTTATTTCAATACAGATTAATGTTTAATACGACAATACAAACTTAATTAATTATTATATTTGCTTCCTGCTTATAGGCGATAAATAACAACAGATACACTTTATTAGCTGCTATCTTATTAATATCAATATTAATTAGTTCGCATTAATGCTAATCCTGTTACTACTTCGTTACTATAACACTGAAATATAATGCCAATAAATTATACTTAGCACCAGGCATTGCCCGCCATAATACGCTCATGCATCGTGTGGGAGTCAGACAAGTTTAGTCAAGATTTAGATGTTACTCTACTTTGAAATGTCAAAACATGCCCACAGATACACTATTCGAATACCTCCATTAACATACCTCTAACCTCAAACGTGCTCATAAAAATTAAGTGATATGACTTCTGCTACAAAAATCGCAATTAAGTTACCTATATAATTAATTCCATTATATTATTACAAAGATAAAACTTGTCTTTGACTGTATAATCGAATATTTTCGTGGGAGGCACAAAGTTCCCGAAGCCATAATTCATCTAAAACTCTCATTCTATAAAACGATTTCAAAAATAGAATAAGAGTTTTTGCCCCGTTCGGCCACCAGTCGTCGAAAAACAACAATTAATAAATATAAATAAAAAAATCCAGCCAGTGTTTCAATTCATTCGAGGGGCGGGGTCGTTTTACATTCAAGGGGAGGGTATCTCTCGAAATCATTAGTCGTGGAATGCCTCGGAAAGTGAACACGGTCCATAATAATTTTTGGTGCCCTTCGTCCGGCTTCGTGGGCGGATATTGCCTTTGTCTTTAGTTAAAAAACGGACAAAAAACCTATCCAAACGTCAGTTCAAAATATTTATTTGCGCCGGTCAATATGAGCCGCATGTAATTTCGCTCGCATTGTACGAGTCCCGTGTTATTGTCCAACAGAGTGATGTATAACGACACGCGTTTCATTATTCAAAATTATGTATCAACAGACGTAAGGGCTGTGTTTCATCAAAGGAGACCAACAAAAAAAGGATTTTAATCGCTGAGCAAAAACAAATTTCGTTCGATGTGGCCCGAATACGGAGAACTTCCAATACATGACCATCTTCCTTTATTAATGCTGTTATTAATATTAATTTAATGATGCCCGATTAAAAGTTATAATTCATGTTCTTTTTTAAACAGCTCATATAAACTTCATTATTGAATTCGCAAATAAGTATATTTTATTCTCGAATTAGTGTTTCGTTTTATTAAGCTTCATAAATAAATGAGTAACAACTCAACTTGGTCGAAGCAGGTTTTCTGTTTGCCTTTAAACTTCACAAGTTTCCGCGTGCGTCTGTCTGTCGTAATATATAACAATACAAAGTGGCTTTTATCACTAAAACCGCCAATTAAGGCTCGTCTTGTAAGGTAGGCACCATTCATAGGGGTTATTACTCGAAATATCTTGTTTGAATAATAACACCATTATATCATTAGTGCTTTTATGGTTGTATTCATAAAATCATGTGCTCGTACTTTAAGTGCATCGTTATAACCCTTGTTTTGGATAAGATAAACCAAATTTACGGTAAATTATTTTTTTCCCAACTGACTTTCCCTTTAATTGACTATGGATACTTAAAAAACTATTTAGAGTTTTTAACACGAATCGTTATCCTGATCGTAAACTAAATGGAGCCGAATTCATGAAAGGAATGATTTTACGAGGGGACATGCCTAGCATTTAAGTAAAAAATATATTAAATCATTGTGACTACGTACTTAAGGCTTATTTAACTTGTCTATAAATCCTGACTAGGGTTCATAATGCGGACGACAGCTTCAAGATAAACACTGCGGCCATCTTATGCGGTTGTAATAGGAGCGATTTTACAACGAACAGCTTATAGTCAGATGCGCTGGCGATTGTACCAACAACTTAAAAAAAAATACAATAAAACTTTAATAGTAATATAATAAGATATCTTACACTTTAAAAGTACCAACAGTATCCTCCTACTATCCTACTACTATTATAAACGTGAGGATGGATGAATGGATGTTTGTTATCTTCCATACTTAAACGGCCGAACGTAATTAGCTGAAATTTGGCACACAGAGATATAATGATTTAGCTTAACACATAGAATATTTTTTGTCCCGTTTTTCATTTCCGTGGACTTTGGCTTAATTCAATGCAAACGAAGTCACGAACTGAATCTAATCATTTCAATAAATATGAAAAGACTTTTTTCCCACACAATTCAAAATCACTCAAAATATTTAATCAACAACACACATAACATCAAAATTCATATTTATTTTCTTATAACTTCACATTAAAATACAAAGTGTGAATCTAAATTCAAAACGACTTTTTACTTTTAAGAAGCAAGGTGTTCGAAATTCAAATGTATTGACATAAGATGGCCGAAGTTCTTATATTCTAAACTAATCAAATAACACGGGTGTGAATAAAATACGTCCATATTACAACTAATTATTTAGTCGGTGCTTCTGTACGAAGGCAAATAGAATCAAGACGGCTAATGAGAACAATTTACATGAATACACTATTATCACATGAGTGATGATCGTCTTATGTAAACGGCATTTTTAGCTAGCCACACGAATGCAAGTTGTTTTTTTTTATTGCCTATTATGGCAACCGGCTTTGTATTTGACTTCCCGCCTACAGTTACGACATTTTTGTAAATTATAATTTAACTATTTGTACGGTTTGTTCATGTAAATGTTTACACAAAATCTGGGTAAAGATAAACTAGTAATTCGGTGCGGTTAAATAAATATTTGAACCAATGTTTACCAAAATTACTGCAAAGCCTGAACGTCGGCACGTACGGTTACGTAACGTGGAGCTTTATGAAAAGCAAAATAACTAAGCGGAATATTGAAATATCTAATTAATGCAAAGATTCATCTGCTAAACGAATCCTTAATACTCAGTCCGTAACATAAATAGCTCGAAGCTTGTAACATGCATCCAAAACTGATGGTAATGCCTGAAGGCCAATTTCCGTAATAAAAAAACAGTCGTAATCTCATGTCAGCGACAATGAATGCAAAAAACTTGTCAAAAATGTCTAAAATTATAATACAAGCGATTAAAAAAACAGGAACTCTCTCTCCGGATGTCTCAGAAAACTATATCATATATGAGTTGATAAATAAATATAAAGACATTTCGTTTTTCGCATTTAAAAAATCCTTAGACACGACAAAATAATCCCACACTGCGAAAACGACGACAAAATTCAGCAAATCTCTACCGAAGCAGGCTAAACTGCACATTCAATTTTTTTTCTTCCCTTTATAATTTTAGACGTCGTAAGGATCTTAATACAATACACACC
Organism: Hoplodrina ambigua; assembly: GCA_949774945.1. Lineage (NCBI taxonomy): Eukaryota > Metazoa > Arthropoda > Insecta > Lepidoptera > Noctuidae > Hoplodrina > Hoplodrina ambigua. The sequence continues at coordinate 10,197,859 of OX458973.1, forward strand.
TACACGCGAAGAAAGACAAGGGACAAGTTTCACTTAAATCTGAAATCGTCGCGACAAAATCTTTTCACTACAGTCCGTGCGTTTAATTAGAGTGAACGCAAACTCCGCGGCGACACAAAGAAGTTTGTCGTATTATTTGATCACAGACGATATTGCCGTTGAGTTTGGATACAGACTAACTTTATAAAGACGGGATTGTAAGGAAATGCTTGCCTTTTGAAAATTTAAAATAAGTGTGCTTTAATTTGTTTAACGAGACGAGGTCTTAGCTACAGCCATTTCAACACTAGTTTAAAGTAGAAAAGTAGCATTGACCGCATGGTTTTTTGTTCTTATAACTATTTTATCTTTAATTAATATTTCTTTTTTCTTCTCCTTTAGATCTGAAGTACCGGCAGACATTGCATGCTACGCCCCTCAGCTAGATGGGCTGACGGCCTGCCAAGGACAGCTGGGGACCATTAGATGAAGAAAGTTTGTTTTTCTGCCAAAATGACAATGATGTTGCCGATATTTTGCATTTTGGCAGAGAGGATACACGAGTATTCGAGTAAAAGGTAAAAAAAATGTTTTCTTTATACAATAGTCTGTTTGATAGAAGTTTTTAAGTTGGTATTTACTTAGTTTGGTTATATTTGAGTGTAGTGTCTAAATGTTTAGTTTTAGTTTTGATATAGTAAGTAAGTGCTTTATAATTGTAAGATTGTTTATTATGAACACAATTTTGTAGGACACCATTGAACTGAGTTTAAAATTACGATGTGATGTATTTTGAATTGGACACTACGTTCTATACGTTCTACGTTTTTCTCAATAGCAGCCTCGGAGTCTGGATTTGTGCCCGGTTGATGGCAATAGGCTCGCCCCTATTACATGGGACTAAAAACATAACTGGCGAAATGTGGGTGTACTAATGGGTAAACCTCTGCCTAACCTTGCGGGGATTACAGGTGTGATGTTATGTATGTATTACGTTCTATTATATTTTTCCAAAAAATCATATCCAAAAATATAATGTTGTCGCTATTGCCAAAATTAATCATCATCATAAAATCAACAGAAGATAATAATTACTTCACTTAGTGACCTGTTCTTTTTCATTTGTTCCAACAGTCGCACCCCATTCATTCGTACATGACATAATAAAGGCAACCTTTCGCAAAGCAAGCGGCCACGGGGACAGATCGACCAGTATTTATACCCACATAAAACTGTTCGCGATCCGAACAAGCGATCACACAACAGATGTGACGGCCAGACAACGACAACGTGATTTTCAGCTTTGTTTATTGAAAGAAAACATTTCATATAAACTTTGTGGACAAACAGCTTGAATAAAGTTACGTTGAGTTAAACGCAGTTGAAAATTTGTATTGTTTTGTTTGTGATATTTCACTTATCTTAGTGCAAATTGGTGGAATATGAAAATATGCTTAACAGACGGCGGGAAGCGACTTTGTATTACTCTATGTAAAGATTTGCTTATTCTAGAAGTTTCCAAAATCTGCGACGAAAAACAATGCTTATTTTATTTTAGCTGTTCTACCAAGAAAGCCTTGAAAATGTATATGAAATACCCTATGTTGCTCAATCCATAAGGTATAATGATACGAGGATTAAGTAGTAAACCATAAAATCACCTTTCATATTAGGAATTCAGACAACAAATATGCATTCTAAACGTGTTATTGATTTATTTTAAAATAACAATCGAAGGAATCCCATACCTGACAAAAAAACTTTCACTGATTATAGGTTTCCCATCCAGACCGCCATGGACGAACCCGAGACGGGTTTACAGACAAATCGGCATAAAAAAGTTCTTTCCTCGATTTTTTTATAGAGACAATTGTGTAGTTATGGTTGACACCATTAACCAATAATTCCAAGACATAACTTCTCTGAAGAAACGCTTTATTTTCCTGAAAGTCCGATAAATGTTTAATGAACAATTAAAACAGATTTTATTTGTTCTAAATTCAATAAATAGTTAATCAATTTAGTTCCCTAGTAAGTAACGTCGTCACAGTTGTCTTTTGTTTTGACAGGTCATAAAAGTTACGCCAATTAATTAGTGGTGTCATCTAGCCTATCCAGTCATAAACATTATAAACAAAAGCGTTTTTTATAAACAATATAGCACGGATGTATGTCATAACTTCCTATTACCATAATATATAATATGTTAAAACACATAAAAATCCGACAGCTAAAATAACGGGAGCTAAAATATTAAGAGCATTCTGGACTGTTTTATAGCCATCATATTTACTGCCACTAAATATTACTGCAGTGTACAAAATTAACAAATGAATGAACGTTCATTGAATATCTCATACAATTTTAGCATTCCCGTTCATATATTGATGCTGCAATCACTCTGAGGCTGTTGTAAATCAATTTTACAACGTTTTTGATGGTCAAACGTAAAATATGAGCATGTTCTCGCAGACTGGGGTTGTGAAAACGGCCATTCCGGGATCAGAAGCACACATATCCGTATTTATAAAATTAAATAACGTTTACTGATTCCGATGAACAAAGCCCGTTTGTCGTTTACGAGTCCGCCAATGTAAACGTACGCCAGTTATATTGTTTACTCTAATACTCGAAATATTTAAACAATACCCAAAACTCATACGCAACAAACAATATTTGCTCCATTACGCAGTGCGTGTGTTACATACGAGTATATCATTTTATGAGACCCAAATAAAACCGAAAGGAAAGGGTTTGATCGCTAAAGTGCTTCTTATCAACATCCCAAAAATAACACGCGTTTATATTCAACTGAGATATGAAGACATGTGTTTCGATATAACAATTCTCTTTTTAAATTGGTCCAACAATTTGTTAGAAGTAATGACAAGTGATAACTGCATTAAAATCGCATTAGTAATCCTTATCGCACAATTTTATCTCACACTTAACATTTTTAGTGTGTGATTCAACATAATTTAGCTTCGGTTTAAATTTGGAATCCGAATCAAAGTCCCACACTCGGGCGCTTACGTTCTTTTCGAAGCGAGCACGATATTAAATCAGATACACAAGTAATACTTGTTCCATGCATATCCATACTCGTCAAATTGCCTATAGAATCAATACCTCCCACATAAAAAGCTCACGACCGTACAAGCGCCGTGACCAATAAAAAACGATTAGTTCACTGCTTCAACATGCGAAGAATTAATATTTGTATAGACGCGATCAAAGGTCGTCATATAGCGGTGGTCTATCTCGTTAAAAAAAACTGTCCGTTTTTTGCTGGCAGCGAAGACTGCACAATAAAAGTGCCAGTGTGTTCTTACAAACGAGAATTTATGTTCAGTATATGTAAATGAAGTCCGGTGACGGTCGTACACTGTGCTTTTTGCTGAACAAAACACTGCTCGTTGCGTGCCCGTAATCAAACTGTAATGGAACAGTTTACGCAATGTATGTGAACATTTTTTTGTTAGTTTCATGAAGTTTTTGTACTGGGTTTTTGAAACATGTGCGTTTTAAGCGGTATTTTATATGTATGAGCTCAAAGTGGAAATTATTTAAATATTGGTAAAGTGAATGTTTATAATATAAATATTTTATGAACTAGTGATGTTTTTGAAATATTCAAAATTTTCAAAGCCAAAAGCTAATGGATATTCACATCCCAGTAACGATTTGGTCCGCAATTTATTTGACTAAAAATAACCTAATCAACTCTCTGTGTAGATTGGTAATACTTGGTCCTTTAGTAGCACCCTTGATATTACAATGATCGAGGACTATATTACCTACAATAATTTTAGCATTACAACACTTTGTCAGAATAGAATTCAACACTTATATGACAAAAATTAAGCCATAAACTCATTCTTCACTGCATTTAATTTTGTTGGCACGTTTGGCGCAGTGGGAGTGAGGGATTGACTGCTGCGCGTCACGGGTGCAATTCCCGCACAATACCTACAAATATTTGTATTACCTATAGTTGTTCTGGGTCGGGCTGTTTGTTTTTGTGAGTACGCCCATGATCAGGAAAAAATCCTAGTTTTGATCAACGATTTCTAAAAAACCAAAAAGAACAAAGTAATCTTTAGCCATCATTGCTTATTAAGTAGTAGTAGTAGTACTGTATATTGTAAAAATATCACAGTGACAAATGCCAAGCTGTTGTACTTCAAATGTCGAGCCATTATAATGAAGCCTTCTTATTTCTGCAGCCGAACAATATAAGGTTCATCCGTATTCATAAATATTGTTTAACAACTTGCGTGACACCAGACCGTAAGTAGATATGAGTATTTTATCACCTATATTTCTAACTGCCTACTAAATTATCGGGACGTTTCTTGCGAAATAAAGCCAAGAACTGTGACTAAGTTCCCATAATATTTTTCATCGACAATAAATTTTACTATGATGCTACACCAGTTGTTCTTAAACTTTTGGTATTGAGGGATTTGATCAAATTTTTATCTTGGCGTTGACCACCAATTGTTTCAGAGTCAGAATCAAAGTATTGATTTGTGAAACATAGGTATTTATATAAAGGTGTTAGGTTAACATATTTGGGCGCTATGTTTTGCTATGAAGGCGTACAAATATAAAGTAAAATAATTACTCGTATAATTAAAAAACTAACATACTGAAAAACTAAATATAACAAAACCAAAAATGGACAATAAAAATATCATTTATAAAATCTGTAACAATATATATGTAATAACATTTTTTATTAATTGATTAGTGAGAGGTTTCTTGAACTTTGAGCTTTGTTTATAGGGGTATTCTATGTATAAGTAAAACACGTATAAAATTATTTGTAACCAGGAGTATTGTGTTTTGGCCACTTAGACGAGGCATTGACTCATTGTTATTTTATCATTATCCTAGCACATTGCCTACGACTTAGTCCGCGTGAGATTTTGTACGTAATCCAGTTCTTTTTAATAATAATATCAGCCCACAGCACTTGGAGATAAAATAACATCCTATTAGCGAAATAATTCTAAAATCAGAGTGGTAGTTACAGAGATTACTGCGTTCAAACAAACAAACTCTTCAGATTTATTATGTTAATAAGTATAGATGATGATATTGCAGACCACTTCTGGTGGTTTCAAGAACCACCAGTGGTCCGTGGTCCACAGGTTGAGAATCACTGTACAAGACAGTGAAGGGGTCAAAATGCATTGCCGTGGGTTGTAAAACAGCACTTAAAAATTACTACCATCTTCTGTGATGGCCTCTGTCAGAATAAGAGAAGATTTATTGGGAAAACATTGAACGTTCGGTTGTTAGGTTGACAAAAGCATTAAAGTAACCCACTGCTAAGGTCAAAGAAAGAAAAGCTGTTCATTCCCGTGAAAGTGACGCCCATACATAAGAATTGTTTCAAAGTACAATAAATATTAGTCAATTGAGTTGGCAAATAAGTGACGTCACAGTTCGATAACTTTGATATTTCCATACAAAATCTATGGAAGATTCACGTTTTGGCACATCATAAAAAGTATGTCAATTGATTGGTGATGTCAACTAGCCTATTAGTAACGTCGCTGCATCCTTTTATCATACAAAATCTATAGTGGAAAACCAAGGAATCGTTTTGACAGATCATAAAAAGTATGTCAATTGATTCGTAATGTCTACTTCCGAATGAGTACCACCTATTGTTATGAATTAACAATTCAACCAAAAAAACGGGTATTCCAAATTTAAAAATCGAACGGATTTAAGCGGGCTCGTGCTCGCATCAAGTTTATTTTTGGCTGCGAAACAACATATTGGAAGTACCTACTTATTTTTCAATAAATCGCATTAATGCACGAACAAAATAACTCAATAAACATTCCCACAATAATCAACTTGAGTGAATTAAGTATAATTCAGCACTCAAATTAATTTCGCACTACGATAAATAAAGAACCAAAAAAGGATTCACATTTCCATGCTATGCAATTTAGTGCCTGTAAATTGGCTGGATGCAATTCAAAAATGCATTCTAGTCTTTGTACTTGTTCAATCACTAAAAGGAGCTTGTTTAATGGATTTCTACCATTACTGAGCAAATAATCGTACTGGACTCGTAAGGGTGCGCGCTTATTGCGCTGTCTATTAACACAATTTATGTGCGCGTAATAAATAATTTTGTACTTTTTGAATTATTAGGACGTTCTTCTAACGAGATGCATTTTATATCGACTGTTTGTATCTCGTTATTTGTTCTTACTATTTTTACATTATTCAAAAGCTACACACATAAAATATCATAATACATATTTTAAATTAACGTCATACTGTTTTCACAAGTAACGAACTTCAAATGACTTTTAGCAAAAATATAGCGTGCCATTATTCGTACACTTTTTACTATACTGTTTGTTACTGGACTTGGGACTGTCTTAAACTTTAAAGTATTCTCTACAATCAGAGTCACGTTCTTTAAATGCCTTAATTCAATCTATTACTGGTCGCTTAGCCTCAGTAAAACCATCATTACACCAACTTTGCTCTTATATCACTTCGCTTATCTTTAATAAAAATGAATTAGTGTGTGTTTTGTCCTCTATGCATTCCTAAAACCGATTGTGATAAACTTTGCTGGGTTACCATCCCTAACGCAAAGCTTTAGAATTTTTCAAGACTATTTCCTATGCAGACGAATTTTTTAATGCCCTTTGAGATTCATCCTTTCTTTTTTATAAATTGTACATACTTTGTAATTTTTAGTTATTTGTAAGTTTTGTGTTTAGGCTAAGTATAGTAAATAAATTAGACTTTGGTATTTATAAGCCTTATTCAAACATTAACTTCCACAGTTCCCGCTGTCCGCTCCGCTCATGTACTGTCCTCTGTAAGTGGATGCGCCCGCGGCGCGGCGGCGCAGTCACGACGTGCCCGTCTCGCTGAACCGCCAATTTGTGGCCGCCCCGTGTTGGTTTTGTTGAAGCCAGCGTCTTCATACCTACATGCGAGGCTTTTTACACTTTTTGCCACCTCAATACACCTAGAGTGGACGTGAAAAAATGTTTACAAGCCCTTCTTACCGATGTATGCGATATGATTCGAATACAATAGAATATTTGAATTACCATCAAACCTGTATACGCGGTATGAGCTTCTATTTACTTCGTTGTATTGGTTTTGGAAGATGCACATTGTTCTACAATATACGGTATTATACACTCTCCGATTCTTATAGTTTCTTGAATAAATTTCTGTATTGGATACGACTTTGTTGCAATCTGTATAGTTACTCTACTTTTGCATAAAACAAGTTCATAAACCCGAACATGTATTTATTATTAAACGCTGATTACCGAGTAACCAAAGTCAACGTTACATGAACCAATAATTAATAATTAAGTGTGTAATAACATTTACCGCATACCTCGTCAACTACAAAATTCCCAAAACATACAACCTGCACCAGTGCTGGTTGACCTTTGACTGCACGTTGGTTCCGCCGGGGGCCACAATTTCGTGGATGCAACAGGGGGCACCGCGGGTCAAGATACAGTGGACGCTCTTCATAATGACGGGCCCGTCAGTTCGCCCGTCAGTCAGCGAGTCCGAAGAATGAGTTCATTTCCTTCGAACACGCGAGATACGATTTTTAATTAAGTTTTTGTTAAAAATTCATTAAAGAGCAGCGACGATGGCGCGGGTGGCTCTTCAAGCTCAACTCTACATGCATAAATGAGTATGTAATTAATGAGCGTAGAACGCGGCCACTTACTCGTTATAATGTCGAATTTTAAAGGTTACGTTACCATTATTTTCACCCGTCAACTTTTTAAATTAAACTTCGACATGGAAAATGTTTTCTAGATAATATAGGCGATGCGAGCAGCGAGCTACATTTAAAATTTAAAACACAAGTAACAACGGAGGGACGTATGAGCCGATGAAATGTAAATTCCTACTTATTATACCAGCTCCCGAATGTCAACGGGAACGGTCAAGTCACTTTTTATTCATGGAAATAATAGTCAATGTGTCAGCACTAAACGAGGGGTAGTCGCGTAACGAATATCGGTTTAGACACGATCCGACAGGTAACACTGCCGTCGAGCTACGAACTTTTGCTATAAATAGGAATACGTACTTAGATTTACGTTTTTATAAAAATAAAAAGCAAAAATAAGTGTCGTTTCCCTTACAAGCATTTTCCTGTTTGTCCTTTATTCGTTATCTTTAGATTTTTTTTTTTCCTAAATAATAGTACCTACTACTTTACTCTTTATTATACCATAGATTTCAAATGGTGAGAAAATGTTTTCTTTAGAAGATACTAATGTTTATAATGGCAGACTGAATACACAATTAGTAACTTTTACAAATCTACACAAATAAATATTATGTGTGTTTGTTTATAACAGCTTTTAACAAAATTAAATTATTTTTTGTCTGTCTGTCTACTTGTTCCGGAAAGTCTCCAAAACGGCTGAATCGATTTTGACGTGACTTTCACTGGCAGGTAGCTTATGTGATAAAGAGTAACTAATGCTACTTTTATTAAAGAAAATGAACTGGAGATCTACTCAGTCGCTCCATGTAAAATACTGGTATTCAGCTGCATCCGGTTAGACTGGAAGCCGACCCCAACATAGTTGGGAAAAGGCTAGGCAGATGATGATGATGAACTGGAGATCTTCTCAATAAAAAAACCCCGTAATAACCGACGTTCACACAAACGAAGTCGCATGTATAAGCTAGTATTTGACATAATCGAAGAATACGACCAACTGCAATGACAGAAACGAGAGTTGACAAGGGGGTGAGACTCAACGGCTCATTTAAAAACCCAGTCAGCATTGCGTCCGCGCCGACAGGTATGGCTTTTCGTATACTCAAGAAGGCATAAAGCATTTTTGAATAACTAAAGTCACAATAGGTCAGTATATTACAGGGTCTCGCTTGGAAATGGAATATTTTTCTAGATATAATGTGAAGAATAAAACGTAGGAGATTTGATGGGGAGCAGAACTATAAAAGTAAAGGTATTTACGTTAATAAGAAGAACGTGAAGCCGTCGCGCGTCGTGAAGATACATACGTGGTTTTGTTGCGAAATAATGAACTATAAGAAGTGTACTCTAGTGTATTCTAGAGTACTCTATTGAATAGGGAGGATCCTCGGACCAGACGGGTGTTGTGTCTGGCGGGCTACTGCCCGACGGGGGCAGTCTAAGCATCGTTGAATAATAGCAATAACAGCAGTATACATTTAACAGTCAACAATTAAACCACCACATCATATAAACGCTAAACATGCCGCAGAAGGCACTATCTTTGAACTCTATGAAGCCATAACAAGTCAAATCAAAGGAGAAATGAAAAGCATGACAGATTAACCTGTTACCCAAATTTCTAGAGAAACGTTTGATATAATCCATATTATATTTAGTCGCTAACAACCGAACCGCAGCTGCGACAATGCGTCCACGCAGCGCATGCGCGCTGTCACCGTGCGGCGCCGCCACCATTTGTAAATTTATCTTCAAAGTAAGCCCGGGCCCTAACATATTGCTCGACGGATCGAATCGAGCGTCGCAGAATCGTTTATTTGTATCTTAACTAAAATAAGAACGTTTTTAAATGAATGTCTAATGTTCAGTTTTAAATAGGTCCCTATTGTTCAACGGTAGTGGCTTTCATCTTAATTAATTTGTAACTTCTGCTTTTAATTAAAAATAAACTTTTATGAGTATACTAGCTTCTGCCCGCGACTTTGCCTTCGAGATTTTTTTTCACCCGCTTTAAGCTTTATCTTTGGTTACGGCTCTGCTCCCGTGAGTCAAAGCGTGATGCCAATACCTCATGAATCTGATTATTATATACAAAAATATTTTTTTAAATTGCATTTAAACAAACAAACAAAAATCTCTTCAGATTATCTTACATTATCTAATATGTGATATGTAGGTACAATACTTCTGAGGAGTTGACTAATTAATTACAGCCGCTCGAGTTGATCCATCAGGTTAAGCTACGCTTGCCGGGGTTAGTCAGTGGATGGCACCATCTTTACACACCAAGAATGTGAACGTAGGTGAAACTGCGGGCAATAGCTAGTTTCATACATGCCAACGTTTCTATAGTGCCCCTTTAAAACAAAATCACGGACAGTCGTTCACTAAAACGATTCACCTTACTGCCACTCATAACTTGTCTCGTAAAGGTGAGGTAATAACTGAATACCGGTGTAAAATTAATTATCAAATAAAATATGGAAGTGTTAAAAGTAACTGCCAATTACTACAATACTGTTAGACAGTTACGGCTTTTAATATCTTTATGCATAGTCCTTATTAAATAAATAGTTTATCTTAGACATCACTGACATCGTTCAATGCCTCGGAAAGCACGTTATGCCGTTGTTCCCGGCTGTCATACAGTGTCTTTGACAGTCGTTACGGGTCGTCAGAAGCCCGGAAATTTGACAACCAGTTTTACCAAGGGGTATCGTATTACCCAGTTACTGGGTTGTGGAGGTCAGATAGGCAGTCGCTCCATGTAAAATACTGGTATTCAGCTGCATTCGGTTAGACTGGAAGCTGACCCCAACATAATTAGGAAAAGGTTAGGCAGATGATGATCCGTAGTCCTTGTTAAGTGAAAGCCTTCAAAGTTCGGTTTTTGCAAAATCGCTTAAGCCGCTATAATACTAATTTTATAGCAACTTTAAAATTTTAACTTAACTAATCCAATAACTAATTTATTTTAACTTGTTTTTAAACCGCTCTATAATCAGAAAAAAACGCTTTTAGATGTTTTTTTTTTCTAATTTAATTGCGCGGATTAGTAAATATATATACATAATGAGATAAAATCGAGATTTTCGCCTTAATTCATAATGTTTTTAAGAAAAGGATTGTAAAAATATTAAAGTATCATCTCTATAAAATTTTAAGTTTAGTTTAAGGTTAGAATTGTAGATAAGATTAGAATATGAACCAAGAATATTAAGTATGGAATTATATACCATATTTACCAATTTTTATTTTAGTGTCTTTTTTTTAATTGGGACAGTTATTCATTCATTTAAGTATCTTTTTTTAATTAACTGCATCAGTCTGCCAAATAATCGCATAACATAATATAAGTTATTCCTTATTCGACATTTGAGTTACTGGTTGCACTCGAATCAGATTTCTAACTTTCACAACTGTTAGGGAAACTATTCGTTGCATGATTTTATCAAATGATTCTACTGTCTATCAGACTGATGTTCTTTGTTGACTTTTCCGGCACACACTAGAAATCGAGTAAAACCAGGTAACATTCTTGATAGTATAGACATGTAGACACATTGACACTCATGAGAATGTTTATATCTACAAAAAATAAGTAAGATAAAAACCGGTCAAGTGCAAGTCGAACTCGTACACGAAGGATTCCGTACCTAACGTCGAAGAAGATTATAGGTAAGACTAAGTACCAACTTTTAAAATACTTTCGTAAAAAAGAAACAAGAGAAGCACTATAATAATATGTTAAAGAAACAGGTAGGTATCTTGTATGGGGACCCCCTTTTATTTTTAATCTTTATTTATCTTTAATAGGTTTTGGTATAGCAGCAATAGAAATACACATCCTGAGAAAATTTCAACTCTCTAGCAGCTGTTACGGTTCATGAGATACAGCCCGCTGACATAGGGACTGACGGACGCACGGACATGGACAGCGGAGGCTTAGTAATAGGGTCTCGTTAACACCCCTCGGGTACGGAACCCTAAAAACGAATTGAAAAAAATCCGTACCGAGAATCAAAAGCCATATAAACTAGCCCCACTACACCACATACTGTATACTCATAAAACTTGCATACGGAGTATTAAGTATTTAATTAGGCATGATCACCTTATTTAAAATATCGTTACAAGCCACTGCGTTCTACTTCGCTGAAGAAAAGATTTCAACGCCAGAGCTTCTGCGTCTCTGCGGACCCTAGTACCTAGGTATATTTTAAAAGTAAATAAACTTGTTGATTTCTTTCTATTTAGATTATTCACGGTCATTGTACTTATTATTATGAACTTTTACTATGGGACCAACCCTGAAGTCTGATGTTCGCTACAAAAACGCCGTACGATCATAACGTAGGAAATATCAAATTTTTTATCCATGATTTCAAGGTTGGTCCCATAGTAAAAGTTGTTCATAATAATGACTACCATGACCATTTTCACGTTTCTAATAAATTAATTACCACCCTTTAAAGAGTATAGAAGCAAAATTAGTTTGTGGCTGTAAGATTATATTAGTTTTTCTCATCTTAATCTCATTAACTCATAGAAAGTTTTAAAGCTAATAAATAAAAAAGTTATTAATGGCAACAAAAAGTTAATGGGCGCAGGTGGTCATATAACACAAGATGTTACAATAAGCCAATGGGCAGGTCAATCTCCAACGGACATTTACGCAAAACAAAATTTATATGACATACAATGAAATATTTACATCTTTATTCGGAGATTTAATGACGTGTTTCCTTTAACAACTCTTAAACGCGTATCTTAGCCATTTTATGATACTTATCAATTTCATATCAGTTAAGATCTCAGTATAAATAAAATTTTAGAATGCTTGTTTTAAAATTATGTATGCAAATAGAAGAAATAAATTCAACGGCAAAATTATGTGATACTACTTTAAGCGGGTCTTTAGCACCTTATGAAATCTGATATGAGATTGAGGATTCTGCGTTCTCGATTTCATGGTACTCGGAACGAACGATAAAAAGCGTTGTAATAATAACACAGACAGCACGCCTGACACTGTTTGTAATTAAGTCATTATGTGTTACGGAAATCCTAATTATAGACAGGATAGTCTAACACTTGCCGTTTTGGATCATGCAAAAACAGACTGTAAGAAAGAAATATTTTTTTTTTAATAGAACGTTCACGATTCCCTCTGTAATAAGTACAGTTTAATATAGTTACCGGATATTTACTGTCGGATCTTTTTGTCCATACATAATTATTTATGAATCCTCCTGATCTCTCATTAACTCATAAAGCTTTCAATACTTGGCGGATGCTTATTTTCATCCAAACAATCTTCATCTTTTGGAACTAAATAATTTTACACACAAACTAGTATTACGTTTTACTCGATTCTGAACACCTTTTCCATACTGAAAGTAGGACTTGCGTGATACCAGTTAAAAGCCAGCTAGACGTAGACTATTATATTCTACCTACCTGTAATTAAAATTGCTAAAATTGTATTCGCAATCTCATCTAAGTGACAATCAATGTCAAAAACTTGTCAAGTATGTCAGTGAGTTAAAGGTATTTTTGTCAGATTGAGGGCATGTTTCAAATCTTATTTATTTAGACTACACTATTCACCAGATAATATATTAAAAAAATTGAACAGAATTTGCATGAAATGATCTGACAAGTAATTTAATCGGAATTTATTCGAAGTGCTTAAACAGGTCTTAAGACTGAGATTAGAATCCCGTTCAGATTTTTCCCGTTCCCTTTTAAAAAAATAAGAAAATTGCCCCTCTGAAGTGCGACATTACTCCGCTATCATTAGAACATTTTACAACAACCACGTAGACAGTGTCCTTTCACATAGTTCTTAATACCATATCATTGGTAGAAGGCGATAAATATTTTAGGATACCGGTGTGAATGGACATTGTCGCTTTTTATTGTTGAGGTGACCGGGTTTATGGCCACCATATAGCTGGTGCACTTCTTGTGTTTGTAGGATCTCCATTTTCTAAGGATATTCTTGTATTATTAAACGCTACTGTATTATTGAATTTGTTTTGTGGGTTTGGGTAAAGAAAAGACCTCCTTTTAAGTTTTTGTTGGTGCCGTAAAAGGCGAGTTATTGTGTTGAAAGAACGGTAGCAGCACAATGATGTTCTAATAAAACACGGTCAATACTGGTTTTTGCCAGTAATGGTGAAATATTTCATTACTATCCACTGCATGGTCAATTAAGTAAGGACCGTTACGGGCTGAAATAAACAATAGTGACAATAGTATAGTAAAAGGAGTAACAGAAAATTGAGGGGCTTCGGGAAACAATTACAAACAAAATTCAGTCTCAAAACAACTATCTGTAGACCATACAAAGATTTGTTTCGGAAATCAAACCCGGGTCGCGCAGCACAACAGCCAATGGCTCAGCCACTGCGCCAACTATGCCAACAACATTTCTGTTAAACAGTATTTCAAGACTGTCCAACATTCCCTCTAAACGTATGGTAACCTACCTGTAGGAAACAATCCAACCATTTAGCATACATACGCAAAGGCTGAACATAGCAATGTTAGCAGCCCCCAAAGATGCCACTCCTGGCCATTGTCCACACAATGGTGAACTTATACCACGTTTATAGACCGGTGGCCTGTAAGCCGCGTAACGGGAGAAAATGGCGATTAGCGGGACGATGAGGAAATTGATGGTAACTGTCAACTGAAGAGCACTTTTATTGTAAACTAGCTTAGTCCCGCAATTTAGTCCGCGTGAACGTCGATTATAGGCGACGTTCTTTAAAATCAAATAAAGTCTATCCGTCTATGAAAGTACAGTCCCAATCAGTCCAGCCTTTTAGAGATTAGAAGGAACACAGACAGTAACACAGACAAATTATTAAAAATTGTTTTTCGTGTAAATATACCATGTACCAACATAAACAAACAGACAACACAATTTTATTTATTTGTATACATATGACGATCGTAGAATAGTTAATACTTTAATAAGAACCTAATAAAATGGTCTAAAATGCATAGAGGCATAAATAACGCAAAAAAATGGCGAATGGAAGACAAAAGATGGATGAAACATGTGGTTACAACTTCCGGAATATTTGATATTCTTTCAATGTTCTAATAACTGGTTCTAAACATAATATTATGCCAAATTATATACAAGATAAGATCTACGAACGAAATATTATGGTCTCTTTTGACTACTAATTTATCAGAAACAGTAACACACGTCGTCTAGAATTATTTATGTTTCGTATGTAACATCTATCGCTTGTCAAATATTTCACACATCTATAACCTAGTATTGTGGGCATATTTTTGTAAATCTAAATAAAGAGAAAAGATTTGTATTTTACTGCCTCGTTGGTCTAGTGGTCCCAAGCGCGACTGCTGTGCATGAGGTCTTGGGCTCGATTCCCAGGTCGGGCAATGTGTTATTGGGTTTTTCCA
The DNA here is from genome assembly GCA_949774945.1 of Hoplodrina ambigua. Taxonomy (NCBI): domain Eukaryota; kingdom Metazoa; phylum Arthropoda; class Insecta; order Lepidoptera; family Noctuidae; genus Hoplodrina; species Hoplodrina ambigua. The sequence goes on from OX458973.1 coordinate 10,213,043, forward strand.
TCGGGAATTTCTCAGTAGCAGCCTCGGAGCCCGGATTTGTGCCCGGTTGATGGCAATCGGCTCGCCCCCTATTACATGGGACTAAAAAACCTAACTGGCGAAATGTGGGTGTACTAATGGGCACACCTCTGCCTAACCCTTCGGGGATCATTACGGGCGTGATGATGTTATGATTTGTATATTTGTTTCAATTAAAACTACTTAAACTACTTAACCGATCTTATAAATTCTTTCACGTATATTAAATTATATTAGCTACATTATTAGCGAGTAATAAAGGCTATAATGCTATACTAGCGAACCGTCCCGGCTTCGCACAGACGCAATATAGATACTTACTATACCATCCTCTTGAATCACTCTATCTATTGATCAAAACCGTTCGTAGTTTAAGAGATTAAGCGTTCAGACAGCGGGAAGCGACTTTGTTGTACATAAATATTATTATGTAGTGATTCAAAAAAATTTGGGATCCGTAAGAATATTCCCGCGGACCTAGTTGCAGACAAATGCTAGTATTATATATAAATTCTTAGTCACAACCGTCACCTTACGACTGAGTCAGTAACCAAACAACTTTTATGTGTACGATAAGAAATACCAGACTATGATAATACGCCCTTCCCAAGTCTAACCCAAAACCATTAAGAGTAACTTCGCGACTACCGTTCAAAACAAACATGAATCTCATTTTATTACTTCGATAATGAATGCTCAATCAGTTTGTATCGGCCGCCAACGCACAGACGTCGGCATCTATCAAAAACCAAATTTAAACAAGGAACATAATAGGCGGTAACAATAGCTGTGGGCATCGACGAGCACCTCAACCAATAACTAAAACAGTACACAGCGGCTCGCCTGTTGTCTAAACGCATTTTTCCCCGAAGTAAAGGGTCAATATTTACCCTTTCCATGAGCAGCACAAAGCTTAATGTTTGTCTCGACGTTGCACTTCGGGTCCTGTGTAAACTCGCCCTAACAAATTGTACGTAGTTCTATACATCGACGACGATTCAATCTAAGCCTTGTTACGAAAAGGTTAAGGTCGGATTTGGGAAACTGAAAACGCTGACGTAGTAAAGACACAAAAAGCATTATATTTTATGTCTATAGTAGCATTTAGTAGCTTAAGGCGATTCTGCGGTTACATTGTAAAGAACTTTATAAGAAAATGGATACATCGCCTCCAGTGCTTTCAAGATAAACTATAACGCAAACTCTGAAGATATAATTATATTGATATAAGACCTAACTCGGGGGACGTTTTTATGAATTACTTATTCCTTTAGACTAGAACTGGTTATTTGATTACGGCACGGCGATGGATACACTAATGGATTCTCTGAGAGTGTATCTGCCTACTAATACTAGGGTTTGTAAGTACGTAATAAACAAAAATAGTGCTTAGTACTCTCAGGTCCTGTTTATATGAATATGTAAATCAACATTTGATATAATTTACGAACGTTACTGTGATTTTATGCAAGGAATTTGTATATGAGAGGTACGCACGCAACCGTAAGAATTTGCTAAGATACAGCAGAGAGCTACATACATTATGAATCCATTACATTAATTCATACTAACACACATTATAATACTAAACAGTATGTTTATGTTTTTGTTTGAGCGCGCTAATCTTCGGAACTCCAAGTCCAATTCTGGACATTCTTTCACTAATACGAAGCTACATGTCCACTCATTTTACAGCGGTCCTAGTCTTTTCAATCTTGCCACCCCTATGACGTATCAAAGATTATTTTCACCTCCTACCAATTAAAATTACATATCAGGTATTACAAGATTTTATTAAAAACGTAAGTTTAAACAAAACATTCTTAAATTAAATAAGCTAAACAATACCCACTTTACACTCATAAACAAAATGTTTGCCACATATATTAATTACTTTTTTTCACGCCATTACTAGCTTTGTTACCCCCGCAGAAAAGCTATTTTACCCCCGCAGGGATAATTACCCTCAGGTTTTGAACCCAGGCGTTAGTGCTATGCTAAATTAAATTGACAAAAAACGAAGACAAAGTAGCGACGTCGCGGGAAAAACCTAGTAAACTAACAAAGCAATTTATATCAACCATATTCATAGGGCTTATGGAACAAGCCCTATAAGCTTTTACAAAACCTTCCATCCCAATTTGTTTTGGTACAGGATCAAGCTACGAATTCAATTTGTTCTCATGCTAATTTAGAAATAAAAGTAAAACATAAGAGTGGTATCAGACGGTTATGTTACCCCCCAAGTTGTAGGAGCGTTGGGGGAAACAGGTTATTTTGTTCTCCTAAGCGGGTTATAGTAACAACACGATTATGATTCCCAGAGGGATATGCAGGCTACGATTTGTAGCTGTACTTAGAAGTTTATGAGTACCTAAGCTCTGGCGATCCGGTAATTCTGTTTAGTTTAGTACTACTTAGTGAAATACGCAGATTTATTGTATGGTATGACCCGAATTTATTAGCAACTAGAATCAACTTTCTGACTAACTGACCGGCTCCTTGACAATTCAAAAGTGCCTGTAAAAGGTCTAATTGGACTTTGACTTTGATTGTTCACTAGCTAAAGCCCGCGACTTCGTTCGAGTAAATGTCGGTTACTCATTCTAATTTTATTTTAGAAAAAGAATTAATGTATATTGTATGAAACAAGGTTTTAATATATAATACTAATTATTTTACTAAAATGAAATAAGAATGAGTTACTCCTTATAACATGAACTATGTGTAAGTGAAAGACCCGTTAAAAACTATCCAGCCATTTCAGAGATTAACCCGAACAAAGACAAACAAAAATTATAAATATTGTGTTCGGTATAAACATTAATATTTATTTTGTAAAACGCTATTATTTTTACGTTACATACCGACACTCTAATTTAATTCATTTGTGTATAAATTTAATCAAATACTCCTGTTGATATTATAAAGAATAAAAAGAAACATAAAACAAAATTTTCAATCTACATTTAGGAGCTCCATCTGTCTAGCTTGTAACAGCGGCTTGAATATTTATTTGAAATGACATGTTTTGATTAAAGCGTTAGATACGGCGAGACAGCCATCCTTCCGATATCGCGAGATGTTCACATCGCATTCAAATAATGTACCAATTGATAACCAATCACAGGTTTAGAAAAAAATATGAGATAATATGTTTGGTTATGCTATTATGTTAAACAATTATTGTTTAATTGAATAAGACTACACCTACTTATATGTAAAATGTTTAATTAATTTTTTATTTTTATTTTTGTATAGAACGAGCATTTTTTTTTAAATAATATTTATTCATTGTATTCCATTATTTATGTAGCTTTCATTGTGTTTTTTACTAATTTAATTCAATACATAATATGATAATTATACAAAACAATAAAATAAATAAATATGAGGTATATATAATTTATAAATGAAAATGGTTGAGCACATAGGGCATCAAGAAACTCATACACATCGCTGTCAATGGAACAAGTGCCCAACAAGTCTTTTACTGGCAGCATTGCCATACAACGTGGCAATACGACCTACCTTAAAGAATAATTTATTAATTCTTACCATCGTACCTACTAATAGTTCACTATAAATTTACATTTCAAACCATTTTGTAGCTAATAAAAAAATAATTTATTCTTATAACTATACTAAACTTGTGAACCTACCTTAAAAAAATAACATTATAAAATGGTAATTTGCTTAACTCTGTTTTATTCAAAAGTTATATTTTTTACGTCTTGGTAGATATAATAAATATGGTTATACCAATACACACAGTAACAGGCATGTAAAAATTATCATAACTACTTCATAAGTACATAAAATAAAAATTCAAGAGAGATCATTAATAACGATTTATATTAAAATAATACAAACAATTATAATTAATTAAAATACTACGTTTTAATTTACAAAACTACGTTCCTCTTCTTAATTATACGTATATAATTTAATGCACATAGGCAGTATAATTAGTTTTTTGGTAGCGCATAACTTTGCAAATGTTTCACACATCATCAAATTACAAAGCGGAAAATTTAAAGTAGTATCTGATTACTTTTTATACGAATCTTCCCATTTATAGGTATTTAAACTGCTTATTTTTTGACACTTTAAACGACATCAATAAAAAACCCATAATATCTCAGTAACTGGAGCATAAATCACGCTGTAACATAAAAGTAACGGGACCACTCTATTACTTGACAATACTTTTCGATGGAGACAGACCCATTCGAGACAGCAATTCGCAATCCAGCAGCAATAAACATTTACCAGTTAAAACTTCATTGTTCCACATCACAAAACAAAGGGTTGTCGCGAACCTCGTAAACAATAACATAAATACTTGCAGATCTTTCACAAACTAGTACAAAGTCTTTGTTACTTGCAAAACCCTTTGGGGGCTTTCGCAATGACAGATGACTCAGTAACCTATTAACTGTGGAGCAGTTCGAGAGATATCCAAATATTTACTGTTGCTCTGGCTACTGTTTAAATTACGTACTAAACTAGAATACCTTTAAAATATTTACATGTATCAGAATACATTAAGGCTTTTGACATTTAGTCATTGAATTCTCTATTCGAGTCATTTTCTTTAAGGCATGCTAGAGGCCACATTAATTTAGTTTCGACTTACCACATAAAGCTATAAAACATTCGTTCAAAGCCTAAATTGCCTACAAACGATACAATCTGGAATGGCTACGTTCCCAATTTACGAGTAGAGGTGCCTCAAAGCATTCTCCATGCGGAGGAACGGTTGGCATTTTTGTCGAGCACAATATTCTTATGAGTTTCTAAACATGACCATTCCATTTAAATCCGAGCTTCGTCTGTGAATATACTTAAGATTTTATTGCCCTATTATTCTTTATAGACGGTATTTAGAATAATTTCGAACGTTTAAAATAGTCTGCCGTAAAATCTAGATAAGTATCAACAGATGCTAAATTAGGTATTATTGCTATTAAAAATATTTTGATAAACTAAATTGTTTCTTGTGTTCATAAAGCTTCATCAAATGGCGTGATTAGCAGCTTTTAATAAAACAATGGCAAAGGTTAGAGTCTTTTTGATTTTGCTAATGTCCGAGGGGGGCGACTAATTCTACAATATTTAAGAAATCACGATCTAATTTAAATATCAATATGTCGAAAATGCTTCTACTTTACCAGTATTTTTGACATTGATTGTCACTGAGATGAGATTGCGACTAGATTTTAAACATCTCCAATTAGTATAATGGGCATTCGGAAATGACGGTGTAGCATTACAATTGATGTGTAGATATTACATATATCCGGAGAAGTCAAAAGTCTTTAAAATTCAACTGGTCAAATAAAAAAAAATATAAAAAATGCGAATAAAATATGAGAAGCTATGAAGGATGTTGAATTTCTAACAATGTCCGATTGGCTTTATAAATGATATTCTATTAATTTTATTAGCATTTACATATTTATTTGTATACTTGCCTGCAACCGGTGAATGACATTGTCAATTAAGAATTTTAAATGTCCACTCAACAGATCCACGAGTTTTAATTTTTCTTCCAATCCGTTTCGAAATGCTATCAATATTGAACAATATCCTTTAAAGGATCTTTAGGAGTTTTAATCCGACTCTGTTGCGGGCTCCTAATGGCAACTCAAAAGTGCCGACAATGAACGCATTAGCCGTCTGTCGGATCACGTGTCTCCATCAGAATAATGTGTCACATATCCAAATCTCCGAAAGCGAGCCTCTTAAATATAAGCTTTTTTCACTCGTTGATACAAGGATTTCTGTAGACTATACCTACAGGCTCTCTTGGTTATGGATGAAAAGGATATCGTCACACAACCTGTTACAATGCCCAACAGTACTGTATGTTTTTAGAGCCTTCAGCGTTAAAATCAATTATCGCTTGTAAAAAAAATCAGCTGCACTATACATTTAGACTGTTAATTTTTTTGGTTATAAGTGACTTAAGATATCAACTCTGTGCGATCTAGAATAACGTTCTGAATCCATGATAAAAGTCCGCGTCAATGTCCCTTCCGCCGCCTATTACTCGACAGAATGTAGACTTTTTACGCAATATTTTGTTTATCATATTTAAACACTTAACCTTAATCTGGCGTGTCGAAACCCAAAAACCCATCAATGAATGAAGCATCACACAAAGAGTCCATATAGAGAGCCACGTGACAATTATTCACGTTTTATTTACCATAATTCAATCGACCGTCGCTTAAATAACATTATCTAAAGGCAGTAAATATCGGCCATTATCGAGGGCCCTTCAAAATTCCACGCGGTGTTTTTGAACGAACGCGAGAGAATGACGCGTCAACTCCATCCACCAAGAAAAATATTGAGACAACAGGCTCGTCGAGTGCCCTCCGCGGCGACATAATGGCTTTTCATTGAATTCCTCTTGCTTTCTTTTGTTTATATCCCATAATGTTTCGATTGGAGCATGATGGAGGGCGGCCGTGATTACTTTAATAACAATGACGACCGGGTACAAAGGACGAGACCACTAAAATTATGTGCGGGGTCGGTCTGTATGGTTCTCATGCCCCTCACGTAAGCACGGCGAACCGGAGCATGCTCTGTGACGTTTACCTGCCCCCACGTCACATATAAATATTATCAACACAACAATAATGAGCCTTTCATAGAAAACCATTAGTTTTATGACCTGATATGAACATGATAAAGAATCATACAAATATGTGACCAAAATTCGGAAAATAGTTTTTGTTAAGATTAGATTATCATATTGATAAAGAAATTCTGCGAGCTAAGGAAACAAGCTAATGATAAACTATACAAATACTTAAATGCCGTAGGTGTTCCAATTATGGAGACGTTAAAGTAAAGTACACCAAACCTCGGTCTTGTCCATCTACAAACGTGTCAGGTATTCAGACACCGTGTTCGGTTAAGCATTAGATATGGAAGCCTCACCTCAACGGAAACAAAACGCATTTCTTTATTTTAATACAGAATAAAGGCCGTAAAGGCGTCGTCGCGTACCTCGTACCCGGCGATATGTATGCAACACAGCAAAGGGACACGCTGTTTGATATGGTTATTACGTCCTTTGTGGAAAGGATAAAGAAGCCGGTGTGAGCGGGCTCTAGGCTCCGCGGTCAGATTTGTCTTCGTGATACGCTAAAATTTAGAAAAAATGCACTTGACAAGAAGCTACAACGTCGGCCTCCTTAGAAATGGTAATGTTTCATAAAAATCGAAACCTGTTTTGAAGATGGCCTTAAGAATAACTAAATTTGGCGTGACCAGACTGGACGCCATTCATCTCTGTGAATGTCATCACGACATGATTCATTTCTTGCTAACGCTCCAAGAAACAATAGACAGACAGTCATTCATTGAAGTTAGTGAATAACGGACTTGGGTGGGAATAATTTTCGAATCTGGTGAGATTCACAAAAATCTTTCATTCAATCAGGTTTTAGGATTCACAAAACTTGTTCCCTTAAATCTTACTATGTGACGTGAGGTAATAATAGTAATAATCACTTACGTTACTCCATTACCACCACGACGAACAGCTACCTAAGACGCTTCAAAAGATACATGAAGCATAATGGCTGTTTACTGTCTTCTCCCCGTAGCGAAGCATATTTTATGGGTTTATGTATGAGCGTCCCGGTCCGACGAGCATAGCTCCAAGCGATTCCGACACGATAATCGCAACACAAGAGGATGTCTTGACATTTCTTTTCTTCGAGGCGATGTGTAGCAGTAAACAAGCTGGCATGGCCATCAGTACTGGGCTGACACCGTGCTATTATATTGTTTGCGTAATTGCACCCCGCGACCTGGAACACTTAACGTATCCAGCTTGAGATGCTAATGCATGCGAAGCGGACGCAAATTACTCATGTGGGAAATTATTAAACGTAACTTTAATAAATCCTACAAACATTGCATAACTCGTAAAAGAAATCAATGAATGCTACGCATTATGTGATTATACAGTTGTTTAACATGCAAATATGAGGACTCTTATACCGATATATGGAATCTGAATGTGTGCAGAAGCACTGTCGTTCTCATATACAAACAAAGGTTTGGAATAAACTTAATGAAGCGTCGAAAGTCAACAGGGAAAGTAAACCTGGGTAATATTTGGAAAACATCTTTATGATAATAGGACTTAGGCTCTTTTTTATTTTTCTTACGAACCGTACTGTTTGACTACGTGCTGAAAGCTTAGGGACTTAAAAATAGGATCAAGTGAGGCTAACTGTAAGATATGTGTTCTTGGAAACAGTCACGCACTCGGGAAAATATCCACGTTTGTCGTTGAGACTTTTGTATGTGACCTCATGCAGAAGCAAGTCTAATTTAAAGCCAGTTTGCACTTGCTGTATTTCCTTTATAACAAAAGAATTTAATTGAAAACTATTTAAAACCTGTGTGCCTCTCATAATGGCAAACATATTAAGAAAGGAAGAAATTAGGAGTTTATTTATATAATGGACCCAACGAATTGGCATAAATGACTCATATTCAAGATAGAGTTATAAAAAACACTTTTTTGGAGTAGGATATTAGCATAAATAAAAAACCTACGTATAAACAGCAGTGGTTGGAGTAGGGTTGTGAGTAATAATGATAAAGATTATGCAAAGAGAAATATGCCAAAACATTGATGAAACCTCCAAAATACACACGAAACATGTTTTCTAAACACACATACATACATCACAATGAACTCGGCATATCACCTAATCCTGTTCTAAACAGGAATTGTAGCGTTCTGTATCTAATCTTCACATCTGCGCATGTTTCCTCCAGCGTAAGTTACGTACTTACGTTAGCACCTCTGTTCCTTGCGTTGTCAATTCGCAATGAATCTTCTCGAGTCGAACTCCATCGCACTTTATCAGCTAGATCTGAAACGCCGCATACCTGATCGCTGGCGATACGAACCTGCGGTTAAGAGACCGCAATTTGAATATTACGTTCTGTACTATCTTTTAGATTTAAATGTTATTGTTATTCTGGTTCTGTGTTATTAAGCGGTTAAAGATTCTGAGGACTCGATTCCTAGGATCTATTGTTTTGTCTTTTGGTTAATAGTCAAGTCTATCTATATGCATTTTGATCGATGCAGTTATAAAGTCAATCGACAAGTTAGTGTACAGTTAACTAAACTGTAATTTTACCTTAAAACAACAGTTGTATCGTTTGACACACAAAAACAGTTAGTCGATCGTTTGTGCTGACTGTAATGCAGGATGACAATGTTTGACAACATCTAAAGTGTCAATTTAGACAAATTGCACGGATGTCGCAACTATGAAACAAAATCCCGTTACTGTAATCGTGGGTCTAATGTACTTTCTACACCATAGTCGGCAAATACAAATAGGTGATTCACACAGGCGTTAAAACATTCCATTTGCTAATATTTGCTTTTTAGATTTCCCACTTTTTACTACTTTCATTGCACAATGCAATTTTTATGAGTACCAAAAGCGCCGACTTTTATTGGGGTCCGTTAACATAAAACTAGAAATTAACGGTATTGAAGGGTTCGCAAAAAGAGTTGCAAATAAAACAAAGGAAACTTTCGAATCTGCAAACCCAACATTTGTTATGACAGGAACCGTTAGTCCAGTAAAGGGCTAATTTTTATTTTATTGCAGCAAATAAATTGTGAGCAAGGTCCTTCCAAAAATTGAGATTTCGCCAATTAAAGACAAAGGGTGTAACGGACTGTCGGCAAATGTAGAAAGAAATGTTTACGGCCTCAAAGGGATTAAAGTTTTGTTGCAGGCGTACGGGAGCCAAAGAGTTAAGTACATGTTGTTGTTGATTGTTTTTGACAATATTTAGCCGGCAAGAAGCAAAATTGCCCAGCAAAAAATTTACCGTAAGAAAAACCCAGGCGCAGTCGTATTCAATCAAACATTTTTATATTCGCATAGTTATCAATTTTATTTATGCTTAAACTAAATTGTTTGTATTCTTAAGATAAAAGCACGTAAGAGGTCATTGTAACCCTGGAATCGTGAAAATAATATTGATAGTTCTGGATTTATTTTGTGGGATTAGACCTAAATGTATGGATCAGCTGTTTTAGTATAAATTCAGGAATGGTCCCATAGTAAAAAGTTGTTAACAACGGCCCCTTTTCAGGTTCCTGTTAAACAATAAATTCGTACCTAATATGAAATTGCACCGCGCTCGGAATTAATTTATTTTGAAAGGATCGTCTGTTTTTATTTGATATATAATTATCATCAAGCCAGTCGTCATAAAGTCAATAATCACACACCACTTCGGTTTTTACGACATCTGTTTTATTATATAAGTTTTATTCGCTTTGATGAACTCAATATATTTTATGAAGCTTTACAAGCTGTTATGGCGTTTGCAGGAGCAATTACCAAACTGATATCGAATAATCAATTTTTTAAATTAATTGTTTGCAATTTTATCCTTACAGAGATAGAGAAATAAGAATATTATAATTATTAAGTACTAGCAGGTTCTAGCGACGTTTTTTCGGCGTTTTTTTTTTTGGGCTTTTAACCAGACCCCCCTACCAAAGTACCGCAATCGGATCAATCGTTTAGGAACGCATAGATGACAAACAAACAGTATTTTTTGTTCATATTGATTTTTTTAAAGGTTAAATTCTCGTACGTAATACTTTTTCTTATAAATTTTGACACAAAACCAAAATTCAAAGCATTAAATATCAATATACAAGTATAAAAGTCAAAAATTAATCGTTTCACGTACTGAGAACGAAGTATTTTAAACAGAAAAAATAACTCTTACAGTGCTCCATATAAACACATGGTTTTATGCATGACAACGAAATTTACTGTTGTAAAGATCGCTAAAGCCTTTGACAATGAAGTACATTGTCATGCGCTTAAAGCACGTCCTAGTGAGGCGCTTTGAGTGACAGGCAAATAAAAGTAGACAAAGGGACGATGGCGCGCCGTCGACGTGGACCGTGGACGGCGCTCTTGAGTCACACTGGAAACATCCTCCGAGCGATTCTCACACTTTCCCTACTCCAATAAGAACGAACTAAAAATTAAATCAAGTTTACATGCGACTTTCATTAAATCACTCTTGAAACAAGTCTGGCGTGTAACAATGAACAATACTTCACAGTTTCCAAGTCGAAAGCCAATACTAATACCATACTAAATGTCCGGCCGTGAGTTCCCAGATGTAGTGAGCTTTTCTATAGCACAGCGCGGCATGAGAGGGGGGCCGGACCACCAGCGCTGCGCCCGCGCCGCCCGATCCGCCGCATAATTACTGTGTACAGACACACACACACACCCAAGCCACTGGCCGCACACCTATCGATAAAACATTAAATTAAATTTTATCTGCCTTGTAAATTTCATGGGCACTGATTGAGTTTTTGGTGTATAGACTGGTCCGAAGACAGGCTCGAAAAACAGACGAAGCGTTCTCCAGTAGCCATATTAAAATCAGATGCGGTCGCACTCCGGCCAGTTTTACGAGCGTCTCGTATTGCGTATATTCTTTGATGATGGTAATCGATCCGCAACAATGTTGGTCCATCAACAAATAGGCAAGGTAGACTCGAAATATTCACCTCAATCTCTATAAAATCTCCATAGGCATGCGACCTTTTAACTCCACACATATGGGGCTATTGTCAAAACGTACCTCACGTAATGTGTAGGAGCGATACATTCGCATTCTTTGCGTGTTTGTCGTTCCAATCAAAAATGGCTTCTATATTTGTTCAGTGAAATGTCAAAATATGTCGTGAGAACGTTACGAGGCGTATGATGGCGCAGGCGCATCGTGTCGGACCGGTCACGCGAACGCTACACTTGTACCAGTACACTCCTTGTACCCTGCACTGTTTGCGAAATAAGAATTTCAGCCTCAGGGAGATTGAAGGTTCTTATGGCATTTCAAGTTCAAGTGGAAAGCATCCGTCAAATGTTGTAGATTTATGAACTGAGATTATTTAAAATAATATCTTAAATTGGTCTCTTGATAAAATCTTTCTGAAAATTACCAACTGCCAGCTAACGCACTTATGGTATTATGCCCAGTGTTTGTACTGTCTACGACTTGTAAGGAATGATAGTGTCAAATTCCTCCATAGGTACCTTTAAATTGAAAATGAAATAGTGTACAATATAATCGGCTGCGAATAACCCAAGACTGATCATTAGGTACTTTTAAAATGTTTATAAACCTTTGCAAGAAAGCAGTTAATCAAGACCCTAAGTAGCTCCAAAGTAAATAGAAGCCTGGCCCCGTTTACTACAGCACGGTAAGTTTTATAGACGACCTACGACCCGCGACAAACATGGCATAGCTCTGATAAAACACAGAACATTAAGCAATCAATGAACAACACGAACCTTTATTGCAAAGGTTAGTACATAAAACATGAATAAAACACAAAGTTGTAGTTCCAACCATACTGATGAGAGGTTAACAAACTCTACGGACCAAGGAAAACGATGATGATAGAGGACCGTCGCACATAACTCTCGATTTGAACGATAATCGATGATTCATAATTGAGACTTCGAACAGTTCTAAATCAATAGATAACTATGAAACATGATCTCATAATTACTGGCGGGCTAACGTCGGTACAAAACCAACAAAGCAAACGGGAAGACTGTAATTCAACCACCCATCTGTGGAGGCGACCCAGTAATGGCCAACTAAATCACTGGACGTAATCGCAACAGTGATTTTAAACAGAGGTCACGAAGCACTCCTATTGGACAATATTTATGAAGACAAAAAAGTTTAGCCTCTCTGGATGCCATTTATTACAGAGCACTTTTTTGTCAATTATGCTGTCACGTCAGACACCAAATTTCTGTACAGCATCTCCGTTTGTTTTTGTTCCGATCCCGATCGATCGATATATGAAGGCTTTATCCGAATATGGCCCGATCGACTTACGAATAAAAGGATCAACGAAAAAAGTTCGGCGTCCTTTACACATGGAAGTTTGGTATCTAAGCGACGTGTCTAAAAACACATTAAGCAGATAATACTGACAGTGGTTTACACATAAATAGTATAGTGAGCCGAGTCTCGGGTTCGAGTCGCGCTCTGGATCACGAGGCTACTACAAATGACTGCGTATCCTTATCAGGTAGCGCCGATGCCCGCGGTGAAATATTTTTATAGCGTTTAGATGCGGCTTCCGTGTCTTTCAAACTGTCCCTCCGGATCTAGTTACATGTTCCTATTACGACGTTTTATAGCTCATATCTCATATAAACATTACATCAACGACATTTCACAACATCTCGACGACGTACCGCGATGGCTCGAGCCGCTCTACAGTTTAAGGATCCATAAATATTTGTTTTAAATTGAACGATGTCGAATATAAATTCCGTTACGGATTTATTTTTAATTGGAGTAGAGTGCGCTTCTTTCATACTCTGCGTGTCTCGTTTCAATAAAATTGATCGTAATCGCGCTCGTGTGTTTTATCTACAAAGTCAGTTTTTGAGCGGCATACCGTGGCTACAATAAATCGATGTTCATTACAGAAATCGCCGTAAAATACCTGAGCGATTCGACATCGATGTGAGGGCTGCGCGGGCGGCGAGCGAGGAGTGAGGCAGTGTGCGTGCGAGCACCACACCTCGGCGAACGGCGGTGTCGGGAACAGGTAGTGTTGTGTATAAACAAATAACAAAATCGACTTGTCTTACAGAGCGCGCCAAGGTCGGGCTGGCCTGCCTGCGCCCGCGTCCGACCCGCCGCGCCGTCCATCCACAGTCCACTTTTATACTTTTTTTTTCTTCAAAAGCCCTTATTTATTGTGATGGCTGAGTATTTGGGCGCACAGTTTGTATAAGCAATCAATTTTATTCATTTAGACGGAGCAAGATTCTCTTCTACAAATAAATAAGTGAATATAAAAATATTGTTGCTGCCGACCAAGCGACCAGATTCTTGAGTCATCGAATGTAAGCAATTAAGTACATAACCGAATCGAAAAATATTTGTATTGACTAGATCCAATATAATCGAATACCGTAAAAAACATACATCCGCTAAACAAAACTAAACTTAACGGTGATAACCTAACAAATGGTGGGGAACGTGTCCGTGAAATCGATATCTCAAACGTTTGATTCTTCGATCGATTTCGTGATGAATGGTGGGTGATATTCGATACCCGATCGATTAGTGAATGGCGGCGGAAGTGCGAGCGTGGCTGGAGTAGGACGTAAGCCACGGGGCCCCACGATGCTCAACTGTGACAAATCGCTGCGTGCCATCACTCGTTTTAATCGTTCTGCTTTGCGTCCACAATAATATCGATATAATTCAATTAACGCTTCAATGCACTCTTGCCATGCGACCGGATTTACGAGAACAAAAAAACGATAATGATTTTCGTTTATGCTTTGATCCGGCTGATCAGCGGGCAGCCTAATTAATTATGATATAATTTTGTTATTTTATATAAGACTCTTCACTAAAAAGACAATGCTACCTGTTTAAATGGTTGCAGTAAGTTGTTACGAGAATGTGGAAAGACGTTATCTATTTGTCATACTAACACCTTTCAGGGTCATTATCATTATACCAAAAGGAAGATGCCCACTACTGGACAGAGGTCTCGCCCCAGAGTTTTCCAATCGAACTGGTCCTGTGCTGTTCGCACCGAGTGACTTCCCACTACTCTTGATGACACCTTGTAAGAATCCTGCGTCTGCCACTCTAAGATCTTCATCGTCAATCATCGCTACGGCATATGTATCCAGCCAACTGCTACTTAAGCCTGGCTAACCTTTTCGTATATCGGCAACCTGAGTTCTTCTGTAGATCTCTTCATTTCTGATTCGATCTCGTAGATAAACTTTGAGCATAGTCTATTACATTGTCTTGAGTTTTTGAAAAGCCACAGCAGACAACATGCAAAACTAAAGAATCAAAGCGAAACAAATACATATCCATAGCACAGCCAGTCGAGAGAAGCAGTACAGGACTGCAGATAGATGACCTAGCAAAGACCATGACATCATGCAATTAAAAATCAGCTTACAATTTCTTTCTAGAAACCAGGTGACAGAGATTGAATTACACTTCACTATTCTACAAACAATAAAGGTAGCGCTATATTCCCATACACTTCGCGTTATAAATTCTTAGAACCGTGTTCCGTATTGTAGACAACTAATGCACAATATAACTACTTATTAACATACCTATCGGTAACGGGTATTTTTACGACCTATAGATAGTTTAAATAAATGGACTAAATATTTTGTTTGAACAAAGAAAAACAAAAATCCTATAGACATCCATTTTGTCAAGTTTTGCGAACATAAACGTAGAATAAGGTTGTAGATATAGTACATTCCTACGCTGTCTTATGTTAAACAACGTCAAAATTATTGTGCCTTCAATTCAAAAGTCATGTTTCAAAGTAACAATATATTATGTTCAAAATGGTTTACTTATAATAAGCGACAACAGGAAGAAACCGAACCCGACAATTTTCCACAATTATCATATTCTCAAAATTGCCTCTAATGTCAAGAATTTGATCACGAGCCTCCTTGTTAGCGGCAAAAAACGTCACGAGTAACAAGACAGTAGCTTGTATTAGAAGCTGTCAAAAAAAAAAGTATGTAAATCGATCCAAGACACGCAACGGCTCGCATGTGTAACTGTATCAGGTTCTTGGGAGCTTTTTTCGAAGTTTGTATTCCGGTAGCTTTAAAAATAGTTGATATGCGACGGAAATGTTGGAATTCTATTAGGTTTGTCAATGAATTTGCATTCATTAAAAGCGTATATTTTAGAAATAAATCTCCTACGTTATGTGTTTAGTTCTAAACATAAGAATAATTTACAAACTTGGGAGTGTTAACACGTAGATGCACCTACAAACCTGCATAACCAAGAAAATAACCGAGAGTCATTCAACGAAAAACTCACGATGTAGACCATCACTACCTATCAGGTCTAATGGTACGAGTCAAGTAAAGGAACACGACGAGCCAGTATTGTGCTTGAAGGTAACGGATAAGTAACTAGCAACTTGTCATTACCTCTGTGAATCTGCGATCTTTGCCCTTATTATGTACTTACTTAGCTGCGGTTCCAAGACCTCATAGTGAACGTTTTGGAAATATGCCAATATAAAAGGAATTCGAGCTCACATTCGTGTAATTCTAACTTAAAAAGACATTACGCATTATATTCGCCATTCATGGAATTCCTTACATTATTTTACCTGGTTAATCAATGCAGCTAGACGCTTAGATCACCGCCTCCGTTCCCAAGCCGAGCCTTGACACATATCATCCGACAACAATGAGCAAGAACATAGTAAACGTCAATTATAGCATTACTCGTGTATCGCTGACTCAATCGTAGCCACATGCGGAATCGAACAAGCGACATGGTGCGCCGCTTATGAGAACACAATTACAATCCATTATATTCGCCTGAGACCTTTTAGGGCCGAGCTAACCAGCTAACCGGATCGCAGGAGCAGACGAGGAACACAAGACTCCGTGTCGAGGCAGAGCCGGGGCACAGCATTATGTCCCACATCCCGTATTGTTTGTCACTCAGACGGATTTCACGGCGACAAATGGCCTCAGAGATCCAGGATAAACACGCCACAGCACAATGCCTCTCGTATAAAATTAAAACAACTTCAACTTAATAAGAGTTTAGTGAGCTAGTTATAAAGGCAATTTTCTAAATGACTGCTTGTACGACTTCATCGTATACGTTTGTTCATCTTGAACGGCAGCAGAATAGTTCATTGTGGAAACTTTAATGAATGTCAGATAAAAAACGTGTAGGTGGAGACTTTTGTTCTTACAATCAACATGTGTATTGCTAATGATCATTATTCCGACAACTTTGTTTATGTATTCGAAAGTGAACAAAACACGTTCGCCCGTCAAAATTGAACCGCGTACGTAAAAGTGTATCAAATTGCAAAGAGCTCATCATTATAATGGAACGAGGATATTGCGATGTTCGAGTGAAATCATGTAGGATGGCAATTGCTACCGTTGCTATTAATGTCTGCGTTAAACATTTTATGTATTCGGAATGGCCTTTTTCGTGTCACCCTACACTCATTATGCAATAAACAGTGACGATTTGCAACCTAAAGGGCAAACGAGTGCGTACGAAATTGCGTCCAATTTTCCTCTCTCACACAATTGTAGGATTAGAGCAAAATTTATATGTCTGGCTTTTTCAAATTAGAGCTCAGGGCTTAATGCGGCTGAGGGCTAGCAGCCATTCCATTCGTCGCCTAACCCAAGGCTGCCGTAACAATAGGACTTTACCTTTAGCTAGTAGACTTAAGGCTTAAGTAGACTCAGGCTAACTTTAAACACCATCTTCGTAGAAATATTTGTAGCTGACTTTTTGCGTAACCATGTGACTGCTTTTGTATAGCACTCATCCATCTTTTGCACTGAATGTATTTGATTTTCTTATTTGTAATTTTAAAAGTCATGACCCAACGGTTAAGGCGGCCCCCTCTCATACGTCGTGGCTTCTAGGTTCTATTGATACCAAGCAAGTATCAATGTGGCTTTTTAATTTCATATGTACTTTCTAAGTTTAACTTGGAGGTCACTGACATGGGTAAGAGAAAAAACCGTGAGGTTTTATAGGTAATATAAAGGACTAGAATCACCAGTTGATGGCAATAGGCTCGCCCCCTGTTACATGGGACTAAAAACATAACTAGCGAAATGTGGGTGTACTAATGGGTACAGCTCTGCCTAACCCTTCGGGGAAAACAGGCGTGATGTTATGTTATGTTAGAATCACCAGTCCGCTATTAAGCAAGCGAGATGATCAATGCTCGTGTCTTCGCTGTTTGGGAAAAAGCCTTTGTTCTGCATTGGGACAATATTAGCCTGTTGATATTTTTTATCGCCTCTATTGTAGAATCACCATTTGGCATTTATTCTACTTCTAATCTTAATCTATTTCCTTATTTCATCACTGTCCATTTTATATATCTTTTCCTCAATTTATATTCACTTACTTTGAATAAACATTCTTCTTATGTCATGTACACCTTAGTAAAGTCAACAAAACCATAATAAATTAGTGCAGATCTTGGCAGATAAAGAACATATACATGACATTAAGAGGCTGATAACCTTTATTCAAACCGTATAATTATTGGAGATACCATTTGCCGAGACTACTAATGTTTAACTACAAACGTATAGTAGTCATGGGAAAATGGACTTTGAAGCTTCACATTAAGAGTGAACTGTGTGTTTTAGAGGTACACGGTCCGTCAAGACAGTGCTGGCACGTAGCCTGCGTCGCCGCCACGAATTGGTCTATAATTAAGAAATAAGTTGAGATACGGTTTTTAGCTGACTTTTTACAAAGCATCTTACGGGCCAACGCAATTAACCCGCCTTGTAAATTGAATGTTTGCTTTATAGTGATTAGTAATTAACTTTAAGTTTTTATAAGAAGTACCTATAAGAACCCGTGCACGACTACATTGATCTTATTGATGCTGATTTTGTTTTGTTTATAGCGCGCAACTCAATTTTGTACTCGGCGTATTAATTTAACCTGGGCTTTGTTTGTTTTTGTCGTAATTACGGTACGCTCTGCTACTCAAGTATTAAAATTACACACCGTTCGTGGTATGAAAGATGATCAATACATTTACTGCGACACTTTAGTAATTTTTATGCGCATCGTATTATAAACTACCTACATAGGTATGATTCTTATCTACAATAACGATTATTTCACTATTTGATGCAACATCATTCTTTATTTGATTAAAAAATGGGTATAAATAAAAGTCATAGACGACTCTTTCAAATATACCTAATTCTCTAACTGCATCACTTATTTACAGTCATCGGTCAGTAGAAAGACGTTCAATGATTGTACTGCCTCGAACATTCAGTGAAAAAAAAAGGAGTTTTTAATAACAAAAAATATTATTCAACTAGCCCGCGACTTGTTCGCGTGAATGGAGTTTTTTAATGTGCACGGAACCCTAATTGTTTTTCTAAAATAAATGTAGTATAAGTAAGCCTTGTGAAGCTGTAATTTTGACAGCAGACGCTTCAACTTTATTTATTTGTATAGACCAATTCAATCTTAAACTGTAAAGCACTTGAGTGGTGTAACACAATGAACTGATGACTCATTACTTATCAATTTTCCAATAGACTTTTAGGCGAACCTATGGATATCCTAGGCTGATGCAAATGAAATTCAAACTTAAACATAACACAAAGGCACCATTATACATAAACATTGATAACATACTTTGAGTACCTACTTCAGTTCAGATAACCTAATCACTTCCTGAGCTACACGGTGGATGAGTAAGTTTGATATCAGATAAAAATATCGTCATTAACACAAATATTGCAATATTACTAGAAAATTGGTACAAGGTTTGTAATTGGATGATGCATCGATGCATTCTTATCACGAAGGAAATGATTTGCAACGAGGCCGAAGGATAGTCCGCATAAAGGTTTCTGCAAAACTAAGTCAAAGAAAATTCTGAATTAACAGAACAAAGAATATGTAACCATGAAGACGAAGTCACGACTCAGTTATCAGACAGTAGACTTCGCCAGCGATCGCTAAAGATCTTTCTGCTAGTGCCAGTCGTCTGTACTGCAATTTTATGTTTGAATTTTCCTAGAGTACCTTCTACCCTAACCTTCTCCATCCTACCTCGCCTATGACATCCTCAATAAACAACTACCTTCAACAAAAACACTCACTCTACATTCTCCAAGTCGTGATAGATCGACAGGAAATCAAAACATTGTAAAAGAAGCAATACCCGCACATAACCATGCATATTTCATAGTCAACAATATTACGGAACACATAACATATCCCAGTTTCAATATTCGATCAATTAGCAATAAACCATTTCGTCGTAGGGCGGTCGCAATCCTGCATAAATTCAATTAGAGCAACCTCGGTGCCGGTCCACAATTCCCACTGCCTTTCGAGACATAACTATATGGAATAATTGATCGGTCGACGATGAAACCCGGGAAACCCTTTAGGAATTGATATCGGAAATTATTGTCTCTTGCGCGTGATATGAGTATATTTATTTGCAGTAAATTATCGGTTTTATGATCCATCGCCAGTTTGCCTGACTCAGTAGTGTTATGGCTTATTGATATGGTTTATTGAAATCGAATGGTAACCCGTTTTACATTGAGGAAGTGTGCAGTAAACTCTTGCGTTAGTCTATCATCACATTAGGTCGTAAATATCTATTGTTGAACTAGTCCCATAAACCGTTATAACGATCAGTTCAAGCAGAATATTACTATCATCACTGCTCTTTAGTGCTAGGTTTAAAGTAACTTAGGGAGCTGTTCCTGATCATGTCTCATGACTCAGTCATCTCATATACCATGGGTTACTCTTATCTTGTCATTTTACAATCGAAATCATTTTCACCTGTTTTCATTGGATTATTATCACCATCAGCATTTTCCTATTAGTTGTCTCTGTGGCTTTTTTGTATATTTCATAGGAAGTTGCACTGCCGCCATTTCTCTAACATGTTTATCGAAACCTGCTACGGTATTCTATCGCTTTATCAAAGTAAGCGGCATACCTTCACTAAGTTCAGGTAAGAAAAGTAGATGTTATGATTTTCCCTTACGGGTAGTGAGTCCGTGCCGTTGATTATCATTTTATATTAAATTGTGATGGGAAATTGATAAACCACATGTCCCCCCGATTAGTCCAATATCAGTCCCCTTATCATCAACAAAAACTCATCAAGTTTTAATTACTTATTGACTGAAATATGTCTAGGCTACTTAGGCATTGAGTGTACTGTCGGCAGTCTCGTTAAGCTTTCTTTAGTTTCTTCTCTTCTTCTGGAAGTAGTGACCTATATCCACTGGCGGTAGGTATTAGTCATCATGTTATTGAACACTATTCGATCCACGTTTAAAATTTTATTGCTTTTATACTACACTAGAATCAAAGATCAAAGTATTGCCCAAGTCGTGTGCTCATGAACATTACAGGATCGCACGCGCCGCAAGCACACGCATTGCATTAATCAGATTAGCTGATAACACAAATGTTAATATCGTATTCGTTGGACGTATTGCGTTGCACTACGATTTCCTTTGGATTTTCAATAGAAGCAGTGACGTCATCGGAAGGATGTCGTACAGTCGTGCAGTTGATCAACTTTCTCTTTTTTGTAACTATCTTTGTATTCTGATTACGAGTGTTAACTTAATGCTGCAGAGGTGAACTACAGAACACATTCAGTACGGTACACATTTTCTAGATGGAAATTATTCTGAATGTAGAATCAACCAATCAAACAGAAGATATTCCTTATACAGACAATAGCAACCAAGAATAGAGTTTGCAAACAAAACCTAAGACATATCTTTTTCCCAGTATACCGTTAATCTACTAAGCTGTCCATGAGATTCAAATGCATTAAAAGAATCAAATCAAATCATTTAAAAACCTTTAAACCTTTTGAAGTAAAAGGCTTCACGACTTAGGGTAATTATCTTAGAGTGAGGTTCATCGTGGTTATTAAAAAAATAAGTAAATAAATATGTAACTCAATTTAATTGCTAGAAAACTGTTATTATTTAGACCACATGAATGAAATAGCAATTCTAGAAATCTAATCACGTTCAAGTGAGATATATGAGAGCGCAATAAAATGGTCTTAAAAATAAATTGATACAAAGGCATAAACTGTTTTGAAATATTCCGACGAAAGAACATCCGCGAGGTAAAATCTTAAGGCGGTCAATTTTATGACCAATGAAGGTTGAGAAGATTAATTTCCGCCAAGATTTCCGTAGTTGCCTATAAATATTTAGAGTATCAATAATTTTGTTGCAGAATCTCCTACGAGTATTGAGGTATAGAGCAAGGTACACGCCACTCAAAACAACCTTTCGTTGCCTGAATTTAGTAATCTGGCTGTAATAGGAAAAGCAGTTGGTAGAAAACCACGGGGGCGATCACCCGCTGTTCTGATCACATCAAGGTATAAACAGGAAACACTATTACCACTGTCCTTAGAATACCCAAAGACAGAATGATATAGAAAAGCTCGTCAACAACTCTGTCAAAGTGTTCCAGGATAGACTCGATCTTCAGTAATAAAAAACACTAGCTCAATGAAGATGATTCACCAACCATGTTTATATCAAAACAGAAAGAAGGAAATATCCCCTAATAATATCATGTCTTCGATGCCCTACATGGGCGATGAGGAAGTTATGGCTGACCTTTGGAAATAAAGCTTGAAATCGTATTAGAAGTAAAGAGAAGAAGTACCTAAGCCAAGACTGATCTCCAAAGTAAGGCTAAATATCGGATAGAGGAAGTAGATGGTAACGTTATAGGTTTATAGGTAGACCTGTAAGAGCTCGTGCACTAAAGTGATTATTTTATATCTAATGGCTTCCGTAAATATCTTCCGTGTATCACGTAATACGTCTTTATTGCTCTTTTAATTGTCCATCAATCGAAACTGGCAGTTCACTATATTTTTTTTCAATCACTATTATGTAATGAAAAAAAATGTCAGTGAAAATAACACAGTCGTGCTGAAAATTGCAGTTTAAATGCGTTCATAGTAAAAGCCAAAGCCTTCAAAATGAACAGTGCACAAAGCAAACAAAACACAGCAGCACGTACCTAGTAGCGTCACGGAAGAGGGAAGCCTCTTGAGAGTACAACACAACATAATCTCCCGCCGCTGAGCCGACCGCTCCATTTATTTATTTATGGAGATTATTATCGTGCGTAATAATTCACTAAGTTTCAATTGCATAATGACGGCGGACAGGGCTACTAGGCCTGCTAGCTAGCGCTCTGGGCGGACACACCGACTAGCGACCACAGATAATCTTCCACGCGAGGACTATTATTAAATAGGGGGCTGTCAGTGAAACGGCAGGCCGCCTCCTAGCGCGATCCCGCGATGTTATGTCCAACTTGTAACACTGGCTACATCGAACAGCGGAACATTCGTATTTTAAACACTTGATTAACGATACTATGCGTACAAAATGTATTAGTACATGGGAATTCGGTAAACATGAATCGACACTGGAATTTAGATTTTAGATTTATAAACTGAAAGTCGCTGTTCTACTTGTTGACACGCAAGATAAGAGATAAGTAAGTAATCTTGTTACGATATACGTAAATCAATGAGATTTCGATCTAATCGATCATACCTATCTCAATGTTATCTATGCAGACTAACACTAGATTTGACATGCGCAGAATTTTAATGGTAATTGTTTAAAGCGTCAGACAGAACAAACAATTGCACGGATACATTAAAGACCTCAGGTAATGGGTGGTAGAAACAACTTTAAAACGGACACTCAAAGACGCAATAAAGCGTGACTCCATCAGCCGGTAACCCATTACAAATCTGTTTTATTGCTGTACAAAAACTTGGAATTTCACGGAACAAAGAAATTGCGAGAACGTGTGAATGATAGAAAGTACTATTACGGATATCAACAGCTAAGTAACCACTCGTTCGGGCATCAACTAGTTGACGCCCTTTAAATATTTCGAATTCAATAGAAATTACTGCACGCCACCACACCGCAGACAATGAATGAGCTTGTGAAACAGTGAGTAGAGCTTCGAAGTGAGCGGACGCGAAGCACGGTCCACGTGAAAAACCAACAACCGTTTCACACAGGAAAACTACGTCATTCACAAACTGACACTAAACCACCAACGACGAGGGAAATAAGGCTCTCTTTAGAAAATTCCTGTACCGTTATCTGACATTGTTTTATAAGCACGCTCGTTTAGAAGCCGCACGGCGGAGCTCCCAACCTACTACATTCCCATCACTACGGCATCTCGCGCCGAACACCGTTACCTAAACAGATATTAATCATAATTTTCACTGACGCCTGCTCAACTATTTTAGATGATAGTTATTAGCTCATTTTGATTGTGAACCCGACTGCGTGTGGGCAAATTCTAAAGAGCAGCTACTGGAAAATTGCCGTGTGACATCTAAGGGGTAATGGATTTAAAACTGCTCTCTAAGACACCTTTGAATAGCAAGATAATCACTTCCTGAGCAATTACCTACACAAGCATTACGACAACTTGTCTTGGTACTTTACAACGATTTGTCTTTTAAACTTTTATCATGCTAGTAATTTAGTTTGATAGCTGTTCTAAAACGATTTCTTAGCTATTAGAAATGCGAACATTTTATTGACTGAAACTGCGTCCGATTCATTTAAGACGAGGAATCCTTGATGGGAATGCGGACATCAAGTGAACAAACAGAGCTAGTAAGAATGTGAAAGAATCCGTCGTAAAATCTACACGTTTTTGTGATTATTAATTGTTTTATGCTCTACGCATATCACGGGAACGTACGAATACATTAGCATTGACATTTAACGGTAACTATGATAAGTTTTAAGCAAATTTAAACTTTATGCCATAAATACTTAGAAAAGATGCCATAATATACATTAAAAGACAAAATATATCTGCAGAAGCTTTAAAAGATCTCAAAATGATGATAAAACTATTCATAATAAAGGCCGAATTCTGAACGGTATACACATTGGGGCCTGGGTCGTGTCACGACTTTCCTTATTGGCTACCAAAAACTAATGGTAACAAAAAATATGAAACTCTCCGCCATTCATATCTATTAGACCATCATAACTGATACAAAGATTGCGTAGTCACAATATATATCAATTTTATGACTCATCTAATTGCCAGTTTACGCAGCGGATTATCAAATATTTAGTATTAATTTGCTAATAGCCCACTAAGCGACTATGATTGAGAAATACCAAACTTTTTTGTATCACGCTCGAGGCGAAACAACATTTTAAAACAAATTAATTTAGCTATCTGTGCTGAAGATGTTAAGACGTATATCAAATGAATTGACAGCCTACCTACATGATCTTAATGGATTTTAATTCAATTGGTGACTGGGCCCAGTTGTGTCCGGGATTTATTCGGGATCAATCAGATCAATTAGACGAAGGGAATTGTCGTGGCTTGTTTAAACGGACTTGGTTACTGTTCCACTTAACTGTCTTCGATCTCTAGGGGGCAATTCTACTATATTTTAGAAACGATCGCCAACTCATCTTAGTCTCAATCTGTCAAAAATACCTCCAATTTTCCTACATTATTTTTTATTGATTGTGATTGAGCTGAGTTTGCGAATATATTTTGAACGATTTTAATAAATATAATCGACCATATGATGTAGTAAAACACTTTTTTTAAAACTGAAAAATCCTGCACTAATATATTTTATATTTGTTTATTAAAAACTCTTCGTCATGAAGAATGCCAGACACAATAACATCAAAGGTTGCGCCAAAACCAGTTAGGTACATCAACATAACTGCGTCACCAATTATCAAATAAGTACCTATCACAGCCAAACATCCGTGAAAACGATTAAACAAAAATTGCATATCGAATCTGCAACGATTACAGTACATTTTCTTATGTGAACAAGCCTTATATTCAAAGTATGAATGAATATAAGGTATCAAAAACTGTTTACTAACCGTTAAAAATATACGCCTTCTGACAGCTTTTAGTACTTAATTGTTTGAACAGTTACCCATCATCATTATCAAATCAGCCAAACGACGTCCACTGCTGGACATAGGCCTCCCCTAAAGATAGCCACGATGACGGGTCCTGCGCTGCTTACATGCAGCGGTTACCAGTACCAGGTCGTCAATCCACCTCGTGAGGGGCCTTCCCACACTGTTCCTTACAGTACGTGGTCGCCACTCGAGAACCTTAGGATGGGACAGTGGACACATGATTGGACATAGGTAAGTAGGTACCTCCCAACTAGCAAAATAACTAATGCGTTGAATTGAACACTACTATAAAACTGTTAACTGCTACAAAACTATTATAAAATCTTTACATGTCTTTTAGTTGTATAATTCAAATACTATACAACTTTTTGCTAGTTGGGATATTGCAGTATTTAATCATTCCGAAGAAGTGCTTGTCTTATTCATACTCAAAGCACTAAATATTGCGGCCGTGGCCGGACTGGCAAGTCAGGACAGGCGGCATCATCCGATGTGGCCACTTGATTTAATTGAATTAAATTGAAACAATCGATGGCAGTTACCAGCGGTTGGTCGACTACCTACTCTCCGATTTATTGTTGTTTGATGCTTGAAAATCTAACAAAAGAAATTTATAAGTTGGTTAGTAATTAATTTTGCCATGAGCTCTTTAGCAATTTCAGTCGGTTGATAAAGACGCCACTTCTAACTTCCAAAAACGATCAAATATAATCTCGGTCTGAATGTGGCAAAAATGACTCTAATAAACCTACTTTTTTTTAAATTGAACGATATAGTTCAGTTCCGTAAGAGTTCAAAAATTGTCGGGCAAATCCGAAATAAAGACATGAATATAAAAATCGTAAAACACTAATTTATTGCCTTCTTTAATGCTTTTATTGAGAACATTGGAGAAGACCTACACTCAGCATTGGGTAGATACCTACTGGTTGAAAAAGTGAAATGAGAACGAGTTTTTTTCCAAATATTTATTAATCATTTTGGTCACGGATGCATTTAATAGGTTATCTAATCTCGCGATACAAGATAAGAACACGTTAACGACCCTTTATGCCAAAGCCAGACAACAACAACTGAAATATGCAACTAATTATGCGATTATGTCATCACAACGTTATTCATGCATATGTGAGGCCAAAAATAACGCTCTCACACAAACGAGCTCGCGCGCACACTTGAATGACGCAAGAAAAACAAAAGACAGCTTTTATCAACGCATCCGAATGACTAACACAGCTGAAGAGATATTTTTAAAAGTCAATGTCAGAGCTCAAAAAACGTAAGCATTTCTTCTCATTGAAACGTTTCATAACAACAATTCACGACAGAGTAACAACTTATTCACTGGCACTCTGCCTCTCGTTGCTTTTTAATACCCCCGAGGCACTAATCGTCGTACCTCTGTCTGCTACAGCTGCTATGCGCAGTAATTGCTCACATATCAATCCACAAAGAGTAAGTGCCAACTTAACATCCGTTTAAAATAAACAATCTACTCTGTTTCATATATTAGCCGTTACAGTTTTATTAAGATAACGTTATTACAAAATCTATTGCTGCATCGTTATCTATATATTTATGGACGACTCAAACGATGGACGAAAATATAAATGTCGCAGCAAAATAACGATATCTGTAACGTTTAAATAACAAAAGGACATCGATACTAACGCATATCCGGGCGAATCGCCACGTTCAGGCCTTTAAATGCAACCGATAAAAACATTACTCGACGCTCTCAATAAATACACATTAATGTCCTGGAGCATTCTGGTTTACATTCCGTGCGGTTTCCAACGAGTTTTATAAAAGCTCCGTTCGGCCGCACACGCAATTACAAGCGCCTCTTTGCGGTACAATCAATATTTATTCCCTTACGAGACAATACAGGACACACTACTACATTACTGCGCTGGCTTCAGACCACGAACACGCCATGTTTGTGAAGCCGGCAATCAATTCCCGACTCGAAATTTCGTTCACGTTACAAGCGTAGCGATTTATGTAAGGGTGGGCGCACACTGGCCGGCCCCCAGAGTTCGTGTCCGTGCATAAATAACCCACCGTGCAATCTTCCAAGTTAATGATATTGCGATGCATTATCATTTCAGTCATTTGAAATCAGTCATTTCGTTTTTCACATCGATATCAGGAACAAATGGGCCTTCAGCGAATTAATAAGCATGAGAGATGTGCAACAAATTAAATGCGCACCATGATGGTTTTTGCTTTCAATTAATAGCTATTGAAGCTTGAATTCATGGGTGTTCACAAAATAAAAGTAAAAAGGGGAATTAATTGCACCGACAAGACAGAATAAAGGCAATCATAAAATAAACGGATAAATTTTATGGCGCGGAAAACAATGCGCTCGATTCGAACAATCGAAATCGTCGATGCAATGCGAAGGGATGTTGAAGTGAAAGCGCATGCGCTGATACAAGAAAAAGCCTCGCGAGCCAACCAGTTATTACACTAATCGCAGCGATATAATTCCCGAGTCAACTTAAACACAGGTTCCTTGCGAATCGAAATGCAAACATGGCGGGCGCTTTGAGCTCGATAGCGCGGGAACTGACGTGTGCGGCTTCTCTGTTACGAATGTAACAATAATCAATAATATCAATTAGCAACTGATTGGCACTGCGATTTAGTGCGTAAAGGTACAATCCTATGATTGTCTGGCGTTAAAAAGCTGCTGCATTCAGTATAACCTGAGAAAACATTTGATAAACACTTGGTAAGAAATTTTGGTTAAAGATTGTTCAAGTTACAAGTGTGCATTCATTAGTCTCCACGATTAGATATGCTTGAGTTAATGTCACAACGTCCTTAGTAGTCAGCTCATTAACCAATTTCCAGACTAACTTATATTTTTACCACGTCAAACAAGCTGTTAAGAGTTAAAAAGAGAAGAAGGCGTTGAAAAGAATTTGTATGTATCGTCTATCATCCCCAGTTACTTCTGAGGATAAAATTGTTAAGAAAATCATTATTTGTTAAACACAGAAAAACATAATGAAAGCCTAGATGGGTATCTACATTTTTTTAAATATATAATTCGCAGTAAGTAATCCGCACGTACGGTCGCACCCGACCCGTTTCGGTCCATCAAAACGCAGCGCGAAAGTCGCAAGCTTCGTTTTATCGCGTTCGCGCCAGAGTTATCTGGGCGAAGCGCCCGCGCAGCGCCCCGGTACAAAACGGTTGCTCGATACAACTCTTTATATCCCCATAAACGTTTTACATGTTATTTATCACGATCTTAGTGGGTGACCCGCTTTATTTATGACGCTAAATATTATAATCGTCTTAATGTAACTTGATATTGAATAGTGACTCTATAATGTTTGAATTGGACAGTACAGGATTTGTGAATATTTTCTTGACGAATAGACCCAGAGAAATGCTGCCGCAGTTATTTATGTTGTTATTTAAGTAAATTATAGCTATATTATAATTAAACAATGTTCCGAATTGGTTGACTTCATTATTTATGGTTACGCTTCTAAATTATATTGCGAATGTATTCGTAACACCTTGCCGACGAAGATGACGTTTACGACCGATGTGGTATCCAAATATTTATTGGCTTAGGAGAACTAACATTAAAAGTATAAATTTTAATGTAAAGGAACTAAAAACTCCGAAAAGTATAGTCATGCTGTCACCTGACAACTAAATCCTGTTTATTATTGGTATGGACCCACTTGTCTCAGTCACCCGGAGTGAATTTTAATGAAATTCACCTTTACAACACGTATAATACCTTCCATGTCTATTCGGTAACAGTTTATAATGCTAGCTTATTCTTTTTTACGATTAATTTTATTAATTATATGCCACGTATTATTTTATTGAATAATCCGCCTAAACAGCCATAAAATTGAAAGCAATTCGAAATACAAAACAGTAAATTAATTTACTGTTCTGGATTAAAAAAAAAACAATACCTTCTTCGATATACCTACGATATTCTTCCCATAGAACGCCGTTCCAATTCATCGAATTAACTTTATACAGAAACAGATTTGTAAATAGAAACGGAAATTACAATCAATATATCATAAATAGACCTCCTAGCATCTGGATTAAGATTAGGCAATTAAAAAGATGTTCTTTTAAGGGTAGCTATTAAAGCATGAAATATAGGCGGGGAGGCGGCCACGGCCACACAATTATTCGCTTAACCCCCCACAGGCGGCCACCACGCACTACAGAGACTATATTTAAAATTTATCACTTGGATATTAAATGTCGTCCCACATATAAATTACTGTCTGTAAACCGAGGTATTGGCACGATTCCTGCACAAGTGATTTTGTACCTTGTTTAATTGGAATTATTAATTTCTAATTGCCTACTTCGGTACTTAATCGACTTCATCTAGTTAATAGTGAGTTTCGTATATAGTCCCGGGAGTAATTGGCACCATTTGTTATTTTCCTGTAACATCCTATCCATTTGTTGGTATATTGCCAATACGGGCTTTACATAAGTTGTTTTCAGCCAACATACTACGTCTATCTGTTGAGATTTGTCTTAATGTATGCAGATCACAGAGGGACAATTCTCGTAAGTAAAACTAATCAACTTTTGACAAGTTTTTGACATTCATTGCCGCTTTTTATATCATATCTTTTTGTTTTCGCTTATAGAAGCAACAAGAATACTGTAACAGGATTTTATAAAAACCTAATTGTAAAAGAGTGTCCGTTGAGTTTCTGACTAACTGACCGACTCCTTGACAATTCAAAAGTGTTCAAATGATCCTATGGAAAAAAAAAATGCTTTGACGTTGCTGGGATGAAATTGAAATAAACTTTCGAACGTTTTTAGTCACGAAAATAAATTGGCCTTCTGATGTTTCTGAACTTATTCCCTACCAATTTTTAATCTAATGTGTACAATATTTATAGTTTTAATTATAAAAAAGAAAACAATCGGAATAAAAAAAGCAACTAAAACTAAATGGCATCAAAAATAATATATTTATACAAGCATGTACAGCTTTATATTTAAAAAAAGAACAGCAAAAATATACACAAGACACATGTGAGCTACGAAGAGCTAACAAGATAAAACAAAAAATCCTAAATAATTTAAAAAGATTACAAAAGCAGATGACATAGCGCCCTCTCGCGTTTCCTCGCCACACAAACTGGTCAGCTGAAAACTGAAAGGTTCGTATTTAAACTCGCACTGTCGGACTGTTTTCAGTAGCGCTACGCACATAACTACGCGAGATGTTTGAGTTGAGAAACTGTGAATATATTCAACGTTTGATGCCGAAGTGTTACTGTCAAATTATACTATCGTTGAGATTTGTATTTTCTTTGCAAGTACGTATGTAATATTACAGTCGTTTAATAGTATAGTTACTTTTGACAGCGTCCATTTGAAACTATACGCAGACATCTTTAATTGTCCGTTGCTCGATCGTCTTTTGTTCAATCTTATGTTCCAAATTAGAAAAAAATAAGTTTATCTATAATTATAGTGTCTTGCTTTTACCATTTATCGGTGATCAACAGCTTCGCTAAATAGTAAAGCCGTTAATGACAAATAAATACGCAAATATAAGTATTTCTTGGATGCGCAATTATTCATAAATCATCATCATCTATATTATAATTATCTATCTATGTTCATCTATATATCTTTCCTTTTCATGTTATAAAATAATTTATTTAAGTCGTTAACCAATAAATAGTTGGTCACAGATATTCCGAGTTCTATATTATCGTTAGGTCAGAGTCAAAAATATTTCCAACATTAATATTAATCACCAAGTGTCACCTATTTCTCACATCATAGCTTCGAGCTGCCTGCAAACACTATCGAGATCATTAATGCCAACAACTGCCTACGTATTTTATAAATCTTAACCTGTTCCACTAATTAGATAGGCGCCTCCTACTGTGTCCTAAACACACCGCGACAAATTATTCATCCCCGCTGAGTTTTGAACTTGACGTCCGTCCCCCAAAATAGTACCTCTACAAGGCCAACGGGGCAACTGAACAGGTTTAGTCAAACGTGAAATAATAACTTCCAATGCAATCCGTGCAAATTCGCTTTCATTGCGAACTACTGAGGAGCACTCGGTACAGGTGGCTCCTACCTCACACGGCATCGTATTTCGTTCGATTGTGTATCGCGAATTGCGATCGAACCTTTCCGGTCGGAACTGGGTTGCACGCCCATCGTAAGCCATTGTGAGATCCACATTAATTGGCCTCAGCCGCAGTCATTTAATATCTCGTAATGCGCTCGAAAAAACACAAAAAAGACACCCCGAAATCTCCCAAAGCTTCAACATCCGCGCATTCAATGCGCTCGGTGTATAAACTGTAATGCGATATTTTCTTAAGCGATTTGTTGGCAATAGCAGATGGGTGTGTCTCGAAACAGGAAATAATTTCGAACTTGTTGCCACTGACTGATCTGTCTGCGTTGTGTTCGTTTTGTTAACAAACCTACTTGTATACGTAGTTATTATATTCATGCTTGCAGTAGTAGGGGACTGGGGAGTATTGAATTTCGCATATAAACACCATCTGCTGCTGCGTTTGTGTTTTGTAAATTTTAAAGCTACTGTAAACTATGTTGCACAAGTGCAACTGTCTATGCAATTTACGCGTTAGGAATAAAGACGGTCTAATTTATAGTTTTGTTTTAAGAACTGTCTTATCTTAATCTTGAGTGGAACGTCCTCGGAATCTTTAGGATTATCTTTAACATACGACAATGTTGTGAGGCTAAATTATTCAAACGAACACTGGTAGACGTTTATTCCTGTCAAATCTTCAAAAAAACACCTCGTCTATTCGTGTGCACACATTTGTATAACGGGACCCATCGCTAACTAACTAACTTACCGTTCAGGTAAAGATAATATTTTTTTCAACGCACGATCTCCCCGCTTTCGTGTCGAAACGCCACGACGAGGGATTATTATTTTAGTAACATCTGTACGAGTAACTCTAACTAGATACTAATAGATAACCACTGATGTTTTTTATGCGATCCCGCTTTTTAATCTTTTGTATCGGGTCGTACACCAAATGTGCATTTTTTTATTTATAGGGGTCCGTTACAATGGAATATGTATTGGGGTACTACAGTCGGATATACAATAAAATGAATGATAGAGGTCGCACTTGTGACCACTTGTCGCTAATTGAATTTTTTATTAACAATAACAAACAAGTGCGTGGAATTACACTGACATTTGTGTATCTCGTCCGCTGACAAAAGACCTGCGAACAAATACAACAAGTTTCAATTAAATTAAATTAATTGGCGGCAGGTACTTAATTATTAAGGGCGGTACTTAATCACATTTGGTAGCTACAGGACGTCCCCAAAGTTCCAATAAGCTGCTGCTAATTACGTAATTCAAGCACCGTGACCGAAATAAAAAAACTAGAATAACTCGAGCATTGTGGCGGCAAATGTAAAGGGAATGTGGATCCGGGGAGACGCGGGGACGAGCGTCACATTCTGTGGAGCTGAGTAGTTTAGTTCCTTTTTTTTGGGACGATCTAGGATGGAAGGTATAAAGTGAATTAGCTGCGACGAATCCCTTGGTCATTGTCGCAGTCAAAGGGATAATTTTATCCTTGTGAACTACAATGTTTAACACTGATTTACAGTTAAACTATAAGAGTATCAATTTATTCGTAGTGAATTTCTTAATTAATATATACAATATTTACAAGCTTAATAATAAAAATAAAATAAAAAACAACCAGAATATAAAAAAAAGAGAAACTAAAATTAAATGGCATCAAAAAATTCATCCGCATCGCTGTCTACTGGAAATGTGCCCAAAAGACTGGCCGCATACTATCTTAACTATAAGATAGTATTTGTAATGTTTTGCGAACTATTTTAGGTAATTCTTCGCATTTATGCATGTCATACTGGCTGGAAACTATTTCTATAATCCAATGGCTGGTAAATCTATCTAAGTATTGAATAAAAAATAAAAAAATGTTCCTCTTTGCAAAAATAAGACAACACAATCATTTGCATTCCTTTTTCAACCCTACACTTGTAACTGCGAGGGTAGTTTTTAACGAACCACGTATTGTACGGGAACGTGCCACAGTCTGTCTCCTAATCAATGTATTCAATTTCATCCACTTATTATTTTTTACGACACACCCCTCCATTTTATTCGCATATGTCAGATTTTTACAAACCACATTGTGTTATTTTAATTTAATGTTAGAATTATTTTTATCTGTCTGTTCTTATGAGATCATAATTAATCGTGTGCGTATTAAATTATTGGAAACTAGAAGCATATTTTATTCAATATACATTAAAAAAGATGGTATCTACTAATAATTAAACAGATTAGATAAGTTGAATCTCAAAATAAGAATAAGTTTGAATATAAATAAAAAGATCTAAAGATTACAAATGAAGCGGAAAGGAAAACTATTCATTTATTTACATACACAATTATAACATCTTAACAATAATGACCAAAAAGATGCTATACGTAACAAATTAGGACTACACTATAAAATATTGTAACAAAAATAAAAGATAAGAAATAATGCCTTCACATAAACTGGTTCAATTAGTTGCAAGCTTCAAAGAACCCTAAAGAGGTATAGTTTAAGGTACATAACAGGAGTAAACTCAAAAATCAATATTGGTCCATGTCTCCGCGATAACCAGCAAGAAAAAAACCCAGGAACACGTTCTACAATACTTGAGAAATTTGCAAAAGATTATGCAAATAGATACTTATGGACGCTAATTATTTTCTTGCTACATAGTGACTCATATTGGAACCAGAAGCATTTATTATGTTTGTGTTTACTTAGACAAATGTACGTTATCTCGCAGCATCCGTCTACAGCACGTCCGGGGAATTATCCGCAGATCTAAGCCCCGCACTATATATCCTCAAAATCATGCATTCCTTTAACTAAGTTGAGGTAAAAACTTTCAACTTAATACCGTAGCTTCATATGACTAATGGCCTACAGATGTTTCCCAAACAAACGTAGACGTTCGTACATATATCAAAAATAGAAATTAGGGGTTACACGCTCGTCCTCGATCAATGATAATAATTAAAATTAAATTTTTATCTTTTTCAAATCTTGCAAGCCACCCAAGTAACACTACGGTGTTTTACATAAATAAATAAATTTATTATATCAAAACGTTAGTTTCATTAACACATTGGAAATTTTATATCATTTTTATGATGCAAAGCTTTCTAGCTATGTTATCAACGATTATCGCTAACATTAGTTTTATTGGGTCTATATCTTAACGTTTGCAAATTATAATTAAAACATACCTTAATCAATATGTAATGTACCAACGTTAAAGTTTAGATTCTATCAATATGTTTCGGACGATTAAAAGTTATTTTATCTGTGTCGTTAAGTCGTAAATGATTCAATTCAGCTTCATGTTTTAACGTTATTGCAACTGGTTTTTATGGTTAAAATCAGACCACTTATAAACTAACTTCTGCCTGCATCTTCGTTCGTGTGGTTTTTGTAATCCTTGTTGAGTATCGTCTTTGGTTACTGTTTCGCACTGTTAGGGCGAAGCGTGATGTTATATAGCCTATATATTATTCCTCGTGAATCTGGCTACCATACACAAAAAGATGATTTCCAATCCGACAGGTAGTCCCAGAGATTATGCGACAATTACCAAACAAAAAATTCTTCTCTGTTATAATATTTAATCACTTAGTATTAAAAATTATAAAAACATAGTCTACCTATACTACATGCAGACTATGTTTTTATAATTTCGTTCCAAAACATTAAAAACGGATAGCTAATTTAGAACAACAGCATATGCGTTACATTTTCCGCTTTCAACACTGTCACGGGCTATTCCCTGGCGAATTTAAATTTGTAATTCCTTCCTTCGTTCCTACCAATAACAGCGAAACATTTATTAAAAAAACCTGTGACTCCTCCTACCGACGGAAGCAGCTGCAACCCTAATTATTACAAACATGAACTCTTGAGCATTGGGCAACGCTATAGATAAACTAGTGGTATTGTTAATCATCTATAGAAAACTGTTATTAATTTACCAGCTGGCATCGAAGACACAACTCGTAAATGTTTAATACAATACTAATCACTAGTTTTAGTAATTACAAGACATAAGCCTAGTAATTAGTATCGTCCACCTACAGTTTAGTGTCAATCGCGTTAGTACATAATGTGACTATAATAACAAGAACATTATCGATCATCACCGAAAAATTCAACATCAATGATTCCATTTAAAATTTTAATACAGCTGTCAAGTATTTTATTTGTTTTTATAAAGCCATAACCGAACTATTTTTATTATGACATCCGCACGTCCTACGCGAAACTCATGAGCATTTCTTTGACCATTTCATTAGCTAGGCCTGGGTTATTTACGATTTTGGATAGCTATGGGCGGTCACGTTTACGGCTATGAAAGTATCATTTAATGAGGATACGATACATTTGACTCGTAACTAATAAGAAACAGCCTTCATTTACCCACCCACGTGTATTGAAATTGAGAGGTTAGAATTCACTCATAAATATAGTAATGCAAAGAATAAAAAAGGAATGGAATGGACCAGTCGCGGTCTGCACTCAAATGTTTTAGATACCGGTGATGATTTACATATTCACTGTTGGGCTTGCAAAAGACCTAAAAATGTCAACCGAAATTTATTGCAGCGTTTTCATAAGAAGTGCCATTAATACTTTTGTAATAAACCTGTCTGGACACCGATAACATCACAATCTCAACTTCACCAAAAGCTAAAAGGTCGTTTATAGGGACATAAACGTTTATAGAATCATAAAGCAGAGCCAATCTATTGTTTCCAGTCGGCCTACGCTCGTCGACGACATAACTAATCGAACGATTCCGCTTTTTGTCTTTACAAGGAACATAATCAATTGTCACTTCGGCTTTAGATATTTCCCACCTAAGTTTAAGATGTCTAAGATCCATTTGGAACGGGTTTGAACGAGCGTGGACAATAAACGATAGGATATCGTATTGCATGGGGAAAAAAGGTGATGAGTGGCCGATGTCGAGGTCTTGGCGCTTAATTAAATGGCCTGCATGTCATAGACATGGGACTTCTTGATGACCATCATTTAAATCCTTAACGATATTCGAAGTTTGAATTTTTATCGATATAATATTACGTGAGTGATTCAATTTAGCTAGGTATTCACTTGTTTTTTTTTTATAGCTGGTTTTGATAAAGGCATCCAAAGTGAGAAAAATACTTTTACGACTTCGGTGTAATCGTTTTTATCATATAAAAGCTTGTAAAAAGTGTTAAGTCTTTATTGCCAGCCCAGGCTATAACGCAATAAATTCAATTTTGTTTTTAAATAAACGTACCAACATTTCAACTTAATAAAAGCTAAGATGATTTATTGATTGATGTCTTTTAAAATATTAACGTGTCAAATGTCTGTAAAAAATACTCTAATTTACCTTAGAAAAAAACACCAGTAATTAGTTATAATATCAAATGGAACCTGACACATGCGTCTGCGCACTTAACGCGTAATCGATTGCTCCACTTGCTCACACCGCTACTTAACAATGAAGAGACATCGCCGTAATCAAAAGTCAATTAAAATGCTGTTTATTCATCATTGGCCCGGTCGGCAGATGATTTATAATTTCGCAGCGGGCCATCGGCGCACGCGCACTGTCGCGGTCGCTTTTTAAATTAAAATCGTACGGACCGGGCGTGATCTTATCCGGCTCGATCAATTTAGATAAAATAAATATTTATACATTTGACTCTGGATGGGCGAACAAAGCGTTCGGTAAATTGATTATGTCAATGAAAAACTTATTTGACGTTTCGACGTTTGCCCCCATTCTATCACCTGTTCCGATTAAAGATATGCATTTATAAATGTTACGTGTTGTTACGAGAGATTTAAATTCAAACGCTTTTTTGTAACGATATCTGTCAGTTTCGAATGTGAACTTTTAGGGGCAAAGCTCAGAGAGAAAATATTTGGAAACGAGACAGGTCTAATAGATAATGTTTATGACTAAAGCAAACAGTTCAATAGCTTCGGCCGAAGCTTTTGAGAGCCTACACCTGTCTGGTTCCAAGTTATGGAGTAAGCCTAAACATTTTATATAAATGGACAACACTTTAAATAATATTTACTTTTCATTGACAGTTTTGACAGATGGTTGCGCTCGAACTTTACTTGAGCTTTTACCATTATTGTATGCTTCAGAGTGGGCACACTAATTTAGTCTCTTTTCTACTCAATAATATGACTTATATTTGAAAATCCTCGTGAACGTTGATCGTATCTTGTGTAATTTGACTTGTGTATGTGTGTGAAGAGTGGTGGATTGTATTATGTATTATGAAGTCATTAAAAGGCAACAATAGTAGATAAAAATATTATTTTATTCATACTCTGCGTTTGGAAGCGTAATAAATACGAAAAAATTTCATATCCTAGCTAAAAATTACATCACAAAATTATTTACTTACATATACTTCTTACATTTAAGCTATTTACAATTGACTAGGGTACATTTCAGTTCTGCGATACCTTTTACTATTTACAGTACATTATTTTCACACAGTTCTCACTTCACATGATAAATTCAATATAAGTACCTAACATTATCACAAATACTCAGCATGTCAGGTCTTAAAATTAATCAGGAACCTTAAAGTACCAGTGTATGTATCATTACTCGTTTACATGCATGTACACAATGCAAAAAGGAATGTATGGATTTACATAACTTCATTTATCTACAAAGAACTCATAAAGAAGAAGTGGACAATGAATGCTATTCAAACAGGTACAAAAGATACTACAAATATTTTCAGAATTCGTAATAGACATCAATAGTACTTACAGTACAATAAAAAAAAGATTTTTCAAGTCTGGCATATAAGGCCGATTACTGTTACATAATACAATTTAATATTAATACAGCACCAACAAAGATAAGCTTACAAACACAATTTGCGTATATATGCCAGTTATTTTATAATAGTTTCTTTACAATGATATTTACAGATAACAGTTTAAATCACAATGATCGTTTGCTTATACAAAGTAAGTCTTTCTAGGATGCGTTGTGCTCGACATAGGAATTTGTTGCGCGGGCCTAAGAGGACGTTCCTCGCACTGGTGATTGTCAATGGAGACGTAACTATGATGGTGAGGTAGGCGATCGTCAGGACGACCTTCGCTACTCGCCACCGAACATGTTTCGTCCTCCGTGCTGCGCGCTGACACCTCTGCGCTTGCGCTTGTCGAATGCATCGGGCTCGACATCATCAAGCCAGGCGGATTCATCCCGTACTTATACCACGGATCGTGAGACGTTGGAGGCGCCGTATACCTCAAGTTCCCATGTCGACCAAACGCCTCCCTGTTACTACCACTTTTCATATTATTCGCATTATGAAGCGTCCGATTTGGTAGAGTCACGTCCACATCCGGTAACCGAAAATTTAGCTTTTCCCAACAGTTTCTCTCACCCCACACGATCACTGTACACGTTTTAAGTAACACTTTTAAGTCCGGATCAATGTTTATGGCACTCAAGTCCGTCGTCACGAGGAATATTATCTTTTGACGTCTATGCCTAACGTTCACTGAATTGATAGCACTTTGTATAGCGGCATTCGATTCAGCCGCATACCATTCTTGCTGCAAGAATGTTATCGATAGCACTATTACGAGTCTTTTAGAACTTTCGGAGGCACTCACTAAACTGTCACCTGAACGTCTTTCAACCAAGGGCAGGTCCCTGTGTTGTAAACATAACGTATGTCCCAGATTTTCTAGTTCGGAACTCACGGCGCGAGTCACAAAGTCTTCATCTCGTGGATTGTACACAAAAAAAGCATCGAATCGTTTGTTTTTATTGTCGTTCATATCTTTTGGAGTCGAAGTGAAAACTCTTACACCGTATTTCGAATGCATCCATAATTTAAAATCTTCCCGGAACATGAAGAGCAAAGCACACATTAGTAAGAGAATAATTGCTATTATCAGCACCGCAGCGATATATGGAATGTAATTTTCGACACCGTCATGCGATTCAATGAATAATCGCTTCAGTGTCTCGGTGCCGGTCTCCTCAGTTGTAGTCTCTGTTTTACATTCCTTAGCTACTGTTGCGATGGTTTTATTCATTGCTTGACCATGAGCAAAGTAGCACATCATACTCTCCGTGTCTTTTGACTTTTTTATTAGCCACTGATTCAGCTGGTTGACGTCTTTACAATCGCAAATCCAGTTATTCCCATCTACTGAGACACGAGTGCGGGGATCGTTGTCTGTAATGACTCTCCATGGCATGTAATCAACGTACCCGTTATTGTCTAGGCCCAAGTACTCCAGTGAAGGCAGGTAATTAAATGTATCATTTTCTATAACCTTGATCTTATTGTCACTGAGGTAAAGCTCATTTAAATTGGGTAATCTCGTAAATTGTGTATTCCTTAATACCTCCAATTTATTGTTCTCTAAATGAAGAATCCTCAATGACTCAATACCGTTAAATGTTCTATTTTGTATTGTGTTGATATTGCTGTTATTGAGATACAAGACTTGTAACTTTTTTTTGCCGATGAAAACGTGATTCCCTAACTCTTTCAAGTCATTTCCATCTAAGTATATTTCGGTCGCGTCCATCGGTATTCTGTCCGGCACGTGATCGTAGCCAGCGCCCGAACAATCGACCACGTTAGTGGTGGTCCAGGTTTGATCGTGATAACACGAGCATTTATCTGGGCAAGTCATCTTACAATCACAGGCGTCAAAGTCACAACAATGGCACACCGCGAAACAATGTGACTCGTACTCGCACAGAAATTCTGAAGATTTTACTTCAAGCAAAAGCATATCCGATCTGGTTCGTGAATGGGTTAAAGAGCACCTTACACTTTCTAAATCCATTACTCTCGGGCGCTGCCGGAGGTCACTTAATTGGTTAATTGTCTGCAGCCATTCCATTGTACAGTCACACTCAAATGGATTTTCGCTAATATAAAACTCGGGTAAATCTTTGTCGTCAGGAACAGCTGATATCGCAAAAGCGCCGAGCTCCAGTGTCCTAATTTTATTTGCATACAGTATTACTTTGTTCAAGTTATATTTTTGTAGGAAAGTCCCTGGGCTTATTTTGTCAATATTGTTGTTATTTAATACAACCGTCTCTATACTACTTGGAAAAGAGAACTCATCAATGCTCCTCAGTTTATTGTAACTAATGTCGAGCATTTTTACTGAACAGGATTCCTTTAGTCC
This sequence comes from Hoplodrina ambigua, assembly GCA_949774945.1. Taxonomy (NCBI): domain Eukaryota; kingdom Metazoa; phylum Arthropoda; class Insecta; order Lepidoptera; family Noctuidae; genus Hoplodrina; species Hoplodrina ambigua. The sequence goes on from OX458973.1 coordinate 10,254,051, forward strand.
GTATGTGTCTTCAAGTTTTTCTATTTTATTCTCGTGCATATCCAGCCATTCAAGATTGGTAGGAATATGGCTGTAATCAAACCAAAGTAACTCGTTGTTAGACACGTTTAACCAAACAAGCGGTTGTGTGTTAGTAAATATGCCTTTCAAGTCCACCAGTTTGTTACCGTCCAGTCCGATTGCTTTTAACTGTTGGTTTGAAGCAAAAGCTCCGTCGTCTATTTGATCTATGTTGTTTGAAGCTAAGTTCAATATTTGCATCGAGGGTAAGGCAGCAAATGTATCCTTTGATATCTTTTCAATTTTGTTTCCAACAAGACGTAAGCCATACAAATCATCCAATCCCTCGAACTGTGCGGTTGTGACTTTGGTTATCCTGTTCATGCCTAAGTCCAAGGATGTCAAAAATCTCAGTGTTTTGATAGCCTCTGGTACTTCTGATAACTGGTTACCGCTGAGACCCAAGTCGTGAAGTTTCGTTATATTCTCAAAGGAACGTAAATCAACTTTTGTTATTCTGTTCCCATCGAGGAACAACTGATTCAGTACATAAAGATTTGAAAAATGTCCACTGTCAACTTCTAATATGTTATTATGAGACAGAGAAAGCGAGTGAAGGTTTTTCAAGTTAGAAAATGCACCGTCCGCTACGCGCGCTACGTTGTTGTGCTCCAAACTTAAAAACTGAAGATTATTTAAATCTTGAAATAACAATGCGTCTATCTTTGTGATTCTGTTATGCGATAAATTGAGAACAATCAAACGCACTAGTCCTGAAAATGTGTCTCTATTTACCCATTCACTAGTCAATTCATTCACCGATAAATCCAATATTTGCAATTGGTCTAATCCTTCCAATAGTCCGGGGGCTAGTACACTTAGCGAGTTGTTGTTCAAATATATTTGTTTGATATCTCTCGAAGACTGGAACATTTCAGGTGGTAAGGCAGTCAAAGCATTTGTTGACAGATTAAGAATTTGCAAATCACTCAGTCCAACAAAAGCTCGATCCGCTACAGCTGATATTCTATTGTTTTGTAGGAATAACTTTTGAAGTGCGCGCAAACTTGATAATCCGTTATCAGGTAGAGTCCTTATTTCGTTGTATGACATATCTAATGTTTCTAGTACAGTGTTACATGATTTACCAGGTGCAGTTGGTCCATTGCCCCAGTCAGAGAAGCCAAGATTTGATATGTCTTGTAATCTGTTTTGTGTTATATTCAGCTCTTTTAAATTGTACAAAAGGCAGAATATCTCAGGAGGCAGGTTCCAAATGTTGTTATCACCCAAATCCAAAGTTCGTAAATCGGTGAGGCCACGAAATGTATCTCTATGAAATTCCATAGACATCGCTGACCAATCCGTGTTGTGTGTTCGTAGAGTCAAGCTCCTCAATCCACTGAGCGGTGATAACACTGCGGAGGGAACATATCGAATCTTACAAGACTCTATCCTCAGTTCCCTGAGGTTGTGGAACCGGGACAGGAGCTGTGTTCCTTCTTCTTTTCTTCTTCCAAAGTCGAGAGAGCTCTCAAAAAAGAGAACATCTGTGCAATGTAGGTCTAGGACAGTGATGCGCTGAGCTTGTGAAGAACTTAGACCCGCCAGTAGGTCTGTGGCGCCGGCTGCAGTACGGAGCGAGCACGCGAGCTGGACGCGAGTGGACTCACTGGCATCGCCCGACACTCGCTGCCACTCGCACTCCTGAGGCGCCTCCGCGACGCGGCTCGTCAGCGAAGCAGCGCCGACACCCAAGTATATCCAACTCCATGCGGCATACCACACAGCCAATAATCCCATCGATAACATCTCGAATAACTCACTTTAAACTGTCACTTTATTTAAATTGTCACCGTTTGAGTTGATATTATCGCGCACATCGCTACGTTAGTCCGGACGCGCTCGGAAAACTTCACGAATTTCCCGTCAAACTTGTTTCGAAGTGCGACACATAACGGCACGAGTTTGCGAGCTGAGGTGCAGCAAGCGCCTCTCTCGAAGACTCGTGAGAAGCGACTGAGTGTAGCGCAAGGCAAGTTGAGCGACCGGCCGGTGGCGGCACGCTCCCCGCGCACGGTTGCTCCTCCCCCGACAGAGAGCTCCGCTACGTCTGTCTCTGTTTGTTAAAAAGTTCACAACGGCAACAAGTTGCTCGCCGCAAGATTGGCATGAACAGAAGCGCGCTTTGCGAGCTTTTATAAACATGGCGGTGCTTTGTTTGTTTTGTCTAATCATAAAATTTCAATAGAGTTCTGACGGAAAAGCGTGCGAACTAAAAAGAATATATAAGTTTATATTAAAGTATTTATTGAAACTAGCAACCACTTAACTGAAGAATAAGATTTTTTACTGCACCACAATAAAAAGAAAAGTTAAAACTGAATGGACGTTGATAACTTGGTAAAATAAATAATGTATGCAGACTTACAGTAACACACTTAATGCCCAATAAATTCTTATATTTTAATCCGTGATAACTAAAAATAAAAATGCATTAAATGTGCCTACATAATCTTACAGGAATCCTAATACCAAAAGATATAGCAAATACCTATGATATTTATCACCTTTTATCAGTTGAGAACGTGCATATTTTCACATGATCGCTGATAATGCAGTACGATTACACTGTCATTTCTGAAAATTCGCTTTTGTTCTACAATTCGGGGCCTACCTGGGTTACGAGAATGACGCATTTTGCGATATCTCGTGTTATCTAGCTCACCTGTTAACTTACTCATGATGACGTCATTAGTAACGAGTTCCAATCTTCCTTAAAACCCCTTTGAAAACTTTTGGACAGCTGTTATCAGGTTCTTAGGGATTAAAGTGTGAAGTAAGTAGGTAATTAGTGATTCCTTGGGTCTATCTGTCCATCCATACTGTACAGTAATTTTATCAACGTTAAAGGGTACATTCTTTTATGTATTAACACAAAAAATCATCAATGAATCAACTTTTTTCGTTTTTTAATACACCCTGTATATTATTTTAACTAAAATGTCGAGTCACAATTAAAACTTTTCTTATCACATCCGCATTAATTTCACAAAAGTTATTTGGAGAAGTCAAAAAATGCACCGAAACTAACTGTTCTGAACTTTAATTAAAAAATACCGCATAAAAATAACATTCACACATCCAGTTCAAAAAAATACCTGAACTACTGTACGGCAATGTGTTCAATACTTCGGTTTCTTTGGTATTTTATCACAGAATCAAATGTAAAAGCGAACACGCAATTCAGTTGGACAAACAAAAGGCGTCGGGGAACATGAAAAGGGCTTTATTGGCATTCTCGGCGGCGAAACACAAAAATTGTACCGCGGAGTTAACTGATCTAAACGAGTGCACTCCGAGCGACCTGACGTTAACCGGTGGCATAACGTGGATTTATGGATATCTGATTTTCTGTATGTCTTTATTTTCACATCATCATCATCTGCCTAGCCTTTTCCTAACTATGTTGCGTTCGGCTTCCAATCTAAACGGATGCAGCTGAATAGGTACCAGTATTTTACATGGAGCGACTGCCTATTTGACTTCCACAACCCAATGAGGAGTCCAAGTCTTTTTTTTAACATATTATCTTCTACAGAGTCAAAAGTAATTTACCAAAAACCTAAAAAGGAGTCATTCTGATTATCATTATGAACAACTATTAAAAGGGGGCCAACCCTGAAAGCATGAAAAAAAACAGCTGTTCCCTACAAAAATTCGTTCAGGGGTTTGAGCTGTGTGTTGGATCAGTCAGTCAGTAACGGTTGCCTTTTTAAAAAGATGATTGTTAATTTACTAAACGACTTGTAGGCCATACAGTATTTGTTCGTCTGATAATAAAAAATGTTCATATTCATTAGCTCGTGAACTAAAAGTCAGCCTTTATAGCACATTAAATACAGACTACGATAAAATGAAAAGTCTCGATCTAATGTAAAGTTAGACAATGAAGTTTCAAATGTACACCTTCGTAGCTCCGTTGTAAAAGCTAAAACTTCAGAACCAACACAAACAAGAGGAGTTCTAAATTTAAAAAAGGAATCCTGGCCATAGGCATATGACTTCAATTAACGAATAAGTATCGAACATAAATTAAATGTAGAAAAAAAAATTGCCACGCCTTATAAATATTAAAACCTACAACGTGCGAGGACCCCGCACATGCTAGGATTCCGTCCATTTTTAACTTGTCCATTTATACGTTGTTTACAACGTATAAATTCTTTATCACCAAGTTAATTATATGAAAAATGCTTATATAAATTTAACTGATTAATTACTGCAAAGTTTGAACTTTGAACTTAATTTAGGGTCGAAGTTTTTAAAACTAAAGGAAAAAAAATAAGAGGAGGATTTAGTACTGTTTTTTTACAAGCTGTCTTTACTAGTTTCATATTTATGTTACAAATCAACACAATTTGAATGAAAAGGATTTTTCTCTTTACCTGCAGAACCCTAATAACGATGCTTAAATTAATAGAGACCACATTCGATAAAACAAAAAGCTAAAGTCATCATTTAAAATTTAAATATTTATCCAGCTCACATCAAAACTAGTTTTCATAAAATATCGTGATCTTTATCGAAAGTGATCATCGATAACGATCGTCGATCTTTTACTTTTTGTTGGAGGTAACTACTTAATGGGGGATGGATAAAATGCGCAATACTTGGTTGATTAAACGAGTCCCTGTCCCATCAAGCGCAGTGCCAACGTGTGACTTGCTCACTCAGGAAGTTGTAAATCTCAACTGCTCATCTCACCAGCTTAAATTGACCTTCCGTACCCCCCGTAATTCTTACCAAACAGGCGACATATTTATATTTTCTTGCACCACCAGCGGTCTTGATAACCTGGCCGAGATTTAGACAAACCACTGAAAATGTTAAGTCTACTTTTTATTAAATATGCATCCTGCGTGACACTGTAGTTCAGAAAAATAAAAATAAAACATCATTTGGTCGTAGTTCATATCCAATGAATCACCACAGAATGTCACCTATGATAAATTCATATCATTATTCAATGGACCTTGATATTCTGAAAAATGGTTTATAATAACTCTCTTCCGTGACTATAAATATTAAAATAACGATGACAACTCTTTAGTAAGTGGGCTTAAAAATGCGTAATACAAAACTATGGGTACATATGCTTTTTCTCCGAACACAGGTGTTTGATGTACTACACTATAATTTATACGTTTGGCAGCTAGACATAGCACATTAAGTTAATGACATCGAATGAAATCAACATGTGATTTTGATCACCATAACTAACCACATTACATCGATTCTCGCCAACTGTTCCCTATGGTTTCTGAAATCCATTATCTATCTGTCAATGAATAGGGTTCATTGTGTGATTTGGCAAAAAACGCATAAATAGAATCGATCTTCCTAGCTGTCTGCCATTCACTTTGTTCCCGTGTTTCCAGGGATCTAATGGCCGATCCCCAAAGAGCCATACATATTTGGTGGTAGTAAATGTCAAAATATTTTGTATCAGTTGTGCTAATGGTTTGTAAAGTCGGCATTAAGGTCATATTGTTATTTTATTCGGGTATATTGTGGCCAAATGTGCGCTGTTTTGCTAAATCATATTCCTTTCAAATCGAGGAAGTTTTTTGATAAATGAGAATTTGTTTTCAATTGTAATGTAGGTATTGTTTGGAAATCTGTGGTATGTAAGTAAGTAGTCTTATCTTTTTGGATAAATCTGAAACGTCTAGCAAAGGAACATGTTGAAACACGTTCGATTACATTCGTTGGCCGTGTTATCTTAAAGAGAACTATGTTTAAAATTCGATCCAATTCTGCTGGATTGGTTTTATTTTATTCCAAGTCAAAATCAAAAAGAAAATTTCGATTAGACCATTAAAAGGCACTCTTGAACGTCATATACAAGTTTAAAAAAAAATGAAAAAAAATATATACAAAAAATAATGTTAAAAAGCCTTCCCGACTTACCGAACTCCAAATTAATTCATTTACAAAATGGACTTATAAATCAAATTCCACTTAACGTATTTAACACAATTAACAAATCGCATTTCTGATTAGCCTCCACAATCGCAGCCGCCGCTTACATTAACGTTTTATAATGAGAAAAAGCATCAGAAGAGCGAAAAAAATGATGAGAATTCGGGACCTATCTTGGTATACTTGACAAACTCCGACGAATGAATGTAATGCCATTATGATTAGCATTATTTTGTTGGGAGGGTCGCGGATTCCGGTTTACTGGATAAAGCGAAATTCGTCGTCACAAAGAGGTTTTTTTTGACGTGCTTTTTAATTCCCCCCTAAACATCTGTGGTGGCTGGGACTCTATAGCGGCTTTAATCGCATTTGTTGCGCCACACGTTATTGATAGTTGAATGGTTTGTTTAAATATTTTGGTGATACCATAAAAGGAATATACGGCTGGTGTCAATATATTTAAGTGGGTTCTGTATGGTTGAAGAAAATGTAAAATAGACACTCAGGAGCATAAAAACTTGGACGCTGCAAAAATGACGATTATGAAAGAGGAAAATTTAATATTTACTAATAAGAAAAATCATTCAGCACTCTAATCTTTTTCTCTATTACTTATTTCAAATGTTGCTATGCCCAAGAGGGTCCATAATTGTTTATATTCATTAACACCTTCTATGGATTGTAATAAAGATTTGAGATTTGATCTGATGTGCGACTTCCGCTTCGACTTTCGACTCAATTTATATTATAAAGTATGCTGAAGATCACATTCAGATTCAGAAGCATATCATATCATTATCTTCAAACGCATACTTGAAATATATTGACTGTTTAATTTTGAAAGTTGCAGCAAAATATACTATATAATGAGCGTGTTTACAATTATATTATGGCAATTATGGTACGAACATTATTTATAAAGAGACTTTCAATAAAATTAATACGAAGTAAAAATCTTGAAAAGAAAATATTATTCAGCTTTATATAAAAATACACGAGTTCAATGCAATATTTCTGTTCCGTATGTGTTTGTCTGAGTATTTAGATAACAAGGTCCATGGATTTAATTTTACAACTTTTAAAGATGAGGAACTCTAAAAGTTCTTTACACAGTGACACGAAAATTTTAATTTATGTGAGGGATTTTAATAAATAATTATAGACGTGATCTGTAAACAGTAAGCTGAAATGTTTTATTTTTTAACGTAGATACTTTATAGTTCTTGTTAATCCGGTTACGTTTGTCATGGAGCCTTTTAGTACCAGCCCGACTGCACTAAATATGAATCTTTATGTTTAACTGTGACATTAATCACAAAAACCCCTTGATTTATGTTACTATGCTACAGCACGGATCCGTTTACAGTTCAAACTAGAGTTTAGAAGTGTGCTTCATATTCGAGAACAACAAAGCGTCGTTATGTATTTTATTAGTTTTACAATTGCTCGACGCGTGGCTGTTAATAAAATTATGACCGATGAGAACAAAAACTTAGTTTTAAAAGAAATACATTTTAAATATTGGCCTATTAATATTTCAAGTGATGCAAGAAGAATAACGTAATCATTATCCATAGTCCACACAAGGTTTCAATATCAGAACGACTCCTCATCGTACCTTTGTCGGCCGCATCGTATAAAATAGTATAATTAAAACTCAAATCGAAAATATCAACGTAGCTACGCGAGTGCGCATCCCATCGTGTGTCAGTGACCGCTCCTGAATGGGCCCTAATTTTTTTCAGGCCTTCGATTTGTGGGTTCTTGCTTTGTGATACAAAATTAATGATTTTTGGTCTGTGCTCCGCAGCGTCAGCGGGTACAATGGGCCCAGTGACAATGGTGCCCCGCTGTCCACGATATTGACGGAAGGCCGCGCGGACGAAGCTACCTACGCTCCTGCTGGCCTACCGGCCCCAGCCCTTTGTCCACAAGAATTTTAGACACGTCATGAACCAAATGGAAGCTCGTGAGAATAACCGCGATATCATATAAAAATAATTATTTAATTATACCCCAGATGCCAGTTATGTATTTGGACTCATTTTCTCAACTCATAGCTATGAACGCTGCGTGTCTTTATTATAGCGTCTCGTAAACTAATCAAAATGAGGTTGAAAAAATATATTAGCTGAAGCCATAACAGTCAGTAACATGAACTTACTTGTTTTCATATTTTAATTTTACCCAACTAATTTACAGACCTTTCATTGTTTAAATTATAGTTTATTTTATTGAATGCGAGTTGCGTGACCTCAACGTCTTTCTATACATTGGCCAACTGCTGCCACAATAAATTACATCATTCATTTCTTGTAGTAGTCCAAACATCTTGCTCCCGACACTATTGTGACTGTGTACCACAAACGAACCCAAACATTTAGGGTGGTCTCATTTTGTGACCACTATTTAACCCAAATACGTCGCATTGTAAATAGCCATCATTGTGGTCACCCCAGTCTCGAACATTGTCGCCTCTAATTTATAGCAATTCAATGTAATTTCATTAGCACCAAACTGTTTATAAATCTGTATAACCACAATATCAATTCGATTGACGACCGTCTGTTGTTATGGCCAATAAATTTTAGGATTATCTTGTCCGTGGGCCGTGATTAGGTGCCATCAATGTTTTGAGGGAAAGTCGAAAATTAAATCGTTTAAGCCCAGTTAATGGCGGGTGGACAATGGCATCAATACGTAATGATAAATTACGGCAATGAAATAAAATCGTGGTACGTCATAAATAACTATATTGAACACCCACAAATGTTTATATCAAACTTTTGACTGTCTGTGTGTATTTGAAACTTCACAAAGCGCTACTCGGGGTCCCGGTCTAAATAAAAAATAATTAAACCGATACTTAATAATGCCAGAAATTCCATACAAAATTAGTATCGAATTTATTTCAAATAAAAAAGGCATGTTCTCGAGGCGCGCTTGATCATGCTTCGCGCATTTTAAGCTTGGCTCCTAAATATCTGATCCGAGAATTTGCTATTTAAACGACGACAGGCGCACCCTTTATTCTTCAACTTTTTATCGAAAATCTTGACCAAATCGGCGTGTATCGTTGTAAACAATTCCCGTAATTCATTCGAGATTCGCTTTGCGTCTAACAGAGATATACTGAAATGACCAATCATGGACGTGCGCGGAATATCGAACTGTGATGTTTACTTCAGGCTTACCATTGTTGTCACACCGGCACCAACATGTTGGTAACTTGGTATATTAGCAATATTTATGAAGCCAATTTATAGGTCCCTTGTGCACTCGCCTTAGAAGGCTGTTGTCGTATTCCCGAACAAATGGTACCTTAGCTAATCACAATGGTTGTCATCAATGAATATTTAACTATATAAACATTAATAATTATGTTCGAATTTAGAGCTCATTACCAAGAGGAAATGAACCAGAAAACAACAAGGTCTTTTGAGCATTATAACTAAAATAATAATTAGTCTTAATTGATGCAGTTTGCAAACAATTCATAGTTCATTAATTCATATTTTATTTTTGAGTATTTACAGTAAACATATTTTGGTTAACTAAATTATTAATTAATACACCTATAAAAAAAACTTAACAAATTATGATTTGAAATGTTGAACTTAAACTGTTCCAAAAAATATCATAGGGTTATTGAATTGAATCGTGCGCAGGTATTAAGATTTTTTTAAAGTGTTATATTTATAAACAAAACTGGCCACATGCATTGCGCCTAGAATTTTTATGAACAAGAAGGATATCTAATGTACAACTGCGGACAATTGCGGTGCCCTTACGCACTTAGCAATAAGGTTGAAAAGTAATCAACCGCCAACCGCTCGGTGTACCTTTTTGTCGATGTAACATAAGATGTTCGCAAAAGAATTTCGGTGTGAACATTCACGAACACTGAAGTTCGATACGATAGTTACATTTGCTCCGAAATCGACTATTTTTATGTCCATTAGTTTAATGTGATTTCTTTTAGATGTTGGAAAAGCATGTTGGTACTTACCTAATGGTCTTATCCCTTTGGTAAAAGGTTCAAAAGTACGTAGGTGGAGCCTTAAATATAGGAGTGTTGTCGATTCAGAATTTCAAATACTTTTACTATCTTATCTAGGCAGGTACGAACACTGTAAGGTAAATGTAACACAACAACATAATCCTACACGTGCCCCCAGACCCCGGCTTCATAAATACATACATAATATCACGCCTGTAATCCCGAAGGGTTAGGCAGAGGTGTACCGATTAGTACACCCACATTTCGCCAGTTATATTTAAGTCTCATGTAATATGGGGCGAGCCTACCACCACCAACAGGGATAAATTCGGACTCTGAGACAGCTACTGAGGAATTCCTGATGAAAAAACCCATAACACTGCCCGACCTGGGGACCGAATCCAAGACATCAAGCTCCAAACTTTCGCAGTTATAATATTAGTAAGAGGTTTTTTCTTTCGTCTGTAGACCTGCAATTCTTCTCAAGACACCCTCACAGGTGATGTAGAACGATGATATATGTTGTCTCATGTTATTCATTCGCGCTGCTGGTTTCCCTAAATATTGCTGTGGCCACGTCAAGGGAAATGAGTGTTAACATACTGCCCTCTCGCTCACTTGCTATCGAATGCGCGGAGTTGACGCCCTTTGATGTCCGCCAAAAAACCGCCAATTTGGGTATCGCCAGGCAAGGCAAGCGGCCACGCCAACGACAAAGGATAAGCGACCCAAGTTGCCGTTGATATCGGATGAATGTAAACAGGGTATTAGAACAGTAGTAAGCCAAGTCCTTCTGGAATGCCGAAGGGCCATCTAATCACTACCACCCAACTTCCACTTAACATTTTCAAAAACAGAGTTTAACGACCTATTACTACGAAAAAACGATGAATAGCGGAAATTATACTGTCAACGATAAATTCAAACATAATTAGACGATTCCTGTAATTACCTCTCATTCTTGAAATTAACGTTAATTGGCTCATTAACATTATAACATCTACTTAATTTATTTGTGTGGAGATTGTTTGTGGAGGACAACAATGACATGAGACAACACATTCATAGAGTGAAATAGAGCTTTGCAAAGTGCTGTGGATAATTTCAGTCTTATTCATGAGGCATTTAATAATACCTACTTATGGGCATTTTATATCGAGTCTGTCGATTGTTTTTTAAATAGTCTATGGGAATGGGGACAATAAAGCCTCCTTGCTCGTAATCAACAGGGGACATTAGAGCTATAGGCTGATGATGATTCTCTTATGCAAATCTCTTATTTGGCCAGCATACCCGTTTCGCACATAATATTTATTTAAGTTCAAGGTTGCGTTTAGAGGCTTCTTTTATATCAGTAATCATACGTTAATTATGCATGTCCCGCGACTTCGTTAGCAATACTTTTTCAACGGATCCCTCATTTTTTTTAAAATAAATTATAAAGAAAAAAGAATTTTTAAAATCGGTTAAATAGTTTTTGAGTTTATCAATCACAAACAAAAATAGAAAACCAAAATACAAAAGAGTAAAAAAGGCAAATTATCTTTCTTCTTCTCGTATAAAATAAAAAGCATTGCCAAGTTCTGATTAGTAGTTGAATAACTACTCCTGCCGCATGCTATGACCTTTGCTTGAGGACTACTCATCATTTAAGATTAACTGTCAACGTCATTAATCTCAGCAACATTAACAAGACCTAACACCAAATACTTCACTTTATCCGTCAATAATTATATCATGAGTCAGACTATTTTATTTTATGTGCCATTAAATTTAACAACAATTGCCTTTTAGTGACGTGGAAGTAGACATCTTTATGTTTATACGTCGTTAAGATAAACTGTTCGTACGTTTCGAATGCAGGGTCCGGCTAGGGAGGGAAGGGACCTCTAGGTATCTCTGGACCCATTACCATAACTCAGGTGAGTTTCAACGCTATCGTTGTTATGGAGCATTTGTGAGTTGTTATAGCAACCCATGAGTTTTAAACTTGTTCGAAATGAAGCTTCTTAGATAAAGATGGTGGTCGCTAGGTTTGCTTGTGCGCATGACAATAGAATTGATTACGCTGAATGTAAGTGTGATTCGAAATTCAATTTGCAATAAAACTTATTTTATTTCAACTGTAATAACGTAGTATTTAGTGAAAAATTCTTCGTTATTTGAAATTTATCCCGTCAATTTGTAAAATTACTTATATTTTTAAAAATTGACAGGTGATATTTCAAATGTCGAGTTAGTTATTAGATATTAAGTTAAGTAGTAAGTATATCATACTTATCATCAATTTTAAAATGAAGATACCTAATTGTAATACATAATTAAATTCTAAACAAACCATTCCTAATTTAATTCGATTTTTAAAAAGAACTAAGTACCTATAATAATTATATTAATGCTAACAAGCATAAAAATATCCAAGTTAATGCAAAGCACCCAAGGCCAAGAAATCGTTAGATACTTAATTTCACTTTTTTTCTTCACCAGGTGTAAAGTCAGTTTTGACTATACTAAAACCTTTTCAATAAGCCTAAGACCACACAAAGATGTCCGTTTACCGCCAAGAATCACACTATTGTGATTGTCAAAACAAGATCGGTTACAATAAATCTTATTAAAAGTTCGGCCCGCCACAACGCCATTCATGGGCGGCCTTGATCCGACCTCAAAAGAATGGTTTGTTTACAGATATTGCTAAAAGCCTTTGTCGTGACGTACATCTGCTCTACCTACCTGAAGGCACGTGAGAGGGTAAGAGTATTCAAAGTATCAGATCTTGCAAAACTATTGCATTTTTTTTCCGAAAGTATCAGATCTTACAAAACTAAATCTACTTGGATTACTTACTCTAAATATTATAATACACATTTGCAATAAAAGTGTATGATAATATTTAGAGTAGTAGTAGATATGTGGTACTAGAACTTTCCCCCTGATTTCATCTGCGTAGATTTAACAACAATATTTTTTTTTCTTACAATTATTGATGTCCTCTTTTCATCTTGATGCCTGCCTGCCTAAGGTTTTTAAAATAGGTAATTTAATAGTCTAGTAGCATTTAAAAAAATATTATAAATGTATTAGAAATTACGATTCTGTCGGATGCCTCGAAAGTAAAATTATTTCTCCTTTGCGATAAGAACAATTTTATTGTATCCTAAATTGATGATAGAAAGGTGATTATTTAGTCTGAAATAATATTCTTTAGCAATAAAAATTGCATAAAAAGAATTTGAAAAAGCCGTGTAAAAATAAAGATACAATTTTTTGAAGCGGTTCTGATAAAAAGAATTGCTTGACGCTAATCACACATAGGGTATTTTCTCGGCTAAAACAAACAAGACAGCATATTAATTTAGTGTACAGTCTTTAGTAGAAATAATATCGCGGAAACTTTTTAAAACTTGACCTGGTACCTGAGTTAGTAGTTTGTAATAAGGCCGACAGATGGCGTTACTCGTAAATGTACTAACGATTTCTGGCTATGTTGAATGTAATCTTATCACAATCAACAAAATATGTGACTGAAAAGAACATAATGATATGTCCATTATGTGTAAAATCTAATCATAATCAGTCTTTGTAAAAAGGGGATTCCGAAATCCGGATTGCCGACAATATTGCCAACTTTCGTTGCAAAATCAAACAAAAGGCGAATTTTACCGAAGTGATTGGTATTTTATTACAATTCACTACTGTGTTTTAAAGAATCATCAAAATTGAACTAAAAAAAAGAAAAAGTTCGATTTTGATGATTCAATTTCTGTAGAACATAGAATATAAATTAACATTGGTAACCCCAACAACAGAAAATGCATTTGACAAACGTCAGTCGTCTCGAATAGGATCTTTAGCATTACTTTCTTTGTCTATGCATTAAATTAACAGAGAAGCTTAATTTTTTTATGCTGCAAATGTCTAATTGTTTAGTAACACAAACCTGTATCTTTGAAATACATTTTGTTTGAGTTTGACAGGAAACATCGCGAGCCATTGCAGTTGCATTCACTTTGTTTGCTTTGTTTTGAACGTAGTGCTCAACAAGTTTTGTCTGTGCTGTGTTAAAACAACATCCCAACAGAATATAATGAAAAATTAAACCTGCATTGAAATATGGATACAAGTTTACGATTATAGGAGTAAGTAGCAACTTTTTGTTTAAACTTTTTGAACGGTTATTTTCTATGTAACAATAATCTGACTAAGATAAAACTGAACACAGGAGCCCTGCTTCTATTTAATAGAACCAAAGCTTCTGTGTGTGATAACAATAGAAGTATAACTATAGCTTTTGTTTCTTTTATCATAATTAGACACATTGGAACTGTAGAAATGTAACAATATGAACTGAAACCTTTAGATTAAACAAAAACAACATTTTTTTCTGCAAACATCACAGGAAAACATTTCCCGATGTTGAGGGACAATAAATTCTAAATTGTAAGTGAAATGTGCCATTATATGTTAGCAAAATTCTTTTATCTGGAAATGTATTGTTGAAAAAAAAAATTGCTATCAAATTACATGATTAGTTACATCACACATTTTACTAGAAACCACAGGTGATTGACCACGAAAACGATTGCTTGTTGCCTGTTCAGGTCTGTTCTGCGTTGCATCACAAAATAATTGCATGTTTATGCAGTTTCTAGTATTAAAAGAAACTCACCTTCACTTCTTTGAATCATCCTTATATATTATTTATACAAGTCTGTTCTTCTACAATACATTGTTATGTTTCCTCATGATTAGTATGCTTTTAAAGAAGTTTAATTTACCAAGGAATCATAGAAAAATGCACCAACAGCAACAGTATTAAAGCTGAAACTAGATGCAATTCTATACACCTCGAAGGTACTAGCATTTTTATTTCTGGTGTGTTAGTAATTTCTACTCATTCAAAATCATGGCAATTAAATGAAATCTCAAACTAAAATTCTATTAGAATGAGGCTCTAATCGAATACGCAGTTATACAAAAAAAATAATCCTACAGTTTTCTTTACAAATAAAAATTTTATCAGTCAATTTCGAAACACATGGTAAAGCCCATAGTCTGATTTTTTCTTACCAATTAGATTTATCCACAGTCATGGACAATACAAAAAAAAACCTACAATTTTCTAAGACATTGTAAAATTGTAAATGCGCCAAATTGACTATAATAGCTGTGCCCCCGAATATCTGAAGGTCATCTTTCCATGCCAGCTAGCTTGCATTATAATAGTCATGTACTTGATTTGATTATATAATTAGACTGACATCCAGACATCGGTTTTGGTCTATTTTTATGGCCTCTCAATGATAATAACCTTGGTTCTAAAGCTAATAAACAAGTCTCACATATTTTCAATGGTGTTAAAAATACATTAAAAAAAAACTACTACTATCCAGCATCAATGTAAAAACTACTAATCTATGTGTGCAAGCAAAGTTCACACAAAGAGGTTTCATATTTCCATATTTATGGATTCAATACCTGCATAAATGGTGTTAAGACTAATGCAAAACATAAAACATTACAATAGACAAGCTTTGTTACTAAATAGTAAGTAAAACTAATGTTTATCAGAAATAAGTGTCTGTGGTTAATAATACAATGACAAACAAGAATAATGATCAACAACAGAAAAAAAAAAACAGGATAACATTGTGCCAAAATTCTAAATTGTATGTTGCATAGATCTTGAGGAAAACCCCTCAATATCAAAATCATTAGAGCATTTCCCAAACTATGGGTTGCAGATGGAGTGATGACCATCATGACTCATGCATAATGGTCCATCATCATGAACTAAGTGCTGAATCAAAACCAAATGATAGATAGACTATGGGTTGCTGGTAGGTTCCAACTGAGTATTGGGTAGGATTCATGACTTTGTTGAAAAAAAATTGGAAATAAATGTATTCTTCTCATAACAAAGCACTTCTTGTATTTACCTAATTAGTATTTTTGATTGTAACTCCATTTTGATTGGCCCCCACCAAGACTATTTATGTAAATATTTAAATTTGTTTTTTTTTTATCTCTAATTGTTGTTTCATGCTAGGACAATTATTTGCACCTTCCATGTTTATCTCTTTACCATCTTCGGTTGACTGTTAGACAATGCCTAAGGCATTAAGTCTACCTCTGTACTTTTATTGAATAATGTTTACAAAATAAAAATTAATAGATTTAAAAAAATCTTATTTGTACACCCCTTCATTATAATCATGCCACTTTTTTCTTTATGGAACCAAGCGGTGAGTGTTGTTTTTGATTACTTGCGGTTTAGTCAACTTTGGGATCCACTGAATTAGAACAAATCTAGTTGCTTGGTTAACAATACTAATACATTGTTAAGCCAGAAAGTGAGGTATTTAAGCGGAGTATACTATATACTTCTCAAGACTACCCACAGTGGTACTGAAATACATACACATGTATTTGTGTGTCAAAAGTTACTTTAGAAAAACATCCACTCCTTTAGTTGCTTACACATAAGTACATATTTTTATGTACTTGTAAGCAGACAACAATCATATCATCATTCCTAAGTTGCACTACTTTGTAGGTACTTGAATAAGCTACCTATTTTATCATCTACCTACAGTAGGACATAAACCTGCGAAAATGTATCTTAATGCCTTACATGAGAGTAGCAATTACATATTAAGTGTGTCAATATAATATTTGTTATCTACACCTGTACAGCCTAGTCGTCACAACTATTGCGCTATTATTTCGCATATTGCAATATGTTTCTTCAACTTAAAGTTTTATAACAATTTCAGTGTGCTACGCTATCACTTCTATCAGTCTAGTGATATCTTATTATATTCATTTAGTACTGTGTAAATAGCCATGTCAACAGGTTCAATAATGAGTTGCCATGATGCCAAAAGGTGCTAAAAAGTGGTTATATCTGTTACAAAAACAAAAATTGCAACTACACAAGGGTATGTTTTACTGTCATTTATTCATAAAAGCTTTCATTTTATTAGACATAAATTCTTGGTGTGTACTTTATTATTTGTTGCTGTAAAACTGGTTTCATATAGAAATTTAATAAATGTTGAAGCATATTCCTTTTACGATTTGGTTTATTATAATGGTAAATATATTTTTTCTTTTTACTATGTTCAGCGTCAGCTTCAAATTAATGTTTTAGACTAATAAATAATCATGTTTGATTTTATTTGAAGAATAATAATAAGGTAAAACCAATTTGCTGAATGGATTTAAAACCTGGTGCCAGGTCTATTGGCAAAACCGTGCAGATTTTACTGCCAAACCAATTTAACATTGGCACGTTGTATTAGTCCAACATAGAATAAAAACTACTTACTCGTAGCCGTTTTGGTGTTCACTAGTGAATTATCGAGTTTATTTTAATTTTGTTAAGGTTGAAATTAGTTTGACAGGGTAAGGTAAAATCGGGCCTGCGCCGACCCTTTTGTTTATGATCAATTTAATTTCGAAATTCCGAATTATGCTACAGAAAATTCAGGAATTTCATTCAGTGATTTATTTACCAACCATCTTCAACTGCGTTACTATGAGCTTCTTTGACTTTTATGAGTCATAACTTCTTTGAATTGCAAATTAATTATAATTTGTTGACCAAAATCTAGGTATTTATTACGTAAATAAGGACGTAGCTGGTAGGCCCACAACTTGTTGCCACCTGTTTCGTAGCCCGGACTCGGAACAACAATGAATCACATATACAGCACAATAATAGATGTTATTGAAGTGCTTGTTATCACTCTACTTGACCAGTTTCCGTTCAAATGACACTAATTTGCTATTGACTAGTACAAGATAAGGTGACCGTGGCATAGAAGCATAATTTTGTTTTGTCAATTATGCCAAACACTGTTTCAAGGTGGCGCTCATTAAACCAGCAGACCTGTCTTAGAGAATAGTGATTTTAAGTAAAATTTGTTGTCCGTTTACTTAAATTCCGCATAAAAACACTATATTAAAAAACGAACGTTCTAAATTACGACACCAAAATTGAAATTTAGTAGATATATGGAGAGGCTACTTCTTTTTTTTTAATGTGTATTTGTAGCACAATCCATAAGCTTATATTCGTTAATCATCCATCTAAATACTGTTAATTGGTTACAAACAATTGGCTTTTGGTCAGAAAGACTTTCAAGCCTGACTAAATTTAGTTACCATTGTAAACTAGACCAAATATTGGGTGATATTGAGACTATCTCAATATTCATGCTTGCATGCTTTCATGTTATCATCTTTCATCTTTGCATCTAAAGTCCAATTCTACTAATAACAATTTAAATTTAGTCGCAATCTCATCAGCGACAATCTATGAATAGAAATGCAGGAAAATTAAAGTCATTTTTGTCAAACCGAGACCTAGACTAGATTGCGATCATTCCTAAAATTTAGTAGAGTGGGGGGCACCCCTTGTGTAAGCGAATTGCGTATTTGCGTGTTATTATACCAGCTCCAAAACCTCTACAATAATCAATAAGCCGAGGAGTCGGTTTTGGTAATCTCTTTACCATGCATCACTTACGTGTCGATAGTCCTTCATTACGTCATTCAAGTAAGTGAAGCGATATCTTCAAAAATATTCACAAGATAGCGATAGATACCCCACCCAGGGCGGAAGGAGTCATTTGATGATTTTTACCACCTAAAAAAAAAAAAACCGCGAGGACCAAATCAATGATTCAATCAAGGCCTGTAGTTGCAGTCTATAGGCTGAACTATGCTGTGATTCAATATAGACCGTATTATATCAACCAATGTTCTATATTGAATTGAGGAAAAACATCTGCCTAACTTAAACCAATAACCACAAGGCTTTCTTGACTTGTTTAAGGAAAGGTGAAAAGCTCTTACAACATTAATTCTGTCAGTTGATGCGTAATATCTACGCCCAAAAATTGCGTAGTTAAAAACTGCGCAGTAACGAGCAATGCTGCACTTAAGTCCCGTTAGGTTTCGGCAGCGCTTATGACTAAGAACACGATAATACGACGAATTGTAAAAAACTTGATTTCACCACGTAGAACTCACTGCATGCATATTTTTCGATCAAACCAGTAATTATGCTTCGAGCTGATTAACCAATAAAATGTTATCAAACAAAATAGATAATATTTTATTGGCTATTCAGATTAAAATGAATAATTATGTGTTATACGTATTTTGATAACCGCTTATCATTCTGCATCGGTCAATGACATTTCCAACCGAATGGTTCATCATTATCTGTTGATAATTTGTTTATTTTTGCTGAGCTTTCGTGCTAGTTAATTAATCAGTCTTGTAGGTTGCATTTGTGAAAAAAATGTATGCTTTAGGTCAGCTTGCTAAATATGTATACCATACCGTCTTAGTACAACTCATACAAATGTTTACCCGTAATGGGTTTACCCGTGAGGATACTTTTTAGGTGTATAAGGAAAGAGAAAGTTTGGATATGTGCATACACTTTATATGTATAGAATAGGTCTTACTATTCTAGGCGATTAAAAGAACTAAATTGCCCGAAATAAAGGTCGATGCGAGATGCCTTATATTCTCCAGCTTGATAAAGACTCCTTTCGCCTGAAATGTAACCTGATGCAAAAATAAACATAACTAAGAGTATTATATTACAATTGTCACGACGTTATTGGAGATAAACTTTCTATGAGTCATGCAATGACTTAATTAGGCGAAACGAAAATAATACTACATCAACAAATTTCCCACGATTTGCTGTTAACACCGTCACAGCTGGGAGTGCAATATTATTATAGTCCTTAGGCGACCCAGTATCATAATTATAGGTATCTAGATGTTTCCGCAACATTGCTATTTAAAAGACTAGCTTCTGCCCGCGTCTCCGTCCGCGTCAAAGTTGGTTTCTCCATACGAACTTTGAAGCCCTGTTTCATCCACTTAGGGGGTGAATTTCGGAAAATCCTCTCTTATCAGATGCCTACGTTATACAAAAAACACACCCTCTAAGTTTCAGTTCTCTACGATCAGCTGTTTAGGCAGTGCGTTGATCCATCAATCATTCAGGACAAATCAATTTATATGTATAGTAGATAGAAGACTATGTACTCTTGTCAGTCTTCATTCAGCCTTGGCAATCGTACAATCATACAGCGGTCAACGACTTTATATTCTCGAATTTTACAACTTAAGTGATTACTTGTTTATCTACCATATTATGTAGGTGGCTTCTATCGGCAAGGTCGTATGTTTAAGTCATGGGCTATTCTCAGTGTGAAACTTAATTTACATTCGTGTACTCGTGCCTCGGATTGGTTGTAGATATCGTCTTTAAAGTTTTACTTTTTAAAAGTCCTTTTTTATTGTCTGTTATAATTGTGAAGGTGTGTTGAGTCATTGCGTTTTGGGTATCGAGTTTCCTGTGAGAGTTTCTGACTTTGTGTGTTCTTTCAGATGAAAAGCGAACCGGGAAAATGGACACAAGTAAGAGGCTGCTGCTGCAGAAGCACCAGCAGGACATTATCGATGATCTAGAAGTCGATTACATCTACGACGATCTGTTCACAAAACATGTCATTTCTGCTGAGGAGTTTGATCATATTCTGAATCTTGTAAGTACCTAGATTACTTAACTAGTATTAAACAGCCCGCGATTTCGTCTGTCTTCGTTTTCTTACGGATCCATATTTTTATATTAAATTGTAGCCTATCTAGGTATAGCACTAGGGATAACGTATTAGCGTCTATTCCCGAAAGAATTCTCAAAATCGGACCAGTAGTTTATGAGATTAACGCGTTTAAATAAACAAAAATAAACTCTTTGGCTTTATATTAAAGTATGTATGACACACTAATATTTTTATAAGCATTCAATTCTGAGAAAACCCACACACGCCGCAAGTATCAGCTTTTTATCAACCGATTTGAATGATTAACATTATGAGTTCCTAATATCAAAAATAAGTGAAATCGTAGTGTGTGATGGATGATTTGATTTTTTACCCATTGCAACGCGATTTAAGCAGGAAAATTAAATTTATTAAATTGTGCGTTTAACTATTACTAATCGTAATGTTTTATATTTATCTTTGTACGTTTATGAAACACATTTGAATCATTGTCCTATAATTTTATAGCAACAATTTGTATCAATTGTGTTTTAGTGACTTTAATTTAGATGTAGATACACGTTTATGTACATACATGTGTCTATGTATTGTGATGTGAATTAACTGTATAGAATATATATTCTTACTTTTAACAAGCTTACTATTTTACTATTAATATAATTTAGTCATAAGTTTTAACTAAAAACCGTAAACAAAAATGAAATAAGAACATAATTTGGTAATAAAATCGTCGCAAGACGTTATAATAATGTAATATTATGTTATTGAATGTCAGTCAGTTCACAGATTCTGTTGAAGGACGTCGTGTCGCAAAATAACAAAACGTCACAACATTAGTCTGTCTACCTCTGTAATCTATTATTTCTATTATTAAATAAGTAAAACAAATTCGGGTTAGTTACACCATTTATAACTCAAGAACGGCTGGACCGATTTTAATGATCTTTGATTTGTTGGATTTGTCTCCGCCCAAATAGCAAAATAACTAATAAAACATCGAACACATACGACATTTATTGATTCTGATTCGCTAAGTCATCCAGTCTTTCTGAATTGTTTTTTTTTTTATTGCCTTTTTGTTTTTATTATTTTTGTGTGCACATGGCCTGTGTCAATTAAACCTTTTTTCTTTCTTTAATTAAAAATAACTTCACAGACATCCCGCGTCGAAAAAGTACGATTCTTGCTGGACTCGTTGATCCGTAATGGTAGCAACGGGTCTTATCAAGGGTTTGTAGACAGCCTACATAAAGACTACAATTGGCTTTGGGAGAAACTGGCCAAAGAGAATAACAATTCGATGCCTAATGATAGTTTTGAAGACAGCCTTAGTAAGGGCGATGTGCCCAGACTACCGAGCCATCATGTGAGGAGAGCTAAAGTGGTAAGAAATCTATATTTTTTTGCTTCTTAGAACCAATGACGCCGAACACTGTGACTGATAAGAGTTGCTTTATGCGCTTGCGCATTGTCATCTCCATAGAGACTTACCTACGTTTTGGAACGAGCGACCAGCTGTAACTTTCTGACTAACTCACCGACTCCTTGACAATTGGTTACCGACACTACAAATTAATTGACATACTTTTTATGAATTGCCAATACGCGATTCTCCATATAGGTATTTTGTATGGCAATAGTGAACTGTGAAGTCATTTTTTACCAATTCAATTGATTAACTATTTCTTAATTTCAAAGGAATCTAAATTTTTTCCCAGTTAATCGTTTATTAGAATTTACAGGGCTTTTTAGAGAAAACAAGTGTACTTTAGAGAAATCGTGTCAATGAATTATAGGTACCTAATTTAAAAGGATTTATTTATTTTAAAGATTTAATTCAAATAAATACTTCGACTTTGATAAAAAGTCAAGGTTCAACTGTTCTACACTGTAGTACAAACTGTAAGATGTACCTTATTTAGTATCTAAAACAATCATCAATGAAAAGCTTTATAAGCAATACTTTTTTCGTACACCATTGATATTCAATTAGCTTGCGTTATCTAATGTAAAAACCAACACTTCAATCTCAAATATGTTAATTCGTGATTCACACGTCAACATACGACCGTTTTACAAAGACAATTCAATCAATGACTGATTATAAAGATGGACGCTTTATTTCGTTTATTTATGTAATACTAGTTCCGCCCGCGTCTTTATCAGCGTCAAAATCAATATAGGTATTATCCCATGAGAACCGTACGTACATTTTGCCGGGATTACAAGTATGTGTGTGCCTATGTGCTATTCCAGACATGTATATCTGTGCCAAATTTCATCTAGAACCGTTCAGCCGTTCTGGCGTAATTTAGTAACAACTACCATCCTTCTAAACTTTCGCTTTAATAACAGCAGTAAGATAGATTTTTTGCGGTCGATATCACAGTACCTAACTTGGTAATGTAAGATTTATTGATTGCATCAATTGCGAAGTGCGCGTTGTCTTTCTAGTGTTCATTTTGCGACGGAGCCGAATTACTTGAAGAGCTGCGCGTGCGACCACCAGTTTTATAATAATTATTAAAATGAGACTATATAGTTTATAATACAGAATGAGCTTAAAATGACATTGAATTGGTAAAATTAGTCAATCGAACTCATAACTCGTTAAAATTAAAAATTAAAATACAAACATCCGAATTGAGAACCTCCTCCTTTTTTATTAGTCGGTTAAAAATACCTATTTATGTTAAGATTCTCGTCGTTTTGGGTCGTAATTCTAACCATTCTCTCTCGTATTATGATTCTCAAGTCATGTCTGTTTGGTCACTGTGTCTCCCAGTAAATCGGTTTTAGCGATCAGATAAGTAGTCCCTCCACGTAAAATACTTAGTGGTATACCTACATCTGAATCCGGCTAGACTGGAAGCCGACTCCTAGTTAGAAAAAGACTTAATAGATGATGACCAAATTTGCATCATCCATTATTGTACGTAATAATCAAAAGTTCCCACCTGCGGGTAATCCTACTGTTGACTTGATGACTTTGTTATTACGTTTTTCCCCATCAATTATATATGAAATTTGTATAAGTTTCAAACATTACGGAATTTCCTAAGTAAAGCGTCGATCACAAGTTGCGAGCTAAAGGTGACGAATCTATTACAATAAGGGAAGGGCTGAGGGTTTAAAATAAATAACTGAATCGTACCTGCTTCCCTATAATCTTCATTCTAAAAGGCGTTCAAGTAATGCTGGGCACTGACCGTACCTACATTAAAATAGCCGTGGACACTTTATGGTACGGCACGCCCTTGGGCGGACCTTCAGTCACATCTTGCTGTCTGGCCTCATATTTTAATCGGCATAATATGAGCAATTGAGCTACAGGCGTGGAAAAAAAAATGTGGTCACGGCTATCTGAAATCGGCCAAGTGCAAGTTGGACTATGGAATCCAATCACGCGTCAAAACGACTAAACATCCTTTAAAACTTTTACCGTTTTAAAGGATGTCAGATTTAATTAAAAGCTACTATAATAATTACGGGCAGCGTTGTCCGGTTATTATGATTATCTTTGGGTGAGGCTTATTACCAGCAGTGGACGTCGTTCGGCTGATATGATTATAATAAAACATACAATAAATTGTATAATTTAGGTGCTGACATAAAACAATTTTAAACTATCGTTTTTTTTGTCCGAATTTGTGTTGTGGGCATGCCGACCGTGCCAACAACGGTGGATCCGTGCTTGTTGTTATTTTTATCAAATAAGCAACAACTAGTAATAATATAAAATACATGTTTTATAGGAACAGCATGTAGCAGATAGCCTGAAGCAGCTGACGCGACACAAAGTACTGGTACTTCACGGTATGTCCGGTTCGGGGAAGACATGTGTCGTCGTCAGCGCTCTAAGAGACAACCCTGATTTGGTCACAAATATCTTCAACGGCGTCATGTTCTGGGTTAATTTTGGCAACTGTAAGAATGACGATGACATTATTTTTCAACAAAGCAAGTGAGTATTCTTTTTTCCTTATTGTTTTTATATTCTGAGTAATGATAAAACTTTTTATTCTAACGCTCACACCTCGCAGTGGTTTTGCGTAGTACTGATACACATTAATACGATGCAAAATTGAAACGGAAAAACTCGGATGTCTTCGTAGAATTTCGGTTGTTCCGTTATTTTCATACTTGTGTTATGATGTTTAAGATATAAATTAGTGTAAAAGGTCTGGATGTGTGATGCGAGAATTAAAATATTTGTTCGTACAACATTGAACTATGTTGCTACACAAATAGAGTATTTATTACTATGTTAAATGCATACATAAATCTCGCGCAAACTGGCGCGTGCCAACGTTGGTCGGTGCAAACCGCGTGGTGCATCTTTTGGTGTGATAGGATCAGCCTGATTTCAATTCTTGCCCATCCAATCCACGCCTCGCGGGTTTGAAACCAACTTTATGCTTTAGCACAAGGCTGGCCAACTAAATTTCTAGGCGGGTCTAAATTTTTTACACTGGCGGCGCCAAAGTGTAACTACTAAAATTATTAAACACAAGAAAATCATTATCATCTGCCTAGCCTTTTCCCAATTATGTTGGGGTCGGCTTCCAGTCTAACCGGATGCAGCTGAGTACCAGTATTTTACATGGACCGACTGCCTTTCTGACCTCCACAACCCAGTAGCTGGGTAATACGAGACCCCTAGGTAAGACTGGTTGTCAGACTTTCAAGCTTCTGACGACTCGTAACGACTGTCAAAGATCTACGCATGACAGCCACACAAGAAAATATAAAGAAATTTAATTTATAAATCATCATATTTAAATACAATGGCGGGTTAATTCAAACATCTTAGAAGGCCACATGTTGGCCCGCGGGCCTAGGGTTGGCCTGCTTTAGCACACTGATATTTATTGCCTTTTCCCCTCCACAGATTATTAAGAAAAGCATCTTCGATGTACATGCAGAATTCGTACATGAACTCATCAATTTCCATGTCAAGCATCGGCTCCAATGGCGATAGTCACTCGTCCTCAAACTATGAGTGGACTATGATTGATCTCAAAGACAAACTTAAAGCCCAGTTCTCCGAGCCGCCTTTGAAAGAATGTCTCCTTGTGTTGGACGAAGTAAACGATAAGAAGTGTTTAGAAGCTTTTGATATTGGATGCAAGATTTTGGTGACGACAAGGGACACCAATGTGGTTGCTAATTATCATCCACAGATTATTAAAGTAAGTTATAACTTATACGTTGGTCCTGTAGCAAAAAAAGAAAAAATAAAATTGTTATTTTCTAAAATGTTATCTATTCCGCGTCATTAATGCAGAGGTTGTGCATTGGCCAAACATGAACCTATACACCTATTCACGCTGAGAACCAATACAGTTATTTTTTCAAAAAAAAAAACCTTTTATGTAAACATATCTACGCGGTAAATTGTAAAAAGTTAATCAATCATTTTTTTAATTTATAAAACCCACCTACGGTTTACCTGCGGTGGATGCTCACTTTATTTTACCAACAGATATTACGTAATTATATGATCGATCTTATACGATCAAGAAAGTAAGGTTATAGAAATACAGTAACAAATCACTGTTTAGAATTTGTAAAATATCCCATACTTCCCATTCTTTGTTTCCATATCCTCTAAAGACAAAAATAATACAGTTTTGCTTAAATATTATTTATGTTCTTAAGTCTTACGTATCTGAACTAGGTGACCCTGTGCTTCAGGCAAGAATACCTAAAATAGTTTTAAAAAAATATAGTTTTTTTTTATATAAATTGATTACAAAATTGTAAGTGATGGTTATTAATTAACAACTCGGATTATTACAAAATTGATCCTTTACGGAATACACATTGTGTTCGATAAACTACTAACCTCTATATTTCCCGTTTTATATATTAAAATGTAATACATATTGCGTCTTTATAGTGTAATGATAACAAAGCAATATATTTATATGAAAAGCAACAGTTGGTGACGTCATATCATACTCAAGCTGCGTGTATCTTTCCCTCTTAGGCTTTTATGTTGATTCATAATGGTCGGTGTAGTACCATAATTGGAAATAATACGTGTTGAATACTATTGTATTTCTATAGTTTACCATCTGAAAAGGAGATGGTATTTTCATGTCTGTCTACCAGAAATACCAAAGACGCTATGAATTTTACTAATGTCTTACAACGAAATAACAAAATACTCAAATAGAAAATGCAAATCATCTTCAAAACCACTGTAACAAAATTAACTTCCACATGACAAGGTTGTTGAAAACAATTCTAATTGCAGTGCAATTTGAGATAAGTGTTCTCGAGAATAAAGTGTCTATTCCCAAAAACCACTACGTACTAAACTTGTTAATAAATATATCAAGCAAATTTAATCATTACATCACGCTCGGTCATTGCCCCACACGTTATCAACAAAAACACGACAGAATATTTACCTTATATAAAATCCACAGATTGAAAACAGCCTGGAAGAGAAAGAATCTTTGGAAATCTTTGCGTTATCACTGGAAGTGCCTGTATCATCATTACCGTGGCAGGCTAAGAAACTACATGAGATTTGTAAAGGCAGTCCGTTCAACATCGGTTTGATTGGAGCGCAGTTAGCGGAAAACCGGGAGCGACTGATTGACGATCCCAAAAGATGGAATTACTACATCAACGAGTTAAGAAAAAAGAATCATTTCCCATTGTGAGTGTGGCTTTGTTTGTTTATTAGGATTTATTAGCTAATTGGTCACTGCCTCGTTGGTCAAGTGATCGCAAAGCGCGACTACTGAGCATGGGACTTGGGCTCGATTCCCAGGTCGGGCAAAGTGTTATTGGGTTTTTCCATTAGGAATGTCCCAGTAGCCGTCTCGGAGTCTGGATTTGTGTCCGGTTCATGGTAATAGGCTCGCCCCCTATTATATGGGACTTAAACATAACTGGCGAAATATGGGTGTACTAATGGGCACACATCTACCTAACCCGTCGGGGATTACAGGCGTGATCTTGTGTGTATTAGCAATAGAGTTTTAAAAATACGTTTTTTTTTTTTGTTAAAAATTGCGCAATATTTTAAGAATATCTGTTGTAATATTGCGCAATAAGTTCATACGTATTACCAAATGGTGAGCTGAGCGATGGCTTTGCGTGTCGCTGTCGCGCTGGTTCAATTCCCTCACGGAACAAATATTTGTATGGCCGGATAGTTGTTCCGGATCTGGCTGTTTGTGTATGTGAGTTTATGTTTTTGTAAACGCACCCACTATACATGAGAAATTTTCAGAGCGAGGCAACGTTTTTTTTTATATAACAGCTAATTCGAAATTAAATAAATTTTAATTTTTCAGCATCCCAATAAATCAAACCTACAATCCGATGAAAACAATTGAAGTGTGCATCAACTCCCTAAACGATTCAGTTTTACCATTATTCAAGAAGCTAAAAATCCTTCCCGACAACGTCAAAGTGTCTGCCAAAGTCCTGAGCAAACTCTGGAACAAGGAAGCGGCTCAAGTAGAATCAATAATGAAAGAACTGCGGAGCAAATCACTCATCATTGAGTACTACGATCGTGAACAGAGAAACTACATGTACGAAATACATGATCTTATTATGAAGTACTTGAAAAGTAAGGGAGAGGATGATAGCAAGAAGTTGCATTCAGAATTCTTGAACAGTTATAACTATAATAAAGCTTCCCCGCCTCTTGATATCATTGATGATGGTTATATTGCGTTTTACATCGGCTACCACATCAAACACACTGAAAACTACAATGATAAATGGGATTTGTTCAACAAACTGTTCCTGAATTTAAAGTTCTTGGGAAACAAAGTGAGATTAACTGGGCCAGCTGATGTTATGTCGGATCTACAGAACTATGAGAATAATATCGTCAAACATGTGAGTATTATTAGTATTTTTTCAAGACTTATGCTCGTTTTGCTGAAGCTAAACTGTCCTGTGCACATTTCGCCTCTTGTGTATCACGCTACGAGCGCCTCCCGCCTGCACCTCTCGCGTTTCCCGTTCTTATCCTACCCCGTGCCCCTGTACCCCGCGGTCGAGGACTCAATTAAACAATTTAGCTCTAACACTAGGCAACATCTGTTGCACTGTTGTTGGATTTTCAACTCTCGGCATTAGGCCGAGCTATGAGAATACAAAAGAAAGCTTTTGCTTTCACACAAGATACTAAATAGATCGACATGCACGTCCGTGGAAACAATTTAGCACCTTTATTTCGTAGCAGTAAAGGCGGTTTTTGTAGTTCACACGTTACTACTGGCTTGCGGTCGACCGCACATGAAGTGATAATACGTCATGCCTGCGTCGCATCTGCATAAAATAAAAGGATTGTTTTAAAATTAAATGCTGAAGATCGTAATAACTATTTCGATGGCAATTGCACAGCAGGAACGACAGAGGCTTCAAAAATTTATTAATGAGGCTGGCATACTCCTGTTTTTTATTCACACCTCTTGTCAACTTTATGAATAAAATATAAAAAAAACAATAATTGGTTTCGATAGGTCAAACTACCTCTATCTTTTCCAAGATCTAGTAAGTGATTATCTCTGACAACTTAATGTAGAACACTGTTAACTTAATAAACTAATTTCCTCATAAATCTCGATATAAAATAATAATATTCATAATAACACAAGGTCATTTTTACAATTAAAGTTTACTTGGAAGTTTTACTTCATAATCAAGTACCTTGCAGGTCTGACATTACATTTACTAGTATGTGTATCCTCCATTCAAATATGTAGTATACATATTTTAATTAACTTTCTTATCTTGCTTCTCGCCAACACTGCTTTTATCCAAGACAATTTAATTTCCAATTATTTTTCGTCTAATCATGCTTTGTTTTCGTAGGAGTTAGACAAGGAACTGATTAGCAACATCAAAGCATTCCTAAGCACCCATGGAACTGACTTATATCATTACCCCTGCACTGACATTATTCAAAGCATCCTGCAAAACGAATCTAAAGGCATTCTCTATTCGAAAGCATCGCAAATCGCTCAAGAGAATTGTAATAACAATGAGCTGTATTTTGATTTTCTGTAAGTATTTTTGTTTTTCTTTTTTGTGTCGTGTTTTTCCTTATTATTCATAATTGTTTTATTTTTATTTTTGGAGCTCATGGCTAAGTAATAACAGCCGCACGGGCAATCCATCAGGTTAAGCTACCCTTGCTGGGGTTGGTCCGTAGATGGGTGTCCATCTTTACACATCGAGACTCCTCCGTGCCTCGGAAAGCACGTTAAGCTGTTGGTCCCGGCTGTCATACTTGGATCTTTGACAGGCGTTACTGGTCGTCCGAAGCCCGAAAGTCTGACAAACAGTCTTACCATGGGATATCATATCATATTACTCAGTTACTGGGTTGTGGAGGTCAGACAGGCAGTCGCTCCATGTAAAATACTGGTATTCAGCTGCATCTGGTTAGACTGGAAGCCGACCCCAACATGTTGGGAAAAGGCTAGACAGATTGATTGTTTTTTTTTTATTTCAAGTTATTTTGTAATCATCTCACGCGTTTACTAATATTTGTTACGGCTGACCAACAAGCTACTAAGTTGGCCATTTTTTTGCCATTCATTCTAAACTAACTAAACACACATAGTTTTGTACTCAATTTACTTAGGTCTAGACAATAAGGGTAATAACAATAAATTACGGTCGGTCTATACAAATCTCTGAGGGTTTGATATCAATCTAATTACATTAGTATCAGGCCCAGACATCTTTTGTCACGCAACAGACGTTCGAATACCTACTACACCAGTAAGTATATGAATATACTAGCTTCTGCCTGCGACTTCGTGTGGTTTTTTTACTCGCGTTGTCTCGTGTTTGGTTACTGCTCTGCTCCTGTGGGTATTACAGTTATATTAAATATGAATTTTAGCCTATAATTTTGCTCATGAATCTGGCTATCATATACGAGAAGAACGTTTCCAATTCGATTGGAACTTCCAGACATCACTGCGTTTAAACAAAAAAACTCTTTAGGTTTATTATATTAGTATAGAAAGGTACAATCGCGGACAATTGCGGTGAATCACTTTTCAACCTTACGCCCTTAGTGATAAGGTCGAAAACTGGTCAACCGCCATTGTCCTCGGTTGTACCTGCTACCTACATCTTCGTTTGGTTGCGTTGGTAGTTTAACATTGCTCATTAATATTCCCTAAAAACTCTTTTAGCATAATTATGTAAACAGATTAAAAATAAAATTACTACTTCGCTATTTCAAAAGTATTATTGACTGAGATCATGTTGCCAGACTTATACTTTTAACATGGCAGTAATTTTGAGAAAGAAATTTACTTATGAAGGTATGCATACTTGCTTCTTCTCCAAACAAAGCTATCTTTTGGAAAGGACTAGTCCAATTCTTTTTTCTTGTAGTGTATGGAGTTCAAAAGTGTCTTATGGTCTAATTGAAATACATGAATTGATTTTGACATTGAGATTCAATACCGGGACCATTTTAAGGTATCACATGCAAAAGAGATGCAATATTTAAATTTTTAGGCACAATTATAAATTGCTAAATCTGACCCCAAAGGATATTTTTAAAATTTTCTAGGATTTCAAACAGCTAAGGCTTAATACTTATTTTTTGTTATCCACAGGCATGAACAGAACGTGGATGAGATCAAGCACTCAACCATTGATGTAAAGGAAACGATCACAGCAGTGTGCTTCCTGAAGGATTATGTACTTGTTGGGACTAACTCTGGTGTTATTAAGGTATGTTGTTTTTGTAAGATGTTTACATGAGATAATATACACAGTGCCGGATCCGGGGGGGGGCTAAGGGGCTCACCTCCCCCAACGTATCTGAGGTCTTCCGTGACATTATTCTAATTTAACTTTTTTTTGCAAAACAAACCTACTGCATTGCCATTCTCATAAATTAAAATGTTGTGTGCAAAAAATAGGCGATCAAGCCCCCAAACGACAGTCCTGGATCCGCCACTGATAATACAAGGTGCAGATTTGCATCCTAGGCAGAAGGGGCGATAAACCCACACGCAAATAACACTAAAAATAAAATATTCCTATTAAATTAGCAACCAGTTGATTTTGTCATCAATTTGTATTTAAATATTTTTTTCTATTCAGTTCTTCCACATCTTCACAAACAAACTGAGAAAGGAGCTCCGTGGCACTGGCTCACCAACAAAATGGATCGGCGTGTCGTGTGTTAAAAATCCACCAATCGTAGCCGCGCTAGCGTATGACGGCGTTATCAAGCTGTGGTATGTGGATGACGTAGATAGTGAAGAGACTGATGATATTATCGAAGAAGGTATTTTTTGTTTTATTTTTTTTTAAATTTTGTCTCGGTATGTGGAATATTTTATGAGCAATGCAGACACGAACATAAGTAATTAAGTTTAAATAAAACAACTCAAATAATATTTAAATTATTTTAGTCTGACCTTTTTTATTAATGTTGCCTCGTTAGGTGTATTTTAGATACGGCAGTTTAAAAAAAAAGCAATTCATTACACTTAGCACTTAAAATGATCAACATTTTACTCGATTAGATGTAAATAATGAAAAATAGAAGGGACATCGTAACTTTTCCTAAGGATTCAGTACATGATTCAAGACCCGCCAGCAAAGTCATTTTTTGTCGGTAATTAAAAACAAATCTGTTATTCCACACAAAAGTAACCTACCCTGTTTTTTTTACTAAGCGTCTAAAGTTATGTACAAAATCCAAAGTAAAAGTTTCCGTCACAATGTTCATTCTACTCCTTATAAAATTACTGAGCAATTATTCATCAATTTTTCAGAACCAGAAGAAGCCTACAATAATACCTATGCGGACACAGAACAAATTCAAGGCTCATACTTAAACTGCAGATGGTCAAACAACGAAGAATACCTGATCATGCACACGAACAAAAAGATCATCTTCTACAACCCTTCTCGAAATGAGAAGAACAAAATCTTCACGACTATTCAAGACTTCGAAAGGGACCGGGAGATCTTGTGCTGTATCCCTTGTAATAATGATAAGAATGTCATTGTTGCCACAGATGGCAATGCCAAGCGTGTGGAGGTGATCGATTTGAAGACTAAGGAAAGGGTCATTACGTTTGAAGAGACTGATATAGTTCTAGATATGGTTACAGTTCCTCGTAAGTAATAATATAAATCGTGATTTTATTATGACCGCCATATTGGATTTAGAATGACGTCACTTGTGTTTCGCTCATGAAGACCTTTCATTTGATACCCATATCATAGGGGTTACTATGGAAATTATAAATCGCCATTTTGGAACGTCCGCCATATTGAATAATCTTCGGCGACATTTAAGTAATTGTGCCAAATTTCAGCCCAATAGCTTCAGTGGTAGTGAATATTGATTGCATAATTCCAGGACACATGAAGTTAAATAAAAGCTTTCAATGAAGTATAGTATAGAAATAACAAAGTAATTAAAACTATACTTCTTTCTACTATAATTATAAACGCGAAAGTTTTTGAGAATGGATAGACGGACCATCCATCATCCATTTTTTTGTGTGAGCGTAAAAAATTTTCAATTTTCACTTTGAAAAATATTGTAATTTGGATCAATTTAAAGGGGATTTATTTTGTTTAAGAGATTTGTATGATTTTTTTTATTGTTTTTTTATTACAGGTAGTAACAAAATTATCACCTTAAAACCCAACGAAATTATTGAGCACGAAATCAGAGTCAACTCAAACGCGCTCAAACAGAACAGTTATAGATTTAGGCGAGTGATCCTTAGTGATGAAATTAAGGACAATCTGTCCTTCCTGACGATCGCTGTCAACAAAACTGGCACTCTATTGTTTGTGTCCACTGATGATAGTCGGATTGTGTGCATTGACTTGAAAACTTATACAAGGTGCTTTGGTGATTTGGAGAATCGGAGAGGGTGAGTTACCTGTTTTTATCCGACTGCACGACACATAGGAGGGTACTGTGTATATCAACCTACTAGCTTCCGCCCTCGATTTCGTCCGCGTCAATATTCATTTCTCCATACAAACTTTGGACCCCCTATTTGGGGGTGTTTGGGAAAATCCGTTTTTAGCGAAGAGCTAACAACTATAAACGTTTGTGGCGCTCTTGAGACCAAACGCGTGGACCGATTTTGATGATTTTCTCATCAAACGATTTCGATTGAATGTTCGTCTTCTTTCAGTAATGTAGTTGCAATGGCAGTAAGCGAGATGATGTGGGATGAATTCGAGCCCGGTTCTGACGTACTCCTCACAGGCACCGGCTGCATTGAAGACTCTGCCAAAGTGTGGTACTTGGATCCTTCTTATATTTCACAGACGGCACAACGGAATGGGTAAGTGATATAATCATCTTTACTTATATGATAAAGCTGAAGAATTTGTTTGAACGCGTCTCTGGAATTTATCGTCCGATTTTGAATTTTATTCCGCTGATCGGAAGCTTCGTTATCCCTGAGCGCTATATATATTTACTAGCTGCTCCCTGCGACATTGTGTGCGTTTTTCTTGTCTCCCTTGTAAAGTTGCAACTTTAATAAAAAAAAAACAATTTAATGACGGTACGGTTGCCGCAGAAGCTGAGCGATTGACGACTGCTCTGCGTGCCACGGGTTCAATCCCTGCACGAAACAAATATTTGTATGTCCTATGTGTTGTAGTTGTTCCGGGTCTGACTGTTCATGTATGTGAGCTTATATCAATATGTTTGTAAACGAACCCACGGCAAAGCAGAAAATACCAAAAAAAAAAAACGAACTCTACTCTTCTAACACAAGCCTCCAAAATTCCAGGCGAGTACGTCTGACACCGAAATTCGACGTCAGCTTCGTGAACCCCTTATCACCACATACGCCAAATTCTTTATCATCAAACAGTGGAACAGACAGTGTTAACACCACACCAAGAAGGCATCAATCGTTTAACCATAGAGAGGTACCAAAGACAGTGTTAAAAAACTCGATGAGTTTGGACAGGAGTTCGTTAAAGCCGCTCAATTTGAAGGGAATCTGCAATAACAACGATGGAGTACTACAACCTTTGTTAGCTGTCGTCGATGATAAGAATAATATTCAGGTATGTTTTACATTACATCATAACTATACGTTTAGTCAGAGGATTTCAAATTTAGTGCCAAAAAGTTATTCACACATAATTTTCAACTCAATTTGTAAAGTGGTTTAGTTCATTATTTAATTAATAAATACACAACTGAATGACTGGTAGAGAATGCCTAAGGCATTCAGGTCCGCCTTTGTACCGTTGCATAAAATTTAAATATATAAATAAATAAACTGGAGAATATTGCTGCTGTTTGCGCTGACTTACTCCACAATTATGTAGGATGGCAGCAAACTATTCAAAACACATATTAACTTTCTTCCTTATTTTTAAAAACATAACTGGCGAAATGTGGTTGTACTAATGGGTACACCTCTGCCTAACCCTTCGGGGATTACAGGCGTGATGTTATGTGTTCCTTACTTTCCAGGTTATGCGCGGAAGAAAAGTCCTAACAGAAATTACAGAAAAATCCGACGAATACATTACCAGAGTAAAGATCTCTCCTTGCAATCAATACATCATTTACGGACTGAAATCTGGTGCGGTCAAGAAATACACGCTTCGTACTAAAGAGAACATCGCCATAATGGATGTCTACAGCCCAGTGCAATATTTAAACTTCGTTAATCCTAACTTACTGATCGTTGCTGGTAAAAACACTTGTCTAATGGCTTATCGGTTCACTTTGGTCGGGGATTGGAAGCCAGAAATGATGCAAAGGGGAAATAATAACCTGGGCTCGCAGGAGATACTGAATGATATTCAGGGTGAGTGTTTACACGACTGTCTAAAATAATGTCATGTTTTTACAAGTCATTGTCAGTCTTCTTTCGAGTCCGTGATCGAAATGTCTTTTAAAAAAAAACAATAAAAAAATCTCTGTTTCTATGGAAAACTTAAAAATTCGGTCGAATTCAGCTTAAACACAAGTTTTCGAAAATGTTCTCAACTAAAGTCAAAGTTAAAACATTTATTTCAATTAGACCATTTACAGGCACTTTTGAATTGTCAAAGAGTCGGTCAGTTAGTCAGAAAGTTGAGGCTAGTTGCTCGTTCCAAAACGGAGGTAGGCCTCTATGGAGAAGAACGAGCAAGAAACTCCAAGGCACTCTTTTAAATTAGGTTTTTACAAAATCCTGGTTACATTATTCCTGTCGATTCTATATGTGATCACAATGAAGATGAATATAAAATAGTAGTAAAAAATTATAAAGAAATTAAAGCCATAGCAGTTAAGAGATGACCAATCCCAACTGACAGCACTCGTTCACGAGCATGACGCATGGATCAGCACCACCTAGCTCAACCATCATGGAGGGAGCCAAATGATCCAACACACGCGCCACCATCAGCGAGACATTTGAGTGAGCATGACAAGCTATCAACTGCCATGCTAACTTTTTAGACCTATGTTTCTTGCTTACGTATAGGAAGTTACTTGAAAGTTTGTATGAAATGCGTATTTCTTTTAACTTGATGGATCAACACGTGGGGTCACGCTGTTATTACTTAGCCACGAACTCCTCCAAATTAAGATACTGAATAATATAATTTTGTAAACATTTTTGCTTGGCCCAATATTCAGCTGCGACAACACCATCTGCTGACATAACGCAAAAAAATAGAAGAAGGAATTTCAAACACAAAGTCAATCTTTAATTTCTTTTACAGGAGTCAAGAAAAAGAACGGCCATTTAGACAGATTATCAAGTTCTAGCAGCGAGACAAGCATCAGTTCAAGAGACCGAGCATTCCCTAACGGAGAACACAAGAGTCTTTGCAAAGGCAGTGGCCTTGTCGACTGCTTCTTTATCAAAGACCTGGGTATCATCACGGTGGAGTTCAACGCTACTATCAAACTGTGGGACAAGAATTTGAAGTTACAGGAAATACTGAATGGAAGGCAAGCGGATGTGTTCATCAGTTCAGCAGCTTTGCAGAATAATGTTCTCGTTATTTGTGAGAAGAGGAATAAGGGTTTTCAGGTATGTGTGTGTTTGTTTACTTTTTATACCTAATACAAATGTTTTGTCTGTGAAATAAAATTGACATCTGAAAGATTTCTTTATCTAACTAATCGGTACATGAAAATGAAAGTTAGAATATGTAAAATTAATCTGTAACAATAACACATTTTGACGTTGACGACATGGTTTACATAATGGCTGAGCGATTGTCTGCTGCGTTGCGTGTCGCCGCGCCGGTTCGATTCCGACACGGTATAAATATTTTTATTGCCTACAGGCAATTGTTTCGGGTCTGGTGGATTGAGTGTGTGATGAATGTATGTTTTTAAATACACTCACGATCCAGAAAAAATAAATTTAAAAAAAATACAAAAAAGCATTTATATTTATTTAGTTTATTTTTCTCACATGTAATATTGTCGATCCGAGTTAAGAATACTATTTTTCATCAGCATTTTATCTACAAAGCAATTAAATGTGTGTTTCAGACATTCGAGCTCAAAGTAGACAATAAAGTAGAACTACATACTATTCAAGAATACAAACTAAACAACGTGATCGTCTCGTGCGATCTCACTGCGGACGGAAACGTTCTGGCGTTAGGACTCGACTCTGGGAATGTTGTTGTAAGTTTTTAAACACCACTTCTTGCATGCAGAAGCGTATCTAGGCAAGTAGGGCACGGGCCCCGAACATGGGGGCGAAAAAATCGTAAATTATTAAAATTAAAAATCAAAATACGACACTCATAGCCTGATTTATGACTGTTTTAATTATTATACCGATATGTTTTTTATATTTAGGTATTTTACAGAGGGGCGCAATTATAGGCGCCATTTTCTATTAGTACGCCCCTGCATGCTTAATAATAAAAGTATGATTAAGTATGTTTTGTTAAGCCTAAAATTAGAACCCTATTATCGGTTCGGTTCTTCTTAGTAAAAATTGCATAACATCTAAAACTAAATTCAGTCTTACATGTCACACTTAGACGCACACAAAAAAAAAAGTCCACCGTTATCACATTACATTTATCAAATCATTACAAAAAATACTATTTTTTTTTTTATTCATAAAACCGATGTTACTTTTGAGTAAACTAGTACATTTCGCGAATCTCTTATAACCTTATTTCAAATTCCATCGTTTCCTCTCAGGTATGGAACGTCAGAGGTCGACGTCAACTGTGCCTACTAAAACACCACAAGACCAAAGTCCATTGGTGTTCATTCTCCCCAGTCCCCGACCGTTCAAACCGCAACTCGATGACGTCATCACCGCATCCGGTTCAATCACCGTATCACTTATCATCACCAC
Source organism: Hoplodrina ambigua (assembly GCA_949774945.1). NCBI lineage: Eukaryota > Metazoa > Arthropoda > Insecta > Lepidoptera > Noctuidae > Hoplodrina > Hoplodrina ambigua. The sequence goes on from OX458973.1 coordinate 10,291,982, forward strand.
AAGATGATGAAACAGATGCGGAACAACCGCCGCTTGTACTGGTAACCATGGCAACGGAGATCGTTTGGTGGAATATCACGCAAGTTAGGAAGGCGCAGAAGTATAAGATTGGAAAGAGGTTTGTTGTAGTTCTCATTTCATCTATGAAAGCAAATATAGTATAATAAGTTATCTGACAGGACATTTTTTTCTTTCAAGTTTTATTTTTTTTATTTAAATTGAATTCATTGTTCTACTTAGTAATTATTGCTGTGACTGACGTTTCTCCCTTTACCTCATTGTATAAAATATTAGAAAAATACCAACTAAATAACAAAAGTTATGTAATTTGTCATATTTTTGAAATTACGTTTTTAGTATTTTTTGTGAATGTAATGTAAACTAACGGAGCTTATTATACGCTATCATTTAAATAACGATATCATTGTAACGTTGATTTGATCATGTTATAGAGCTATTCAAGATAATAATAAAGTCAAAGCATTTATTTCAATTAGACCATTCGAAAATCGGTCAGTTAGTTAGAAAGTTTCAACTAGTTGTCTCGTTTTAAAACTTAGATAGGCCTCTATGGAAATGAACGAGCAAGAATCTCCACATACACACTTTTCAATTGGGTTTTTACAAAATCTTGGTTACTAATAAATGCTTATCATACTTTCAGAACGTACAACGTTATGTCACCGATCGGCAGTCCATTAGAGAGTAGGTGTGACACACCAAACGCTAACAGCAGCTCAAACGCTTCATCATCGACCTGCAACTTCTTCTTCGGAGATGGTGACTACTTACCACAGCAATGTTGGAAGCTCATTTGGAAAGGGAAAACGTGAGTTTTGACTTATTAACAGGGGCGTAGCTACTGCCCCAAAAGCCCCCTCACCCGAACAAAATTGATGGACGCCCTCAAAACGACTCTTTTCATATTTAGGGATCATAAGGAGAGTCTCCTAAATATAACATGACATAACATCACTCTTGTAATTCCCAAACGGTGGGCAGAGGTGTACCCATTAGTTCTCCCCCATTTCGCCCGTTATATTTAACTCCCATGTAATAGAGGGCAAACCTATCGCCATCAACCGGGCACAAATCCAGACGCCGATGCTGCTAATTCCTGATAGAAAAATTAAATAACACTTAAAGTCAAAGTCAAATCATTTATTTTAATTGGCCTTTATAAATAAGGCACTTTTGAACGTCATTACAAGAAAAATGAATTTAATCTAGTAACATTTCTGTTAAGTTATTATTATGTCACGCATGTCATTGTGTTAGGCCATTATAAGGAACTTTTGAACGTCATTACAAGAAAAAAAAATTGAATTGAATCTAGTAAAATTTCTGATAAGTTATCACGCATGTCATTGTGCAACGCTAAATTATTCCAAAAGCTATATTTTCCATGGTCTAAAACCAAAGAATACCACTCTAAAAATTCCTTTGCATTCACAGGTGCAAACAAGGTTCCAAAAGGAAAGAAATACTAGCATGCATCAAGCTATCAGGTATGAACGCGAAGAGGCTAAGCCACGACGATAAGTTCTCATGTTTTGTAACAGTCGACAATCCTGGCCATATCCATATCATGAACGTAATGAGGTCAAACAACACATAGCACCGCCACAAAAAAAGTTACGCTAGTTTAAAAAGAGAACGCGTTATAATCCTAAAGTGTCAGAACGTGTGATATTTCCAACCGGCCAGGATTGTACAGATTAGAATAATTCTGATTGGTTAAACGTGTCATACGCTCCGAATGCGTTCAAAAACGGTTTATGCGCAAAGTTTCTCTTTTATGCGTTGTATTATTTTTTATCTATGGTTACGGGAAGCATTATCCAGACTACCCTTTTACCGTTAATAATATAAAATAAATTATTACGGTGCTATTACTACTTATTAGATCATTTAAAAATACATAAAAATGTAGACATTTGCTTCTTAAAGAAAAAATATTACATTTAAAAGTGTGGCAATTATTTTATGTTTTCGGAATTTTGGTGCGTTCGGAAAACCGAGCGAGATAGACAGCAACACACTAGAAAGAGGCCTCATCCTGCAGTTTTTTTTCCTATCGATGTCATGAACGGTAAAAGGGTATATACTATTACATATCAATTATTAAGACAAAATAATAATAGTTATGTAGTTAGTAACGGCTCAATGAAATACTTAAGAACTAAACACTCACTGCCTTGAATGCATTTATTTTTATATAGTACTTATAAACTAAACTTTTATTTCCAATAGAAATTGCGGTTGTTCTAAGTTAAAAAAAATGGGCGCTCTATTATCTTGAGTTTCGTTTCAATGGTGAAAAAATCATGAAAATCCGTTTATTCGTTTTTGAGTTTATCGCGAACAAATAGACGCGGCGAAGGACTTTGTAATATGTAGTGACTTTGATAGAGAGAGCGGGACCATTAGTACTAAAGCTATTAGATATTTTGAATTCCAAAAGCGTAAATGACAAGTACATACTAAACTAGAATATTATTTGAGATTTCCACTTCTCTGTGCTAGTCCAGTGCATTTTTCCTAACCACATTACAGTAATGAATACTGCTTCTCGTAACTTTGTTATACTAATCATGAACAAACTGTTATTTTAGAATAATACACTTAAGTATGAGATTATTGTAATGTTAATCCCACCAGTTCTGATATTCTTTATTTGATTTGGGTGAACTATCTCCTTGTTAGTCGAAAATTTTATTCCTTTTTTAAATATTTTTGAATAAGTAGATGCAATTAAACGAATACTGGATTTGGGTTACCTAGATCAAAATAGCTACTTTATTTTGAATATTTTTGTTCAATAGATAATAATTAAAATCAATTATTTTATTTTTTAATGAATACAAAGGGTTTCATTATTATTACCCGTTTGGTATTCTAAAAATGTTTGCAATAATATTGATTATGATGTAGAGAAGTATCGACTATTCATTCACTATTATTATAGAAAGTACTGATTAGTCGAGTGAAATAAAATTCGGTACATCTCTAAAGTGTCGTATCATAGTTACGTATGAAATATGTGCCATTTTTCGGCTTTATTAAATGATAATTTAATCAAAAAAGTGTTATAAAAGTATTTATACTTTCAAATGATTAAGAGTACATACTTATATGGGCAGTCCTTGTTTGTCCACTATGAAGAAGAAAATTCTGTAATAATGTCAATATAAATTCCAAAACTACTCTCTAAGTAGATTTCTTAAAATTAAATATGTAATTATCTTTAAGTCCATGATAGATCTCTCTGTTAAACATAAATATAATTTTTAATTATGAACTAAATAATGTAATGGTGCTTAAAAATTAAGACGTAGTTTATAAAAGTTTATAATATTTACCGACAACTATGAATGTGTAGAAATATGGGACTATTTTCTGTTAACAAAATCAAAACTCCTTATGAAATTCGTAATGTATTTTAAATGTAGACTGATTCGGCGTAATCTATTGAATGAACCTAGAGCATGTGAACTGGAAACGGCATAGTACGAGACTTTTTTTTTACTAGGTACCTAACCACGCACAAGTTTCCCGTGACCAGAACGTAGTATTGTTTTAAGTTGAAGACCAATGAATTATAAATGTCGTATCCCGTGTTAATGCTCTAGGTTTCAGAACAAAACGAATAGGGAAGACAAAGTTGTGAAAAGAGTAGAATATAAGTTTTTTCTTCTGGTGCACTCATTCAGTCGTAGAATGAAACCACTGGGAAGAAAAAAAACGTAGAACAAAAACGAACAACGATTTATTTTGTACATAATGTTATTAGAAATCTTATTTTAAAGTTGGATTTATATACAGTAAAATAAAAATTATAATAATTCTGAAATGAGACTTTAACCTTTTTTGCAGTGGTTAGATTCAAAATTTTGTTAATGTTCTAGAAAATTTTAGTTTTATCTTAATTTTTTGCCACTGCACAGAAAGGTTAATCAAAAATAACCGCCCAATGCGTACCTGTACGCGCATGAAGTAAGGTTCTGTAGTAAATACAAAATGTGATATACGTAAAACTCATCATGACTGTATCCAAGATCCGCCTAGTGTACAAAATCGATGACAAACTAAAGAGAAATGTTGAACAATGCATTCGAACGCCGCCGCGAATGCAGCCTAACGGCATCCACTGCTGCATATAGGCCTCCCCTAATTATAACCACAATTACCGGTCTTCATCCAGCGGTACTTTATTTTTTCTACTTTTTTTTGAGTTATTTATGGCAAGGTGTATGTTTCAAATACCCATAAAAAAAAAACAATAGGGAAAAAATGATGCAATTTCGAATCCAGATTGAACAACAATCCTCTTTAGACTACGGAACCTTACAATTATAATGCTCAATTCGTGTTTTTACAAATAGTATGTTATTTTTAAATGTTGTAATGATATCAAACTCAGCATAATTTTTAAATGTCAATGCAATCAATAATGTTCTACCGTCTCAATTTTTTTAGCTAACATCGAAATTAAATTTTATTATAGTAATTGGTTTTGTAATAAGGAAAATATTTTTAAATATATTTTTTGATAATACGTTATTTTATTTTTTGTTTCAATTCCCCTATCACTAATAAAACTAGTTACCTGAATAATTTATCTTTGCAGTCATTGTTTTATCACTACAAAAAACAAACGGATGCATGCAGGTGTATGGATCTGTCATGTCATGCAGAGCGGCCAGGACGCCTACGCCTGTATCTTAGCGATCTTCGAATATATTTTTAACCGACTTCTAAAAAAGGAGGAGGTTCTCAATTCGGATGTTTGTATTTTTTTTTTAATATTTTGGAAAGCAAATCTGACAAACTGTTTTTAACTCACATCCATAATGGCGTGGGGTATATTTAATTTATTTTTCAGAAGCAAGATATAATTTTATTTTAACATGGCAACATTATTAGTGTGGCCTTGCATAACTTCAAATCACCCATATATTGCCCATAACTTAGGACCGCAAAATAATTGGATTATTAAACAATAAAAATAGTTATAGATAAAGTTAATTTTGAGTTCAATATTGTTATTGCCATTACCTGAGATAAAAGATTTTTTTCGTTAATTTTTAATCCTACTAGTAAAAAAAATCATCTTATTCCTTAGTCCGTTAATATTAATTAATAAAAATATATTCCTTTATTGATGAAAAACTTTTTCTTTTAATTATTCGAATTTAGTTTGTGAATGAATAAATAAATATTGCCGTCAAGTTTTAGCCTAGTTCCCACATTAAACAGGTAATTCTAATAAGCTGGCAACATTAAAAATTTGAAATATCTATTCAAACATTTTAAACTAACGTACTTTTGGAATCGACTGTCATTGAATTTTGATTTTATTCTTTTTATGAATAATTAGTTTTATCTCTATTGAGTGTTTGTCGTGCGTTTATGAATGATAAAGCTTATGTTATTATTGACGGTGTTTGATTTATAAGGATTGTTAGTGTAGTTAGTGATTTAGTGGAAGTAATGGCCCAGTTCAACTATCTGAATGAAATAAATAGTTTGGCGACAATGGATGGGCCGATAACTCGAGGTCCGCTTCAGCGTTGGGCAAAGAAGTCCAATAGTGAAAACATTAATCCATTGAGTACTTCGTTTAAGAACCATTCGAACGTGAATTTGAGTGCTTGCAACCAGTCGATGCAAAAGTTGTCCCTTTCTGCGAACCAGAGTTGTAACAACAGCGTGCTGTCTAGTAACAAGACACCGACGCGTAACGATAATAAAAAAGGCAAGAAAACGCCGTCTAAGAACAAATCTCCAGGTAAAGTTATTGAAAATAACCTTTGGACAACATTTTGTCTTAAAAAATTTGCATGGTGTTTTGAGCCGTTACGGCTGTCTGTGTGCGCTTTTACAGTCGTAAAGTAAATTCTCTAGTAGTAATAGCAGTTGTAAAGCTTATAAATATCTCCCCATGTCTTGTCTGCAACAGCTCCTTTACTTTGCCATGCCCACTACATTGCCTTAGTCAGTAAGCACAAAGTCTTGAAGGAAAAGTTATCCGTCTATACCTTGCAGGTCGCTCAACGACGCCGACTCCTAACAAAGCATCAAAGACTCCGAACAAAGCTGATAGATTCATTCCTTCTAGAAGTAATTCTAACTATGACTTGTGCCACTATATGGTAAGTTTTTATAATATAAGAAGGTTCTAGTGCAATGCTCTGGATTATCTGTGTAAGTATTATAAAACTATATTGCTTGGAAATGGACACATTTCTGTACTATTTATTCAAAAAAACACAATCATTCTTCAAAAAAACACAATCCATACCGAACTCGCTGGTCTTACTGGAGACTTCTGAAGAAGAAGTCGAGCGCATAATCAGAGACCTTCGTTCGGATTGTGCTTCGGGTTGGGACGGTATTCCCCCAAAGCTACTAAAATCTACTTGCCACATCCTAGTTCCTCCAATAACTCATATCTGCAACTTATGTTTGTCTACAGGTATATTCCCAAAGGCCCTTAAACGCGCCCTCGTCCATCCTATTTTCAAATCAGGTGACAGAGGCAGTGTCAACAATTATCGCCCAATCTCGGTACTACCAGCACTGTCAAAAATACTGGAAAGAATACTATACAAGAACCTCAACAACTACGTAAACAAATTTAAACTCATCTCACAAAATCAATTCGGTTTTCGGGAGGGCTTATCCACAGAAGACGCTGTGTCGGCACTACTTAATTATGTTGTCGATAAAATCGACAATAAGTATAAGTGTCTAGGTATCTTCCTTGATCTCTCGAAGGCGTTTGACACTGTCTCTGTTCCTATCCTCCTTTCCAGGCTGGAATCGATTGGGGTGCGTGGTACAGCTCACGATATACTCAAAAGTTTCCTCTCTGACCGCACACAGTGTGTAAAGGTAGCGGATGTCATTAGTAGCGAAGAATCGATAGAGTTCGGTGTACCACAGGGAAGTCTGATAAGCCCTCTTCTTTTCTCCATTTACGTAAATGAGCTCTGTGAGCTCACACACCCTTCAGCATGTCTAGTAGCCTATGCAGATGACACTGCAATTGCGGTATACGGCCATGACTGGCAGACTACAACAGACATCGCAGAAGCGATATTAAGGCAGATCACTGACTGGCTGTCTAAAAATAGCCTCACTCTAAACGTGGATAAGACTAATTTGGTCACATTTAGTTCTCGACCTTCGAATCAACCGGCCGAACACTCGATCACTGTCATGGCACACCAATGTAACACCCCATGTCGAAACTGTGCATGTCGTACCTTGAACAGAGTTTCGATAGTTAAATACCTCGGACTCCAGCTCGATGCCTGTCTATCATGGAAGACCCATCTGCAATCTTTGTCGTCGCGCATCAGAAAGCTCATATTTGTGTTCAAAAAACTAAAACTATCGGCCCACATTAATACCCTAAATATGGTTTACAGCGCTCTTTGCGAATCAATTGTAGGATATTGCATCACTGCCTGGGGAGGAGCTGCAAAGACGGCAATTATAGAGGTAGAGCGGGCCCAACGCGCTGTGATTAAAGTTCTGCTAGGAAAACCCCGCCGCTATCCGACACTTCAATTATACTCGGATCACAAATCCCTAACTGTCAGACAGCTGTTCATTCTCCGCACAGTCATTCAGAAACACGCTACTCTTTCCCCTCCAGACGTCTCCAGGCTCATCCAAAGGAGAAGACCCATTCCTGCTTGTCCGAAAGCACAAGTAAACACAACCTTTGCACAACGACATAGTCGATTCTTGAGCTCTCTGCTATATACCAAATTGCACGCAAAACTCAACATCCATTCTCTAAACACTTATAAATGCAAACACAAAGTGAAGGAATATCTAATGTCGCTTGACTACGACGATACAGAGGAGCTTATCAAACCCTTGTAACGTGTGATCATCGATCGCTCCAGTCATACTTACCTGCTACCTGTAGCCTAATTTTGTCTGCTGCCCTCAACACAACAAATCACACTCAACACATACACAACACACCACACACACACACACACACACACACACAACACCACACGCAGTCACAACCCTACACCTCACACATCTCTTTTCACTCACCTTCTCACACACACCTAATTAAACTCACCCAGATTTAATTTGTATCACATTACAATATTTTACGCTTGTTGGTTTTTACCTTTTACCTTAAATCTTTAGAAATATTTAATATTTAATTGTCTATTATACCCATATTTTTCATGCACGTATCTACTTATGGATAGGTAAAACATACTGTTACATCAACTGGACGGTTGTATGCCCCCCATAACACAGGATTTTCCTAGCATGGGGGACATTAATCTATCTACTTGACCTTTGTTTTATTTTAAGTGCCATGTCTGTGTCTACATAATTTATGTACTATGATGACAAATAAATTTATTATTATTATTATTATTGTAATTTTCAACCTTTAATGTACCTACATAAGTTACCATTTTTGTAAAGAATATTTTCTTAATTTTATAACTTATTCAAAACAGACAAAAAGTTAATAATAACTTTCCATTTGTATTTATACTAATGAATAAATTATAAATCAATAGAAAACTTATTTTAAACTTTCCTTGGACTTGCTTATGTTTAATAATTTGTAATCTTTTACCATCAACAAAAACAAATCATCATTTGAAGTAAAGAACCATCACACATATTTCTATTGTAAAGATTGTTAATTCTAAAATTATTCCAACCAAACATTTATTATTATTATTTATAACAACTCATACTCATGTTCATAAACATAGTTGAGCCGTGATGAAGACAAGAATGAAGAAGTAGTAGCTCAAACAGCAGCAGGTGAAGCGATTGGCCGAGCACTCACAGACACAGAACCTGGACGACTACTGCAGTACACCTGCAAAGCACCAGCTGCTCCTGAAGGCTATCAGAACAGACTTAGAGTTGTGTATTCTCAGGTATATCTGCTTGCTTACACTTACATTATGCCATTCACTAACAAGTTTTATTAGTACAGTGTAAACTCCTTACTGGCAGTGCTAGACTGCTGATAAAGCAGCAATTTGCTCAAGCGGCCTCCATTGATTAAAACCTCTTCGTTTGATTCCCGAATGGCACAAATCTGTAAATGTACCTACAACACATGAGAAAATAATAAATGTCATACAGAATTGTATATTGCTTGCAATTTTTTACTCCATTTCTGTTGCAGTTTTGTCTATTATCAATTATTCAATTAAACCTACTCAAGCATAATATTTTGCTGCTCTCTGCACCATCTCAAAGCGAGAGAAAATCATAGTAGAAGTCAAATGTGCCTTTAATTTGGAGAATGAATATAAGACAAAGAAATTATGCATTTAATATGTATTTGATTAATGGATTTGATTTTGGGAGCTTGCACTGTATTTTACAATCCTGGGGGTACTTTTGTGCTCATTGGTGCTCATCAAAACTTGTAAACAATCACATTACTATCATTACAGCTTTTTTCTTATTCTTCTGAGCTATGCATTAAGTAAAAAAAATATCTATTGTATGTTTTCTTTTATGTAGAGGTGGAGGGTAGGGCATTATGAAACAGCCTTTTTTAACATTGCCTAATTTGAACAAAAATATGATACTACATCTTTTTAGGCCTACCCTGCAAAACTGCATAATGTTGAAGTATTTTTCAAATAACACCAGCTTACTATTATTGTCCTCCTGCAGGACAAGGGCACCTTCTCAGACAGAAAAGGCATGAGCTTTGATCACCAAGCTTGCTCAAGGCGGATTGGCAATTCTAGACTAATATAATAAAGTCAAGTCTTCCTGTTCTGTCAGTTATGTGGAAGATAAACTGAGAAAGTACATATTGGTACTTGCCCAGATTCTAACCCATAGCCACATGCACGAGAGGCGAGTGGCTTAACCAATTAGCCATAACAGCATTTCATTGTATTCACTTCTAATGATAAAATAATGTTCCAGGCCAAAGTTCCATCTTCAGTTAAGAATACGACAAGATACATTCCACAAGCTCCAGATAGAATACTGGATGCTCCTGATATTCTGGATGACTACTGTAAGTTATGAGAATTTTTTTCTAATAGTTATTTTTCCAGAAAACTATGATCAGATTGTTAACACTATAACATAATGTTGTCTCGTTTTATAAAGTGATTTGGTGATTATTATCAGTTCATCACTTAATGAAAATGCTAAATATACAGTTGCCTTTGGGCAACTGAAGTTTTGATACTTGAAATCTTATGTGTCAGTATTTTCAAAAATTTACAAAGTATTATGAAACGCCGTCGTAAATACTACAGCACTGGTCTGCAATATCACACACATACATACATTGCCAGTCTTAAATTAATTGCCAGATATCTTAACTTACATTCTAGTTAAATAAAATTCTTCCTTTATTATTATAAACTTATTCCTCATTAAATAGACCATATTGTTTTTACACGACATTCCTTCCTGCCAGACCTCAACCTAGTCGACTGGAGCGCTTCAAACATCCTCGCCGTCGCTCTAGGCAATTCTGTGTACCTATGGAACGCCGGCTCAGGCCAAATAGAGCAGCTTTTGACTCTAGAAGGCTCCGAGACTGTGTGTTCAGTGCAATGGGTGCAAGGAGGCGGGTCACACCTCGCTGTGGGGACTTCTGCGGCGACAGTTGAACTATGGGATTGTGAGAAAATTAAGAGGTTGAGGGTATGTAAAGATATTGCTCATATTATAATAATATCAATATATTTCTACTTGTTGGTACTAATTTCCAAAATAAAGCCAGATTTTTCACTGTGCTCTTGGCAAAAATCAATCAAGTTTTTTGAATTATTGATTACTAACTTTTGCCCGCGATTTCGACCGTCATCTTGAATTGCTTAGTACTATTTTTACTCATGTAAGTAAAGTACCATAACCACACATGATGCCAAGTGTGTATGAAGTTATTGAGTAGCCTGGCGCCCTGTCAAACTATTTTTCAAATCTACTTCGGGCTTCAAATCACCCTCACAATGTGAAGCAAAACAAATAAATTTATTGTTATTTTATTAATTTAAGCCGTGAAAATATAAAGTAAATGGAGACGATTCATGCAAAACAATGTAATTTACTCAGGTAATGGACGGCCACACTGGCCGAGTGGGTTCCCTCGCGTGGAACATGTACATCGTTAGCAGCGGCGCTCGCGACGGTAACATTGTGCACCACGACGTGCGCCAGAGAGACCACGCTGTAGCTACCATACATGCGCATACACAGGAGGTATGTATTACCAGAATTAACTGTGCCGGGGGGCAATGATTGAATTGAAATATGCAAGTTCGAAATCTAATCTCAGTCTGTGCAATGCCTCTAATGGTCCTAACGTTTTTGATTATTTTTCTTTACGATCATAGTAATTACCTAAACATTTGAGTGGTGCCGGTACCTAAAAATTTTTGACAATGATCGTCACTGAGATGAGGTTGCGATCTGTAGTTGAAGTTAATACCAAATTCCAATACCAATGAGTACCTAAAATTATCATTAGAAATTTCTAATGATAATTTTAACCGTCCATTGGTATTGTGCTCACTTAAAGACTTTTCTTTAGGAACTTGCATGTATTTAGAAGACTAGGCAAAATGTAGTGAAAATTAACATCTATTTTATTTACAGATTTGCGGGTTGAAATGGTCCCCTGATGGTAAATGTCTTGCTTCGGGCGGCAACGACAATTTACTAAACATCTGGCCTATTGCACAAGGACAACATTACTCGCAATCACAGTACCTGTATTCATTCAAGTAAGATAATGTATTTAATGAAACCTTTAGATAAAAGACAATCGAATTGCCCCTTCCATCCAGCCATTTATTTATAATTTTAAAAGATTAAGTAGGCATAATAATCCGTTACTCGCCAAATTTATTACTAAAATAAAAAAATTAAAACAATCAGCAACCTCGTTGTTTTTGTAGAAAGTGACGTGCGATATTAAACGGCAGAAATTGAAATTTGAATATCAAATTTATAATATCAATATTGGTTTTCGACGAATTCAAAAGACACCAACATTATCTTCACCAAGACAAAAACCCTACCTGTATTTGCCTCTTAAAACCCGTTTCTTCAATTTCCAGCCAGCATTTGGCAGCAGTGAAAGGTCTCGCGTGGTGTCCATGGAGCGCGGGCATCCTGGCCAGTGGCGGCGGTACGGCCGACAGAACTATACGCATCTGGAACATTAAGACTGGAGCCAATCTTAATACTGTGGATACTAAGTCGCAGGTAAGGTTTTTGTTTATGTGTTTATTTAAACGCGTTAATCTCTGAAACTACCAGTCCGATTGGAAAAATCTTTTTGTATGTGATAGCCAGATTCATGAAGAATAGTATAAGAAATACAACATCACGCTACGATCCACAGGCGCAGAGCAGTAACCAAATACATCACGGCTGAAAAAAAAACTACTCATAAAAAGTTGCAAGAAGCAACTAGTATTCAAATATGAGTCTAACCGATTTCCCATCCTCCAAACCAGGTATGCTCAATCGCATGGAGCACTCACTACAAGGAGCTAATCTCGGGCCACGGCTACGCTAACAATCAGCTCGTAATCTGGAAGTACCCGGTGATGACGCGCGTGGCCGAGCTCAACGGTCACATGGCGCGGGTGTTGCACCTCGCGCTGTCGCCCGACGGGACCACTGTGCTGTCCGCTGGGGCTGATGAGACACTGAGGTAGGTTAAGCAACTAATATGCTAAAGTCGGAATAAGTTCTCTTTAATTACTGCAACGATTCATAGAAAAAATAGTTACGGGCCTCTCATTATGATTATAATATAATATATCGAATTACCTGTTTTGTGATTTTTTGTTTGTATACGAAATTCGGCGCCGCGTTTGCCTTGCGTTTTCGCGAAGAAATGGATCAATGGCACGTGGAAGCACTATCTCGGAGTTAACTTTCTACAGCAGTGATATAGGTTCACGTGGTTGGTCAACCAATGATCTGTTTTGTACTATGATTAATTACAATTTGTTTTTCAGGCTATGGAAATGCTTCATGTTAGACCCGTCAAAGAAGAAAGAGCCAACCGATTCCAAAGCAGCTAAATCGTTACTCAATCTAAACTCTTTGATTAGATAACTTGAGTTTACGAGTACAAACTATTTAATTGAATTGACTGATATTGTGATCTTACAATTATTTTAATTACAACGGTGTTGTACTAGTATATGCTGACGGTTTTTTTAATAAAATGTTCGTATCTACGTGATTTTTTGACCTACACTTGCATTACTTTGCATTGCATGCTTATAAACTTAAATATATTTAAAAGTATTTTTAAAATGAACTTATTCTCGATATTGTTATGTTATAACGAATAACACTTGATGGCCTGCGGTATAGGAAATCGTACTTTGTTAATCTTTTTTGGTTTTTGACAAATCAAGAGAAGTTGAGGTCGTAAAATGCGGTCGCGGCTTTTTATTAAGTATTTCACTATTTTATTTTCCATTCTTATTCTTCCTCTCTACTCTAATTTCCTTTCTCTGATGTTTTATTCACCATTTCATTACCTCGGCTTCCTTGTTTTAAGGACTGTACAACTAATTATTGTTTAGCTAACTGTACTATTTGTAAGACTTGAAGTATGTGTTAAGATGTTTTTAATATGTATGTAATTTTTACACAGTAAGAAAATAAAGATTTACATTCCCAGAGTGTTATATTGAAACTTTTATAATACCTTCGTAGTCGTTAAATTGTACACTATAACTATTAGGCAGCAATCAGTTCAGATTTGGAAATATCAAGTAACATCCATATTTCCGTGGAATTTCAAATCAAGAGGATTCCCGTCGACTGGAGGACTACATATCTAAAATAAAACAAAGATTTCATGGTAGTGTAAAAATGTTTTAATATCTAATTTATAAACATTGCAACAATGTGGAATGTAAAAGAACGCGCAAAAATAAAAATGAAAAGAGTAAAATTATAAAAGAAGTGCAATAAAAACGTGCTATAATAATAAATATAATATGCTAGAATAATGTGATGTTTTAAGAAAATGTTTACAACTTACAAGGTGGAAGCAAGGTGACTAGAACTAAAAAAATAAATTTTGAAGAACACAAAATGCACTGAGCCAGCTACACACTACTTTATTGTAAGTACAACCAAATTAATACTGATTTTATAGCTTCAGTTCACAACACTTTGAGATCAAACTTTTAATCTCTACTTGAAGATAATGTATGTATATATATATTTTTGTTTAATTTTATATTTTAACTTTTTGAACTTACACAAATATGAGTTTGAACGTTTATTCGTTGGCTCAAAACTTTACGACAGACTTATGCAAAGATGTGAATTTTACTTTGCGCGTCATTTCTTTCATATATTGACGAATAAAATGCGCACCACAGATGAGCTGTCGTCCTTTCGGCCCCAAAAAACATTGGCAACGCATTATTTATTTATTACGTTTCCATAAATATTAGATAAATGATAAAACAATACAACGTTAAATAGTGAGTAGCCGGTTAAACTTAAATGCAAGAAAGGAACTAAAAAAGCCGTTTTTATCAACTATACTTATCTATTGAACAACCGGTTCGCTACCTACTGAACTAAATTCATTGTACTTGACACATTCAACAATCATTCACTGATTTATGTATAGCTTTGTTTCGGTTTATTTGTAATATCTTAGTTACTGACATTAAATTTGACTCTTGGGTAACACGATACCCCTTGGTTAGACTGGGGCTCCTGACTACCCGTAACGACTGTCAAAGATCTAGGAATGACAGCCGAGACCAACGGTTTTACGTGCTGTCCGAGGCACGAGGTTGTCACATCACTAACTTCCAATCTTCAGGCAGTTTCCCAAGGGGTTGCTGCCAAACTGTTACCATTGAACACTGATTTCACAATACATATTAGTACATTTTGTATTACGTAACGATTATTATTTCCATAATATGGAATATAAAAATTGCAACCTATATCGATATTTATGTATCGAATTTTTAAATAGACATATGTACTATTCTATAATAAAATGGGGTTTCCGCACAAATGTCTAAATGTTATCAATAGGCGAGAGGTATCGCTCTTTACAAGTTATCACACTAACGAATTTAACATTAAACAGCATTCATTGCCAACTTCTCATTCTAATAATTTAGAAAAACACGCTCATAATAATTTAACGAGAACACATTTCTAGTCTGTTAGATTCACATTTTTCCTTTTAAAAATAATCGTTAACAATCGTCTTCATATTTTCAAAATGTTAAACACATTTTCTCTAAGCTCTGAGGTTATTATCAATTTAAGTATACAATGTAAGTACACTTATGCTATACTTATACATCTAGCTAAATGGCTCATTTATTGTGCTTACACAAAATAAAGGATTAACAATGTTTAAAAAAATATTGGAGTAACTGAGATTCCTCTTCATTATGACTACTTATTATGTTACGGTCGATTAAGTACTAACAATTACTATACTAAAACTAACATCTAGCACGAATCAATAACAAACGACACACAGTCGTGAAAATAATAAAAAAAAAAAAACTTTGAAAACGGGTCCATTACACATACGGTTACTTAGGAATATGAACATTATTCATTACATACAGACGCCTGCATTAATTGGTTACCCCGTTCCCTTTCCTAAGGTAATATAATAAGAGGTACTCTATTAATGCAGGTGTTTTAAGTACTATTACTGTAAAACACATTCTTCCTTAAAAATACATTGTAACGGGTTTAGGCGATCAATAAAAATATGCATGTCGCCATATTCCAAGGCGGACTAAGAAAAATCATATGACGGACGCGCGGCTGTGCGTGTCGTGCGAAGTGCTGACCGCCGACATAGCGACAGTGCTCGACATCGGCTCAGCGCCGCGCACCAAATGTTCATGACTACTAGTTAAGGCACCGCCGTACTTGAAGCTCCTTCGTAAACTCGAACGAATGCTTTTCGCTGAATCGCTTTTACGAACGAATGATCTGCGAAGGTAGTCTCTTGTTAGGGACAAGGAATTCCTCGAGGTAGATGACCTCGGTCGCGTTGTCCTGGAGTCTGTCTCGTCTGTGATGGTTATAGAGGGTGTTGTGAATACGCCGCTGTATTCTGGCGGTTGTGATTCGAGGGACACAAGGGCGTCTCGTTCTACAGTTTCGCTTACTGTTATTGGTAGCTGCGTTGTGTCTTCTGCGGGCGATTGTTCTGGACGTGATGTTGTGATTCTGTAATGTAGAAAAATTTTGGAATTAATTTCAACTTAAAAATATGAACACATCAAGATGAATTTTAGAACTATAAGCTCCTCTGTCCACTACGCGCGATGGGCGCGATAGAACGCCATGCTTTGGCTAAACATAACTATATCTTCAAGTGCAAGATAAAGACGGGAACATAGCAAAGTCCGTGCCAAGTAACGATGTATATTTAGTTCTGTCTTGGCTAACTGATATTATAAAGTTTAAGAATTCATTGGTTTGGTTTGTTAAATAGGGATTGTTGGTCCAATTAAAAAAAAACATTTTGCTTTGTATAGCCCGTTTATTGCGGTAGATTGTGTAGGCTATATAAAATCTCGCTACGACACGGAAGCGGAGAAGTAACTAAAGACTTAAAGCTGGTTTACCTAACACTTATTTGGAAAAACAAGAAATTTTACACCATACCTTCGAAGAGTCCTAAAGCTCCGCCTTATAGTATTCAGCAGCCTGGCGCCAGTGGCAGTAGAATAAGAAGGTGGTGGCGTGTACTTGGGCGGCGGGTCGGGCGGCGCCGGCGCAGGGGTGGACCGCGCGGGCAGGCGCGCGGCTTGCTCGTTGGGCGCCAGCATGCGGGGCCGATACAGATTCTGGATGCGCTGAAACATTTGATAAACAAAATAATAATATAAGATTTGCAATCCATTGCAGGCCAGTTCTTTGTCATGAAAATTAAAATCCCTATTTTTCATGAACTCAACAAATAAAAATAATTACAAATCTCAATCAATCAATCAATTAATGAATACGGGGCTCCCGATTCATGTTAGCAAAAGGAAACGTAGGGTTTTTGTTAGTAGGAGTCCGACATAACCTTTCTCCCCCAAGGGAAAAAATAAGGAAATAATAAAATGTGGCGTAAAGTTTTACAATTGCTCAGATGAAAAAAATATTACCCTCTGAAAATCCACTGCTGTGCTGGACATTGTCAAGAACTAGTATCAAATAAGGATGTTGAAGTTGAATTGTAATAATCTTTCAGGTTATTTATATGTCCCGTTTATTTAAATTGACCATATCCTTTGCATGAACGTAACACACAATTTGAAACACGCTACTTTAAAAAGAACTCACTTTCCATACTATAATCACAGTAAATCAACTAGAAACAAACCAATGAATTAACTTATTTAATCAGTAATTATTATTTATCAAATACTGTACTCTATTATCTCTTACACAGAACTGAGACTAAACATCTAAAATCACACATTTGTCGCGACCTTGTATGAGTTCACATTTCGTAATACTGTGTCATGCGCTTGAAATCTAACACAACAAAATCACGAATGTACTAAGTATGTACATACTTATAATGATGTATTTTGTTTTCTATTTATAGTCGTGTGAAGGTTTTATTACAGGAAGTGTCATCAATTAGTAAATACATGGGACTTTACTGCTTATGAGATGCCTATAATATGCATAATAAAAATATATCTATGTAGACTATTTTAGTTTCTTTTCAGGGTTATTAACTCAATACTAGGATTTTCGCATCGTCAAATTATCGTCAAGGTCTAAATTCACGTAATTAAAACCTTTTATTTTGTCGCAATCTGATCTCGGCGACAATTAAAGTCAAAAAGAGACATTTTTTGACAGATTAAGACGGAGAATAGAATGTTCCTAAAAGTAAATAGAATTGCCTTTAGGACAGAAACTCTTTTGCTGTTTAGCTACAAACGTGTAAACAGCACCTTTAAATAACCAAAAAAGATTATAAAATAATGGACAATACACAAACAATAACTAAAAACAAAATTGTCTTACCAATTCTTCAATACAATCGTTGGTTCCATAATCCTTGTAGCATTAACAATTAAAACATTATATAATAATATAATATCTTAACATCTGCAGATACGATGTGCCTTATTTACTAATCAGTTGCTTCGTATATAAACAACTTGCTAATTGTTGAGTCTTGGCTAATTTAATTCAAAGTCGCTTTGAAGGTTCTCATAACACTTTCGATTTTGCAAATTCTATCAACAATACTATTCTGTAAGTCTCTTTCAGAAACTGAGGGTGTATCTGTGTATTTTCAGAATACATCTCATAGATAATACTTACATCAAGAATATCAGGTGGTCCCTTATTCATGTAGCGCCACGTTTGTATGAACGCAGCGATAGGCACTAGTAGCAATGCTCCTTGTTGCAGAAACACTGCCACTTGGCGACTCCATACTGGCCAGTAACTGGAACAAAAAAATAATGATTATTAGAAAACGTAGGTACAGTCAACAATCAGATAGGTATCCATAGTTAGGTCATAGGTCGTTAGATATACATAGTTTTCTTTGAAACCGAAAGATGTATTCGATTGAAACCTTATTAATGAACGCTTTATTATCTAATTTTTATATAGTCTTTTGTCCGTGGAATAAAATTAACATCCCACAGATTTTGTACGTATTATATTTGCGAGTTAGGCCGCTTTCTCACTGGCGTTTTATGAGCGTTGGCATCTCTCCAATGACGTCGTGTCTGCGCGGTACAAGCGTTAAAACGCCAGTGGGATAGCGGCCTTAAGACTTAGGTATCCTAGAAATAAGTCTTAGTTTGCGAAAATCTTAAGGCTATTTTATCACAATAAGCTACTGCAAGCGGGTTGAATAATTCTTCTATATGAATGTTTAGTAACTTACCCGACAGGTTTCCTCCAACTGTACATCTGCTTCTGCAGCCCCACTCGGAAATCCATCACGCAAATTGCCTGAAACATTACCAATTAATTACCATTATATAAAAACTGTAAAGTTTATTTTTTGTGCACGTTATATCCGAAGTAGTAGTCCGATTCTGAATATTCTTTCGCTAATAAGAACCTGCGTTATCCCTGAGTAAGACAGGGAGAGTAATTAATATGTAGCTATAATATATTTTTTAGGTGTCAAAAAAAAATAAGGATAGGGACCCGGACTGCCTCGTTGGTCTAGTGGTCGCGAGCGCGACTGCTGTGCATATGAGGTCTTGGGTTCGATTCCCAGGTCGGGCAAAGTGTTATTGGGTTTTTCCATCAGGAAATTTCTCAGCCTCGGAGTCTGGATTTGTGCCCGGTTTACGGCAATAGGCTCGCACATTTCGCCAGTTATGTTTTTAGTCCCATGTAATAACATGGGACTAAAAACATAACTGGCGAAATGTGGGTGTACTAATGGGTGCACCTCTGCCTAACCCTTCGGGGATTACAGGCGTGATGTTATGTTATGGACCCGTAACAAAATTCACGTGAACGATATCCCGAGGAAAAGCTAATGACAATATAAAATTAGATTTAACAAAACATTCGTTCACCGACAGCGCCGAAGTCATAGGATCAGATGCCTATCTAATATGCTAGCGCTATAATATAGGTACTAGTATACTTACACATAACAACACAGGCAACACCACGGTCCAAGTGAAGCTCAGCAGCGCTGCCAACGTCGCCGACAGTCTGCTCCGTGACGAGTACAGCGCGGCGACCACGACGTCCGGCGAGTACGGCCGGCCTCGCACCACGAACACGCCGCACGCGAGGGCCACCTGTATGACGCATTGCCACCAAGACCCGACCCACACGTAGTCTATGAAGTGGACTATGCGGATGCCAGCCTAGGGAAATTTTCATGTTATTTTTTTCTTAATCATTTTATTGTCTTCATTTAACATGTTCACTGCGGGCGAACATTCGCTGCGCCAAACCCGAAACGCGGCTGGCTACATAGTCCGTGTGTTCCGTAGAAAAACACTTACGGTTGTGTGCGCCGCACTTGAGTTTTATACTAGAAACAAAACGGGTGTGTTTTCCCGCAGTCAAGGGTTAAACAACTTCTATAATTATTAAAATAAACATATAACAAATAATAATAGAATTACAAACAGCATAGATATGCCTTTTAAATTGGTGGCGACTACCTATAGATATCTGTAATTCCAGAGGGACCCTACTTTCTAACCGAAATATAGCAACTCTGCTCTGTGACACAAATATTAGCTCTATTCAGTAGCTCGTCTTTATTGCTATGCAAATAAAATACTTAGCGCTACAAAAACACATTTAGATAAAAATATTAATATTTACAGTTTATTATCATTGTATCAACATTTTTAAATAACTTTATATTGAAATTCGTGATTTCGGAAATCGTGATGGCCCAGTGCTATGGCCAGGCCTATAATGTGCCTATGTGACTTTTTCTATGTCATATGTAGGTACCTACTTTTAAAATTTATCTTGGACATCATTGACATCGGTGAAAAAAAACATCGGGAAGAAACCTGGATTAACATAAAAATCACTAATCTGCCTTGAGCAAGCGTGGTAATCAATGTTCGTGCCTTCTCTGAATAAGAAGAGGCCTTTGCCCTGCAGTGGGACAATGATGAACTGGTATTTTTATTGAAATTATTGTGAACCATTTGGTTTCTCTTGTGAACACCGCGCCGTCGCGAACGCATGCTGTGTACAGCTGTACCTGTACTTTACACCATACTGCAGTGTAGCTAATATTAGCATAGCTAAACAATTAGTTTTGCGAGTACAGTGTGTAATCAAGAAAGGCACGTGACGCTGTATCAAATGCTTGCGTATTGTTATCTCAGTATCGACGTAAGAGGTCAGATAGGGTCAGTTTTTTAAACTAAGAATGTATGATAGTTTCTTGTACGTAATAATACCAGTTTATAGCTGTCCCAATACAGAGTGAGGGCCTCTTCTCGCACAGAGAAGACACGAGTATTAACCAGCACACTTGCTCCAAGCGGATTGACGATTTTAGACTTTATATTAATTATATAAAACTAAGTAGCAGTACTTTGTACCGGCTTACTTGTAAGACCAGATGAATGAACGTGAGCGAGGCAAAAGGAGTATGTAAGGATAGTAGCAGGCGTTCTGTGGTTTCAGCCTACCTCCATGGGGAAAAGGCGTGAGTTTATGTATGTATAAGATCAGATCTTCTCATGAATTTTTCCTTGCCGATGTCGGTGATGTCCAAGATAAGAATAAAACTGTTATTTATACATACAAACATACATAAACTCACGCCTTTTTCCCATGGGGTAGGCAGAAACTACAGAACGCCACCTGCTACGATCCTTGTAAATTATATTTATGTTTTTAGTAATTTCAATATTCAAACATCTTAGTATTTACATTTATATCAAAATGTACATAGCCACTATCATTGTGACAATATATGATTATTTTAGTGTATAAATGAAATAGTTACAATTATTTTCCAGATAAGTTAACCGTAATAAAAATGACAGCAGTAAAACAAGTCATTATATTGGCAGAACCTAGTTAGGGCACGCCTATTTCATTCAACAGCGAGTATAGTGTACCTACCTACCTACATACTTGGTGGTATTTACGAACGCAATCACGATAATTATGCGTCAGTAATACGGACACACGTTCTAAATTTGAAACGTAGCAATTAGGGCCGTTCGAAATAGAAGCCGTCTGTGCGAACTTCTCAAAGCTCATTTCAGACTACGCTATACTATTCTGCTATATCCCACGTATAGTACAACATTCAAATAAATAATCTAAATTCTAATCTTATATATACAGGGTCATTGAAATTTTACCCGAAACCTGAAAAGGGGTCGTGTACTCATCACAACTTTTAATATGGGACTAAACCATGAAAAAAAAATCATACATTACGATCCTGTTGTGTAGCATTTTTATAAGGAACAGCTGATTATATAAAGATGAAATTCGGCCGGGAGGTAGACTATAGTTAGTAGACGTCCGCTAAGAACGGATTTTCCGAAATTCACCCGTTAAGGGGAAGAAACGGGGTCCGACAGTTACGCGGACATATACAGAGTAGCAAAGTGTGAAGCGTGTGTTAAAAAAATGTATGAGCGATTTTTTTGTTCTATGAACCCAGTATAACTATTCTATTATAGCGTAGTCTGAAATGAGCTTTATCTGACTGCGGCAAATTCCAGATTCAAAAAAACTGCATGATATTTCTAGGTTCGAGAGAGAACGAATGACCATTGATTACTGTCTCGGTTTCGTTAAGTTTATCATTCAAAATGATGACGTCAGATACAGTAGGTTTTATCCACCAGCAAGTCTAAGGTTTAAAATTGGAATTAAAATTATACAATCCGGTTCACACTGGTATCGGGGTAAACTAAATTAGCATAAACCGAACAAGTTGTCTGAAGTACAATTATTCCTAATTAATTAATTTACGAATCTAGGCTAATTACAAAACGCATTAGGATAAAGCGGTATAATTTAACCATAACGAACTAAAACTAGTTCTATGGAATTTGAAGTAAACAGTTTAAATTATCTAGTTTAGGAACTTTGCATATGAAGTCGGTTCATCAGTCTATTATTGTCTCACTGCAGGGCAAAGGGCTCTTCTCAAACTGAGAAGGTACGAGCATTGATAACCACGCTTGCTCAAGGAGGATTGGTGATTTCAGACTCCAGTGCAGGTTTCCTCACGATATTTTCCTTCACCGATGTTAGTGATGTTTAAGATAAATTAAGAAAGTACATTTGAATTGAAAAGTTACATTGGTACTTGCCCAGTATAATCTTAACTACCCCACCGCCCCACCCCTCTCTTCCTTTTCAAAATACCAAGCCACCTACTTATCTATCAAAATTCATCAAAGTCACTTCTATAATTTAGTTGAAAAACAGACACTTGCGTATTTATACTTACATCAGTACTAAGCAGCAGGCCCATGGCGAGTCCAAAAACACAGCTCAGAAACGTGATGGTAGTCTCCCAAACTTTAAGAGCTTCAGCATTGATGGCCATGATGCCGGTAATGACGCAGTGCCATATCGCCAGCTGTTGCGCAATGCCGAACATTATTATGATGAAGTAGAATATCACTGCCCAGGCTGGAGACAGCTGGAAGGAAACAAATGAAGATCAACGGTAAGTTCGAATTTCAGAATTTCATTTCTACCGAATTAGCTGGAAGACGTATTATGAATGCCATCTGCTCGACTGAAAATTTCCGTCCTACTATGCCTTTATTCCTAGCTCATACTGGCACAATAAATTCCTTACCACATCATATTAAGTCCTCAGAACAGTAACGAAAATGCATTCATATTTGGTCAAAGACTCACTATTTTAGCTTTTCTCAATTGTTTCATACTAAATTTTTACTCTACGGCAAAACTAAAAGGAAAGATTATCTTAATATTTATAATTGCTGCAATCTTATGAAGCAAACAATAGCTAACAGCTGACTACGATGTCTGATGGACTTCCGCGAACCTTTCGACACATCATGTATTAATGTAGCTATTAATTAATTTCCAAGGCCAATGGAATCGATACAATCGTTTCGATTCATAGCTCCTATTATAAATCAGGCTAGCCTTTTCCCGGCTATATTGGGGTCGGCTTCCAGTCTAACCGTATGCAGCTGAATACCAGTATTTTACATGGAACACCTGCCTATCTGATTTCCACAACCCAGTAACTGCGCATGGGTAATACAATACACTTTGGTAAGAGCGGTTGTCAGACTTTCGGACTTTTGGCTATCCATAACAACTTTTTAAGATCGTATGACAGACGGGGCCATCGGTTTAGACACAGAGGAGTCTCGGTGTGTAAAGATGGTCACCCATCCACGGACTAACCCCGGCAAGCGTAGCTTAACCTAATGGATCGACCCGTGCGACTGTTATTACTTAGCCACGAGCTCCTCTCATAGCTACTATTATGGAGGAATTAATTTAGGTAATCCATAATCTAGAAACGGTTAATCCACAATTTGAACGATAATCGCAAAACTATTCTGTTTCAACAAACAATTACACTTTATACTAGTTTCAAGTGTTAAGTCGTAAAATAAATTCTAGGCCGCAAAGAATCAAGGTCGTATTCCATATTTCATAGTCTTGGCAATTAAAAGATATAACACCGTAAGGTGTGCTAACTATTATAAAAGTTTACAAGGAAATAATTGGAGTTAGATAACGTTGTTATTTGTTGGTAACTCTGGCATGCATACCAGTTTGAAGAATCAATATGGAATTGTGAACAATGTTGGGAAAGGTTTGTCATTGTGTAATTGTTGAAAACATTCTGTTGAAAATTTATGAAATATTAGATCATAATAATAAAACGGTCATTGTGCTTATTAGGTGAGGCCTATGTCGAGCAGTGGACGTCTTTCGACTGAAATTATGATGATTAAAGCGGTGTAGGTAATTTATTTTTCTTTTTTCATTAACATTTTTGTACAAGATTAGGTACTCTGTTTATTTTGATAATAAAAATTACTGATAACTTTTTTGACCAATAAAAATTGTGTTGCCATACGTAACGCCGGTCAAGCCCAAAAATAAAAAGAGCGTATTGACTTTTTAAACTTAATGCACCATTAGAGGTACGAAGGTGGACATAAACCTTCGGAACGTAAAGGGCAACAGAAGGAACAGGGTAGTTTTTTAGTCAGTAAAAGTCTGACAGTCCCTTCCGCCCCATCCAGGCGGAAGGAGTCATATGATGATTTTTACCACCTTAACAAAAAAAAAAGGCTTTGTCTGTTAGTCAGCCAAAGGTAGTTGAAAGAAAACAGAGCAAGAGATCAACAAGAAGTTTTTAATTAAACTTACCAAATTAGCAGGCAACACAGCAAGAGTAGCCGGCACAATCTGTGTGGCCAACTGTAAGGGTTGCCAGCCGCTTAACATGCGCGCGGTGTTGCCAGTCTTCCACACCGTTACTCCGACTAAACTGCCATAGTGGCCCATGTAGCGGACTGGCGTGGAGACCACGTTGCCCGGCATGGGTTCAGAAATGGGCCATAAGAATTGTGTGGATTTTACTGTTTCTGTAAACAATATAATTTAAATATATATTATGATGTGATCATAAAGCACACATCATCACAGTTACAGGTCTCGGATCGTCCCACAGCGGAACCTGTATGAGTGTCTCTGAAATATGAAAAAAAAAACAGCTGTCCTAAACATTTCGATTGCGTCGTAGTGCATTTTTGAGGGAAACAACCTTTTTTTCTCATACTTCAGACTAGATTAAGTAATAAAAGTTAATATTCATGAGTACTTTCACCCCCTGAAAGATGTATAACGAATTAAAAGCCATATTGTTTAATGCAATAATTTTTACGCGTCTGACGTTGAGCTCAAGAGGAGTTAATATTTTGCTTATCTGCCTCTCACTTCACTTTGCCCGGCCCTGACCTAGGATTTAAGTGGCCATTTGGATGTGACGGTACATAATATATGGTTATAGACATTATATTTCATTAGGATTTACTGTTTCGTTAGACTCGTGGTCGCAAGCGCGACTGGTGAGAGTTCTTCGATTTTCATATGGGGCAACCGGCAAAGTGTTATTGGGATTATTCATTAGAAATTTTTCAGCAACAGCCCGAAAGTTTGTGGAGTGACACCCCCGCGCCTCGGAAAGCACTTAATGCCATTGGTCCTGCACTAGATCTCTCTGCAGCCGAATCAGATTACCGTCCCATCGCACTATAAGCATGAGGATAGAGGGAATGCATCTGCGTTTGCGCACACTCTTGAGCACCACCCCTCTCCTAAATACTTGTCTAGTCTCTACTGAGATTGGCGGTCGCGTGGCCTAAATTCAATAAGAAATATTACTATTTCACTAGCTTTTGCCCACGACTTTGTCCGAGTAAATGTCGGTTATTGGTGGTCATGTTTCTACATACAAACTTTGAACCCCTGGTTCATCCTCCTAGGGGATGCATTTTGTAAAACCCTTTCTTAGCGCAAGCCTACGTCTTAGTAACTATCTGCGTGCCAAATTCCATCACAATCCGTTTAGTGGTTTAAGCTGTGTTTATAGAACAGTCTGTAAATGACGGTTGCCTTTTATATTTAATAGAAGATAATATTATTTCATTACGGTTTAATTTCAGTGTCAGTTTCAGCGGTAACTAATGATAATGAAATACTACAATGTATCGTACGTCATCGCTTGGCAGATTAGCGCGAGTTGTATTGTTAATTTCATAGTTAATAAACACGGCGCCAATTAGATGCACGTTGCATGAACATCTACAATGCATAATTAGTCAATCTTATTGAGCCTTGGGGATTTTTTGTACTGATAAGGCAGGCATACTATAGTGTGCTTAATATAATCCAATATTTTAGTATTTCGGGGGTAAAAATCACTTCACACAGCCGAAAGTTCAATGTTCCTCTCACCATTGCTACCTCAACCACCATCCATCTCCAACCGGAAAGGTCAAAGTTTTTTACGAATACATGTTTTGAATTTTCTAACTTTAAATATTCGCGCGACCCCTGTAATGTTGTATGAACCCATAATAACAATAATTTGCGTGTAGTTACATGGGACTAAAATATAACTGGCGAAATGTGGGCGTACTAATGGGTACACCTCTGCCTAACCCTTCGAGGATTACAGGCGTGAATTTATGTGTTACGTAAACGTCGAAATCACACAAATGATTGTGATTATGGATGCATAATTACCACAAATATGGTACCACATGGTATGGTTCACATAATTCAAAAGACTTGCAAGATTGCTTGCACCTACCATGTTATCTCTTCACCACCTCTGTTTGACTGTTAGAGAATGCCTAAGTCCGCCTTTGTACAATTGTTGCATAAAGTTTAAATATATAAATAAAAGACTCCTAAAAATATTTTTTTGTAAAATGTTACTTAGTTTGATGAGCCGTATGTATATTTAACGGTTCTGTGATGTGTAATTGTGTATCACGTATAGGAAACATTATAATTTAGAGATGTAGACGATAGTAGTCTGTATGGTGAAATGTAGGCAAATATGAATACACTAGTCTTTATTGACTGCCTCGTTGGTCTAGTGGTCGCAAGCGCGGCTGCTGTGCATGAGGTCTTGGGTTCGATTCCCAGGTCGGGCAAAGTGTTATTGGGTTTTTCCATCAGGAATTTCGCAGTAGCAGCCTCGGAGTCTGGATTTGTGCCCGGTTGATGGCAATAGGCTCGCCCCCTATTATATGGGACTAAAAATATAACTGGCGAAATGTGGGTGTACTAATGGGTACACCTCTGCCTAACCCTTCGGGCATTTCAGGCGTGATGTTATGTATGTTATGTAGTCTTTATTGCCAACATTTCAGGCAGTGGCGTAGACAGACGCGGATCCAAACTTCAAAAGAGGTCATGGTCACTGCGGCCAGTGCGAGTTAAAAACAGGTGTATCACATTTGAGCATCTACACTGTAAACTACTGAACCGATTTTAATTTTATTGATTTTAAAAAATTTAGGAAATCCTACAGCTGATCTTATACAATTGTTGGTTGTAGAAATGAAAATTTTATAGCGTGAAAGCATATCAGCTAGGCCCCGAGCCCGTGATTCTTTGATACAGCTGATACGTAGCTGTCTTCAGGGCTAAATAAAACCTGAAGATTTCATTTTCAAACCAAAAAATAAAAGAATTTAAACATTTTTATAAAAATAACCAATTTGAAAACAACGAACTTTCATTTTTTTATTAAACATTAGTTTGACAGACGAAGCGTGGAGAATTGGCCGCGAAATTGATATTGCACACAGCACACTTTAACGCGATAGATGTAAGCCTACAATGTACAATGCGCTAAGCGTATTCCTGTGCATTACTTGAGCATCTTACTACTTACTTGAATTTTACGCGAACGAAGTCGAACTCGGGAATAGTGTAGCTATCTCTCAATAAAAGTTTTTTTTTTGTTATTGGACCATCACATCAGACGTAAAACACAGATAGACTTCCTCTTTTAAATATTAGTATACAACACAAGTGACTAACTAAATCGGTTTCTGATACGAAAATCAAAAATTCAAAATCTTTACAATCTGAGTCTAAATAGGCTAATCAGACTAAGTTAGTTATTCGCGTGAACACGGAAATCAATGCCACACCCACATAACATAATATAAACACGAAAAACTCACCGAAACTGCCCGGTAAATAAACGTAGCCATAATTCTTCAATATTTGCACGCAAGTGTTGGCCAAAAACGATCCCAGAAGTAGAACTGCAAATGTAAATGCCACTATACACGCACTCTCCTTCTGTAGTATTTTATTAGTTTTGTTCTTAGCGTTTTTGTGTGATGTTAATTGCATTATACAGGCTCCAAGAAGGCCCCAAGTTAGAAACGTTTCTTGAGCTGCAGCTGCCCAACTCTGAAAAAAAAAAGAATTTGAAATAAGAACATTTGTGACCATGGATTGTAGAGGTTTTATTGTTGTCGAGTTATTCTTTTGTTTTGCGCAATTAGAGGTTAGTAAAGAGCAAGTACGTTCAAGAGATAAGATCTTTATTATTGTAAAGTGAAAAAAAAATACTCATACATTACTATTAATGAAGAATTCGCTCCATTCAGTCTCGGAGAATATATTGATAACGGTGTCATACGGTATCAAAGTGAGCAATTTAGTACATAAGACTAATGTTCCACAGATCGGCAGAAATATCAGCATGTACACGGCCTGCAATTACAATCACGTGTTACACTTTCGTGGGAAATCACCTTTACGTTACAATGATGCGCTGTAATGTTTATTACCTTGCCGTAAGACCTCAATCCTTTACTCAGCGCGACGAACACAATCATCCACACTACGGCTAAGTTGAATGCTACTTGAAACTTTATAGTGCCGAAGTATGAACTATTGGACCCCAAATTCCTTTGTAAAACCTCGCCGTGAAAATACTGTGGCAGAGTCTCCTGTATTTTATAAGTACCATTCTTAGCAACGGCATCTGTAATATTAAAAAAAACTTTCTCAGTCTGACCCTATTTCCGTGTTCCACTAACGGAAACAGTAATTGTGTAAATTGACGACCTTCATTCAGACTTCCTGCTTCACTTGTTGATTTATCATCGAATTTGTTGACAATGTCCAAACAATAAACTATTTAATTAGGTAATGGTTGACTCACCTTCAAAATTGAATTCGTGTGGTAATGCCCATTTATACTTGTCATTGGACGTTATAAAAGAGTCTCTAAAGTAAACAAATATCCAAGACAAGCCTATTATACTGTACATGCCAATCACGGCTTGAGTAATGAGCAACGAGACGCCTACGCCTTGGAATATGGGCGATATACGCCACATGTCCACTGGGCCAGACTCCAACACTTGGCCCAAACACAAATGTAAAGTAAATAGCGGTATTCCAATTAAAAACGACAGTATAAAAAACTGTATTATGAAGCTTGCTGCAACAATGAAAAAAAGATCCATTATAAAGATACCAGGAAATTAGGTGAATCCAATTAATTACGTAAAAGTCCATTCATTACCTCCAAAATGAACACTGAATATGGCAAATCTAGATATATTAAATATTCCCACGGTACAACTGAGGCACGCCAGCATGGCACTCATACGATGTGGCCAAACTCCAAAAGGAGGTTCTTCAGTCTCTTCATTTCTGCGAAACAATCGTTACATTTATGAATCTGATTTATTAAGATAGTGATAATAAATTTGTGAATCATCAAATCACATCCTCTGACCTCATTTTTAAGAAATGAGTAATGTATTACCGAAATCGCGAAGGTTGCTCAATAAACGAGTTACCTGAAAAGTATAACACAATTAAGTTTGTTAAAGAGTAATATTACCTCTCCTCAGTGGCACTTGCAGCATTTTGAATGATGGGAGCAACGTCCAACGACTCAGAGGACGAACTGGACGCACTAGTGCTCCTTGCGGTACTCCTCGCAGTATTCCGTCCAGTCCACTCCCCAGCCGTGACGTCACTATCCCCCGGAGACGGGAGTGAAAGCGTACGATTCATGAGCAAAGCACGCCGCCCCACGATCAAGGGTCCCGAAGCACCATTACTACTGAGATTCGCCGCCGTCACTTGCAACTGTATCGGAGCGCTCGTCGGCCGCATGTTAATGTTATGCTCCAGAAAAAGTATAACTGGTAACGTTAGAGGCTCGCAAGACGACTCCGCTGTTATCGCCGGCAGAACAATAGGGTCTAATCTCCTCATTGAGTTTCGCAATGTGTCGTTCGTCGTGCTTGCTCTCTCTAATGATGAAACTAAAACCTGCCGATCATTGTCAGTAAGTTCTGAAAAACTTTTTGAGCGCCCAAGGCTCGTGAGATTAGACCTTTCAGATATGCTTGGTGTGATGTCCATTACCTCCACAGGCGGCGCTGAAGCATGCATGTTGGAACATGTTATTACTTGAGTATTGTCATCTACAGAACTTTGCGCTTCCGAACGATCTGATTCTCCTTGTGCCTCTCCAATGCATTCCTTAATCTTACATATGAGATCCTCTTCATCACTGTCGAAATTTTTCGTTCCATCGTCAAGACATGCAAGTAAAGATTTATCTAAAACTTCGTCTAAATCATTCAATATATCCATAAACTGGCACAAGGCCGTCGCCTGAAACTCTTCGTCATTTGTGATGCTTGCTGTGTGTGATGAAAAGTTTGAGTCGGATTTGTAGCATTCTGGTATAGTCTTTTGCAGATCCTCTTTCAAGTCACCATCTTCTGATGTTTTGTCCAAGTCTTCGCTGTAGTGATCACTGTCGTTGCTCTCAAAGGCGCTGCTGGAGGCATCGCTGTCGATACTGCTTCCTGGCACATTCTCACTTTGTTCGTACCGACCTTCGCCTACATTGACTACTTCCATTTTTATTGCATGGCCTAAGTCATAGCCCGCGCGCTTTGTTGACCCTGCAACAAAGACTTCAGTAATTATCATGTTCTAAACTTTAAAAAAATATTAAATTAACATAAAAAGGCACATTTTGTAGTGATGATTTTCCACAGCTTGTACATGGTTAGCTGGTGAATGCAGAATGTTGTTTGTATTTACATATGAATTAACTTGCTAATAAGCCTAATTATTATATGTAGCAGTGCGTCAAATGTGGCTTAACGTTAGCACAGTAATGCCAAGAGTGCCAGGTAAGTGGTTACAACATGGTACCTACTACCCACACAAGTATGAATCACTTAGGATTACTTCTTGTTACACACTGATAACAGTGTTATTCTCAAGATGCTAAAATTGAAATTTTTGCAAATGGAAACTGTACCACTGACATACAAAAGTTTTGCAGCCATAATGAAGTAATTTTAGTGCAATTTTGTTGTGGGTAAGTGTAAAAAAACTGATTAAACCCCAGTTTCCTGAATGACAATCAACTTGATTTTTTTACAAAAATTTGCAATACATTTTTAACCAACCTTGGGTGTCTCAAACCAAAAATGTAATGTGATGTGACAAATTGCCAAGTGCTTGTAAATTACTGTTATTGGTTGTAATTGATTTGATGAACCAATCACAGCAGCTTATTGGTACAAAAAAAAACAAGTTGATATTTTCTACAGATTAGTTACATAATTATCAGCCATACATTGGCTTTTACTCTTTTAGAAAATAAATGCAAATATGTTAATAATGTCTAGTGACAATAATTTATTATGATAAATTCGACTGTTTAATGTTAAAACATTTTCTTTATCACACAAATATTTCTGAAGGTTATTGTATGAACATAAAAAAGACAAATAACCACAAATGTGTTTTAAATAGTACTATAAGACTTGCTTTTAAAAAAACAATGAAAGATGCTTTACCCAATACAACCACGTCTCATTTGCCATTCAATGTTTATAAAGCAATCAGCCGCTAATGACTAATTAACTATAATCACTTCAGTACTTAAAACCCACAGCGAAATATTACTATCAAATTAATATAACAGTTCTGTAACACCGTTGTAATGATCACTTATCTGAAAAATGGAGATAACATGGGAAATAACAAATGCTAAGTAAACTGCAGTTCTTTCACAATACATAAATGATAATACAATAGATAAATTGTAAGGTAACAGATGATATTTCTCAACTGAATAACAGATAAGGTAATAAAATAATTATCTGATCTCATACAAGAAGCGATTATTCAATTCATGATGTCATAATCAGTTTTCACATAAATAATCTTAAATAAATAGAGTTATTGTAATGGTTGTCCAAAAACATTTTTCTTTTTAACTGCAAGTTTTAATTTTTTAATGAGTGAAAGACTGATCAACATCTGTTCTGCATTTTAAATTTTCAAGGAGTTGATCCTTCCTATTAAAACTGTATTGACACTCTTTGTCAATCAAGTGTTTACAAGATCCTAGTTGCATTATTCTGGTTGTTTCTATAAAAAACATTGTACGAGAAAAGAACTACAACAAAAATTATAAAGTAGGCTTATTACTTTTTAATTTTTGTTGTAACTCTTTTGTATATAATAGAAAATAATAGCAGTTTGAAGATAACGATCTCAGTGAAAGGTTCTGTTCACGATCATGACATGTGAAACAGCACCATTTAGTTCAACCATAAACAAGTTCAAATTATTTTAATATTGCATAGAAATTTATTCAAGAGGTATACATATCCCGTCTACCTCAGCTTTTCCCTTAAACTGTTCAATAAGTATTAATAATCAGAAACATGTTTATTTTACAGGTATAGGAACTGCTAATGGTCAAATTAAAAAGGGGAGGGGGTCAAAACTAAGGCTTGAGAAAGAACCTCTTAAGTTATGGTCTTTACAAAGAGACCTGATTCAAAATTGGAAGCTGAATTAAAAGAAAGGCAAAAAAAAGTTAACACTAACTGAATTGTACTTATACAAATAAATGTAGGTAGGTATTTCATTCCATTTTTGAATCTATGATTAAATCTACATTCTACCCTAAATTTTAACTTACTTACTTATGTTTACATCTAAATAATTATGCTAGATACTTAATGAATAATAATTAAGTAAGGTCAAAATAACTACTGCTACTTATGCAATTAAAAACCCATTGTAAGTAATAAACAAAACCACAACAAGTAAAAACTAGAATACCTGACCCAACATACTGTTATTATTTGTATTCTTTACAAATACGATATTGAGAAACCCTGAACCTATTTTGTAGGCTTTTTGTGGGCTATCCCTACCCAAGATAGAAACTAACCAACAGCACTCTGTAAGGTAGAACACCTCCATCCAATTGAAAATCAAAGAAGTATTATAATACATCGATTTCAGAACTTTCGGAGTTAAGCACAACAGGAGCTTTTGATAGTATAGTACAAATTACCGTTTAGTAAATATAAAACACTAACCTGATTTTTTTTTGTAGCACTTTAGCCTATCAGTCGTCAGCTGTCTACAAAAACATTATTATCAGTTGACACTCATTTGTTTTATTAACTTGTTCTCTAATATGGTACTAGTTAAATAATAAAACTGAATAAATATATTCTTGTGATGTTTTTTGTAGTAAATGAGAAAATTGCCTTCAATACATAGTACAACTTGTACCACCAGGTACGCACTAGAGACGGGCGGGCGCGGGTGGGCGCATAAACTAAACTTAACAGCGAGAGTGCGTTTAGTTAAGTTAATTTTTATTTTTACAATAGTCGATTATAAGAAACGAATCGATTACTAAAATTATCGCAAGACATCTTGTAGAATAATAACAGCACTACTTTGTAAATTGTATTTTTTGTAGTTATTTTATTTTACTGGGTCATTCATTCATTCATATTTTGTAATCATTGAATATTATATATCTTCACCATGACAGAACTCATCATTTTAGTACTTTGCTAGTAGCAGCTTCGATATTGAGCAAAAATTTATACGGACTTATTTTTCCGTTCTTTATAGTATTTTTTGCGAAAATAAACAATTATAAAAGAAAACAGAACAGCCGTATATTATTGAATTTTCATAATTGGTGCGTTCCATTATTATTTATTGTCAAAGTTGTCAAGTCAAACTGTGACATAACCATGACACTCATGACAGTATAACAGTGTCATTAGTGTCAATCAAATTATGCACCAATCACCATCCCTCCTACTAGTCCGCATGTTCGTTCGTTTTAAAGTATTATATTTCAGTACATAATTTTTTTATACAAAAGCAATAAAACCATAATTTTTAATATAAATAATGACCTTTGTCTTCTTTTTTGATTAGAGTACATTTTTAATTGTTAACCGTTTCAAAAACAACGCTTCATAAAATAATAATGGAATGTTCATGTTGTTACTTATTTGACTTATGAAATGAACAGTTTATGGGTCAAAGTATCTTTCTCGCAAAATCTTATTCAATAGTTTTAATACGATAATCGACCTTATTTTCTAAGCAATAAGCGTTTAAAGTACGTGGGGTATCTCAAAGATAAGTTTATGTAAATGTTTTTTATTATTTGCGAGCGATAAGTTTTATCAATTCCTATCAGTGCGTTAGTAGCTTTTCTTGGTGAATACTTACAATAGTTTTTTTTTTAAATAATAAATCATGTTGTTTTTAAAGGGAAGTAGAATAATTACCATCAAAATGAGCCCAACAAATAAGGTTCGTCTTCCTGCAACCAAAGTTTATTTTTTGACTCAGTCGTAGATGGATTGCCTGCCTAGACACTAGTCTCCGACAATAATAACATTTTTCATATTTCCATATTTGTTACGAGTAATATTACTAAGTTTTAATAATTTGACTATTTGATCGACAGTTTTTTAAAGCGATGGCAGCGTACTCTTCAAAAGTTTCCCTCAACGACGTGGTTATAGCGTCTGCGGTGAGGACTCCCATAGGCTCCTTCAGGGGTAGCCTGGCGAGCCTTTCAGCTTCGGAACTTGGTGCTGTTGCCGTCAAAGCAGCAGTGGAAAGAGCCGGTATTCCTAGGGAGGAAATAAAAGAGGTTAATTAATTCACTCTACTTTCTCTTAAATTTTCCACCATTGATTTACAGTTATTTGACCATAACCATTTACACATTCTAGTAAGGAATTTCATAATAAGTGAATAGATTCAAGTGTAGTCATTTGTCATACTGTGACAAGATTAGAGCTAACTGATTAATTTTACCAAGCAACATTAATAAATTATGATAACAAAAAACTGATTTTGATAAATTTTCATCAATGACAATAAAATTAGTGATTTTTATTATGTCCCTACTTAGCTATTGACATGTCTTAATAATAATTGTCTCAATTTTTAAAATATTTTGATTTTGTATGTTGAGAATTTAAACTAATTTTTATTTTTCCTTTCATATTATCTCAATTTTAATGTCAAATTCAATGAATAATAATAGTTGTGAGTCAAAATACTTTTTGAAGAGATGTAAAAGTTGGAAAGTTATTTCTTTTTTTTTTAAACTTTCCATCTTTAAATTCATTTTAAATAATATTATTTTTTTATTCTAGGTATATATGGGAAATGTCTGTTCAGCCAGTATGGGCCAGGCTCCGGCGAGGCAAGCTACAATTTTTGGTGGTCTCCCTAAAAGCACTATTTGCACAACTGTAAACAAAGTATGTTCATCTGGCATGAAATCCATCATGCTAGCTACACAAGGCTTACAAACTGGAACACAAGATGTAATATTAGCTGGAGGAATGGAATCTATGTCAAATGTTCCTTTCTACCTGAAGAGAGGTGACACTCCATATGGAGGTACACAGTTACTTGATGGTATTGTGTTTGATGGTCTTACTGATGTCTACAACAAATTCCACATGGGCAATTGTGCTGAAAACACGGCAAAAAAATTAAACATCACCAGAGAACAGCAGGATGACTATGCTATTTCTAGTTACAAGAGAAGTGCAGCCGCATATGGAGCTAAAAGTTTTGCTGATGAACTTGTACCAGTTCCTGTGCCTCAGAAGAGAGGAGCCCCACCTGTTATGTTCTCAGAAGATGAAGAGTACAAAAAGGTCAACTTTGAAAAGTTCAACAAACTGTCTACTGTCTTCCAGAAGGAAAATGGAACAGTAACCGCAGGAAATGCCTCAACATTGAATGACGGTGCTGCAGCCTTGGTCCTGATGACTGCTGAAGCTGCTCAAAGATTGAATGTAAAACCCCTTGCACGCGTTGTTGGTTATGCTGATGGAGAGTGTGACCCAGTTGACTTTCCTATTGCACCAGCAGTTGCCATTCCCAAACTTCTAGAAAAGACTGGTGTTAAGAAGGAGGATGTTGCTATGTGGGAGATTAATGAAGCCTTCAGCGTTGTTGCTGTTGCTAACATAAAGCTGCTGGGAATCGACCCTGCTAAGCTCAATATCCATGGAGGAGCTGTCAGTATTGGTCATCCTATTGGCATGTCTGGAGCTAGAATTGTAGTACACTTGTGCCATGCTCTTAAGAAAGGAGAAAAGGGTGTAGCTGCTATCTGTAATGGTGGAGGTGGTGCATCATCTATCATGATTGAGAAATTGTAAGTTTCATCATATTCTGACCACCTTGTTTTATTATCTACAGTGCCTTTTAGGAATTATTTGCTGTTAATGAATGGTTTGTGTGTTTGCTAGATAGCTTTAAGAGTAAAAAGATTTTTATTATATTGTTGAGAAAATATGTAAATTTTATATCCATATCTCTTGTAAATAAACAATATGGAAAAGTGTTATATTCTATGGCAATAGTTGTATTCTATGGCATGTATATGATTGAAAATCAATAAAATATATTTTATGAATATTTTTTTTATTAATTACTGCTTTGGTTTACTATTCCAGAGCACACACTACAGATGGACCACCAGTTTTGACCTTTTACACTAAAGATCCATGTGGACTATGTGATATAGTCATGGAAGAATTAGAGCCCTATAAAAATAGAATAGTCATCCAAAAAGTAGATATCACTGAAAAAGGGAATGTAAGATGGCTGAGATTGTACAGACATGATATTCCAGTATTATTCCTCAATGGTCAGTTTTTGTGCATGCACAAGTTGAACAAACATTTACTAGACAAAAGACTGCAAATCATTGAGAATGGAAAATCTCAATAAAATACATTTAATTATATTTGTAATGTTACGTCAACAATGCGGTTGACGGTACTATGTGCATACATGTAGGTATGATTATTATAATGTAATGGACTGTAATTTGATATTGAGTGGTTGAGAATGTAATACAATAGCCTGCAAATATCTTGAACATGCGCGACAACGGGCAAACTACAGTACCTACCTACCTATCAATCATTCAAGGCACGTGAAGAGCGGAGGTGCAAGGGGGGGGGGGAGAGATCTGGGCAGTGGGCGCCAGCTATTACCTATAATACCTATACAAATATATAATACATCAGTAGGTAGATATACCTACCAATAATTATTATTTTAAATCATCAGTTTTTGTACAGTAACATATACTGTACAAATGATTGAGAACGGATGTTAGTGTAAAATAAAGCCGTTTAAAAACGAAGGTCGAGAATCTGGAAAATCAAGTTTATTGTGTGCATAGTAATAGCTACTTCTGCATGGTAGGTAGGTAGGTACTTGGTAGGTATTATGCATGTCACGAATACATGAATACGATTATAATAATGTAATGGGGTAACGAAGTGTAAAATAACACCAACGCGCTGTGAAGGACAAGTTGATATCATTTACGCGTGTACAAACACTGCTTGATATGGGAAATTACGTGTGACGAACTTGACTGGTTTTTAAAGAAGAGATTTCTAGGCAAAACAAAAGTTGTAGCAGGTAAGTACTTACGTGCCTACCTAGCTGAGCAAAGTGGTCAAACTTATTTATTAATAATACGTCTGACGACCTTGACTGGTGTTTAGAAATGAGATTTCTGGGTAAACCCGAAATTATGTTAGGTAGATACTTACCTAGTTAAATTTAAGTTTATCATTATTAGACCTACCTACTTATACTAAACCGGAGAGATCTAAAATATTATTCATTACGTGATTACTTAAGTAGGTACGTAGGTACTTGCTTCATTATTCAGGTACATAAATCATAATTAAAAATAAATAAATTGTTAGAAAACTATTTATTGTGTTTGTTTCGGATGCTGATTCAATCACGGATAAGAGTTACGTCCTCCTTGTAATCTTCTTACTTGGGGTTCAAGTTTAGTCTTTACAAAATTTATTGAACATCTGCTCTGTGACCTAACCATGAAAGGAAGGGTAGGATAATAAACATAACATCACGCCTGAAATCCCCAAAGGGTTAGGCAAAGGTGTACCCATGTAATAGGTGGCCTATTGTCATCAACCAGGCACAAATCCAGACTGCAAGGCTGCTACTAAGAAATTCCTGATGGAAAAAAACCAATAATACTTTGTCCGACCCGGGAATCGAAACCAAGACCTCATGCTCTGCGAGACTACGAGACCAACGAGGCAGTTACTTTCATCATAATTATATTATTTTTATAATTATAAGGCTGAAGAATTATTTTTGTTTGTTTTTGAAAAAAACGCTCGTCTGCTGTGGTTTGGGGGAGGGAGGGCTTGACCCCACTCAGGGTAGGTATTTAGCAAAGTAAAGTTCACAGTAGATTTGTAGCGGAAGACGCTTTTGGGAGGGATTCGCTACAGCTCTGGAACTACCAGCCTCTGCAATTCGACGACTCCTGGTCTAAGCTATAATATGTATAACATCACGCTACGACATACGGGAGCGGAGTAGTAATCAAACACTTAAATTAAAGCGAGAAAAATTATTAAAAACAAGTCCTGTAGTCCAGAATTCTGTTATGTAACTGTTGGGACCCATTACTGGGAAGTTTGGAACCGGTCTAGATTTTTACTGTAAAGGAAGGCAGCCTCATAGTTGCTGAGTGCTATTATACCACTATCACTTATCGCCTGTATTTTTTACGATAAACACAACACAATAATTATTGCTTCTTGCAATACAAACCAATATACGTCATCCAACAGATGTCGCTTTCTATTACACACATTTTTACATTTGAATATCTACCCTATTTCTAGAAAGTAAAGTCCAAATTTTATAAAAACTTTCTTCTTTGTCTAAAATGTTGATAGATCGCTAAAATCGCTTCTGAGCATAATCTGTGGTTGTCATTGTAATGGTTGACAATTGACATGTAATAAAATTTACGAAATAAAATTGAAATATTTTGACTGCTTTTCTCAATAATTATGTGACTTTACAGATAATTTAGTTAATAGCACGTCTCCCAAGTGTTTTAGGTATTGTCTCTCATTCATCTTTTCTCATAATTTGATCTTAAAAATTAAGTGTTACAATGGATAATTCAGCTATACAAACATTGGAGGCGGCTGCTCAGATGCTGATGGTAAGAAAATATTACTTACTTTGTATGAAAATATTGTAAACAAAACTGAAAAAGGAAGTTTTATAATAGCCTCTAATAATCAAAATGCCATTGACTACCTTTCATGATACAATATCATTGTCATAATTTTTGAAATAAAATTGACACTAAAACTAAAGTTATTAAAAAAAATATGTTTACCGTTGTAAAGACTCAAATGCATATTATTTTTGGGTTCATTAAACATATTTTGTATTGAAATCTTAGTTTTTTTTTAAATTTTTCACACAAAGAAATTTCTAAGGGTGTCAACCCTCCAACATAGTTTTGCCAATTTATTTTTATAAGTAGTTGAGTTGATCTGAAGAAATATAAAGGTACAGGGTCTATCAGTAACAGTCCAAACGGAAAGGTAAAGACGTACCTACTACCGTTTTACACTAAGCTGTAAGTCAGTTATGTTTAAACATTTAAACTATTTATGTGGGTCTAAATATTTTAGTCCATTTTTATATAGAATCTTGGCCCTTGTGTAAGAAGGAATACAGAATATAGAACATTCCCCAAATTACATTTTTATGTAGAATTTATGTTAACTAATTAACCAATTTTATGTTAATTTCTGACATTCACTTGCAATATTTTTTATTAATTATGAATAACTGTGATATTTAGAATCCAATAGCATATAATCTCTAGACATAAAATATGAAGCCACTTACTATAAAATTGGTGAAGTACTACTTAACTACTTTGGGTAAAATAACCTTTTGGCTTTACAAATACTCTTTGTAAGTAAGAAGAAATAATGAAAATCTGTAAGGTCCACAGCAAGTCAACTAACTATTACTTATTAAATTAACACCTAAATCAAAATGATTCAGTTTACTGCTTTTCAGCACTAGTATTTATTTTTGAGTATACTTTTTTAATATTTTCTTATACATTGCTTTTGCTGACCGCACATAAAGATTTGAGTTCATATGATATTCTATCAAGTAGAGATGAAATAAACCACCCAATATTTACATTGTTCAGGCTCCACCGCAAATGGTGACATCGGAGCAGCGTCACCAAGCTGAGAGTGTATTTCTAGAATTTCGAAGCACCAAGAATCCTTATCAGCTGTGTAGAGAAATTTTAGAAAAATCTTCGTCAGACTATGTACTGTTTGAAGCAGCTGGTTTATTGAAAGCAGCTCTCATCAGAGAATGGACGTTACTGTCCGAAAACGATATTTCCTCCCTGCGAGAATACTTACTCAATTATCTGTTGAGGAAAGAAGCTCCACCGTTTTTGAGAGAAAAGCTTTTGCAGGTAACTTTACTTTATTTTTGCAGGGGCCTTTTACTGTGAATTGTTTTAATAAATTAATACACCGAGTGGATGGACCTTTCTTCTTTTAAAATGAGCTTTTTAATGAGTGCTGCATGTCAAATAATTTAAGGTCTTGTTTACGTCACCTACCTAGATAGACAGTGGCCACTGGAGCAGTAATTTTTTTTGGGCTCTAATTTTTTGGCGTCGAGTTTTTATTACAATATAATATTTGTGTGTAGTACTAACAGGACAGTAAGATTACTTTATTTATTTATTAGAGAGCTCCAAAGATTATTATTACAATCTAGCAGAAAATATAACAGTCTAGTGATTGTAATACATTCACTGTGACTTGTGCCTACCGTCGTGCGCCGCTCTCGGGATAGCTCCACGACATCCCAGGGCGTCGCGACACACAATTTGGGAACCCCTGGTATAGATCATTATAGTAGAGGTAAAGAAGAAGAAAGATGACAGTTTTAATAATTCTACTGCAAGTGTTGTCATGGTAAAGTGTTTTCATTAAAATTATGTTTCAGACTATCGCCATTATTATCAAAAGAGGCAGCATCGACGACGGGGGAAGAGAAAGGAAGAATTTGGTTGCCGAATTAGAAAAGATAATACTTAGCTCACCAATAAGCCAGCAAAAGCTAGCCTGCTCACTCATATTGGCTATTATGCAAGAATTTGCTATAACAGTTAAATCGGCTGACGTTGGCTTGATATGGGAGGTCCATTTTCGACTGAAGAAATCCTTCGAAGCTCTAGATTTGAAGAGAATATTTAGGTTTACCGTAGGAGTGCTAGAACAGATAGTGCGTTCTGGTCATCGTCCGGAAGGGGATCAAGCTTTACTGACAAAGCAATTATTAACAATAGTGGAGACGGTGTTATGTTGGAGCCATGTATCTCCATTGTTGTCCAAGAGGCTGATTGGTGCGTTTGAAGCTATTTACGAGAGCGATACCGCCCCGGCGTTACGATTGAGCCTGAGCTGGCGGGACACGATAATGCAACCCGAACTTCTGGCATTGTTTTTTGAGATACACATGTACGTCAGGACCAATCCTGACTTGGCTAGTCCATCACTCACATGTTTGGTGCAACTAGCAAGTCTTAGCGGCGTGGTTGTGTCTGCAAGTAACCTTAAACAGCAGTATTTGGAGAATTACGTGAATAGTTTATTGAATATGATGGCGTACATTCACCCGGTTGAGAGGGAGATGCTTGGTATCTCTGATATATACCGCAGATTGATCCAATTCTTCTCTCCGGCAATGATTGCTGCGACGCCTCCGGCTTTTCTGCAAAACCTGACTACGCTGACGTGTCATTGCATCAGGGGATCAGTTATTGAGGAAGGAGTGAGTATAGATATCTATATACAACAAAATAAAATTATAGTGTCATGCTTAAGAATGTTTATACGACATTTAAACCAAAAACACAACGTCTGTTTGTCAATCCATTTGTTCCGGATAATCTCCGAAACAGCTGGACCGATTTAGACGGGTCGTTCACGGGCATATAGCTGATGTTTTAAGGAGTAACTTAGGCTTTAATTTTAGAAAAAGAATTAGGGTTTCGCGCAAAAAATTTTAACCCTGCCGGTAACCTAAATTCTCGCGGACGAAATCGCGTTAAGTGTTTACTTATTTTACCTTAAAAAAATTAAAGCGTGAAGACTTGTCCCCTCTTCCCCTATTCTTCATTCTACGGTTTTCACTTTATTTTATCCTGAATTTATTGTTCATTGCAGGTAAACGATGACACAGTATGGAGAGAGTCACTGAACAAGTTCCTTCATAGTTGGAGTTCATTAGTGCATGAAACTGACGGATACACCAATGAAACACTCATGAATCCGTGCATAGAGATATTCAACACTTACCTGCAGTGCAGACTGGCGCCCCCTGATGGAACGAGGTAGG
The DNA here is from genome assembly GCA_949774945.1 of Hoplodrina ambigua. Lineage (NCBI taxonomy): Eukaryota > Metazoa > Arthropoda > Insecta > Lepidoptera > Noctuidae > Hoplodrina > Hoplodrina ambigua. The sequence goes on from OX458973.1 coordinate 10,334,660, forward strand.
TACTTATGGGACTAGGGTGACCCATATGCCAAACTTTCACCTGATTTGTCAGGCAGTTAGCGAGTCGTAAGATCTTACTACCCACAAGATAAAGGAAGGAAGGACTAAGCTCAGTTTTATATATTCTTTTTATTGTAACAGGCCCTCAGATAATACAGAAGAGGATTTGAAGGATGAATTGGAGGAGGATGAACGTAAGCTTCACAGCAATGTGTTGCTCACGATTGGTGCAATTGCGCGTAAGGCGCCCGCGCACTGCTGCCACGTGCTGTTCACTTTACTACAGGATAGGAGTAAACGGTAAGATGGCTTCCTGTTAAGTACTTATGTGTTTATTTTGCTGGCCATATCATAAGCTCTGTTGAAAAAAAATAACTCTAAGTAAATTTTTCGATAGGTACAATTTGATGTTACACAAAAAGGACTTAACCCCTCAAAACTCTTTCACTGAGTTACATAATTTTGGGGATTTTGTGGGTTGAACCCTTTTTACGCATTTAATTTTGACCCCAGGAGGCGTAGTGAGAGAGCAAAATACCAGTTTTAGAAAAAATACTTTCCAATTCTTGTATACTTTTTTTTATGGTAATTTATCTCTTATTCTTATTACTATAGGCTTGAGAGTCAACTGCAGATGATGCACATGGGCAAACTGCCAGTTAGTGGAGGGGGCCACCTAGTCACCCTGTTCGAAGACCTGCACTGGATACTCATGATTACTGGTAAGATCACATTTACATAATGGCTTTAGCTTATAAAATATTGACTGGAAACAATAACCCTTATTGTTTTAAATATAAGGTATACTTTCCGGTTGGCAGATTTGCTATGATTTTGAATTTTATACTACATTTACAGAATGATCGCATAATCTAGACTGATAAGTACAGTATACTTACAAATAGTTATTTGAAGTAATTTTGTTATTATTGTGGCACATTAGCGATTGATATCCAAGCGATGGAAAAAATTTAGTGTAGGTATGTCTCGTAGTCACACTGCGTCTACTGAGCGAAAAGTCAGGTTCGATGCTCAGACAAAGAATAATAATGATTACTACGTAGAGCAGCGATACTCAAATTATACCCCATCCCCCCGCCAATTGGTTGTCCCTTGCAACGCAGCAGTATGCCTGGCAGTACTGCCATGCCGTGATTGGCTTCCCACTCATACAAACACACAATATAACGTACTTATACGGATAAGCCGGTGCTTCTTGTAGTAGGCAAGTATATGAGTTTGTTTGTAAAGAGCTTCGGGAGTATGTCCTTAGTCGTCGTGAAGTAAAATCGTAGTAAATTACTTAATAATTAAAATTATGTTTATCCAGGTCACTTCCTGGCCGTGGACTGCACAGAAGGCGAGACCGTGATGATCCCTTCAGAGATTATCTACTACAGTTTGATGGAGAACGCCAATATCGATGCTTCTCTTAGATATTTGGTTGGAGAGAGTACTAATACTGAAAACGTTGATCCTATTCTCAAGTAAGTGTGGATATTTCTTCTCACATAGCATGATCATGTCGTCAACAGACTGTCATGATGGCCTAGTAGATAAGGCATTAAGTTAGGGGGTTTGATCAAGTAACAATGTAAGTTCTTATTTCAAAATTTCCATGGAAATTAACAGAAATGTTTTTGCTTTTTCCTGTTACCATATGTAATAAGATTAATAAGGGCTACTTTCAATATTTCATGCTACAAAAACACGGTGTTTGCAGATCTAATGCAAATTTTTCAATAGCTAGATAACTTTTCTCCGAGAATAAATACCACAGCGAACAACACTCAATAGTAATCTTTCCGTTAAACGTTATCCGTGATATTGGCAAAATGTGGTATCGCAAAGACCATTAATGAAAAGTTAAAGTTGTAGAGTTTCGACGATTCAAAAATAGGCCCTCAAACGTCTATTTTTTATTTATTGTGCCAAACAAACCATTATTCACTATTATGCATAACAGGAAGTTCAAGGTTATCACATTTCCTGTCTATTGTGATGTTTTGTAAGACCTATTATGATTATAACTACATTTTTTCTTTTCACATGTAAAAATATTAGTATAACAATGTAAGGAAGATCTATTGTTGCTGTCTGTCAAATTTACATAATGTGATTGAAATAATGTTCTTCAAAGATATTTCTCTGTCTTATTTGGTACACAAAGCAGTTTTTTTAATGTACATAATGACCCAGTTCAGCTTTAAAACGTTTTGTGATCTTTATCGTCAGAAACTCGTGATAAATCTCAATAATAATATCTGGCACGCTTTGTGCTATATCTGACTTAGATACATGAAATCAGCATTTATTTTTCAATTTCTTTGATTCACCGTCCATCATGCTCTATTAAAACAAAACAATACTAAACTGCACACAAAAAATAAACGATGAAAACTCTATTCAAATCTTTGTTCTTATACATGTAATTTGCACATAAGCAAATATCAACTTTACTTAAGTGTAATTTCAGTTTCTATTAGTACTGTTCTAGGAGCCTACTACAATGTATTAAAACAGTATTATTTTAAGATTACTTTGTCTTGCACTCCGTTGGATTTTCAACACTCTGTTCAGCGTATTAAGATGGAAAATTTTAAAACGTTTTGTGATCTTTATCGTCAGAAACTCGTGATAAATCTCAATAATAATATCTGGCACGCTTTGTGCTATATCTGACTTAGATACATGAAATCAGCATTTATTTTTCAATTACTTTGATTCACCGTCCATCATGCTCTATTAAATCAAAACAATACTAAATTGCACACAAAAAATAAACGATGAAAACTCTATTTAAACCTCTGTTTGTATACAAATTTCATTTGCATATAAGCAAATATCAATTTCACATAAGTGTAATTTCAGTTTCTATTAGTACTGTTCTAGGGGCCTGCTACTATGAATTAAAACAGTATTATTTTAAGATTACTTTGTCTTGCATTCCGTTGGATTTTCAACACTCTGTTCAGTGTATAAAGGTTAAAATCCAGCAGTGAAAATTACAGAGTAATATTTAAAATAATACTGTTTTAAAGCAATGTGGTAAACCGCCAGAATTAAAAAAAAAAAAAAAACAAGTTAACTGTAACTTGTTTTTTTTCTTGGTTCCCACTGGGGAACTAAACTTTATATGTATGTCTTAAAGTGAGTTTTCCGAAATCACATAAATTGTGTGCTGTCATAAGAATATATTGTATTGTTTTCCGTTCCGTCAGGTTGGTTGGAGAAATTCTTCGCATCAATGCATGGGAATGTGCGGCGTTGGAAGCCGGGCTCGGCAGTGTGTTTAGTCCAGAACTTTCTGCCACGATCTCCTGGCTGCTCAAGATATGGGCCAACTCGTACCTGATGCCGCAACCGTCTGTTTATTCTGAGGTGGGATTTGTAGAAATAGGCCACTGATGGCACTTCTTAATGTAGGTATCTTAAAGACGTAGGATAAACCCTAAGAGATTCCTTTTTCCTAAAATAAGTAGGTAATAGCCCTTAATTGAATGCTCACTTTTATACTATGAGGAAACAGTGCATTATAAATGGGCTACGACCTTTACGGTCACCGACATTGTCGAACTGATTTTTGTCGATCAACCTTTTGCTATAAACCACCTTGAGTACATTTTAGAGCTGTAACTTTGTGCAAAAGCAAAGTATTTATTCTTGTGTAATAGTGGACTTTGACCCGTATTACTTTTCGTTTCAATGCAGTACCAAACTACAATGATATTTCAGCCTTCAGTTTTGTGCCAAGTGAAATAATAATATAGGTAACAATGGTGTAACGTTATACATATTCTATTGTTCGTGCTTGCGATCCGTAACCTCTCGTAAAAGATGGCATAGTCTGGATGTGGGATAAGATCAAACTGGTTATATTATTGTTATTGTTGTATGTGGTACCTAGAAGCGAAAGGCGTACCTAGAATGACGCGGGAATGCGTAAATGTCAACATTCGTGCTGCTAATTCTACAGCTAGTTTCGCAATCGGCTCTATTCAATCATACAGTTCTGGGCCGTCTGAGCTCACTTTATGCACATAAAACATGATTAATCTGTGAACAAGAATATATATAACATAACAAAATATTAAACGTAGGTAAAGACGTACATTCACTTTTTTGCTACTTTTACATATAAAAACAAAATAATATACAGAATATGTACGGTTCTGAGTCCAGAAGACTACTCCAAAATAGTTTGGTTGAATCCTTATCCTTAGTTAAATATTGCGTGCAATCATCTCCTTGTAGGTAGAAATAAACTACATTATCTTGACGCGCCCTTCCACAATTCAAAACGTTTGAAAGTGTTTGTAAAAGTATTGAAAAGATTCACAACGCATGTGTGCGTACTGAGACGGCTCCCGAAATAAAAACAAAACAGCGATTTGTTGCTCGACTAGCGGCTTCATTAATTACTCATTATAACTAGTATGGCGCTGCACTGACATACTCCATGAAAATGACAGGTGCATTGTCTTGCGCTTTCGGCTATTTATGGTTAGTTGACAAACAAATCTACCGGCCTGCTACTGAAGACAACACAACACACAACTCACAAACAACACAACTACATACAAACTCTTTCATACGGATGTGACTACACACATTGAAATAGCAATATGGAGGGAAGCGTCATGTTAATAGTTTATCTCTAACAACATCGATATTGTGTTAAAAATATACAATAATGTTGTATAGATGTCGCCGATACTAGCGTGCGCGTTCGGTCGCGGGTCGCGCGGCGTGTCGTGGGTGGTGTCGCGGCTGGCGGGTCGCGCGGCCGCGTGTCTCCGGCACCAGGCGGCCCAGCCCGCAGCCGCGGCTCACGCCACGCATCTGCTCACTACACTCGCGCATTCACAGCACAAGTATGTATTGGATACAAGATCTTCTAGGGCCCAGATTTTTCACCTAAATTGGGTATTTGACACCAATAATTCCAAAATATAACTTCTCTAAAATGTTAGTTGTTTGTCCATTTGAAGTTAATCTGTGGGAATGACCTGTTTATACCATATTCTTATTGTTCTATAGGCAAAATCCTCTGGCAAGTTGTGAAGAGTTCCTTGCACTCCTGCAATGGGAGGCGGCCGGCTGCAACTTGCCGGGTGATCTCAGAAAGGAGCTACACAGGGCTTTCGCTATAGCTGCTACTTATGCTGAAGGTACATACAGAGGGCGTTGGTATCGCTTGTCCCATTTTAGAAACCACTTAATATTTAGGGTGTTAAACAAGGAAAAGTATTTTTCAAATGTTTTATATACCTCTAATTGGTGTTTAAAAGATCATAAGTACGAGTATGTAGTAGTACGCTGAATGTATATGATATCTGTGTACTTTATTGAATAGATAAATAAATAAAAAGTACCTAAGTATCGAACTATTGCATTTAGAATTTATGACGTTAAAAAGTTACAGAGTTTTTGGCAACTTAAAATAAATTTTATTGGATGATTAGTCTACATAAAGTAATTCTTGCTTAGTGTTCAGCTTCATATGTGAACCATACCCAATTCCATTCAGCTCATACGACATCATCATTCCTCTCGCCATTTCTAAAGTTCGGTCCTAATACTTATTTTTTGTACAGGTGAAGTCCGACACCGCCTTCTCTCAAGTACGGTGTCGTTACAAGAGAAGCTAATGAATTTAATAAACATGGAGTCTGACACGGAACCAGTGCGCAACATGCTAGCTGATACACTCGACTGTTTTATTGGAGTTACTGAGGGCGTGCTTGAGGTAATACTATCCTTCAAATTTTATGAATGTGACAGTCTGAATGTTTGTGATCAAGTACACATTAAAGGCTGAACGGATTTAGATGAAATATGGCACACAGGTCGACCATGACTAAATTTAAGTAATAGCAACTTTATCCCGATTGATACATTTCGGTGGGATCATTTACGACTTTTACGCAGGCAAGGACATTGCCAAAAGCTAGCTAACTATATTTTGGAATTTGTCGCCTTATAGTGAAAATACAGACCCAATTTGGTGCCAATTTTATTATACTAAACTTTCTTGCTTTATGCGACTTACCCCTTCATCCATAACAAGATTGGAGGTTTAGTAATATTAAGAAATTAATGATAGGCCAGTCCGCATACAGTTATATGTGTATGCGGACATTATAGATACTAGTTTTATGCAATAGTAAAAAAAAACTATCTATTTTATTACTCCACAGGTCGGTACAATGGACGAACAATTCATGATGCTAATTGGTGCCTTAGATAAGATACCTGGGATCATATTTAGATATCACAATTACCCTGGAGTAGTGTTGCCAGCTTTGAACTTACTCGCTAAAAGCGCTAAGAGGATGCTACACTCTGTACAGCCGCAGAATGTGAACAAGTACGTTTGACCTCTTTATTATAATCTTCTAGTTCCAATTACGTGTTACCATAGATAATGAAACAATAATTATTACGTATAGTACCGAACTGGGCGTATAATACGCTCCGAAGCTAAGGATTCAAGATTAATTGCACAATTACTGTTGAAACTCTATCTTAATAATTATAAGGATAAGTTTTATTTTTTAAGGAGTAACCCAGGTAGTATGTTGCATTCAGGAGCTAGTCAATATAATATTCTATCAATAAAAAGTACGGCATTTCGAAATAATAGTGATATTTTGATCGTGTCGATGTTTATGACAAAACTAATATTCACAGATTCTTGGAAATTTGTAATACGACGTTTGAAGTATACATGAGATGGAATTCCGGTAAAATATCAAGTATTCCTCAGGATGCTGAAGAGGAAGTGTATGAGGTAATTCCCATCAAGCTTTTCATAACATATCTCAGCATCAATTTCTCCGAATACTTTGAAAAAATGTTCCTAGCAGACTCCTATTTTGACTTGGCAGATTCATAATGTACCGTTAGGGTACATCGACAAAAATTAAGATAAAATACATAATGTTAGAGGTGAAGGGAAGCACCAGTTTAGTCGGGGGCCGAGCACGCATCACGTCAAGCGAGTACAGGGTCCCTGACTCACGGTAACAGGAGGTCCTGCTATTATGAGTCGGGGGTACAGTAATTAGAAATGTAGACGAATGCGAATGGGGTAGACACCATTAACCAAGACAAGTCCAAGATAACTTCTCTAATAAAAAAAACACTAGTTTAGCAATTCTGATTGTTTTTTTTTTATAATCAAGTCTGTAAATATTGTACATATTACCTAAATAAATATATATTTTTTCATCAATGTAAAAAAAGAATAGCAATCATTACTTGTAAGTGATGTCACTGTTCAGTATTGTCACACATATGGGGGATCGTGTTTTGATAATTCATAAAAAGTATGACAGTTGATTAGTGGTTCTGATTACTGTTTTTAAGAAGTATTGTATAATCCCCAGGACATCTGTGCCCTGATGGAGGTGATCTGCAGCATCGCGCGCTCGGGCGCGGACCGCGGCGTGGGCGACACGTGCGCGCGCGGCCTGCGCCTGCTGCTGCCGCTCATCACTCCGCCGCTGCTGGCGCTGCCCACGCTGGCGCAGCACGCGTATAGGATGCTGCGCGACTTGGATAATGCTGATCAAGTAAGTACTCTAGCTAAATGATAATCTTAATGTCTATTCTCAAAGACGGACGGGTAGCAGTGGCGTGCACAGAGTTTTTAGACAGGGTAGGCAGAACAGTTAAAAGCTATTTAAGCTAGGTAGGTATCTTACCAAACATGTACCTATCATGGTTTTGGTTCGTCGTCTTGTCGATTTAAATAATGATGTAGGTAATTGCCACCTAGCCTAGATTGACTGATTTTGTAGACATATTTTACGGATACCTATATGTTTTGAAGTTTCATATTAATTTGCAAATTAAATAATAGCAGTCAAATTAAATAATTTTCATTGACCTTTCACGATCACGTCTTTTTGTCACCGATAGTTTTAAAAACGCATATTTTTTTCTCCTCTATACACACAACACATGAACAACTTTCACAGTGAATATTATCCATTTTTACACACTAATAACATCGTTAAATCTTAAATATCTGATAACAAAGCTCACGACCAAATCAAAACAAACAAACGACTAATGGCCGCTCAAACTACTTGTTTATAAAATAGGTACGACAAAAAAAATGGTGCTTTATTTAGAGAAAGTTTACTGAAATAATGTTACTTTTTGAAATAGTCGCAATAGCTTCCGATCGGAACAACACACAGCCAGTTGTATGTCTCATATTTTTTACTATGAAACTTACGAGTTACAATACCTCTTTGCTGGGTCATTTCTTGTAACTCAGGTACACGTCTCCCTTTTGATACAATTTGAACCTTTTCATTAAACGTTAATTGAGAAAATTTACCATTTATAATCTTTAACAAACACACATTTTCAACACAAACCTCACAATCGAACAACATTTTGAAAAAACAAATAAAAGTAATTTTAAAAACAATTCAATAAACTAATAAGAAGTTAACAATAAATCGACTATCTTATGAAAACCATCAAAATAAAAACATAAAACAGCGCGCTTCACTTGAAAGAAAACAATATGGACTCTATAGAAAAAAAACAATTTCTAAATTTTGCGAAGTAAAACGTTATCAAATAAAATTGCATCAATACATGGGGTGCGCCAATAGAGACGACGGATTCATACGAGCTGGTCCGTGATTGGGTCACCTGCCGCAGGAGATGGCTTTGTTACGGCGCCGTTGTGTGCAGTGCACAGACACGAAAATGTACCACTACATGCGTACATTTATGAGTGAATTGTAGGCAGAATCACTCGCTGCCTTCCGCGTTGTCCGCGATGTGTTACGAACGCCTGTCGTAGTTTTAACAGTACAAAATACGGATTACGGTATGAATGCGATGCGCGTTGCTATTAATTTACATTAGGAGTTTGAATAATTTTATTAGTTTTATTACGCAGAATATTTTTTTTATTCTTGAAATTACTGTAACTTGTCTAGATCTAGATCTATTAGGTCTAGGGTCTGCAGTGCCTTTATGCCTCTATGGACCGCACGCCACTGACGGGTAGAGATGTATTCACTAAGACATTCGCACTTTCAGTCTAACGTTCAATTTTTATTAAGAAAATATGCATGTGACTTTAAAAAATAATTGATTTGATGGAAATATCTTTGCATATTTACCTAAAGAATATTTAAAAGTTATTTTTCGCTTGGATAGTTCAGTCACGGCTTCATGAAATAACTTGTGTAAAAAAAAATTACGACAACTTTTGGAATCGCAGATTTTTTTGGACACAAAAGTCCATTCCATACTAAGTCAACACCTGAAACTTAGGTAAATATGCATTGAATTATCCGATCCGTGATGATTACTGTTTACAAGTGTGGCTTAAAATTAGCTAGCTTTTGTAAGCTAAAAGGCACTTTATATATATAAACTTTATGCCCATGTAAAAAATAAATACTCCACTATCTCACGTACTCTATCTTGAATATTTTGTATCACTATTACTTTTTTTTCCAGATTACCAACCTGCCCATGGACGACTTCAACATGGTAGTGACAGCATTACGTGTGGGACTCACGGCCGTGTCCTGCGACGTGTCCACTTTATGCTGTGACACTATAGTCGGTCTCTCCAACAAAGTGAGAACGCTCGGCGACGACAATCCCTACGCACTGTCCTTGCTGACTCTCGCCGAGTTACTACTAATGCTGATAATTAAGATGGAAATACCACCGGATTCCATACCAGCGGCTGGAGCGGCCATTTATTCCCTCACTTGTGTGAAACCAGCCTTACTAGAAGGCTTAGCGAGGCAGCTTATTGAAGCTTTTGCCGTAAACGATCCCGCGAACGTACCGCGGCTAGAGGAAGCTTTCGGTGTACTCACAAACGGAGTCCTGTTCGACGGCATGAGGACCCACAAACTCCGCTTCCAAGATAACTTTGACAAATTCCTAGCGAGTGTACATGGTTTTCTTATCGTGAAATAAATTTATCACGGTTTTGATATACGGAAAATTATCATAGCTTTGTCGGCGGTTAACGCCTTTCACAATTCCTGTCAAGGATTTGACGCAGAAATGCGGTTTTGACGATTCTATAGTATCGTTACGTACTGAACGTGAACCAAATTGGTGCATATGTGATCTTCGGTTTTGTTTTGCAAGCGCGATTGGTGCGACTCGTATGTTTGATATATGTAATAGTTAAGTTTATCGTTTTAAAGTCCTTCCCTGGGCTGTGTCAAATATAATGAAACACTATTGTGTCTAGAATAGTTTGTTATGTCATTTTCTTAGGTGCCATTAGGAAAAGAATGCAATATTGGTTTAAAATGTTTCTTTTTGAAATTATTATGGCCTAAAATTTCACAGGGTGCTGTGACTTTAATTGACTGTATGTCCTTATGATCTTATTTTGAGAATGAAATAATTTAATTTTATTATTTCAACGCTTAAACATTCTGCAATCTTAATTATGTTCACAACGAAGTTAGTACGGATTTTATAAATGTGGTTGTGAATGTATATATATGCAGAAGATTTACTGTGGTATTATATATTTCTTAGGAGTAAAATGAAGAGTACACTTTTGGTACTTATTGCTAGTTAGAGAAATTGTGATTTCTATCGAGCTAAGCACTCGTAAACCGCAATGAGTTTACATTACTGTAAGAAAGAGGAAGGTCCTTAGCACTTTAACGTATAAAGTACTGCAGGTTTTACTCCGTCTTATAAAATTAGTCATTATAATGTCATCTTGTCAACTTATTCTTATAAAGTGTAGATAATATTGAACTTTGTCGTATAAACTTGAATGCTTACAATTTTAAATATAATTGTTATGAATATTACAATTTGAGTTTAAGACTTTTGATAAGAGTAAAAGTACATTATTTTTATCTTTTATAGTCCTTTAAATTAAAAATTATATTACTTAAGTAGTTGGAATAACATTAGGTAGACATATAGTAAAATTATTATTATTTTTCTTTTGTATTACTTACTACCTCTGTCATACAAATCTTAGTTGTGTTAATGCAGATTTAACTTGTCACACATCTATAGTCAACATGAATATTTAGATCGCTTCTGTAACATACGATAACCCTTGAATATAAAAAAAACTGTAGTATGAATGACACCACACCACATACATTTTTGACAAAGAGGTAGCTTTGGGATCTGGGTGAGGATTAGAAAACTTTTTTATCCACGACTTCGTCTGCGCCCGCGTTAACGGACATTCACGCTGATGAATTCTCGGGAAAAGACTAGTATTATTATAATATTTAAACATTTTCCTAGCCGTTCGAATGGCAGCGTTTGTTTTAACCGACGAACCTTGATATATAACATTATAAGAAGTAGTAGTTTTCTTAGTTTTCTGACATAGGACATGATTTTTCCTTGTATATCTCTCGATGTAGTTAGGAATAACATAATTAAAATCCACCTAGCAACTACATATTTATTTTTGTAATAGAGTAAGCTTCTACATTTCAGTAAATAATATTAAAATATTGTGCTTGTCTGATGCTAGTATCTTAGTTATTTAATTAAGTATTTTTAATTTTCCTCGAATGGACTTGTGTAATGGAGCGTATTTTATTGTACAGAATACTTACAATTCTGGCGTATCCTAGCGATTTAATTATATATGTAAATTAAATGAAATACATATTTTCTTAATATGGATAAATACCATAAAAACTTACAGAAACTTTGTAAAAAAAAAATTAAGTACCCTAAGGTCTACTGGAACAGACTTCTTCTATGTTTGTTCGTTTGTTTTGAATAAAAATATGAAATTAAAACTATTTGGAAAGCTTGTTGCATTTTAAATTCAAAGACTTAACTAATTAACTTCTAAAGAAGATATAAAATGAATCATTTTATGAAGTGTTCTGAGAAACGTTTTGAGAAATGAAGCTTTTGAGTAAATGTATTAGTTCGTCTGAATACCTGTAGCTAGGAGACATTTTGTAAATACTCAAAACATTATTAATACCTAATAAAAAGGTAACTACATGTCTTCTTTTCAAATTTTTGTCAGTATCAATTTAATTAAATTGTACAAATTTTATAAAATTATTGTCTGTTTTATTTAGTAGTATCCTTTTCCTATATTTGCGTCTCTGCATAAAATATGAATAAAGAATAAGTTTTCTCATCTCAACATAAAATATGATAAAAACTAGGATTGCGATTTCGCTGCCTAAAGCTTGGGCTACAAAACGTAATCTTTTGCGCTACCTAAATGGTAGGTGCTCGACGCCGGCTATCTGGCAGTCGAACATGGTAGATTTGGAACCAAAAACAGCTTCCATGATCTAGGCAGCCTGGCTGCGGCAGCAATCCGATGTATGATGACGCGGCCTGTATACATCTGATTGGTTGGTACACTAGAATGCCAACCAAAATCGATCTACCGTAAAACTATAACGATTGCATCTCGTGCATATTATCAATCAAAACAATAAGCTCTGCATGTTATGGTTAACTGCATAATCATAGGTATTAATAATTCATATAATAATGGCATTTAGGATCGCTTGTTAGGTGATTGAGAAGTGATGGTGGCTGGTGCAAAAGTAGCACAAAGTGTACCGTCTACTGTATTACGTCATGCAAAGATAGCGTCAAAAGTTAGAGTAGTTTGCAGTTACCGATCTATTATGACCAAGGGGCTGTAGGAACCTAACCGTATTTTTTAGAATGGACTCGTTCTAATTTTTGTCATAAATACCTCGTTTTGACAAGTTTTTGATATTGAGAGTCGCAGAGATGAGATTGCAAAAAGATTTTGATATTTTTTTACGGGAATTGACATTAACAAGTTCAGAGCATAGGCCGAAGTGATCTGGATGACACCATAAGATCCAAGTTCGCTTCCGATTTATGTAACCGAGCATATTGTCTGTCGCTTCTATGAGACATGTAAGGTTCAGCATTAGATAAAGATTTCTATCTCGATAAATAGCCATAGCATAATAACGATACAATAAGGGCGTGGACACATCACCACGGTGCGGCGCCGCCGCCGGCTGACGGCGCGGCGTCGTGGCGCGGCACGGTGCCGTCTGCAGTGCGCCGCGCCGACTCACGGCAGTCATCATCGGTTTAAATGTGTACTTAAACTTGCAGTTCTTGTCTAGCTAAGGACCGCAAAAGGCATATTCTTGTCCTATTATTGCTAAGACAACGAATGAAGGAAAACAAAAACAAAAACAAAAAATCAAACACCTAGAACAAGAACTGCAAGTTTGTGTATACGTTTTAACCGATGCTGTCGTGCCGTCTCACGGTGGCGGCGCCGCACCGTGGTGTTGTGTCCATGCCCTTATATGTATTTGTTTTAAATACTTCGGACTTACCTAGAGAACCTTTTTTTTTCATTTGTCCTCGTGCCTCAACCTTCCTCGAGGTAGAGGCAAAAAAAGGCAGAGAGGCGAAGAGGCAATAAAAAGTTCAGATTATTGCACTGTATATTTTAATATACGGTGCAATAAACTGAACTTTTTCCGAACGAATCAATGTCTAAAATGCGTTCCAGTTGACACAATGTTTACATGCAAATATAATTTTAGTAGAACATTATTTCTTTAGGCTTGTGAATTTTCGAATGAGTTAAAATACAAAAACTATAATTATATCACCAGTGAATTTTCAACTGTGGGTATATAATAGGTGCACCGCGCAAGGCTTATCTTCGTACCTAGCAGATAAGTTACATCCCAAATTTTTGTTGCAGGTGTTTAGGAACGTACATGTCTGTCAAAATTGTTCATGATTTGTCAATATTGTCCTGTTATTATCATTGTCAAATTCTGAGAAGGCAAGAAGCCTTCGTTTTCTATTATACAATTTATTAGAAACTAATCAAAATCTACAATGAGTGTGCGACCGAGTTTATCGTTCAATTCGTCAGTGACGACGTCTCAATACGACAGCCAGGATGACGCAGAACCGACAAAAATTAAAAACTATCTCAAAGAAAGATTGAAGTCACGTATTTTCTTGGGGCGTTATGTAGAAAGGAGGCTTGCGGACAAGCGCATCGGATACCGTGACGTAGTTGTACTTAGTCCTGCAGAAGTCACACTCAAGAAGGACTTGTTAGATGTACAGCATAAATTGCTTACGATTTGTCCTAACACCCACTGGGTAGGTATCACAGATACAGAATCATTGGGATATACGACCGGTGTTTGCTTGTGGACGGAGATAGACAACCAACCCTTCGGCCCCTTTTGGTTTCAAATCAAGAGTTTAAAATTCAGAGATGACGAAGTTATGGTTACATTGAAATGTTTAAGACATATTTCTGACGCATTTTTAGAAGTAGAACCAATTTTAACTGGCACAGCAAAAAGAGCTAAACCTACTGAAAATATTGACAAGAAATTAGAAAGCAGTGTTGCAGCTCTCAATGAAACATATACTGACTTTGTCCAGACTCTGAAAGGTGTTTTATCTATAACAAATGTAAAGGAATTTATAACATTTCTGCTGGCTTTTGTTATTGCAATCTTCACTGGAAGTACTTCATTTGTTAATTTTCTTGGAAATTTCATATTAGCACTAATAAGAGAATTCTCTCTTCTAATAAAGAACTCCACACCTATGTTTCTTGGGTTATTAGATTTCTTTAGTAAGATTGTTGGAGGTTTTTATATTTTACTGGCAATGTTATTCAGACAAAGTGCTCCAGTTCCATCTAATAAAAGAACAGTAGGGGTTTATGATAGATCTCGTAGAAGTTATAATGATCAATATGAGGATAGTCAGTTTGACTGATTAATTTGAGATCTGGTGCAGTTCTATTTAATGGCAGCTTTATTTATTAAAATTGTTATACAAAGATTTGTGACCGTAAAGTTATATAATTTTTTTTATTTAGATCTCATTTATAGGGCTATTAATTGAATAGTTTACTAACTCTTGCTTACTAAAAAGTTTTTGTTATGACACTAATATTGCCAATGTACCAAAAATGTGTTTTACCTACTAATAATCATTCCAAATGCATTTACAGAAATAAATAAGAATCACAGTTTTGTGTTTAAAATAAATTTAATAATCAAGAAAACTATAGATATGTAAAATGATACATAATATACTTAAGTCAGCAAATATTTATACACAGTTTTGTTGTAATTTATCTTCTTTTTTGTTATTATAGATTTATGTGTGGGTTGGATCAGTGTTGTAAATGTTACTTAAAACATAAAGTACTTTTTAGCAAGCCACTGACTTTATTTTTTTGTCAAACGGAACCACTATGACATCTGACCCATCTGTAAAAAAATAAAATTCTTGTAGCCTGTGGGTGATGGACATAATATTTAAAGTCCCCTCCTAAAACAAGAGAAAGAAGAATAATAAAAATCCCTAAATGCCTGGTAGCTCCAGTGGTGTAGCTGCTGATGACGGTGGGCAGGTTCACCCTGGAGCTGTTGTGCTAAGAAGCTCCAGGGTGAACCTGACATTGTGAAACATGAAACAAGTGGAGGGAGGCCTCTTTCCAGGAAAGGGACAGAACAGGCTAGAACGCCTAGAACAGGATAAACTACTATATCATGGCACACCCCTCCATATTACTATTTCAATGTGTGTAGTCATATCCATATGAAAGAATTTCTATGTAACTTTCTAAGTATTCGTTTTCAGTAGTAGGCCGGTAGATTTGTTGGTCAATAAATTATAACTACCAAGTCCGTGCAAGAGAACGAACGCGTCATTTTCATAGAGTATATCAGTGCAGCGCCATACTAATAATAATGAGTAATCAATTACGCCGGTAGTCGAGGAACAAATAGCTGATTTGTTTCGAGAGCAGTCTCACTTTCATAAACACTTTTAAACGTTTTGAATTTGTGGAGGGGCGCGCCATATTATAGTAATTTATCTATAGCAAAAAATATGTATAATATTACTGAAATTCTACTTACAATGTTTGCCAAACTTTCTTGATCTATTCGGGTTAGGAGGCTTAGTCAATTCTGAAACTGTAAAACAAGTACATACCACTAGTTAATACAGCTGTAAAAGAAACACATGTACTTATATGCTGAAAAAAAAAACAATAATTAGATACCTACCTTGGTGTTTTACTGGTTGACGTTTAGTTCCTAAGTTTAGTTTTGATTTGTTTGGCTTCTTTGTAATATTTTGTCTTTGCGGCATTTGAATTATTTCATTCTTCATCTCAACAGGCTAAAATTGTTGAATGAATAGTGTAAAGGGCAAAAGCAATAAATTAAACATATCTTTTATTGAGTGTAGTACCTCCGTGGCTGTGTCCGCCACTGTTAATGTTTTGGCCTCATCCAATTCTTTTTGTTTTAACATATTCTTCAAGACAATATTGTTAAGAATGTTTGTAATTATTATATTCATTTCACTATTGTCATACTCTTTCAGCATCTTTTTGAACAGGAGCAATAACTTAGGTAAATGAAATGTTAAATCTGTTTTGCCTTTTCTATTATAACTGAGGTTGGCTAGTGATTCTAAATGCATAAAAACTTCACCTAGCGTCATATACTTTCTAAAATGTCGTAGGGCAGATATATTTTCGGTCACGAAACCTGAAAGTCGCAATCTCATAGTAGAAATTCTATACTCGAAAACAACAAAATATTCTCAGGATTTTACCTACATATCCAAATTGTCTAATGTCCATCAATACTTTAAATGGTATAGATTTGAACAATCTTTTGTCTCTGTATTACCATCAATCTTTAAATGAACATTGGAAGAAAAGTCCTTTTGACTGCAACATGGACTTTCCAATTGTCTACTGTTGATCTCGGTAGAAATTGTCTTTAGTTTACCTTCATCATTTTGAGGGCTGTATATAATAGTATTTTGTGTCAGTGGTGGATGAATCAAGTTTAAAGTGGCTTCTAAAATCTCTGTTGTTTCAAATTCTAATTTGGACTCATTTTTCCTTATAACTCTTTTAATATCATTCGTTATTTTGGTTGTGTATTTCAAGTATCTTCGCCCTTCTTCCACCTGGGCGAGTTTGTATAAAAATGAAGCTGCTAAATTCTGAAACGTTTCAAATCAATTGAGACATCGTCTCATGTAGTTATCTATCTAAAACAGTGTAAAAATATGTAAAGTATTGTATTTTTCTATAAACAAGAAAAAAATTCTAAAAAAATACCTGAGTGACACTGTCTCCATAGTATGGAAACTTGCAAGGCCAAGATATGCACAAAATAACTAAGGAGTGGTCTTCAAAAACATTGCACAAGTCTGAGTGAGAACATCCATGCGTTATTTCTACCTTCTCTGTATACTCTGACTTTTCCAAACCCTGCATATTGGATAAGAAAGTATAAGGCATTTGACTTTTTTTATATGAATTATCTACCTATACAGCTTGAGTTTACATAGATGCTAATGATACTATTTGTATGGACGACAGCGCGTTAAGGTAAACACTACGGCATCTTACGTGGTTGTAATAGAAGCGGTTTTACAACAAAAAGGTATAGTTTGATGTCTGATGATGATGATGACAACTGCACATGGCTATGTGCTGAGCGGAATGAATATAAGTCACAAAATAGATCCATGTGAACAGTGATGTATAACAGTGCCTACGTAAGCAGATGAGGGGAATAATTACATGATTGTGAAGGCAGGGGTTACATTTTAACTAATACTTTAATCTAGGCTTTACTAGCTAGCTAGGATTTATGGCTAGATTTGTCATGCACCCACCAATGACAACAAACAAGACTCAAAAGATGAAAGGGTAATTACCTCATTTAAAAATAACAGTGCATTTTTTGTATATGTGCCACCCATGTACAAAAACTTCTTCAGAATGCGTAAATTTTTTATAATTTCACCTGACGTGCTTGTAAAGTATTTAGTGTTTTCATTGAAATGAATCATAAAATCATTGTATTCCTGCTGATTTAGACAGATGCACTTTCTTGTTAGCCTTTTAAATATTGAACAATCATCTTCATCCTAAAACAGAGTTAATGGGATATATAGACAATAGAACACATGTTGTTTGCAGTATGAGTTGACAACCAAATTAAGCTATAAATCTTCAGATTAGAAAGACCTCTCATCAGTGGTGTAGCTTGCCCTAGAAGGGCCCTATATCATAATTTGTTGGCGGGCCCTTCTACCTTTGGGTTCTGGGTCCCTGTAGCTGGGAGGCGACATATATCTTTGATATGACTGATACGACAGAAGCTACACCCCTGCTTCTCATAATCTCACTATTTAATAATATTTAGTTTGTGGAATTGTAACATAACATAACATCACGCCTGTAATTCCCGAAGGGTTAGGCAGAGGTGTACTCATTGACTGCGGGAAAACACACGCGTTGTGTTTCGACTAAAAAACGCGAGTGCGGCGCACACACACCGTATGTGTTTTCCTATGGCGAACACACGAACATTTTTAGCTAGCAGCACTGGCGTTTGGCGTAGTGAATGTTCGCCCGCAGTCATCGGGTTAATACCCCCGCATTTTGCCAGTTATGTTTTTAGTCCCATGTAATAGGGGGCGAACCTATATCCATCAACCGGGCACAAATCCAGACTCCGAGAACACACTGCCATTCTCCGTTCTCTCTTTTATGGAATTGTAAAGTTTGTCTAAAGTGGATTAGTTGTTTGTATAATATGTATTTATATTAATTCTTTATATTAATTTCAATGTAGGTAACAGTAACTTATAAATTACTCTGAGCAGAAATCATCAAATTAAACAATAATTGTAATTGGTATACCTCTATGTATATGTTATTTAATTCTTGAGTTTGGGCTTCCAAATTTCTCAATGCCGGTTCAGCTTCATCACAAATGAATGAAGATTTATTGATCTGGAAACAATATCACGTTAAAAAAACTGTCACCTTATTTTTGAAACAATAATAGTTTTTAATGTGTATCGATCTTACCGATTTCACTTGAAATATCTAATTAAAAAAATAATAATGAAAAATAAATCCATACACATTCTACAAAGTTGACTTCATTCATGTTTGGAGGAGGAAGAACTTTTGAATATGTTTTCGCTTGAATATTGTCTAGTAAACGTAACAGTTTCCGTGTGCTGTCCTTTAGCTTGTTTAATGAAT
Source organism: Hoplodrina ambigua (assembly GCA_949774945.1). Lineage (NCBI taxonomy): Eukaryota > Metazoa > Arthropoda > Insecta > Lepidoptera > Noctuidae > Hoplodrina > Hoplodrina ambigua. The sequence goes on from OX458973.1 coordinate 10,353,765, forward strand.
CCTGAAATTCAAAACAGTTTATATAGGGAAACTTCGAACGGCTACTATTACAACTTCATACTTACAACTATTATAACTTCATACTTATAAATATAATATTTACAGACTTATTGAAAAAAAACAACTATTTTAATCAAATGATCGTTCATGTTTATAAAATATGATGTGGAACAACTTCCAAAGTGAAGAATGTCATTATCAAAACTTACTAATTTAACGTGACAGTAAGGCTCAAGTGAGATTTTAATTGGATTTGTATTCTTGGGGTCTGTGGCTTGTTCAACAGACGCGACGGGCTTTTTTAGCAATGATGACATCATGTGCACTTTAGTACTCATCACTTCAACGGGTTCCGCTTCTTCCGCTTGAATATCTTCACCGATTGGGTGACTTCTGAATAGATCAACTCGTCCTTTACTACAGTCCTTAGCACTACAAATTATATAGCTTGAAGAATTAATCAATCCAAATTGTTTATTGGAACGCTTGCAACCGTCATCCATTCGTTAGAGATTAAAATTTGTGCAAATGCCACTAAAACATTTATTTATTTTGATAGTAAAACTGTTGGGTTTTTTTGGGTGTTTTGCTGTTATATTTCCATGTTGAGAATAGAAATGTTATGCCATGATGTTTCAAGACTCGGCCATTTTTGAATTTTGGAGCAATTTTTGTTGTGGATGTACTTTATTTTTTTAAGATTTTATGGACTTGGATAATGAGGCTTTTAAGTATTCTTTTTAAGTTATTGCCCAACTAAGAAGCATTTATTTTGCTAATTTCAGCAACACTTTTTACAGAATACACTACAAATTAAAATGTTCAAGTTGCGGTTTTACACGTTGACCAAGACTTCTTCGTGGTGTAAGTTTTTACATGTAAACAACACGTGTTTTCATGCTTAAAACATGCACGCAATTACAAAAAGTTAAATAACTTGTAGTTTGTTATAGCTGCTCCAACATGTAGCTGCTTTGCTCTGTCTGCACGTTGTTTTTTATTTTTATATTATACATTATGCTGAATACTGAAAAAATCATAGGCCAACCCAAAGATAGAGAAAACTAATACAGTGGGAAAACCAAAAAAAGCCAAAGACAACTACGCAACGTCAATAAGTCATGTCAACTCATGTCTAATGTTATTGTCAAATCAATCATTCCAATCTAATCATAGAAAATATGTAAACAACGCGGAAAGTGGGGAATATTTTAGTTAATTTTTTTCGTCAAATTATGAATAATTTTAAAAGTAAATTAAACTATGAAAGTCCATGCGATTCAGATAATGACTGGACTAACTCTTCAGATGACTCGAAGTATTCAGATTCAGAAAGGTAACGTTTAATACATAATTAGACAATAAAGTTTGTTAGAACTTTTTGTATTTGTTTTTTTAATATTTACCTATAATTTTAGCTCTGTGCCAGAGTGGGATTCTGATGTTGGCGAAGATGGAGAATTGGTGTTCATAAAGACAAAAACCAATAATGAGGCTACAGACACTAAAACACCTCTTTTAGAAAATTGTGAAACATTTATTCTTAGAAACAACTTTAAAAGATCTTCTACAAGACGATTTACGAAAGGTAGGTGCTAAACAAAACCAAATTTTGATTCAATAAAATAAATTAATAAAATATATTATCCTTTTGTAATTGTATCCAAATATTAATAAATGAAACAAAACAGATTAAATAAAGAACTTATCATAAGCATTTATTCTAGGTAGAATATTTAAAGTTTTAAAAGCACACAAGACAAAAAATCCAGAGAGTGGTCTAAGAGAAGATATTGATGGAGCATTAGCTTCAAATGCAAATAAGACTGTGTCTACAGATGATAAACTTATTATTATTCAGGTGAGTAGAACAAAAGAAAATCTCTATTTATTATCATTAGTTATTGTTTATTCAACATTAAAGGGTTACTGGAATGCTTATTGCTGTTGGCGTGGTACCACCTGGACAGTTGCATCTTTCAGTAAAGTTTGTGCGTGAAGTTTGCCATCCAACTGTTGTGTGTACACTACTGGAGTTGCACAACACTCAATGTGTCAACTGTATAGAACATAAAGAATGGTCCATGAACAGTATGACTTTGTTGCTGTATCAGCCAAGCATCAAATGCAAAGAACCCTAATACTAAAAGCCTTAAGTATAAATCTATTAAACAAAAAAGATTATTCAGAAAATTCCACTTAACTTTTTTTTTCAGGTCAGCAAAAGCATGATATTTAGCAGTGAAAAAAATTGTCAGATAGAAAAGCTTTTCGGTTTAAGCTTAGAGACACATGCAGATGGCAAGACATTGACAGTTACAGATTTTCTTACAGAAGCTCGAGCTATATACACTCCCAAAATTAAAAAGGGATATTATTTATCTAAAATCAACGGTGTTGATGTGAACTCTTATAACATACACAGTATTCTGCAAAGAGTTGTAGAAGACCATAACAGTCCAAAATTGACATTCCAAGTGCCAACTGAAGGACTCAATGTAGACTTGGAAAGATTACTGAAGTCCAAAAATGCTCCTGAAAATTCTTTGACTTACTTATTGAAAGAGTCACTGTGCTCTGTTCTATACATATGCTGTAATGACATTGAATACAACAGTAATGATGACAAGGGTGTTCTCTACTGCTACCCAAGACCTTTCAACCAGAACTTTTTGTATAACACAAGGGGAGCTTATGTCACTTTGAATCATTTAGCTCCAAAATCTTTGGGGACAAGTGAACCAACAAACTCAACAGTTCTGCATAATAATACTCTAATTAATGTTACTTATACTTCACATTACAATGATCTGTTGTTAGTAGCATTTCCAAGTAAAGAAGTAGATTTGTTTGCAGCTAAAAAGGTGATAGCTGACATAGTAAGACTGTTAGAATTTTTGTATGGTTCTCTTAAATCTAGCTTCACTAAGCCTAATAATGTTGATAAGTTAGATAGTTTATTTGCCCGTGTGTTTGTCAATCTGATCATTAATAATAAGGGAAATAAAGACAATGATATTAGGAATGCCGGTTTGTATTTTGAAGATATGTTGGCTGCTCATTCTGTAACACTGCCTTTGGAGGTAAAGGTGCAAGTTGACGATGCTATAACAGAATTGGAAGCGGCTGATTATCGCGAATGGGTAAGTGCTTTTCTTGCAACAAGATCTTAGGCATTTGAGTGTAGAATTTCATAAGTAAAAACCTTCCTAAAATATTTTTACAGACTGATGATGTTGAAAACTTTCAAAGGCTGTATACAGTAATTGGTTCTTGCTTATATTATTCTGGACATTTATTAAGTTCACACTTCCAAGACGAAGATTTAAAAGAAATCAATGCTTACTTGCATTTAAATGGTATCCTAAAACTGAGCACAGAAAAAGAATTGGAGAAGCTTGTCATATGGAGAGAAGTTTTTATAAATGAACACAGGAAACAGAACAAAAATGATGGGAATGAGTACAGGTAAATATCTATCTATGCCAGGGGTTCCCAAGCTGTGCTATCCTGAGGGCGTCGTGCGTCGGTAGGCACAATCAATACTGTTATATTTTAAAACAAATAATTTCAGAAAAATACATAGGGTTCAGCGAATAAGAATTACTCTGAATACCGACATAAAACTTACTCTTGGAATGATTAAAAATTAATCACAATTAAATATCCAAAATCAATAAAATGGGAGATATTTAATGAGTTGGTTTTTTTAGTCATACTAATTCCAATTATGTTCAAAAGTATATTTATGTTAAAATAGAAGGTAGTTAACAAAGTCTCTTATTTTCTAGACTTTCAGATGGTCGTTGGTTCCTGCTAACCGTCGGCAAAGGCCACTTCATATTGGCAACTTTAATGGAAGCTGGCGGCTGCACAGAGGACGTAAGTATTTTATTTACATTGTTACTTTCGTCACTCGCACACACTTTCGACACTCTAAATTTGACTCGTGACAAGCTCATTACTTACTTAGAAAGCTCCATTCGAGTTCGGTGCTAGTCAGACCAATTAAATCTATAAAGAAACTGAAGAGTTTTTTATGTTGGCTCGCTAATCTCTGGAACTACTTGTCAGATTAGAAAATATATTCTCTTGTACATGATAGCTAGTTTCATGAGGAATATAATATCACGCTATGACCCACGGGAGCGGAGCAGTAACCAAAGACGTAACTTAACACGGATAAAAAATATCTCGCATACGAAGTCGCAGGGAGCAGCTAGTCCGAAATTAATACGTTAATAAAATACCAGGATGTTTTGTTTTTATTTCCTAAATATTGCTGAAATTAATAATTATTTTCGGACAAATTCTAGGCAGTGGGAGTAACACCACCGTCTCCATTTTACGTTGAAGAGTGTGAAAGCTGTTTGGAGTTACTGTATGATGTTGGACTGAACAAATATCTCGCGTCATGGTTCCGTTCCAATTCTCAGCCGCAGGTCGAAACTGCACCAGAATATCTTACGAAGTATGGAAGGAAAATAAGGGATGTGAATAGTGAGTTACCTATGTATTATTTAAATATCTGGCTCCAAAAAAAGACCATAAAACTTAAAAAAAATGCATATTAAAACATAGGTAATAACTTACAATAAAAAACCAACTGTACATACGAGATTTTAAAAGGCTTCTAATGGTATAATTGAAATAAATGATTTGATTTCTGACAGTATAGTTGGCGCCAAAGACTACTCTAATATAAGTTGTTGTGTTGGCGCAGTTGTTGAGCGAATGGCTGCTGCGCTACGTGTCGCGAGTTCGGGTCTCGCACGGAACAAACATTTGCCTACAGACAGTTGATCTAGGTCTGGCTGTTTGTATGTGAGTTTTTAAGTTGTCAGCGCACCCACGATACCGAAAAAAATTCATACTGTGGGGCAACGTTTAAAAGAAAAGAAAAGACTGACTTTGACTGCAGCAGGGTCTCTGAAATGTCATCACTGTAATTTGCCATTTCATTTACTACCAAATGTACAAAAAAACATCTAAACACACAGCTATATCCAAACACAACGTAAATAGCACTAAGATTGATAAACACATTAAATACTTTCATTTGTTTTATTCTTCCAGCATTAAAACCAGACTCGACACTCAAAAGCTCAACTCTAAAACTTTCCAAGTTACAAACGGACAAGCGTCGTCACAATTCCTCTGAACAAATCAATGTGGGATCCAGTACGAGTGACATGAATTCTATGAACTCTCTCACGAATTACGGCAGCCATCATAGTTTGTATGCCCAGTCCTATAACACAGCTCAGAAGTATAGACACTCGAGCTTAGATGTTAGCGGATACTCTGAGGATTCCAATAGCTTGAAAAGTAATAGGTAAGATATCCAATATATTTCTGAATCCAATATTTTTATTTATTTTTTACTTATTTCTAGCTTAGCTTAGCTTAGCTTTCTTTTAGCGAAAGAATTTTCAGAATCGGTTCAGTAGTTTCAGAGATTAGCGAGTACAAACAAACTCGACAGCTTTATAATATTAGTACTGATACCAGCATATCTACAAGTAGAGGTTTTAAAATTAAAAATCATTTAAATTATTTACTAAACGAATCGTTTTTCTGCTTTCAGTGAAGTAAGTGAAGAACGCGTGCAAGGACGCAGAGCGGATAGAGAACAAAGGAATCGTCGGGACTCTTCCGGCTCAGATTCAGATTGGGACAAGCTGGTAAGAAAAACATAATCGTATTTCTTGAAAACAGCTTTTTTGACTGCTTCGCAAGGCGCGACTGCTGAGCATTAGGTCTTGGGTTCGATTCCGAGGTCGGGTAGTGTTTGTCCATCAGGAATTTCTCAGTAGCAGCCTCGGAGTCTAAATTTGTGCCTGGTGTGATGGCAATAGGCTCGCCTCATATTACATGGCACTTAAACATAACTGGCAAAATGTGGCAGTGGCGTGCGGTCCATAGAGGCATAAAGGCACTGCAGACCCTAGACCTAGTAGATCTAGATCTAGACAAGTTACAGTAATTTCAAAAATAAAAAAAAATATTCTGCGTAACAAAACTAATAAAATTATTCAAACTCCTAATGTAAATTAATAGCAACGCGCATCGCATTCATACCGTAATCCGTACCTCGGTACTGTCAAAACTACGACAGGCGTTCGTAACACATCGCCGACAACGCGGAAGGCAGCGAGTGATTCTGCCTACAATTCATTCGAAAATGTACGCATGTAGTGGTACATTTTCGTGTCTGTGCACTGCACACAACGGCGCGGTAACAAAGCCATCTCCTGCGGCAGGTGACCCAATCACGGGCCAGCTCGTATGAATCCGTCGTCTCTATTGGCGAGTATTAGTTCAGTGATATTTCGATTGACAATGATGCAATTTTATTTGATAACGTTTTACTTCCCAAAATTTGAAATTGTTTTTTTTTCTATAGACTCCATATTGTTTTCTTTCAAGTGAAGCGCGCTGTTTTATGTTTTTATTTTGATGGTTTTCATAAGATAAGTCGATTTATTGTTAACTTCAATTAGTTTATTGGATTGTTTTTAAAATTAATTTCTATTTGTTTATTCAAAATGTTGTTCGATTGTGAGGTTTGTGTTGAAAATGTGTGTTTGTTAAAGGTTATAAATGGTAAATTTTCTCAATTAACGTTAAATGAAAAGGTTCAAATTGTATCAAAAGGGAGATGTGTACCTGAGTTACAAGAATTGACCCAGCAAAAAGGTAATGTAACTCGTAAGTTTCATAGTAAAAATTATGAGACATACAACTGGCTGTGTGTTGTTCCGATCGGAAGCTATTGCGACTATTTTAAAAAGTAACATTATTTCATTAAACTTTCCCTAAATAAAGCACCATTTTTTTTGTCGTATTTTATAAACAAGTAGTTTGAAAGGCCATTAGTCGTTTATTTGTTTTGATTTGGTCGTGAGCTTTGTTATCAGATATTTAAGATTTAACGATGTTATTAGTGTGAAAAAATGGATAATATTCACTGTGAAAGTTGTTCATGTGTTGTGTGTGAAATAAAAAATATGCGTTTTTAAAACTATCGGTGACAAAAAGACGTGATCGTGAAAGGTCAATGACACCGGATTTTATTTAATTTGACTGCTATTATTTAATTTGCAAATTAATATGAAACATCAAAACACATAGGTATCCGTAAAATATGTCTACAAAATCAGTCAATCTAGGCTAGGTGGCAATTAGGTACCTACATCATTATTTAAATTGACAAGACGACGAACCAAAACCATGATAGGTACATGTTTGGTAAGATACCTACCTAGCTTAAATAGCTTTTAACTGTTTTGCCTACCCTGTCTAAAAACTCTGTGCACGCCACTGAAATGTGGGTGTATTAACATTGTGGGTACATGATTACAGATGTGATTTTTTATGTATGTAGCTTTTTTCCAAGAGGTTTTCAACTATTTTCACTGTAATAAACATTCAAGAGGTATTTTAGTGGCGACACAACATAATCATACGAAATTATATTGGGGACTCTGTATCTATTTTCTCTGCTCTGATTTTAATGTTTTCTGCTGTACTGATTTCAGGATGGGAGCAGAACCAGCGGCAGTATAGACATGTCTGATATTAGAAAGTCTTTATTAAGTGAAATTAACCATGTTACTGCAAAAAGGTGAGGCTTAGAAATTAAAACTAAAAGTTTTAAAAGTTGCCCATGGCTGTTATAGCAAATTCATAAAATCAATTAGAAATGTTATGTACTTACAAATCATGCATCATGAAATAGAAGTCTAATCTACTGTACACCGAGACACTCAAAGCACAGTGACGTCATCAAAGCCTTCAGCTAGGCCGCCACTATTCCCAACCACTGTAACTCCAAAATCAACAGTGGCGATCACCAGAAATGCGCCGTGCCAAGGAACCTCGATGAGTCCCGGAGATACGATTCAATTGTAACGTTCTTTATATTACATAACATCACGGCCGTAATCCCCGAAGGGTTAGACAGAGGTGTACCCATTAGTACACCCACATTTCGCCAGTTATGTTTTTTAGTCCCATGTAATAGGGGGCTAGCCTATTGCCATCAACCAGGCACAAATCCAGACTCCGAGGCTGCTACTGAGAAATTCCTGTTGGAAAAACCCAATAACACATTGCCCGACCTGGGAATCGAACCCAAGACCTCATGTACAGCAGTCGCGCTTGCGACCACTAGACCAACGAAGCAGTCGTTCTTTATATTGTGTATATATTTTTTTAATTTTTCCCATACACGCTTTTTTCAGGATAACAGCAGGAGAAGAAAACGTATTATTCCACTTTGTACAACTGGAATCTGAAAAAGGGATTCTAATTGCTCCAGTAAAGAATATTGAAATGCAAGCCAACAATGTACTCTATTCATACATAATCAAGACATTCAGATCGGCTTGCAAACGAATACATGAGCTGTTGCAACATAGTATACGGTAAAAATGCAGAACAAATAAATGTATTGTGGCAAACTGGGTAGTACCTAGACACCATTAATTTAATTCCAAGACACAACTTCTCTAAAATATACTTTACTTTAGCCATGAAAACACGATACATTTTCAATGATCTGTAAAATTAGATTTTTAATTTGCTATAAACCCAATAAAAAGTTAGTCAATTGAGTTGATATAAAAGGGACGTCACAGTTCACAAATTGTAATACAAAATCTTAATGAGAATCGCGTTTTGACAGCTCATAGTAGAGCCCAATTGTCAACTGCGCCCGTTGCTATGATAAGTTCATTCAAATCATTGTACAACAACCAATCAAAGAAGCTTAATATTTTCGTTCGAAGAATCGGGGGTTAGTCTGTTTTCGATCTCCTATAATGGTTGAATATGGTTACTTTCAGGTTCAAGAAAAACCACGCTCCATCCAATCCTCTGAACAAAATTCTAGTAGCTGTCAAAGAACATGGAATGTTATTTCAGGCGCCTATTGATATTTTGAGCCAATGTGGTGTCTCTAAGAAGAACTCTGAACCGTACTTGTTTTGGGTTGTTGGGTAAATATACTTAATTTTGCTCGTATTATGTAGTGCAGCAAACATATCGCTCTCATTATCATGCTAACTAAAAGATATTATCATGGAAATGAAGAAGAACCGTAATTTTTAGGGTTCCCACTTTAAATGATGAAACAAAACTTTTTTAAGAACACTGTTTTGCTCACCGTCAGTGCAGCCTTCTCCAAGTCAGAAAAGTTTGCTGCACTGTACGCGGAAACTGCATCATAAAAATATAACAATGAAACTATATGAATTTTTTGTTTCAGCCGAGTTTTCAGTGAACCAGAGCCAAGAGAATTGTATTTATGCTATCACGAATCCGTGCCTCAAGATCTCACTGAAGTAGCTTATTTGCTCTCTTATTTAGAATAAGAAAAAGTATTTTTATGGTCTTTTTATGCATTTATAGAAACTTATTCCGTCCATATAATTTTGTAATAATTGTATTATAAGAAGAAAATATTGATGAAATATACATTTTTTCCACAAGTACCTGTTTTATTTTATTCAATCTTGCTAGTCCGAGTTTATCCGAGCCTAAATACGTAACTTCGATTTGCAACATAAATCTGTTTGCATCTCATTGAGGTTTCGAATTCTTTGTCTTAACATATTCAGGAATTTTAATACGTAATTACAGCAAACTTCAGTCAAACTTTGAAATCTTAAAAGTCTAAGTCTAATAATTAAATAACATCATGCAAACTTTGGCCTTAGAGCTAGAGCTTTGAACAGACCCACACAGATCTCCGGCTCTTCCTTGACATTTAAACTTTCCGCCAAATGAAACCGGAAATGTACTTATAAGTTGTTAAAATAAATTCATTAAAGTTGATGAGATACAAAACCATAATTTGTTTAATCATATACAAATATTATTCGTAGCTGCTGTAAACATACCGTAAACTAATATTCAACAAATAATGTAAAATGATTCAGTGATTTCAATTACAAAACCATAGACAAAAATCCCCAAGCGTTGTTGTGTACATCCGTCACTATCAATCAGGCTATTATACCCAGTGTCGCGTTACAGTAAGGACTACAATAGCACATCAAAAATTATAGTCAATGTAATGTCTATTAAAAATATTAAGATACATTGTTAAAAAAATTGAGTTGTTTCCGTTAGACGTCGCGTCGTCGTGTGTGATTGTGCGAAATTTTGCAGATTGTAATAACGTTGCAGTGGTTTGGTAATTAATAATTCCTAATGGCAAATACAAAATAAAGAAGACTGTTTTTTATGGATTTCTGTGTTTTCGTGTTGTGCGACGATTTGTATTTGATTAATGTCAACGATGATAACCAAAATGCAATCACAAGCGAACGTCGCCGTGCCACAATCTGTCACGACGCAACCACAGTCCCAGCAAATTGTTGGTGTAGGAGTTCCAGCAAATGCGGTGATATTGAAGATGTCAGATATTCAGCAGATCTCTACAGTCGGTACGTGGTGTTTTTATTATGAACGTGAATGTCGTACCAGCAACCTGAAACTTTCCGTGAACTTGGGAATTTTCCTAAGAATTATAATAGGCCTTCAGGAAGCTTTGTGTCGTCAAGTTAGCAGTTGCATTCATTTAGATTAGCTTTTGTCTTTTTGCGTGACCAAAGTTTGGTATTGACGAGAACATGTTTTAATTCATAATAATATTACAAAGTCGTAATACTTGAGAGACTTCTATTTATTTTTGTTGTTAGGTTATGCAGCTGTCGCTGATATTTTTTCTTTACGTTTTTTTAAACAGCAGCTGTAGTCGTGTTATATCGTGGTAATGTGATCAATGGGTCTATGAGTAATGATGGTGCTAATGCATCTATTTTGTAGTATTTCACTAAATTAAACTCTTGCCATTCAATTTTTTTTCTAATTTTGGAATAATAACACAGACTTGATTGATGACACTGATTCTATGCATGGATGAGTTTACTGCAACTAATGTTTTAGTAAAATAGAATCTTCGTGTCCAAAAAATGTTAAAAATATGTAGCTTGAAAAAAACTTTTTTGTCCTAATGGTTTTTTACCTTTAACTTGTAACGCTAACCTTTTAAAAACAAATTCCCTAATATATTATTTTTTTGTTGTCAGGGCTACTAGAGCTTGCGCATCGAGAGTACCAAGCAGGTGACTATGAGAGTGCTGAGCTGCACTGCATGCAGCTATGGAGACAAGATGGCACAAACACCGGTGTACTTCTCCTATTATCTTCCATACACTTCCAGTGTCGGAGATTGGACAAATCTGCCCACTTCTCTACTTTAGCTATCAAACAGAACCCATTGTTGGCTGAGGCGTACAGGTAATTTTTTGGTTATTTTTTTTATATGATATTATTATTTCTAAAGAATCCACTGCTAGATATAGGCAATGCTACTGTTTTATACTTGCTTTCCTATTAAATGATTTACATTTTTGTCCATTCAGTCATGACCATAAACAAACATAAACTACATATATCTACAAAGTTTAAAACAAAGTTGCTTCCCGTTATCTGTACACTTAGATCTTTTGAACTATCCACACAATGGATTTTAATTCAATTTTCAACAATGGACACATGAAATGCACAGATGATTACTAGTGATTCAAGAGGAAAGTTTAAATGTTTATTTACCATCCACATTGCACTTGTGCAAAGCAGGGTGAGTTGCTAGTATTGATAATAGGATGTTTCTATGCATTTATATTCTATCAGTGCCATCTGCAGAATATTGTTTTTTTTATATTTAAATACTCTGGTAGTTATATATTATGATTGTGTCATGTTCTTCACCTTGATGATACCTACATAAACAATCAACTCAAGCTTGTTAGTACAACAATGCTGTGACATTATCTTGTTCTGAACAAAAGGAATAGTTCAAATTCCAGGCCTTGGTTTGCATTCACATAAACACAAGTAGATTGTAAACATGTTATTATATTATGTTGAAATAATGTATCTACAGTAGATTTACAAAATTATGTAAACATTGTAGGTTTTACTTTTTTTTTGACCCAGAATGCAGATAAATCTACAAACACCAATTAGATGCATAAAGCAAATAAAGATCTTGAATTAAAATTATAACTGTTTGGTAATTATAGTATACAATTTATTCAATATAAGATTAAACATAAGTATGTAATTGATTTCAGTACAGAAGGTGTTAATTTTATAAGATCTTTCAGCTAAAATATTTTTGATATGTCACTGACAAAACATTTTGGCACCAACAGCACATTAAAAATTAGGCCATTTTGAAGTTGTTGAAGTGTATTGCCGGTCATCTCAAACTGATTTATATTTAGGTGTGCCATTTTACATGAGATCATATGCACTTGAGATAAATCATTATAATGAATTTGGTCCAAGTCTTTCTTCTTCTACATATAAGTGGTTAACAAATTACGTCCCCTCCAATTTGGCCCCTCTTTCCAACTGTGCTCTATGGGCAAGGGCCCAGGGCCCTACGAACGCCAGGGGCTCCAGCCTGACCTCAAAATAATCATTATTTGCAGCTGCTGTCTCATTCTATGCATTATGGGGACTCAATTAAACGATAAAATTTATGATTTTCAGTGCGTTTTGCATTGGTTTTATATAATTGAATTTGTTTCAATTGAATATTGAAAGAAACTCAATTTTTGAACTGGGTATTCAAATTCGTAAAAATACAGAGACCCCGTGATGCGCCCATGTCCAAAGACGGCCCTGATTAGACGTCCAAGTTTTTTTACGAAAAGCATTATCTTGATGACTGCAATCTAGTTAATAACATTTTTTTTTTGCATTAACTTTATCAGTTGGCAAATACCACAGCACTGGCCTGCCCATTCATCTATGTCACTTTTATGACACCTACATAACATTATGATGGCATACAGTGGAATTTTTTTAACTACGACTATTTTACATTTCAAAACTAATATTATAAAGCTGAGTTTGTTTTTTTTTGTTTGTATGCGATAATATCCGGAACTAATGGTCAGATTCTGAAAATTCTTCGTCTGATAGGAAGCAATATTGTCCCCGAGTGCTACAGGCTATATTTTATTACCAAAAACATGATGGGTTCGTAAGAATATTCAAATGAATGAAGTCAAGCTAGCATGAAGTGAGCAAAAGTTAGTGTAATAATATACCAGCCTACTAGGATTCTTGATAGCGTGCCGCGAATGTCTAACCGAATGTAAAACCCATTCTCATATTGTCATACAAATTAACATAATTCAATTCGAAGAGGTCACGTACCGCAGTCACGCTTTCCACTATTATTCAGAATATAGAGCATGATAATTATCAATGATTGGGCTCAATAACTTTATAAGGATTCAACGTAGAACAAGGATTGCTCTGTTTTTATTTCACTTAAAAAAAATCGATGACTCAATCTTCACCCATTTTTATTGTAATAATCCCAATTCCTTGATCTACTTTGCATCCAGTTAAACCGGCAATTGAACAGTGTGTACAATTGTTTGTCCTACTTTTAATCCCCATAAAGTTTCATTCCTACAATTACACGAGTTGAAAAACGAATCAGACAGTCATAGATCGTCAAGATATCGTTGTCTCGACGAAATATGGAAGTACCAATGTTAGATCTTTGCAAAAAAAATACCCGTTTTTTGTTTACGAATGCGATTTACTGTAGAAGACGTTAGGGGCCGTTCAAGTATTACGTGAGCAGATTTCTTACCATTTTTTACCCCCCCGTCCCCCTTGTCATCAAAAGTAAGCAAAGCACTTACCCCCTCCCCCTATGCTTACGTAAACATTTTTAGTAATAAATGTTTTTTTATATTGTTATTTTTAAAATAGGAAAATTCAATGAAAATATTAGGTTTAACTGATACACATAGAGTAAATGACAAAAAAATATAATCAGAAATAAAGAACATAACTAACATAAAGAATATTTTCGGAACACATTAACAGTCTTCAGTCCATGAAACCTGAATCCATGATTCTAAGTTATCGATGACATTGGATTGCTGCTCAGTGTTGTGAGTCTGCTCACTTTCATCCGATTTTGGAATGTCTACGTCACTCTCATCGAGCCATTCAACATCTTGGTGCTCTAAATTTTGAATAATGCACATCAGTTCATTAGCACGACGAGCAGCGACTCTTACAGGTCTAACTTTCCCCTTTGTGGGCGTGTTTACTTTTTTATGGATCTTGAAAGCTTTTCCCCACAGTAACCCTTCACATACAGATATTGAAAACACCGTGTATTTTGTGACCAATTGCCGGAGTCGATCTTAAGAAATAAAATATCAATCATTTACCTTTTTACTTTGAGATAGGCCATCATATTTTTTACACATAAATCGTTTTAATTGTTACAGAACGTAAAGAGAAACTTTGTACTTATATTTACTCACCTTGGAAAAAAAATGAAGCAGATTGGATTTATTTTTAGTCGCCGCTTGCAATTCTTCTTCAATTCTCTTAGATACAATAATATCTAGTTCCTTATCTGACTTCGTTCGTATCAAACTTCGTTAACTAACTTTTGTACATTTTGCTCTTTCGTCCCAGTATGAGATTTTTTAAAACTTTTGAACAGTTTTTGGTATAACTTGGATTTGTCTATATGATATGACATTCTAATAAGATATTTAAATTTAAATAATTAAAACGTTAAACTTTGGCTAATTGCATCAACATAAACACAAATGATAACTTTCAATGCTTACAATACGTTTAGAATCCAAACAAAACAATACTGATAGATGCGCACTTGCAGCCGGCCGGCACGAGAGTGAATTATTAGACAAGTGAATAGCGCACGGTAATTTCCCTAATGCGCGGTAATTCCCCTAATCAGTTCTCAAAGCGAGTGCCTACGCATATGTATTATTTGCGGGAATCCCCGAAAAAACTTAAATAACTAACGATGACGTAATCATCATCTAGACCCCCCCACCCCCCATGTCATCCAAAATAAACAAAACAGAGACCCCCCAACCCCCCCTTGGTGCTTACGTAATACTTGAACAGCCCCTTACTGTCATGCCCAGTAAAGCCGTCACGCTTGTAATCCGCAACCGTTGGGTAGGCAGGGGTCGGTCTAATAGTACCTGCAGTAGTTCAGGTAGAGAGAGAGAGAGAGAGTCAATGACCCAGCATTCGCCGACGGCGGTGTACAGATAGGGGAGCGCATTGGATCGTGCGAATGTAAAAATTAAATTTTACTGGGGTATTTTTTATCGACCCCATAATTTGTATTGCATGAGACTTATCGTGCTTGTATTTCGCTAAACTCACGGTTAAAGTTTGACTATTAGATATGTGTAAGAAAAAACGGTATAAAACATTCTATAGAAACTTATAACAACTGCTTAAAACCCAAAAAAACCCCGGTGCCCGGTTGATGGCAATAGGCTCGCCCCCTATTACATGGGACTAAAAACATAACTGGCGAAATGTGGGTGTACTAATGGGTACACCTCTGCCTAACCCTTCGGGGATTACAGGCGTGATGTTATGTTATGTTAAAAACCCTCAATACTCCATTATTTGTTTACCAAATAATACAAGCAAAGAAAAAACTACTTTACAGTCAGTCACACACATACCCACAATATCTAACCAACTTAAGTACATTGTTGCAAAGACATCACATTAACTTTCCAAATTCCCAACAGCAACCTAGGCAACGTGTACAAAGAGCGGGGTCAGCTCCAAGAGGCGTTGGAGAACTACAGGCACGCCGTCAGATTGAAGCCGGACTTCATCGATGGCTACATCAACCTTGCGGCCGCTCTGGTGGCCGCCGGAGACATGGAGCAGGCGGTACAGGCTTATGTTACCGCCTTACAGTATAATCCTGTAAGTATTCAAGATCTTTCTTTGTTCGCGTGCGTGTACGCATTCGTGCGTTAAAAAGTAAGCAGTAGTAAGTTACTAGACATTCTATCTGATACATTCTGTCCACATGTAGGCGTTCTACTTGGGACGCTTTTTGGCGAAGGACCTCTTAATTCTTCAAGTCCCGGTACCCACTCCGATACCGGTATGACAGCTGGGCCTTGAGCGGTTAAGCTACAAATCGCGGGAATAAATGATTATGTAGTGTACAGGTAGTTGTTCACGTTGCGTACATATGAATATTTTAGTATAAAAAACACCGTAAAATTCCATTCGCTTTACGACCAATTCGAGGGACTGAACGGAGAGCCCTATACATTCTATACACTCACCCTATTTTTAATGTGCGAAGGGTGAAAACGAAGCGGCAGCAATTGGACGAGCACTACCCTCCTGGCAAACGGCTACTTCGGCCGCAATTCGGTTTCTCGTTAGAGTTCATGCGAACTTCTGATTAATTTTATTCCAATTGTAATCCCCAGTATCTGAAGTTGTAATATTATTGTATTATTTAAAATGGTGCCATGATTAAAATCTACTTACACGCTTATCACATCTTTATTCTAATAAGGCGCGTTAAAAACGTGTTTATTCTGTTTCTGAGTCATTTAACTACGTGTTGCTATCGGTGACAAGTTATGTGATATTGCCGCATGTGACAAAGCAATTCGGCGACGATAAAATTTGTGTATACAACAAAAAAACACACCAAAATTACGTCGTAACAAGAAGTTATTTAATCTATGTCTCAATATGTAAGACTATATTTTGCCCGTGACTTCGTCCGCTTGCTGATTTCACTCGCATTAAGTTACGTCTTTGGTTGCTGCTCCGCTCCCGTAACGTTCCCCAATAAATTGGCTATAGAACACAAAAGATTTTAACAAATCAGACCAGTAGTCTCAGAGTCTTCTGAGATTAGCGTGTTCAAGTGACTAAACAAACAAACTCTTAAGCTTTTTAGTATTACGCATAGATAAATAAATCTGGTATTACATTATGCGGTAACGGCCTACCTCAGTACATTGTTGGATGTATGCCAGTAAAACAGGTAATGGTCTTAGTTGCCACGTTGAGTATCGTATTTGGTAAGCGCATAGCCAGCGCGATCGCACCAATGACGCTGTACTTCACCGGCCTAGAAAATTAGGACTGACAGATTGGGCGATTGCGCCATTTGTCGTACAAGATTACAAAATCGTATATTAAGACTTATTGCGTGTGTTCGTGGTAATACAAGTATGGTAAAAGGTGACTGTGGGAAATAGATTGTCTACAGGCCTATAGTTAAGATGTAAAGTCTCATGCGTTTGATAAAGATATATCTTTGATTACTGCTTCAGTCCCGTAGGTAGCATGATGTTATAAAGCGTATCCTATTCCTCATAAATCTGGCTATAAAACACAAAAAGATTTTTCCAATCTGAATGGTAGTTCTTGAAATTAGCGCGTTTAAAAAAAAAACACAAACAAACAAGAAAGCTCTTTAGCTTTATTATTAGCAAGTATAGAATTATAGATTGATATACCCATGTTTTGCTGAAGACATTTTCGGGCATATCATGAGAATATATACCATAAAAAACGTCAATAGTTCTAGGCTGTGCAAAAACTAAAATTTATTATTTTGCAGTAAGTGATAATGCCGCAATGCGGGTGAAGTAGCCGCGATGCAGTTAACCTTTACCTTTGCAAACGTACACTAGAATAGGGCGTCGATATACACAACTATACATTCGAGTCGTAGGGACTCTAAAGTATGTCTACTGTCTAGACTCGCAGACTAAGTCGAGATCAAACAGATTCTGCTCCTATAATAGAATCGATCTCCCTCAACTACACTGTAAAGCCTTATTCTCGCTATTCTTCTATAAACGTTTTACAAAAGAAGACATCTGTAAGACGGGTCGAATATTTTCACACTTTTAGCGACTACACTGAAGTGAAGTTTTTAACTTTGTATTTAAAGTGAAACGTGAGTTTCTCATTGTTCAGTTTGAACAGTGGCTAACGGGATATAAAAACAATAGGCTACGATGCTGTCACGCGTCTGCTTCGATGCACATCTCTCATCTCTCAAAGTTGACGAGTCTAAAAAAACAAGCCGAACACTGTAGAAGCATTACGATCTGGCACTGTCACGATACTTTAAACAGTTTTAATTGGTTTCTTTAGTTGTTTTGAAGTCATATTTAAATGAACTTGCTGTTATACGGAAGACATTTTGCTGATAATTATCTAGTTCTATTAATAACTTGTTTGTCATGCCAATGATAATGAATTCGACTGTATAATTTTAAGAACAAAAATATATGTGCATATCAGTCAGTCAATGCTACACTGCATAAATTAAAGTCACCATGCCGAGGACTGTTGTAGTGAATAGTCACCTTGAAAGCTTTTAATTATATTAATAAAGGGAATTGATTTTGTCGTGGCTCCGTGACACAGTTTACTTGCGATTTCAACCGCATTCAGCATTACTACAGGCATGCATATGTGTAATTCATTGCATTACTCACATCATAACACATTATTAAATAAACGAATATCTAATTTAGAAGTACGGCATCAAAAAAGTTTTCTTTCTAAATAATATATTATGCAGTTCATTTTTTTGTTCATTAGATCTATACCTACTTAAATATTTGTTGTTAAAGAAAGTATCTAATATCTAAAAAAAAATAATTAAACAGTGTAATATGAATGTTACCTACTGTATGCAAATAATTGCTTTTTGCTATCTACTTCTAATCAGGTAGTAAGCACTTTGTAATAAGGTACTATTAAAGTGCCTACTACTTAAGATACTATACAAAAAATTAGACCAGTATCGTGGGTACATCAACAATAGACAGTTCCAAGTTTAATAATTAATAAACCTTTCAATAATAACAATTTAGAATAACTCAGAAACTTAAGTGGCAATGGGCAGATCACGTAGCTCGTATAGAAGATGGCTGTTGGGGTCGTAAGGTTCTAGAGTGGCGACCATGTACCGGTAGGCGTAGTGTGGAAAGGCCATCCAAGAAGTGGAATTATGACCTGCTCAAGGTCGCGGGAAACCGCTAGATACAGACAGCGCAGGATCGGTAATTGTGGCTATCTTTGGGGGAGGCCTATGTCCAGCAGCTGGACTCCAGCTGTAGATGTCGTTCAGCTGAAATGATGATGAATTTAAAAAAGCAGCCAACTAAGATCTAGACATAACTTTTTATATTAGACATGTGACCTTCAATGCCAATTGTGATATGTCAGCAGTCAGACTAATATCCTTGTTCTCAGCAATTACCTATTGTTACGCTTGTGTGGTACTCAACTATACGGTGTAATATTCCACGTTGTTTTCCTTCACTGCTATAAGCTGATCAATTTGTCCAATTTATTATATTGATGACCTCACTGATTAGAAAAACATTATTTTTATGTCGGCTTCCTATATGAATGTCTATTTGTTCCCTGTTGATCTTGCAATCGTTAGTAGTAGTTTACCTTGTATTGTGTATTAGCTTATTGTCCACGACTTCGTCCGCGTGAATATCGTGAATCGCGATCGCAGACTTTGTCTTAATCCAGATCCCAAGATAATTCTTTGCTAAATGACAGTGGGCAAATAAGGTTCAAGAGTCGTCAAGGTTGAATCGTATACCCAAACAAAAGGGTACAATCTAGTTTTAGAACATGCTAAAGGGCATCAAAATATAAAATCTATCATTGAGATTACGAGTAATGATTTGATAATTTTTCCTCACAAGTTATGATAGATTTTTTTACTTTGTTTCGTTGTCGAATGTCGTTTCCGTCGTATTTAGCTTGCTAAAAGCAGCGATCACATCAGAACAGGAGTTTATATGATACGGAACAAGCGTTCAAGATAATTCTATAACAACTTCTGAAGCAAAAATAAACTTGTAATAACTCCAAATCTTTTGAATAGATATTTAAACCCTTCTACATGTTTGTAGACTACATTGTACCATTTTGTTTGGTATATGATTTATCTTTGGCGACGTTTGGACGAACTCTCATACATTCTTGGCCACGGTCATTTCATTACGATTGGTAACGATACGGTTTAATGGTTTTGATACGATGAAATAACAAACAAAACAGACACACAGAGTCACTTTCACATTTATAATTTACTATTGATTAGATAGCTAAACCGTCAATAGTCGACGGTGTTTGAAGCCGTAAATCACTTTTATTACTACGGAGATTATTTATTTATTTATGCAAGGCACACCAACGACATATTTACAAATACAACAGCTAGTAATTGCAAATTTTTAAAACTGTGTAAATACATCACTTAAAGGCATGCACAACATTATTACTAAAAGGTCAAGAAGTCCTTAAAAATAAAGCATCAGAGACAATGTAGATTAGATTAATGAGATTAATAACGATACCAACATTAAAATGTTCATTATAAATCGCCGTACAAATTGTTACTGGGGCTAATTTTAAACGTCCTTTCTATGACGCTGTTTTTATTTCAATATTCATTCTCGTCGTTTTCCTTATAAATAGACTGTGTCTGTGCATACGATTTGTGCTTCATGCATTAAATGTACAAGATTAATCATAGCTTATGTATAGGTGTACTAATAAATAACCATTTTCACTAGGGTTGCCTCTTTTGTTAAAGCAAATCAAGTATATTTTCTTTCTAATGTAAAACACATACAGTACAACATCTGAAAATAAAGTACTATTTCAGATTCATGCTTTATTGATGAGATCCGTTGCATTTCACGCAAAAAATTGCTCAACTTTTTTGTTTCTTTTCGTAAACAATAAAATGAAAGTTTCAAAAGTAAAAAAAAAAAAATTGTTATTATGAAGTATTTTCTCGTATTTTTTTTTCGGATTCGCATTTCGCAGGTCAATCTATGAGGTTGTCCGCTGCTTAACCGGGCTATCGTTCTTTACGTACTTTATTTAAGTCATAAAGTACGTTTACCCGAAATAGCGTACAATACTTGATAATAAAGTACAGGTGGCAGCCCTAATTATGTTCATTCGTTTGAAACAATTCATGTATCGAATTATAATAACTCGTACCGTTCCGTACAGTAGAAAAGCAAACACATGTAGCTTAAGCATAGTAACATTTCCTGGAGAAATATTTTAAATTAAAAAAATGCACGTCGTGAATGTATGACGCATTTGTTGGGTTACGTTAATTTGCTTTCGTTTCGATGATTACTTTTAGAGAAAAATCCTTTGTTCTTTGTGCATACTATATCAATAAAGAAGAATTTTGATGCTTCACAAGAAAATTCTTGAATATGACCTAGCGCTGATATTTCGTGTTTTTGCCTGTCTGAAAATTTTGTAAACTAAAAATAAATTCCAAAAAAAAAAATTGTACCATTCCAATACGTATTATAACAGGCCTTGGATCGCAATTTCGTCAGAGTGAACTGTATTACGGATCCCTAATTTTTTGATAAAAAATATAACCTATAACAATAACGAATAACGTAGCTTCCTATTAGCGAAAGAATTTTCAGAATCGGATCAGTTATTCAGGAGATTAGCGCGTTTAAACAAAAGAAAGAAACAAACTCTTTAGCTTTATAATATTTGTATATGTATATAATGTTGTTGGAGATGATTCATCAATTATCAGCTGCTTTTTTTACTAGCTTATAATGTCCCACTGCTGGGCAACGCCCTCATAAATCCATCTTAACTAGTTTTATTTTGTTCACAGGACCTTTACTGCGTTAGGAGTGACTTGGGCAATTTGCTCAAAGCTCTTGGTCGTTTGGACGAGGCAAAGGTAAATATAATTTCCTCCTCGACTTTCTGGTTTGCTCCGAAGTTAACAGGATTCTCTAAAAGTTTCCTTTGTACAATATCAAATTAGCGTACTCTCTGCTCTGTAAGCGTACACTGCACTTGCGTATAAACATCAGAATAATTTGCAACTTGCGTCAGCTCTTCTTATAATGGTTTCGACTATTAGTTCTCATTGTTATCCATGTTTTACCGTCAAATGCTTTATTGAAGAGTTCTATTATGTTGAAGCCATTATTGACCGTGCAACGCGATGGGAAATCGAATGCTTTGTTTGGCCACACAACTTCCGTTTCCAATCTTGTTGCACCACACAATATGTACAGTCACAAAATATTAAACATCTTATGTGTATCGTTATCTGATAATAAAATTACGTTTGATAAAGTTTGATCTACTGTTTACCTATCAATGGTTGACATTGACTGAATATAAGGACATTTCTGCGTAGCATATTTTTACACGTATATTTTTTTATTGAAGCTTGCCGTACACATGGGTCTTATGTTCAATTGAATGAATGTACGAAATAAAGTACATGTACAGTATACTAATACAAAACCTTTTCGGGGGTAAGACGGGAGCGTAATATTTTGTGACAGCGATTTTGCGTTCAATTATCAATTTTCTACACAACATTTGTCCAAGGACTCGTTAATTAATAATTGTTAGTTATGTAATGTGCTATCATTGAGATACTTGTTGCTCCTAACAATGTTGTGTGGAGTATTGAACAGTAAATGAGAGTAAACTAATTCACGTCGCTGTACTAAACGTTTGAGACAACACACAATCCTGTTTTCTTCAAAACCTAGTTAACGATATAATCCTTGTGCTTGTAGTGATTTCTTATTACAATGGAGGATCAGAGGAGTCTGTAGTGTTTATTTCATTAGTGGTATGACGTAGTGAGTTTATTTGTATTATATGATTTGGTCATCCACATCATGCCTGTCGCAATACTCTGCTCGATGACAGCGTGAGCTGGACAATGATCCTCTCAAATCATAAATATTTGATTTGCAATATAATTTGTTTATGAAGACGATCGGGTGAAACAAATTGACTCAAAATCAACTAATTTTCTATTATATTTTCACAAGGTGTTGTCTGGTAAGGCAAGTGTAGGTGTGACCGCTGCTGTATCTAGCTGGGTTATGGTTCGTACGCCACTCGCTATCCCGCCGCGATGCCACCATGTCTGCTGCAGGTAAAGTGGAAAAGGTTTGCAAGAACTAAAGTAAGAACAGGAATCGGATACAACTCGTGCTCTTGACTTATCCATTGTC
Organism: Hoplodrina ambigua; assembly: GCA_949774945.1. Lineage (NCBI taxonomy): Eukaryota > Metazoa > Arthropoda > Insecta > Lepidoptera > Noctuidae > Hoplodrina > Hoplodrina ambigua. The sequence goes on from OX458973.1 coordinate 10,376,732, forward strand.
GTGACCATCCTCTCTCATCGGCTAGGAAGTGGAAGCGTTTCACTTGTGGTTGGCTCGTTTGTTTCGTGACGTATGATTTATTTATTATTTTATGTTTATACAAGACGTATGGATGTGCGGTTGCACTTGGTTTGCACTGGTTTTTCGTTTGCATTTCCTACTGATGTGTGTGGCAGTCGGCGTAGTCTCGTTTCTCTAGGGCGCTGTTTGCGTAATGTTTTCTGTATGCGATTGATGTTTGGTGATCGTAGCTTTTGGTGTCCACGTCGATCACCCAGCATCACTCGTAGCGAACGTGTAATTACTGATATTGGCGTAACATACATTTCAGAACATCATAACATTTAAAACATAGTGTTGGATAGTTATTAACATGTATTTTTTTCGTGTGTGTAGGCTTGTTACTTGAAGGCAATAGAAACCAGGCCAGACTTTGCGGTGGCATGGAGTAATTTGGGATGCGTGTTTAACGCACAGAGTGAAATCTGGTTGGCCATCCATCACTTTGAAAAGGCCGTGGCACTAGATCCAAATTTCTTGGACGCCTACATTAATTTGGGAAACGTTCTCAAAGAAGCAAGAATTTTTGACAGGTCAGTTTAATAGTTTATTTGATTTGACTTTTCAGGCTTACAACAATAGATCAGAGCATTTAATATTCACAGCACATTTTACACAATACCATTACTTATGCAATTACATATAAATGTGTTGTCATTACCATTTCAATATCGTAAACTCACATTTGTATATGACAGCACGATAATTAATAATAATTTTCCATGTTCAATAGGGCTGTGGCTGCGTATCTTCGCGCGTTGAATCTGTCGCCGAATAATGCCGTGGTTCACGGCAATTTGGCATGCGTTTACTACGAACAAGGATTAATTGACTTGGCAATTGACACTTATAGACGAGCCATTGAGTTACAGCCGAACTTCCCTGACGCGTATTGTAATTTAGCGAATGCGCTCAAAGAGAAAGGACAAGTCGCTGACGCTGAAGAATGTTACAACACAGCTTTAAGACTATGCCCGTCGCACGCTGACTCACTCAACAATTTAGCGAACATCAAACGTGAACAAGGATACATTGAAGAGGCAACTCGTTTATACTTGAAAGCATTGGAGGTGTTCCCTGAATTTGCCGCAGCTCACAGTAATTTGGCTTCAGTACTACAACAACAAGGCAAGCTAACAGAGGCCCTCATGCATTACAAAGAGGCGATACGAATTCAGCCAACTTTCGCTGATGCGTACAGTAATATGGGCAACACGCTTAAAGAGATGCAAGACGTAGCGGGTGCATTGCAATGCTACACTAGAGCTATACAGATAAACCCTGCATTCGCTGATGCCCACAGCAATCTTGCTAGCATTCACAAAGATTCTGGAAACATTCCCGAAGCTATCCAGTCGTATAGAACGGCTTTGAAATTGAAACCAGACTTCCCTGATGCTTACTGCAACTTGGCTCATTGCTTGCAAATCGTGTGCGATTGGACAGATTATGAGTCGCGAATGAAGAAGCTCGTCAGCATTGTGGCCGAGCAACTGGAAAAGAATAGACTACCATCAGTTCATCCTCATCATTCCATGTTATACCCACTAACACACGATTATAGAAAAGCAATCGCCGCGCGACATGCTAACTTGTGTCTTGAAAAAGTGCAAGTCCTGCATAAGCCACCGTTCAAGTTCCCTAGGGAGTTGCAAGGTCGCCTACGCATCGGTTACGTGAGCAGTGACTTTGGTAACCACCCAACCTCTCATTTGATGCAGTCTGTACCCGGTCTGCACGATAGAAGTAAAGTTGAGATCTTCTGCTACGCTCTGAGTCCCGATGATGGCACCACATTCCGATCTAAGATCGCCCGAGAGGCGGAACACTTTATTGACTTATCTCAGATCCAATGTAACGGTAAAGCGGCTGATAAAATCTACGGCGACGGTATTCACATTCTCGTCAATATGAACGGTTACACAAAGGGAGCGAGGAACGAGATATTTGCGTTGCGACCGGCCCCCGTGCAAGTCATGTGGCTCGGATATCCGGGAACTAGCGGGGCTAGCTATATGGACTACTTAGTGACGGATGGAGTTACGTCACCCGTGGAGCTGGCGAGTCAGTACAGCGAGAAAATGGCTTACATGCCGCATACATACTTTGTGGGCGATCATAAACAGATGTTCCCGCATTTGCAGGAACGACTCATTCTCAGTGACAAACTTAAAAATCACAATAGTTTAGGAAGTGTAGCCGACAATGTGGCGGTCATCAATGCTACGGACTTGTCGCCACTTGTGGAGACCACAGACATTAAAGAGATCAAAGAGATTGTAAGAGCTGCACGACCTGTTGAAATTTCCTTGAAAGTAGCTGAACTGCCCACCACCACACCTATTGAGACCATGATAGCATCTGGACAAGTACAGGTAAAAATGCAACATAATACAAAATTGCTTTTTATTCTGACGGTAATTTAATGGTATGCTAACATAATCGTTATAAATTTTCAGACATCAGTAAACGGAGTGATTCTTCAAAACGGACTAGCGACGACGCAAACGAACAATAAAGCAGCGACCGGCGAGGAAGTGCCACAGTCTATTGTAATAACAACTCGGCAACAATACGGCCTGCCCGACGACGCGGTGGTGTACTGTAATTTCAACCAGCTATACAAAATTGATCCGTTAACGTTGCATATGTGGGTTTACATATTGAAGAATGTACCGAACAGTGTCTTATGGCTCCTGAGGTTCCCCGCTGTTGGGGAGCCTAATCTTCAAAATACGGCACAACAACTAGGTAAAAAACAACAAGATTTTTTTTTTTCTAGTGTTGGTACTATTTATTCTAACCATGTCTCATGATTCTCGACGTGTCGAATGTTTTTTTATAGAGACTGGAATCAGTCTGTTTATTTCGACCGTTATAAAAACTAACCCTAACAATACGGTCCATTTTGGTTTGATTCAAAATTAAACTTCCACTCCGAGTAGCTACAAAGAGTATTGATATCATTGTTTTACAAACAATGTATGTAATGTATGAATTGTGCAAAGGCGAGTTGAGAAGGCGAGATGAGAAGGCGAGATTTACACGATCTAATATTTCTTCTTCATTTTACCCAGGTCTGCCACCCGGCCGCATAATCTTTTCAAATGTTGCCGCCAAAGAGGAGCATGTGCGTCGCGGACAGTTGGCGGACGTTTGTCTCGACACGCCGTTGTGTAATGGACACACGACAAGCATGGACATCTTGTGGACCGGTACGCCGGTCGTCACGTTGCCTGGGGAGACGCTAGCTTCTAGGTAAACTGAGATGCACTAAATTCGAAGCAAAATAACAATTTAGAGAGTCACTTTTATTGACAGAATTCACATTTTACTGCCATATTAAGCGACAGATTTTTTAAGCCCCACTGGCAAGAAAAGTCGACTTACGCTCGAAATTAATCAACCCCTTAAATCGTGGTAGACTTGCTGTTGCTTGTGATTCACTGTCTCATGGTCACAGCACAGATGGCTAGCTCTGCCATTGATTGGTTGCGGCATTGAGATGCATAATTAATTTCGAGCATTCGACTATTACGTTTTTACCATGCAAGAGAGGGAAACAATGACGATTTCAAGTCATGTATAATTTGCAGTGCAATTGTTTCATTAAACATATGTTTGTTATTGTTACAGAGTGGCAGCATCTCAGTTGAACACGCTCGGCTGTCCAGAGTTGATCGCGAGAACGAGGATAGAATATCAAGACATAGCTGTAAGACTAGGAACTGATAAGGAATAGTAAGTATTGTGAGAGCTGGGTGGTCTCACTTAAGTACTATTTTTACTGAAATTAAACTCTGATAACAAATTCAAGATTATTCTCGGAACTTATATTAGAAAAACCGCCTGTCAATCGTAGACCTGACTGTCCAGGACCTAGTCTACTATTTAAGAAGAGGGTCTGTCTCATAATTCAACTGATAAAGTACTTGCGTTGAATATTATACCATGGAAACAAAAAAGTACAGATCGCTGTTGGTATTCCATCCTGGTCGCAGTCCCTTGGTAAAGTATCGAGTTTAACACCTAGTCATCAATGGCACAACCATTCAGGCGCGCAAAAATGTATGTTGCCTTGCCACAACTGGTGACAAAAAGATTTTTTTATTTATCAGAGAGATCTATGGCAAAGCTAAAAGAACGGTTTGGTTAAAGGGTAGACAAATAATACTCTCATCTCTTTCTTTACAGTTTAAAAGGCATTCGAGCTAAGGTGTGGGCAGCACGCACCGAGAGTCCGCTGTTCGACTGCAAAGCGTACGCCACTGGCTTAGAAATGTTATACAAAAAGATGTGGCTGAGGTACTCCCGCGGTGACCGTACGGAACACATAAAGGCGGACAAATAGACTGCGGATAGCACCGGCAAAAACAATGATGGGACATCTAAGAAACGCCGATGGTGCTAAGTGATAGTGAACCAGTAAGTGACAGTTGATAGAACGGTTTCAAATGATCGTCCTATTAGTGAGTGACGACGATAAAGCCGAGTGCGGACTGCGTGTGATATTAATTGTATGAGCTGGAAGCTCTGTTTAGTTCCGATTGTCAGCCGGTGTCCGTCAACCTGATCAATGTAGTCGTACTTAAATGAAATTGTACTTTATAGACATTGATCTGACCATCATCGCCCGTCAGGAGGTGACCAATCAAATTCTGTATTGTTATATAATTTGGTTTGGTTGTAAACTGAGTCTGTATCCAAGGCGTCCTTTATGGATTTGATACGACGACCTCCTGGGGTACGATGTATCACAGTTATTCTGCTGACTATGACCGGCAACGTTTAACTTACGGTAAGTAACTATACACACAGGCTCTCGGATATTTAAACATGGGATGTATGCTAGTTTTCATGTATTTCGATATCTTCCTTATCTGTAGTTGTGCGCAAAGAGGTTCCTAGCTATAATCTTCCGAATGCAATACTGTTTAAGTTCACGTTGATGCGTGAACGTTATATCGAGCAATAATACTATGTAAAATCTAGTAATAAAGTGCCCTTGATAACTGTAAAATATTACAGAGTTGTGTAATGTGTTACAGGTAAATGGGTGTAAGTTTTAATATTATTATGTTGCTTATAGTTGTTTTTGCAAAAGTTGTTGCGTAGCTTTTATTCAAGTTCAATGTTGTTATGAACATCTAGGTATTGTAAATTAGAATCCAGATATACTTATAGAGAAAACAAAATGGTAAACCGTTTAATTAATTGTTTTACAATAGTAGATAAAGTTCTCCAAACTTAAATCTATTCATATCAATAAATAAACTTTAATGTGCTGCATACATACTAAACTAGATAGGGAAGCTAACATAAATTAGTCGTTTTTAAAGAGGCCTTAAAACCATTGTGTTTGTATTGCATTTGCCAAAGTTATGAGTAATAATTAATTGTTATTTGAACTGTACTGTGAAGAATGGAACATTATGTCTCTGTGTTATACTAAACATGTAGCAGTGTGTATTGAGACCGGAGCCTACGTAAGACTGAATTTCCGGAACACTAACAGTGCAGACAGTTAATAAATTAGTTCAATTATAGTTATTGTCGCTGCAAGCCGTTGGCGACTCGTTTATAGTGTTAAGAAACTCGTGTTATTCTAAGTAATCATTTGTGATACCAACATACTATTATAAAATGGCCATGCTTGACGAATATAGTTTTAGACAACTTTTACCCAGCGATTGTAATACTTTAGACACACATTAGCAGTGAACGCACTTCATTTAGTTTCAGTAAAAGATTTTTTTTTTGTAAATATTTTTTTTTCGTTATTTTGGAATATGTTATTACTTTTTTTTGTATTCTGATTTTGAAATTTGCTTATGATGAGTTTATAAAATGTATTTTGAGTTGTATGATTGTTTTTCTATTACATTTTTTTGAATTCTATGTAATTATAACTATTCCAATGTTATGAAGTAATTTCTGAATCTACTTAAGGTGTTTTAGCCTTCAAAATTGTACTACTTAATCATAATGTCTAAAGTAATTGGAAAAGTAAGAGAGAACATTATAGTGGGATTGGCATTAACTCAGCTATTTATTTATTTATTGCTCATAAAGTACTTTGCTAAATAATGTTGTCTTCTCACATTAATTCCTGATTATTATAATGAGCATACTGTAGTGTAATGTTATGGCTATAAATGTGACTTATCCAATTGTTTTGTCATTGTCTGCTGATTTGTTGTAAATAGTAATTAAGCCTAGACTATGATGGAATAAAAAGAAAAATATATTGTGGTTTTATTTTTTATATTCGTTCCAAATATTTCCGAGGACGACGCTTCTCTAATTTACGATCGAGTTCACGAGTTTCTCGACCGTCTAGAGGAGAGACTGGATATCGCATGGGGAATTCAGCTATTCGAAGTATCTAATCATTTTCGAGTTAATCTGCGAAGAATCAAATAAAGCTGTACTTTGCATAGACATTTTCGCTTGTCGACTTGCAAATGAGGTTTTGTGATCAAATTCTAAAAAACAAATAACGTTAAATGGTTTGGCTACGTTTATAATCATCCTATATCCGGGAAACTGGTGACGTACGTACCATCCCGCATTCCTAGCTTAAATGGTTTCTGTGTTGCATCCATTATAAACTACCTCGTATGCTTACACTGACACAAGTACCCATGACTTGTCACTTTCGGGACCCCTTAAACGCTGGCTATGCACCTGCATATACTAATAACATCAATAGTTTCCATCAGACTGCCAAGACCATAAAATGTGGCCTGTAGGTATGATTTATATATTATTCACAAAATCCATAGCTCTTAAGATTTTATCTTAAAATATTAACTATTCTTACAGCCAATTAAAGATTTACAATTTAATAACTACAATACATGCAACAGAAACAAGCATACAGAATAAAATGAACTGCTAGTACCATCTAAGCATTGCCAAGTTTACAGTGAGGGTGAGTGGTTGTTCGCTTCATCTGTGGCATTATCTGATTGTGTCGCTTTTCGCGCCTTCCACTCGGCAGCCATTCTATTGCTTCGTTATTTCCAGGTTTCCAATCCATGTCAAACCAGGAGGTTCATGATCGGAAGGTCCTGGATAGTCAGCACAGGAATCGTAAGTGCCACCAAAAGCTATTCGATGGCGGCTAGATACCTCAATAGATGTCTCTGCAGTTTTAAAACTATGGTAAGCAGTTTCACTTATGTCGCATGCCGAAACAAATAGGTAGTCCGACTCCCTAAGGTGTTAAGCGTCAGCGAACATAAGCGAAAAAACCTAATAACTTCTTTAGAAGTCAGTAGATGGCGTGGTTACGATTCGGATTTAGTTTGGTTCAAAATAAATATACAGGTGTTTGGAGCAGGCAAACGATGCATCAAACACCTATATAATAAAGAAATGAAGGTAATTAATAAAGGTAAAGAAGTAATTAAGTAAAATTTGCGCCGCTTTCGCATTTATAACTGTAGTGCCTGACGCCTGACGTAATCAGGATCGAACTCGCGATCTTTAGAGAAAAATTAACGGATAAATTATTTAGGAGCAAATCTCAGGAATTTGAATTAGGTACCCACAACTAGCTTTTGCCAGCGGCATCGCTCGCGTGAGTTACGTGCTGCTGATGGAATATAATTTGTCCTAAGGGTCATTTCAGGCGGTACCGGTAGGTAGGTTTCATTATCTCATCGGGCATTCAGGCATAATTGATTAACTTTTTTGATCAAAAAAAAAAAAAATCAAAATCTATTTATTTGCCAGAATGTAGGTTTACAAAGTATGATCTTAACTATAATGGGCCCTTTACATTCTACCATTACATATGGTGTGCAAAAATTTAATTTTCGTCAGAGATAAAGTTTAATAAAATGTCAGATTAATAATTTAAGTATAAAAAATAGCTAAATTGTAATTGATAATGTCATAAAAATTAATTCGAACATCCATAAATTATTATAAGGTATATACCAATATTATTAATTCCTATTTCCCTCATCTGACATGTATTCCTTAAGATTATAAAAGCATTTGTCTTTTAACCATTGCGTTACTTTCTTTTTAAACATGGGCAAAGGTAGGTCTTTAAAAACGTCCGGTAATTTGTTATATACCTTTACAGCATTTATGTACGAGTTCCTTTTATACAATTCGAGCCTACATTGCGGTATACAGAGCTCATGTTTAAATTTATTTTTATTTCTAGGAACTACATTTCGCTTGGTTACATCTTTGTGTTTAATAAAATATTCCGGATGTTGTTTTACAAATAGGCATAATTCTCTAATGTACATACACGGCAATGGCAGAATATTGCACTTTTTAAACAAGGGCTTACAACTATCCGTATACCAGGCCCCACAGATTGCACGTATACATTTTTTTTGTACTCTGAACGCTTTTGTAATTTCCACCGAATTACCCCACAACAAGAGACCATAAGCGAGTACGGACGAAACGTATCCGTGATAAGCACAAAGAGCAGCTTCTGTTGATACCGTGACTCTTAATCTTTTTATTGCGTAGACAAATCTGTCGAGTTTATCACAGACGTAATCGACGTGTGTTTTCCAGTCGCAATTCTGATCCAACATTATCCCTAGAAATTTAGTACTTGCCACTTGTTCAATCATAGTGTCATTATATTTAACCTTTAACGTGAATGGCTTTCTTTTATGGGTTTGGAATTGGATCATTTTAGTTTTTTCCATATTAATTTGTAAGTTGTTAGAATGTAACCAGTGTATTATTTTGTCTATTGCTTTGTTTATGTCTTGCTCATACGTGTCTGCATTTTCACATTTCACAATGAGAGTTGTATCATCGGCAAACAAGATTGTATTATGGCAAATCGTATTTGGGAGATCGTTAATATATAAGAGGAATAAAAAAGGTCCCAATACACTACCCTGTGGCACTCCAAAATTATTTAATCGATATTCACTTCTATGTAAGATCTTCTTAGTATTATGTATTTTAGAAATTTCCACACATTGTTTTCTGTCAATTAGGTAATCTCTCAACCAGTCGTTTGCTTTGCCTCGTATTCCGTATTTTTCTAGCTTATGTAAGAGCAAGTCGTGGTCTACAAAATCGAACGCCTTACTCATGTCCAAGAAAATCGCCACGATTGGTAAACCATCATTTATAGCCTGGGTGACAATTTTGATCAAATTGAAACATGCCAATGAAGTGGTACTATTCCGTCTAAACCCAAATTGCTCATCTTTAAGTATCCGAAAACTTGATGTAAAGTCTTGAAGCCTTTTGAGCATAATTTTTTCAAAGATTTTTGACATGATTGGTATAAGCGTCACTGGCCTATAATTATTCATGTCCGTTCTTTCTCCTTTTTTGAAAAGCGGCTTAATAACTGAATTTTTCAATATGTGAGGAAATGCACCTTCCTCAAATGATAAATTTATTAGATAACACAGTGGTTGACATATGTATGGTGCGCATAATTTAATAACTTTGGTTGTTATGTCATCCACTCCTGCTGCATTTGTGTTATTAAGACTTTTAATTGTTTGAACTATTTCCATTGCATCAGTTGGTTTTAGAAATATTGTATGTTCGCTATTAGTCTGGATAGTTTTGTTTATCTCGTCTTTATTATATTTAAAATTCTTGCTATTTGTCAATTGTATATAAAACTGATTAAATTTGTCACTTATCTCCTTAGGGTCATCATATGTCCGATTATTGTTGATTATTTTGTCAATTTGTGTTAATTTACTAACGTCACCAATGTTTTCATTAATCACTGTCCATGTGGCTTTACATCTATTTTTATTAGTGTCAAGATATTTCTTATTCTGTAGTTGTCTAGATTTATAAATGCACTTTTTGAGTATGTAACTGTATGATTTATAGTGTTTGTTTGTTTTTTTTCTGTTTGTTTTCTTGTGTAGTTGGATGAGATAGAGCGACCGTTTCCTTATACAGGATCTTTTTATGCCCTTCGTCAACCAATTATGGTTCCCTTTTTTATTAGATTTCTTTATTATGTTTATTGGGAAACACAGATTGAATAATAATTTAAATAAATCATGAAATTCAGCAAACGCTTCTTGTAGGTTTTTTTTTTCGTATACGTCTGAGAATGTAAGCGATGACATACAACTTTTGAACTTGTCCATATTTTCTCTACTATAATCTCTGACATTCTCATACCAGCTGAATATTTCGAATGATTTTGTAGTTTTAAGCGATAGCGTTTGACCTGTTTCGTGGTCAGACAGGATAGTAGGGAGAATATTAATTTATCACAATTAAAGCTTTAGGAATAGGTAGGTAGGGAGATCAACATATTTAGTGACATTTCTTATATTTGACCGCATGTCTCAGTCACGTTGCGGGACGTCTTAACAGGATACCGTGGCCCCGGAACGTAAAGGGCAACAGAAGGAACAGGGTGGTTTTTTAGTCAGCAAAAGTCTAACAGTCCCTTCCGCCCCACCCAGGGCGGAAGGAGTAATTTTAGGAATTATAACATATCAAAAAAAAAAAAGTCTCAGTCAGCAATAGTTGTACATTTGTATCCTAAGTATAACCCATTTTACATTTAACCCATTTACCCATTTACATACCTTGACTTTTTGACTTGTGATTCTAATGTAAAATTAAGATAATTAGCAGGCGTTCTCGAGAAAATCATCAAAGACTGAAACCATTCGAAGTGCCACAACTCTTCTAGTATCGAGGTACCTAAGTTGTAACAGAGGCCAAGGTGAGTTGTAACAGATGTGTACTCGAATATAAGGTCGTAATTTAATTCTATTGTTGGTTAATATTTATTTATTTATGTCTTTGGAAGAACAAACAGTTTCACAAAATTTTCTGAAATAATAATCATTAGGTACTTTTAAAAGTGAATATTGTAAAGTACCTATGTCGCGCCACGACGTAGGTAATCTACGTGGTACCTATACAATTACATTAGACCAGTTTATTGTCCTGTGATAAGCCCGTGCAAACAAACAAACTCTTTACTTTTATTAGCTTAATTATCTTTACTAATATTGTATAGATAACTAGGCATGTGCGAGTGAATTTTAAATAAAAAAATCAAGAAAAAAAAATGTAACAAATATACTAATTAGTTAATTGTTTTCAGTCGGGGGACTTCTGCTCTGTGGAATACCTTCATAGCTTAGAAGTCCCCCGACTGCAATGAAAATTTCAGTTTAGTAGATCAAGTGGTTTTCGATTTTTTATGTTTGGTCAGTGAGTGAATCTTGTTTCATTGCTTTTTAGATCAGTATTTTCACATAGCCGTCGTGTTTTTAATTTTTTTTAATTATTTATTTTTATTATGATTATAAATGAGCCAGATTCTTGAGGAATAATATGGACTATAAAATATCACGCTACAATCCAAAGGAGCGGAGTCATAACTATAGACTTAACGCGAGTTCAAAGAACCATACGGAGCTAGAGAAGTCGCGAGCAAACCTTACAAACCACACAAACTTTCTGGACAAATCTGCATTATATTTATAGGCTAGCGTAGTGGCTAAGAATTGGCTGCTGCACGGCGTGTCGCGGGTTCGGCTCCCGTACGGGGGAAGGAACAGGGTGGGTTTTTAGTCAGTAAAAGTCTGGCAGTCCCTTCCACCCCACCCAGGGAGGAAGGAGTCATTTGATGATTTTTACCACCTAAAAAAAAAAGTTAAAGTTGTTTCTACGCCAGTTTTGTCAACAACCGGTACAGCAGCTGCAAACGTAACACAATGTGTCCCGTGCCTGCCCAGCTACCTGTACAGACCTACCTACTCACGTAAACGGGATGTTTTGATAAAAGGAAACCAGATAGTAACCACAGTCTGCTTTCTGTAATAAAATAACCTATGATTTATTAAATAGTTTGTGTCGACTTTTATACTAAAACTGCTGACTTTTATGAAAAACGATGTGTTTTGTTAAAATATCTTTTTGTAGATTATTTTTATTTACTTACACACCTGTACATTTCTTTATAATAAATAAAGTAATCAAAAAAATTATAATTATTAATTAAAAAAATGTATTTTGTAGGCTATTTTTTTTAAGCTGTTGTTTATAATTTATAATGTTGTTCATTACGTTATCTACTTAAATACTCTACCAAACCGCAACATTGTGATAACCGAGAACTAATTAGTTGTAAAACTTTAATAATACTATCTTCCACTAGATAACTGTCTTTCGATGTCCAATTAGAGTAGAATATTGAACCTGACACTTACATTAAGATCATGAGCACCCACGCACTGAGCTATAGGTAGTGCCTCATTGTAGAAAATGTTTAGAGATGAAGAAATCTCCAGATTTTCTAAATAATCTTTATCTTTTAAAATATAATGTTTAAAATAAATGAACTTGATAATATTAGTAATTAAAATGTGTATAAAATTACTTGAGCTGGAGCAGTGGTTTTTGTTAATTTAAATTCGTTTTTTTAAAGGGTTATGCCCGGATTAAATTTATGGAAAAAACGTCACGTAACGGTTTCCGTTTCGTACAAAAGTCAAAACTACGAGGGTTACTTATTATGCGGCAATAGAAATGTTGGTGCGGTCCGTTCCCTCCAAGCCGCCGCGCATTCATGGCATTTCATTGTACGCGGCAGTCGCGGCCTCGCCACCGCGGGGGGATCGCGTGCTTGCGTTGCCATGCTGTGCCGCACGCACACTGCTCTATTTACTACACCGCTCCTAATCGTCGTTATCGAATTGTTTCTGTGTAGTACACGCGTAGACAACAGCTGAACATGACCGTGCGCGACTTACGAACTCAACTTTCATTCATCAAAACTCTATTCTGACAAGTGACGAAGATGATATGGACACAGTGCCGTTTAAAATGATAATTAACGCGATATTCTTTTGTTTAGTGATGGGCGCGGCGCTTACGGAAGCGCCTGACGATGCAGATGTTTGTTTCCGTGTGTCCGGTGAGAATGGTGTGGTGGAGTGCAACGTACGGACACTGTCGTCCGACAGGGACGTCGCCGGTTCGATGCACTCGGATGGCGCGGAGCGGCTCGCGATCCGGTGCAGCCCGCTGCTACTGGAGAGCTCTCTGCGAGACCATCACTTCGGAAGAATGCAAGGTTTGGCGGAGATAACCATAGATAACTGCAAAATACTACGGCTTCCTGGCAACGTGTTCGAGGGGCTACGAGGGCTGAAGACATTGAAGATTCGCTCTATGAACAGCGAGTGGAGCAACAACAAAGAATTGGAACTATCCCTGGGAGCTTTCAACGGGTTGAGGGAGCTGCACACGTTGGACTTGGGTCATAACAACATAAGAAAGATACCTTCGGACCTGTTTTGCGCGCTGGAAAACATAATTTCACTTAATTTAACACACAACAAAATCAAGTTTGTCGATGAACTGGGTTTCGGTCATAAATGTGGGTCCACATTGCAGACCATAGATTTAAGTTATAACGACATCATGTCGCTGCCAGCTGACTCAGAAATTTTACATTTGCGCCGGTTGACACAGTTATTTCTTCAAAATAATAAAATTAACGAGCTTCCAGGCGAAGTTTTTAGTGACTTACTGTCGCTAAAAGTTGTAAACCTCTCGGATAACGCTATTAGTTATTTACCAGACGGTTTATTCCATAATACTAGGGAAATTCGAGAAATTTATATACAAAATAATGAACTGGAAACTTTGCCTAAGAGAATATTCAATCGGTTGGAACAATTGCTCGTTTTAGATCTTTCGGCGAATAAATTGAGGAGCGACCACATAGAAGATGAAACGTTCGGTGGTCTAATAAGATTAATCGTGCTCGACCTGTCCCATAACACGGTCGCCCGCATCACACGCAGCATGTTTAAAGACTTGTTCTTTTTACAAATTTTGAATCTGTACAACAACTCCATAGCGTTTATAGAGGATAATGCATTTTCACCGCTTTTTAATCTGCACACTTTGAACTTAGGTCAGAATAAATTACAGGCTATTGAAGATCATATATTCAATGGATTATTTATATTAAATAAATTAAATTTAAATAATAACATGCTATCTTATATCAGTGAGAATGCATTTGGTAATTGTTCAGATTTGAAAGAGTTAGATCTAAGTTCTAATAAGATTGCAAAAGTCCCAGATGCAATTATGCAATTACCGTTCTTGAAATCGTTAGACTTAGGTGAAAATTTACTTACAGAAATAGCAAACAGTTCATTCCAAAATCTATCACAACTGACCGGGTTACGATTAATCGACAATCAAATTGGAAACCTTACCGCGGGCATGTTTTGGGGCTTGCCAAGCCTGCAAGTACTCAATTTGGCCAAAAATAAAGTACAATCAATCGAGACAGAAACCTTTCAAAAGAATACCCAATTGGAAGCCGTGCGTTTGGACGGTAACTTCATTTCTGACATTAACGGGGTGTTTGTGGCGCTGACTAAACTCTTATGGCTTAATTTATCCGAGAATCATCTGGTATGGTTTGATTACGCTTTCGTTCCGGGAAGCTTGAAATGGTTGGACATACACGCAAATTTCATTGAGATTCTCGGTAACTACTATAAAATTCAGAACGAGCTTCACGTCAAAACGTTAGACGCCAGTCATAACCGCTTAGTGACCCTGTCACCGATGTCCATTCCAAATAGTGTTGAATTGTTATTTATCAACAACAATTTTATTACAACTATAGAAACTGATACATTCCTTGAAAAAAGAAATTTAACTCGAGTCGATATGTATGCCAATGCAATTGAAAGTTTGGACATAAATAGTTTACGTGTTTCGAGAGTGGCAGATGAACGCGTGTTGCCTGAGTTTTACATTAGTAGCAATCCCTTTCGATGCGATTGCACAATGAAATGGCTTTTACTCATCAATTCCATTACGTCTCGCGAATACCCGCGCGTGATGGACTTGGAGAATGTAATCTGCAAGGAATCCTACGTGCGCGGCGTGAAATACCTCCCGGTCAGTTCCCTCCACATCAAAGACTTTTTGTGCAAATACGATAGTTATTGCCCTGATGGCTGTCATTGTTGCGATTTCAATAACTGTAACTGCAAAACACTGTGCCCAATTAATTGTTCGTGTTATCACGATTCGTCGAAAAGTACTAGCGTTGTTGATTGTTCTGTTAAACAATTGAAGGCAATACCTCAAAATTTTCCTGCCGATGCAACTCATATATATTTAGATGGTAATATTTATAGTGAACTAAACGATTCTGTTTTCGATTCAATGCGTAAGGCCGTGGTTGTATATCTAAATTCAAGTAATATTATAAATATACATAACAATACGTTCAGCCAACTAAGAGATCTGAGAATCCTACACTTGGACAACAACAAACTGAAACAATTACTGGGTCTCGAGTTCTCAAAGCTAAGCAACTTAAAAGAACTGTATCTTCAAAGTAATTTAATTGAGTACATTTCTAATGAAACTTTTTCCCTTTTGGGAGCTCTAGAAGTTTTGCGCCTGGATGGAAACAGACTCGTGAATTACGGTCTGTGGCATTTAGACAATAACAAGAAGTTACAAACATTGTACATTGGCAGTAACAACTGGTCCTGTGATTGTAAATATTTGCAAGGATTTTTAACTTACGTGTCGCAGAATGTCGAGAAAATTGTAGATATTCCCAACCTGTGGTGTGTGAATGAGAACATGAACCCGGCAAAGAAGCCATTGAATTTAAACGTGACAGTTTGCAGTGAAATAAGCGATAACTCGATGATAAGCGCGTTCTTCGTCTCCAACAATTTGCCATTATTGGCCTCGGCTTTGACTGGGTTCATGCTTATTTTATTAATATTAGCTTTAGTATTCACATTTAGATACGCTTGTAGGATGTGGTTGTATTCGAATTGCGGAATTAAGCTTTCCCCTCTAGCGGGCGCTTTTAAGGATACTGATAAGCTTTACGACGCATATATTTGTTATAGCCCTAAAGACGAGGAGTTTGTCGTAGAATCGCTTGCTCGTGAATTAGAGACCGGTTATCCGTCGTACCATCTCTGCCTACACTACCGCGACGTTCCGCAGTTCGAAGCGACGTACGCTCAGTTCCCTGACTTGGTGGTCGAGGCCACAGAGGCGTCGAGGCGTATCATAGTAGTCTTAACAAAGAATTTTATCTTAACCGAGTGGTCACAGATAGAGTTCCGACAAGCTTTACAGAAAGCGCTACAAAAGAATCCACATAAATTAATAATAGTGAGCGTAGGGCTCATCCCACGAGATCCGGAGTTGAAGTCATATTTCAAAACGGGTTTGGAGATAACGTGGAAAGAGAAACGGTTTTGGGAGAGGTTACGTTATGCTATGCCGTCATCTAAGCGACACGGACAGAAATTAAAAAGACTAAATTATGGAAGAAATTCTAATACTTATACTATGGACGCGTCCGTGTTGAACAGTACTTGTCAGACGCTGTGCGGTAAGTCTGCCAACTCAGCGGAACGATCGCCGTGCGACCGGCCGCTGTCCGAGCACATCTACTCCACGATAGATTCGGATTACTCCTCCACCGACTTCCAAGGTCGGCACAATCAACCGCAGTCCGTAGTATTTCAGCATACTGTTCAAACGTACCTGGTATGAAGGACCTCAGTAAATATTAACCCAAAACGATCTCTTAAATAATTGATCTGTAGGCCTTAGTCTTAGCCTTAGGCGAACGCTAAAGAACTTGTTTTGTTATAGACGACAATCGTCCCAAGTTGTAAATATTTATAGAACTTTATAATCTACGAGTATCTTGAATAGCATATGTGTAACTTTTGTACAATAACGATACCAAATTTTCGCATTTGAAAAGGTTTTGCTTCTTCGTATTTATTACTTTTTTAAATGAAAAAATGTTTTAAGTATTATTCGGAAAGACTGTAAATTATTGTGTAGTTGTAATTCCATTGGCTGATGTTTGTATAGATATGTAATTAAAGAAGTTTATAAACGAACTTGATGATTTTAATTTCTTAACTTTCTTAATGTGGTCATTATAATGAAGATGTAGTAGCTCGAGTAGATACCTACTGGCATTAAAAATACATGTTTTATTCTGTTTCCAATTCAGTTTTTACGAGCCGAGCCAGAAATGGAGCAGCTGGTCCATGTAAACAGAATAAAAATGAGAGGCAAACATGGCCGACATCTATGCCTTCAATAGGCAGCTATATAATAAGCTCCACTCGCTTGCATTCGCTTTGAAATGCTCATTCTCATTAAAAGTTTTTCTCAATTTTCTCTGTGCGAGGTGAACGCGGAAATGTAACCGGGGACAGTAACGATTAACCATGAAATAACACTTTTAAAAAGAAAGTAGTTTTTCGTAATCACGACTTTTTGAGCATTAAAGCCATGATGACTTTTGAAACTATTATTATAGCTCCCATTATCACTTTATTCTTTAAATTAACCTGAATACCATTGTGTTGAAGCAGCTTTTCGTTTCACGCCTGTCGTAAATATGAACAATGGAAAATCTGTAGGCGACGTGCTAACAATTTGTCTCAATTTGAATACTTGTCATTTTAAGTCTTTAAAGGCCGTTAGTATCGATTCCTTAAAGTTTATTGTCCTAGATTGCATGCTATAAAACATAACAGTTTATAGCAAAAACGTACAATATACGAAAATAAATATTTCGGAGTATACCACAAAAAAGACAGACAATAAATAAACTTTGGAAATATGTTGGACAGGAAAACCGCGTTATATAATGTGCGTAATCTGGTGGTCAATAAATAACAGCACATCTCGATGAGACAGCGACAACAAAAACTATATCGATTTTATATTTTTTGCAGTCACCAACGGTTCGTAGCGTTTGTGTACAGTTACGTAACAATTTTATATAGGTAGGTATACGAAGCGTGTCGTGAGCAGAGTACAAAAGTGTAGGATGACACAGGTTACATGATTGAATTTGGCTCACTTCGGCAGCTACAATGAGACAATAAGACCTGTCTGTGCCCAGTTAATAGATTACTTTTTGTTTTATCCGGGGATTCCGAAGTTCCAAGTAGATTTTGTAACAAAGATTTCTGCTGTATAGTAACACAAATACAACGTGACTTTTTATTCGTTGTATATCTTTTAGGGAGTGGAATTACTCATGAACATGAAGAACATTTCTTAAAAAAGCACTACAATACGATCAAATTGTATGGAACAGCTGTATTTTTTCATATTTCGTAGTATGACCCGTAATAAAAGTTGTTCATATACATGAGTAGTACCAACCCCTGAAAGATTAACAACGAATTAAAAGTCAGCCTGTATATGGTGCAGGAAGGGATAGAAACGAGTGTTGAAAACCATTTATAATTAACGTTAATCAGGAAGGGCGTCAACTTAATGACTGGTTTATGAGGTCATAGAGCTTTCGAGCTTTTTTAAAGTAAGTATGTCAACTCTGTGGAGCAGAATGTTTGTCGTCCGTTGCAGTTTAGAAGAGGATTCTACGTAAGGAGTATTTATCGCTATCTCTAAGGTGGCAAAAGAGGTGGCAATGTTCTAGGGAGGGGTGAAAAATGTTTTCTAATAATAGGTGAAATGAAATGTAACGATTTTTCATGTTTCTTACTTTGATTCTTGCTTTAGGTCGAACGTTTGTAGGACTTAGTTGGGTTTTTAGGATTAATAAGAATTAGTATGTTTGATTTTTACTGTTTTTGTTTTTGGAGGAGCTCTTGCCAAAGCAATAACAGCTGCTAGGGTCAATCCTCCAGGTTAAGCTACACTTGCCGGGGTTGATCCGTGGATGGGTGACCATCTTTACTCACCGAGACTCCTCCGTGCCTCGAAAAGCACGTTATGCCGGTTACCCAGTTAATGAGTAGTGGAGGTCCGATAGGCAGTAGCTCCATGTAAAATACTGGTATTCAGCTGCATCCAGTTAGACTGGAAGCTGACTCCATTATAATTGGGAAAAGGCTAGGCTAACGGAAATAGACATGACGTGTATCTTACAAAAAGTTATCAAAATCAAAAGGAGGTGCTGTTTGATTTTAATATTCGTCATAGACAATACCGGCACTAAAGTTTAAAAATGTATTTTACTACCACAAAACTGTGTTTATCTGTTGTCTAAATTAAACATGATGTAGAGAGTTTGACATAAGACTGATATTAGACATGCGTTGAACGCGTGTTTAAGTTTTTGTGGTAAGATCCATAAAATTTAGTTAAAGTTTAAAAGAAAAACACAAACAAACCATAAAAAAGACCAAGTTATTCAACTTTGAAAGGTTACAAGTTCAACACCCACAAACAATAATATAACTGTCAATATTCTTCAATGGACCACACATAACTATAGAAATAACCATATCTTTAGCAGAAAATATATTTACTCTCTCACTTTATCAATAAGATTATAAAAGAATAATCTTATTGATAAGGTAAGAACGGAAAATTATTTTACTTTAGCAAATAATGGAGAATCTCGATAAGCAAGATCAGCGACACTTAAAGCGAAGGTTGATTTTGCTTTACTAAAAGAAGATTTAGGTGTTTTCTTTGTAATCTCTATGAGTAGGTCAAAAAAGATTCGTGTGTGGGTGGATGTTAATCTCTGTGGGTGTGTGTAAACTATTTGTAAACAGATCAAGGTATCACGTAAAGTTTCTTTGAAGAAGGTTATGAAGAAATAGGTTATGTAGGTTAGTTAGTACTGTTAGAGAATGTAAACAGCGATCATAAAGTATATACTATCCAGAGCCGGATTAGCCTTTATATAAATTAAGCAATTGGTTAGGGCATCACGTCATGGGAGGCACCAGAAACAGCATGGTGGCACAAAAATTTGGCATATCACTAAGGCTGTAAAAATCCGCGCATTTTAAATTGACTCCACTTATTTCTTTCGTTTTTTCATACATGATATTCATTGATCACTTAGCACTCTTACCGAAAATAAAGCAGTTGTTACACAAATACCATTCTCATGACTATTATAGAATTATAAAAAGATATATCAAAAATAATTTTCCAAGAATATAATAAATCCCAATATTTTTATCAATACATATTTCAAATAATTGGTTTTATTCATCTTCTCTCCACCTACGCGCCTACAGGGAAATACGAATGTTGTGTACCTCCCTATTCTGCCCACCGAACGAAAATAGACAGAAGTTGATTATTTCCTTCGCCTACTGAGCCGTGATGCCTTGTTCGGTCGCGATCTATTGTTTCACCCAAAGGTTGGGAAGTGATTGTACTAAAAGCGTTTGTTTACTTTACTACAGGTTTTTGTGAATCAAGGTTTAGGTTGGGCGCTTCGATAGACAAATTGCTATTGTCAATATTGTTGTTTGGAATTAGAAGAATCTGAGAATGGAATACTCGGTTGCATAGGGATAGGTACTGGACTATTCCGCTGTTCCTTTCTTACTTCTACGCTGTTCTTTTTTGATTAATTTATTTGCGGGATCCAAAATAGTTGAATCGTTTCTCCGGCACTCGACGAGTTTTATTCATCATCATCTATCAGCCGTAGGACGTCCACTACTGAACATAGGCCTCCCCTACAGATTACCAATAGGAGAGCAAATTGCCTCGGCGCTTTTCTGCTGGTCGCCACTGTTGATTCTGGCTTTCGGGAGTTGCCAAGGTTCAAGAATAAAGTGTCGGGCATATCTCAAAAAAAAGTTACTGTACTGGTACTTCCAGGCGTTTTCGTAATATAAGTAGTCCTCGTCAAAACCAAGCTGTCATGTAGTTACCGGATTTAAAAATAAAAATAGTAGGTAAAAGTAAGGTACTTAGTCATTGGCAAGTGGTCTAAGAGGCCATCAATTATTCACCAAGCGGAAACTGAATACCGGTTGGATATCCGCAACGTCGCTAAGGAGTTTGCTAGCCGCAAAGACATCGATGAAAAGCTTCGTGCCTGTAATTTGAAGCAAGATTACAGCATTATTGCTAGGTGTCTGAAAAAGGTAAGGCGAATGTTGATACTTTCCAGGACACGTCCCTTTAAAAACATCAAGTAGTAAAACTTGCTAAAGCAATTAGGTACTACTTGACATCATCAATCAATTGGCATAGCCAATTATACTGCCAAAACGAAATTTTCCTTAGATGTGGGAATAATAAATTGTGACGTCACTTTTTTGCTAACTCAATCGATTAACTATTTATTGATTTCAAAGCAACTAGAATTCTAATTTTACTGTTACATGAAAATTAATCGGATTTTCAAGGCTAAAATAAAGTTCATTCAATTTTAGTGTTTCTTTAAGTAGATGTGTCTTGTAATTATTAGTTAATAGTGTCAATACCTACCTAATTCTACTGTTACAGTAGCCACATGATCTGCAGAAGCATGCAACCTCTTAGCAGGTTGACCAGTAAACTGACCATGCCGACAGAAGAATAAAACCACTAAAATAGAATGAATTTAAAAACGTTTCAGTAAAACAAAATTCGGAGCGATTTTATCTGCAAATGACCTAATTTGTGGTCCATAAATATATCAATCTAAAATTGACTGTACAATTTTATAACTCGATAGAGCTCGATATAATTCGACACGTGTCAGGCCTGTTAGATCACTAATCATTGTGGCGTTGTTTGTTGATAATATATTACGTACTTCCATTAGTAGCCGCTAGTTAGGTTAAACCTGGGCTATTGATACTCTGGGATCGACTATAAATAGTAGATGTAGTCTGGTATCACATTGTTGGTCCGTTCGTTCTATTTCGTTTTTGTCTATACTAATCTATAGATACTAATATGATAAAGCCGAAGAGTTTCTTTGTTTGTTTGTTTAAACGCGCTGACCTCTGGAGTTTCTAGTTGTATTGGAATAATTCTTGAGAAGAACAGCCCACAGGAATAAAGCAGTAGCCGAAGACGTAACTTAACGCGGATGAAAAAACCACGCGGACGAAGTCGCTGGCAGAAGCTAGTGTTATATAGATTTCAGCGTTCTTGACCACAATGTTATCACGTAGCAATAGGTCAATGGCACCGTTTCTCTGCTGACCTATATTAAATGAGAACAAATTTAAGTTCATGATATCATTCATCAGCCTAGTCTAGCCTAGCCCATTTACTTTAATTGAAGATGGCTCCAAGTCTTGACAGATTCGGTTGAATATTATGTTATACGAGTCATTCTGCGAAGTGACTGCCATTCAACTGCATCTGTCTCCTCTATTAAAATTGATGGGTATAAGAATTAAAACACTCCCTATGTTTCAACTAAATATGTACTTATACCTACATTCTGCATTGGATTCAGGATGTTGTTGGGGTTATCTCACTCCTGTAGTACCTCTAACATGTTTTGCTCAGGTACGGGTCGATGGTTTTCATGCTACATATTCTGCGCAAATGCACAGCCTAAGCTTACTATAGTGCGGGGCAACACAAATAGCATTCTGCAAGTAATTGCTGTTAGTTATCGTTGCTAGTATTTCCTGCTAATACAGGAATCATATTGACCATTAATAATTCAAGACTTTTCATTCAAGTTTTGGTTAACCAGATCTAAAATGGACTGTCTGCTCGAAGCGTGAATGAAAAGTTCTTACGAAATCGTTATTATAGGCAGAGTGAGGAACCTCCTCGCTGTGTGTACCATGTCCAAGACGACCGCCTTCTGCATCTGTCTCTTGATCTAGCTGTTCAGCAATAGTTTCTCTTGGTGTTAGTCGAAACTTTTCGCAATCAAACCATTTACTGACACGACTATCGAGCACAATAATATTTAAGCCCACATGCTGGTAACCACGTGAGCGAGATCATGATATTTTATAATTCTTTCTTTTCAGCTTTACGAGGTTCTTAACGTATTTTTATTGCCTAGTTTCTTAATGACGTTCCTATTCCTAACTTCAACATCTTGTATTTCCATTCGTTTGCCTCTATTTAGAGGCATCGTCTTCCTAGCTAGTTTAAGACGTTAGGCAATTCGATTTCCATTGACGTTTGCAGATCTACGTCAATTAATGGCTCTAGCTGTAAAAGGATGTTCGAATGGCTGGAGTAACGGTAAGTAATTAAACCTGACCCGATTGACTTGTTAGGCTAGGTCGTTAGTGTCCAAAACTTGATTATTCTAAGGCATCCTAGCTATGTGTCGTACATTTATGTTGATGTCAGCTATGAATAGACTATGAATGGTTTATTTGATTACCGTGAAATTTTTGGTACGAAAATAAACGCCCGGTGTTTTGTGTTTTAAGATTTTGTGCTACAAAATTCTTAGAATATCGGAGCATTCCTAAACATTCTTCTGAAACCGATCGTGACTTCTTCTGCGTTGTTATCCGCGGGGATCGAATTTTTATGTGCGGTACTCTAATGTTTCGAAAATAAAAGGTAGCCTACGTAATACTACGTTATAATATTAGCTATCTGCTAGTGAAAGTCCCGTCAAAATCAGACAACAGACAAAACAGTTTTTTGATATCCATGTAAATATTTTAGAACAAAGTTATTTTTTTGCCATTACAAACAGACGTTTCAATTTTATTTATTTGTACTATACAAAAAGAAATCGTACAAAAAAAACACTGATATCTAAAAACGTAGCTATATCATTACAACCCTTGAGGGACTCTGGTGTGAATCGTGATACTGTGATGAGGTGTGCAATTCACTTTAGTGCGAAATAACGGAATTGAAATGGTGACAGTATTATTGGAATTTCACATCTTCGTGGGTCTGGGTATAGCCGGGTCGGAGGTCGCAGAAATGTGAAAGCTTAACGCCTATACAACTTTTTATACCTTAAATCTTACATACGTACAGTATCTTACAAAGTTTACACCTTCGTGACCTTATACGGTTTTCTTGCTACAAAGCTTTGCTTACTCTTGGCAGATTGGGGATATATCACTACTTTATTCTATAGTAATATTCGTCTTGTATTTCCGTATTAGGCTGTTTTCTCAATTCGGGTAAAAACAATAATTGTACATCACGTTCATGAAACGTTAACACGTTCATGATTTCTGATTTGTCGTTTCTAGGGTTTTTGTTTTTTGTACGTCGCCCCACACTAGGAATTCTCTCATGAGGAGTCTAACCAACAAAACCTGGTCACATAAAACGGCGGCTATTAAAAAAAAAGACAGCTGAAACTCCGACTTTTAATCGAATAAACTGAATTGATACTGTTTCGTTTTCCAAAGATATTAAATCACTTTTTTTTAGTATCAACTTCGTTTTTCAAATGCATCGTCTGTCACCCTTTCACATGGTCAGCTTTCGTTGGCCAGACTCTATTTGGGTGCGTTTACAAACATATAAACTCGCATATTATACAATCAGCTAGATTCGAAACAACTATCTGTAGGCCACACAAATATTTGTTCCGTGTGGGAATCGAACACCAGCCAATCCCTTAGCCACGGCGCCAACCGTACAGTCATGATGTCAACTATGCTAAGTCATTGATCTCAGATTAACTTAGCAACCATTCTGTCCCACGTCAGCAATAGTCACACAGTTGACACAATAATTCCCATGTCGTCACTAACTCAATGGTTTCCTACCACATTACGATTCTATTCACGGTTCGCTGGCTATCCATTATAGTCCATTTACTATAAATACTCTTTTTTTATTTACATGTACTTATATTGAATTAAACAGCCCGGATGTTGGGGCCGTTTCCCTAAATTACATCTCCATTATGAACTAACCTGCGACTCATTGTCAAGTTTTTGAGTGAAAATATTGTGTTTTATAAAGGTGTTTGGTTATTAGTGTGTCAAGGTAGTTTATGAGTTGTCTTGTTAGCATAGAGGACTGAGATTCCAAAGTCATTAGGGGGGATATTCTACTAAGTTTTAGGAACGATTGCAATACAAGGTTTTGCAGCCTCGTCTTTCAAGAGAATGTCATATAAGACGTAAATAATTAATCAAATAAAATTACGACAACTGGTCAAAAATAAATAAATCCTTTTTTTTAGTTAATAGTAATATATAACAATAATAACACTTTAATGAGAAAAAAATTACTAAGGAAATACTGATGAGTTGTTTATGTTTGACAGTATTTCAGAATACACCTCTTTAAAAGAACAGAATCGCTCCGTTGCGTTTGCAGTAGGCAGTGTCGCTCGTCTATAGAACTTACGGGTTCATCGCTCCGCCTGCCTAAACACAGCGGCAAGATGGCTAGCTCGAAAATCACTTAAAAAAATAAATATTATTGATTCATATCGACAATTACTTGCATAGTTACCTCCTTGAATTTACGGAGATTGCAAAACTGCATCTTCTATAATGACAGTGTCAAAGTGTCAGTGTCTGCCAAAAAATGCCTCTAATTTCTTTACAGTGATTGCCGCTGAGATGAGATTGCGGCTAGATTTTAAACGTTTTTAATTAGTAAAATTGACCTTGAGACCTACGCCATTATAGGGCGAGCCATAACTTTAGTCAGACCCATTAAAGAGGTCGGAACTTTAAAGCGTCTTGCCGAAGTTATGGTCCTCGGCAAGGGTCTGGCAATAACGAATGATTTTAAAAATATTCTGTAATAAAACAAAAAAAAATCCATCTCATTTTTAAGTTAAAATGAAGTAAAAATTCAAAAAAATATAAACTTATTTAATGCACAAAGTAGACTATGGCGAAAAAAAAAAAAAGAAATTTTAAAATGGTAAATGCAAGAATAATTTCGAAATCAATATCAATTCAAATAATGAATTAAAAATAATTTGTAAAAATGCTACATTGACGTAGGTAAAACACTATAAGTCTTTTGTGTGTGACAGAATTTGTTTGAAAATAACTCTGTTTAGAAAATTGCTCTTAATTTTCTACGTTTTATTAGAAGCCATTAAGGATTCTCGTAAACATTATTAAAGTTCTTTGAAATCGTAAGCGTTGAAGAAGTCAACGCATTGTTTGAATCTTGGGAATGTATACAGTGATTTTTCAGTAACCTTCGATTGCCTCTTGAAGCTGCATTGTGTTAAAATCCTTAGAAGTCTCGTTGTTGTTGTTTTTCTTTTGTTTTCGCGACCGAATTTGGATCAGGGCGGCCAATTTCAATGGAGACTAGCCAAGTACGTAGGAGATATGATGGTGCACAAGTGAGTGCGGAAACATAGGTGAATTGGTGCACTCCCTCTTCTTTCACTCTCATAGTCCAATGGGACGATAATCCGATATGATAGGAGAGATAACAAGCGTAAGATGGCACGATGTTGTCACACTACTAACTTACAAACTCTCTCCAACTGAGATATTTTTAAATACTCAAATCCCACGTAATGAGACCACGTGATGACCGGTTAATGGAAAAAAACCCAATATAACTTTACCTGACCAAACCTAGGACCAGAAAACAGGGCAAACAAGTAATCGTTAAAATATTGTAAGAAGACGTTAACTTTTCGTGAATGAAAATGGACACAAGAATATCGTAAACTTGTTGCTAGGTTAACAACTTGAAACAAAAGAGAGCAGATGGCACGTTCCACAGTTTTCATTCATTGTTAGAACGTTTGGAACACATCGTAAACAGCCAACAGTTTTTTTATCAAGAGTTTCTTCGAATTGAGCCTAGCTCATTTTGCTTCTTATTCATGATTTAGAACCTCTAGGATTTTCATCATTATCATTTCAGTCGAACGACGTCCACTGCTGGACATAGGCCTCCCCTAAAGATGACCACAATGACCGATCCTGCGCTACCAGCATCCAATGGTTTCCGCGACCTTTGCCAGGTCGTCAGTCAACCTCGTGGGGAGGCCCCCTCACGAGGGCCCCTCTCACACTGCAGCTTCCAGTACGTGGACGCCACTCGAAAGCCTTACCATATATTTATATACATACATCCCGTGAACCATGCATTTTTTCAGGATAAAAGCCTATGTGCTATTCCATACTATAATCTACATATCCCTGTGCCTTTCATCCTGATCCGTTCAGCCGTTTTAGAATGAAAGAGGAACAAACATACATCCTCCAAACTTTCACACTGCAGGTTGGTACAGAAAAGTACTTGAATTTTCTTTTTTATTTTATTTTCTTTGAACGTATTGTTCGATACCTACATACGTACAGCTTTATATCCTACCGTTTGCGAAGAGTACGCGGTAAACTTTTGGGTAACGTTATTAGAAAACCTTTGAACAACAATGCCTTTCCGATAGTTATTGTCACGATGAAGGTAAGTACTTTGAAGCTTCGGGATGAAGGCCGCTTGTAAGGGAAGGACGGTTGAGAGGAATCCGGTTGAGGTAGGTAGGTACCAAGTTATTGGAAATATTATGTAGAGGGTCCAAGAATGGGTAATAGGAAGTATAAATTAGTTTTATTGACGAGCCTTTATAATAAAGGGAGGTACTTACTTATGGTAAGAGTTCTATCAAAATTAATTAATATTTTCTTGGTTAGACTACCTCGTTGGTCTAGTGATCGCAAAGCGCGACTGTTCAGTATGAGGTCTTGTGTTCAATTCCCAGAATTATACCTTTTTTCGTGGGAAATCCTTATTGCCTGTGTCTCGGTGTGTTGGACTTCTATCGACAAAAACCCCACGGTTTTCATCCAATTCTTTTAGTTGGTCCACAATAATTGTACCTACAGCCGCTCATTGTAGAAGATTTAAATGGACATCTTGTCTATTCAAATCTTCTAGAATGAGCGTTTATTTCGACTCCACACTCATGACAAGCTAACGTTTCAGAATGGTTTTCCTAAACTAAAATATCGCTAAATAAGTACTTTACCAGGAACCTAAGAATGGCCGTCAAAACGAACTTAATAAAATACTTAGACGATGTCGGTACTTTGATTGTTAATCATGTAGTACCAACACGTATCCAAATTTTATAACCATTCTAAGAAAATTATGTTTTCCTTATTGATCTATACTATAATATTACTTTTATACCAATAGAAATGCTATTAAAACTATTTATGGCCTCGCGCTAGACATATACAGAATGAATAACAATAACGACCATAGACTATAAAGAGAAATAGACGGACGAGCAATCTATGGTACATAGGTACTGAGCTGTATACGTGTTCTTTTTTTAAACTTTATGCAATAAAACATACAACAGCGGATTTAATGCTCATCTAGCGTAATAAATCAGCCAGGGATGGCGAACCTTTTTTGGGGTACGTGTCATTTAAAAAAAAAAAAAAATATTGATTATGACATGCAATATTCGCCTACATTAGTATAGACTATAGATTAATCAAGGACACTAAAGACAGAAGCGTGTCCAACTACTGTAAACAAACACCGTCCTATATAAACACATCAACACCAGCTATGAAACACACGCTAACAATCGTCTGTCGATGAATATGACATCCTTGTGTTGACACAGTTCTGTTTACTAAAGGGAAGTCTACACTTTAATCTTCATTCATCAATACAAATTGAGCCACTCATAGCCAAGTGGCCCCCTGCGACGTTTATCCCTCATCCCCCGGGCTATAAGCCAATATATGCAGTGAAAGTTGATTATTCGACACGATTTTTGACTAGCCCCTATGCACGAAGAAATTACATCAGCAAATATAATATTTTTATGATGAAATATTTTATATGTTAAGCGTTTGGGGTTACTTAAAAGTATAGAGACTTATTTTAGTCGTATGCTCAAGCTTTTAGGGGACTTTGCCGACAATGCGCTCTATACAGAAGGATTTAAGACTTATTTTGGTCAATCCATACTATACCCTACTAACTAATTATAAATTCGAAAGTGACTCTGTCTGTCTCTCTGTTAGGCTTTCAAGACTAAACCACTGAACTGATTTTAAAGAAATTACTGGGTCAGTTTAAACCCCAAAAACGGCTACTTTTGATTCTGTGACTTTGTATGCGTTAGTGACCCCGAAGGCGAAGCCGTTGACAAAAGCTAGTAAGTAATATTTTAGTCACATGTGTACAAAGACACATCACATAGCCGTTAAATACTCATACTGTTCATGAAACTAAGTTAGTTTGAGCAAAAATCCAACAACACAAATTACAAAGTAATATTATAATGGTACTGTTTTAAGAGATGGCGGTAGGCCTCCAGAAGGTTTCTAGACATGATCCAGAACAAAAAAAACATCGCAATGGGGGACATATATGTAAATTTTGGCTTCGATAGAGTGTATTTTTACACCCGTTTAGGTATCAGACATTCAGCTAAAAATAATATCGCATTAATTGCGATTGTAAAAAAAGGTTTTTCAACTGCACAATCAAAAGACTAGCCGAATGACATAACAGACTCAGATCGTGTGCATACAAAGTGCTATAGCTTTCAATCCGTTAGATGTCTGAATGACAAACGAACCGTACGCTACAAGCATTGCTAATGAGCGGCGCGTGCGATGACGTCACATGTGCGAAATATGCCATCCTGCATTTATTCAAATGAGGGTCTACTGAAGTGTGGCGCAGGTGCAAGGCCTGCAATACCTGGGATCTATTGCTTTGATGTGTATCTACACAAATGAATAAAATTGAAGTGTCTAATTGTAAATTAAATATTAAAATAACAACTTTTTACTAAATGCATATAAATGTTTACAATGGTACTTATAACAAAAACCAATTTGTTTATTTTTTTGCCTGAATGTCGGTTTGATCCAGCTAATCTCTGAAAAAGCTGGACCGATTTCGACGGGACCTTTACTGGTTGATAGGACTTTCACTGGCTGATGTTTTAAGAAATAACGTATTCATTTTGGATAAACAATTAGGGTCCTTATTCACGCGGACGAAGCAGAAAAACTTACGACGTTTCAAAGTAGGTTGAAAATTGTGTTGATTTTGGATTTTTAATGCTGAATAATTCTAAGTTTTGGATGTACATTAAAGTAATAGTGCTAGATAGTAATGTTGGCATTCTGAATTAGTTTAACGTAATTTATTTAATTGCGGTTTGTGTCGTGTTAGCAGACCACAGTGCGAATAAGAAAGTGTCTACCAATCTAATCGTTTAAAATTCAAATTCAATTCAAATTCGTAAAAAGAATATTATATTGCCTACTTCTATACAAGTCGTATTCAATTACAATACACAACTTGACGTAACTTTTAATCTTATGTCAACTTCGCGAGTCTATAAACGAATTGTCGGAGAGTTAAAATTTTGAGCGTGACTTACCCTCGCAGGGGTCTATTAAATTTATTGCTTGTAAAACGAGCAGCTAATTTAGAGTTACGTTTTATTGTGTTAACTTAACTAGTTTACGTTATAGCGCCACGGGTGTTCGCCACTGCTGAACACATCAGTGGAAAAGTGCCTTTATTGTAACAGCAATAAGAACAGGGGAATACGATAAATATACATAAAAACAACTAGCTATGTATGCTTTTTATTAGCCATATGTAATGCGTAATAAAGCAGTGGGGTGTGTTTCTGTTTTTACGATCACTAAAGGGGATGAAAGACGGTATAGAGCCATAGATGAATATTTTTATGGTGCATGTAGACGCTTACAAAAAAATATATTTCAGTTTTTGCTGAAGCCAACGTAAGTCACAAAAGTATGAAAGTAAATGTATTATAGGTATACTGAAATCTCAAGGCAATTCTGTGGAAAGTACACCATCTCTTGTTGTGCCCTCTGTTTCGAAGTATAGAAGTCGGTATAAAGAAGTTAAAAATTATGAAATAAAACGTGAAAAAAAAGTGTGTAAAAATCTCAGTCTAACTTAACGGTCAAGCTTTAAGTCAGTATTGCCATGTGAAAATCTATTTTTTTTTAGGTATGCCTAAAGAATCATGTATTTTAGTAAACTATGAAAAGAAGAAAAAAAATCTCACAATATTTTTTTGTTTTCCGTAAAAAAAAACGTAAGTACTTAGTTCATATCCAACGGAATCAGATTTCTATTTTACCTGAATTTCAGTAGGTAATTGACTCTGTTTACAAGGAACAAATAATATAATAAAGGAATCTCGTTTACAGCCGCTGAACAACGAACAAAGGAACTCTGAAATGTCATCGCTCATTTCTTTTCATTTGCACGCTTTTTCCTGTTACACACGGCCGCCCTCACATATTACTTGTGGGTACTTATACACAATGGCCCATGTTGGACCATCGTCTACATCTTCTAGAAACCTAAACTATTTTAGTGGGGAAAAAAATTAATAGTCGTCAATATTTTAACCACTTACCTAAGTAGTTAATTTGTTACTCAGCTGAGAAACCATTTAAATAAATATGATTAGGTATTTATCCGCAAAAAGTATATTAGATATCATTTGTTTTAATACCTGAGTGAAATGTTTTTTTTTTAACCAGCTTAAAAAAGGAGGTTTTCGGTATGACCTGTATGTGTATTTTGCCCCGATTATCTCACGTTTGTCTGAACGGATTTTGATGCGGTTTTCAGAAAAGTATTTCTTACATTTAGGAGAAGAAGGTTTTGGTATTTCGGTATTTGACCCGTATGTATGTATGTTCGTTCTCTGAGCCTCAAAAATAATATTAAAACAATATCACACCGTCTATTTAAACTGATCCACAGTTCGAGAAACAATACCTTGAATTACTGCTAATTATAGTCTTCTAATTACTGACTGCTCATAACCAGGCCTTGCAACTGATACGCTTTGTGAGATTATTAGCTATTACAGTAGATAATAACATTATGGAGCGGTATTTGCGATCGGTATGTCAGTTCTGAGTAAGTTCTTGTTCATTATCGCTCAAACAGCGTAGGTAGGGTTGCAAATATTATTAGTAGGTTTTCAGAATAAGCTATAATAAGTAAATTCAAAATAATAATTTTAAAAGCAAAATAACCCAAAAGAAGTTTAAAAGAATATTTTTTAAAGCAAGCCTTTGTACTTTGGTGTGACGTATTCTTCTCAGCAAATCCTTTCATTTGATACCCATGTCAAGGGAGTGCACAAAATAACTAGTCCGTCATATTGAATTTAGGATGACGTCATCTTGCATTGTCATCCAAGCAAAATGTGCATGTAAAATTTCAGCTCAATCGGTTGAGGGCAACTGCTTTAAAATTCAGTTGCAAGATTTGACCCGAGCAAAAATACATAAAAACATTGCAAAATTTTCAAAATTGTCGAGCCTGTGACCTGTGGAAGAAGAAATGTGATGGTTGCTGCTGCTCAGTGTTCATACTGGATTAGAATGTCAAATGATAATGTTAGGAGCATGTCATTACTATTTTTACACTTGCACGTACATGCCATTAATGACTGACGGATGACTGTCAAAAGGCATGAAAATTTTTAACAGTATTATTTTCTCCTAACATATTGTATACCAATTTTTATATTTGATTTATGTTAGTTAGGCTTTTCATGGACTCTTGATGTTAATTATACGGACCCCTTACGGCCCAATGCACCACAGGTTAAGGAACCCTGCCGTAGACCATAATACTAACATTTTCTCATTCCGACAGTGCATCCAGATTACCGGCCAGAGTATTTAATTGGAAAGTTGGTATTACGGATCAATTAATGACCGAAAGAACATTGTCATCTTAGAGTAGCAACAAGAAATAATGTCTCTTTTCCTCAAATATATTCTGTACTCGGAATATGGACCTACCTATTAGTAGTATTAGAAGTCTATTGACTTTTATTACTTTGGACTGCGTCATTGCTTATTCATCGATGAATTAAACTCGCCAACGGCTGCCAAATCTAATGATTCACAATGAAGGTATTAGGCATTTAACACGCATATCTTATCTTCTATATCTATACTATCTATACTTATCTAGCTGAAGAGTTTTTTGTTTGTTTGTGTGATTGTTTGAAAGCGCTAATCTCTGGAACTACAAGTCAGATTGGAAAAAAGCCTTTTGTATATGATAGCCAGATATATGAGGAATATAGTATAGGCTATATCATCGGAGCAGTAACCATAATTTAACTCAGGTGTTAAAAATCAAGCAAATGGCATAAGCTACTAGGTATGTATATGAAAGGCGAACGGAACGGAAGGGATCAGCTTACAGCCAAAACGATTTCAACGTGAAACTTTGCACACGGTTTCCTTTTTTGACGTAGGTGACACTGACCACTAAGAAAGTATTTTTGGAAATTCAGTCCCTATGGGATGATTCTCATTAGAGCGGGCCGTGCCCGGGGCGGGGCCCGGACGGGGCACGGACGGGGCACGGTTTTAAATCTGTTACATATATTTTGTATGAATCAATTTATATTACACAGTGCATTATCCGTGTCCCGTCCGGGCCCTCTCGACGCACTTCAATACCACGTCGGCTCGTCCACGCCCCGGCCCGGGCACGGCCCGCTCTAATGAGAATCATCCCTTTAAGGGGGTGAAAATGGCGATTTCATTTAAATGAAAAGTGTTATCTTTTAGCTTAATCAACTTTACTTGGTACGCATACAAACTAAAATAAATAATGAAGATTGAAGTTAGCGTTTTTTTTTAGTAATATAATACACTTAGGTGGTTTTTTTTTAATCTCAATTTATTAACGAGGGTTTCTACGGATGTATTATATTATGTGAAGTGAAAAGTACGAAATCTACGCGAACGAAGTCGAGGGCAAATTGCTAGCATCAAATCATTTTAGATTCATATCGTCACCCTGTATATTAAAATTTAACACGAGCGTTTATTCAAATTGCCCAGGCATTTCGGTAAATAACATATTTGGCTATTGTTTTCAATACGGTTCGCATATTGAGTAGGTCACGTGGTCGCCACGAGCCAACAATCCTTCTTTCAGTTTATCCTTATCGAATACTAAACTATAGCCGGCTATTCTTGGAAATTATGGGTTGCATTCTGGCTCATTTGAATAAAATTCATACTGAGTGCAAAGTAGAGGTTCACAAACTGTTCTTTTTTTAAATTCGGGCCGCGGGGCAGGATTGCTTTCTGCATTAATTTTAGATGATTTTTTACTTTGTAAAATATCACAAGGAATATAAAATCGAAGAAATTGAGTACTCTTAAATTAAATATATCAATGTTTTCGCTTTTTATTGTAGACTTTTGAAACACCTGGATGTTTTCCGAATGTCCATATACGGAGTAATCTCTCGTAGCAGCACATAAACTCCAGGATAATACTTAAATTAAAATGTATTACCTAAAGAAGTACTAGAGGTTAGCAAAGGCGCTATCAGAACAGTTATATTAACAATAACAGACCGTTTTTTTTTCTTATACTTACAAATATAATAAAACTGAAGAGATTTTTCGTTTGTTTGTTTGAACCTGCTTAACTTTGGAACCACCAGTCAGATTGAGAAAAATCTCTTTGCATATAATAGCCAGACTCATGAGGAATAGCATAGACTATATGACATCACGCTGCAACCAACGGGAGCGGACCAGAAACCTAAGACGTAACGTAACACGGATGAAAAGCCTTGCGTACGAAGTTGCCTAGTAAAAACATAAAATTGATTGCTCTATTGTCTATTTCGTCACAGTAATCAAAGCGAGAAGACATTCGTGCTTATAATACGTAACGTGTGTTACATATTCACATGAAAGTGTAAAATATGCCGTCTAGAATTTCGGCGTTTTGATTTATGTACAGGTTGTTCTAAAATTTAGTTTTATTCAGAGGTAGAGCATTCTCTAAGGTTTAGTAGGAAAGTTACCTCTGCCAGTCGGGGGGCGCGGATCGTGCGTCATGTATACCGAGCTCCCAACTTATGGTGGTAGAAGGAACTATGGGGGTTTTAGACGGCAATAGTTCGATATAACCCTCCCTTTATCCCAAGTGGAGGGAATATATGAGATTTCCCCATGAAAAAAAATTGGTACGCTAGTAGTACCTGCCGGGGTTGCGGGACGTCTTAACAGGATACCGTGGCCCCGGAACGTAAAGGAAGGAACAGGGTGGTTTT
Source organism: Hoplodrina ambigua (assembly GCA_949774945.1). Classification (NCBI taxonomy): domain Eukaryota; kingdom Metazoa; phylum Arthropoda; class Insecta; order Lepidoptera; family Noctuidae; genus Hoplodrina; species Hoplodrina ambigua. The sequence goes on from OX458973.1 coordinate 10,411,581, forward strand.
TTAGTCAGTAAAAGTCTGACAGTCCCTTCCGCCCCACCCAGGGCGGAGGAAGGAGTCATTTGATGATTTTTACCAATAGTAAAAAAAACGCTAGTAGTACCTAAATAGTGTGACACGAATTTTTTGACGCCTTTTTGAATTTTTGTTTTTTTTTTTTTAGTAAAGGTATAGGTTATATTTTTACTTTTTTGCCGACTTTCAAAAAAGAAGGAGTAAAGAGGTTCTATGCTGTACTATATGTAACGTTTTTGAAGACGGTTGTTAGTTTGGTTTACTATAGCGTTGCATTATGTTTTTTTTTTTTTTTTTTTTTAATTCAGTAGAATACTATCTTTAAACATTTAATCGTTTTTTCTTTATAAGACAGAAACCATTCCTGTGATTGTAAGAATATATGAGGTATCTAAGTAAGTAAAATGTGTATCATGTTGAAACTGTTTAATGCTTAAACACGCATTTTAAACTTTGTACAAAATAAATTGTTGGCTGTAGCAGTTAAGTGTCGTGTTTCAGTACATTAGTATACTCGTAAATTGTGTCTTTGTTTGACCTAGTTTATTTTCTTTTTATAAAACGTTTGCCAAGCACTAAGCGGCATATCTTTACTTTGAAAGTATAATAAGCATAGGTAACTTAACTGTTTTTTAAGGTTCCGTACCCAAAGGGTGCTAACGGGACCCTATTACTAAGCTTCCGCTGTCCGTACGTCCGGCGTCCGTCTGTCAGCGGGCTGTATCTCATGAACTGTAATGGCTAGAGAGTTGATTTATTTTACAGAATGTGTATTTCTATTGCCGCTATACCAACAAATAATAAAAATAAATAAAAACATAAAATGAAACATAAGCTTCGACCTGTTTTTTTACATATTGTTATAGTGTATTGTTTCTTTTTTACGAAAATATTTTAAAAGTACTTAATGTTATACCTTCTACGATGGTACAGAACTCTTCGTGTGTGAGTACGACTCGCACTTGGACAGTTCTTGTTTATTCAGTCATTTTAATAACAGCTGGTTTTAACAATATTTATGTAGGCTACATCCTGTATTTTATAAAATTTAATATACCTACAGATTTGATATTTGTTAAATAAAAAAGTGACAATACAATATAATAAAGCCGGATTTAAAACCTTTCGTTTGATGCCAAATCCTTTTAAATATATCGAGTAATAGGTTTTAATTACATTACACAAAGGCAATCCTAGTTTTATACGCAATTGGAATTAACGGCTAAAATAAACAACGTACCAGTTAATCCAATAAAATAAAAATTACACATACACATTGTATACGGAGGTTCTACATACTGTAGAATCGAAAACAAATGCCATACAAAATGAAACCTTATTACAAAACAACTAAAGTTCATGAATCTGTGATTGGGAAGTACAGTCGCATTGTACAGTATTTTGGCACGTGCTCTTATTGAATGATTATTCGCGCGAAGAGTTTTTGTTAGGCCACCGGGGTGTGCCAACGATCGCTGCCGTCGATTGTACCAGTACTTTGGATCATAATAATCGATTTGCAATGTGATATGAATTCGTTCGATGTTGTTAGTCGAGCCGAGTAGAAGTGATATGCGATTGGGTTGGTATTAGGTCATAAATGTAAATAGGCAGACTGCGGCTTTTGTTAGGTATTCTGGACTGTATGTTGGATTGATTACGAAATATGTTTTAAAAAGTAATATAAAATCACGCCTGTAATCCTCTATGGGTTAGGCAGAGGTGTACTCATTACTACACCCACAGTTCGCCAGTTATGTTAAAGTCCCATCTAATAGGGGGCGAGCCCATCAACCCGACACAAATCCAGACTCCGAGGCTGCTACTGAGAAATTCCGAATGGAAACCCAATTACACTTTGCCTCATCTAGGAATCGTACTCATGACCTCATACTCAGCAGTCGCGCTTTGCGGCCACTAGACCAACGAGGCAGTCGAGGCGAGTTTTAAATACATAAATTTGAAATTATCACCAAAGGCGTCCACTCATGGACTCCTTTTCGATGACAAGATAAATATAGGTTTATAAAACCATGATCACCAGTAGGTAGTCAGGTATAATCAATGACCATGACCAGCTCGCAGGTCAGGCCAACACCTGCATTATATTGACTCAAGTCATAAGTAGGCCAGCAGTCACTGTTCGTTCAAAGTTTTATTACCATACTAGTTGTGAACGCCATTATACTTTTCTTGCCGATTGAAATTGCTTGGAGTGAGACTTTGTAACACAACGTCGTCACGGGTCGTCAGAAGTCCGAAAGTCGACAACCAGTCTTACCAAAGGGTATCGTATTACCCAGTAACTGAATTGTGGAGGTCAGATTGGTCGTCAGATAGTCGTTTCATGTAAAAAATTGGTATTCAGCTGCATCCGGTTAGACTGGAAGCCGGCCCCAACATAGTTGGGAAAAGGTTAGCCAAATGATGATAGTATTTAGGCATGTCATCTTGATGTTTTACTTCCAATGGCAGACAAGGTGGAGCTGTTTGTAGTTTAAGTAGGCAGGAAGCCCTCCTCACACCGATGTGAAACTGTGTTCCAGTTTTTCAATTCTCTCTAATTCGCCTTTTAATCTCGAGCGTTGAGATAAAACGCTCATTCATCAAACAAACAATTTCCTCGAACTACTATTTATCAAATAAATCTGCTTAGCGCAGTCGACTGTTACCTAAACAAACTATTAAGATGAAGGTCTCCGATATTGTTTGTATGGAGCTTATATCGATTGAAACACTCGTAAACATCCTATATCATGTAAGCATTCAAGTTCTCGGTCTATCCCGATGTCCGATGCCAACAATTACGTAGGTATTGCATCATACAATCGAGTAGCGATGTAATCTTAGTACTCCTGTATCGAGAACAATAACGCTCGAAGCATAGCTGATAATCGATTAAGATTACGATGCAGTAAACACTGTATTAATGTTGCATGGGCTAAGTGAAGTGAACATATCTAGTGTATGTGTAGATATTGATAATCTGGGAGATACAGTTAGAGAACCGTTTAAGTGAAACTGCACAGATGGTGGAAGAATTGATGGTTTGCAAATTCCTTGGCTGGTCGATAATAATAATACTAGCCTATTATGGTCCCACTGTAAAGGCCCCTTCTCACACAGATAAGTCACGAGCATCGATCACCACCCTTGCTTAAGACAGATGTTTTCCTTCGCAGGTGTCAGTTATGTTTAAGATAAACTTGGAAAGTACATATGAAATAGAAAATGTCCCATTGGTACTTGCTCGTGCCTGGTTGCGAACCTACAGCCTCGTGCATAAGAGGCCTTAACCACTGGGCAATCACGACATTTTAACGATTTTAAGGTTAATTAGGATTATATTCATATTATAATTATAATGGTTATTTCATGTCCAAAGCTAGACGATAAATGTCGAATTCCAGAGTCAATAGAATATAAAATTCGTATTTAAATATGTATATATCGTCTACTATCTCATAAAACAAACCGATTGATACGAAACTAAAGTTAGATTCTTACTATAGGTATTTAATGTCCATTGCATGTCTTCGTCTTCATCGATTGCCTTAACGAGGCCTCGACACATGTTTCTGACAACAAAAATTGCTCGAGGTTTTTTCTATTAGCTTCAACACAATACATGGTAGAAGTGACTTTTACCATTCCGAACATGATCTAGATCAACGAGCGATAATATATTGGTTATTTAAAAACAAAATATGGCTATTCCATACCTATAAAACGGTGTACCTCAGTGCTGAAAATAATTAGCGCATATAAAAAAAAAAAATGCAGTTCCACACAAAACTGTTCTCCTACAAAGCCATTATATATGGAACAGCTGATTCTTTTAGTACGAAAAGTTTTAGCAACGTCGTCTAGAATCGAGTACCTACTAAATTCATAGCAAAAGGTCGCGCGTCGAAGTCCCTTCGAAAAAACACGGTCTGAATAGTTAAACGTTAGAATGGGATTACTAAGTCATACGTAGGTGGTCAAATGCTACTTAAACAACACTTCCAAAAACCAACACGTCTGCCTGTAGGTGTTGCCGTTTCGTGACCATACATCTATACAGCTGTATAAGTACCGCTAACAGAAATAGAAGCATATTTATCATATGTAATGTTAACAAGTTAGTTGCAACCGAACTGGTACAGTTGTAGTCAAATGATGAAGATATGTGCAGGAGGTTCACTTTGGATGAAGTGTGAAAACGAGTTCATGAGATTGAGGATGTTCAAAATCATTTAAAGTCACTATTTTAAAGGTACAATCGTTTATTACTTTACTTGACAATACACATATTAAAAAACAATAACAAGAACCGCAAAAAATAGACTTCCAGAATATAAATGGCGTCGCGATTGATAAAAAATGATATTTATAACAAAGTGTTGATAAAGCAGTATTTTTTTTCTATTTGGGTCAAGTCTGCTCAAGGGCGGATCCAGAGGGACATGACCCCCCCTGGGCTAACTTTTTTTTTAATTAGAATTATTATTGTAATAGAAACGGAGCCTGTCCTGACTAAACCTTATTGTATGACCCCCCCCCCCTGAATTGAAGGCTGGATCCGCCCTTGAGTCTGCTACACTATTTCCAACCACTGCAACTCCTAAAAGCCGGAATCAGGAGAAGCAATCACAAGTAAAACGCTAAGACAATGAAGGTTGACGATTTCTGGAGAAACGTTTCAACAGTCCTGGATCCCGCAACGAAAGAAAAGCTGTGTTTCATCAATCGATATGTGACAAAAGGTGAGTGTGAGTCAAAAGGACCAAAACTCCTTTAACAATGGTGTTTCTGTACTTTCTCTGTCTCCTGTGTACTAGCTACTTATTTGTACTTGTGTGGTGCCCCGCACTGGGCGTTGCTTCCTGCTCCGCCCACGTCTGCGGCAGACGGAATACATTGTTAATTATTTATGTTAATGTTATTGATAACTATTACTGGTAGCTTCTGATTCTCTGATTTTGACAGGAATGTTGAGGGAAAATTATTAATGGTTGATTAGAAGCCGAATGAGTCAGTAAGGGAGGGGACCAGTACCATGGTAAAAGCTGTAACTAAAGACCTTGGAATCGTAAAGATTATCTCCCTTTTTCGGACAGTCTTAACTTAAAGGTATAATAAAGATATAAGATTTGTATTTTTGTTAATAATGAATAAAATCAAAAACTACTTAACTGATTTAAAAAAATATTTTCCCTATGGAAAGCTACATTATCAGCAAGTAACTTTAAGAATATTTTAATTTTCAAAATAAGGGATCTGTAAGAAAATTCAAATACGTCTGTGTGAGAGCTTAAAACTAAGAATTCATCATCATAACATCACGCCTGTAATCCTTGAAGGGTTAGGCAGAGATGGAGCCTACTGCCATCAAGCGGGCACAAATCCAGACTACGAAGAAAAAATCCGAAAGAATTCATCATTTTACTTTTTAATGAAACTTTTTCCTGTACATGTTTCACAGTATATTTCCAGAAAGGAAGATCGAGATGTTCTTGAGTAAATCAGAATTCTTCCAGAGTAGTATCAGAACGGAACCATGACATACATGACGTAGTAGACATATTTAAAAATGAAAGAATGTGTAAGCCCACCCTGGATGTTGTTCACATAAAGTCTAAAACAATTCTGGGCACACAATCGTTTCGAAGCTCCAGACATACTCCCGGAATTCTTCACAGTGAAATGTTTGGCGTTGAGGACAAATTGCCTGAACGGACTGTTTGTACACGCTTTAAAATTGGTTCTCTTAATTGAAATAAGTTTTAAAGTTTCAAGACAAATTGAGATTGAAGGCTGGTTAGAAGTTTGATCTTATAATTCTGTTTTTGAACTGTTAAGACTTTGTTGGATAGTGATTAAGTTTTTATTTATCTATTGAACTCATTTAAGTAAGTACTTAAATAAAAGTAAGCATCCTAATAAACCCTCTGAAATGGAGCTAACACGATATTATAATTAAAACTTTTTTTTGTGATCAAAGAAATAGATCAAAGAATATTTTTTGGATACTGACTTGCGATGAGTGATCTATATCTAATACATAAATCATAACATCATGCTTATATCCCCAAAGGGTTAGGCAGAGTAGTACCAAATAATACACCCACTAATACATCAAGATTGAGCCAAAATTAAATTTTTTCATGATGCTCTTGAGAAAAACCTTTTTGTGACAGACGGACATAAAGTAATCATAATGGGGGTTCCGTTTCACCCTTTTGAGATGCAGAACCTTAAAATCATACAGAAGAACTTCTTTTTCTTATCGTGTGGGCAGTGAGGTCTTACGATCCTTCACACCCTAGTGTCAGAGCTTCTAAATCGCCACAAGGGCAGAAGAACTTGTGGCATGACATAAACCTAGCATGTTCGTACAACACAAGCATAAAAAACAACGTGTTACCTAATCTCATAAACAGAAAGGTGTCATTGACAGGTGAAACGGAAATCTAAATACCATACATACTCAGCCGGATTGCAAATTCGTTCTGACACATTTCTCGCTCGGGTCGGTAGCGTGGTTTCATAACCGAGAATCGTCAATGACTGACGGCGCACATTCCGGGAACGAGTGACGTCACGAGGCTCTGTGGTCATATTCCCCGTAATGTACTGCCATGGGAATAGTTCCAACTTTGCCAATCTCTGTTGCAGGATTCAGCGAGAATGGCGCTTGGAAAGACTTATGAACATTGTGTTAAACACTAACCTTTGTGTTGAGAATTAAAATTTTAGGTGTCTGCTGATGAAATTTGTTAAAATATTGGAGCGAGTAAATATGTAATGCTTTTTTAAAGCAAAACAAAATCACAATTTTTTGTTACTTGTGGAATCAAGGAAAAGGGAAAATATAGTTAAGAACATTGGTCCTATACTTAATAAGTATTGTAAATCTGAAATGGCCAGTCGGTGAATGCTCGTGCCTTCTCGTGTGAGAAGGGCCCTACAGTGGGCCAATAATAGCCTGGTATTATTATTGTGCGATCCTGAATAACAGTTATACACTACATTTGACGTTTGCATTACTCATATATTTTACAAAACCAAAACTAAATGTACTTTACTACATTTAAATCTCGTAACATTTTTTCCAGAAATCTTCACAATCATTAACAATCGCAATTTGCATCCCGAGAGTAACACATAAGAGATTGCTAAACTCAGACCGAGTTCCTTGTTCCCTATATATAACATCTCAATGACCTTGAAACAAAAACAGCGTGGATTATCTTCAGCACAAAATAGATAGGTACATACAGAAGGCTTAGTCCACACAACGAACGAAAACAGGTGCACGAACACAGTAACGAGTACGTGTATGATGGCGACGCGGAAAGCGAGGCTGTCTGCGCAGCAAGCGAGTGGCGTATAAGCGATGGGCTCAATGTTTTCGATGTCTGATGTAGTGCAGGGTGCGCTGTCGAATGCGAGTATACCTATACAATAGTATCCACGGAGGCACTCGTGTCGAGCACGCTGCGCGTTCAAATCATTGAAAAATCACTCGTTTGATAAAACTATACGTCAAATAAAATGACTGCTGTCACAGGTTTGTAGATCGTCTTTCTCTGTGTGCGTGTATGAGTTGTATGAAGCTGACCTTCTGTATCTATCTGTGCTCGTCTCCAGCGTCAATTCAAAGAGCCAGCTGTAAGGAATGGGGTACTTAATGATGGTCACAAACGACGGGCTCAGTCCTCTAGCTACTGAGTTATAGTAAGGACGATATTTCATAAGACAATGTTTAATTTTAGACTGGGTCGTACCAATTGTCTGGAGACGAATGTGGTCTAATTGTGAGTTGCGTTTGAGCTGCATTATTCTGTGCTGCTGGCATTTATGAAATTAAAATTTAACTGCAAGACTTCTACAAAATGGGCAGATATAGGAAAGTTTTTTCATATGAGCCGGTTGTGTCCCTTTGCGAGGCAAAGGTCTTACCATTTTTCCTTTAGGAAGGAATCTAACCCGTCTCACCGTCTCCTTCTGGGTCTACCGCTGTGCTATAGTTAGATATAGATAGTTACTAAGTATATTGGGAAAGCTAAAGTTGAGCTTTATTATAATAGTCCTTTAAGTACCTACCTAGTTTTAACTAATTACGGCTACTAGGGCTGTGGAATGCGGAGAAGTAAAACGTAAGTAAATTCCCTGTAAAATATTGATATTCAGTCGTATCTTCTTGTACTAGTTGTATCTTTTATCTTTTCCGATTGTCATATTCTTGGAAGCATTTGTGCAATTAAATGAATGCTTTTACTTACTTCGTTTCCTCTTCTGAAAAATGTCTGAAATAATAATAAATTCTTCCACTGTTTATTTTTCCTGTATATTTTATATTCAAGACGTCATATCAATGCTTACTCTTACTGCTGTAAATATAAAGGCGGGTATGGAATAACAAAGTTAAATATATAAATACAACGATGTTTGTCCTGAAACTTCTTAGTCGTAAGTAAACAGATAAAAGGGTAATATTCCTTCAATACGAACGTTCTCCTAGACAGGTGCGGCCCTAACGTTATTTATGAGGACCCTTCATAACGTTCGTACGCCAGATGACTGTGTTTCATTTTTATAGGATTTATGTTACATCGATATTTGCAATATCCTAGGTAGGGCTTGAAGTAAAGCTGCCTTATTCAACATTGATGTGTGTGAAATAAGTACGGATTCATGTAAGTTGGTTTAGTGGTTGAAGATCATCTTTTTTGTAATTTTCGGAACATATTTGGTCGTGGCGTTTTAATGTGAATACTTTTATACCTTTTTTATACCATGTAGCTCAGGGACACGGATGTAGGTAGGTATAATCTGGGACTTTTATCTTTAGGGTTACAGCTCGGGGTCCCATGAATATAAAGGGTCCCTAGCCCCTATCCAAGCTCGACTGTAATGACAAACTAAGACTTTATCCTAATTTGTTTCCTATAGATACCGTATACCTACAATATTACAGGAAATAGTTTTTTTGACATAATGGCAATTAGTTTGATTAATTGAGCTAACGCCTAGGGCCCCCATAAATGCGTGGTCCGCCTCTGACACAGAAGAATACTTCTGAAGCTAGACGGACCTGAAGAAAATAACTGAGGGAATGGGAGTCGAAGACTGAAGAACTGGAATAGGTAAGACCGACATAGACTAAGGAACGTGTTGTTGACCGACGTTCCGGTTACGTATTATATTAAAACTGTTCTTTATTTCAATCCATGTAAGATTTAAAATTGTTTGAATATGTTATCGGCTGAATGTTGGTGAACACGATACAACCATTCCTACCACAACTCGGAAATTCCCGGAGACGTCTGTAACAGTTCCCAAAATGGATTTAAGAAGGATCTTTCAGCAAGCTTTCAGTATAATATCATGCAAAACTTTGAAACACGTTATGTAGGTACGATACAATGTAATGAACATTTGCCATGAATCTTTCAGCATTCTTACATTATAATAACTGAAGCATGTACCTAAGTAAGTCGGCCTGGATTGTGGTAGTTTATTAATATACCTACTAGCTTATGAATACGGCTTCGTTCGAGTAAATGTCGGTAATATTTTTATTGAGCGAAACTCGTATATTTATTTCTAAAATAAAAGCCTAAAGTTAGTCTTTATAAATCTGTTTCATCAGTGGAATTCCCATCAAGATCGGTCCAGCAGTTTCGGAGATTAGCTGGAACAAACAGACAGACAAAAACAAAACATAACATCACGCCTGTAATCCCCGAAGGGTTGGCAGAGGTGTACCCATTAGTCCACCCACATTTCGCCAGTTATGTTTTTAGTCCCATGTAATAGGAGGCGAGCCTATTGCCATCAACCGGGCACAAATCCAGACTCCGAGGCTGCTACTCAGAAATTCCTGATGGAAAAACCCAATAACACTTTGCCCGACCTGGGAATCGAACCCAAGACCTCATGCACAGTATTCACGCTTGCGACCACTAGACCAACGAGGCTGTCAAAAAATATTGTTTGGTTTATGTACCTTGTAAATATTTTTAATATAATTTTAGTAAAAACCTGGTATTAAGACATTACAAACAGACACTTCAATTTTATTTATTTTTAAAGGTAATACTAACTGATGTCTGCAACTTAATTCCCGGTGATTTTTATTTAAGTTTTATAAACCTTTGCACATCCATTTGGAGGAACGCATAAAGGACAAACATACAAATACACACTGATTTTTATTTAAACAGATTCTATAGCGTCGATAAAGTATTCCAGTATGAATATTTGCAATGGATGTGACGTTAGTATAAAGACAAACCTTTCGTTTGTGAAAAAAAGCGAAAAGCGCTGTCGAATTCACAAAGAGTGATGAATACCTATCCGTGTTACGGCACACGCTGCTTTTTACGTTAGCATTTATTTTGCCGAACATATTACACGAAATAAAAATGATGGTTTGGAAAAAAACAACGCGAAATATCTAGAAATACAAATGGAGCTCTAGGCTAAACTGGATTCGATCGTTCACTGTCATGTGAAGTCGAACGTATCATATGCTTAAACAACATTGTGAAACTCATAATATAAGACCAGTCTCTCTTTTCATTCCTTGCTCGCTGCAAGAATACGTGCCGCTTAAATGAAAAAATATAACTTCCTCAGCGATGCTCGCCTAGTGAGACATAGTTTAGCGAGCACCTAGACAAGGCATTATGTTGTTCAATTTAATAATAAAGGTCTCAGCCAATTTGGCACGGACCGAGCTCCTACTGGAGTCGAGGGCCATCTCACTGTGAGAGTAGTGCAATTTGCCTGCAGCCCGCACTCGGCCCTTGAGCAAGCCTCCGAGAGCACACCAATTAGACGAGACAAATTCGGATTTATTATTCAGCGTGGGCGCAATTCAATTGGATAATAGATCGAGTTGTTTGTTTCCATCGACCACTTACCTAGACTTAAATAAGCAGCAACGGATATCGATCTGTTGCCACACGCGACTTTTACGGATAACAAAACACTTATAGCAACTGCTTCGGAAAGTCCTATTGAAGTAGTCTAGCCAGTTTTCTAAGAATAATGTATTAGACGTTGCAATCGACCACAAACGATAGTGTACGTGTAATTTGCTTCGGGTAATGCGACGGCTTTCTTATACGTGTGTGTCATCGTTAGTGTATCGAGTATCGGTTAGCTTCGTTATGGGCGGGTGTGTGTTCCCACTCTATGCCATTATCAAAGGCAGGTTTTCGCGCTCCACCTTGTCATTTTATATAAATCTATGTGTAAGAGAAACATGCTATGTCAATGAGGGATGTAGGGGAAAGTGGTTACCCTTCGTACGCGGGGCACATTCGTACAGTTAGTTTATCAAAAAAACTAAACGGCACAGAAACACGCCTTTGCTTGTGTGCATAGACATACCGGCCACCATGTTGCTAGTGGAGTATCGCGACAATCGCACTACGGTGTATGAGCTGACAAGACTTAACGTGTTTTCGTGCGCGGTGAGTAAATTTTTTACCTATGTTTAGTTCGTAATTGCAAATAGAATTGTTATGGTTTTGACAAAATGGTGATGATTAAATAATGTTAACATTGTTTATTTTGAGCTTTAATTGTTATATTTCTCAAACTAAATTAGAATTTGTATAAAGTTGTATTTTAATTTTGTGCAAGGCAATGGGGCACTTTCGGACAGCCAAACAGGGGGCACATTCGTACGCGTACGAATGTGCACCTTTAGATTTTATTAACCACCAGTACATGAAAACTCAACTTTTATAATAAAATTATCGTGCAGACAGCCCTACAACATATTTTTCCTTTTATGAAGTATTTCTACTAACAAAATGAAATATTTTTATTATGTAGGTAAACCTTATAATTAATATTTTATTGCAGAATCATGGTGCGAAAATATAAGAAAGAGGGTACACGAAATCAGGAAATGGGTGAAGAGTCCACGAATTTAGCAATTGATAATATAATTCAAGGACGGTTGTCGTATAGAAAAGCCGCGTGGCTACGAATACGCGAAAGCGTTGAATTTAAAATATCTTAATACAGTTCATTTAAATAATTATAATGTGCAATAAGTAAGCAAAGTAACCGTCAAAATACCTACCTGCTTACCTACTTTATAAACCCAACACACAGAGAGAGCGGGAGCGGTACGAGAGCCGTCCCGCTTCCGCTCTCTATGTGTGTTGGGCTTTAAGTTAAAATTGTCAAAGACTGTACCCTGACTCTAAAATCTCATACAATATGGTTGTAGAGACCTCAATTAGACTGATCGTAAAGCTTAAAATATTATTATTAACATTTTATTTTTTGTTATTTTTCTAAAGAGAGATTTATCAACTATGAGTCAAGTCAAATATTATTAAGTTAGTGCCTTTGATAAATTATAATTTTTATAACAAATAATAAATAATTAACGACTTTAATAGGCTTTTTTAATTACCCTGTATGAATCTACCCCATGGCGTACGAAAGTACCCCACCTACTGTACGAACGTACCCCATACGTGGGGAACGTTCGTACAAAAATCTTGTCGTAGAAAAATGACTATAACTTTTCAACCTTTTGACAGAATAGTTTCGGACTTTTGTGTAACAAACTACAATATATTTGTTACACTTAAGTACATAAATGAGATAAATTCGACAATTAACCATAAAGTAAAAAAATAAAATGTAAAAAGTGTACGAAGGGTAACCACCTTCCCCTACAAGCACCGTATTATTTAGTGGGTACAGTTATAACTCATAAATAACGATGCGCAAAACGCCTATGATTGCTGTAATCTTTATCCATATTTTATCTACCGCTGTCAGCGGTTATCCAGTTAACCAACCGTGATTATACAGTGTCGGGAATCAACGAGTCATCTAGTCGGTCTTTTGTAAACATTATGCAAAATAACTGTTACTATTTAAGCATTGTGAGCGTGGTACGGTGTTTTGACAAATGGTAAGGTTGGCTCTGATATAATCTGTGTACGATCTCTGCAACGTGTAATTAGACCGACTGACTAAGCGGAATCTATGGGAGCGTTGCCCGTCTGACCCCGCACAAGATTTAAGATCCCATTGTGGAGACTTCTTTATTGCTCACCACGGCTTAAAGTAATGGTTGGCATTCGTTTTCAAGTTATCGAAACACACATTCGGGTCGATGGCTTTGTGAATTTATCAGTCAGAAAATTGAATGTCAAGACTTCGACAGTAAATTATATTACTCAATAGCTCGGAGTGTTAAAGTTATTCGCTCGAATGAATCATGGTTCCAGAATGAATCTCGTTTTACATATGAGAAATGTGTGATGAGAAATACCTTATCCTTTATCACGTTATGACATGGAGTGGTTACGAGAGGGTCGTGTTTACCATATTTTTTGTTCTGTTCTGTACGCGTCGCCATTACCAATTAGTTATCTGATGTTAGATCAAATTACGTCTCGCCGGAGGTCGATGGTTGTTGCTGTTGAATTGCATCACAATAGTGTTGTGGCTAAAAAGCTGCGAGTCACCATCGAGTGGACGAGAACTATTCGGAGAATCGATATCGTCTGACGTGAGGGAGCAGCGTATGTCTATGTGGTAATAGCGACCACCTTCATCACCTGTGCAACTAATACGAAACCGATTTTTTATCCCAATTGGAATTACGGATCGTGTATCCAATCAAGTGTTTTAATAGGTTCAGTGTAATTATTGGAACGGTCTATTTCTGGTACATTTGGCGTAGGCAGAAAATATACCATGTATTTTTGTAAACTGGAAATGATGATTATTAAAGGCTTGTTACAGGATTAATTAAAGCTGACAGCCCTCCGAGCCGATATGGAAGCAAAAATGTTCCAAACTACGTCCAAGTCAATAGTGTCGCAATTAAGAATTTTGGATAATTATACCGATCGTTCAGGCGGAACATTGTGATTGCTATTTTGTGCCTCGAATTCGAGATTATTTTGCAAAACGCGCTCGAATTTTCGTTTTTTTATTTGGATATCATGGCAGGCTTAATTAACACTTGGATTTGTGAACTCTTTCGTTGACCTTTAATAACCATTCCAGTTTTCATTTTATATAGACATTGGTTTTAATCAAACGAGAGGAGTAATATGAAATCATCAATTATTTCTGGTGTTAATTGAAATGCGCGTATTTTGTTAGTAGGTACCTATAAGCGAGACGGGTTAGTGTTCTTAGAAATAATTAATTCATGTCAGTTGGCAATCTTACCACGGCGTCAGTTTAAATGTCATAGTCCTAATAGATGGCTTGGGATAGATAGTACCTATTTCAAAACATGCGGCGAATTGGAATGTGAGTAAGAAACACTTGAATCAATATTTTCCCACATTTATTCACCAAGCTTAATAGCAGTCCACATAGGATAGCAATTTAGGCCTTTTTTATAAAGAAAGAGGTAATAAATCCACAAATTCCTGTTGCGTAACACTGGCTGCTTTAAAAAGTTCACTTGGAACTCTAAATTCAAATTTAAAAATGGTAATTACACAGTCATCGAAAGTACAGACATATTTCTAACGCGCGGGCTGCCCTTTATTTTTGAAAAAAGAATTAAGAGTTAAATAATGACATGTTATTACGTTTTCAACTGCCACGCGGTAAAGTAACAGCCAAGATAACTGATTTTTAATGACTAACTTTGTTCGTTAAAAATACTTTAGCACGAATTGTCTTTTACTAGACATTGTTTCCTTCGTAATTTTCTATCACTTATCCCAATTATACGCATCTGTCGTTCTCTGGGCCATTTGCTCCGGGAGTTTCTTTGGGTCACTTCTGTTAGCGTCCCTTATCTATACCTAATATCTATAATAATATTATAAAGCTGAAGAGTTTTTTCTTTGTTCAAATGTGCTAATCTGTGGAACTATCCGTCGTATTGTAAAAAAACTTTTTGTTTATGTTCATGAGGAATAGTATTGGCTATTAACAGCTCGCTACGACAGCAGTAACCAAAGAATAATATGACAAAGTTATTTTTTTTTTGTTTATAAGAGGAACTATACACACTTTCACACTATTGCCGAGTACTATAGGATATGTTTGACGCGGGAAGAATCTGGTCAGGCATAAAAAGACAACCACTTTCATGACACGACACCAACATTTATAATCAGTAAAAGGACATAATAGAACATCACGCCAGTAATCCCCAAAGGGTTACGCAGAGGTGTACCCATTAGTACACCCACATAAAAAAGAAAAGGAAAGATAAAAAAAAAAAACATGCAAATGAAAATATTACACAGCTTTGAATACGACTTCAGCTAAAGGCTTTGTAATACCTGTCCCAAATAGATGTCATTTTAATAACAACCCAACCTAATTAGATTTTAATTTCACACATAAAACTCTTTACGACACCCTTAAAAATAAGTGGAATAAGATAGAAGTTACGGTCGACTTTGTCCTTAATCAAGAGGGGCTGGGTTGCAATAATCCTGAGACGACGAGATAAGATCTTGAAGGGTAGGTCCCTTTAATAAGTCCGATAGGTCAGGCCACTCGAGGCGCGATGGTTACCCTCGTTTCGTTTATTATGTACTCGTGTTACTTGTGGCTTGCGGCGAGGATGATAATATTGAGTTAGAAATTAAGATGTTCGGGTCGTGTAGTTGTTTATGTTCGTTAGTTTTGTGTAGGAACTTGTGATTATTTGGCTCGATTTTTTTCATAAGGAAAGACGACTAGCCCTTTTTCATTTGCCCCGCAGTGGGATGATAATTTTATTGTAATATCATTATTTTTGTTAATTATATTTCATGCGGGCGGTGTTTTGTCGCTATGGGCAGGAATGAGTTGGTCCAAGCGTCTGTATGGATAAAACATATACCAAACAAAAGCGTATAATGTAGTCTCCAAAGATACAGAAGGGATTCAAAATATAACACGAGAGATTTCGAGTAATTTTATAAGTTTATTTTTGCGTTAGAAGTTATTAGAGAAAATAAGTACGAGTATTAAAAAAATACTACAAAAGAAGTCATAAAGTGTTACGTCGAACACTTGTTTTGTCTATTTCTGGAGTCCTTGTTGCTTTAAGAAAGTTAAATATAAAGGAAAACCAATAATTAATTAATTAATTTTAATATACAGAGCGAAGGGAAGTAAAATCTATAACAACTTTTGAAGCAAATATTAATTTATCATTACTTAAAATCTATCCGATAGATTTTAATGGCCTTTTGTATGTTTGAAGTCTTCATTGTGCCTACCCTTTCGTTTGGTATATGATTCTTCGTTGGCGACGCATAGTCCATATTTGCCCACTGTCATTTATATCTATCCATTTCGTTATCATGTCCCTTTTAATAAAAAGTTGGATATTTCTACTCCATTCTAGTACAAGTTTCTAACTTTAATATATTCTAAATTCATATTTCGTCGGTTATGCTTCAAAACTTAGTTCTGCTAACTTCAGAATCTGCCTCCATGTAATACCCAGTTATTTAGTTTACGAGCTAACTTGTACCTCTGCAGGTTATTATTGAAAAACCAAGTTATTTATTTAAAAAAATATTTTGGTGTGAATTTTGTAAGAAAACGCTTCGAAGGAGTGAATAAATACCCTTGGAGCTGTATGAAGTGATGCATTAGCGAGAGCGACGAAGTCTAATGAAGCGACTAACGAAGATAAATGAATTTACACCGCCATGGTTATATCAAGGTATGTACTATTCTGTGATACTCTTAGTAATTACAGCTAAAGACCTTTGGACACGTTTTGATAATTTGTGAAAATAATACCAGCCTATTATTGTTCTAATGCAGGGCAAAGGTCTCTTCTCATCCAGAGAAGGCACTAGCATAGATCACCACGCTTGCTCAAAGATAACTGACGATTTCAGACTGGTATTAATTATAAGTTCAGGATACCTCACGGCATTTTCTTTCATCAATGTCTGTGATGTGTAAGATAAACTTAGAAAGTAGTCCTACATAAGAATTTAAAAAGCTATGTTTGTACTTGCCCTATTTGGAACCTCATGCATAAGAGGCGGGTGCTTTAACTGGGCCATCACAACATCATAATTCTTAAAAACGTAAAAAAATACAAGCAGAGAACCATTACAAAACGAACCAAAGTTAACACCAAGAAAGTAGAATAAGTAAGATGAATGAATATACAATAACGCGGCACCTAAATTATAGACTCATAAACAACATTGATATACGTAGTCGTTTCGAAAGTCATAAAGAAAAACGGAAATGAAACAAGAAAGTATAATATATGAAAAGCTACAATGGACAGTGACAGACTAAATTAGCGTTATGATGAAGAACATTAACATTCACTTAAAACGCAAGACACGCGTGTAAGTGGATGAATGAGGATAAAAAGGAACACCACAGATAAAGGGCGTTAATTTGTTAGCTGCGTGTGTGTGAGTTTACTTTACTTCAGGCCATCCAAAACGTTTTCCAGCTAGTGGCACTGTGTTTTGTTTTGATGCGAATTTGATTAATGAACGTTCGTTTTGATGTCTACGTCATATGGTTGGATGAAGTCGGTTCGTTCCGTTAGTTTTGCGTCAATGCGGTCAAATTTTACACCGAGGCCAGAATTAACGAAAACACATCTGAGTTATTTATATTTCGCTGCTGTTACTAAATTACTTCTTTTAGAAATGGTAGGTATGTTAGTTCAAGCAATTTCTTCGTTCTATTTAGAAAAGCGCTGAAATACATCGCCTTTTCCTGACGTGCACCAGTTGTAAATTCCGTGGAGCGCACCGCAGTTCGTAAAGTCAACGAGTCTTTATGGCTGGTTTACTTGCAAAGGTCTTGCTCCGGAACAAATATTAGTTATTGAAGGCGTTTACCCGTGTCGATATGTTTGGCCTCGTTCCACTTGGGACTATTATTAAAAATTTCATTAGTTTGCGTCGAAGTTGTAGTGCCGGGCGTTAATTTGTGACTGAGACGTATCACTCGTGTTTATAACTCCCACTGTGTCCCATTGACAAATTGTTCGCTCGTAACGCGGTTCGTCTCGCCTCGTACCGTTTGTATACGTCACGCTCTTTTTCTTTATTGGGTGAGCAGAAAGGTAATATGAGCTTCAAACGGTATTCTTGCCTCGTTTCAGCTGCGTGAGCTGGGAGACGTGTTGGATTTTTAAACAGGGAACGGCTCATAGCCTACTGTTGGATCTGTTTCTTTATCCATGATTGTTCTTCTTGTTGTATTCCGTATTATAGTTAAAATGATTATTATATTAAGTGACATAAAGATTATTTTTCTAATCGAAGTAGATAGGCACTATTTTGTTGGTCTCATGGTCTCGAGCACATCTGCTCAGCATTTAGTTTTAGCAGGCAAAGTGTTATTGGATTTATCTATTAGGAATTTCTTAATAGCAGCCCGGTGTTTGGAATTTATTGGAGTGACATCCCCGTGCCTCGGAAAGCACGTAAAGCCGTTGGTTCTGCGCGTGATCTCTCCCCGATCGTGTTGGATTACCGTCCCATTGGACTACGAGATTGAGGGAAATGGAGGTGCACTTGTGTTTGTGCTCACCTTTGTGTATATTTCTTGCGTACTTGGCTAGTTTCTTCTGAGATGGGCAACCGGAACTGAATTTCGGTCGGGATAATATTCTTATGTCTACAGAATCTACTATTGTATTCCTACTATCTTCAAAGCCATGTACTATTTGTAAACACCGCAATCTTTGTTTGTGTGTGTCCAATAAAGAACGTCATTTGCTAACTAAAGGACGACTAGTTGTCTTCGTTTTTGCAATACGAGAGCCGACACTTGCGGTTCGCAGCCACCTACGTCATTAATAAGGTCAATAACGTCTGTTATTATTGCGAGTTCATGTGCTATTTAATGTGACACTTATTTTGCGAAGGAGTATGAAAGATTGCGATCATTAATATCTTCGATGTGCCAAATACTATAGTAATTGTCATTTATTTATGTGGGTTGTCGTGTCTGGATTGCTTTTGTTTCATGCGTGAATTTCTTGTTTCAGAGAGCTGGAGCGGGACGTGAGCGTGACGTTGACACTTGACTTCTTTCTTTGGCATATGCCAAAGAAAGAAGTCAAGTGTGTGTGTGTGTGTGTGTGTGTGTGTGTGTGTGTGTGTGTGTGTGTGTTACTAAAACAATATTGTTTTAGTAAACAAATACTGAATGACTTAAGGGAGGCTATTCTACTAACTTTTAGGAACGATCGCTTCCTAATTTTACTCTAAATCTATCAAAAAATTGCCTACATTTTTTACACTGATTGTCGCTAAGATGAGATTGTGTTAGATTTTGAATGTTTTAATTACGAGAATTGGTTTCTGTTATCCTGGATACTAGGTACTTAGCTTACCTACCTACTCTTTTAAAAGTTCTATAGGTCAATCTCACGGGCTCTTTAGAAAATGGCAAGCTAAAATGACTGTGTACTTACTACTCCGATCACAAGCTCGTGCCGACTCGCTGATAGCTGCGGGGTAAGAAAGTATCGTAAGTGTTTATAGCCTTTTTTACATACTAAAGCCCTTTTTGTACTGTTATGTAGTGGTTATGGAAGTAAATATGACCTTTTGAATTCAGGGAGATAGGTAATTATATATATTTTACATAACATCACGCCTGTAATCCCCGAAGGTTTAGGCAGAGGTGTACCCACTGGTACACCCACAATTCGCCAGTTATGTTTTTAGTCACATGTAATAGGGGGCGAGCCTATTGCCATCAACCGGGCACAAATCCAGACTCCGAGGCTGCTACTGAGAAATACCTGATGGAAAAACCGAACCCAAGACCTCATGTACAGTAGTCACGCTTGCGACCACTAGACCAATGAGGCAGTCAAACAGCAGTCCGTAATATTTTTTAATGTGTTATTACGGTTTGCCAAAAGCATAAAAATACCTTAGATCTTAAATATAACAAATTATTAGTCACGGTCTTTTTAAGTCTTATAGGTGGTACTGTAGATACTCTGGTTGGGCCAGATACACACTTATTTTGTAAGATTTTTTAAATGAAATAATCGCCTTACGTCTTGATAGTAAATCGTGTAGACAAGACATGATTTAGTTTAGAAAATTGTATAATATAATTACGTATTATATATTTCATATAGTTATATGAATAATGAGATAAAAGTGTAGATTATTTAATCTTGGTACAAGTAACCTATGTCAAGGGGTTACAATACCTACATGATCTCAATAAAATCATGCTAAGTTCAAAATAAATAATTATGTAACATGACTAAAACCAAACTACAATAGATTGTGTCCAATCCAAACAATGACTCCTAAAATACTCGGTAAAAGTCAAGAAGCTCGATTGAACCATTCCGTTTCGTGTTTTAGTTTCCGAATCAGATGAATGAACCTTTGTTCTAGCTTAGTTTCAAATACACCCTGCATTCAGCAGTATCGGCAAATTGCAACAGTTTACGTCTCGATTTGGTTTCAACGGTCGATTGGCACGGAAGAAACGTTACCTAAGTCAACTGCAATAACCAAATAGCGTCGTAAATAAATGCACTTTTTTTTTGCTTTTTCACCAATGTTTAGACGACAGTATTTTGGCTTTCAGCCAGAAGGTCGGTCACGAAATGTTATTTATTATCTGTGCTAATGGCGCGGACATTATTAAATTATGATAGTTCGTTTGTTACGATAGCAGTTAACATTCTGATGACAACAACGATAAAAAAATATATAAATTAGTGGTTATTATGAGTTGTGTCGTTAAAAGTTTGATGAAAGATATGACGGTTTGTTATTGTTACCCTGTTATGGAAGTCGGATTAAAGTCTTTTGTTTCACAAAGTGCCGCATTACGGAATATGGTGTTCATGCCAAGATAGCAGGTTATCGGCTCTTTAGTTCTTTTTTTAGATCAGTGGAAATAAATAGACTTTCGTTACTTGTTACATCGAAGTCACAAAACCAGTATAATCTGGCCTCTTAACCTTTTAATATTCCTCACTACACAAGGTCAAGGCAATATAAAGTCACCAACCTTATATTATATTACCAGTAATTCTAGATTCACTTCAATAAAACCAGCTCTCAATATGATCTCTTGCTCAACATGCAAACCTAACTTCCTAATGCAATTTCCGATTTATAGATACCATTGATCGTAAAATCACAGAAGCTGCTAAGTGCATAAATAAAGTCGGTGCAGCTGCCGTCTGTTACAGCTTAGAGTCTTTAAAGCTTCGCCATGTGGTCCATTCAGTTGCATCCTCACAGAGAGGTTTTATGAATGAATCGCTTTAGATTCTACGAGTATATCTTCATTTTATATAACGTTATGTTTGTTGTTTTCTGTGATTGATTGATGAGACTTGTGATTGTTTTGAAGAGGACTTCGTGATGAGAGCTATAAGTACTATCATGATTATAATCAATGAAAGCGGTCTGGTTTTAGACTGAATGACTGATGTTTTGATAATTGTTTGAGATTTATTAAACTTAGAAATTAATATTAAGAATAATAAGATGAATGAACAAGAAATTTATGTTATTGTAAGATAAGTGACAGTCTCGTTGGTCTTGGGGTCATACAACGCGACTGCTGAGCACGAGGTCTTTGGTTCAATTCCCAGATCGGGTAGTGTTATTGGGTATTTCCATCAGGAATTTCTCAGTAGCAGCCTCGGAGTCTCGATTTTGCCCGGTTGATGGCAATATCCTTGCCCCTTAATACATAGGACTTAAAACATAACTGGTGAAATATGGGTGTGCTTATTGGTATACCTCTACCTAACCCTTTAGGGATTACAGGCGTGATTTTATGTTGCTAATTATGACATAAATATGAATTAATTTTCACGCTTGCTTGTTGACAGAATACAGTGACCTTTAGGTTATGAGAATTTTTCTTGTAAACAGTGAATTTTCATGCAAATAAACATAAATACAAAACATATTGGTTGACTAAAGTATTTACAGAAGCCTACGCGCGCTTGATATTTTGTCACAGTAAATCTTTCGTTCCCCCATGAGGATACAGCCTGGCAAAGGTCGCGGGAAACCGCTGGATGCGGGCAGCGTAGGACCGGTCATCGTGGCTACCTTTAGGGAAGGCCTATGTCCAGCAGGACGTCATTCGGCTGATATGATGATGATGAAAATCAAATGATGTAGATCCTAACGGTTCAGGAATCTTCGTCTACAAGCGCATCTATCTACACTCTACACTAAATAATATAATATTATTTTTTATATTATTATAAAGAGGAAAGATTTGTATTTTTGTGTGTATGTTTGTAATGAATAAACTCAAAATCGAATGGGTCGATTTTAAAAATTCTTTCAGCATTAGAAAGCTTCATTCACCCTGAGTAACAAAAGCTATATTATATTTTCAAAAAATTAGGGAAACCGTAAGGAAAATCACTTATCAGTGTCCTAATAACAGTTGTTCAGCTGATAAACTTCAGTTCGTGAAACCGGAGGTAAGTGATTTATAAAGCCAAAGTCAAAACATTTATTTCAATTAGACCATTTACAGGCACTTTTGAATTGTCAAGGAATCGGTCAGTTAGCCCGAAAAATGAAGCTAGTTGCTCGTTCCAAAACGGAGGTAGGCCTCTATGGAGAAGAACGAGCAAGAAACTCCACGGCACTCTTTTTAAATTAGGTTTTTTTAAAATCCTGGTTAAGCTATATTTAATCCTATTATTATATATTTTTTTAAATGTTACTTCTCATTTTCGTCTATCAAGTTATGCCAAAAAATCTTCAAAGCTGTACTTACTTCTTATAAGTAAAGATATCATTCTGTTACCAAGTACACTTGAGTGGATTCAAGTGGAACTGTCGAGTTGACTCCCGCGCCGCTGTCCAAAGAGTCGAAATCAGACGGCGAGCGAACTTGTTGTTTGGAGAACTTTTTTGGCTAGGCGGGACTAAATAACTAATATTTTTTCTAGTTTTTATTTATATTCAGGCTGACTTTTTCACTGCGCATTTTTCAGGCGGTGAGCTTTTATTTCGGGATCGTGAACGCCAATTTGACCGCATGCAGCTAAATACCAGTATTGTACATGGAGCGGCTGCCAGTAACTGAGTAATACGATACCCCTTGGTAAGACTGTCAGACTTTCGATCAACGGCATAACGTGCTTCCCAAGGTACGGAGGAGTGTAAAGATGGTCACCCATCCACGGACCAATCCCAGTAAACATAGCTTAACCTGATGAATCGACTCCTGCGGGTGTTATTACCACGAGCACCTTCGAATTTCTAAATCACCAGCACCTCCTTTAAAAAGATTTTTTTACATATTTATGCGCGCATTGTTAGTATTATACGTTTAATAGTTAACGTTATTTAGAAATTTCAGAGGATAGTTAAAGGACAACAAAGAAAAAGTATGCAAAGTATGACGTGTACAATTTGTGCAAAATATTATTTTCTTTTTCTTTATAAGTTGTTTGCAAAAATGAGACAGTATTTTCAGTAACATTTTTCGCGGAATAAATAAAACTTTGGTATAATAGAGCTGTTTGCAAGAAATAGCCACAGTGACGGGAACTATTGTACCATTTCGCATTCAAACAACCCCTAGCATTTTTCGTACTTATTGTGCAACAAATTGCATTTTCTTTTCATTCCATTCCATGTTTAACTTTAATAAAGTCTACAGTGTATTCGTGTAAGTTTTTCTAGACGGCATACGGAATTCCTAATATTCGTACAAAACCGCACCTGAGTTTTAATTAAAGAAAATGTTCGGAGCTGATGTAAAGCTAGAAAGTATTTTCGTACAAACCGCAACAAAGTTACGCTTTTAGAAGCACCTGTATACTTTGTGTACGTTGTCGTTCCACGTCAGTCTTTATATCACAAACCCAATGTTTCTCGCCCGCTGTTTACATGGGAATCAATAAAACAAGGGACTCGCCAAAATGTAAACACGAACACTATACCCCTCTCTATCTACACAACTATAAAAGACGAGGACAACAAACGAAATGTAGCGGCGAAATTCATTTGATTATCATTAGGTTAAAACAGGGACTGGCGCCGTTGATCGCGTGACGGTTTACTAAAGAACATGCATCCCTAGAGGATTGTATCCTGTTAATCTATGCTGTTAACATCGCCTTTATTGCTGGCGATATAAAGTTCAAAATAAGTTATTTGTAATGATGTCTCTAGGGTTGTATCGCTATCATTATTAAGGTAATGAGTCATTGCGTTAAGTGGATCTATAAAATGAGTCACGGTACTAGGTTAGTATTTTTGAACGGAGAAAGGCAAACTGCAGTGCATGTTGACACAGAGCGGTTTAATGTGCGTGGGTGGAACAAAGTTCGACGACCCCGGAAAGGTATCTTTGATATTGTGTTGCCAGCGTATTGAGAGAAAGCCGTATTTGGGAAATAACCTGAGGAAACTCTGAAGAGGGACGTTTTACGGGAATGTTTCCCAAGGCGCACGTTTTAAAAGAATGGCTGTGTGTCCCTTTTCGGTGGTACATTGTCACTATTGTAAACATTTTACGTGAAGAAATCCCCTTATTTGTTTTCTTATGTTACATATGTGTATTTGTTGTTTTATTCAAACACGTATAACTTCCACAAACGGAATTAAGAAGTAACAAAACGAATTACCTATATAAACAATTCCTTTGAACTCACCAATACAACATAATGCACCAATACAAGACTACTAAACAATCTTTATCCATACTAATATTATAAAGTAACTTTGTCAGTTTGTCTGTCTGTTACGCTTACACGACTAAACCACTGAACTGATTTTGATGAAATTTGAAACGGGGTAAGTTTAAACTCCAAGAAAGGACATAGGCTACTTTTTATTTCGCGACTTCGTCTGCGTCCGCGATATCCGACATTTATGCGGACGAAAGCTAGTACCTCATAAACATTAATATTGGTGCCGATTCCCTTGTTCACAAACTAGACTAAATTTAGAGGATTGACATCTCTTACTAACATACAGCGAAAGGAAAGGACGGTGACATTCCGTGACATTAAAGAACCAAGTTAGAGATGTTAAATTAGTTTTGCCTTGAACTTCTCCGTATTTTTAATCCACACGTTTTAAGATGTCAACTATAACTGTATGGATATGTCAGATGGACTAAATTTGACAGCTCTTATTTACATTAGTCTCTTTCTTATTTTATTGGACAGAAAAAGATGGAAATAGTCCAATTTTAGTTTAGTTTGTAACCAAGGGAATCGGCTCCATTATCGGGATATTACATTTAACGAGAAAATTGTTATACTGGCAACAATGTTCTAATAATAATACCTCCTACACTAATAAGGCGCTGCATAAATCGCATCGCCATTGCGGACTATTGAGTAATAGTCCAAGAGCCAGTAATTTATTTTAGAAAGGGTATTTTGAGCACAAACTTTTGCTTAACTGTCACTCTGTATTACAAAGTCTGGATGCGCGTCGGTGGTTTTGCTATTTTATTTTTAAAGAAACAAAACAGATTTTTCTCAAACTATTATTCTTTTCTTCTTTGTCGTGTACCCAGTAAGGTCTTACGACCCCACACACCCTAGTGTCAGAGTTTGTAAACCGCCTCAAGGGCCACTGACATGGTTTGAATGGGACAGTAATAGGCTGGTAAAAGTCCAGGTAACACGTCCACGCCTGTAATCCCCGTAGGGTTAGGCATAGGTGTACCCATTAGTACACCTACATTTCGCCAGTTATGTTTAAGTCCCATGTAATAGGGGGCGAGCCTATTGCCATTAACCGGGTACTCATACTCAGCTGTTTTGCGACCACTAGACCTACGAGGCAGTCACTAGGAGGAGTTATAACTTATATTTAAAATAAACATAACATATAAAATATCTTTCCAAAAATGTGTCACCTAACTCTTCAAACATTAAGTGAGTCTTCCACTCTCAATGTACTCTAAAAAAGAACTGTTATGATTAACTCTAGAATACATTAAAATGGCCGCGATCATTACACTGAGAACTTGATTATTTAAACAGAATATTACACCAACTAAAGAATGTTTTAAAGCTTTTCCCTACTTTTAGAAATTGCTTAATTATAAACGTCGTTAAAAGCGTACGTTATTGGTTTTGACGCCTACGATCACACGTTTCTGTTAATCGATGGTGCTTGTTGATGCTTATATGCAAATGTGATGGGATGTTAAAAAAGAAGATAAATATTGAGTGATGTAACTGGTTTTGTGAATTTGTTTTGCATTTCATAACTATATGTTGATGGTGAAAATGTAGGTAGGTACTGTATGGGTTCTGGGTTGAGGTTTAACTACATTCAACCTTATTCTAGTAGACTTTAGTTTGTTGTTTCGGGAGGTGCCTGTTTTGGATATGGCGGGAGGAAACGCCCGGGTGTCACCACTGTGTGGATCGCCCGGAGGACACGGTGGAGCATACGGTGCAGGACTGCCCCGCTTGGACAGAGCACCGCCGTGTTCTCACGGAGGCGATAGGCGGCGGAGGCCTCTCGCGTCCGAACTGGTTCAGGCCATGCTCCGGGGCGAGGGAATGGGATGCAGTCACCTCCTTCTGCGAAGCAGTAATGCTAGCGAAGAAGGAGGCGGGCCGCGTGAGGGAGAGATACAAATCACGCTCCAGCCGCCAAAAAAAAAAGACTTTAGTACGTAGGCTTTTATATTTCACTAGCTTTTGCCCGCGATTTCACTCGCGTGAATGTCGAACCCCCGTTTCATTTCCTTAGGGAATGAATTCTGGAAAATCCTTTTTTAGCGCATGCCTGCGTGTGAAACGGATGAAACCACGGAGTAAAACAAGTATAAGATAAACACAGTTCAAGTAAGTCAGTCCAAATGATTTACAGGTGGTTTTAATAAGTTCCAATTATTATCTTAATATATATACCTATCTGAGTTTAATTGTCAGTAGAAAATAATACCTTAATGATCGACCTACCGCTCATTTTCTTTAAAGAAATGTCATATGTGCTCTTTCAACTTAAAGCTCAAAGAACGTTCCTGTACCAGACTGTTTCCGTGAGTCTGGAATATTTAATTTTCCGGCATGAAGAGTTCCTTTTCAGGTTTGAGTTACCTTCCAATTTATACAATTTCAATTCTTCTGTAGATACTATATAGTTACGAAATACTTATTCCAGAATATTGATAATATCATGATACGAGTAGGATGTGTAAATCGTGTATAGTCGTAATTTTTATGTTCACTTTAACTATTATTATTATTATTTTTTATTTTGTTAACTGATATTAATTGATTTAACTTGTAAAGTTAAAACTATGTTGCTGTGCCCTAACAGGGTCCATGACTGTACTTTAGCTTTAAGCATTCTGTAACATCTTTTTAAACACATTCATGGTATACAATAAATAAAATTTTTGCATTCATTTGGAACTAGCTTCTCGCGACTTCGTCCGCTTAAACGTCGGTTATAACAGACGCAGATTTAGTCGCAGAAAATATAGCCTGTCTTGGGGTTTAAACTTGCCCCGTATCAAGTTTTATTAAAATCGGTTCAGTGGTTTAGTCGTGAAAGCGTTACAGACAAACAGACAGAATTACTTTCGCGTTTATAATATTTGTATGGAATAGAATGCGTCAGAATCAATAACTATGTTTTATCTTTGTTCTCCCTGTTTCTTCCTCCTGTTTCATTAGTTATTCTGATATTCGGGGCCAGACAAATCCAAAAAATCAAAGATCATAAAAATCGATCCAACCGTTTTTGAGTTTAATATAAATGTTATAACTAACTCAACTTTGTTTTTATATAAATTAATAATTAGTTAATAATTAATTAATTACTTCTAAGGATTTACAGTAAAAACGCTACTACCATGTTAATTACTTACGTATGTACATACTAATTAATAATTAACTTTAATTGTTCAACAATAATAAAATATTCAGTCACGGTGGCCAATCTCAATGTAAACAAATGTACATGGTTAGGCAGAGGTGTACCCATTAGTACACCCACATTTCGCCAGTTATGTTTTAGTCCCATGTAATAGGGGGCGAGCCTATTGCCATCAACCGGGCACAAATCCAGACTCCGAGGCTGCTACTGAGAAATTCCTGATGGAAAAACCCAATAACACTTTGCCCGACCTGGGAATCGAACCCAGGACCTCATGCACAGCAGTCGCGCTTGCGACCACTAGACCAACGAGGCAGTAAACAAATGTACGTAAGCGATACTATATATAGTACACAAGTATGTGCGCAAACATACGCGCACATCTTCTCACATTCTCATTGTCCGATGGCAACAGCAACCCGAAACAATCGGAGAGAGATCAAGCATAGGGCCAATGGCTTTACGTGCTTTCCGACCTAGTAGATGACCATCATAGTGGATACCATACACCACAAACTTTTAAACTCCGAGCTGCTACTAACCTCCTTCTCCAATAGAAATCTATTAAACTTGTTTATTAAAATTTCATTTTTGATTATTGCCTCATCTACAATTTTTTGCACCTGCTTTGTTATCTCTTCACCACCTTTGGCTGACTGGTAGAGAATGCCTAAGGCATTAAGTCCGCCTTTGTACTTTTTTGTGGCATAAAGTTTAAATAAATAAATAAATAAAGGGAAACCTGGACTTATAGCAGCCTATTACTGTCCCATTCAAACCATGTCAGAGGCCCCTGAGGCGGTTTAGAAACTCTGACACTAGGGTGTGTGGGGTCGTAAGACCTTACTGCCCATACGATAAAGAAGATCGAAAAATAATAATAACATTCTTCCGATCTGGACCCGTAGATGAGCAGCCGAGGTCGTGACCTCGAGATCAACAGGGCAGTTAAACAATAGGTAACTAAACAAGTGATAAATAATTCAACCGCATTCAAATGTTAGCCTTGATACCACAATACAATTTAGATTTAATACAAATGCATTGTCATACGAAGGTCAACATTGAATTATATTATAACGCATCTAAGGTTACAAATTGTGTAACAGTAGGTACATGTAAGAACTCGGTCAGAAATGAGGTCTGAATGTTCTGAAGTGGCAAAAAACTTCTCGGTTAGATCCCAACTTTGCTCAGAACCTGATTATATGCAGAATTGTAGTCTAAGAGTCAGCTAGAATGGCAGCGGAGCGCGGCAAATGATATTCTACCAAGTACGGTTAGCAAGAAAGTAAGGAATTTTAGAGAAAGTTTCAAACGTGTTTTTAGGAATGTATTTGAGCAAATATTATATGTTTTAAATCAAGATATTATACAGTACTTTAAAGACAACAGAGTCATGTGACTTTGAAAAGATTATCATGCAAAAATTAATTCATAAAATTTTGTAGTACTTAAATAAAATCATAATGTTTATGCTGACTCTACTTGT
This sequence comes from Hoplodrina ambigua, assembly GCA_949774945.1. Lineage (NCBI taxonomy): Eukaryota > Metazoa > Arthropoda > Insecta > Lepidoptera > Noctuidae > Hoplodrina > Hoplodrina ambigua. Next base: position 10,440,909 of record OX458973.1, read on the forward strand.
GAGAAAGAAAAGTTAGTAAGATAAACTAAGTTCAAATGTTCACGTTTAGAATACTAATGTTAGTCTATAGGTTAGTTCTGCAAGAACATTCGATAACAGTTTCAGTAACTAAATATGTAAGTTTAACTGTGGAGTTTCTTACTTGTTCCTCTCTAAAATAATATCTATGTAAAACTTGTTTTTATTTTTTTGCTTTTCATCACTTTCACACTCCTGGTCTAATGCCTTCGTCTATTCCTCCCACTTCCCTCTGTGTAGTGCCACCTCTCGCCAGTTCCTGAGGAAATCATTCAAGAGGTCCCACCATCTCCTCCTCGGTCTGCCGCGACCCCGTCTTACTGTGTCAGGGCTCCACTCTTGTGATATGCGGGCCCATCGCATCCGACAGACATGGTCCACCCAGTTCCAATTTAGTCTCGCAGCTTTTTGAACATCGTCGATAATTTGCGTTGTGCAGTGTGGTGTTCCTTTATTAAATTATGTTTTTTTTAAAATTCAATTGATGGAAATATCTGTGCAGTGGCTGCGTGTCGCATTCCCTCACAGAACTAATATTTATTCTTATGACCTACAGGTAATTGTTCCGGGTCTGGTTGTTTGTGTATGTGAGTTTATATTAAAGTCAAATCATTTATTTTAACAAGACCATCAAAGGCACGATATAAGGCAATTTATTAAAAAAAAAACTATTTGCCCCTATAAGTAGAGTTGTACGAAAGGAAATATTGATTCTCGTTAGCCTTTAAGTGTTTTTGTATGAAGAAGGATGAGCATGAAACTCTTTACATACCTACTATATTAAAAAATATATATCTTTTAAAATTTGTAAAAGTACACATACATAACATCACGCCTGTAATCCCCGAAGGGTTAGGCAGAGGTGTACCCATTAGTACACCCACATTTCGCCAGTTATGTTTTTAGTCCCATGTAATAGGGGGCGAGCCTATTGCCATCAACCGGGCACAAATTCAGACTCCGAGGCTGCTACTAAGAAAAACCCAATAACACTTTGCCCGACCTGGGAATCGAACCCAAGATCTCATGCACAGCAGTCGCGCTTGCGAACACTAGAGCAACGAGGCAGTCATTGAGAGATTGGAGATTTGTAAAAGTACATTTTGTCATTAATTTTATTTATGAAAGTGAAGGCGATGTATCTAAAATATGTAAATGAAAAATAATATTTTGGGAACGTACCCGCGATACAAAAGAAATTCCTAGTGTGGGTTGCTACACGTCAAAAATTCTCCTGTATCGTCAAAAAAAAAAAAAACACCAAATTCTATCTCGTATTTTCAACAACATTTTTTAAATCCTATTTACAAGTCCCGTCCCGTTTTTTCAACAAAACCAAACCTTTTAAAAAAACAGTGACATTTAAGGTCAGGTCAAAAATAATAAATGTCGCCTTCACAAACAGTTAAAGCTTACTTTACATGTTTATTGTAGGGATGCGTGTCCCAGTGTATGTTCGTGTAATATCTGGGCCGCATTCTGTCTGCCAATTAATTAGGATTATACTTAGCTCCGCTGTGGGTCAGATAAAACTTTGTGGGCTGTAGGGTTGAGCAAAGTTGTTGGAATTTTGAAATTCCAAGCTTGGCAAACTATAAAGTTGATTAAATAATGTTGGTAAGTTATTTTACTATGTATATAGATCTAAGACTGTAAGCTACGCCCTAGAGTAGGTACTACGAACCTAATATATTTTGGTAAACGTATATTTTTTTATATTTTTTGAAAATGCTGTACTAATGGGTACACCTCTGCCAAACCCTTCGGGGATTACAGGCGTGATGTTATGTTATGTTATGTTATTTTTTGAAAATAATAATAATGTGGCTGTAACGTGCTATCAAAGAATAACAAAAGAAAAGAACTTAGTGAAACAATGTAGAAAAAAAATGTGATTATTAACTTTAAACTTTTTATTTACAACTAACAATTATTTATACAATAATCGTTATGCTCACTGTTTTATTTTTATAACATAACATTACGTCTGTAATCCCGAAAGAGTTAGGCAGAGGTGTACCCATTAGTAGATCCACATTTCGCCAGTTATGTTTTAAGTCCTGTGTAATGGCCCAGCCTATTGCCATCAACCAGACACAAATCCAGACTTCGAGGCTGTTACTGAGAAAAAAACTGATGGAAAAACTCAATAACACTTTGCCCGACTTGGTCATCGAACCCTCTTGGGTTAAAGTGTTGTTGAGGTCTTCCTCATGTTTAGCAGTCGCATAATGTGACTGCTAGAGATTTGGCTTGTTTTAGATTGCATATCTTTTATAAACACCTTGAACAAAATATTTAGAAGTTTATTTTGTATTATACACAGAAAATAATAAGAAAGTTTAATGTTATCCGTTTTTGAGTCAGCGCACAACGTGACATTAAAAATGCTTTTATTATGAGTCAAGCTTTTGATTCAACTTAATTATCAAAAATACTAACATATCCCTCCTAGTTGAGTCAACATACCGAACAGCTCTATGAAAAGGTGAATCACATCGATTCCCTTAGTTTCGGTAAAAATACCTCTTACCTTTTTACGTCATTAACATAATTAAAGAATAAACTTGCAACGAACATACTTGGTGTGTCACCTAATGAAAATATTACACGGTTCAACCAAATTGATTGACTTTGATTGTAAAGCTCAGAAATGAATAGCCGAAATTGAATGATTAATTTTTTTGCAAACAGCATTTAATTAACAGGTTGCTTCATCCAAATTGAAAGGCGAAAGTGAACCGTGTGATTCTAGCCAAACGAACTTAATGAGGTTTTTTTATCCTTCTAGTATCCTAGTATCCTACCCTTAGTATCCTTTTTACACAGCAAGTTACCAGGAACGTAAAAAACAGGTGTGGAATATTCTCATGTATGTCCCCCGACCTGATTTGGCAGGCTCTTATTGTCTAAAAACTACCCCAGTCTTCCCTTCCCTCACTTACGCTGGAGATCCTAGGAGCGTACGTTCCTTCCACGATCCCCGACTAGATATCATCAAGGTTTGATTTAGCTATTTAGCCGCTTCAAGCAAGAATGATACTTACCATCCTTTACAATAACACCTTATTTGTCATAAGCATGTTATTGTTATCCCAAAGGTAGTGTAATTTTTAACAGACTTACAAAATATGAGGTTGTTATTTCGACCCGTCTGTTTGTTGGAATTTACTGTATAATTTTCATATAATTTTGTTCTATGGTTATTATATTAATACTTACAAAATAAATTATTAATTAACGTACTCTTACCATATTTTTTTTAGTACCCCTCAACTGACCTCAATTTTTGCCGTCCGTTATTTTACCGCCCTGGGCATTGGGCCGGGCGACTCCCCTTACCTCGAGCCCTGCATGACACACATGTCTATTAGCCGTCAAATCAGTATAGTCACCTGTTTTCTAGCATTTTTATTATTATGTTTCGGTCTTTACCTACTTCTCTTAAAAAGGGCCTAGGGCCAGCCCTAGCAGCGCCGTGTGGCGCCTCAGCCCTTAAATCATTCCGGTACTTAGATTTTACCTAATCCTTCCCGCGGCTCGACCCACTTTTGTCTGATTGCGGTTGTGTTCGAGATTACAGATAAAATGCTTGAGGAATACCACTTTTAATAACACAGATAGTACATAAAACGTAGGAAATGTAAGTACGTGCCTGATGAGATTATTTTAATGAGATATTTCACCTAATGATTTGCGAAATAGTATTCGAAAGCTGATGTTTTTGTTTTGAGATTTTTTATTGAGACACGGTTGGTGATTTACTTTAATTTACAAAATAGTGAGCTCATTAGAAAGTAGTCCTAAGTACATTATTATAGCTTTCATTTTCTTTGTAACCCGTTCCTCAAATAACCAAGACACCGACCATAAAATTACACCGCTAACAAATTGCATAATTTTCTGTTCTTAAAAAGCTTTTGCTCTCACGTTGGTATCTCCGTAACTCAATATTTCATACTGAAGTAAAACATTGCAATATCTTACACAAATGCGACGCGTCTCGTCCAATGTTTCGAGAAAATGTACTCGGGTCGAAACGAGGTCGATTATTGAACTCCCGAAAATGACTGACAACGCGGCACAAATGAGTCTGTGTCGTAAAATTTAACGTGACACCCGACACCCGCTGATAGTGACAATGGGGAAAGAAAGTGCCCATAAAGAGAATTGATGAACGCCCCCCGCAGTAATGTTGCGCTGATGTCGATCTGTGTGTAGCGAGCCTTATATTGATTCCGCATCGACTATTAGATGGTCTGTCGGTGTCGTAAGTAATGAAGATACGATTGTTGTTGATAAGACTCGTAATGAGATGTTGTATTTCTACGACTGAGATTTGAAAAGGTGGACAGAAAATAGAAGTATCGTTTTTCGCTTCGTCTGGAGTATTTGACGAAGTGGTTAGTGGTCTGTATAGGCAATTTTTATTTAATTAGGGCTTGTAACTTTAAAATTATATCGTTGTTAATTTTTAAAATTTTATGGGCTATTAGAATAACAATATTTTTTCTTTGTCTGCATTTATTGACCTACGTTAGGGTACTTATTTAAGGGCAAAGATAGGGTTACTAGGTTTATAATTTAATTAATTCATAGTAGTTTTGAAGCGTAGAAAGATTTTTCTACTATTTATTGCATGGTTTCGTCTGCATCCGCAATAAAACTAAAATACTACAAAATTAAAAACTAAAAAATATATCTCTCTCGACTGGACTGCCTCGTTGGTCTAGTGGTCGCAAGCGCGACTGCTGTGCATGAGGTCTTGGGTTCGATTCCCAGGTCGGGCAAAGTGTTATTGGGTTTTTCCATCAGGAATTTCTCAGTAGCAGCCTCGGAGTCTGGATTTGTGCCCGGTTGATGGCAATAGGCTCGCCCCCTATTACATGGGACTAAAAACATAACTGGCGAAATGCGGGTGTACTAATAGGTATACCTCTGTCTGCCTAACCCTTCGGGGATTACAGGCGTGATGTTATGTTATGTATATATCACATCATTAAATTATTGGTAAACTTCTGACCTACTCTACGACAAACTAGGTACAGTTAATAGTTCAACTCGAATTCTAGCTTCTAGAATACTTAAGTTACCTAGGTACATGTTTTTAGTACTTAGCTGTACGTTACAATAGAGAGGAGACTTCACCGTGCGGAACATAATTTATTCATAAGTACGTACATAGTGAAACGTTAGCTTAAACCAAGTTTGTTCAGTGTTGAGCTCTAGAACATTATTATGAGCGCTTATCATAACAAAACAGTTACTTTGAAGACGACAATGTGGCAAAATAACGAGCTATTTAAAATATTTAAATGTTGTTTCTTATTTACATTGTTTTTCATACATATATGATAATACCAACCTAGTATTGTCCCACTGCAGATCCTGTTCTCATACAGAGAAGGTACGAGCATTGATCACCACATTTGCTCAAGGCGGATTAGTGATTTCAGACTTAAACCAGATTTTCTAATAATATTTTCCTTTACCGATGTCAGTGATGTTCAAGATAAACTTGGAAAGTTTGAATGAAGCATATGAATTGAAAAAGTCACGTTGGTATTTGCCCGGATTTGAGTCAAACAACCTCATGTATGAGAGGAATGACCCACTACAACATCGATTGTTTTTTTATAACTTTTTTGTTAAATAAAATTAGCCAATTTGTGGCAACAAAAGAGTCTTTACCAGTGATTTGGTATCCTGGAATGAGCTACGATACCAAACTTGTTAATTGGCTAATCGTTTTACCATGAGAGGAATAAAAACCAGTTAATAAATTTCCTTAAAAGTGACGACTTTTTGAACCTGAAGTTCAATAAGTCGTCACTTTTGCCAAACGTTGGACAACATAAAATACTTGAAAGATTTAATCCAAGACTTGATAGGAGATGTCTTTTCGAATCTTTAATTGAACTTTATCTATCTCAAGGCATTTTCCACACGTTACTGGAGGTGTCGACTGTCGAATACTTAATAAAAATTTAATTTAAAATGAATGAAAGATTTTCTCGTTGCAACTGCAAGATAAAATGCTGATGTAATGATTCTAATAGAATAGAGGTATGGAAATATTGGTTAGAAACTTAGAATTTATCAAAGGAGTCTTGAGGTAGGTTTTTTCGTGTTCCTCATGGATACCCTCCGTCTAGGGAGAATGGAGGGTTATATCGGACTCGTTAACGATTAAAACCCCATGGTTCCTCCTGCTACCATGAGTTGGGTCCCGGTATTCGCTTGACGCATGATCCACGCCCCCGTTGGACTTAGGGATCCTGAACTAGTCTTAAATGTTGCACGAAACTTTTGACATTGCGTTCAAAAATGGAACTACTTAGAAATGTAGGTAGTACGTTCAATTTTTTTCCTTAAATAATCTCAATTAACTCGGTTCATTATTCCGTTGTAAAAGCTCATTTTCATGTGCCTATGCACATTTAATTCGCGTCATTTCACCGGACATTAATTTTGTAAAATGTAATTACACACACCGAGTGAACAAGCGTAAAGCAAGATAACGCGTGACTGATGGCCGTCGTAATTATAAATCATTATTAAGAGGATATTCTCGACAGCGCTCCATACAAGCTCAGTCTTCGGTACATACGAATATCACTCGTTTAGAAAAAATATTGTTTAATTACGAATTATTTTTAAGAATAATTATTAAATGACCTAATTTTTTTTAATGTGCAATTCTTACGGACTTAATAAATAAGACAATATATCAAAAACCAATAATAACAAAAACTAAACGGCATCAAAATAATCCTCCGCATCGCCGTCAACTGAAAATATGCTCAAAAGACTGACGACATTGCCACGTTTGGTTGGCAATGCTTAATAGCCTCTGGCGAAGGTAATAGCCAGTCCTTGAGCCACGGGAAGTATCCCCCAACCGTTTGGACGATTCCTTAAAAAACGTAAAGTTACTTAAAAACTAACTTAACCTAATCATAAACCTAGATATTAATAGTTTCCTTACGTTATCTACATAATTTCATTAATTTAGTTTTTTATTGACCAAAATATATACGACTAGATAACATTTTGTATGGACCGTGTTGATAGTATTCTCTTAATATATGTATACGGCCTAATAACACGCACACACAATGTTAATGTAGCGACTAACCTATATCACCGATGTATTTCTATACCACGCATTAATTAACCTCTTACAAGAGCCGGATATGTTGTATGGAACATGTATCGACATGGGCTGTTGGCCCAGATGGTGCATAATCTGAATCCGAATAGCAGGGCACTCGGCACCGGGGCACGGCCGTCCTGTAACAAACCGGGCACCCATCTCTGGCATTTGCATAGAAATTAGCCGACCAAGCGACCGACCGACCGACATTTCACACAGAATAAATAACCCAGCCGCGGTACATCTTTACAGACTTCGCTAATGAAACGTTTGAGCAAATCCTACTTTGTTTCAAAGCTCGTTTCAGTTTCGCTTTTGTCTAAATTTTTTACTCGTGCCGACGAAAATGTAAGTACTATATAAATGGGCAAAAACTGAGAAAAAAATGTTGTTACGAGAAAATGTACGCCTATCTTGATAGAAGGGCGAAAAAAACTTTTTATGTACGCTTAACGTAAGGCGCGTGTTTCTTCTCGATTTTACATAGTTACAATACAATAATAGCGCGGTTTTTAGTAGAATTTTCTATAGTTTCTTTTGATACCGTTTACCATCGAAACTGGCCTGACAGTCAGTTTATTTATTAATAAGTGATCGATGCTATCCCTTAATTCCTACGCATTTAAGACGAGACAAAGAACAGTGAAGACAAAAATTTTCTTTCTTCAATAATAAATTAACGACTCATGAAAAATACTGAAGAATGATGACAATATTAAACGTCTGGACTTACTGGAATTACTACCAATTGAAAGGGGTAACTAGATTCAATTCTTTATTCTTGTATGTATCTTGACGTTCAAAAGTGCCTTTTAAAGTGTCTAATAAAAATAAATTACCTTGACTTTGACACTATCAGACGAAAACATTAAATGCCCAGTGAACAAATCAGGAACGGGAAAAAGAAAAACTTTCTTCCCGTTCTCGACTTGTTCACTGGGCATGGAGAAGGGAAATATTGAGTTGAAAAGTTTATGCGATTTGCTTTTGCCCTATTTAAACAAAAATGGTACCTATATTCTTTACATCACATCAAATCACGCCTGGAATCCCTGAAGGGTTAGGCAGAGTTGTACCATATCAGTACACCCACATTTCGCCAGCCTATTGTCATCAACTGGATACAAATCCAGACTCCGAGGCTTCTACTTAGAAATTCCTGATGGCAAAACCCAAGACCTCATGCTCAGCAGTCTCGCTTTGTGACCACTAGACCAACGAGGCAGTCATTCAACATTGAACATTCTTTATTGTTTCCTAAAACCCATTATTTTGGTCAATTCAAAAGCTATGGTTTGTCCATCAGCAATAAATATTCGCCACATGTTATCGTTGTTGTAAAAACGAAGCCCCGACCGATACATTCAAATATTCCATACATTTTTCATGATTAATCGTAAAGTAGAATGATATTGACAATTGTATTGTTGTTGGTTTGATTCGACTGCCTCGTTGGTCTAGTAGTCGCAAGCGCGACTGCTGCGCATGAGGTCTTGGGTTTGATTCTCAGGTCGGGCAAAGTGTTATTGGGTTTTTCTATCAGGAATTTCTCAGTAGCAGCTTCGGAGTCTGGATTTGTGCCCGCTTGATGGCAATAGGCTCGCCCCCTATTACATGGGACTAAAAACATAACTGGCGAAATGTGGGTGTACTAATGGGTAAACTTCTGCCTAACCCTTCGTGGATTACAGGCGTGATGTTTTGTATGTTTGTAGAATGATATCGTGCAATAAAGTCTCCGCTCTCACACAAAAGGTATAAAAAATAGTATATTGTTGCATTACCGTGAGTGCGACACTATGTTCTATGTACCTAGTAATGAAATATGCATGTTGTAGAAAATAATTGTTCGTATAGGGTTTTCATGCTGTGTAATTTTTACCCGACTACACCGATTTTAATGAATGAACACCACTCTACCTTGAGCATTTTTGTACCTGTGTATTATTTCATTGTTTCGTCATTTTAATACCCCTTTTTTACGTAGTCGAGTATATAGTACTTTTTTTGAAGGTACCGAAAATGTAATCTTTTGTAGGTAGCTCAATCAGCATAACATTGGGGACGATGCAATCTTCTCCAATGAAAGATTTTTTTTAAATAAAACGTTGGCCCACACTAAGAATTTTCTTGTATCGTGGGTGCGCATATAAACATTTAAATAAATTCAACAGTTTTTGCACTCACAATACAAAGTCGAAAAGCAACCACACCTGGAGCAACTACCAGTAGGCCATATAAATACATAATTATGTACCAACCCATGTGTTCCGTGCGAGAATTGAACCTGCAACACACAGCAGAGCAGTATATCGCTTAACCACTTCGCCAACCATGCTGAGAAAATTTATTCCTTTCATACTACGACCAGAATAATGCCTTTTTGTACAGCAAAGCGAAATATATTACAGTTCGTAGAAAACTCAGTCTTATTTAGGTTAGTAGAAGACGGGACTAACTAAAATAGTTTACCTAGAAAAACTCTTGATTTCGCTCTTGACATTTTCTCTTCTAAAATACGAGTACCTACCAAATAGTGTATATGATAGCGTGATGGAGAAGTACTTTGACGCCTACTTAGTTTTAGGTGGTATTCCTTTCTTATTTTATTTTTGAAGTGAAAACTTCTTTAGCGGCGTTGAGCACTTTTTCTGTAATGGGTATAAAATCTTAAACTCGCGTCAGGACACGTGACCTGATCGAAAAAGCGTAAGACGGATGGAGAGTAGACAGCTATCCCCTCTCTACGGCGCGGCGAAAATGTATGCCTGGGCCTACTGTTTAGTTTAGGCAGCGCAGGGCGCTTGCGCGAATGTTCGTGTATAACTTTTTAATGTAAAATAATTGTAATAGTTTTAAAGTGTTAAATTTTTAATGTTATATAAATTGTCATGTTTGTGTACGATAGCGCAATAAATGAATATTGTATTCTACCACATAAATGATAGTACTTTTATACTGATAAAGCAATTGGTGCAAAATTATTCCCTAACCATTCCAAAATATCAAACATGCTCAACGTTAATAATCAAGTTTTCACTTCTGCCGGCACTCCCGGAGTGCAACCCGTCTTTTTTTTACTAGCTTCTGTCAGAAAGTCACATGTTGACAATAAATAATATCATCTGCCACTTGGCAATAGTGTAGTTCTACTCGTATTTTCAAAGATTACCTCGTACTAACAAAATAACCAAACAATTTTATCTTTTCATAATATTAATTTCGTTATAGTTAAGTATGTAGTCGATTATTTGGTATTAGTAGTATGAAATAACATTTATTTTAAAAGAATTATTTTATATTAGACCTGTTGTCTACCAAAAAACTTTACTTATTCCTAATTTTCTTCTCTTCTCCAGAAATATTTTATACACTAACCAAATTGATGAGCACCATTCTTTAAGGTATATCCCCAGATGTATACCTACTTAACGGATAAAATCTGAAACACAAACCACCAACATTTAGTAACACCTGTATTTTCTTCAAGTAAAATGCTTCTTCATCCTCAATTCTTGAACATTATTCGACTTAACCCAACTAGAGCTTCACCACTGAACAACAAGCCTTGTTCCACTAACGATATTCAACCAAACATTACTACTAAGGAGCATAATAAACCTCTTTACATAACTCATAAAATTAACACTTGTGTTAACCCTATAACTGCAATGGTGTTACAACTGTTGTGCGCCGCCATGATGGTTGCGAAACAAAGGTTTTACGTCCACAGCCTTGATGACGTCCGGTGTTAAAACCTCCTTTAGATGTTGGTGGATGTGACGTTTGTTCTGATATATATGTCAATGTCGGTTAATGCCTTTTTTTAATGATGTTGAGTTGGCAATCATTTTTCTATGACTAAATGGTGAATGTATGAACATTTTTATTGGTTTGACCTTATTGTTTTATGAACGAGAACTCTAATCTGATGTTTTTTTTTGTATTGCGTACTAGTTGTGCCCGCGGTTTTGCCCACATACTCCTAAGTGTAAAGAAGTGGCAATTTAAATACAACATTTTCAATTATTTTTTAGATTTTTTGACTGTTTCTTCGAGTCGTTTCTAATTTTCTCTTTTTCGAAACCACAACATAGGTTCTCACGTAAGAGCAGTTTAATATTGCCATTCAATATAGTGCCAAATAGCCAAATACCATACAGTGAATGGGTCGCCATGATCTCAATATGCATGAGTGCTGGCTGTGTGTGACATGCTTTAATTAATACACATATAAACAAAAACATATGCAATTAGGTACAATTACAATGAATGAAATGCTAACTGGGTTGTCAGTGATTATGAATAGTGATTCTTATCGAACAATTTCACTTTGTATAGTGTTGATTACGCTGTCCGGAAATTGTATTATAGTGCTTATGTTGTAATCAACAAAGCGAATACGAAAATAACTATACTACTACAGTGTAAAGGCGGCAGCTGCAGTTATTTGAAAGTATTAGTTTATATCTGCTCAACCGTAGGAGGACATCAAGCATATTGGTTTAATTAGTTATTTATTTTACTTTACGTAAACTATTTACAGACTGAATAAATAAGATAACCTATAAAAAGACAATCATAGTAAAAAGAAAAACTAGAACTACTCGTAAATGACATCAAAAACTTCCTCTACATCGCCGTCAACTGGATATGTGACCAAACGACTGGCGGGATTGCCACATTGGATGGCAATGCTGGCCAAGGTAATAGCCAGCCTTTGGGTCATGGGAAGTGCCAACCAACCGTCTGGACAACTGCTTAAAAAGCTTGTGTATTTTTGATTCTAAAAAGTTGTCTATTTAAAGCCCATTGTTTCATAAATTAAATCCTGAATCGAAATCGAAGAAAGTTTTCACGTACCCGCAATATTCATCGTTAAAAGTTCATCTAACGACACCCTATGTCATAGGATAAACGAGAATAAAAAAAAATAATTTTTCAATATTTTATTACACCACGTTTTTAGCGTAATTAATAGGTATGCCATGGCAAATTTCAGCTTTATAGTGACCCGCTTAAGTATGTATTTAGTATGTCTAATTCTTTCATACTTCACGTGTGTTTGAACATTTACATCAGAAAAGTGTTCAGACTTTTAAAAAGCTTGCACCTTAAAGGTGGTGCTCGCATCACAAATTCTTTAGTCCCAAAGCGTGCCGAATATTTATGAAAACGGTTTCTGTTTTAAAAGGCTTGTCTTCATATTTCTCTAGATAAAATATATTTTTATAATAGGTATCTAGATCTGAGGTCGACAGCGAAGCGACCTAAAAAGGTGACTGGGGAATAGAATGGTAAATTGTAGACAATTCGGGCACTCTTAAAGATTCTCTAAATGTTATTGGTGATATTTTTATCTGTAATGTTATTTATTGGTAAACATTTTGATAAATAATATCAGCCTTTATTGTTCCACTGAAGGACAAAATACTCTTCTCATACAGAGAAGGCTGATCATCACGGTTGTCTGATGATTTTAGACTTATCTGTTTAATGATCACTAGCTATACACCGCAGTTTCATCCGCGTTCAGTTACGTTTTTGGTCATTGCTTCGCTTCCGTCGGTCGTAGCCTGATTATATATACATAGACTCCTGAAGAATCAGCTATCATATACAAAAAGCATTTTTTCCAATCCGAATGGCAGTTTCAGTATCAGTACGTTGAAAAAAAAAAAACAATACATTCAGCATTTTTTTTTTAGTTGATGTAAATCATCAAATGATTCCTTCCGCCGTTGGGTGGGGCCGGAAGGGACTGTCAGACTTTTACTGAATAAAAAACCACCCTGTTCCTTCTGTTAAGACGTCCCGCAACCCCGGAATACTTTCTGCTTGATTATATTAGTATAGATAAATCCAGGTTTCCTCGCGATGTTTTTCTCCATCTATGTCTAAGATAAAGACAGTACCTTCATATAAGTACCTAAGTACTCATGTATTGAATAAGTCTCATTGGTACGACCTCTCCAATATTTACATTTACAAATAGATCTGAAAAATATTTAAATGAAAATATGAACTGAGCGCACAAAAACCTATTTTGATGACACCTTTAAAAAACGTTATTGAAGTTCTGTACACAATAGAAAGAAAGATTTAAGCATCTATGTAAATAAATAAGAATGAAGTATTTGTTTGTAATATCTTTCGACTGCAAAAATCATTTTTTTTTATTTTGTGTGTCTGTTTGTTCCAGCTAATCTCAGATATGATTAAATGAATTTTAACGAGAATCTTCACTACAGATGGAGGATTTTTTTTTGTGTGAAAATCTCATTTTTTATTACTGTGTATGTATGTATTATGGTGTGTTTAAAGTTTATTTAGGATTCAAAAATATTATCGTAAATAAAATGTTGTAAAAAGTCGACGAAATGACCTTTAATGTCTTCGTAATCAAATTGTTCCCAGGTATGGTACAGAACTAAAATAATATCGCAATGATTAGGAGAATTATGTAACTTTCGACTCCGTTAATTGTCTTTTTATACCCAACTAGCACTCTCTCCGCGTCTTCGTTAGCGTGATTTTCCTTACGGATCCCTAACTTTTTTGAAAATATAATATAGCCTTTGTTACTCAGGGAGAACGTAGCTTTATAATGGTGAAAGAACTTTTGAAATCGGGACAGAAGTTTTTGAGTTCATTCATAACATAACATAACATCACGCCTATAATTCCCGAAGGGTAAGGCAGAGGTGCACCCATTAGTACATCCACATTTCGCCAGTTATGTTTTTAGTCCCATGTAATAGGGGGCGAGCCTATTGAGTTTATTCATTACAAAAATACACGCGAAAATACAAATCTTTCCTCTTTATATCGATCCTGTGATAATATCGCTCATACGTGGGGTTGCCTTAATGCGTGTGACAAATAAGTAATTAAAATAATAACTAGTCTTGCCGAATGGGACATGTTTACATAATTCTCTAGTATTACAAATTACGCTAAGTGCCGTTTACACAGTGTGTAATTACGAATTTAGTCAGGCACGTAAATAACACCGATGTTGGTACAGTACTCATTTACATAACCACTGACATTTAAATGTACCTATGTGCAATAACTATGTATCAAACGGTAACTTAGTATTTCTGGCATTTTCGTTGATAATCGTATCTTATAGATAACCTATCCAATCGTAGGTGTAAATTAGGGATGTTACGGAGGTGGTTAGGGTAAAAGCCGGATAGTTGCCTCAGTTGGATAGTTGCCCCAGTTTCGAATACACTATGTTAGCGGCTTTAGTGGCATTACTGCTTTACTATAATTAAAAGTACCCCTCCTGGAGACCTCTGTGCCATATAAACCGTCAGTTTATATGCACACATTTTGTCCACACGAGCGAAAATCTTCCGCGGTGAAATTTCGACAGGCGTTGAAATAATTTTGGCTAGTAATTTCTATTGAATATTTTTATTACTGATTGAGGTTTCTGTCTACTTGTTGTTTCTTTGCATGCATTAGACTTTAGATAACACAGTTAATAACGTTTTATTGCTGAATAGTTTTTATTTATTTTGCAAATAAAAAGGGCAAGTATCCGTATCAAAAAGGATAGTCGCCCAAGTTTTTTTGCGGATAGTTGCTCTATGGGCAACTCCCACAACTTTGATGAGCAAAGACAGGTTTTGTCTTCTTTTGTTGTTTTTTCTAACTCGTACTAGCATGTGACTATAACTTGGCTCTAATGAACATAACATAACATCACGCCTGTAATCCCCGAAGGGTTAGGCAGAGGTGTACCCATTAGTACACCCACATTTCGCCAGTTATATTGTTAGTCCCATGTAATAGGGGGCGAGCCTATTGCCATCAACCGGGCACAAATCCAGACTCCGAGGCTGCTACTGAGAAATTCCTGATGGAAAAACCCAATAACACTTTGCCCGACCTGGGAATCGAACCCAAGACCTCATGCACAGCAGTCGCGCTTGCGACCACTAGACCAAAAAGGCAGTCAAATCGGTGAAGTGTCGGTGTTAAATTAAGGGCATGCTAATTATTTTTTTTGAAATAAAATGTTACTCCTTACTATGAATTTCTCCTATATTTTGGGTGCGTATACAAACACATGAACTCACATACGCAAACAGCTACACCCGGTACAACTACCTGTAAGTAATATAAATATTGGTTCCGACATGTAGCGCAGCAGTCAATCGGTTAACCATTGCACCAACCGTGCAAATGAAATAAAAGTTACATAATTCAGTAATCAGTCAAATATAAAAACCAAAATCTTGTAGGTATGCATTCCAACCGCGGCCACTCGCTACGATTCGATCTTTGTTATAACTTTAAATTCAAAAGTAGGTATCGGAGTCGAACTCGAAAGCAGAGATGTAAAATCAATCGGTAATTCGGAACTTTCTGAACCGGAATCGAAGCTCCGTAACATCCCTAGTGTAAATGCCAATAGAATTAAGTACATTAATTCATAGTATGGCTCTTATATTATTCTCGTTAGGCCTCCGGGTGGCTGGTACTTAATAAATTAGAGCTAACATAACTCGCTTAAGAGGAAAATAGCTGAACGGGCACATATCACCGCCCACTCAAAGCCGGCCCGTAAATCAATAGAACTGAATGGCTTCAATGCATAAAGCTATTAATGCTTGTACGTTCTGCGCTCTTTAACACATTTCGCTTGCCACATGCAATAAAAAACCTTTAACAAAAATGATCGTACTGGGTGAATTGTAAAAAATGACTGAAGAATTTTCTACGCTGTGGCGTCGAATAGTGTATTGATTCACAATGTCTGTACGTTTATACGAAGCTTCAGACCCAATACGTGTACAGAACCCCTTGTATGCTAAACAAATGTTATATTTATGCACCTCCGTAATCGGAAAATCGTCAATCAAAAGATAGTTGTTTTGATTAGTTGCGTTACTTCTATGTTTGTTTAGTGCATGTTTAGTTTTGAAAGGATAACTTTTACTGCGCTTGCGTGTTAAAGATCAATGCCTCATGCGCTTTGGCATAAAATTAAAACTCATATCAAATGATAAATATACAGGTGGTTGCTTTTTGCAACTTTTAATTGTGAAGGTAATTTTATTTTAATTGTTCCAAGCAATAATTTGCAATTACAAAAACTCGATTACTTTGGAACGACAATTAAAACTCGTGTAGGTCTTGTAAGCTCACTAATTCAAGATTACGTCCGCTTTAGCTGATAATGTTGATGTCTGAGTAATTTATCTTGTGCAATTAAAATTAATTTTGAATTGTAGAACAAGACTGTTACAATTCCATCCTGTATTAGGTTGGAAGGAATACTTCTACTTTGGATTCAGTACATCCATATTAATATTATAAATGTGTGAGTTATTCTGCCTGTCTGTGTGTTACGCTTTTTTGAATTTGGTACGAGGTTAGTTTGAACCCTATGAAAGGACATAGGCTACTTTCTTTTACGCGGACGAAGTCGCGGGCAAAATCTAGTAAAGAATATTGTAACCATGATTTTATAAAAAGAGTCCGTGGAATTTCTCGCTTGTTTCCATTGACACGTAGGTGACGTTTCGGAACAAGCTTCAACTTTCTGACGAGCAGATCCGACTCTCTGACATTTCAAAAGTGTCTGTAAATGGTCTAATTGAAATAAATGTTTTGACATTAACTTTGACTTTGATTTTAGACCAGACAGCGATGCAATTTTTCGTCCGTTATTAAGAAAAAGCTGCAGTTGCACTTTTGAATTGGTGATTATTTTCTGTTAGATATGTATGAAAATAATAGTATCTTGTGTCTATTGGTTACATCTAGTATGATGTATATAAAACCTACTATGGTTTATGGTTTGATTGACATTTAATAAATTGTTAGTCTGTGGCGAGCATTTGTAGTTTCATTAGGTTATGGGCCCAGACTCCTGTTTTAATTAATAAAAAGTGGAGTTTTTATCATTTGAAATGGCTGGAAGTTATATTGTAAACGTTCCTAAGCTCAAGGGTCGTGAGAATTACGACGAGTGGGCGTTCGCGGCAGAAAATTTCTTAATTTTGGAAGGCGTCGACATCAACAAGAAAGATACCGGCGATGGCGGAACGGTTAGCGTCATTGACGATCAAAAAGCAAAAGCAAAATTAGTGATGACAATAGATTCGTCGTTGTACGTGCATATAAAAAATGAAAATACTGCATTGGGTGTATGGAAAAAACTCAAGACATTATTCGACGACTCGGGATTCACACGCAGAATTAGTTTGCTTAGAAATTTGATTTCTATTCGGCTCGAGAATAGCGAGTCAATGACAGCCTATGTTACGCAGCTCATCGATACGGCGCAAAAATTAAGAGGTACGGGCTTCGATATAAACGAAGAATGGATCGGATCATTATTGCTGGCGGGTCTACCCGACAAATTTTCGCCAATGATAATGGCGATCGAACATTCTGGATTAGCTATTTCTACTGACGTCATAAAAACAAAACTTTTGGACATGAGCGATAATGTTGGCAACAGTGATTCTGAAAGTGCATTTTTATCATCGAAAGGTTGGCATCGTAATAAAGGAAACAAAGTTGTCAAAACTGGAGAAACGTCAACGTCATCTCGACCCGTCAAAATGATAAAATGTTACAGATGCAAACAAACGGGTCACTATAAAAACCAATGTCCACAAATTAAAGAAAAACAAGTAAATGCTTTCAGTGCAGTGTTTCTAAATGGCAGTTTTGATAAACATGAATGGTACATCGACTCCGGCGCGAGTAGCCACATGATAATCAGCCAAGAAAACATTAAGAACGCGTCACAAAACCTTACTACAAAGGAGATTATAGTTGCAAATAAAACAACTATACCAGTGTTGTGCTCAGGAGATACACAGATTACGACTGTTGTGAACAATAAGGAATATGATATTATTGTTAAGGATGTGTTATGTATTCCCAGTCTCACCACAAACTTATTGTCTGTCAGTCAGCTGATAAAGAATGGTAACAGAGTCAATTTTCAGCAAGAAAGTTGTTACATCAGGAATCAGCAGAATGAACTGATTGGTATAGCACAGTTGGTGAATGGAGTCTACAAGTTGAACACAAGGTCAGCATATTTGTTTGCAGCTTCAGCAACAATGACCTCTGATATGATATGGCACAGAAGACTTGGCCATATTAATAGCAAAGACATGAATGACATGAGAAACGGTGCTGTTGAAGGTTTGGAGTTTGATAAAAAATCACAGATCAGCAAGTTCAATTGTACAGTGTGCTGTGAAGGAAAACAAACTAGATTACCATTTCCACAAGGCAATCACAGGAGTGATCATGTCCTAGAGAAGATACATGCAGATGTGTGTGGACCAATGGAGACCAAATCAATCGGTTCATCCAGGTACTTTTTACTTTTCCTTGATGATTTCAGTAGGATGTCATTTGTCTATTTTTTGCGGCAAAAAAGTGAAGTCTATTCCTATTTTAAAGAGTTCAAAGCCATGGTTCAGAAACAGATGAATTGCAGTATTAAAGTGTTACGAACAGATAACGGCACAGAATTTTGTTCAAATGAAATGGGAAATTATTTGAAACAATGTGGCATAATTCATCAGCGAACCAACCCGTATACTCCGGAACAAAATGGGATGTGTGAGAGATTTAATCGCACGATTGTGGAACGAGCCAGATGCTTACTCTATGATGCTAAGTTCGAGAAGAAGTTTTGGGCTGAAGCAGTTCACACAGCAGTGTATCTAAAAAATAGAACAGTAGCTTCAGGGCTGAACCAAAAAACCCCCTATGAACTTTGGACTGGCTGTAAACCAAATGTCAGTCACATAAGAGTGTTTGGAAGCACAGTTATGGCTCATATCCCTAAAGAAAAAAGGCTTAAGTGGGATAGAAAAGCAGAAAAACACTACTTAGTTGGGTATAGTGAAAATGTGAAAGGGTACCGGCTGTATAACCCCAAAACTAATAAGGTTATAATATGCAGGGATGTCACTATCATTGAGCAGGATAATTCAGAAATGATGCAGGCTGTTATAAACGAAAACAAAGAGTCATCATCTGACAATGTTGACAAGCTTAAAGATTCTGAATGCTCGGACTCGGAACTGTCAACTAGTACAGTGAAGAGTATAAACAATGACAGTACCTACATAGAAGAAGAATCCAACACAAATAATAGTTCTTCAGATGAATTTTTTGACAGTATACCAGAAAGGGAGTTAAAAAATTTACAGAATATAAAACTAGATAAAGAGAAAAGAGAAAGAAAAAAGCCTGACAGGTATGGTTACAGCAATGTGTGTGTTGGAACAGATATGTATCCATGCGGTGATCAGTTGATAACATATGAGGAGGCTTTAAATGGGCAAGAATCAAAGGAATGGTGTATAGCTATGCAGGAAGAGTTAAAATCGTTCAGAGAAAATGAAGCTTGGGAAGTGGTGGACAAACCAAAGCAAGCTACAGTGGTTGGGTGCAAGTGGGTGTTTAAGAAAAAGGTGGATAGTGATGATAACATTAGATATCGTGCAAGGTTAGTCGCTAAAGGTTTTACACAAAAAGCAGGAATTGACTACACAGAAACTTTTTCTCCAGTGGTTCGTCATTCAACAATAAGACTATTGTTTGCATTGAGTGTTAAATATGACCTAAATATAACCCATCTTGATGTTACCACAGCATTTTTAAATGGACATCTAAATGAAGATGTGTACATGTGCTTACCTAAGAATTTTGAATGTAATGACAGGGAAAACAAAGTGTTGAAACTAAAGAGGGCAATATATGGATTGAAACAATCAGCCAGGGCCTGGTATAAGCGTGTAGATGATTGTTTACAATTTTTTGGATATAAGAAGTCAGTTTATGAGCCTTGTTTATTTATTAAACAAACTAATACTGCCAGAACATATATAGCTTTGTTTGTAGATGATTTTTTTATTTTTTCAGATTGTATAAAAGAAACTGAATGTCTTAAGACTGAATTAAAATCTCAATTTAAATTAAAAGACTTAGGAGATATTAGACAATGCTTGGGTATGAGGGTCAGAAGACAAAATGATGTAATTTTTGTAGACCAGGAACAATTTGTTGATCATTTGTTAAATAAGTTCAATATGAAAAATTGTAAACTAGTCAGTACACCTATGGAGGTAAATTTAAAGCTTAAAAAGGAAGATACATGTTGTACTGAGTATCCTTATCAGCAATTAATAGGGAGTTTACTTTATTTATCAATGTTAACCCGTCCTGATATATTTTATTCTGTTTGTTACCTGAGTCAGTTTAATAATAATTATAATGAAACGCATTGGAACCATTTAAAACGTATTTTAAGATATTTACAAAAAACAAAACATTTTGGTTTAAAATATGTAAAAGATAATTTAGATCTAATAGGTTACGCCGATGCTGATTGGGCATCAGATTGTGTGGACCGTAAGTCTTATACAGGTTTTATGTTTAAAATGTCTGGTAGTGTGATCTCATTTGAATCTAAAAAACAAGTAACAATAGCTTTGTCTAGTACAGAAGCTGAATATATGGCTATATGTGAGGCAAGTAAAGAGGCTATTTATTTAAGAAATTTGTTATTAGAATTAAAATGTAGAAATGAATCACCTATACTGTTATATAATGACAACCAGAGTGCACAATTATTAACTAAGCACAGTGTATTCCATAAAAGGAGCAAGCATATAGATGTACGATTTCATTTTGTTAGAACAGCTGTTGAAAATAATTTTATTGTATTACAGTACCTAAATACAAATGATATGCCTGCGGACATATTGACAAAAAGTTTATGTCGCCAAAAACATTATAAGTTTGTTGAACAGTTAGGTGTCACTCCTTTGTAATTTGAAATTTGTTTACTTTGCTGTATTTCAAATAGTTTGTTGTTTTTTGTTTTTTTTTTTTTCTTCTGTCTGTATGACAATTATTTTAATAAGGGAGTGTGTTAGATATGTATGAAAATAATAGTATCTTGTGTCTATTGGTTACATCTAGTATGATGTATATAAAACCTACTATGGTTTATGGTTTGATTGACATTTAATAAATTGTTAGTCTGTGGCGAGCATTTGTAGTTTCATTATTTTCTCTGTCTCTTCTGTCTAGAATCATGAACGATATCTATCGTAAATGTTTTCTACTCCCTTCTACCTTGTATAATTTATCTACCGTCTAAACTCTCATATTATACTCATACGTTTAGTGTGCGAGTGTTTAGACACGCTGTAATGAAATGCCGACTCAGCCCTTAAACGCCAATAAAATACAAGCGCCCGTATTTATTTAGCGTTCACATAAAATATTTTATTACAAAGTCCAAACGAAACGATCGACAAGACACCACTTTTGTAGCTCTGCCCTTGTTTTCGTGGGGAACATGCGTCGAGATTTTATCGATATTGTCATATTGCATGTATGTATGTAATGTCGGTATACATACGAGCACATTGCCGATACACATCGCAATATGTTCAAGGGTCCTTATACTTTATAGTCCGCAGCACCCGTCTGGGGGTTAACAAAAGGCTAAAATGAAGGTTAGGGCACCGAAGGTCGCGCGCCCCATTTATCCTTTGTCATTGAATTTTTAATCGTAAGAGTTATTCAAATTACTCAAGTGTTCGACGGGTTTTTTGTCTCAATTACTTATTTTATTTCGACCGCCTTGTTGGTCCAGTGGTCGCAATCGTCGTCCAGCATGAGATCTTGGGTTCAATTCCCAGATTGGGCCAAGTGGTATTTTGTTTTCCCATCAGTAATAATTTGTGTTCGGTTGATTGCAATAGGCTCGCCTCCATACATGGGACTTACACATAAATGGCGAAATGTGGGTGTACTAATAAGTACATATCTGCCTAACTCTTCAGGGATTTAAGGCGTGATGTTATTCATTTGATTTTTTGTGTGTACCTACTGTAATTTAGCTTCGGTCCATTACACCGTCTCAATCAACAGACTGTAACTTATACAATTTCTATAATAACGAATGATTTAATTATAGATAGTTGAAGATAAATAAATTCTGAAATACTGTCCTTATCGTGAAGTTATTTCACAAGTTAGTATCTACGATGATATTGTCCTCGACTCAAAAGTTAATTAAACTGAAATATTTGATAGCATTTATACAGCGAGCGACCAAGAATGTGAAACGGAACATTTTAGTGTTTCATGTAATTGTGCCACCCATCTTCATAGTGCGAATTAATAAAACGTCGGCGACGTGTTTCATCAAATATTTGTGCGTGTGGTCCAACATGGGCGATCTTATCACGTCCCTAACAAAAAATTACTTCCATAATTACTGTAATCAGCGTTAATTGTATCCCTTGGGCAAGGTGACGTATGAAAAACAATGGTTCATTGTCGAACCGTCGTCGCTGGAGTAATTGTTTAAACTGTCTCATTAAGCAGCCGTCCCGACTGGCATACTATAGTTTTTTGTTTACACTCATTAATTATATTGCCTTCTGTATATTGCCTCATTTAAATTCAGTGCTTTCTTCCACTTTGTGCGGTCGGCAAAAACCGTATCGATTTTTACATCGATAATTTTATTGTTGTTGTGTTTTTATCTTGTAATTAATCGTGTCTTGCCACGCGAAATGTTCGTGTTATAATACCTTTTATTATTGTAGAACGCGGTTAATTTAACTGTTTCTTAATGTTCTTAATTTGTAATCCGAAGAATAATGGTCCGATTTACCACTTTCTCATATTCTGAACTAGGACTAATATAGTCGTGACGGCTCTGTGGTCAAGGCACCCGCCTCTCATGCATGAGGTTGTTATCATGGGTTTGATATCGGATAAGTACAAATGTGACTGTTTCAATTCATATATTCTTTCTACGTCTATCTAGGACGTCACTGACATTGATCTATAATTTTTGAATTAGGTCTAAAATGGTCAATCAGCTTTGAGAAAGAGCTTGAGGAGATCAGCGCTCATACCTTCTCTGTATGAGAAGAGGCTTTTACCCTGTCAGTGGGACAATAATAGGTCGGTACTTACTTTGTAAACTTTTCAAATTAATTTTGATTTTTAATCTTGCTCATATCCATTCCACCATCGTGAAACCGGCCGAAATTCTTAAACAAAAAAGTTGTAAATTAAATACTGTTGCGATAATGAAAAGGTTAAAGCTAAGCAACCTTTTAGAAATCTAATAATAGCGCTCCTATAAATACCATTTCCAATTACTTGCAAAGCTTGCGGCTTTTTAGCGGAACCGAGGGTCGGCCGGCGCGGTTCTTTCTACGGAATCATTGGGATATGAACGATGTTCATATTTCATAACGTTCTAGGTCAACTGGAGCGAGCCAACGATAGCGCCCAAATAAATTGCTATTTGATTTATTTTATAGGTTACTTTAGTGATGTTTGTAATGGCACGTTTGAAGGAGATCGTTTGTAAGGATCCATTTGTTGCAGCCAATTAGTGTTAAAGATGAAAAGGAGGAAGGAAGTTGTCACACTTATAAAAATTATTTCAAAACACTTGCTCTGAATTAGCTGTTATTGTACCGTTGCGCTAGTACGCTCACAATGAGGTGTCTTATGCACGTGTGCATTTTATATTAGGTAGGTACTTACTGCACTAATGCGGTAATATAAAATGTTATTCCTTATAAATCTGGCTACTTTTTTTTGAATACGTCTGGTAGTTCCAAAGATTAGCACGCAAACAAATAAACATAGGTTACAATATAACTTTTTAATTTTTTTTTGTCTGGCCCAGTATTCTTAACGACAACACCATCCACTGGTGCAGTCATTTGGTTCTTACGCGTGCAGGTGACAGGGCATGCAGCGCAAGATAAAAGGTGGGCCATGGTCTGCGGAGAGAGCTTATACACTGAAGATCCTTGCCATATGCGAAACCCCACCTTAGGAGATTCTTATTCCAACCCTAGGTTGGGGATAGGCTTTAGGTATTCATCATCATCATATCAGCCGTAGGATATCCACTGCCGAATATATGCCTCCCCTACAGATTTCCTATAAGACTGGAAGCGGCTTGCATCCAGCGCGATCCCGCGGGCCTCATCAGATCGTCTGTTCTCCTTGTGGGTGGATGTCCTACGTTGCACTTGCCGGGGCGTGGTCTCCATTCGAGAACTTCAGCACTGATGCCGACTGTGGGTATTGATGTATTCCAAATTCAAAAACTGTATTATTTTTTAACCATCCTCCTAATTCCCCATTGTCTCAAAACGTAAACACTGCTAATATTAAACGTGTGAACTGCATCTCGAATGCGGTCGATGCACTTACGCGAGTATATTTAAATCGTAGCTGCAATTAACGTCGGCTCTGCTCATTACACGTTCGATACCCCGTGCTAATTATACACCTATTGCAGAACCGCAACAGAGAAGATTGCGGCACAGCTCCTGGCTCTTAATCTAGATTTTCTAGAATGTTCCTCCGGAGATTTATGATGGATTATCTTAAGTGTTTTACGTGGTTGTTCCTGTATTCTTGTGGGTATGATGAAAGACTTGTTTTGTTAATTCTTTTGCTATTTGATAGCTTTGATTGTCATTTTGTTATACGGCCTTGACGATCTTATGAAAGATGCAGAGTTTACAGATCAGAAGCATAATTATGTTACATACTTCCAACACCCTTCATTTTGACGATTCCTATGCTATTTCTAGGTACTTGTTATTATAAACACGAAAGTTTGTGAGGATGGATGTATGTTTGTTCCTCTTACTCGCTTAAATTGCTGAATGGAATTAGCTGTTTGGCGCATATAGATATTTATTGATCTAGCTTAACACAGGATGACAATTAAGAACTTCGTCTTAATTCTAGAACTGAGCACGAAAAGATTACTCGAACTGCCTCTCTGGTAGTACAACCAATATTTTTGAAAATAAAGTAATTATTCATTCGTTCTTACATATCATTAAATACTTATATCACAGTCAATACTGAAATGATTACTACTATGTATCTTCACTAAGAGGAAAGTTGAAAAGAATAATGAGAAAAACAAAAGAAAATCTCCAATATTCCCTAATATTGGAACATGAATACCAAACTTATCACACTATACATCAACTTCGTTCTTACCAAGCATATTCCAGGTAGACAGGGAAAACACCCAGTAAATTATCTCCCTGGCAACATAAATCGCCAGACACTGGCACACTGGTAACAAAAGCTTTGCCATTAAATAGCTACGGTACAAAATGGCACATTAAAATGTCAAAACGCAACCGTCAGTCGGTGACGTCATAAAATAATGACGATTATAAAACAAGGGTGCGGTAAACATGTATGGTGGGTTTGTTGAAATATTGTTCATTATCGTGACGTTATTTTGGGGCGGATTTTGGTTTTTTATTGTTTGGGTGGAACTTACTTTCAGAGTTGATTGGTAAGTAGGTATTTTTACAAAAAAAAAAGATGATTTCAGAATTACGTTAAGTACAAGTCCAGGTTTTCTGGCGATGTTTTACTTCACAGATGTCTGTGATTTCCAAGGTAGACTTAGAAATTACATTTAAACTGAAAAAGTCATACTGGTACTTGCCCGGACTTCACAATCTTAAGTATGAGGGGCTCCCGCTTAACCTCTGACTACCGCGCACCGTGGTGATCAATGCTCATGCCTTCTCTGTATGAGAAGAGGCCTTTGCCCTGCAGTGGGACAGTAATAGAATGGTATTCAGATTTTCATTTAGCAAAAAATGCAGACAGCTATGTTACATAATTCTTTCGTACAGATATAGATCCAATGAAAAACGCTAAACGTTCAAAAATTTTAAACGACTCTTTTACTACGTTTTATTTAAACGTTTTAGATTAATAAGAAACTCAGTACCTATGTACCTACTATATAACTTTTATCTGGCTTGTTCTAATTAAACTTTTTACTCCACAAAGAACAATAAAAAGTTCTTAAGTCCTAACTCTTGGACTGCAGTAAAGTGCGATCCTCCGTGTTTAAAACTTTAAAAAAGTTTCTACTTTATATGAAACCGTTTTAGAAACGTTTGGCCCCGGATCTTAGGACTCATATTTTTATCTTTTGGACATTCTGAGAACGGTCCAAAGCCGGATGTTTTGAAACTGGAACAAATCCGTTTGGTAGACTTATGTATTACTTCCTCTGAGCTTTTTTGCTACTTTCCCATATTATTTGGCTAAAGAATATATTTACTGTTAATGTTTATAGATAAGTTCTAGAAATAGGATTTTCGATTTTAAGCTTCTTCTTTCTTTCAAAGCTCAAAAAGCTCAAATTGTTGGAACTTGAATAAGTCAATCCGTATGTCAAAATAATAATAATAATACCCTGTTTCCGCCACCGGTGGGCTACTATTTTTTATATTTTTAAATGTTTTTATTTTTATATTAATATTTAAAAATGTAATTTATATGTTTATTAAGTTAATAAAGGAATTAATAATAATGTAACTAGAATTTAGTTTATAACTTAATTGAAAAGAGTGGCCATGGAATTTCTTGCTCGTCCTTCTCCAAAGAGATCTACCTACGTTTTATATCGAGCAACTACCTTCAACTTTCTGACTAACTGACCAACTCCATGACAATTCAAAACTGCCTGTAAACGGTTTAATTGAAATCAATATCAATGCTTTAACTTTAACTGCGAAAGTTAGTTTTGATAACCCCGTAGGCAGTCAACAGGCAACCTTATAAGCGAATGTCGCATTGCGTTCAAATAAATTTTCATTTACCAATTTGAATGTTTAAACGGCGAAGCATGCACAAATTTAGTTACAAAACAACAATTTAATATTCAATTGCTATAACCAGGTCAACTTCTAAATAATTCCATTGGACAATGTAACTTTATTTACCTACAACACAATTGGTTTGGAACGTAAAGTTTAGTTCTTTCAACTTTGTAGTGACATCTGCACCGTTTCAAAGTTCTAACTCAAACGATCAAAGAAGTACAAAGGACTTTTCCCCTTTACAACTTGCAGTCAATTGTTTCTTTCGAATAGTGAATTTATACGTCCGCTCTGGCGCAGTACCGAAGGTGAGGAGCGTAGACCGCAGACGGCATTGACGCTTGTAAATATTAGGTATTGAATAAGTATATCATTGAATTACCAGTTGTTTTATGATCGATACATACATAAAACAAATAATGAATTCTAATGCGGAACATTTAAAAAAGCAATTTAAAAAATTAATACCTTAATAATAAATGAATAATGTGTAAAACATGAACTTTAAATAAAAACTGAAATGAAAATAACAAGTCCAGTGGTCTAGAATGAGAGATTCATTATTGGGAAGATTTGAGCCGGTCTTGATTTTTTACGCCGTCGGATTTTTCGATTTTTTTAATTTACTTTTTTATTTTACACTTTTTAGTGAGAACGGTTTCTAGCCAACTTTTAATTGTTATAGATTCTAAATGGTCATTCGAAATTAAAAATGACAAGAGAAACCACAATATGGCGTCTGGTTATCGCTATATGAAAATTTTATTACTGCCATGTCTTTAGTGACTCGCAAGAATAAAACGCCACGCGTTTGGTCTCTACAGCGCACAAAGGAACAAACATACATACATGATAAACACATTACCCTTTGCGTCGTGCAGTCAGGTATAACTCTAGGCTAGCTTACATCTTCCCAATAATAGGCCCCCAATATTAAAGTCGCCATGTTCCGTATCAGAATGTCACCAAAACTCACCAAACAAGGCTTTTACAGAACAGCATTGCTGATTAATGTCCCCATGTTTTTGTTTCTTGTAATAAAAACATTGTAATAAAGCCGGCAATATACATTTTATGATCGCGAAATCAACAAACAAACATGATTCGTAAGTAACTCGCGCTTCAGTTGTTTTTCATACTATTGTTGACTGTTACTTTGATATGTATCTTAATACTTTTTCTTGTGTTATTGCTACTCATAAAAATCTTGTATGATTGCTTCTATTTATGTATGTATAAAAAATTGACGTGTCGATAACAAAAATAAGCGTATATTTTATCTACATATTTTTTTATCACGCCAATGTTTCAATCCATACTAATATTATAAATGCGAAAGTAACTTTATTTTTCCGCGTTTTCAACCGACTTCAAAAAGGAGGAGGTTCTCAATTCGGCGCGTATGTTTTTTTTTGTAATTATGTTCACCGATTACTCTAAAGGGCTTTTTGTAAGGATTTCAAACATTAATACACAAGCACTAAAAGTGAAAAATAAAAAGCTTTTTTACAAAAAACGACAACCGCGTTCAAAAACTACAAAATAAAAAATAACTTTAGGTTGGAAGTCCGCGGCTTTGGTTTTGTTTCTTGTTATGTAGGTATTGCCACCGATTTTTTACGACGAAATTTCGTACGGGGCAAGAAAAAACCCCAAGGAAGATCATAGACTACTATTTTGTCCGCGATTACCGACATTTACCTGAGCATTGATCAACATATGCCTCTACCTATTTCAAAATATCAGACTCTGAGATTCTGAGAATTCTGTTTAATACACGCTCTCTAGTAATAGCAAAAACAGACTGAAAAAAAGCATCTAATTCTACAAGACAAAAGGTCAAAAGACAGGACCAATGTTATTATTGAAATTAATGAGACAAAACAATGTTGTGTTTGTTTAATCTCAACTCTGTTTAGGACAGCACTTTTATAAGCGCCCACATAGTCTAGTCTAGTAGTCTAACAATTAAATAAAATAGCCTTACCAAAAGTTCTGGTAAATAGTTTAATCTGGCTTTCAAACAATGACATTCATACTTAAAATGGGAAAGTGAGTTTGTTTATTTGTTACGCCTTCACGGGTAGACTACAAAACGGATTTTGATGGAATTTAGTACAGATTATGTTTGAACCTTAAGAAGGGGTATAAGCTATTTTTTAATCGCGATAACCGTCATTGAAATCGACTGTAGACGAGATACGAATTGGAAGACTTTTTTCAAGCAAAACTTTTTAATCCAAACAGCCTAGTTTTTATAGCCTTCTACATGATTAGACTCTTAAACAAAGCGAGGCTTTAGTAGAACCAATAAAGCCTACAAAGGATCGAATAGTCTCTACTGAATTTGATTGGCTCGGAACATATACGCATTGGAAGTATATACGCCAACCAATCAATCTAACGCGTCCAAGATTTTTCTTCCTCCCTTGTTTTTGCAACTGTGCACGGACAATACCAATGTGATTTTTTCTATTTCATATGTACCTTTTAAGTTTATCTTGTGCGTCACTGACATCGGTGCAGGAAAACATTGTGAGGAAACCTGGATTTTTAATTAATGTTAGTCTAAAATCGCTTTGAACAAGCGTGGTGATCAATAGTCATGCCTTCTTAATATGAGACGATGTTTTTGTCCTGCAGTGGGATTATAATAAGCTCTTATTTTATTGTATTGGCTCGAGTATACAATACAAGAACTCGAGAATAACGTTGTAGGTACCTGCGTGGGCCTACTGCGTTCTATCTCTGTATAGGTATTGTACTAGCATTTTTACTGTAAGTATAATTCCTATAGTTGTTCCATTTTCAAATATCTTCTGCCAGTACCTAAAAGCCTAGCACGAGGGCGTTAATAAAAATATCGTTTTTTGGATTTGTCAAACTAAACTAAAATATTCCCAAGTCGAAAATCGTCTCGAATCGAATACTTTTAGGTTAATCCTACTGAACTACCTAAATTTCCACAGCGTCATTCAAACTGTCAAAGACGAACCAATCAGTGAGGTTTTTAGCACAGGGTGCGCCGTACGCCGTACGTAAGTAGGTAATACAACGTCACTTTCTACAGCAGAAAGTACCGACTTAATCAAACATAACAGTAGGTGACCTTCCGCCATATTTCTCGTAAGCCGTAAGCCGACACCTGTGCCTTAATATATAGTTATTTTACTGGCCATACCGAGGTATGGACAGCAGAACGAACAAAAGCTGCACTTAGTAACGTTTGCATAATGCGTAGGTGGGTATTGATGTAATGTATGGAAGCCGCTGGACATACGCCTGCTAGGGCTCAAAGGGCGTAAGGGACTTTGTTGTTGTCTCTTACGCCGTTTAAGTTCTATGGTTCAGCTTAGGCGTTCCCATGCTTTGGTATACAGGAGGGATTATTATTATTGTTGAATTTACATTATTGTTTGTACAGTTTATTGTCTAATTCGAATTGTATAATTTAAGTACCAACATTTTCCATTTGTGATTAGGCTTGGGCTACTAATATTATATAGCTAAAAGGTTTGTTTGTTTGATTTTATAGGCGTTATAGAGCATGTTTATTGAAGAAGGTTATAGGTTATTTAACGTCCCACTATGACCCACGGGAGCGGAGCTGCGGTAATGCGGTAAAATTAAACGGGCAGACCCGCGGGGTATTGCTAGTAATCTATAAAATTGAAAGTGTCTTGAGAAATGCCTTTACATAGTTCCAGACCACCAGTAAGTTAATTCCCACATCAAGTAAATGAACAAAAACAAAAAAGCCAGCAGATATTTTTGTGAAACATTCAAAAGGAAATTCTCAAACTTCCGCAAATTACTTCAACAACGTTCACATTCTACCAACTTTTATGTTATGCGAAGAATTCCACAAACAAACAGTTAAGAATTTTTCTCACGTCCGTAAGTGAATTTTTATATCTTTAATCCAGCCTGTACACGGCGTTGCTCAAACTTGATTATAAATTACAGGAATTAATGCACAAAGCCATGCGCTTTGTTTACAGATACATATCTGTTTCGCTCTATTTTCTTTTGTTTTTGCGCGAAATGTTTCTGTGCGGGTGTTCGATGTAATATGCGGGATTGACTGTATATTATGTGCTTTATCGCTTGCGTTTTTTTTTCTCTTGAGCTGGTCTGGTGTTTAAGTAAAAGTTAAAAGATTCTTATTGTATGTGGGTATGAACCGAGTAGTTGACACAAAAAAGTTTTTTTTAGTCTTAAAATCCCGATTTATTTTTTAATTTCCTGTAGTATTTGTAATTGCTTTCAAATTCATAAAAAGTTAATCAATTGAATTAGCACAAAAGCTACGTCATCTAGGTGGTGTAATCTAGCCTATTCTCGTTCAAGTGGCTATTTGAGTTTAGTGCTAATATAATCTAAATCAATATAGTCTTTGAAACAGTTTAACGGTTTTCGCGTCTATGGTTTAAATAAAAGTGCCAAGAGGTCCACATAGATGCGTTTTTATAACAGATCCGTGGAATGTTGGTTTCATAAGATTCTCGATTGGCGACTACTTACCGAAAGGCGCGATGTGGGAAGAATCCCCACGAGGTGATTTCATAAAACCGGTCTACTAATTACCTTTTAACTTATAAAAATAATCACAAACGCACCGAAATAACAAGGCCCCACAAAAATTTGTCAATCATGAAAAACAACAGTAACAACAATTTCATTCTCTCTAAGCTAGCGCGAGAACACTCGACAAAACGCAGTGAAGCGAATTAACGCTCATGTGTAGCTGTCTTTAGAGAAATGGCGCGAAGGGAAATAGGCTGTTTGTCTATGGCGACGTTGGTTTACACCCGTTCCGATGGCGTAAAATGTTCTACCGATAATACTCTCGATACGGAAGAAATGTTTACATACCATATGTTACGTGTTGGCTTGTTGGAGGGAAGTGAATATTATTATTTTTTTCTTACTCCTTCTCTATTCTTTTCTGATTAATTTTGTTACGGGATTAAAGGCACTCGTTTCTTCGGGACTCCTCAAGCTTCATTGTCTCGGCGCTCTTCTGGCGGTCTTCACTGTTGATCAGGAGATGCAGTGTATTGGCTTATGGTCCAAGGACCTGCAGTCGCTTGACCTACGTCATTTTAACATGGCTGAAATTTTGAGAACACATAGGCGAGTACATCGTTAAGTAAGTAGGTACGCGTACTTGCTAGTTTTAATGCCGGGCCCTTTTTAGGTATCAAGCATAAAAGTTACGTGACTCATTTACTTTCAAGTGAAATGCCCAGTATTATATAACGGGTGTAAAAAGACACTATACAAATACCTGAGAACATTCTGGTTGTGGAGATGTTGAAGTTCAAAGGTCAAATTTATTAGCACGTGTTTTTACAAAGACAGGTTTTAAATGTTATAACTAATCTTTAAATACATCCCTGTACTGTTTTAGCCACAATGTTTGCAGAGTGTTTTGCAATGTTTTTAAGCAGACTTTTCTAAGTTTCGACCTCCAAAACATTGGAATTAGTAAGTACACACGTAACCTATATCTTAAGGACATATTCCTCATAGATAGCGAGAACTGCAAGCTTTTCTTGGTGGATTTATATTTACTACAGTGAATTTAGGTGATACGAGGTGGGCTGTCAATTCTAAGCATCAATTGATAGCTCACCCTGAACTCACTTCACCTAAATGCACCGAGGAAGGTTTTTATAGAATGGGTCTATTCTATAGCTGATCCGTTGAACGATATTACATTTTATGATGTTAAATAAACAGATACGGTTAAGTACTGTTCAAAATTAATTCTAACTAATATAATAATTTCTACATCATACTCGTGTTACAGGAATCACCAAACGCGCGTTCCAGCGTGAAAACGGAAAGCCATTTTCATGCCGAGTGTACAAAGCATAAGTGTTATATTCGCATACATAAATCTACGAATATAAATTGTAACCATTGACTTGTATCTATGGACACGCCATAACGCCGAATAAAGCACCCGCTTTGAAATGTGACGTAACACAAAATGGCCGCCAAATAGTACTTACGTGTTAGGATGCGTTACACACAAATATGCACCTAAAGGTGGAAACAGATTTATAACAGGCTACGCCCGCGCCACGCCACGTCAGTGAAGCGTAGGTACTCATTGGCCACATTTTATCTCGTGAAACTACTCTGTGTGTTTTGTCCAATAAGCACGCGTGAAATCGCGTAGCGTGTTATAAGTCTGATTCCGCCTTAATTTCAAATAGACATCTTTTACTCAAAATGGTGGACATGCCACGTTCTGACAGGTATTTTGTTCATACACTAAAAGTTTAAGGTATCTCCATAGGTATACACCAATGATTGTAACACGTCTATATTGTGACTGTCACCAATGATTGATAGCTTCCGTTTGGCTGTTCTCTAAATTGGACTAATGTGTGTTTGGTAACATGAACTGGGACAATACAATAGTATAGTTAGCGTGGTATGGAGATTATGTTTCTGTATAGGATGTGTTTGACGATATCGTGTTGATAATGTAACGGCTTTCAGATATAGTTTTTGAAAAAAGAACCTTGGCTTTTGAGTATAAGGTAGCGATTTAAAAAATAAACTTTTAACGTCTTTCAAAAGGCATGTCCTGAATTAAAAGATATCTTATCTCGTAACAATAAGAGCTTTTTATGTCAATTTTTGAAATTGTTGTCGAATTCTCTTGTAAACGACATCAGTAAAGATGAGTTCATTTATGTTTAAAGTTTGCGTAGCTATTGATGATATCAAACGCAAGTAAAGTATCTTTTGGAATTCATTCAGAAGTTTATATATCAAAACATAAAATATTTATTCGATTCGATTTTCGAATAATTAATACGACTAAGTATCCGAGAGTATTTTGGTTGAATTGTATACCTACCACAAGCAAAATTCACCATCATAATAATATATTATTATAAGCGAAACGAGTATTCTCGATTTAAAAATCGAACGTTATATAAACTCCGTGCACTCTGGCTTAGCCCTCAGACACAGAAAAAACTCTATCGTGCTTTCGAAATGTTTTTGACAGTTCAACCCACGAAAGAGGCCGCACTTGAATGAGACCGATGTATAAATATGTACAGATATAAGGTAAATGCTCTCGCCAAGTGTTGCCAACCCATCACACGGTAAGCCCCACACTTCCCCTTAAATAACACTTACAGTTGCTACTTGTAGAAGCGAACATCTTACATGTTCTATAAACATACAAAGTTAATATCCTTCTGATTGATGGAACAATACAAAAATTCAAAACTTACCTGTTTAGTTTTTTTGATTTGTCCACCACTTTGTTGTCGGGATGTCACTGCAACTCCTAAATGCCAGAAACAACAGGGTAATGAAGTCGAGTACGAGTTCTGGAGAAAATAAAAAAATAGCGGAGAAGAAAAATCATAATTTTTACTTCCCTCTAAACAAGCAGGTATTCCGTAAAAACCGTGAAATCATCATTAATCCAATGCTAGAGATAGACAGGTCACTTCACCTTTATTCACCTTGGGAGCCTAGATTTTTACAAAATAGAACTGCTGATCTGGCGTCGTGTCCGGAGCTCGTAATCTAAGGTTAATGATATAATAAAAATGCTAGTACCACGTTAGTACTAGCGTGACCTCTTTATCTCGTTGTCATGGAAGCTGATTACTTAAACCACACTAGAATGAATAACACGAGTAACTCGCGTTTGATGCAGTTAATGCGGAAATGTTGGGATATTGTGTTTCATCATTGTTGATGTATAAATATAGTACTTTTCATAAGTATATACGAATAGTTCTTGACGAATTGTTTCTTGTTTCTTTGTATTTGACACTAAAAATTATTACTAAATATCGGTTATGTGAATTAGTAGTAGCCTATGTACTTTCTTGGGGTTCAAACTTACTCCATACCAAAATCGGTCCAGTGCAGTGGCGTAGCTACCTAGGGGCTAGGCGGGGCAGTGCCCCGGAGCCCTCAAGCTCAGGGGGCATCGAATCCTTACCAGAAAATGTCGGCCGAACCGAACTTTTGAAAATTGCTCCCATATTTCATTACCTACCCTGAAGTGCACGAGAAAGAGCTGATAATAAAGTAGCTTAGCATTTTTAAAGATTTTATTATTAAATGTTTTTATTTGATTAAACCTAACCAGTTAAAAAATAGCAGTGGCAGCCCTGGGGATGGATAAGAAAATGGGGCCCCATTTTTTTATTTGCCCCAGGGCCCTTGGTTACCTAGCTACGCCACTGGTTCAGTGGTATAGTCGTGAAAGCGTAACCGCCAGACAGAGTTACTTTCGTATTTATAATATTAGTATAGCTAAGTATAAGGATCGGTGTTGTGTATTAAACCTTTCAATATCTCATTCTATGGCTAATAAAAGCTAATGTTGAAAACATATCACTTATTGAAAACACTCGCCTGACGTGAACGCTCATATTTTATGTTCGGATTCTCGTAAGTGAAAAATAACGCGATTGCCTCGATGGATGCTTTTATTATTATTAAAGAGTTGAGGAAATGGCTCGTTTACTGTTCCACGATAGGCTATTACTTACGTACATTTCGATGTTAAGTTCTAAATGATCACGGTGTTTCGTTATAGCTGTTTATTTATTTATTTATAGTTTATTACCACGGCACAATACCAATTACATTAATCAACATAGAGACAAAACAATGCCGGGGCTGCGGGTTGTTCGAAAGAGATACCGCGCCCCCGGAACGCAAAGGGCACAAGAAGGAACATGGATGGGTTTTAGTCAGTAAAAGTCTGACACTCCCTCCCGCCCCGCCCAGGGCGGGGGAAGTCATTCGATGATTTCCCATCGGTAAAAAAAAAAGAGACAAAACAAAACCTAAACAATGCAGACAATTAAGTCATAAACAACTATTTCCTACTTATATGAAAATGTCACCAATAAATAAACCCTATGGCCGTTGTCATAGGGTTTATTTATTGGCGACATTTTCATTATAGAAATACAATTACTTCGACTTCGTTCGCCTAAATGGCGAATTCCCGTTACATCCCCTTAGAAAATACACCCATTTTGAAAAATTTCTTCGCGTATTCCTATGTAATATAACTATCTGCGTGCCTTTCAGCGCAATTCAGTGGTTTGAGCTGTGTGTTGATAGATCGGTCAGTCAGTAATGGTTGCCTTTTATATGTATGTATATAAGAAATCCTATCTAAGATATATAAAGCTTACTTATCATTGCTGGATGGATGCAGTGTGTTGGTTTATTACATCCCTAAAAAAAGGTAGCATCCTACATTTTGCATCGCAGTTTATCAATAGTCTTTGCATTCTCTAATATAGCACAGGTATGGTTTTTATACAAATATTTTTGATATTTTTAAGGAGTCTTCAGTGCTAACTATACCGTACCTCGTTTCTTTCCGTATCTGATACGTTCCTAGCGGTCATGGTATGGTACGGTGCAGTGGGCAGACTCCTTAAAGCTTTTAATAATTATCCAGGCAATCGCCAGGCACCAAGTTATCACCTTGCCTTATAGGATATCTGCCTTTTGTACTGCGTAGTACTTTGAAACATTTGCGTGGGAGAAAGTATTCCAATCAAGTTTCATACATTGTTACTTGAAACTACTTTAAAGGAATTTAGCACAGGCAGTTACAATTCTACGAATAAATCTGCAATTTTACGTTCCACCTATCTTGGTATAGTACATTTATTTGAATTAAGGAATTTGCTCAAGTTTCCTTTGGAGTTTATACGTAGCCAGTAATGTCTTGGGAATTTTAGGTCATTACGAATTCTGACTGACTCAAACCTGACTCTGTGTAGACTAGAGAGGTAAACTGTGGTCGTCTTGATTATTCTACTAAATAAACGCAATGTATTTCAAATCAGTTTGGTCATACATTAAGATTGTGTGGTCTGGGGAAGGTGCATGCTAAATAATGTTTGTGAAAGTCATGTGTGCCTCTGAATTGGAGGACTGTCTAGGGAATTGGGGAAGTGGTGTCGTCAATCTTCTGTTTCTGTTAACTGGAATCATGTTAGGGTCGCCACGTAGTGGATGTCTGAGTACGGACGTCGTCACTGAGGCAGGACTAGGCTGGCTGGAAAAGGCAACAGGGAAAA
This sequence comes from Hoplodrina ambigua, assembly GCA_949774945.1. Classification (NCBI taxonomy): domain Eukaryota; kingdom Metazoa; phylum Arthropoda; class Insecta; order Lepidoptera; family Noctuidae; genus Hoplodrina; species Hoplodrina ambigua. The sequence goes on from OX458973.1 coordinate 10,477,892, forward strand.
TGGAATTTTACAAAAAGGCAATCTATACTTACTGATTAACACACAGAACCACTGTACGGATTGCGCTGAATTTGGCACGCAGAGAGTTTTTACGACGTAAACATGCGCTAAGAAATGATTTCCCAAAATTCCCTAAATGGATGGAACAGGGTCCAAAGCTATCAAATTCAACGCGGACGAAGTCGCGGGCAGTATCTAGTAATACTATAAACACTCAGCCGGCAATAACAATTAATTAAGGAACTTATTACCTAGTGGGCGCAGAGCACCGCCATTTGTTCTGTTGATGAATGTGGGTGCAAGTGTATTGGAATATGGAGCGCTGTTTGTCAAAGTGGAGCAAAAAGTTGTAGGATTCATTAGTGATGGGACGATGTGGATGGAGGGAAATGTTGGCTTGAATGTAGTATGTTTTAGTTGGTTGGTACTGAAAAGGGAATCTTCAGTGTCTGTACAAGTCTCATCATCATCTGCCTAGCCTTTTCCCAACTATGTTGGGGTCGGCTTCCAGTCTAACCGGATGCAGCTGAATATCAGTATTTTACATGGAGCGACTGCCTATCTGACCTCCACAACCCAGTAACTGGGTAATACGATACCCCTTGGTGAGACTAGTTGTCAGATTTTCGGGCTTCTGACGACCCGTAACGACTGTCAAAGATCCACATAAGACAGGCGGGACCAACGGCTTAACGTGCTTTCCGAGGCACGGAGGAGTCTCGGTGTGTAAAGATGGTCACCCATCCACGGACCAACCGCAGGCAAGCGTAGCTTAACCTGACGGATCGACCCATGCGGCTGTTATTACTTAGCCACGAGCTCCTCCTAAAGTCTGTACAAGTCTCCTTCGGTGAATTTTGTCGGAGTGAGCTTGAGGAAAGTTACCGTAAAGCACACGTGATACAATGGTAACTTTCAACTGTAACTAACGGAAGGAGTCATTTGATGATTTGAAAAAAAAAAAAGAAAAGTTACCATTCTACCTGCTGGTCGATTTTTATTTATTTAATGACCTATCATCGAAATAATAAAATATGACTAGTCTAAATGACGTCCTTTTTTTTAGGATAGGAAATCATCAAATGATTTCTTCCGCTCTGGGTGGAGCGTAAGGGAGTGTCAGACTCGTCCTGACTAAAACCCATCCGTGTTCCTCCTGATGCCCTTTGCGTTACATGGCCGCGGTGACGCTTTCGAACTAAATCCGCAACCCTGGCAGGAGCCTAAAAGCCGTCTTGCGGTCACTATTACATTGGTGCAAGGAAAGACTTTAATGTCGTGAGGAAGTCTATTGAAGCGAAATAACTTTGTAGAATTTCTTAGGATAAGTAATTTCGCCCATATAATTAGTAGAAGCAAAAGGAACATTTCATATTGGCCGTTGATGAAGGCTCATTGTGAAAAACATATGTCGAATCTATACAATGCATAAATCTTGAAAATCGCTTTGAATAGAGCCTTTAAGGTCTAATAGAAATAAATGATTTGATTTCGACTTTGACCAATAGATTGATGCGTCTATAGCTCTACGCTTTCTTTATTCTATATCTCGATACTAACTTAAAAACTTTCTGCCAATTACCAAGATATGGGCTACAATACTCTTGTAGTTCAAGCGAGAGATGGTAAGTGTTTCTGGCACGAAGCCCAGCAAAAAGATAATTTATCTTAGCTTGAGCGGTTATAGGGAAGGCGGAGAACGAAGATGGTGATAGCACAGCATTAACTTATACTTATGATAATGAGAAAGTGTCTAGAGGTTCAGCTTTGTGATAGTCTTCAACATAGATTCCTAGATATAACCAATTTATGCCTACCGTTATAACTCATGTGTTATGAAAGCTAGGTAGTTAAGGCCTACCACTTATGCATTAGGTGGGCAAGTACCAATGTGACTTAATCAATTATATGTACAGTCAGCGGTCATAAGTGCAATAGCATGTTTTTTTTTTAAGCTGGTTAAAATCATCAAATGATTCCTTCCGCCCTGGGCGGGGTGGAAGGGACTGTCAGACTTTTACTGACTAAAAAACCACCCTGTTCTTTCTGTTGCCCTTTGTGTTCCGGGGCCACGGTATCCTGTTAAGACGTCCCGCAACCCCGGCAGGCGTTGGCCCCGTTGGGGCCCCGTCCCTTTGCTGACAGCTCTTTGAGGCGCGCGCGAACAGAACGCGCCGTCGACCTGGGCTTGGTCCTTGATCGGACGGCGAGCTACCCATTACTCGTCGTCCAAAATGTCATGCAATAGCATGCTAAAGTTTGAATTGCTGTGCAGGCCAGGCAACTTGCGGTACAACCGTACCTACATCTGTGTGTAACCCTAATTATTGAGCACAGTATTAAATGAAATACGAAGTTTAAGCAAAAATAAACTCTGTGCTTACTAAATAATTAATTAAACCACTGACTGAGACTGCCTCGTTGGTCTAGTGGTCGCAAGCGCGACTGCTGTGCATGAGGTCTTGGGTTCGATTCCCAGGTCGGGCAAAGTGTTATTGGGTTTTTCCATCAGGAATTTCTCAGTAGCAGCCTCGGAGTCTGGATTTTGTACCCGGTTGATGGCAATAGGCTCGCCCCCTATTACATGGGACTAAAAACATAACTGGCGAAATGTGGGTGTACTAATGGGTACATCTCTGCCTAACCCTTCGGGGTTAACAGGCGTGATGTTATGTTATGTTATGTTATGTTAATTAATTAAAATTCTGAAATTTCGTGCCTACTTAGATGATAGGTATGTCAAACTTTTGTCGCTGCCCATTAAAACAATTAGCTACTTAAGCTGTCTCTTAAAGAATCAGTGTGTCTTTTCTTTTCTCACATTAATTTCCCCTGTCATGACGTAATAGGAAGTACTGAATGAGAATAGATTAAGTGTCTCGTGCCTGATTGGTATCACTCTCCTCAAATTAGCCTTTGTTTTGCCCAGTGGCTTCTGTTATCTGTCATCAGAAACGCTTTCACTGAAGTTAAGGTTTATTCACACATAGTCGGACAATGATATCCGGGTTTCGATGGGAAAAGTGTTACTTATGGTAAGGTGTGAATGTACAATGTGTAAGAGCTTTTAACAGGTCGTTTTTCCAAAGTCGAGAATAGCTAGTTTGTTCGATGGTTCGATTTGAAAAAAAAAAGCCCATTTATTGAGGAAGGTTAAAGGCTGTGTATCATCACGCTACGACCGGAGCGGAGCAGCTAGTAGCCGTAGACTATATAGTTATTGTTATTATAGTTCAACAAATTTTGATTCATGGGTTTAGGAATTGTTTTATATTTATACAGGTTTGCCAACAGCCTTTGTTTAAGCACATTTAAGGCGGGCTACATGCGTAAAGTTAGAGCTGACAGTTTTAACTTTTCAGTCTTATCTAATCACTAGCTTGTGCCCGCGACTTCGTCCGCGTGGAAGTCAAGTATGCTATAAAATATGTCCTACGTTACCCGCAGATAACGTAGCTTTCTAATCGTGAAGGAATTTTTATAATCGGTCCAGTAGTTTTTGAGTTTATCCATTACAAACAAACAAAAATACAAATTTTCCCTCTTTATAATATTAGTGTAGATAATTTGATTAGTTATCAGTTCAAATGAAGGTACAGATATTTTTTTTATACAAATTACGATTTAACTGAATAGTCCAATTGAGTCTCCAATAAAAGCTTGATAACACGTCGATGGCCGCATCGAATAAACGTGCTAGTGAAAAAAGTCAGCTTTACAGGAGAAAAAAAAATCCTTAATAAAGCGGGGTTCCTTGTAAGCAAATCTATACAATGAATTATATAAAAAAATTAGGGGGTAGGAGGATGGGCAAGGGAACCGAAAACACCAAACAAATTCATGCAATGGCTCTTGCACGTTTATTCGATGCGGCCATTGACATAGTTTCTTTAGTTGAACATTAACACCTTTAGAAATATTTGTTTAGCTGACTTTCGATAGCGTTGGTACGATTCGACTTTAAAACAATTCAATCATTACGCCTCCTTTGTTTTCACTAACCGACAACCGTCCTTGTTCTCGATAGAAAAAATATAAAAATAAAAGGTCCGCCACACAACGAGAGATAATCGCTGATGAGATCTCCGCTCGGCTTCGCATTGTTTGTTAATGAGAGCAGCGAAAATAAAATAAAAACGTTCATTTAATAGTGCTCTCTCGACTCCATTGTCTCGGACCTTTGAATCGAATCGTTCGTGTTTTTAAATTATAATTATGTTTTAGTCGTTTCTATTTGCTTTGGCACAACGTGTTAAATATTGATTGGGACTGACGAGAGTACTATTTTTCGCTTGTTTATTTTGACAGGCCAATTACTGGAAACATTTTTGAACATAAAACATGGCTTGTTGCATTAATTGCAGGTCCAGCTGTGTTGTATGTGCAATAAATGGATCGTTCTTGCATTCTTTGGTTGAACTAAAGCGGTTCTCAAGTACTACGCAATGTGGGTATGGAGTGTGCCTCTTTTGATTCTCAGTCTTGCCCTAGCAGATGTAAGAAGGCCAATTAGAAAAACGATGCTGCGGTGCTTTATGTTTTCTTTATTTAAAAAAATGCTGTTATATGGAATTTCTCCTGTATCGTAAGTGCGTTTATAAACATTATAATTCCACATACTACCTGTAGGCCATGCGGGAATCAAACTGGTGCGGCGGCGGCACGTAGGACATCAGGCTTATCATTCAGTCATTGCCCCAACTGTGTCGTCGAATGCTTCATAAGGATCAGCAGAGCTATTCTTAGGTGAATTAAGGTGATGTGAGCGTGAGTTCTCAATTCTTAGTAATAGGTAGGATGGCAGCTCACCCCAAGACCGGCTACATAACATCACGCCTGTAATCCCCGAAGGGTCAGGCAGAGGTGTACCCATTAGTGCACCCACATTTCGCCAGTTATGTTTAAGTTCAATATAATAGGGGGCGAGGCTATTGCCATCAACCAGGCATTAATCCAGACCGTCTACTTTGATTAATACTCTATATGTTGGTCTGAATAGTACGCAATATCTTTATAAGTTAAAGCAAACACAAAGTTGTGGTTTGTTTTTGGCATAAAGAAATGTATGTGTTTTTCATCTAACCACACCGCCCACGGTATACCTAATGTGTTTCGGTACAAAATATAGCCATATTTATGTCATGTCGTTAATGGTTTGACATGGTAGCGTGTAGACTATTTTGTTTGCTCGGGGACATACCAATTAATATTAATAATGTATTTTAAAAGCTAACAAGCATTTAAAGAAAGAGACAATAAATAATTTAAAGAAATCACTCATAAAAAATATATATAGTCGTGTGTTTATTGTCATAGACTATGTGCACACAAAAATAATAATAAAAAAGATTATTTAATAAAAATTGATTGATTGGACTGCATTTTTTTTTTGGTTCATTTTTTTTTGTTTGAACATAAAAAAATAAAACAACATTTATGTTTAAATCTTTCAACAATGCTTTAATAACTTCAAAGTGAACATCACATGAACTAAATTAGATAACGTTAATTTTAAAGTTTACAAGCAAACTAAAAAAAAAATATATATTGTAAAACATTCTTTAGTCTTTGCTCTGAATATTCTCAAAGACAACAAAGATAAGAGCCATTTAAAAAAAGAATTGCTTTACGTTCCACAAATCAGAAATTCTACGAACAAGTAAACAAGTACATTCGTGAAAACTGACAGCCTCTTGAAAAATGGCTCAAGAACAATTCTGTGTACTTGACATTGGCTTTCACAAACAACGAGCACACGTGCTCGATTGTATAACTAAGTGATAGTACGCATTGATTTGCCCGTTTATTTATCAAGAGCGGTGAACGTTGACCGTGATTGGTGGAGCGTTGCGACCAGGCATCGTAACGAGAGTAATGTAGCAGTCAGCACTTTGCGGTCTGCTGGCCATTGTCAAATATTTCGAATATTGAATTTGGTGAGGGGACGCTTTTTCTGTTAGTTTCGGATCGGTAGGTTTGGATGGAATTTCTTTTGTGTGTGTACTCTGCGATAACGTGTTTGTGGGGCCTTTTTGAAATGTATTGTAAAATAGGTTCTAAATATCTTTCTTATACTTTGCTCAGTACCTAGGTAAGGTGCTTTGAATTTACAGAGTGGAAGGGACATCGCCACCTACCTCCCAAAGTATACTGTTTTGTCATTTATTAAAATAAAGCAGGTGTTACATACATAAATAAACTTGGTTTGCACTTTTGTATGGAAAAGCAGTACCTTTTTTATAAGGCACCAATAAGCATCAAGTGCTTTCTCGCAAAGGTTGCTCATCGACGCCTTCCACGGTGTATTAAAGTACAGAGGTAGAATAAATGCAGCTTAATATGTTTACCACGAATCAAATACTTAGGGAAATTAACATTAACACTACCTAATATTTTACATTTGAGAAAATTTAAGTATCCTGGTTATTTCTTTTAACTTTAGTCTTGTCTGAAGTTAAAAGAAAACAACTGACTAAGTCAAAATATTATCCTTATATTATACCGTCTTCGCAACCCTCGAATGAAACATTAATACCATTCTCAAAGATTAATCAATAAAATATGTCCCAAAACCATTAAGACGTAAATAGCCGACGATACACACAAATGCAAGCAACGATGCATTTAAGGATGATATTAATTTAATATAATACGTTGCGCATCATTTGGCATGCCTGAATACGACGCTTGACCACAAAATAAATATAAACAGAAGGCCAACTTCATACAACTAATGAACACCGTACAATATTTCATATTTTTTTTCAATAGTATAGTAAAATAACACGGTTCCGCAGTGGCGTGCTTGGGGTGCGAAACTGACAGTTTTTATACGTTAAAAGACATTCAGACACTGCTCCAACAGCTATAAAATGCAATGTTATTAAAAATGCAGAATTATTGAGTGGTGTCAGAATTTCCTGAATTATTAAAATCGTATACTATCTGACGGGCTTGTCCCTAGGCAGGCCCATGGGTTCTTGTAAGGGAACTCTTTTAATTTAATTTAATTTTTATTATTCGTTGTTAAAGTGGCCACTGTAATACCATACCATTTTGTCGCTCGTTGCATGGACGCATGAACCTTCTGTGGTATCTTTTCTGTGTCTTAAGCATCGGCGGCGCATTTACATCGCATCACTTACGACTAATGGTTTCGTTATTATCTAGCATCGAGTTATTTATGAAGAATTCGTTTGGTTAAGCTTCCGTGTTTCTTTGAGGATTCATTATTTATTTCGAACATTAATTGGTGGCTAATGAATATTTTCCCATGGAAGATTATGCGAAAATTCTTGTTGTTGGCGAAAATTGTGTTGATGTTTTTGAGAAAGTTAAATTCATTGGATCAGAGTAAATAAAGTTGGGTAACGCTTGTGAATAACAACTTGTCAGTTAGTTACTATATCACAAAAACGTATTGTATATAGTTGTTTACATCAAACAGTGTTTGTAAACACCATTACAGTAACAGTACTTAAACTTATATAGTTAAACTTACAGTATGTAACTTCGACTGCCTCGTTGGTCTAGTGGTCGCAAAGCGCGTCTGCTGAGCATTAGTTTGTATTGAGTTTTTTCATCAGGAATTTCGCAGTAGTTGCCTCGAAGTTTAGATTCGCTTGGTGGATGGCAATAGGCTCGTCCCCTATTACATGGGACTAAAACATAACTGGCATAACGTGAGTGTAATAATCGTAGGTGTACATCTCTGCCTAACTCTTATGGGATTACAGGTGTGATGTTATTTAGTTAAACTTATTGTACGAGTGACAGGATAATCAACAACAACATATTGACATCTTTCGACTAAAACAATGATGATACGTGTCTTGGCTCTATAAAGTGCAGACTTTTCGACAATAGAATATGATGTATAACGGCCTATTAGGGACTACGCACATTTATTTAGCTCCATTCAGCTTTTGTTCATAGAAAACGCCGATTTCGTATGAGACGCGTACGAGTCCGTTCAGCTTTCCGTGTCTGAACGCATGCGATAAAAAATCGTTGTTTTCTATGGACAAAAGCTGAATGGAGCTGAATAAGTGTGCGTAGTCCCTTATTCTACTACAAGATCTTTTCTTATACAGAAAAAGCTCAAACATTGCTCACCAAGCTTGCTCAATCCGGATTTCCGGTTTTAGACTTGTCTATTGCAAGTCCAGGTATCCTCATCATGTGTTCCTACACCGATGGTTTTGTTTGATGATGTACCAGATTAACATAGAACAATAAAATCCACATTGGTGCTTGCCTGTGCCCGGTGCGAACAAAGTCATGTGCGAGAGATAAACGCCTTAACGTCTAAGCCATCACGACATGATTAGACCAAATTAAAAAATGTATCAATACCCAATTAAGCTTTCAGGCGGGACAATTAGAGTTGAATATTGATTAAAAAAATAATAAAATTCACACTTGACATCAATTTCGAATCACCCCTTTTAATTGCCAACGGTACGTTCAGCGAGTATTACACCCAATTCCTAGGTACAGTCAACAAAAGAGATCAGTAATCAGGGTTGTCAGATATAGTTGATGTCTTCGATTAAAACTTGATTTAATTTATAAACTGTATATTGGTGCCTATTCCCTTGTTCACAAACTTAACTAAAATTAGACTATTTCCATCTTTTTCTGTCCAATAAAACAAAAAAGAGACTAATGTAAATAAGAGCTGTCAAATTTAGTTAATCTGACACATCCATACAATTATAGTTGACATCTTAAGACGTGTGGATTAAAAATACGGAAAAATTCAAGACAAAACTAATTTGACATCGCTAACTTAGTTCTTTAATGACATGGAATGTCACCGTCCTTTCCTTTCGCTGTATGTTAGTAAGAGATGTCAATTCTCTAAATTTAGTCTAGTTTGTGAACAAGGGAATCGGCACCAATATTTAATTTTCTAAATTTAATTACATTTGAAAACATCCATCGGTTTTTAAGAAAACTTCAACTATATCCGTCGAACCTGGTTACTAATCTCTTTCGGTGACTGTACATGGAAGTGTTTTACTACCCTCGTCATTTCGAATATTTGACACCTGCTATTTACGGATCAGATACTGCCTAAATTAATTTCATTACGCTTCCATTCGCCTGCGCGAGCTGACGTGCGGACAACGTTCCAATTAATAATGTTTGTTTAATTTAAACTTGTTTCGAATTCACAAACCTTTTGAGAGCAATTTTGATAGTCAAAGTCAAAGTATTTATTATTATATTATATGTATATACGTGAAGCCAAACTTTGCATCCCTTTTTGTGAAAATTAAGCGGACGTAGGAGTATGAAAGGTACAGTTAAAGTTTATATACAGAAGGAGTGCAGAGTTTTTTTTTTTATATTATACTATAATACAACATAACAATAAGTTTTCATGCTATGTATTCCTAGCAAAAAATACATACATATATAAACTCACGCCTTTTTCCCATGGGGGTAGGCAGAAACTACAGAACGCCACCTGCTACGATCCTTACATACTCCTTGCGCTTCATCTACCTTCACACATCTTGTCATACAAGCACGCCGGTTACGAGTACTCCGCACCTGACCTTTCTGAAGGACCTCACCAATAAGGTCAGTGTAGGTCTTCCTAGGGCGACCCCTCCCTAGCAAAACATGTAGCACTATATTTTTGTATAACACCTGTAATACCATGTTTTAAAGCAAATAAATAAATTATTATTATTATTATAATAATATTCTGCAATACACATTACAATCTATCATGTGGTTGACGCACACTTATAAACTTAAAATTTTAATGAATTATGGTCGAATTTCAACCGATATTAGTAGTGGGGTCGGTAGAAGCAAAAAGCAAAAATTGCTTATTATATGTGTAATTAAAAGTACCTACAGGCAAAATGTATATGCCTTTTTATAATGTTTTTAGTTTACCATTAATTAACCTATTTCAGCTGTTGATGAGCGTCTCAATTTTCTGTTTTTTTTTTATCGGCACGCTACTTTGTAGCCAGTAACAGTTCGTTGCTAGTCCACCCGAACGAAGTCGCGGATAAAAGATAGTCGCAAAAAAAAAAATTGTCAAGGTTGCCAAGTAAAACTTTCACAAATGTTTACATGCTTAGAATATGCCGTATATAAGGAAAGAAAAAAGTAAGTTTAGTTCGCCAATCTATATTTCTGTTCGTGATAACATTCTTTACCAATAAATATGTTCAGTGTTTCCGAGTCTCGTATAATAAACACATACATAAACGTTCGATTCCATTTACCGCAGTCTCGTACAAATATCGTTGTATCTGTCACGTATACCATTCGTCACCCACCCCCATAAGAGTTGGATTTTTGATTTGTTATCCCAGCAACGTTGTCAGTGTTATTGATGTGTAGCGAAATTGGAAAGTTCAGAGGCACTTATCTCTCAGATTTAGATAGCGGGGCAATTTATAAAGCGGGGCTTTCTTCCCCCAAAGCACCCTTGACGCGAGCCCGCGGCTGTGTCGCTCGCAGCCCGCCTTCACTCTCGGATTATTGAGCCCGATATTACATAAATACCAAATGTGGATAGACAATGATGATACGGTATTGGGTTTATTTCATTTCGTGTTACACGGAAGGCTTTGTGGCTCGTTTTGTGTCGTGTGTCGGGTGCAGGGAGCATGTAAACAATGGCGTATATTGAAGTTCTACCATAAGTAATGAAGGATGTGTTCCGAAGCGCATCTTTTATCTTGTTTTACTTTTCAGCTTCACAAAATAAAATAAACAATAGCATAAAATGCTGTCAAAATAGAAGGACTTTTAGTGATATGTCAAGTCATCTTGTTCCACTAATGGATAGAGCAGATTTCACGGAAAAACAATTGAGCGCTTCAAGAGTTCATTCTGTTAGTTTTTTTCCCAGATTTTCGCTGTGGTCGAAAGAAATATCGGATGTGAGTTCATTAGTAAAAGCTTAGGACCTTGGAATGAAACGACACGTTTTTTTGAAGAAAAGGTTGTCTTTGCAAAATAATAAATACAAAATGCAGTTTTGCATTCTCGATCGAATACGATATTCTCAACACGAATCAATATACGTATCTTTCGAATTCGAATTACCAACAGGGCGATTCTGTTTTTAAAAGAGGCATATTCTGAAATACTGTTAAACATAAACAACATAAAAAAAACAAGAATTAACTATTAATTATTGACCAGGTGTCGTGATTTTGTTTGATTATTTATGTCTTTTATAACCTCTTGAATTTTGTCGAAGATGCAAAACAGGACCTTATAGATGAGAATATCTAGATATCAGTATTTAATATCACAAAGGACATCAACTGAACTGAAACCGGTATCTTCGAAAGCTATGATATTAAACATGAAACACAAAGGGATATAAAAATCTGTTTCAAGTCGTTTTCTCGAACCATTTGGAGACGAGAGCTCTCGAGTCGCGTGTCAAATCATGTCTTCGCAATCGATACTTCAGTTTTTCCCTCTTACCGTGAAAAACGTTACAGTATCTTGTCGAGACAGAAATGCTCCTTATCTCTGTTCGAGATTAATACGAAGGGTACGTCAGTATCAAAGCTGCCCAAATATTTTGTTAACATTTACGCCGCGATAAAAATGCAGGGAAATTTTGTGGATACAGGATTTCGTGGATTTATGGTGGGTAAGTGGTTTTTGAGAAAAGTTATCTCCCTTAGGAGATCAAGAGTTTGTTTTGTTTGTTTTGATTAATTAGAAGTGTGAGTTTCGTACTGAACTTTTGTAAGTTTTGTAGCCACATTGTTTTGGGATACAGCGTTGTTACATGAATACGGAAATTGTTTATGAAGGCGTATGAAAAACAACAATCGGTTTCTGAAAAATTACTGTATATGTTTTTGCGTAGAGCTAGGCAGGTATTTCTATGAAGCTATGTTACTATTTTCTTTAAAATATGATCAGTGATTGATCAAATTTTTATAAGAGCTTATTTCTTATTTTTAAACTCTTCAAAGTTCTTATTTTTATTATTAATTTGTTTTTCCATGTGTCTAACCCTTCGGGGATTACAGATGAGATGACACGTTATTATTTTCCAACCATGGTTTGATTAAACTACTTTTAAAAAAGAATTGGCTGCTGTACAATAGATATAAAACGACATTTCACCCAACAATGTCTAAAATTCTTCCTGAATCCAATAAACCACAGTTACAATACAGATAAAGGTATCGGATTGAACTATGGCCGATAGCATTCGGTCTTCAATATATCCGTAGATGTATATCGTGATACATATATCGAGCGGCCAGTCTGGAATGCCTTCAATTTCCACTTGCGCCCGTCTGTTGAGTTCAGAGGATGAATATTTATGGGTTTCAGACACTAATGTACTATGTAGTGGATGCGTTTGTTTGTGGATTTGTTATTTGGCAAAGAAATGAGAGTACCTACCCTATTTCTTTAAGAAATTGGTTTTCAGAGTACTTCAAAGTTTATCTCATTTTTCTGCTGTAAAAATAAATAAAGTTGAAATTTCTGTTTGTAATTTCAAAATAACAGCTTTCTACTACACACATATACGTATAAATTTACACGTTACTAATATTAATTGTTGTCTCTCTGTTTGTTCCAGGTAATCTTTAAAACGGCATGACCATTTTTTACTAGACTTCACTGGCCGATAGCTGGTGTTATCAAGAGTAATTTAAGCTTAGTACTTTTATTTTAGAATAAGTAATAAAGTTCTGCGCGGCAAATCTAAAACCCAGCAGAAAAGCCACATTCCTGGACCCAAAATTGCAGGCATATGTAGTCTTAGGTAGGTAGGTCTTAGTTTATGTACCTAATAAGCAATACTAGTAGGTGCCCAATATTGCTAATAGTTTGTATTCTTATTAGTTATTTAGCATTATAAGACTAACTACAAAAATAAAATAATCAACAATGAAATTATTCATATTTTCTATCATTCCTACAAAATATTATACTTCTACACAGACATGCCTAATCCAAATAAAGTGCCGCCAGTCAGAAGCAGCGGCCATCCCTTGTCAGTTGGACATATCCTTAAAGATATTACCTATGGGAAAGCGCTCATTTCCTAAATGTATGAAGAAAATACCTTTCAGAACGTGGCATGCCCGCCATTTTATGTATTAGTTATCTGATCGAAAAAATGTTCACCTAAGCTCGAGTTCGTTTGTTTGTTTGAACGCGTTGATCGCAGGAAACAATGGTCCGATTTGAAAAAATATTTTGTATTTTAAAGCCCGTTCATCGAGGAATGACATAGTCAATATAACATTACGCTATGACATCTGCCTAGCCTTTTCCCAACTATGTTGGGGTCGGCTTCCAGTCTATCCGGATGTAGCTGAATACCAGTATTTTACATGGAGCTGCCTATCTGACCTCCACAATCCAGTAACTATCTAACTGGGTATAGCTAGTATTTGTACAAAATGCACGAATCACATACTACGCGGCGGCCATTTTGTGTCTCTTGACATTCCAAAGCGGTACCTTTTTTCCGTAGTTTTCGCCCACAAATACAAGTCAGTGTGATCTGACAAAACCCCTTATAGCAGATGGCCACTGTTTCTATATGAACGGCACTGGAACATAACGAGCCTAAACATAAGGACACATAAGTAAACAACCGATAGTCATAACAGTCTTCCGCTCTCATCAGTCACGTATAAAAAAAACAAACATAAGTTAAAGGAAATGGTATGTTTTTTTCTTTCCGCTGTTCTTTCCCTTAAGAACGATATTATGTATTATGACTTGTAGGGGGACTGATATTGTGATCCAGAAGTTTCCAAACTGTAGGTCGCGACGCCATGGGGTATCGTGTAGCTATCTTGTGAGTGTCGCGCGTTGGTAGTCACACGTCGCATTGGGATTGATTGTAGTCATTATACTGTTATATTTTCTAATTAAAAGTAATAATTAAGTTTATAATCTTTAGAGATTTCTTTAACTAAATTTCTCTACATATAGTAAAAAACAACGTCGATTAGCTTAGACCTTTTAAATTTTTCTTTTAAATATTGATTACAGGCGTGATGTTACGTTTTAAATAGTAATAATGACGTTTATAAACTTTGGAGTTTTTTTTAATTAACATTAATAAAATGTTCTTAAGTCTGCTAGCGCTACTGACAAATATCTTCCTGAGAAATATATTCCTATAGCAAGGCGTCGCAAAAAAAATACAACCCGTAAATTGAGTCTTGGTATAAAAAAGATTGGGAACCCCTGTTTTTAGCCAATGTATTTGTCCCCCCTGTATAACATGTCCCTTCAGGCGATGCGTGGATGCATTTAGAAATTACGTTTCTGATTTATTTTATCAGAATGATATATTACTTAATACTTATAGATAGTGTAGCAAAAACAAAAGAATTACAACGTCCATTACGTTGTAATTCTTTTGTTTTTGTCGGTTAATGATAATAGTCAATTCTACAATAGATGATTTTTCTATGAAAATGTCGTGATGCCTTTGTTTATCCACAACATTATAGTATGAAAGGCGGGCACATCTCAGACATGATGTTGTGAGTTCCATTAATATTTGGGTATTTTCTAAGTGCACGTGATAATCGGCGCTTTACCGCTTACCGCAGCGGTGCGCGGTGCCGTGTGTTAATCGCCATACCACTGACATCTGTGAAGAAAAATATCGTTATGAAAGAGTCAGTATCATCATGAGTAATTATGGGGTTTCTTGCCCATACTTTTCTATATGAAATTGCCTTTTGGAAGGGGCAACTAGATTCGATTTATTTTTCTTGTTTATTGTGAAAAGTAAATTCAATAGTGCCTTTTAATTACTCAAGTCCTACGTAATGAGACACAATTGATTTTCTATTGTTCTAACTTACCGGTCAGGGACTTGACCGGTTAATAGTATAAATGATATAAGTATGTCTTTGACTTCAAAAGTATGTAGTTAACATAACATAACATCACGCCTGTAATCTTCGAAGGGTTAGGCAGAGCTGTACTCATAAGTACACACACAATTCACATATAGTTTTTAGTTCTGTACCTTATAATCAAGGTATAGACTACTAAATTCACAAAATTTCCTGCGGATACTATTTCAACAATAATCCAGGCTATGAGAATCTGAGAAGATAATAAACCAACACCACCACAAACTTGCCTCTCAAACAGAACTCGACAATAATGAAACTACTTCACTTTAGTTCAACTATCATTCCACAAACGCAACACAGCATTGAAACTGTTTGAACAAATTCCCAGTTAATTCCCCACTTCGCGATGTGTTTGTACAAATTCCCAGCTAATTTCCCATTTCCCTTGTATCGTACATCCGGGACCAAGTCTGTCCATATCGTCCGGTTTAATTACTAAGCTGCCAGCGCAACACATTGATGACAGTGCTGGCTGGCTTGCTTGCAAGTTATACCTCAAACTATTTGCTTTGAGTTAGTTGTGTTGCAATGCCCGATAAATATGTTGATTGTGATAGTAAAGTATGATAGTTTGACAGACAATTTTACACTTTTATTACCTCTATTTTGTATGTGAGGTGCTCGTGGCTCAGTATTAACAGCCACACGGGTAAATCCATCAGGCTTGCCGGGTTGGTCCATGGATAGGTGACTATTTTTACACGCCGAGACTCCTACGCGCTTCGGAAAGAAGCCATTGGTCTCATCTGTCATACGTGGATCTTTAACAGTCGTAACCCGAAAGTCTGACAATCAGTCTTACTAAGGGCTATCGTATTACCCAGTTACTGGGTTGTTGAGGTCAGATAGGCAGTCGCTCCATGTAAAATACTTGTATTAAGTTGCATCCGATTAAACTGGACGTCGATCCCAACATAGTCGGGAAAAGGCTAGGCAGATTGTTTGTGTATATGGTTTTCAAATAAAGTAATTGCCTGTCTGGGGTGTTTTGCCCTCTTGCCCAGAGGTCACTGTACATGCGGCTGAAATGACCCGCCCAATTCTATTGGAGCTTGGCAGCTGCGCCTGTGTCTGTTATGCCTCTTTTGTTCAACCATACGACGATGGTTTATAATGTTCTTTCATACGATGCCATTTGAAACGACTGTATATTGAAAAAATTGTGATTTATCTCCTACAAAAGCCATTAATGAAGAGTTGAAGATGAAGCTGAAAAGGCTTTACAATCCTGCCATTTTCTGCGTTCCAGGTTAAGTAACAAAAACGTCGAAAAAGCAACCTTTTCAGTATTTCTTCAACACAACGCAGCTTTGTACGGAATTAAAAGAACAATTATTTCATTACTTAAGAGTGCCGACTTGGCTCTATACTTTAGCTTTTCTGAGATACCTTTTCTGCTATTCACTGTTGTACAAAAGTCACAAAAAAAAATACAAGTCGTTTTTATTTTTATACTTTTTACGTATATTTTATTCTTCTCATAGATGGATAAATGTTTTGTGGACTAAGTTCTTATTTTATTTTTGAAAAACGAACTCAATAAATAAACGTTAGAAAGTTTTACGTGTCTTTGATTTATTGTTTCGAAATAAAATAAAGATAACTTATGTAGAATAAACGATATAAAAACTTATAAGATATATAATTCAAGTTTATTCTGTATCGCCTTATTATGTGGTTATTTTGGACAGATTTGTTATTTAGTTGCCTTAAATAAATAAGATTTATTAAGTCTAGATAGGAATATATTTGTTTTGTTTTTGTTTGTTAGTATAACCTACCTATTATTTATTTTTTAATTAAAAATAACTTTTTCCTAAAACTATAAACATTATAAGTTACCATATTTAGTTACTAAACTTAGAAAGAGAAATATTTTAAATATTAATAAATAATGAGGAAATTGGCGTCGCGGTTGCCACAGTGGCTAAGGGATTGACTGTTGCGCTGCGTGTCTCGGGTTCTATTCCTTGACGGAACAAACATTTGTCTGGCCTACAAGTAGTCGGGTCTGCCTGTTTTTGTATGAAAGTTTATGTTGGTAAACGCATCTACGATACAGGTGGAACTCTTGTGTTAGCAAACGTAGATATAAAAAGAAAAATAGGAAACTCAATACTTTATAACTCTTTTGAAGAACGTTCGTAGTTTATGGTAATTGCAATATGTACGCCACTAGGCGCTAAGTTGAAAGGAAATGTATTTTGATAAACGTATACTTTTTTAATCATTTATGTACAAACAGGTTATGCTTATTTCTTAGTGAATATTCAAAAAGCGAAATTCTCGTAATTTTTAAAAAACGTTTGCATTGTAGTTTCTTTCTCAATCTGTCAAAAATGTCTGTAATTTATTTACATTTTTATAAGTTTTTGACGATGATTTCAAGTTAAGTAAGTACCAGAGTTATTCAAAAACACTCTTTACTTATCTTGATAAGTGATTTTTTTGGGGGCCAGTTCAAGGTTCATATATTTTTTATAATTATGTATCTTTTTTTTTATTGTCGCTGAGAGGAAATTGCTACTAGAATTTTAACATTTTTAATTACGGGAATTGGCCTTCAGAGTTTTATTAACCTTCGTAATAGATTACGATTAGTATCAGAACGGAAGTCAAACTTTACTTAAAACTCGATTCAAACAATCAAATAACTTTAAGTCTATGCTACGAGTAGGCACAAGCGAGATTTGCGCTTTAGGCATGTAGAAATTCCAGGGTCGCGGGATGACTTAACAGAATACCGTGGCCCCGGAACGCAAAGGGCAACAGAAGGAACAGGTTGGTTTTGTAGTCAGTAAAAGTCTAACAGTCCACCCAGGACGGAAGGACTCATTTGATGATTTTTACGACCCCCAAAAAAAAGGTGTGTAGAAATTGAACATCTACAAACCGTGGAATTTCAATATCAAATACAGCGCCTGCGAAAAGGTTTCAGATAAATATTTTAGAGCACCTATATAACCAAAATAGAGCTATTTTCTATTCTCGACAAACTCCAAATAAGAATTTAATTAAAATGAAACGTTATACACGCAGTATGCTGTTTAATAAACTCGTATAGTGTGAGCGTAGAGTATAATAATGCATTTCATAAATTAAATGGAAAATGAGAGCGAAGGTAATTTACATATAACTGAATTTCATGAAAGCCACCTGTGAAGCCGCGACTTCATTACGGTTGCCGCAGTTATTTCAGCATTTGATATGTGTATGATATGAAATATTCGTGATATTTGATGTATAATATTGTACGTAAGTTATTAAAGAATATTATATTAGAATATTAGGTAGGTACTGTATACAAAATGATTTTAATATTAGAGTACCTACCGACCTTACCTCGGTATCGGTTTTTGTGAGGGTAGTCATCTTAGAAGTACACCGTCATGATAATTTCTGTTAAAAGCGTTTACGCCAAACGGCATTTCAAGTTCTTATTTTTCAAAATGAATGAACCGATTTTAATGAAACGTACTACACATAAGCAGTATACATGGGTCTAAAAAGTTGGTTGAGATCATTTTCTTCTTGATCATTCTTCGATCATTCTCTTAACACTTTCGGTGGCACCCAGCGTGTGGGTGCAAATACCAGCTGAGCATATGCTGGGATCTTGGCATCGAAACTGTGTAAATATTTAACTGTGTAAAGTATTTAAGTTAAAAAAGTAAATTCTAAAAAGTAAAAACACACTTTTTATAATGAAAGAACTTTGCTAAAAAACCACATTTGTTCACACACCTGTCTTCATAAGTAACATTCACAATTCAATGAATAAAACTTAACTGTTTTATAATGTTCATAAGAACTTCACTTTCTATACCTATATTTCAAAATCACAATCACTGAAAGTAGACAATGCTTGTCCAAGATCAGAGTCAGTAACTTCAAAGAGAGCAATAAATCTTCGTAACAAAAGACTTAACATAAAACACAAGTTAAGTTCGTCAGTGCAAACTGCAGTACACTGAAGAAGGAACAAACACGGAGTAGTCAGTGAATGGAGGTTTCATTAGCACATGTATTCTCAAATTAAACATACAAGCGTCGTATATTTCGGTGTGACTACAGACATTGATAGTCTGACTAGAGATAATCTCGACTCAAGGGAGCAATAATATAAACTTTTTGATCACAATCTAATCTCAATCTGTCAAAATGCCTAATTTACTTTTTTTTGACATTTATTGTCGCTGAAATGAAATTGCGACTAGGTTTTGAACCTTTTTACTTAGTAGAATTAATATTTAGAATTTCTTCTCCAATTAGGTATTCCTAATTCAAATGGTTCCTTGCTAGCCTAAAGATGATAATGTTATTTGTTATTTTTGCAGCTTTTAAATGCTCCATTTAATCTTATTCCTTAAAAAAAAACCCTTGTCGGACGTTTTATTTTACAAAGTTACTTGATACGAGTCTAACGTCAAACTTTTCACTTAAGCTGTATTCGTCGCATCTGTGAATTCACAGTTGGAGCTTTACGACTGAACTTGGTACAACTCAATAGGTACTTACATAGGTAGAGGTAGGTCGGGTTTGGTAGATGTTTTGGAGTGGTATTGGAAAGAGCTGGGTATACTAAACTTATCTAAAATTCTGGAGATTTCGTGAAATGCATATTTGGGGCGTTTTAGCAATCATCAACTTAAAACTTATAGCATTCTATATTTAAAAAAAGAAAAAATAAATCTATAACATTCTGAATAAAATATCTTTAGAATCGGTTCCTATGCCGAGATTGAAGGAAAGGGCAATGATCGCTATTGCCTTGATAATAACGCTTCAAGTAATCAAAGTCTCTTGTTTTGAAGGATCGATTATTTTAATGAGGAGGCTGTGACTTGTTGTAACGTACATGTTAATAGGGATATGTTCTAAACTTGTCTTCGCAAGACATGTTAAGTCAATAAAGAATTTATAGCTCCTAGACAACTCGATTAAAGAAAGTAGACAAAAACCTATAACACCAATCATAAAGTAACAAACAGGCGCGATATTGTTTATGAAAATAAAAAAAAATAAAACATTTTACGAGACGCATTCAGTAATAAAAAGTAGTTAATAATATTCTGCGGTCCGCCACGTTGAACAACTCAAAAATTTGTTAGTTTATAGCTGTCAGTTTACGAGTTTATTCTCTCCGTTTACTTATAAAATATAATGAAGAACAACTGACGGCTTATATAGGAACAGACAGGCACAGAAGGCTAGGTACAGGAGTAGTTATCGCACAGAGACTTAACCTCTTACAAATGACAAACGCAACGTTGCCTAGTTAATTGGACTAACAACTTGAAATTAGGTTTCGAAACACTGGATGAGGAAAATAAAGAACTTCATAAAATGTACTACTATTATAAAAATGTACTACAAGTAAATGGGCTACTCAAGAGTAGCTGATGGCCATCAAAAGATTACAATGAGCTGAGTTTTTCAAAACCTCCTTTATTTTTTTATTATAAAAAAAAACAGATAATATCAGTAATTAAAAATATTTCAATGATATTTCATATCTCGTATTTTTTATGGATACTTCAGTGAACTATGATTTAATTTTACTTTAAATGAGAGTGAATAAGTGAGTTCAATTCGTTATTAAAATAAATAAGTTTAAATAATGTGTAATGCACTACAAACCGCTCTTTGGGTGTCACTTCTTGTTAATGATTTGACTATTTTATTTTATTTTAAATTATTTTATTTTCTTAGGAAAACTTACAGCTAAAAACAGAAAATAGAAAAACAGTTAATTCAAATTAAGGCTAATAACAAGTTTTCACATTTAGACGATTGACTACAAAAATTAAAAGAATAAAGAAGCCAGTAGGTAGGCGTAGGTGGGTTTTGATTTAGTAACCTTGACAAAAATTAGTTAGATATACCTAAAGTTAGTTAAAGCTAGTTAGTTGACCTTCTGTATTTAAATTATCTGTGTCTTTAGTTACTAAACCAAAGAATTAACCACTTTTAGTTAAGCATTACTTTTATGGCTACATGAATACGACTGTTTTAGTTATTAAAATTAATAATCATCAGTTTTTATTTCCAGAAGGCATCTGCTACTCATTAGTTTGTTTACTTATCTAAGTTAAGTAAACTTGTTAACTTGAATCCTTGAACGATTGACTGTTGATTGAGTGATTTTGGGACCTCAGTATATTTTATATGTCCTGCTGGTCTGTTAGTGAGCTAGTGCGCTTTTTTTTTCATTTTAGGTGGTAGAAATCATCAAATGACTCCTTCCGCCCTGGATGGGGCGGAAGGGACTGTCAGACTTTTACTGACTAAAAAACCACCCTGTTCCTTCTGTTGCCCTTTACGTTTCGGGGTCACGGTATCCTGTTAAGACGTCCCGCAACCCCAGGAGCTAGTGACCCTAGAGTGAGCTTTCAATCTGTAGCATCAGTGGAATGATCCCCCCCCCCCGATTCACCTAAATTTACTGAGAACGATTTTTAAAGTATAGCACTACTGGCATTACACTACATCCAGAAGAAAGAAGACTACATCCAGACTAAAATAAATAAACATTAGTGCCGATTCCCTTGTTCATAAACTAAACTAAAAATTGGTATCACTTCCTAAAATACAGCTAAAGAAAAAGACAGTGACACCTTAGAACTAAGTTAGAGAAGTAAAATTAGTTCTGAGAATAAACTTCAAGAGAAGATAACTTGAGACACCTTGACTTGCCTTGACTTGAAATATCTCATTAAAGCTTTTATATCGTTTACTCTACATACGTTTTCTTTATTTTGTTTCTAAACAATAAATCAAAGACACGTAAAACTTTTTAAAACTTATTTATTGACTTCTTGTTTTTTTTTTTTAAATCATGTAATAACATAGTCTACAAACACTTCATTTATAATAAGAATAAAATATACGTAAAAGACTGCCTCGTTAGTCTAGTGGTCGCAAGCGCGACTGCTGTCCATGAGGTCTTGGGTTCGATTCCCAGGTCGGGCAAAGTGTTATTGGGTTTTTCCATCAGGAATTTCTCAGTAGCAGCCTCGGAGTCTGGATTTGTGCCCGGTTGATAGCAATAGGCTCGCGCCCTATTACATGGGACTAAACACATACCTGGCGAAATGTGGATGTACTAATGGGTACACCTCTGCCTAACCCTTCGGGGATTACAGGCATGATGTTATGTCATATACGTAAAAGGTATGAAAGATAAGACAGTTCAAAACATGCAATAACGTAGCCCTCGCGACTCTCGGTTCTTAGACCATAATTATGTGTTGCTTTACGGAACTTAATCCCTATTGTTTTAAATATTCTAACAAAATAAACAGAATGCATGATGATAGGCATCTAAAAAAAAAACAAAGTGAATAGAATATTAAAACGTCAAAACCTAAGCAAGGTTAGCTTTTAATTAAAAAAAAATATCAGGACGCAGCCCGTATGACGGCCAGTACTATATAATGAGCTGCTACTTGTACATCATCATCAGTTTCATTCTTCCAACACAATAGAGGAAGCCAGTTCTATTAACTAACAAAAAAAAACATTAAATATGTTTAAATTCCAGTGCTTGGTTTTGAGTTTGTGCTACTTCGCCGTTGGCTCTTACGGCTCCGACAATTTGGGTAAGACACACTTTCACTTTTTCAGAAGAAAATTTTTAGGGGTTTCCCTTTTAACTAATAATATTTTTCTTAACGGACTTCAAAATTCTACTAACTTTTAGGAACGATCTTAGTCTCAATCTGCCCAAACATGCCTCTAATTTACTTACATTGATTGTCGCTGTTAAGAGATAAATACTAGATTGGAATTAGTAAAATTGGCCTTCAGTGTAAATTAATCCTTATTTTCATGCATTAGATCCTCAATTAAGACTATAGGTATTAGAAACTTCATCTTTATTAATAATACCAGCCTAAATTTATCTCACTGCAGGCCTAAGGCCTCTTTACTTACACGAGAAAGCACCAATTATCACCACTATTACTCAAGGCAAATTGGTGATTTCAGATTTCAATTAATTACAAGTTCAATTATCCTCACGATATTTTCCTAAACCTAAGTCAGTGAGGTCAAAAATAAACTTAGAAAGTACATTACTTGTTTACCGTCGCAAAATTATATTATAACTGTTGTTGTTTTAGAAAAAGAAAATAAATATCATGATTTTAAAACTGACTGAGATGGAACTTATCATAGCTCCAACTTAGTAAATATTTGCAGAACCCATTTCGATTATTTTGTCTAATTTCATGAAGCATGTACCCTATTATAAAACATTTTTTCATTTGTGATTCTTTCTTTTCTGTCCAGTGCCGTTTATTGACAAGTGCGAGTGGAATGACAAGGCCTGTTTAATAGCGTCCACTGTAAAAGCCGTACCGTACTTTGCCAAGGGCTTGCCTGAACTTGGAGTTGAACCGATGGACCCCTTGAAGGTTAAAGATCTCACTTTATCAGAGGGCGACCTGAAAGTTCAATTTAAGAACATGAAAGTGGTTGGTACCGGCCAGAGCAAGATATTAAATGTTGAGTAAGTACCGTTGAAGAAGACTTAAGTAATAATAAATAGTAGAAAGTAGAGAGACACAGAGAGAGAGAGAAGAGTAGAGTAAAATGTTGTATAGTAATAATTACCATTTATTAGCCAGATGTTAGTTTTATTGTGCATATCTTTTGTTGGCAATTATTTGTATGTCATGATTTGTGAGCATTGTTTGTTGAAGATAACGAACGTGTTTCCGATGCCGTTAGGCTGCTTTAAATATATTTTTACATGTTTTTGATTTTTCTATAAATATTTAAAAATGTATGTCTAATATGTTTTGTTATAAAAAATATAAACAAAACATTGTACACCGTTTTAAGGCATATCATATCTACGAGTATATCTACAACAGCTGTATACTTTTTCAGATAAATATTAGATCTAACTTTTCCTCTGTCTACAGGCGAGACATTTCGAAAAACCTATTAATAATCGAGATTGAGTGCCCAATTGAAGTACTCGGCGACTACGAAGCCTCTGGAAAACTGTTAGTTGCACCAATCGAGGGAAGCGGCCCATTCCAAGTGAAGTGTGGTAAGACAACATATTAATCGTATATATTAAATGACATTTAACATATTTGATACATAGTAAGCTACATCACCCTGTGACATTTAAGCTGCAACTTGCAAATAGCTTCTACTACTAGTACTGCTAGTTATTAGTAAGTTTTGAATAAAACTAAAGTAAAAAATCTGCTGAACACCTAAGTAGGCTGTAAACATAATTTTGCGAAAAGGAGCATGATAGACCCGACCGACACCCAGTGCAGTTGTGAAGCTCCTGATCAGACTATGGGCCATAATGCAATATCCCAACTGCACGTTACCTGCAGTCTTAACTCTCAAAGGGACAAGAAGAAGGCGACATCTTCGAAAATACAATTTTAAAGTATGTTTAAAAAATTACAGACCTAATCTACATCAAGGTTGAAGTTGATATTACACCAGTCATCGGCGCAGATGGCGTGAAGTACTGGACTGTCAACCAAGTCTCACATTCATACGATCCCAAAGAAAAAGCCACGTTCAAATTTGAGAATCTGTTCAATGGAGATCAAGAAAAAGGTAAGATTATAAAATACAAAAATATAAAGATTTACAGATTCCATTTCTATTATAGGTTGAGAACCCAGAACCAATATTATTTTGGTATTGTTGAAATTTTGATATGTCTTTTTACACACCGTTTAAAGAGCAATATGCAGGCAAGAAGTATGATAGCTGGAGAATAAAGTACCATAAGAACCTCATACTAAAAACACAATTGATAAAAATTTCGATCTTGCCTTTACATAGATCTAGCGGTTCTGGAAGCTGTTGGGGTAATATGTTTAGAGGACCTCATAGTTCATCATAAACCTCGTCGTACTGTCTATGAGCCACATGCTCAAAGGCTGGCTGAATACTTTATAAACCAAATTCTTTCTATTTACAGCTGGCCCTATCTTGGCGATCTTTAACGAAAGTTGGAGAGAAATAATGCTGTCTGTTGGCAAACCTATCGTGGATGAGGTGATCGATGAAATTGTCCGTCACTTCAAAACGTTATGCACTAAAGTACCTGCCAATCAGCTTGAAATATAAACA
This sequence comes from Hoplodrina ambigua, assembly GCA_949774945.1. Classification (NCBI taxonomy): domain Eukaryota; kingdom Metazoa; phylum Arthropoda; class Insecta; order Lepidoptera; family Noctuidae; genus Hoplodrina; species Hoplodrina ambigua. Next base: position 10,502,917 of record OX458973.1, read on the forward strand.
GCGAATATGATTCATTGATAATTTCAATTTGAAGTAGCTTTATATGAAATGTTTAAAAAAAAGTGTCATAATTTTATAAAATTACTTGTTATCAAATGTATACTCGTCTGTAATCATTGTCTGTAGACCGGTTCTCCCGAGTTAACAGTTTTAATAAAATATGAATCTTAATGTGTTTTTTTCTTTATTTCTACGCCAGAAGACTAATACAAACAGCCAGACCCGAAACAATACTTTAAGGCCATACAAATATTTGTTCCGTCAGGGAGTAGAACCTGAGACACGTAGCGCAACAGTCAATCCCTTAGCCACTGTGCCAACCATGCTGCCAATTTCTTTATTATTTATTCATATTTTAATCATTTCTCTTTATAAGTTCAGTAACTAAAAAATATCTATAAATATAAGCATTAAGTCCGCCTTTGTACTTTTTTGTTGCATAAAGTTTAAATAAATAATAAATAAATATAAAATAATAATGGTCCTTTTTAAAGAAGTTGTTATTTTTAATCATTAAATGTTATAGGAAAAACAAAATACATTCCTAAGGGGATTCGCACACTGCCCCGCGCTACGCTCCGGCGTACGTGGACGGAGACCCGCGCGCGGGTTTTCAGTGTTTATCATGTCAGACCACGCGTGTTTTCTATACAAACACAGATACGCTGCGTGATGCGGGGCAGTGTGCCAATCGCCTTGACTTAATAAATCTTATTTTAATACAACCACATAAAAACACACCTTTTAAGTTTTTATATCGTTTACTCTACATAGGTTATTTTTATTTTGGTTTGAAACAATTAATCAAAGACACGTCAAACTTTCTTACATTTATTTATAAACTTTTTTTAAAATTAAATCATAACTTAGTCTCCAAATCATTTATCCAGAATAAAATGTACATAAAAGGTATGAAAATTCAAAGTCAAAGTCAAAACATTTTTTTCAATTAGACCATTTACAGGCACTTTTGAATTGTCAAGGAGTCGGTCAGTTAGTCCGAAAGTTGAAGCTAGTTGCTCGTTTCAAAACGGAGGTAGACCTCTATGGAGAAGAATGAGCAAGAAACTACACGGCACTCTTTTAAATTAGGTTTTTACAAAATCCTGGTTACATAATTCTTGTTGATTATACATGTGATCACAACAAAGATGAATATAAAACCGTAGTAAAAAATAATAAAACTAAAGATGTAAGCCATAGCAGTTAAGAGATGACCAATCCCAACTGACAGCACCCGTTCACGAGCATGACGCATGGATCAGCACCACCCAGCTCAACCATCATGGAGGGAACCAAATGATCCAACACGCGCGCCACCATCAGCGAGACATTTGAGTGAGCATGACATGCTCTCAACTGCCATGCTCATTAGCAAAAGCATATAGTAACTCAGTAAATAAAATAAAACGCTCCATGGTACTCACACTTACAAAATTGAAATAAATGAAATTAAATTACACAATACTAACACTTTCAGTGTCCGTATACGTTAGATGACTGCTAAATGTAAAAAAAAAAGTAATCTTACTGATAACTGTACAAGTTATTCAGGTCGACAAAAAAGAGGGTAAGAAACATCATTCTCTTAAAAAACAATTCTAATTTGTGAGCCCGAGTAGCTGTGGAGCAAGACTAGCATTTAGCCAAGCATTTTTGTCCGTGATATAATCATCTAACTTATAATATGCTCGACTACATAGTGTGCGTTTTATGCAAGTTTTAAATGTTCTCTCTTTATTTGGAGAATATCGAGTGGTATTTTATTATAGCATTTTACACCGTACCCCATAAAAGAAGTGTGTACTTTTGCCAATCTGAAACTTGGTTGATTTAATTTGTCCTTATTTCTAGTATTAAAATTATGTCTATCACTATTTTTTTAAAATATATGAATATTTTTTCTAGCGTGCATGATGTTTTCATAAATATATTGACAAGGCACCGTCATGATGTTAATTGTTTTAAACAATTCCCTTAAAGATTCGCGTCTGCCAAGATTATAGATGGGTCTGACAGCCCTCTTTTGCAGGATAAAGATAGAATTTATATCTGCAGCACGTCCCCAGAGCAAAATACCAAACAAATTAAAACAGTTAGTTTAAACATGCAAAAACGTAGCTCTCGCGATTCTCAGATCTTAGACCATAGTTATGCGTTACTTTACAGAACTTTATCCTTATTTTAAAAATACTAACAAAATAAACAGAATACATGATGATAGGCATCTCAAAAAAAAACCAAAATGAATAGAATATTAAAACGTCAAAACCTAAGCAAGGTTTTGACGTTTTCAAAAAAGCTAACGTTAGCAAAAAATATCAGGACGCTACCCGTATGACGGCCAGTACTATATAATGAGCTGCTACTAGTGCATCATCAACAGTTTCATTCTTCCGACACAATAGAAGAAGTCAGTCAACAACAAAAATTCAAAATCATTAAATATGTTTAAATTCCAGTGTTTGTTTTTGAGTTTGTGCTACTTCGCCGTTGGCTCTTACGGCTCCGATAATTTGGGTAAGACATACGTACTTTCGCTTTTCAGATGAAAATTTAAGGGGTTTCCCCTTTAACAACGGACTTCAAAATTCTACTTACTTTTAGGAACCATCACAATCTAATCTCAATCTGTCCAAATATGCCTCTAATTTACAGTTTTTTGACATTGATTGTCGTTGGTATAAGATTAGTACTACATTTGAAGTAACAATAAAAAAATACGTAAATAAACAAGCTGTATTTTTAATTTACTGCACATCATTTAGGGGTTGGGAGTACTCATGAATACGAATTAATTCTATCATGAGACCAACCTAGCAATATTAAATGTAAGAAAAATCTTTTTGTAAGAAAAGAAGCTTTTTCTTGCATTTTGTTTATATTAAGTGCATTATTGTAGGAAACAACTGTTGTTGTTTTAGAAAAAGATAGGGAATGAGAAATCAGTGCCTGTGTATAAAAATAATTTATTACAAATACAGAAATTTAAGAAAATATTTTCAAAAACAAGCTTAAATTTAAAATTATTACAATAATGAGTATTGAACATTGTCTTGTCATCAGAACTAAAGGTGTATGCAAAATTTTAGCTCAATCGGATACCAACGAATATTCAAAAATAGTTTGCAAGTTTTGAAAGGACAACTTATTTACATACATTCATATGAAAAGTGTAACCTAAATAATAAAGCTTGTAATAAAAATGAGCGGAAAATACCTCATAATTATCATGATTTCTTAACTGACTAGAGATGGAACTTATCTTAGATTTACCTAAACCCAACGTACTTATAAAATATTTACAGAACTCATTTTAAATTATTTTATGTAATTTCATGAAGCCCCCATTATAAAATATTTTTTCATCTGTTATTCTTTTTTCTCTGTCCAGTGCCGTTTATTGACAAGTGCGAGTGGAATGACAAGGCCTGTTTAATAGCGTCTACTGTAAAAGCCGTACCGTACTTTGCCAAGGGCTTGCCTGAACTTGGAGTTGAACCGATGGACCCCTTGAAGGTTAAAGATGTCACTTTATCAGAGGGCGACCTAAAAGTCGAATTTAAGAATATGATAGTGGTTGGTGCCAGCAAGTGCAAGGTATTAAATGTTGAGTAAGTACCGTTCGAGGAGACTTGAGTAATAATAAATAGTAGAAAGTAGAGAGACACCCAGAGAGAGAGAGAAAGGAGAGTAAAGTGTAGGATAGCTGTAATAATTAACATAACAGCCAGCTGTTAGTTTTATTGTGCATATCTTTTGTTGGAAATCCTTAATAAATAAATAACCTTGTTCCTGATGCCGTTAGGCTGCTGGAAATGTCTTTATTTTTCTATAAATATTTTAAAATGTATCTAAAATGTTATGTAATTGAATAAAAGAAAAAAATAATAAAATAGGCTGGTACTAATAAGAAAAAAAAAACACTGTAGACTGTTTCAACGCGTTCACACCTACATTTACATCAGCTAAATACTTTTTCACATAAATATTAGATCTAACTTTTCTTCTGTCTACAGGCGAGACATTTCGAAAAATCTATTAATTATAGAGGCTGAGTGCCCAATTGAAGCACACGGCGACTACGAAGCTTCTGGAAAATTGTTAGTTGCACCAGTCGAAGGCAGCGGCCCATTCCAAGTGAAGTGTGGTAAGACAACATGGTTATTTGTACTTATGTAGACGATCTTCACATTAAAAGACAGTTAACATATTTTAGATACATATGAAGCAACATTACACTTACATTTTAAGCTAAAAGCATTAGAATTTTTTACTAGTACTGCTCATAATCGTTACATAATGTGTACTTTCACGATGACTCTAAATCGACTGCACACCCAAGTAGGTTGCTATAAATCTAATTTTGCGAAATGGGGCATGATATACCCCAGCGACACCCAGTGCAATTGTGGAGCTCCTGATCAGACTATGTGCCATGCTGCGATGTCCCACTGCACGTTCACCTGCACTCTTGAAGGCCCGTGCAACGCCTTTGTTGTAGCAATAAACTTGGTGACCTACTGGGCGAAAGCAATAGGAAAAGAAGAAGTCGATGTCTTTAAAAATACAACTCTAAAGTATGTTTAAAAAATTACAGACCTAATCTACATCAAGGCTGAAGTTGATCTTACACCAGTCACCGGCGCCGATGGCGTGAAGTACTGGAGTGTCAACCAAGTTACACATTCATACGATCCTAAAGAAAAAGCCACGTTCAATTTTGAGAATCTGTTCAATGGAGATCAAGAAAAAGGTGAGATTATAAAATAAAAATGTAAAGATTTACGGATTCCATTTTCATTATAGATTGGCCCCCAGAACCAATGTGATTTTGGTATTGTTGAAATTTTGATATGTGTCTTTTTATATCCTGTATACAGAGCAACATGCAGATAAGAAGTATGATAGCTGGTGAATAAAGTAGTTTTCTTTCTATATCGTGTGGGCAGTAAGGTCTCACGACCTCCACACACTAGTGTCAGACTTTCTAAATCGCCTCAAGGGCCTCTTACATGGGCTCAAGTACCTTACAGAAACATCATAGTAAAAACACAATTGGTCAAGAATTTCGACCTTTCCTTTATATAGATCTAGCGGTTCTCGAAGCTTATACTATTATTTAATAAGTTTGGAAGGAACACATAGAACATCAAAAACCTCGTCATACTGTCTATGAGCCAAAAGCCCAAAGGCTAGCTGGATAATTTATAAATCAAATTCTTTCTATTTACAGCTGGCCCTATCTTGGCGATCTTTAACGAAAGTTGGAGAGAATTAATGCTGTCTATTGGCAAACCTATCGTGGATGAGGTGATCGATGAAATTGTCATTCTCGTCAAAAAGTTTTGCGCTAAAGTACCTGCCGATCAGCTTGAAAAATAAACAGCGAATATGACTAAAATTACAATTGAAATAGTTGCCTTTGCTTAATTTGTTAAAAATAGTGTTTAAAATAGTGTCATAACTTCATAAAATTATGTGTTATCAAATGTAAATTCATTTGTAATCATTGTCTGTAGACCGGTTCTCTTGAGTTAACAGTTTAATACTTTTAATAAACAATATATGAATCTTTGTGTGTTTTTTGTTATTTTTGCTCAGGAAAAATCTTGTTGTTTTATTGTAATATAGAAAAGCAATGTAGAATTTTAATTTTCAATTCTTGTGGTCATCAGTTCTAAATAATTTTCACCTTTAATTGAATGAATGATAGCTTTATTTTCAAGAATATAAGACGTACATCAGGTGTTATAGAATTTGTTTGTTACACTATAATTAACCTAATAGTCTGCCAAATATTAAATCATAAATAAAATAATAACATAACATCAAATCACGCCTGTAAGGAAGCGCAGCAACTTAGATATGTTATGTAAATTTAAGAAACTTTGAGACCATTTTTTGTGGGTGTTGTATATGTATAAAGTCAATTTCATTGCAGTAACTGTCTTAGAATAAAAGATGACATTGTAATTAAGTATAGGCAAAAGTAATATTAGAGGATTTTGTCGAAATTATTGGTTTCCATTGTTCGCTGAAGGACATTTGGCTGATGCAATAAGTTGATGTAATAACGAGTGAGATTGCGTCAGCCAAACGGCGGGATAGGATTGGTGGAGCGACATTTTATTGTGTAGCTCTTGCCGCTACCTCCACCTACGTAGTAAAACTATATTAAGCGTGCGTAAGAGCCGCAGTCTAGTCTCGAAATTGTTGTCATCTTATTATGTTCTCATTATGTCCGTGTATGTGTTTATTATTGTGTGTTTTTCTTTCAATGTATCTGTATTTTGCTAATGTATGTTTGTGTTATGTGTTTAAGTTTGTTATGTGTTTAAATGTGTTTAAGTTTAATTATAGTGTAAAATCAGTGTTGTGTTTTTCTGCGTCCGATCAATCAACCCTTGCACCTGAAAATCCCTTACAATTTTGGTCCTTCGAGCCGGATCCGGGACGCAGACAAAATGAGCTCTAAAAGTACTGTAACTACGAGAAGCAAGTTGCGTCTAATGGAAGAGAAGCGCAATAGACAACGGGCATTGGAGGCAGATTCGGGAGTGCCGACAGATATGGCACCAGGCTCACCCTCAATTGCGCCTACGACAACGTCGGCACCAGCGCCTGTGATACCGCTGGCGGGAGGTCGTATCGTCGATCATCGATTGATGGCCACGCCAGTAGCATCGGATATACGACAGGGAGCGAGGTCCACATGCAGCCACGCCTCCACGAAGAGCGGCCGGAGAAGCGCCGAGTGTCTTCGACGGAGGGCCATGTACGAGGCTGAACGCGAGTTGTTGCGCCTGAGAGAGAATGTGGTGAAGAGGAAGCTAGAAGCCGATTTAGCCGAGATTGATGACGACGAACGAGACTCACACTCCGATGCAGAAGGAACAACGCGTCGTGTAGAAGAGTGGATAACTCATACGACGCCGGTAGCGCCTGACAGCGGGCCTACAAGAATAACCGGTGATCCGCCACCACCTGTTGTGTCAGTGTCTCAAGCAGTGAACCCTCGCGAAGGGATAGTGAATGTGCCGCCGCCCGAGCACGAACCCGCGCTCCAACCGCAAGGAGCGCCCGCGAACGAACAATCACGACAAAACGCGTATGTAATGCCGGTCAGAGCGTCGAGATTACCTGACTGGGAGAACCCGTTCGCGGAAGAAAAAGAAAATGAAAAAGGAAAGTACAGAGACAAGAAGATAGACCAACTCGCGGAGGCGATATCGAATCTAGCGCGGCCTAGACCGGTGCCTAGACAGGCATACGAGCTGCCCATGTTCAGCGGTAACCCGGCCGATTGGCTGTCATACAAGAACATGTATTTCGATACGACAGCAATGTATCAATTTAAACCACATGAAAATCTAGCAAGGCTGAAAACGTCGCTGCAGGGTGACGCAAAGTTTGCAGTAGAAGATCTATTACGAACATCGACAAGTCCAGGTGAGATAATTCAAACACTAGATAAAGAGTTTGGTCATCCTAACAAGATTCTAGAATGTGCTTTAGCCAAAGTGCGCGCCTTACCTAAGGCCACAGAAAGCGGTCGTGAACTCAGACGATTCGCAACGACGGTCAGGAACTGTGTGTCACTTCTAAGAACTATTCGCGCCCACGGGTTTATCAATAACCCTCAGCTAGCCAGTGAAATACTATACAAGTTAACGCCGTCACAACGTCTAAAGTACGGCGAGTTTACGTTGGGCATGGGAGCGAGCCAGGGTGTGGACATGCGAGTGTCGCCAAGTCTAGACGTGCTCGTAGAATTCCTAGACCACCTAGCTCAAGCCTCAGCGCAGTTTGACCAATTGGACCCAACCGTACTATATCCTGCGCAGCCTACCGCGGCGAAGAAGGGCCCACCGACCAGACCAGTTCAGCGTCTACACACTCATTCAGAGAAAACGCAAGCGACTCCATCTGAAGAACAATGTACGCTCTGCAAAGAAGAGCATAGACTGCCGAAGTGCGCACTATTTGCAAAGTTGAAAGTGAACGAACGCTGGGATCATGTAAAGAAAGAAAAATTATGTTTTAAGTGCATTGTGAAGAGACATAATAAGAAGTTTTGCCGGGCAAGTAAGTGCGCGTCATGTAGCTATGCGCACCACACTTTGTTGCACGCGCACAAAGATAGTGAAAGTGTGGCAAGTGTAAGTGAGTACACTGGGAAAGCGTTATTAAAAATATTACCAGTCAGTGTAAGTGTAAACGGTGTGAATAACGATTGTTACGCCCTACTGGATGACGGGGCCACCGTCTCGTTGTTAGATGACGCACTAGCCGGCGACGCGGCAGGTGTAAAGATGCCGCTAACTATTCAAAGTGCACGCGGTCAGTTAGTGTCGGACAATACATCGCGTCTAGTGAATGTGACAGTGCGTGGTCCAAACGGACAAGCACATGAAGTAAAGTGTCGCACTATAAAACGTCTAGATCTGCCCTCGCAGACAGTGCCTAGTGAAGTGATGTCGGAGCACGCCCATTTACGTGACTTGGGTTGCGTGGAAATGCGGGGCGCCAGGCCGCTGCTGTTGCTCGGCCAAGACAACTGGGAGCTACTCGCCAGCCGTGAGACTCGCCGAGGAAAGTCAGGTAAGCCGGTTGCCTCCTTGACCGATTTAGGGTGGGTTGTGCATGGACCCCTAGGCAGAAGTCAGGATTTAAATAATGAAACTGTGAGCTGTATGAAAGATCTAGATTTACATAATGAGATTAAACGTCAATTCCAATTAGAATCTATTGGAATCGTAGAAGTACCTAGGTCGCATAAAGAGATCGATAGGTCTAATGCTTTGTTAGAAGCTACTAGTCGTCAAACTGAAAATGGTGCGTGGGAAGTAGGATTGTTGTGGCGTCGGGACGACCCTCAGTTGCCCGATAACTATGATCACGCGCGTCGACGTCTAACGGGAATTATGCGTCGTCTCGATAAAGACCCCGCGTACGCTGAGGCCTATACGTCTCAGATTAATCGTTTGATTAGTGAAGGTTACGCTAGTAAGCTAGATAGTAGTGCTAAGTTTGAGGTTATCTGGTATTTACCTCACTTCGGTGTGAAGAACCCAAACAAGCCAAATAAATTAAGATTAGTTTTCGATGCTGCGGCTATTTGCCATGGCACTTCGTTAAATGATAACCTGCTGCCCGGGCCTGATTTGTTAAATTCGTTATTAGGAGTTTTGTTTAGGTTTAGGTTAGGACCGGTCGCGTTCACCGGAGATATCGCGGATATGTTCCTGCGCGTTAGGATTAGAGAGCAAGATCGAGGCGCTCAGTTGTTTTTGTGGAGTGATAAGGGTAGCCGGGACCCAAGTGTTTACGTGATGAACTCAATGATCTTCGGCGCCGTATCATCTCCTGCCTCGGCGATCTATATCCTCAATAAGAATGCTAATAAATTTAAAGATAAATATCCCGAGGCGGTAGAAGCCATTCATACGAAACATTATATGGATGATTATTTAGATAGTACATGGTCTGTTTCGCAGGCGAGTAAGTTAGTAGAGGAAGTGACACACGTCCACGCCAGCGGCGGGTTTAACATACGGGGGTGGGTCACTAACTCTCATGAGCTACGAGAGAAGCTCAAAGCAGAGATGCCAGAGAAGGTCTCACTAGAGTCAGGACAAAGTGCCGAACGCACTTTAGGCATGATTTGGTCACCGACCACAGACGAGCTTACGTTTGACTTGTCATTTAAACGCCTTCCAACAGATTTAAAAGAGGGGCGTAAAGTACCTACTAAAAGAGAGTATCTGAAATTTATAATGTCTATATTTGATCCATTAGGTTTCCTATATCCGTGTGTCATTCAGTCACGTATCATAATGAAGCGTATATGGCAAACCGGCATACAATGGGACGAACCATTGAAAGCGCCCGAAGCTAAATTATGGTTTAATTGGTTAGATAATTTAAAGTTGTTAAAGGACGTGCGCATACCTCGTTGGTACGGTTTGAAAGTTGACGACGTGGAACTTCACGTCTTCGGAGATGCTAGCGAGTCGGCTTACGCCGCCGTAGGATACATAACGGGGCGAGACAGTAACGGGGAACGCGTCACCTCCATTGTTATGGGAAAGGCCAAAGTAGCACCTTTAAAGTTAGTTTCGATACCTAGGCTAGAGCTTCAGGCCGCCGTGCTAGCCTGTCGTTTAGCAAATACAATAGAATCGGATTTGGGTATAAATATAAGTAAAAAGTTCCTATGGACAGATAGTAAAACAGTTCTTAGGTGGATAAACTCCGATGCGGTCGATCTCCAAAAGTTTGTATCGCATCGCTTAGCGGAAATAGATAGGAGGTCAAGGAGAGTAGACTGGCACTGGGTTCCTTCGGCGATGAACCCGGCGGACAAGGCCACTCGTATGGATTGGCCCAATGATAGTAACGAGTGGCTGTCGGGCCCCGCTTTTCTTCGTCTCCCTCAGGAGCAGTGGCCGGCGGACATCGACGGCGAGAGCGTCACAGAAGAGACGCAAGAGGCGGAGACAGTGCAGCGAGCACATGCGACGGCGACACGCGACCCGACTCTAAACTACGAGCGGCTGCCAACATGGACACGTGCCCGGTACGTAATGGCGCGAGTGTTAATTTTTGCAGATCGCTGTCGTAAACGACGTCAATCGTCTGAAATCACCGCGGTCGACCTGCGAGAGGCAGAGCGGCATCTGCTCAAGATAGCCCAGAGAGAGAGCTACGCAGCGGACATAGCAGCCTTAGAGAGAGGCCATCCACTGCCCAAGGATAGCAGCCTGAAGAGTTTAGACCCAATGCTGTTCGAAGATGGTCTGCTGAGGGTACGCGGCAGGCTGGGAGCCTGCGAGCACCTAAGGTTTGGTGAGCGTCATCCCATCATACTGGATGGTAAGCATGTGTTAACACGTAAGTTGATTTACAATTACCATGCGGCGACATTGCACGCCAATCACGAGACAGTAATAAACAGACTCCGTGAAAAATACTGGGTCACTAACCTGAGATCCACAGTTAAAACCATCGCTGCAAGCTGTCAGAGATGTAAGCTAGAAAAAGCCAAGCCCGTCACACCAAAGATGGGCGATCTACCGGCCGCCAGACTGCACATCGGCAGGCGAGCCTTCGTCCACTGCGGAGTGGACTACTTTGGTCCGATGGAGGTCGCCATCGGCCGACGAAGAGAGAAGAGGTGGGGCGTGTTATTCACATGCCTCGCCACCCGCGCGGTTCATCTTGAGCTGGCAGCGTCACTTAGCGCTGACTCAGCCATTTTAGCTCTGCGACGCCTCATCGCGCGTCGTGGGTGCCCGTCGGACATCTATTCCGACCGAGGCACCAACTTCATCGGGGCGCGCAACGAGTTGCGAGCAGCGCTTCGAGAACTTGACCATAACAAGGTTAAGAGCGAGGCGACGGGCCGCGGCATCGCGTGGCATTTCAACCCTCCGGCATCCCCACACATGGGCGGGTGCTGGGAGCGACTGGTGCGCTCGGTCAAGAGCGCCCTAAAGGCGACACTTCGAGAGCGCGCGCCTCGCGAGGAGGTACTTTACACCCTTCTCGCTGAGGCCGAGCTCGTCATCAACAGCAGACCGCTCACGTACGTGAGCAGCGACGTGGAGCAACCGGTGGTGCTGACTCCCAACCATCTCCTGCTCGGCACTGCCGCGGGAGATGCGCCGTGCACGCGCCGTCACGCAGTCGACGTGGACTCGCGGCGCCTGTGGCGGAAGGCGAACGCGCTAGCCGACCTCTTCTGGAGGCGATGGCTGCGCGAGTACCTGCCTGCTCTACAGCAGCGCAGCAAGTGGACAGACAACACTCCGAACGTTAAAATCAGTGACGTAGTGGTTATAGTGGACGAAAACAAACCGCGTAATCAGTGGACCCGCGGAATAGTTCAAAGTGTTTATCCCGGGTCAGACGGTATTATTCGTGTGGTAGATGTTAAGACAAATCATGGTGTTCTACGTCGGCCAGTTGTAAGAGTTGCTGTACTTCCTACAGACGGATCTGTAATCGGTTGAAGCCTCTTACGGGGGGTGGGATTGTAAGGAAGCGCAGCAACTTAGATATGTTATGTAAATTTAAGAAACTTTGAGACCATTTTTTGTGGGTGTTGTATATGTATAAAGTCAATTTCATTGCAGTAACTGTCTTAGAATAAAAGATGACATTGTAATTAAGTATAGGCAAAAGTAATATTAGAGGATTTTGTCGAAATTATTGGTTTCCATTGTTCGCTGAAGGACATTTGGCTGATGCAATAAGTTGATGTAATAACGAGTGAGATTGCGTCAGCCAAACGGCGGGATAGGATTGGTGGAGCGACATTTTATTGTGTAGCTCTTGCCGCTACCTCCACCTACGTAGTAAAACTATATTAAGCGTGCGTAAGAGCCGCAGTCTAGTCTCGAAATTGTTGTCATCTTATTATGTTCTCATTATGTCCGTGTATGTGTTTATTATTGTGTGTTTTTCTTTCAATGTATCTGTATTTTGCTAATGTATGTTTGTGTTATGTGTTTAAGTTTGTTATGTGTTTAAATGTGTTTAAGTTTAATTATAGTGTAAAATCAGTGTTGTGTTTTTCTGCGTCCGATCAATCAACCCTTGCACCTGAAAATCCCTTACAACGCCTGTAATCCCCGAAGGGTTAGGCAGAGGTGTAGGCCATTAGCACACTCACATATCGCCAGTTATGTTTAAGTCACAAGTAATAGGGGGCGAGCCTATTGCCATAAACCGGGCACAAATCCAGACTCCGAGGCTGCTACTGAGAAATTCCTGAAGGAAAACCCCAATAACACTTTTCCCGACATTTGAATAAAACAAGTAATCTTAAACTTTATTTATTGTTTCTCACTTATGTAATTAAAAACAGCCCATCCGTTTATAATTTTCGAGTAAAAATACTAACAAATCCATCTCATACAGATTCAACAAACACTATAACATTTAATTACCAGAAAAACATTAATTACCGAACATTTAAAACTGCACCACGAGTTTATTAATTAAGAATTTAATGAATAATAAAACGTATAACTAACCGAGCTGGGTGTATTAATTAAACAATTTTATAAGTAGCCAGTTATAAAATGTAGTATTTATTTATACGTCGAACACGGTAGGCGGTGGAGTCGCCATCAATTGCATCATTAATATTTTATCGTTAAATATATTTATGGTAATTTAATTGAGCCGTTCATTTAGGTAAAAGTGATTTACTAGCGAGAACATCTCAAGCGCATGCATATGTTTGTTAGTTTTGAAAGCAATACTTTAATATTAACAGTACACATTTTGTTTTAATAGATAACATTTTGTTTCTTTTTCGTTTATTTCTAAACTGTATTTTTGGCACACATAGATTATAGTATAGAATAGCACATAGGTTACTATTTGTCCTGAAAAAAGGAAACTTTGGCCAAGTGATGCCCAGGAAAAAGACAAATGGTAGGCATTAGGATTGACATCATAGATAAAGAAACAACTGCATTTTTTACATAAAACTCAGTGAAACTTAATAAAGGTAAAAAAAAACATACTTAATTTTCTGACTCTTTATTGATTGTCATTTAGATAAATGGCAATAAACGATTGAGTGTCTTAAAAAATCTGCTTCTGATTCCAGTATACTTATTACAAATTAGTAATAGAAATATTTAAGTTACAATATTAGTATCTTTTTAATATTTATTACATTGATGGGTAAAACTTGGCCAAACTAGGCGTTTCCCTTTGACGCGGACAAGGTCGCGGACAGAAGCTAGTTTGATATAATGTTATGCTGTGTATTTTTTTTTTTATTATAGTTGGGGTTTTTACAGAAACTTTTTTTAATCCTTTATCTATTACGAAGTTTACATCCGTCGCTGGTTTTTTCAAAATGTTTAATTTAGCGTATTTTTTTCATTGGTTGTTGCTGAGATGAGATTGTGACTAGACTTTAAAGTTTTTATTAAGTAGAATTAGCGTTCAGATGTCAAATAGCCGTGTTAATCATACAAGTGAGTTGGACAGAAGTTGAACTAAATTAAATCCCATAATTTCTGTGTCAATATTCAGGGTTGGTAGCTAAGTGGTCTAATAAGAGCGATGCCAGTGAAGGGTGACGTTCCACCGGACAAATGACGCTGCGAATAATGGAGTAGGTGTACAATGGTACACTTCTTGAATATTAAGTGACAACCCTGTGCAGTTTTAAACGAAGCAATTTTATTTTTCGTAGATTTCGGTAGATTTGTTTTTGTGTTTTTATTTAGCGGTGTTATCTTCAAGACAAGTAGGCTATATAAAACTTATATACAATCTGAACATATAAATAAAATTGAAGTGTCTGTTAGTAACCAGTATGTCAGACTAACAAACTTTAAATAATGCATATATGAAAAAAAAAATAGTATCGTGTAACCATTCATACATAATTTTGAATGGATACACGATACTAACATAAATATTTTTTTTCCGTCTATCTATATGTTGGCTAATCTCCGAATCGGTTAGATCGAATTTTGATGGGATGGCACGCGGACGAAATCGCAGGCATAAACTAAGTAGTTTATTAGATGCTTAGGTACAGCAGTGCTATTCTAAAAACATAAAAAAGAGGTAGAAGTGTGACCCGTTATTTTTAAGTCTCATGTAACAGGGCGAGCCTATCGTCATCAACCGGGAAAAAAATCTAGATAGCTTTTCTACACTATGATAAAAATAGCAGAACAAAAATACTTTTCTTTTTTAATAATGATCAGTAGTATAAAAATAAAACAAGCACATATAGATTCAGATTTTATTAATAGTATTCAACTCATGAAAACTGTTATACAGACAATGATTAAATAAGAGTTAACATTTGAAAACAAGATTTTATGAAGATATTTTGAAGTTATGACACTATTTTTAAACATTTCAAATAAAGCAAAGGTAACTATTTCAAATTGTATTTTTGGTGTTTATTTCTCAAGTTGATCGGCAGGTACTTTATCGCTGAACTTTTGGAGGTTACGGACAATTTCATCGATCACCTCATCCACGATGGGTTTGGCAATAGACAGCATTATGTCTCTCCAACTTTCGTTAAAGATCGCCAAGACAGGGGCAGCTGTAAATAGAAAGAATTTGGTTTATAAAGTATCCAGCCAGCCTTTGAGCATGTAGCTCATAGACAGTACGACGAGGTTTTTGATGCCCTATTAGGTCCCCTAATTACCTAACAGCTTCAAGAACCGCTAGATCTATGTAAAACCAAGGTCAAAATTATTATTAATTGTGTTTTTAGTATGAGGTTTCTAAGATACTTGTGCCCATGTCAGAGGACCTTGAGGGGACTCAGAAACTCTGACACTAGTGTGTGAGGGTCGTTAGACCTTACTGCCCATACGATAAAGAAAGAAAGGTAGGTACTTTATTCACCAGCTATCATACTTCTTGTCTGCTATTTCTCTATCTATATACGAGGTGTAAAAAGACACATATAAAAAATTTCAACAATACCAAAATCACATTGGTTCTGAATTCTCAATCTATAATAGCGCATTGACTGCGGGAAAACACACACGTTGTGTTTCGACTAAAAAACGCGAGTGCGGCGCACACACACCGTATGTGTTTTTCTATGGAGAACACACGAACATTGGTAGCTAGCCGCACTGGCGTTTGGCTTAGCGAATGTTCGCCCGCAGTCATCGGGATAGAAATGGAATCTGTAAATCTTTATAATTTTTATTTTATTTTATAATCTTACCCTTGTCTTGATCTCCATTGAACAGATTCTCAAAATGGAACGTGGTTTTTTCTTTAGGATCGTATGAGTGTGAAACTTTGTTGACACTCCAGTGCTTCACGCCGTCTGCGCCGATGACTGGTGCTAGATCAGCTTCAACCTTCATGTAGATTAGGTCTGTAATTTTTTAAACATACTTTAGAGTTATATTTTCAAAGATGTCGTTCTCTTCTTTTCCTATTGATATCGCCCAGTAGGTCACTAAGTTTATTGCTGCAACAAAGGCGTTGCACGGGCCTTCAAGAGTGCAGGTGATCGTGCAATTGGGACATTGCAGTATATGGCACATAGTCTGATCAGGAGTTCCACAATTACACTGGGTCTCGGTTCGGTCTATCATGCCCCATTTCGTCAAATTATATTTCTATAGCAGCCTACTTGGGTGTGCAGTCGATTTAGTGTCTTCGTGAAAGCACACGTTTGTATTTTGTTTTTATCATTTTTTATCTTCGCTTTAGTTTTATTCAAAAAGTTACTAATAACTAGCAGTATTTAACAAAAGCTAATTTCAACTTTCAGCTTGAAAAGTAACAGTGTAATGTAGCTTCATATGTATACAAAATATTTTATAGTCTTTTAATGCAAAGATCGTCTACCTAGGTACAAATTAACATGTTGTCTTACCACACTTCACTTGGAATGGGCCGCTTCCTTCGACCGGTGCAACTAACAGTTTTCCAGACGCTTCATAGTCGCCGAGTACTTCAATTGGGCACTCAACCTCAATTATTAATAGGTTTTTCGAAATGTCTCGCCTGTAGACAAAAAACAGTTAGATTTAAGATTTGTCTGAAAAAGTTTTCAGGTGATGTAGCAATACACGTAGATATCAAATGCGTTGAAACAGTCTACAACGTTTTGTTGGATATAGAAACTACATGAGTTATTATTTTTTCATTGATTCCATTACAATACTTATTAGATACATTTTTAAATCAAGAACATATTATATAGCTACCGCTGATCGGGGCTCCTGAAAAGGAATCTCCCAACAATACACGGCGTGTCAAGCATTGCCTGCTGTTTTCTGAATCGAGCCCTTGATACAACCACCTAACAAGAGCCTCATTAGGTGTTGGTCGAGGCTCTTGGCTCTCTAAAAGATAACATCATCACGCCTGTAATCTCCGAAGGGTTAGGCAGAGGTGTACCCATTAGTACACCCACATTTCGCCAGTTATGTTTTTAGTTCCATGTAATAGGGGGCGAGCCTATTGCCATCAACCGGGCACAAATCCAGACTCCGAGGCTGCTACTGAGAAATTCCTGATAGAAAAACCCAATAACACTTTGCCCGACCTGGGAATCGAACCCAAGACCTCATGCACAGCAGGACTAGACCAACGAGGCAGTATCTAAAAGATACGTACAATAAAGCTAACGGCTGGCTAATAAATTTTATTATTACTTAAGTCTCCTTGAAAGGTACTTACTCAACATTTAATATCTTGCTCTGGCCGGTACCAATAACTTTCATATTCTTAAATTCGACTTTCAGGTCGCCCTCTGATAAAGTGACATCTTTAACCTTCAAGGGGTCCATTGGTTCAACTCCAAGTTCTGGCAAGCCCTTGGCAAAGTACGGTACGGCTTTTACAGTGGACGCTATCAAACAGGCCTTGTCATTCCACTCGCACTTGTCAATAAACGGTACTGGATAGAGAAGAAAGAATTATAGATGAATAAAATGTTTTATAATGGGGTACCTGCTTCATGAAATTAGATAAAATAATTGAAATGATCTAAGGTTCCATCTCAGTCAGTTATGAAATCATGATTTTGTGCTATTTTTCGCTCATTTTTTGTAATAAATTATTTTTGTACATATTAATTTCTCATTCACTTTCTTTTTGCAAAACAAACAAACAGTGGTTCCCAATACACATAATATAATCAAAATGTAAGAAAAAAAAATACAAAAAGATTTCTTACATTCAATATTGCTGGGTTGGTCACATGATATAATTAATTCGTATTCATGAGTAGGTACTCCTACCCCCTGAATGTTTTGCAATATTTAAAAATTTAGTTTATATATAGAGTACTAGCTCCAAAAAGTTAGTAGAATTTTGAAGTCCGTTGAGAATAAAAGATTAGTTAAAAGGGAATCCCTTAAAAAAATTCTTCTGAAAAAGTGAAAGTAATGTCTTACCCAAATTGTTGGAGCCGTAAGAGCCAACGGCGAAGTAACACACACACAAGAACAAACACTGGAATTTAAACATATTGAATGATTTTTAAAATTTTGGAGTTACTTAATTGAACTCGCTTTTTCTATTGTGTTGGAAGAATGAAACTGATGATGATGTATAAGTAACAGCTCATTATATAGTACTGGCCGTCATACGGGCTGCGTCCTATAATTTTTTTTTGTATTAAAACCTACTAACCTTGCGTAGGTTTGTGACGTTTCAATATTCTATTTACTTATTATTATTTACTTTGTTATTTTGAGATGCCTATCATCATGCATTCTGTTTATTTTGTTAGTATATTTAAATCAATAAGGCTTAAGTTCCGTACAGTAACGACTAATTATGGTCCATGATCCGGGAGTAGCGAGACCTACGACATTGCATGGCTGAAATGTCGAGAATAGATAGAGTAATTTATAATTTAGAAGGTACGTGTACTTTCTAGTTTCAAGTATCAAGTACCTACATAAAGTCAAAGTCAAATTATTATTTTAATGAAACCATTAAAAGGCACTTTTGCTCGTCATTTACAAAAAAAAAGCTTTTAAAAAGAATTGAATCAATTGTTTTTTCAATTCTAATAAAATAAATCAAGAAAAATGTGCAAACAACTTCAAACATACTATTATTACAACAAAATTAAATGTTTTGACAATATCTGTATACAGGATCACTCGCATGGTATCTTACTTGTGGCAGGCCTGATGTCGGAGCTGCGGACAGAGGTCGGCCTCCTGAAGGCCGAAGTGGAGACAGTCCGGAAGGAGAACCTCCGGCTGAAGGCGGACCTGGCCGGGCTCCAAGGAGCCGGCCGTCGGGGGGCGCCTCAGGGGGAGACCGCTAGGCCAAGCCAGCTCGCGCCAGAGGAGAGCCCTCTCCTCAACCTGGTGCGGCAGGAGCTGGCCTCCTTCAACCAGAGGTTCTCGGTGCTGGAGAGCCGGGTTCTGCGCCCCCCACTTGCGGCGACCTCTTACGCCGCAGCTGCCGCCGCCGCAAAACCGGCAAAGACGTCAAAGGCGGCTCCGGGACCGGCCCCGGCGCGGCCAGTTCCGGCGGCATCGGTTTCAGCAAAGCCGGTTCTGGCCGGGCCGGCCCCGGCCCCGGCCAAGCCGGCGACAAAAGAGGGGAAAGGAGGCTTCGGCGGCAAACCCGTCGACCCGGCCTCCCTCGCCCCTGGTGCCCCGTGCAGCCAATGCCGGTTGGCAGGTGGCTGGGGAGGCGAGGAGGGCTGGCAAGGAGGCCAGATCTGCAAGGAGGAGGCGGCAGCGCAAAGAGCGCAGCGTCGCGGCGCGACTCCGCGCCCCGAAGACCGCGGCTGTAGTTATCACACTACAGCCAGACGCGGTAAAGAAGGGCGTGTCGTACCGCGACGTGCTCGCAAAGGCGAAGGAGGCGGTAAACCTCCAGGAGCTCGGGATCGCCGGAGGCCTCCGGCTGAGGGTCACCGCCACGGGCGCCCGGATGCTGGAGGTTCCCGGAGCGGCCAGTGGCCCCATCGCCGACGCTCTGGCTGAAAGGCTCAGGGCGTCTCTGGATGCGGAGGAGGCCCGAGTGTCCAGGCCCATCAAGTGCGCCGACATGCGCATAATGGGCCTGGACGACTCCGTAACGGAGGTCGACCTAAGGGCCGCCGTCGTCAGGACTGGAGAGTGCGCTGCCGACCAAGTCAAGGTCGGCGCCATCCGCCCTGACTTCGCGGGGCTTCGAACCGCTATGGTTAGTTGCCCCGTGTCGGCGGCCAAAAGGATAGCGGAGGGTCGAAGGCTCCTGGTGGGCTGGGTTTCGGCGCAGGTCAAACTGCTCGAGCCCAGACCCCTGAGGTGCTTCCGCTGCCAAGTGGGCAACCATGCGGCATGCGTTTGCACCTCGGAGGTGGACCGCAGCGACAAATGCTTCCGCTGCGGTCAGCCCGGTCATATGGCCGGCTCGTGCGACGCCGCGCCGCACTGCTTTGCATGTGCAGCTGCTGGCAAGCCGGCCGATCACCGGGCAGGGGGCAAGGCCTGCGCCCCACCCGCCAAGGCCAGGGGTAGAAGTAGGCCCTCCGCTGCCGCCGCCACTGCCGCCGCCGTCGCCGCCGCTAGGGCGATTCCGCCCTCGAGGAGGGCCCTGGAGGGGGATGTAATGCAGGGCTAGTCACGGCCCCATTGCGCCTCCTCCAGGCTAATATCAACCACTGCGCCGCCGCTCAGGATCTCTTGGTCCAGAGCATGGCGCAGTGGCTGATCAACATCGCGGTGGTCGCCGAGCCGTACTTTGTCCCACCCAGGGATGACTGGGTGGCGGACCTCGACGGCTCGGTGGTCATAATCGCGTCGGCCGCCGCCGGTACCCCGTCCCTCGAGAGCGTCAAGAGAGGACGGGGCTGTGTGGCAGCACGGTTCGGGGAGATCGCCGTGGTAGGCGTTTACTTCTCCCCGAACCGAACTCTCGCCGAGTTCCACGTCTCCCTTAGGGAGCTAGGAGTCGTCGTCGCCGGGTTCGGTTCCCTCCCTGTGTTGGTCCTCGGGGACTTCAATGCCAAGAACGTGGCTTGGGGTTCCCGGTACACGGACCATGCGCGGGGCAAGATGGTGGAGGACTGGGCTCTGGAGACAGGCCTGGTCATCCTGAACCGGGGTTCTGTCCCCACGTGTGTGCGGATGCGGGGCGAGTCGGTGGTGGACATCTCGTTCGCCAGCCCCGCTCTGTCGCCGCGTGTCGTTGACTGGCGCGTAGAGGAGGGGGTGGAGACATATTCCGACCACCGGTACATCCGGTTCGACGTCTCCGCCCAGATCCCAGATACGCCGGTCCGACAGACCCCGAGTGGTCCGCGATGGGCGCTGAAGCAGCTGGACCGGGAGCTCTTCCTGGAAGCCTCGATCGTGCAGGCCTGGGTGTCATCACCAGACAGGCCTGCCGACGTCAACGATGAGGCGGAATGGTTCCAGGAGGCCATGTCCGTGATCTGCGACATGGCAATGCCCCGGGCCCGGCCAGGAAGCGCCCGGCGTCAGGTGTACTGGTGGTCGCGCGAGATAACGGCACTACGCGAGGCGTGCGTTGATGCGCGACGCCTGTACGCCAGGCACCGCCGGTGCCGCATCCGACCTCCGAATGCGGCAGCCATTGAGGCGGAGCTGTACGAGGGGTACAGGGCGGCGAAGACCGCCCTCCGAGATGGGATGCTGCGGGCTAGGAATCTATCCCGCAGGGAGATGCTGGAGGCTCTGGACAGGGACCCATGGGGGCGCCCGTACAAATGGGTGCGGGACAAATTCCGCCCCTGGGCTCCCCCGTTGACGCAGAGTCTCCGGCCCCAACTCGTGGAGGGCGTCGTGAGCGCCCTGTTTCCTTCTCGGGGGGAACATACCCCCCCGCCCATGGCTCCGCCCCTGGCGGTGTCAGACGAAGACGCGGACCATAGCGACGGCGGCGACTACAATGCTCCGGAGGTGGCCGAGGTAGATCTGAGAGTGGCGGTACAACGGCTGAAGGCCAAGAATACCGCCCCGGGACCCGACGGCTTACCTGGGAAAGCCTGGGTCCTGGCCTCGGGGGCTCTCGGTCCTCGACTAGGGGGGCTCTTAAGCGCATGTTTAGAGAGGGGCCAGTTCCCGCTTCGTTGGAAGACGGGGAAACTGGTCCTCCTCAAGAAGCCGGGGCGCCCTGCGGACTCACCGTCCGCATACCGGCCCATCGTGCTGCTCGACGAGGTGGGCAAGCTCTTTGAAAGAGTAATTGCAAACCGCCTCGTCGGGCACCTGGGGAGATCCGGGCCGGACCTTGCGGAGAGCCAGTTCGGTTTCCGCAGGGGGCGCTCCACGGTGGACGCCATCATGCGCGTGAGGGCCCTCACGACGGGGGAAGCAGTATCCCGGGGCAGGGTCGTCTTGGCGGTGTCTCTCGACATCTCCAATGCCTTCAACACCCTGCCCTGGAGTTGCATCAGGGAGGCACTCCGGTATCACCGGATGCCGACCTACCTTCGTCGAGTTGTCGAGGACTATCTGACGGATAGGGCCGTCATCTACCCCGGCCAGCGGGGAGAGTGGAACCGGCGAGAGATGTCGTGCGGTGTCCCACAGGGATCGGTCCTGGGACCGCTTCTGTGGGACATCGGATACGACTGGGTGCTGCGCGCCGACCTCCCTGACGGCGTCAGCGTGGTCTGCTACGCTGACGACACGCTCGTCCTGGCACAGGGAGAGTCGCACCAGGCGGCGGCCGACCTAGCGACGCGAGGGGTTGCGACAGTCGTCGAAAGGATCCGGCAATTGGGACTCGAGGTGGCATTGCACAAATCCGAGGCCATGTGCTTCCATGGTCTTCGGAACGCGCCACCGTCGGGTTCCCAAATAACGGTGGGAGGGGTTCACATCGGCGTCGAGGCGACGATGAAGTATCTGGGTCTCGTCCTCGACAGCCGGTGGAGCTTCAAGGAGCATTTCCGACGTCTGGCTCCGCGATTGGACAGGGCTGGGGCTGCTTTTTGGCGGCTCCTGCCCAACCTCGGGGGACCAGGCGCCTCCTGCCGGAGGCTTTACGCCGGAGTCGTGCGGTCCATGGCCCTCTACGGGGCCCCTGTGTGGGCCCCTACCATCAGGCGGCGGCCACCAGCCAAGTTGGTGGCATGCCAGAGGGTCATGGCCATCCGGATGATCCGGGGATATCGCACGGTCTCCGGCGAAGCGGCAAGCCTCCTTGCCGGATTGCCGCCGTGGGATCTGGAGGCAACAGTCCTCCAGCGCGTCTACGAGTGGCGTGTGGACGCGCAGCGCCGGGGCGAAACCCCGCTGCCGCGGCAAATCGCGGCACTGCGGGGTGAGCTCCGGTGCGATCTCATGGCGGAATGGGAGATGCGACTGTCGCAACCCAAGTTCGGGCACGCCGCAATCGCGGCGATAAGACCCCTCTTTGAGGAGTGGCTGGAGAGGCGCTACGGCGTCCTCACCTACCGCCTGACGCAGGTCCTCACCGGACACGGTTGTTTCGGGAGGTTCCTGTGTCGGATAGGGCGGGAGGAAACGCCCGGGTGTCACCACTGTGTGGATCGCCCGGAGGACACGGTGGAGCATACGGTGCAGGACTGCCCCGCTTGGGCAGAGCACCGCCGTGTCCTCACGGAGGCGATAGGCGGCGGCGACCTCTCGCGTCCGGACCTGGTTCAGGCCATGCTCCGGGGCGAGAGGGAATGGGATGCAGTCACCTCCTTCTGCGAAGCTGTAATGCTAGCGAAGGAGGAGGCGGGCCGCGTGAGGGAGAGAACCACCTCACGCCCCAGCCGCCGCGGGAGACGCCCAGGGCGTCGGACGTCGCGAGGCGACATCCGGCCACCGTAGGCGCGGGCTTGCGGACGGCGAGTAATGGGTAGCTTGCCGTCCGATCAAGGACCAAGCCCGGGTCGACGGCGCGTTCTGTTCGCGCGCGCCTCAAAGAGCTGTCAGCACAGGGACGGGGCCCCCAACGGGGCCAACGCCTGCCGGGGTTGCGGGACGTCTTAACAGGATACCGTGGCCCCGGAACGTAAAGGGCAACAGAAGGAACAGGGTGGTTTTTTAGTCAGTAAAAGTCTGACAGTCCCTTCCGCCCCACCCAGGGCGGAAGGAGTCATTTGATGATTTTTACCACCTCAAAAAAAAAAAAAAAAAAAAAAAAAAAATGGTATCTTACTTATTTACGTTCAAGCGGCGGCTTGCTTTTAAATATCTAAGATTGAAACTAGCAAGAATGTACACCTTATTAAATCCATATTTCTCTACCAATTCTTAAAATGATACCCTAGCTGTAACGTAGGTCTAACGACTTTAGGATCTCGGACCATAGTTATGTGTTAATTTACGGAACTAAAATCTAATTGTTGTTACTGAGGTAGTACGCCATTTTATGCTCATGAATATGTATATAAAATTTTAATTACAGATATTACAAAAAAAAAAAGGTTTAATTCTCGAAGTTTTAAGCAATTATCTAAATTATTTTTGAAATAATAGTTTTCAGGATGTAACTAGAAATGCTCCGTTTATTAAGTCTTTAAAAAGAAGTTTCAGTTTGTCATTGAATTGCATAAAAACTAGCTAACCTCCTGATGTTTAGTGTATGCTAGAGCTTGTAAATAGTCCTGGGTGCGTTTCCCAGGTCGGCCAAAATGTTATTGGGTTTTTCGTTTTATCATCATGAATTTTTCAGTAGCATACATTTTAGTAGCTTAATTACTCAAGTCCTGCGTAATAAGACACAATTGATTTTCAATTGTTCTGACTTACAGCATACATAGGTTTGTTTCATGCGTTTATTGGAAAAGGTATCCTATGTGTGGTATACTTTAATTTTGATTTTAATAAACTGCTAACTCTTTGCTTACCCGGCCCGAAGCTCTGGATATCTTGCACGATAAGCCATGGACCATATTTGTAAATATCAAGTTTTCTTTGAAGTAAATAGTGTCATAAGTTAGTCATAAAATAGTTTAACCTTACCAATTTGATAAGGAAATAATAATCGTATAAGCAATAAAACTATTTCAATGTTAATGTTTTACCGCATTTATAAAAATACTAATTAACATTCCTAAGTACTGAGAAAATGTGTAATATAAAGGGTGTGAAAAGAAACTGGCCTCCATTGCGATCATTATTTTGTTGGCCCATACCTGTGAACCTTCTGGTAACGGAGATATATTAAACGTCAAACGTCATAATATTTTTTCCGAAAATTACTTTCGAATTTTTAATACTTGGGAGTATTTCAAATTCGAGACCTATATTGTTAAAAATACACCCGAAACCACAATACTTCCGGGGTTGCGGGACGTCTTAACGCCGGGGTTGCGGGACGTTTTAACAGGATACCGTGGCCTCGGAACGTAAAGGGCAACAGAAGGAACAGGGTGGTTTGTAACTCAGTAAAAGTCTGACAGTCCTTGGACAGGATTCATTTGATGATTTATACCACCTTAAAATTTGGGAATCGAAACCAGGACCCCACGCTCAGCAGCAAGCAGTTTCGTAGAGTGTGTGTGCAGTGTAGAGTGTACCTAGTGGGAATTTGTGATGTCTTTTTACACCCCATATACATAGGTACCCATTATCTTCCTGCCTTTATCTTATTTTCGTTAAACACCCCTCTCCCTCCCTCTAACCTGTCTGCACAGAGTTTACTTCTTTCAATTCTTCTGTATGTGCATCACTTTTTTCTTCATCAGTTTTTCTTTCTTCTTTCTTTCTTTCCTAGCTGTACCAACTTTCACATAATCCATACATCTTACTTACTATTTTGATGAGCATTTCCATAATCTGGGCTAGACAAAAGGTAGCAAGGATGCAGTAATAGTGAAGAGATTCATTGGTAAATAGTAGTGCAGACACTGGTTTGTCTAACAATGTACTCTGGTATGTACTCAACATTAAAACTTGCGGAATTCTATTTGTTCGCAAGCCTCCACGTTTGGCTTGGTGCCACGGTTGAACTAGATTGCACCTGTTATTTACTTTATCTTAACAATTAATTACTTTACTAACATTCGTGACTTCTCAATTTACTGGGCCGAAATTAAGTTCTTTGCTGGTTTTTTTCCTTTTGTCTTTTTGCTATAGATGGATAAGAAGGCGTTGTTGGTACGACCGAAAGGCTAATTTTCAAGTATAGGCTGTGTATTGAAATTAAGAAAAAAAAATGGCAGTCACGTTAACGTGTTAGTGACGCAGTCAATTCAGCATGTTAGTGACGCGATCCCGTAAGTATTGCCCCTACCAAAAATCGTTCCATGCTCCTAAAGAAGTTTTCACTGCATCGAAATGTAGGTTGAAGTTCTCTCCATCACGACACTCCTCGTTCACCTATTTAATTCCAAAAACCTCTTGAACACACACAAATAAACATCAACATTAAGTACCTAAGTCATACAACCAATCTAAAGCGTGTTACTACCACTTTTCCACATGAACAGAATTTCTCGCTACTAAACTAGACGTAATTTCCATACGCCAGGCATTTGCAGCCCAATCCAGAAATGTATCAGCAGGCTAGGCATAAAGTGTCTTGCATACATGTCGATTTCGGCCGTTACGGTCGTCACTCGACTCCATACCGCCGCACATAGACCGGCTGCACGTCGTATTTTGAACATTTACGGCTTGCGCAGCTCGTGTTCGTAGTACGAACGGTCGGTATGACTCAGTCTCGTTGCTAGTTACACTAAAATCGGGCTTGTAGGAGCATTGCGTCACTCTAGAATATTTACTGCTTGTCCGAAACGGAGCTTATTGTGCAAGGTTCTCTCGTTAGGTAGATGTGTGTTTCGTCTCGTGACTAGGTATTAACAGGATAATATACTTTATGACATCATAGATTAATTTTCTTAGGCTAATTCCATAGGTCCATTGATTCTGGGCGAATTGCATTTCCGGTGTTTCATGATGAGTTTATTGGCTAGATCATGAATACATTAGCTTATGTACAAATCGGAGTTCTAAGCACCTTTAGAAGCTACGAGGTACCAATGTATATTATAAAGATTGTGTGAGAAGAGCACTGTATCCCGTAAAAAAACGTTCTAAGCCTAGTCGCGATGTCATCTCAGCGTCAATGAATGTCCAAAAAAATTTTGATTGTGGGTAGCAAACATATAGTAAACTCATACAAACAACCAGATCCAGAATAACTAAGTTTTTGGTTTTCTCTTTATTTTTTTCAAGAGCCTTTTAATCTAACATGTCCATGACTCACCATAGTCTAAGCGAAGATAAGTACAGGAACAACTACCTGCCATATAAACATTTGTTCCGTGCAGGAATTGAACCAGCACCATGCAGCGCAACAGTCAATCGCTTGGCCGCTGCGCCAACCGTAGTTCATAAACCAGTCAAGCGTAATAATGACGGTAAACATCATTGTCATTTATTACGGCGGACTACATAAGACTATTGCGTGCGGCAGCGGTCTTTAGGGAGGCTTAAGTTGTGTCTGATAGAAGCCATTGTCGGCTCCCATGGATTAGTAGCGTAATTTGTGGCACTATTCTATGGAAAGCTTAAACGGATATAACATAGGTAAAGGCGTTTTAGAATCTTCCGACTGGATAAACAGACTTGAGATATTGTTATCACTGAGTGTTTTCTGTTTTGCGCGGAACCCCAATTATTTTCTGAAATAAAAGGTAGCATATATATAGCTGCACTTGTAAGTCCCATTAAGATTGGTCTAGCCAGTTCGGAGATTAGCCACGTCAAACAGACACTCTGATAAATATTTAAAAAAATGTTTTTTTTGTGTAGGTACCTTATGCATTCATATTTATTTTGTAATAATTTATTATTTAGATATTACAAACGGACATTTTAATTTAAATTAATTGTATAGATGAATTTAATATTAACTTGTGAATATAAAATGGAAGTTCCAACAAATTGTTATGTTATGTAAGTAATGAAATATTATTATTCAGAGTCATTGGCCGTGAAATATAATTATCAATTATTGTTAGTATCTAGTCGTTATTTTTTGTAGCATTCTGTAAAAATTTTGTGGTCGACGACCTTTTATAAAACTTCTGAATAATTATAGAAAATCAATGACAAAATTCTGAGTAGGTATGACGTACTTGTTGAACATTCTAGAATGACTAATGTGGTTCTGATATCCCCTCTGAAATAAGTTAAACAAAAACACAAAGTTGGTTGTTCAACTGTATACATGTCATGTTGAGAAATTACTTGCGAACATTAAATTATTAATAATACTTAAAATAATTACATACATACATAAACTCACGCCTTTTTCCCATCGGGGTAGGCAGAAGCCACAGAACGCCACCTGCTACGATCCTTACATACTCCTTTCGCCTCATCTACGCTCATACATCTCGTCACACAAGCACACCGGTTACGAGTATTGCGCACCTGACCTTTCTGAAGAACCTCACCAATAAGGTCAGTAAAAAAGAAGAAAATAAGTAAGTTTGTATTTAATATTTTGACGATTATAAATGCGAAACTTTGGATTGATATTTGTTACTTAATCACGCCAGAAAGGCTTAACGGATTTGAATGACATTTGGCACAGAGATAAATTGTACTCTAGAATAGCACATAGGCTACTTTTTATCCCGGAAAAATATACCGTCCCCTTGGGATAATATATAGACTTTGTTGCAGACGAAGTCGTGGGCTAGTTAAATATCTTAGAGGTAAGTATGTTCAAACAATTTTACCCCAATCAAAGTTAGATGCTGCAAAATAGGTTTTGTGAATACTTACTACTTTATTTATTAAGATTTCCATTTTAATTTTAGACCTAAGTATTTGTTTATTTTAGTTTGAATAAAGCATGATGGGTTTTACGTAGGTATCTAAAACGATAAAACCCCAGTTAATGAAATGAAGATTATAAAAAAAATATGTTATTACTAAATGCACACTCTCAGCGTTATGTTTTATGCTCCGCTGCCGTAAGTCATCGCATGATGTTATTTAGCCTATAGCCTCATGAATGTGGCTATCTTAAAAAAAACTAAATGACGTTAGTCTGGCGACAGTGGGGTCTCAGTTCATCATCATCTGCCTAGCCAGCTCCAGTCGGCTTCCAGTCTAGCCGGATGCAGCTGGGTACCAGTATTTTACAAGGAGCGACTGCCTATCTGACCTCCTCAGTTAATAATACAAATAATTTATTTATTGTACTAAAATATATTTTTTAATTATGACGTGTACACTCATTAATACATTTGTAATATTAGGCAATTTCCAATTGCTCTGCAGGTACTGCTTTGAACATTTTGTCGATGACATGCGCTATGCCCAAGATTCCTTCTTTCATGAGGGGCTTTCCTACATCCAGTATTAACTCCTTCCAGCCTTCACTTATGACTTGCTCGATCGGCTCAGCTGTGAAGAAGAAGAATAAAGTTTTAATAGATCAAGTCAAAATGATCATCATCATCTGCCTAGCCTTTTCCCAATCATTGTTGGGATCGGCTTTCAGTCCAACCGGATGCAGCTTCTGACCTCCACAACCGGGTAATACTGGTACGACTGGTTGTCAGACTTTTGGGCTTCTGACAAAAATGGTAAAAGATTTAAAAAAAGATTTAGAATAGCTAAATCTTTTGCTAAGTATTTAAATATAGGTATATACCTAGTTAATATATTTGATGGAAAATGATTAAAGCTTAGGTGTTGAAGGTGATAATTTTACAATTATACAGAAACGCATAAATTTTGCCATTAAATCTAGATTTAGAGCTTCAAGTAGCTTTCAGGGAGTATATTAATTATAGCTATTAACGCTTGACTTCCGTAATTAAACTTAGATTTCAATTAACACTGCTCAGTATTGAACTACGATGAGTATAATTTATGGCTTTATAAAATAAAAACCGAACTACTAACCCGATTATGATGATTTTATTATGAAACCAATCCAAAAGCATATCCTTTCAATTTATAAGTGACGGAGTTCTGAGGTAAAGACAAAAAAAAATACAATCGAAATGATAAGCTCAGACATTAGAGGAATAAAAGTATTGTTAAATATTTTTAGAGTACAATTTTGTTAATGTTAATTAATAATCGTTTTGAAAATTCATTATTTTCCTTTAAAAGTTTTTTATACTGGTACATTATCGAAATATAAATTATGATGTACCAATTTAATTTTATTATCTTTTAACTACTTAAGAGTTTCCTTATTAATAATGGTTTGAAATATAAATAAAACATTAAAATGTATTTTTGGATCAAAGGGTGCGATTTTGATGACACTTAGTGTGTATAAAGCTATACAGAGTGTTAGTGTAAACACCGTTATCCTTGAAAGCAGTGGTTTGGTTTCACTAATAGAACGTAAATTCAATTTTTTTAAAGTAAAATCTCTATTTTTCCTCAAAATATTTCACCCTATATTACAATGATGTAATAGTTAAAACTTATGTAGGTAGTTATAACGGACGGCCAGTGCAGCAGGTCAACGCCCTTTGCAGTGATTACGTAACTCGGGCGCAGAGTATCCATGAATTTACGGACGGTGTCGGACAGTTATTTTTTAATTTTTGAAAGAAAACTTTGTTTATTTATTTTTAAATTCAGATAAACATTTTTTATAATAAATCAAGTACCTATGGTTTTAGTTTCAACGGTGTTTACACTAACAGTCTGTATTTAAAACGCGTAATTGAGCCCTTACTGCTGCATATAGGGGCGCGGGAATAGGACTAGAACGGGGAACGGGAGAGGTTCAGGCGGCTAGCGCTGATTCATAAGGGTGGATACGCGTAGCGTAATACACAAGAGGTGAAATGTGCAATGGACAGTTTTTAAGATATGTGACGTCACAATGGTGCATATTATTTATTCCACACAGGCTAGGTTGACCTAGCCTGTGTGGAATAAATAATATGCACCATTGTTAAGCGGTTTAGCCTTAGGCAACTTATCCTGAACGATCTGAAGGATATAGTACCTAGAAGAAAGAGACATCATTAAAAATATACTTTACCTTTTGTTCTATCACCGTGGAATAAGTTCTCAAACTTGATTTCAAACTTAGTAAGAGGTTCATATGTGTAATCGAAGCTGCCAACTTTGTAATGCTTTTTGCCTTCTTTGTCGTTAAAAGTCTTTAGCTTCAGATCTACTGTTGCACGTAATCGACCTGTTTGAAGAAAATCATTGCTTTAGAGCACGACAAACAACTAAATTTTCCATGATGCCACAGTCACAAAAATTACATTTAAGCTTGGTTAAAGTTTTGGGAATATACGAGTAGATAGGAGTGACTGGTAAATGTAACTGGCAAAATGTGGGTGTACTAATGGGTAGACCTCTGCCTAATTCTTCCGGGATTACAGGCGTCATGATATGTTATGTGGTAATACTGACCATATGACTGACTTTGTGTGATGAGCATGATTGTTAGTTCTGTGTCTGGGTGTGATTTATCTTTAATATGTATGTATTTATAAATTATATAAGTATGTATATCAGTTGTCTGGTTACCATAACACAAGCTCTGTTTAGCTTGGGATCAGATAGCCGTGTGTGAGTTGTCCCAAGATATTTATTTATTTATTTTATTTATATAGCACATGATTTTACAAACAACTTTCTCAAAGTAACATTTTTTTTAACGGACAGCTGATGTCGCAAAGGCTTTAGCACGCGCGCGCCTTCCATACGGTTCATAATTGAACGACAAAAAAATAATGCATGGTAAAAGTTGAATAGTTTTGTTTGTAAAAGGATAACTAAATTAAATTACAACTGGTGGTGTTATATTTATTAGTCAATATTTTAGTTTGTCCGATTGAATGCCATCAATCTGTCCAAATAAAATATTGAGTTTTGTAAAACAAATTTTAAATCGCTTTGTACAATAAAAGTTTCTTTGGGAAAGTTGATTATTATGACTACAATCATTTTCGCATTTGTCAATATTACCACATAACATAACATCACTCCTGTAATCCCCAAAGGCTAGGTAGAGGTGTACCTATTAGTACACCCACATTTCGCCAGTTACGTTTAAGTCCCATGTAATAGGGGGCGAGTCTATTGCCATTAACAAGGCACAAATCCAGACTCCGAGGCTGGTACTAAGAAATTCCTGATGGAAAAATCGAATAATACTTTGCCCGACCTGAAAATCGAACCGAAGGAAAACGAGGCAGTTAGACTATTACCAGTCACCGTATATAGAGGAATATGTAGAATATAAAAAACTTATCACAATTAAATGTCATACGTACCACCACCGATGTAAAATTTACCGTCCCCTTCAACATCTAAAAAGAAAATTCTTCCCCCTATTGTGTAGTCTCCCTTAAAAATAATAGGACAGTTCACTGTGATGCTTGCCGTTGATTTAACAGGATCTCGCCTGTCAATAATAAAACATTAATTAATTCATCATCATCTGCCTAGCCTTTTCCCAACTATGTTGGGGTCGGCTTCCAGTCTAACCGGATGCAGCTGAATACCAGTATTTTACATGGAGCGACTGCTTAACTGACCTCCACAACCCAGTAACTGGGTAATTCGATACCCCTAGGTTAAACTGGTTGTCAGACTTCCAAGCTTCTGACGACTCGTAACGACTGTCAAAGATCCACGTATGACAGCCGGGACCAACAGCTTAACGTGCTTTTCGAGGCACGGAATAATGTCGGTAATGTCTAAGATAAACTTTAGAAAGTACATAGAATTGGAAAAGTTACATTGGTACTTGCCCGGATTCGAACCCATAACCTCATGCATGAGAGGCGGGCGCCTTAACCGATAGGCCACTACGACATTTCGACATTTATTAATTAATATTCGATTAAATAATTACATCAGTAAAGTTAAATTTACTGACAGTATCTATTCATTTGACAGCTGCAGCGAGCACGGCTGAATGAGCCAGAACTTTGGTCAAATAAATATTTTTGATTGTTTTGTATTAATTTCATAATTTGCATTTACAGTGTGGATTGTAATTTATTAGTAATATTAATTTATTTTATGAACGTAGGCATTTATTATTAATAAATTACTTATTACTTTCGCATTTATCTACACTAATATTATAAAGAGGAAAATATTGTATTTTTGTTTGTTTGTAATGGATAAACTCAAACACTACTGGACCGATTTAAAAAAATCTTTTACTATTAGAAAGCTACATTATCGGCGTATAATATAGGCTATATTTTATTTTATTTTTGCGCGGACGAAGTCGCTGCCAAAAGCTAGTAATTAATAATTAATAAATGCTAAAGTTTCGATGAGTGATGTCCGATTTTGATGACAGTTATTATGTTATTAGTTTGAAACCTAAGAAAGGATATAGGCTACTTTTTATTGCGCAACTTCGTCACGAGATAAACGCGGACGAATTCGCGGGTAAAAGCTAGTCTTGCATAAATTGTTAATTGTTAATGGCACGCTGATATAGACAGGTACTGTAGAGAGTATGACGTGTAGTCGAGCCTTATACAACCTTATTAAAAAAAAAATGAATCTATGAAAAACGCTGTTTAAAATAAGAATGACTTGAAATTTTGTCTCGAGGCTGACACGAGTCAGATTAAAATATTAACTCAAAACTCAAAACATTTATTTCAATTAGACCATTTACAGGCACTTTTGAATTGTCAAAGAGTCGGTTAGTTAGTCCGAAAGACTGGCTCGTTCCAAAACGGAGTTCTAAAACGTATAATATAATATTTTGAGACAATAAAATTGATTAAAATATGCAATCATAATCTAAAAGTGAATTATTAGTACCATGTGTTATGTTATTTATTTATTAAAGTACACCAACAGCGTATGCATAAAGCATTGAAGTAAAAGTACAATGTACTTGTTACAAAGTATTATGAGTCAAAGTTTTATGTTATGTTAAAATACTACGGAAAGCGAAGTAAGTACTGTTGTATCTCGGGAGGTTTAAACTGCCGGATTGAAACACACTTTTTATTATTTCCAACGATTAAGATGTTTTTGAGATTGATTATCGCTGAGATAAGATTGTGACTAGGTGTTAAACGTTTTTAATTACTAATAGAATCGGCCTTTGTCTGAGCGTTAGTGGGAAACTTAAAACTATTCTCTAAAAAATAAAAACGATGCCCTATTAAAATATAAAATCACATTCACTAACCCGGTACAGACTATTAGCTATAATTACGACGCTACGTGTTTAGCTGTTTAATTTAGACTTTTATTATATCATCATCATCTGCCTAGCCTTTTCCCAACTATGTTGGGGTCGGCTTCCAGTCTAACCGGATGCAGCTGAATACCAGTATTTTACATGGAGCGACTGCCTATCTGACCTCCACAACCCAGTAACTGGGTAATATGGTACCCCTAGGTAAGACTGGCTGTCAGACTTTCGGGCTTCTGACAACCCGTAACGACTGTCAAAGATCCACGTATGACAGCCGGGACCAACGGCTTAACGTGCTTTCCGAGGCACGGAGGAGTCTCGGTGTGTAAAGATGGTCACCCATCCACGGACCAACCCCGGCAAGCGTAGCTTAACCTGACAGATCGACCCGTGCGGCTGTTATTACTTAGCCACGAGCTCCTCTAAAAAAAACTTTTATTATATGTATTAGTTTATTTTTATAAGATGATTTTGTGTATTTTTTTTATGGGCCACAGTTGCCTGATAATAAAATGATTTATTTATTGTTTATCATAATTATATGTAATATATGTTCGGCGTGGGAATAAAGGTAACTTAAAAAATAAAAGCATAAACTCACGTTATCGACTCAAATACGCATTCGCTAAGCTTTTCGACTTCCGCGTTCCTGAAGGCCACTTTAAGTTCTCCTGTGTCAGCCCTTGTGTCTTTTATACGCAACGGCTGCAAGGGTGGTAAGCCAAGCTCGGGCACACCACGTGCAAGGTATGGTAAGGCAAGTTCTGCAGACTTCTTCATACATGGCGAGTCTGTTGGTGTGCATCGTTCTATCCAAGGTACTGAAACGAAAATAACACATAACATAACAACATGACATCAGCGTACCTTTCATACAGACACCACATTTCGTCAGTTATATTTAAGTACCATGTAATAGGGGGTAAGCCTATTGTCATCAACCGGGCACAAATCCAGACTCCGAGGCTGCTGAGAAATTCCTGATGGAAAAATCCAATAATACTTTGCCCGATCTGGTAATCGAACCCAAGAGTTCATGCTCAGCAGTTGCGCTTTGTGACTACTAGACCGACGAGGCAGATGAAAATTAACATTCTTTAAAATAAAAAAGGTTCTGTACCATCGTATAATATCTGACACTTTTCTTGTACCTATGCTTCAAATTTTTAACTTTAATTTTTTGTCGTAATGAAAGTTTGAAGTGTCTTCTTAATACGGCTTAGAAATATATTGCCCAGTGACAGACGGACGGACAGACATACAGCGGAGTCTTAGTAATAGGATCCGGATTAAAATACGGGACTATAAAAATTTAAAGTTTGCCCAGTATGCCAACGTTCGACTTGTATGGATTTTCGAATTGGAAATAACACAAAACAAGCACAATTCATTGATATTTTATATATTTTTTTAATAATGTATGAATTTATTATTAAAAAATTAATAAATGTATCTATTATAAATAATACATAATTATAATAGTAACTTTTATTTATTAATGTTAATTATTAACATTATTAATTAATTATAAATACCGAATTTGTGAATTGACTAATAAATGAACTAATTGATTAAGTGACTAAATAACTCATATTAATAAGTTAATTGGTCACTTAATTGATTAATTAACTCATTAATGTATTGATAAATTAATTATTATTTTTACTTATTTATTTTCTCTCTATCTTACATCTATCATTTGAATTATTTAAATAGTGGAACAAGTATTTTCAATTGAAAATTGGATCAAATTGGTACCGGTCCACTTTCCAAAGTTAATAAAATCATTTATAAATGGACATACAAAAATGTAATCCAACAACAAACGCACACACATAGATATAGTGTTCTAGCTTAAGAGGATATATTTTGTTAAGGATTTATACCGTTTAAGTTTTCCCGTGGGATAATTTAGAGCTTTTGGCTTAATTCTAAGCAGACAAATCCGCGGGCGACACGCTTGTTACGCTTTCACGACTAAACCACTACACCGATTTTAATAAAATTTGAAACGGGGTAAGTTTAAGCCCCAAGGAAGGACATAGGCTACATTTTATGCCGACATTTACGTGGACAAAGTCGCGGGCATAAGCCAGTAATTAAAAAATAAATAAAAAATAAAAATATTTGGGACAGCTCACACACCGCTATCTGATCCCAAGCTAAGCAGAGCTTGTGTTATGGTAACCAGACAACTGATATACATACTTATATAATTTATAAATACATACATATTACAGATAAATCACACCCAGATACAGAACTAACAATCATGCTCATCACACAAAGTTTGTCCTGGGTGGGAATCGAACCCACGTCCTCCGGCTTAGCAATCAGGGCCGCTAACCAATAGACCAACAGGCCCGTCAAAAAAAAAATTGTATAAGTCCCTTACCAAGAGTAGCTGTTGAGCTTGCTACAAAGTAAGCAATCCACAAAATTAAACACTTGGCCATTATGGGAGACACAATCATACGGTACATAAAAATCGGACCACTGGACTATTTTGCATAACCAACACGTTTTATATAGCTTTGCAAGCCAAGGTTGACAATTTTCTTTGAAAAAAAAAAAAACTTGCTTAGAGACTTGATTCGTTGAATAAAAGTCTCTTGTCCCAAAGTTTCAATTTGCATAATTATTATTAGTTGATTTGAAACGATATATCCTTTTAACTACCTGATGATGATTTTGTTTTGTATTCAATCAAATCAGCACTTTTTTTGCACATAAACAAGGTAGGTTTTTCAAAATATGTGGGCAGATATGTTATGTCCTGTCATTGAGTGACGTACAAAAAAATAAGTATACAGTACATCAAGTACAAAAGGTTTATTGAACCTGGTTGGCCATTAGGTATAGTCCTTTTTTTATATAGGGGGTAAAAAAACGCTTAATGGAGCCGAAACGTTCTTGTTTTAATAATATTACGCATGTTATCCCCGAAGGGTTAGGCAGATGGACTCATTAGTACACCCACATTTCGTCAGTTATGTTTAAGTTCCATGTGCGAGCGAGCCTATTGCCAAAAACCGGGCACAAATCCAGTCTTACAATAACACTTTGACCGACCAGGGAATCGAACTCAAGACCTCAAGCTTAGCAGTCTCGCTTTGCGACCACTAGACTAAGGCAGTTACATGTTCTTTCTTCTAATTATTGTGATCATTTTATTCCGGACTTGTTTTCGCAAAAAAAGGTAGGTAAATATATCTACCTTTTTTTTGCGAAAACAAGTTTTAAATTTTCTAATTAAACTTTAAATAACCCCACGACCCGTGTACTATAATTTTAGTGCATTATATTGCGTGGCAACATAAACAGAGATTATTCACACAAAAAAAAATGTTTTAAAGCAATATTTTTTGCTCAATATTGCTTATGGCTATTTAAAGTGTGTTTTTTATAACCCGTAAATAATAGTTAAAGTAGCTTCTGCTCGCGACTTGGACCCTGTTTCATCCCCTAAGGGGGTGAATTTGGAAAATCCTTTCTAAGCTCACGTCTACTAACTATAAACTACCTCGCTGGTTTTTATCTTTATAAGTCAAGCGATATCTGTCACACCTAGTCACAATAGGTGTGACAGATAGCCCTCTGTGCAGAGGATGCATGGAGGCGGAAGAAACACCACAGCACGTGCTCTTGGAGTACAGAAGTGTGGCGGATCAATGGGCACGGACTCTCCAATCGCCGGCCGGTATTGCTTCACTCATCTAAGAGCAAACGTGCAAGTGCGGAGTAGGTAAACGTAACGTACATTCAATCGACTTTGTAAAGTGGAAATACCCGTTTTGGCTATAATATTTATATAATATAATATTATTAGTTATACAATTTTATTCGTATTAATGGACGGTACTCGTTGTAATCCAATAATTGTTTACGCTGTAAATAGTTAAAGTAATATCTATTCATAAACTTAGGTTAGTGTAACAATTTCTTACAGGCTAGCACCGCATGCCCCATAAACATCCGGGGTTGCGGGACGTCTTAACAGGATACCGTGGCCCCGGAACGTAAAGGGCAACAGTAGGAACAGGGTAGTTTATTAGTCAGTTAAAGTCTGACAGTCCCTTGATAAGTGTGTCCCTGAGTCATTTGATAATTTTTACCACATCAAAAAAAAAAATGCCCCATAAACATATTCGGTGTGCTACAACCACTAAATTATTAGAAGAATATCTAAAAACTAAATATCGAAATCGGCGCGAATTGAATACTTTTACAAATATTTAGTATTTCTTTCATCGAGCTCCCCGAAATGTAATAAATATGTAATATAATTTTAAATATACTTTACGACCTATTCTCATAACAAGTATACATAAAAAATTCTTAGAAATCGAGTCGTTTCGGAGGAGTGCGACCGCAAACACCGTGACACCAGCTTTATACTTAGAAAATGTTATTATAGAATATGATTAAAAAAAACAATTGCTAATGGAGAGGCAACATATTATATGAGACAACACTAGTTGCTAAGTACCACCTGAAACTGAATTTCATATTAATGACACGGTGCCTTGTTTAGATGCTCGCCGAGCCTAGACGAATAGGCATGAAAAGCCTGTGAAAATAAGCATTCGCTACTGGCCAAAAATATTCGCTTGATTTCAACTTATTCGTTGAAATATTCATGATATTCAACGAATGTATCATCGTTCTGCTAGGCGACTATGAACATCAAGTAACGAATATTGTCCGTGCAAGTTTTTTTACATGTTCGCTCTCACGATTGTTCGTTTGTTGTTAGCGTGAATGTGAACGAGGCATTTTTGAAAGAACATGCTCTTTTAATATTGAAATTCGTCTATTCAAATTAGAAGGCTAATTCAATATAATCCAGCAATTTGCATACATATCACTTCGTTAATAAAAGCATGTGTTTTAGTCTAGTTTTCTAATTAAAATGTGGTCGCGTGTCTAAATTTCCTGGTTTTAAAAATATTTATTAGTGTTTCTTGTTTACCATATTTTGGAATTTCAATGACGAATGCGGTCCAAAAATACTCTCAAAAATTTGAATCACTGATATAAATACATATTGTTTGAAGCGGATATAGAAATTATGGTTTATAAAATAAATAAAATAAAAATAGCCTTTATATTTTATTATTTTTATAAACCATAATTTTGTTTGTTTTCTCTTTTTAGTGCTTATGTGTTAATTTTTAAAATCTACACAAAAAGCCCTTCCAAACAATACCTCACACAATATGTTTAAATTTGGAAAGTGGTAGGAGTTAGAAGGAATAGGGGTTGACGTACCCCCTCCCCCTCTTCCTTCAGTCAGTCATCGACTACACGTATAAACAAAGCAATTTTACTTATTACGACAGTTCTGCTGTGACCCTATGAGGAGTTCCGTTCCATATCTCCGAAGTTCATCATCAGATCATGACAATATTTGTATGGGACAAATTCGAAAGCATACTCTTTAAAACAAAAAAGAAATCATTGAAATCAGTTCATAATTAGCTAGTAATCGCATAACATACATACAAAACCATACAGCCGAATTGAGAACCACCTCCTTTTTGAAGTTGGTTGAAAAATAGCCTTTATATCTTACTACTATTCGAACTTAACATAGAAATTTACAAGTTTATAATATCATAGATGAGTACTAATGGTTATTTACTTGTATAGATAATTAACTATTATTAGTAGTAGTCGCTAGGTCTCTCCTAAACCTTTCCACCCTTTTTTTCCCTTTCGCACCCATAAAGGTCCACATCTTTAGTTGAAGATGACTCTCTAAATGATGGTTTAAATACGTTTGTATAGATCGGTTGATCACCAAGGCGAGGCAGCGCAGTCACGAGTAAAAGCAGGTCTGAGTCCAGTTCAATGGTGGTTACTTGTACCACATTTTGTGGTCCATTCCAATCAACGGCTTCAGTCGGTACAGTACGTCAAACGCAGCCAACCATGATGCCTATTGGTACGTCTACAAAGGTACCTTTGTACTATGGCTTTGCAGATGTCAGCGGTTGTACCTACTAAGAGTAATATTGACTCGTTGGACTCGTGGTCGCAAGCGCAACTACTGAGCGTGAAGTTTTAGGCATAATTCAAGTGTCGGGTTTCTCCAATTTCAAGTTTTTTTTGGAAAAAAAATCGACACATAGGTACAATTATTGTGACTGCCCCGTTGGTCTTCTCATCGTTACCGTGACTGCTGAGCGAGAGGTCTTGGGTCCGATTCCTAGATCGAGCAAAATTTTTTTATTTTTTAAGCATATTCTTGTAGCAAAATGTCTTTAAAAGTTGATGGTGAGATCCCCGTGCCTCGGAAAGCACCTAAAGCCGTTGGTCTTGCACTTGATCTCTCCCTAGTCGTGTCGGTTTGCCATCCCATCAGACTATGAGTGGGGGAAGAGGGTGCACTTGTACCCACACTCTAGTACATTATAATATCTACCTAAGTACTTGGATACGGCTAATTGGTAGCCGAGACCAAATTGAGCATGGAGAATACTAGCATTTAGTTGCATAGATATGAAAATAGCTGGTAATAGTAATAGGTACATATACCTAACAATTAATAATAGTAATGAAATTTAGTTTGACCTTGAGCTGGCCTAACAAAATAAGGAATATAGTAAACAGCCAATTTAATAAAAACTGGTTTTTGATACAATTAACGTACGTCCGGGCCCACCACATAGAAACGGAATACAGAAGGTATTTATTCTTTTTTCAGGGTCCCGTATCCGAAGGGTGCCAACGGGACCCTATCCATTCGTCTGTCTATCACCAGGCTGTATCTCATGAACCGTACCTTTGTTTGTTTGTTTATGATGGATAAACTCAAAAACTACTTGACCAATTTTAAACATTCTTTTACCATTAGAAAGCTACATTACCTGCGAGTAACATATTTTATTATATTTTTAGCTAGTATTCAATATTGTACGGTCGTACGGAACCGGGACCGGACCGTTATTGGATTGTGGAGGTCAGATAGGCAATCGCTCCATGTAAAATACTGATATTCAACTGCATTCGGTTAGACTGGAAGACGACCCCAACATAGTTGGGAAAAGGCTAGGCAGATTATGTTGAGTACGGAACCCTTCGTGTGCGAGTTTGACTCGCACTTTACTATTTTTCATCTAGACCTCATCAATATTCACTTACACG
The DNA here is from genome assembly GCA_949774945.1 of Hoplodrina ambigua. Lineage (NCBI taxonomy): Eukaryota > Metazoa > Arthropoda > Insecta > Lepidoptera > Noctuidae > Hoplodrina > Hoplodrina ambigua. The sequence continues at coordinate 10,543,666 of OX458973.1, forward strand.
ATATTTTCGAAACATTCTGGTTGTCATGGCTGTCGTCAAACTGTCATATACATACAGATACAAGATGATTTTAGTGAACATACATAGAAATAAATAAAACTATAGTTTTTGTTTGTTACGTCAAAATAATAGTTTTTAAGTAAATGCTTACACGGTGTTTACAGACATCAAAATAACTATTTTAATTTTTTGTTTGTCAGTCTTATTTGTTTCGGCTAATCTCCTAAACGGCTGGTCCCCATTTTGACGGCACTTTCATAGGTACTGCGTGAAGGAGGGAAATCTACTAACTCATAGGAACGGTCGCAATTTATTCTCAGTCACAGTCTGACAAAAATGACTTTAGTTTACCTACATTTTTTGACATTTCATTTTCGTTGAAATGAGATTGCGACTAGATAATTGAACGCTTTTAATTAGTATAATTCTTAGGTCTTCTATTGTTTAAGTTGTAACTTGGGCTATTTTAACCCTGCAGATAACCGGAATTCACGCGGAAGAAAATAAAAACCTTGTTTCTAGTGGATCAGGTATATCCTTCACCTTTAAATTCAACCAACGTAACTATCTCAAATATTATCACAGAACTAATCATCTGCTAGTGCTTTTACTGAAACAGCACAATTCAAAATTGACATTTACTACTCAGAACATAAAATCGAGAATTGAAAATACAGCGTTCATATTTGATGCTGTGCTAAGAAGTCTAGGGAAGAAAATATCATCTATCTGCCGGTGGCCGTCGCATCAGCTGTTTCATACAAAATTCAACGGTCCTCTCAAAGCATTGGGGACTACGGTTCTAAGTTTACTTCACGATTGACTGTGTACCTTTGAACCGACATCGACTATTTAGAGTTTGTTTTAGATGTAGGATTAAAGGACACAGACGCAATTTGTCGTGGGACGTGATAATTTTGAAGCGTCTGTGATGTGATGTGATTAGATTTTTTTTTTTAAAGATCTATCAGTGAAATCGTGCAAGACTGTTTCAACCCTATTCTTAGTTAGATGGATAATTTGATATGTTGTACTTTTAGAGAAATCTAGAGACGTCCAGATGGACACGTTTTAAGTAAAATTTATTAAGGCTAAGTTAGAGGTAATGATTGTTAAAAGACGCTTGTTAATAGAAGCGGAGAGCCATAATTTTATACCATCACGGTCATATTTTGTTTTGTTTTGGACCTTCAGTATATGGAGATATTATAGGTCAAAGTAGTTATTTTTAGCTTTCAATATATCAACTAAAGCACAATGGTTTGGTACTATGAACAGTAAGTAACTTACTTTCCAAAAATAAAAGTTGATTTCCAGCAATTATTTTTGCTCAATGATACTGAGTTTAATGAACAGAATGCGTACTTTACAGCTATGTAATTTGTCTTTTCACACACCGTATACATAAAGACAACAAGAAAATCCACTAACAGCCAGCATTTTTGCATTCATTGATAATGTTGAATTTTAAACAGGCGATGCAGAAAAAAAAACTCAATTACATCCGACGCATTTAATTCAGAATCCAAACATGAAATGCTTTCACATTAAATTCCACTCTTAATGTGACCAAATTATAGGAAAACGTGTCAGTAATGTGACATTAAATCGGCCATCACATTAAACAAATAACCGAACCAAACAAAACACGCTCACCATTTTAAAAATCCAAAAAAGCGAAAGTGGTTCGATTCCCTTGGTCACAAACTAAACTAAAATTAGACTATTTCCATCTTTTTCTGTCCAATAAAATAAGAAAGAGACTAATGTAAATAAGAGCTGTCAAATTTAGTCCATCTGACACGTCCATACAGTTATAGTTGACATCTTAAAACGTGTGGATTAAAAATACGGAGAAGTTCAAGGCAAAACTAATTTGACATCTCTAACTTAGTACTTAAATGTCACGGAATGTCACCGTCCTTTCCTTTCGCTGTATGTTAGTAAGAGATGTCAATTCTCTAAATTTAGTCTAGTTTGTGAACAAGGGAATCGGCACCAGTGTCAAACTATAAATGCTTCAAACAATTCTAATCACATCAAATCTCGTCGTTGTTGTGACGTGAATCACACGGTGTTTACAATACAATGCGGCGGCAAGACGGCCCGGTTCCGGCGGTGCGGCATTAGCATGCAAATGTACAGGACATACCACGTGCCCCGCACGGTAATCGCACTGCTTGAGACGCTCCACTTATGCGGGGTGACATAGATCACGTAGTTGTGTAAAGATAGGTAAAGGTTCTGGTATTTGAAACCTTGCTAGGTTCATAGGGCACCAAAGTTAGTAGAAAATTATAAAGGAATCGGAATTTTGGCGTAGTTTTAGATAACATAACATAACATCACGCCTGTAATCCCCGAAGGGTTAGGCAGAGGCGTACCCATTAGTACATCCACATTTCGCCAGTTACGTTTTTAGTCCCATGTATTGTTTCGCTTTACAAAGTACGTTTCTATGAATTTAAAAAATATTTTCTAGTTATCTATCTAATGTTTATTTTCTAAGTCGAGTTGTAGAAAATGCCTATTTTGGATTTTTTTTTTACTATTGCGTAAAGTTTTAATACAATAAAAAGACAGATGACTATTTTTCTTAAGTGATTCCTAAACGAAAACGCTACGATTGCTTACCTTATTATTGAGATTAAAAAAAAACAATTTCCTTTGAAAGAACAACATGTTTCAGGACATTGTTTTTCTTTTCAATTTAATGTCAGTGGTTGTTCACATAATCTAAAAAAGAAGATCTAATAGCTCTAGTCAAGACCTCATTCCCGAATCTTTAGAAAACAGTTTTCACCTTAACCGCTCTTCTCGGTTCTACGTTAGTTTTTTCTGAAAGGATGTTTAGCGTGTTTCAGAAAGCATTACACAGCATCTCCTTTCATGCATGTAGAAAAGACACGAAGAGAAAATGTACCTATAACACACCTCCTTGAATGCAGGTCTGTGGGTTTTGTAACTGGCGAGCGAAATTTTTAAAAGACTGTGTTTTATTTTCAAAAATAGAATAGATGGGGTGATTTAGAGATTATTTTCGGCCTGTTCTATATTTATAGTCAGGAGGTTAGTTAGGTAGGTATATCATCTATGCCGTGTGTATATTTAGGTTACGTTGTTTTGTTTTTGTCTGCGGATACTGGGCCAAACAATTTTTTGTTCAAACCTTAACAAAGTATAAAACAAAGTCGCTTCCTGCCGTTTGTACATTTAGATCTTTTAAACTGCACAATAGATTTTAATGTGGTTTTCATTCAATGGATAAAGTGATTCAAGAGGAAGGTAAGTTTTTTCACTTAAGTATTTTCAGTGCAACCGTAAGAAGCCGGGCGGGCCACTAGTCTACTATATTTGATATCGACACGCTAAAAAGAAGTAGGTCGAGTACATGTTTAGTGACACTTCCTTCACGTTATTTAATTCTATGTTGTGTTTAATATTCTTATGTCCAGACAATGTTATGATGTTTGCTTTATAAAGAACAATGTAACTATTTATGTACTTAGAGTTATAAACAATGCGTTGCGTCATTGAATTGTTTTTACGCACACGATTTTTTATATCTACGCGGTTATAAAATCTATTGTTTTTAATTTAAATGATAACTAAAATGATGTTATCTTATATACCGTCTTTTATTTCATACGTATATTTGAATATGTATGAATACACGATAGAAATCCGATCAGGTTTTTTTTCTAAAGTTCACACTGTAATTAAGGATTTATAATAATTAAACTTTGTCCGAACTTATATTTTACATTTACGTACAAATAGTTCTGAATAAAATTGTGACTGCTTTTTTAAATATAAACGTTTTTTTTTAATGAATATTTAGGCGCTGACGAAACTCAAAAACTGTAAAAAGTCTTCAAACATGTTTTAAGAGGTAATGCGGCTGGTTTTTCTCCATAGACGCATTTTCGATCGTTTTTTTCTGGTTTATGATTTTAAATCAATATTTTCATAAACAGTAAAGTAAATATTAACTATTTGTGTGCCCCTATGTTTTTCTATTTTTAAAACACACAGAAATGCTCAAAATTGCCAAAGAAGAACATACAGGGATACAGTATGTATCCTTCGTATTCAGTTTCTGAAATATATCTTTTATTTTGGTTTCAATTTTAGAGAAGGAAAAAGGCGAGAGCTAAACCCCGAATTACGATTTTTACCTAGGTCTATTCAGTCTATTCAGTCAGATATGCAGTTGTCCCTTTCGCACGCCATGTGCTTGCAAGCGACAGCGATACTTTCTTCTAATACCTAATATTCAGAAATCTCTCCGCTTGCGTTTCCTCTTAATACAAATGAATTTAGTTTGTAGCAGCGGAGGTATATTACCGACGTCCTTCAGAGGAGTATAGTATTAGTACCTACTTATGAAAACGAACAACTTTTATTAAGGAACCAAAAAACCAGCTGTCCAGTACAAGAGCTAATTTTATTGTTGCGATATCAAGATGCTTTTAAAAAGGTATCACCTTAATAAAAGCGTTCATTTTCATAAGTACTAATACTCCTTTGAAGTACGTCACTAGTTCTACCTAACACCTTGTATAACTTGAATATCTGGGAATAATGCTCAAAAACGTGTTTTGGAATTAAACGAATGTGTTATGCAAAAAACACGTTTTTGAAAAAAGAATCAATAAAAATTAACGGTAAATATTAACCTTTTGCCTTGACCTTTATCTTGAAAAATTTTAAAAACAATAACGTTGCAAATTTGAATACGGATAGAGTATTCTTTTTTTAAATAGCTTAATTATGCTGGCGACTTTGTTCTTCTGAATGTCGATTATGTCAGAGTTCTAAATATATTTTTTTAAAATAAAAGTAGCTCAGATACTCCTTTTTACATCAGCTATTTGCCAATGAAAGTCCCGTCAATATCACAGATTACAATAACAACAGCACAACCGGTCAGTTGGTTAACAGATTGACGAACAGACAGACATAGAAAAAAAAAATTATTTTGTATATCCCGCGACTTTGCGTGAATGATAATTAAAAAGGGGTATTATATTTTTGTTCGAAACCCATATTGTTTTTCTTTTAAAACAAAAGTTACTGCTTGTAATATCTGCTATGTGCCAGTGAAAATATTGTCAAAAATGCCTTCGGAGATTAGCCAGATCAAACGGACAAAAATTAAAAAAATCGCGTTTTGTAAAAAGTTGTAGTTTAGACATTAAAAACTGGCGCTTCATTTTTATTTTTTATTTGAATAAATTACTCAACTTTTTTGAGATTACTCAAAAAAGTTGAGTAATTTATTCAAATTATTATTAAAGTAACTATTTAGGTACCTATTATTAAACAGGTAAATAGTTTCTTGATGTTTTGTATAAACTTACAAAGCTTGTTTTTCGCCTGTTTTGTTTATTTTCTAAGTAGTCTGGCCGTGACCGTAGTTCAGTTGTTGTCTGCGTCTTAATTTGGTTTCAGTTTCTTGCCATCAAAATTTTAAACAACTTTTTATAGTTTGTTTTCGAATAAATTTTCTAAAAATAATTTGACAATAGGTTGATGGCAATAGGCTCGCCCCCTATTACATGGGACTAAAAACGTAACTGGCGAAATGTGGGTGTACTAATGGGTACACCTCTGCCTAACCCTTCGGGGATTACAGGCGTGATGTTATGTTATGTTATGTTATGTTATAATTTGACATAGCAATAACACAATTTAACACTATAAAACAATAAAAATAATTTATATTTTCTACTTTTAAGTGTTATTGTTACCATTAAATGTTTTAATCATCTTAATTACGAAAGGGTGATGTTCTTTCTGTATCTTAAAAACCGATTTCGGCAACTAGTAGAGTCTTAACAACACCCTCAGCCGGTAATAGTCTCCTAACTTCTTTGAAAAACCGTTATTTTTGTATAAAATATACCTTAAAGTCGTTATCTCTTGTATAAAAGGTAAATTCCCCTATCTTTAGTGTTATAGTCCTTACATTGTGGGGTTAGCGTTTGCACTCGTTGCACCGTTTAGAAAGTTAACGTTCATTATTTAGTTTAATTCGAGTTTTAATTAGTTTTAGCAGAATTCATAAAAGCTATAGAAAATTTTATTTAGTTTGTGGTGTGGTAAAATTCTTCTTCTTAACGTGTCGATGACAGTTTATGTTGAGTCAGACCAAAAGGTAACGTGTTTGGCACTCTCAGTAGCGTCCATCAGCTTCAGCTCCAGTGATCTCTGATATACTGAACCGATTTTTTAAATTATTTCGCAAATTATAAGCTACGTTATCACTGTTGCCGATTCCCTTGGTCACAAATTAAACTAAAGTTAGACTATTTCCATCTTTTTCTGTCTAATAAAATAAGAAAGAGACTAATGTAAATAAGAGCTGTCAAATTTAGTCAATCTGACACATCCATACACCTATATGTCACCTATATATCTATTTCTATAGTTGACATCATAAAACGTATGGATTAAAAATACGGAGCAGTTCAAGGCAAAACTAATTTGACATCGCTAACTTAGTTCTTTAATGTCACCGTCCTTTCCTTTCGCTGTAGGTTGGTAAGAGATGTCAATTCTCTTAATTTAGTCTAGTTTGTGAACAAGGGAGTCGGCACCACTGACTGCTATAGGCTATATTAAATTTTCAAAAAACTAGGGATCCGTGAGAAAAATCACTTGAAGGAAGTCGTGGGTAAAGTGCTAGTAATTAATACAAAGTCTGTAATCACTAATCTGCCTTGACTAAGCGTGGTTATTAATGCAGATATCTTCTCTATATAAGAAGAGGCCTTTGCACTGCAGTAGAACCATAAAAGGCTGATATTATTGCCGGTTGATGGCAATAGGCTCGCCCCCTATTACATGGGACTTAAACATAACTGGCGAAATGTGGGTGTACTAAAGGGTACACCTCTGCCTAACCCTTCGGGGATTACAGGCGTGATGTTATGTTATTATTAATAAAAATACTATTTATTACGTGAGAGGTGTTATGATGGTTTATTTATCAAACGACAGGTTTACATAACAATTGATTTGCATAATGTTGATGAACATAATTTAATTAGTAGTTAGGTAGGTACTTGCATTACGGTTCGTTAATTACGTTTATAAACACTAAACAAGCTACTATAATTTAAAAATTAAAAAATACGACTGCAATAACACTCCTTTTTTTGGGGCAGTCGTGTCTAACATTATGATGTAGGTACGTCACTTTCGCGTGTGTTGTAGCCCAAAATCTTATCTCAATGTAATAGTTCTGTTGTCATGGAGACAACATAATGACTTAAAAACAATGATGTTAAAATAACAAAAAATAAATTAGTTAGAAATTCAATGGGTTTTTTGGTGTGAACTCCTACGCTTTTAATCCTGATCTAAATTTTTGACAAGCCTATGTTACTCGGAACGATGCAAGGATTGTAACGATACCCCATACATCTAAATCGATTCAGGCTTTTAAAAGTTTTGGTGGAATAAAGAAACTCACATACTAATGTATGTATGTATGTTCAGAGTTAATACTCTGAACACATAACACTCCTTTTTTGGGGCAGTCGTGTAATTTATGAACAATAAATATAGCTCTGTATTTATAAAGCTGCAAATTGAATTAGTTAAGGCGTTAAAATATTACATCAATATTTTTGTAACATAAACATCACGCCTGTCATTTCCGAAGGGTTAGGCAGAGGTGTACCCATTAGTACACCCACATTTCGCCAGTTCTGTTTCTAGCACATGTAATAGAGGGCGAGCCTATTGCAAGCTAATATTTTTTTTTCTATATTTTTTATTTATTTACAATTATAACATTTTTATGTTGATTTTGTATCAGTAAACCAAAAATTGTTTATATTGGTACTTACATTAACAATATCTAATTATGAATAGTTTAATGAGCAAATTATTAATATTGATATCTAATTATTGAAGCTGTAATCATCTATTCGTCATTTCGTACGTGGAATGTCGTCATTGTAGGTACGTTTAATGTTGAATGTTCCTCACAGTACATACCTACCTACTTTTATCATAATGTTCCCACAGGAAAAAGTATGTCAGCTTCAACTGCAACTAATAAAGGATGCTAAACAAATTGTTAAAACCAAATAAAAAAAAACATAAGTTGTTTTTTTAACGTTTTATTTTATTTAATACATTATTTACAAGCTTAATAACAAAAAAAAAATACAATCAGAATAAAAAAACTAAAATTAAATTGCATCAGAAAATTCATCCGCATCGCCGTCCACTGGAAAAGTGCCCAAAAGACTGGCCGCATTGCCACGTTGGATGGCAATGCTTAGCCTCTGGCCAAGGTAATAACCAGACCTTGGGTCACGGGAAGTGTCAACTAACCGTTTGGCCAACTTCTTGAAAAGGCAATTTGTTATGTTGTGCATAAATCTTTAGCAATATAATTATGACCATGTGTAAGAATCAACCCCAGAGAGCATGTAATTTAAATACATTAGAGCCTAATGTATTTAAATTACATATTTTGTTATCTATTTTTTTTAATTATTAAGTGTGGCAACTTTGTTAATTGAAGTCTATGTCGAAGTGACAGCTGACATTTTGACATTGACATTGACACTAATATTCGGACACGTCACTTCGACATAGACAAGGGAATGATGAAAAATATGTTAAGCGGAAGATTTGAAAATGGTATAATAAATCGCATAAAAGTGGATTAATCCTATGTAGTTTAATTGAATATCGTGCAAGCCTTCACATGTAAACTGAACCCCTTAATTGTTCTTTAAGACTGTTAAGATACTTGTGTTTTGTTCAAGAACTAAACAATCAACCCTTGTGTGTGTAAGCACCAAGAAAATTATGACAGTTGTATACCTACTCTGCAACTCGTATATCAAAAAAATATTCCACTCCATCTATCGATTCACTTCGCATCGCAAAGGTTGCTAAACACAATGTGTCTTCGCCCTTCCCTCCACACTCCTCAGCGGATTCCGGTCACGACCGTTGAATAAAATCTATATGCTAGACGTGTTCCGCTCTGCATTAGATAAATGTGATAAACACAGATTAGTGTGGCTGAAAGCGGACAATGTTGGCGCCTTGTTCTTTTGTTTGATTTTCTTTGAGGTGAAAGCATTAGTTGAAAATGTATGAAAAGGTTACAGGTTAAAGGTTGATTTGAATTGGTAATCCTAGACAACACAGACACCAAGATTTCTTAGACATCAGTATAGGAAAACATTGCGAGGAAACTTGCACTTATACAATTACCTTTATAAAATAAAAGCCAATTACCTTTATACATATGTATTTGGCTGTATGTTACGCTGTCACGACTAAACTACCGAACCGATTTTTATGCAATTTGGGGCGGGGTAAGTATGAACCCCAATAAAGGACATAGGCTACTTTTTAATCGAATTTGACTTTGGCTGCGTCCGAGATAGCCGTCATTTACGAGGACGAAGTCGATCCGCCTTGAGCAAGCGCGGTGATCAATATTCGTGCGTATTTTATCTATGTGAAGAAACCTCAATAATAGACTGGTATATATTTATTCAGTGGGCCATGAGGAACTCTTTTGTATTTAGCTATATTACTAGAAGACGGCTGACGCATACTTAAATATTTATATGTAGTATATGTAAGTGCCGCGACCTATTAGCCTTTTCATTTTATTCGTTATCTAACTAGTAGTAGATACCTAAAGGCAACTCTTTTTAAAAACGTTTTTTTTTCTCACCTTTTTAATTTTAATTATTACTAGCATTTTACATTAAAGGTAGTTTTATTTTATAGCTTAGTTTATTTCCCACTTGAACTCGTTTTGAAGATTTTTTTTTGGTTTATTAAGATCGATATTAATTCCATATTTTTTTTTTATTTAATAAATTAAAAATGTTATGTAAAAAATGTGCATTAGCAACTCATTTGAAATTCTAACGACCTAACTTAACGTCTTGAGGTAATTTTGAATTCAGAATAACTACGTACGTATTTTAAACGAATGATGACATTTTAGTTTCGGAAATAATAATTAATGTTAAAAAGATAAACTAAGGATATTTAAAAGAACAAGAATATATTTTTGTTTTTCCACAAAGTAACTCTAACCGTTTTTGTTTTGTTTTTTTTCTCATTTCTCAGCAAACTAAAAGCTTTTATTAATCTCTGAAAAAAGATAAACATAATAAATTATAGAGATAAATATAAAAAAAGAAATTTAACGATTAATGATCTATTTCTAAAGTTCAGAGCTCCTAGCCACGTACAGAGTAGAGGATCGATGTTAAAATTGGATAATATAATATATAAATCCGTTTCGCATTATAATAGGTATCAAGGTATTTAATTTCAAGACTATAATTACATTAATGTAACATCAATGAAATATTGTTTGTTGTAAAAATAAGACCAAGAAAGTCTATACTTTTACAACTTAACTTATGAAATAGCTAGCTTCTGCCCGCGACTTCGTCCGCGTCAAAGTTGATATATTATTTCACGGAAACCGTAAGAAATTCCGAGGTTCTATAAGCTATTCCAGACTATAATCAATCTCTATGTCAAATTTCATCCAGATCCGTTATCCATTCAAACTTTTGTAAGTAAGAAGTAAGATGGTCATATCCCGGGGTTGCGGGACGTGCCGGGGTTGCGGGACGTCCGGGGTTGCGGGACGTCTTAACAGGATACCGCGGCGTATAGAAGGAACAGGGTGGTTTTTTAGTCAGTAAAAGTCTGACAGTCCCTTCCGCCCCACCCAGGGCGGAAGGAGTCATTTGATGATTTTTACCACGTAAAAAAAAGGTGGTCATATCCAGTCAATTCTTTTTTATCATTCGACATCCGTGACCTCTTTGAGCGTCATTATTCTGGAGTACACTTCTCACGTCGATCCCTCACTGCAACGCATTATAATTATTCGGAAAGTTTTCACTAATGTTTGTATGGGGAGATACTGTAGGGGCGCTATCAAAGAGATCTTTTGTGAACTATAACTGTGCCTACTTACTTCCAGATTTTTAATATAGTCTGGTAAATATCTAAGTATTACGCAAGTGGGTACTTAGGTACAGCAAAGACTCTAGCTTTAATTCTCTTTTTAAAAGGAATTTTAATTTTTAATGATTTTGTTTTTTTTTTCTGTCTGGGTTATATTTTCCTATACCGCTAGTAATAGATATTAAGCTTTATTGGGTTCTATTAATGTGTTTATTTTCTGCATTTAAAAATCTATACAAAGGCGCAGTTTTACATCAACAACATGATCTGGAAATTTAAAAAATCCGAATATACTGTCAAAATATACAGGGTAATTGAAAATTTACCCGAAACCTGAAAAGGGGTCATTGTACTCATCATTGTGAACAACTTTTACTATGGGACCAACCTGTACAGTAGGAGTACAATGACCTCTTTTCAGGATTCGGGTAAATTTTCAATTACCCTGTATAATTCTGCATCTGGTTTGATACTATTCACTCTATAATGGGTGTGAAAAGACGCACACATCGAAAGTTACGAGTTATCTGTCGATTGAAAAATTAGCCCTTCAACACAGAAATAAATGTTCAATGTTGTAATAAGTCAATGTTGACAAACTACCAACCAAGAACATGGACTGCATAACATTTCAGAATCTTAAGCCAAGTTAACTTGGCGACGTGACGCGACCGCACCACTTCCTAACTCCGAACTAGTTAAAATATGAATGACGATAGCGCAGCACATCTATGAATAGCTACATGACACTGATATCAGCTCAAAGTTACAGTTCCAGTCACCAATAGAATATTCATGTCGTAGTATCAGACTTCGTTGAAGTCGCGTCTCCATTTAATTATATGCAATTGCCACGGAGTAGTGAGTAAATGGAGTGATTCATCATTATGCGTTTGTTAATTTGAGATGGTTGTGTTTATGGTAAAGAAAGTCATGGAATGGAATGATTTCCGATGTAGCCTTCTGCTAACTTGTTCGTTACATGATACATCGATGATAGATACACTATACAATGATAGATCGATTTATTATTCACCAATTAATTATCAAAATCCGGCCTGTTTTTTTTTGTTTCTAATTACTGGCATGTTTTTTTTTCTCGAGAGGTCGTTTACACCTTGGCAAAAGCGGTAAATATCAATGTAATTTAAAGACTTTATTTGTATGGGTGTATAATTTAACTTGTCGTGTAAAATAAAATCAAAATGCTTTATGACAGTCGTATTTCCAAATAAAAAATCGACTCGAAGCAATATATCGTTTTTGTTAGACTAGATTTGTTTTATGGCATAAAATTCAGTGTCACCCATGCCATTGCAACGTCTAAATAGTCGGCCGTGCTGTTCTATAAAATTGTCACTCCATGAATTTAGCTTGAGGTCAGCAATCATTTTACCGAGTTCGGAATTGTAAGCACACCTCAATCACACACATAAATTCACCAAGAGAGATTTTTCCAGAACAGACCAGCTGATATCATTCCATTCGCTTCTTACTCCATGCAGCTTACAGTAGTCTCACAGACCGAAACTTTTACTTAATCACCACCTGCTCCTTCAGTTTAATTGAACACTTGTGTGAATCAGCGAGTTCTGATCCTTGTTTGTAACTAATTATTATTTAAGGCGGTGTCTTATTCGACCATTCTTGTGTCTCGAGAATTCAAACCAAGTTTATGAGGCGCCTTGATGAGACCGTGGGCGATGCGTAGGAGTCTTCAATGTTCTTAATGAAAGTCTTATGGCACTTTCGAATTGCCTTGAACAATTAAGGCTAATGATTGGTGTTGTTTATTGAAAATTGTTACGAAATGTGTTGTTTATGTTTGGAATTTATTTTGACGATGATGAAGTTTGGTTTTTAGGCAATTATCTTTCTGGGAGCATCGATCGAATGAAAACAATTTACCATTAATACATTTGTGTTTGACTTGTGTCTAGGTACATTATTGTGTCTGTACTCTGTAGTAGCACCTATAAAAAGAAATTATTGTGTTGCTTTTTCGCTTAAACACGAATACTTAAAAAAATATCTCTGTGGTTTCATCTGTTCATTGCAAACAAACATAAAAACTGTCTGCACAGTTTTATTTCAAAAAGAGTAGCGGGTAGTGAAGCGACTCGACTGAAAACGAAATTACATCTGACGTCAGACACAAAGATAAAACAGTTATCCCAGTGAATCGCAGTTGAAAACGTAGAACATTGCCCATTTGCTAAGCGAAGCTAAAACTGCAAGTTTTTCATGTTCTTTCTTATAAATAAATGTAGTGCATTCGTCGAGTGGCGAGGAATGGCCCTTTTATGATGTGCCCGCTTAAAGCCGCGTAGCTGTTTGTACAGTCGAGTTATTTTCTCACGAAGCGGGAACCGTCTTTGATAGTTGCGCATTCTGGCGATGCAAGCGTAATTGTGTGACTTCCAAGTAGACGCGGTCGAGATTTACTATGCGTTCAACTCGAAAGTAGCTTGAAATTTAAAAAGGCGGGTAGATCTTTTGTTCCAATTATGTAAAAAAATCGCGACATAAAAATTGCTGATCGATATATTTTATCAGATTAGGTCTAATAATAAACAAGGTACGTACCTAATAAAAATATATGGATCAGCTGGTATCTTTTATGCGATTTAAGGTCTACTCCTTAAGTAGAAAAAACTTATTTATGATGATAAGTTCCTACCAAGTGACTGCAAGTGACTGCCTCGTTGGTCTAGTGGTCGCAAAGCGCGACTGCTGAGCAAGAGGTCTTGGGTTCGATTCCCAGGTCAGGCAAAGTGTTATTGGGTTTTTTCATCTGGAATTTCTCAGTAGCTGCCTTGGAGTCTGGATTTGTGCCCGGTTGATGGCAATAGGCTCGCCCCCTATTACATGGGACTTAAAACATAACTGGCGAAATGTGGGTGTACTAATGGCTACGCCTCTGCCTAACCCTTTGGGGATTACAGGCGTGATGATGTTTGATAAGTTCCTACGACCCTTTTTAGTTAAAGAAAAACCACCTATATTTTTTAGACCTTTAAATCAAAGATTCTATGAATCAATAAAATTTAATTTTATTCTACTCTCTAACTAAAATATTTTAGTACAAAGAATAGCAAAATTCCTTTCAATATTAAACTAATTTATCTTAACAAAAAGCCTCCTTAAAGAGAGCTTTTATAAAATCTTTAGAGCTTTAATTAAGATAATGAAATAGCCTCTCAGTATTTATTGACGCTATTGAAAAGTGGGGATTTATTGGAAAAGTGTAAAACAAAGGGATTTTAAGTTCTATTCTTTACTTTTATCGAGTTATTTGAACATCAATCAAGGCTATTGCTGGTAACTGGTTTTATGGTAGTAAGAACGCTTGCGTTTACGTCATCATCATATCCAGAGTGAATGTAATGAGTTAGGTCTTTGGTGTTGGATCTTCCTAGCACGACGTGCTGTGCTGGAGCGGCTACTGCTGGTGCCTAAAACCTCAAACGGCGCAAATATAACAACCTTCTTGGAGGTTATATATGTTTGAGCCGTTTGGGGTTAAAACACTTGGGCCATGGGCTCACTTTGTATTACGGATCATCGCCAAGCGACTGGGCGACTCTTCACATGAGCAGAGGGCTGGCCTTTTCTTAGGCCAAAGAATCATCATTGCCATACAACGTGGCAATGGATCCAGTCCATGGTAAAAGTCTTCGTTACGATGTCCTTTTCACACCATATACATAAAATAATGAAGCACAAATAATGGTAAAAAAAAACATAGTAGGGGTTGTAATGCCTCAGACGAAACCAAATTTCTTAGCAGCTAAAGCAAAACAAGTGAATAACTTCATATTTAAGTGTCAGAAGTTCCTTACACCATGAAACATAAGTAACTATTATGAAGATGGAAGCTTCTGAAACTAGTTTATGTAGCGACCTCTGGACGTGGGATCACTACTGATCCAGGATATTTAATCTATTCGGATTTAAACACTATTTATTCACAGACTTTGTTTATTGAATTAATCAATTTATATGTGGGAACGTGTGGTGAAACAAATTAGTCATTTGGGTATAACTTCTTTATTTTTTCTTAACTTTTTTTCCGGTTAATGGTAATGGGCTCGCGTACATACGGGACTTAAACATAACTGGTGAAATGAAGGTGTGCTAATGGGTACACCTCTGCCTAACTCTTCGGGGATTATAGGCGTGATGTCATGTGTCATGTTTTTTATAATCAAGAGAAAAAATCTTAAAACAGTAGTATGATATTTTTTATTCATATATCTTCTAAGAATATTAAACATCACTAACATGTAGGAAAACATCGTGAAGAAACTTGGATTTTTAATATAAGTCTGACATCGCCAATTCGCCTTGAACCAGCCTGCTGATCAATGCTCGTGTCTTCTCTGCATGAGAAGAGGTCTTTGCATTGCAGTGAGACAATTATAGACTAGTAATTTACTTATTAAATTCAATGAATATATTTTTATTTCATTATATTTATACTAATTGAATCTTAAGGCAAGGTCAGTTAGGGTCAATTCACAATAGCTGGTTGCTGACAAATTCCTACCAGCCGACATTCCCCGGATACCCTCGCTTTTAATTGCAATCTTAATTGCTTTAGCGAAAATTGTTCTAGAACAACGTAATTTTAGTACGGATTATAAAAAAAACGTACTTATTTATATTTCCGTTTACGACCCATACCTAATTAGACGGAATGTAACGAGACGGTGTAATTTTAATCAAATTAACGAGAGGATGTTTTACGATTAATAAATAATTGGTAGGTAATTGTTTGCACGTGTTTTTAAGAGATTATTTTGTTGATTGCCGCGTTGGGCTCGTGTTCGCAAGTGCGACTACTGAGCGTTTGGTCTTGGTCCTTGGTTCCTGAGTACCTAGGTCGGGCAAAATGTTATTAGGTTTTCTAAGGAATTTCTCGGTGGAAGCCTGGAGTTTGGAAGTATGTGGTGTAACATCCCCGTGTCTCGGGAAGACGGTCCTGATCTCTCCCCGGTGATGTTGGGGCTCTATGAAGATGCCCAAATGCCTTCAAATATTTAGTTGACGTCGTTCCCTGTTCCCTTAAATAAATAGCTACTGTCCGGCACTTTGCTTGTTTTTTTTACCCGCGTTAAGTTACTTCTTTGATTACTGCTCTGTTCCTGTGGGACGTAGCGTGATGTTTTATAGCCTACTTCCACGCGAACGACGCCGCAGGTAGACACTAGCTTTAAAAAAAATCTGCAGCTGCATATTCTTTGTTGTTTTCTAATTAAGTTGAAAATTAAATACTTCTTCTGTTTGAAACCAGTTCAGCACGATAACATTGAAACTTTATAGTTACTTGCAATATCTAACAGTATCGATACCCACACACTGTTTTGGGAATACAAATCAACCAAAACAATAACCGTACACCTACGCTAAACTTGAGAAAATAACTTTATTACACAGCAATATTCAGAACACAGAGTAGATAGGCAATGGAGGTGTAGTTTACGATAATTTGCATGGGCTTCGTTATGATTGTACAATCTTCACTAGGATGCGCGCTGAATTCTGCGTGCAACGGACTGAAAATGTAAGAGTTTGCAACTAATCCTTTACAGAATATTGTTCTCATCTTTCTTGAACCTAAGTTAGAAATTAGAGGAAGCCGAGCAGAGCTGTAAATATTACGGCCACGGCTGATTAAGACTGTCATTAGCGTCTCACTTCTATGACATTTACATTTCAATTACCCGTTCAAAACTTCAATAACTATAATTAAAAAAAGAAAAAAAAAATATCGGTTTGCCAAAGTACAGCACCACCAAAAGTAAAACAAAAATTAACAAGTACATCTATTTAATCCAAATCATACCTACTTCCTAGATTGCTAGTTAGCCTTCTGACGCACTTTTACTCTGTGATTTTGATTGACGCCGGGCGTGGCGTCAGTAGCGCGATGCATATCAGGCTTACATCGTGTAATCAACGCGGAGCTTCGCAACCGGCTGATGTATCGTTGTCTTAACTGATCTTGAGAGACTGAATAAAATTAAAGGTTAGTTGTTAGGTGTGGGAGCGATTTACACGTTGTTTTTAACTTTTATGTACTCATTTTTTACTGTACGCTCTTTTCGTTTCTTTATAATGTGATGTTTACAGTTTTTGATAGATGGAATGGAAGAAGAAGGCCAAAGTCAAAGTCAAATCATTTATTTCAACTAGGCCATTAAAAGGCACGTAGGAACGTCATGTACAAGAAGATTTTTTTTTTTTTTTTTTGCCTTTTCCAAAAGGTAGTTTTGTACGGAGAAGAAATGTATGGATGGTGTAAAGAATGATATGAAGGAAAATGGAGTCAGTAGGATGATGGTTGATAGGACGGAATGTAAGTAGAAAACGTTTCGCCAAACCCTAGTAATATAAAACCAGGGCAAGCAGAGGATGACACATATACACACTATATTATTTGACTTCTAAATGACAGGAAAAAAATATTCAGAAGATGAAGTTATTTGCATACGTTTCTATTTGCTGTTGGCAAAATTATTATACTCACGTTCTCTCTTACAAGTAAACTTATTATGTTGTTGTTTATTTTGCTCCATTGTTGATGATACTCATGGGGCCGAGGGGTGACTGGCGTATCCCTGACCTTGAATCTCACAGTTGTGTTTACGGTAGTAAGTAGCACAGTATAGTAGTAGAAAAACTCAGTAAGACACACCTCAGAAGATTCGCTTGTATAATTAATTTGTTTACGTAATAATTGTACGTGTAATAAAATTACAACAGTGATAGCTAAACCAATTACAATAATTTAAGATACACTACTAAAAAGATAAAAGAGAGAAAATGCAAAATTAGACACAATAAATTTCCATTTAACACACAACAAAGTACCAAAAAAACGGTACCTACATGAGGTACGAGACGTAGTTACGTAGGTGAGAAAATAAAAGTGATTCTAGATGAGAGAAATTTATAAAACATACAGATACATAAACTCACGCCTTTTTCCCATGGGGGTAGGCAGAAACTACAGAACGCCACCTGCTACGATACCTACATACTCCTATCGTCTTTCCTAAAATGTATAAAAGTGATGACACTTTCATAAACTCTCACAGTACTTTTGACATACCAATAAAATTTTCATCCATTCATCCATGGATCGTTGTTCGTTTGTTTTACCAAATTCAACTGCAACTTGCAACTAAGTAATCTGCCAAGATCTAGGTGTAGGTGTATCGTAAATGCAAATACGTCAAAGAAAACTTTATTCGCTTGCTTCTGCTAGTAGTAACGAGGCAACAAGGCTGTTACCAGAGGCGTCTGCCGCTTGCCGTAAATTGAGAACTATTGCGATTTATCTAGATTGAAATCTTTCGTACCAAGTACGTTACGAACTTGGATATTTTTTCGGCTTTTTATGTAACTAGCAGTATTAATGTTCGAATAACGAAAGCGAGCACCAGAAGAACTGTTTAGGTTTTCATTCGGAAGTGGATCTTGTGATAACTGAGTATCTGGCGCTTATTTAAAATTCATTTTGGTCGTGTCAAGATCAGTTCGGGATAGCCTAACAAAAATAAGCTATGAAGATGACTCCCTACTTATTTGAAGACAAAGGCTTCGTTATAGTACCGAGACATATGAAAGGTTACGTTATGTAGCTGTTTTCCTCTGCGACCTAAGTTCTATTTCTACAAAGAATAATTGAGTTTTTCCAGTAGGAAAAACGTGTGCTTATTCTCGCCTCAGTTGTGACTGTAAGAGCAAGGGAAGAGAGAGTGCACTTGTGTTTATGTATACACTTGTGCATTATTCTATATCTTTCGCACATGGCTACTCTCCATTGAGGTTCCCTTAAAAAATGGCTTGGCAAGTTTTATTCTCCCCAATCATTGCCTATAACGTACAAAACACATTATAATCGGTATTTATCTTGCAAAACAAAAGACAGTCATTCGAGTTCAGACATTTCTCCACCGCTTTCGTCTCAATCTTTATCTCCAGATATAAGCCGAGCTGCTGAGCTATCCGCCGCAAGCCGAACTTCACCAACACAGTTCAGACGTACCGCACGCCGACTAAGCGTTTTATCGTTACGTTGCAGAGTAGAGCTTTCTGCGTTTATTGTACAATATTATAGAGGAAACAACATCTTTATGGATATTAGGTGCCAAGTAAGTTTAAAGAGATGTCAGTGTTTACTTTTTAGGGTTTCATACCGTAGTGGTGCTAATTGGAATCTTAGTAATGAGGGTCCAGTTGGCACCTATTTGACACCGCTGTGTGTGTGTGTCTGTGTTCTCTTTCAAGGCTGTATCTATCTTTTGAATCGTAAAGACTGTGGCCACTGTAACTACCTTTAAATCTTCTACCTATAAATAATAAAAATGAATCCCTATTTCCTTTCGTCGCGGTACTACGCGTGAACGGTTGGACAAATTTCACTAGTTCTTTTTTTGTTGTGATTGTGAGGAGAAGATTCATATAAAAACGTTTTTGCACAAACATGCCAACAGTTAAGAGTCTGTCAATGCCTTTAGAAATAGGTACATAGTTGAAATCTCCTCACAATACAGCCAGTATTGAAACCCAGTAGGTAATACTGACGAGCCATTTCGCAAGTACCTCTGGTGCTCCTCTTTTGTTTTATTTGTGTGTTTGAATACTATTCATTGAATAACATTGCGTTTACGGGTTGACAGGTTTCGCTGAATACAACTGAACAATGATGAGTGATTCTATAGTATATACGCAACGTTACCTCAAGTCACGATACGTCTTGAAATGGTCTGTACCTGATGAGATGTGGGTACCTACTGCGAGGACAATATACTCAAATAGAAAAAATAAATCGACCCGCCTTAAAGACTAAATTAGATATAATATATTGGTAAAATTAAAACATAATAAATAGTACCTTTAAACATTTTAAATGATTATTCCTCCACACTGGCGAAAATAAAATCTTCTATAATTCATTTCTGAATGAAAATGATGCATGCTGTCGTGAACACCTACTATAGATGACAGCTTTGAAAGACCAACAAAGAAAACAAAATAGACGTAACAATAAATTATTTTAATACATAAATACTCAATATACAAAAAAAAAATCTAGATAGGTATAACTTAATAGAATCCGAAATTGAAATCTACAATTTTAGAATTCCATTCTATCATGAAATAACAAACCAAATTAATAATTAACAGCAAATTTTATTGAAAATGTTGCCCAAGGGTAATTGGAATTGAAAAGACAACTCTCAGTTTACACTAGTTTCAATAAATGATCGACTTTCCAGCGATCGTAATTTCAGTAAAATATTCATGAATAAAAAATGATCGGAAAATTGTCCATCGATACCGTTCTGATTTATTTACAGCTATTTGGTATTTATTTTAATAATAGGCATCCTACGGTTGACGACAAATACAAACTGTATAGGGTGATTGTTAGTTTACCGAAAACCTGAACAAGGGGGCCAGCACACAGCTGTTCCATACATTATGATTGTGTTGCATAGATTTTTTTTTTGCACAGAACAGCAGATTTTTTGTCATGAGTTCAAGGTTGGTCCCATAGTAAAAGTTGTTCATAATGATGAGTAAAATGGACCCTTTTAAGTTTTCTGGTAAATTAACAATCAACCTGTAGTTATAGTTTATTTTACACGTAAATGCGTAATAAAAGCGGTATATTATTAAACAAAAAGAATTGTACTATGGGCGGCTTATTCACTCAAGGTGATTGGAAACGTACTGATACACGTCAATAGTATACATATACATACTTCTATTTTCGAGGTAATTGAAATGATTTTAAGTTGAAAATGGTACATTATACAGATAATGCTGGTTAGTAACAGCAAAGTGTAGTTTGGCAACCTCGTCGAATTC
This sequence comes from Hoplodrina ambigua, assembly GCA_949774945.1. Classification (NCBI taxonomy): domain Eukaryota; kingdom Metazoa; phylum Arthropoda; class Insecta; order Lepidoptera; family Noctuidae; genus Hoplodrina; species Hoplodrina ambigua. Next base: position 10,564,534 of record OX458973.1, read on the forward strand.
AAGGAGGTAACTAATACTTATGCTTCTTAACACGAAGAGCGGGCCTCGGAGTCTGGATTTGTGCCCGGTTGATGGCAATAGGCTCGCCCTCTATTACATGGGACTAAAAAACATAACTGGCAAAATGTGGATGTACTAATGGGTACACCTAACCCTTCGGGGATTACAGGCGTGATGTGATGTTATCTTAACACGAATTTAAAGAAATAGGATTTTTTTAAATTAGGTCTAGCCATAGCCAACTTGCCGCTGAGTTTATGGATTATCCACTCAATAAGTAAATTTTCTTTATTTAATTAGCTCACTGCTTATATTTTTGTTTTGACTAGTTCGCTATAAGTCAATCTTCGAATGCGAATTAAAAATGCGAATCCCGTAATTTGACAGATAAGTGACAGCGGACTGTCAGTTTGTATTGGAAAAGCTACCTGGACTACTATCTATCTGGCTATTGAGAAATTGTGGGAACCTTTTTTTTTATAAAATTACCTTCGTACATATTTTAAATTTTCTACTTTTTCTTTTGTTCACATGAATGTTTCAATAAATGTCAACAATCTTGATATAAGTAATATGTGTAAAGAAAGAAGGGTCTCAATAAGCAAATAATTTTACAATTTAAAAGTGCCTGTAAATGATCTTATTGAAAATAAATACTTTGACTTTGCATCAAACTTTTCTATTCAACGCAGTTCATCCAAATAAAACAACCAGCCATAAACCCCTCTTAGCCGACTTCCAACTACAAACGAGAGCAAATTATTATTTTGCATTCCACTACCCACAAATCCTACCCCACGGAATTAGGTCCACCAAAAATTCGCGTCAAAGTTTCCGACGTCCCGAAGCACTTTTGAACCCGTTCCCCTAATCCGAACCGCGGGTTTCGGTCTAATATTTTGTGTATTACCGCAGGATCTTGGCACTTTGTACTGACCAGGTTATTGTGGTCGGCAATTGTCTGTGTTATGAGATGTGTTGTGTTTTGTTACAGTTGGGAAAGTTTGATATAGTTTTATGTGTGGTAAGTATGTTATAACTCTGGTTACTTTTGTTTATTATTCGACTGTTATATGTATGTGTATGAACTAAAAACCGGTGAAATGTTCGTTGTGAAGTTATACAATGCCATTTTAAAGCAGACAAGCAATCAGTGGATTCACTATTTGATATTTATGAAAATCTTAAAGCCAGTTCCTGCTAATTAATAGCAATATTGAGCATTTTCTAGCTACCAATATGAACAGTAGCGAATGTGAATCTTCAATTGTTTTTCAAAATATTTGTTGCCATTCCGAAAACCTACCAGTCACCAGGCGAGTAATTCTACTAACTTTTAAAAACGTTCGTATTCTAATAACAGTCACAATTAATTTTTGACAAGATTTTGTCATCGATTGTCGCTAAAATGAGATTGCGACTACTTTTTGAATGTTTTTAGTTACGTTGAACTTCAAAACAAAAAAAAAAAACATCCATTCACAGCACCATAAAAGCATACATACAATACGTATAGTCATATCATATTCACGCTATACTAGATATATACAATACGTACCCTTTGACCATCAGTTCGATTCGGCCTAGTTCCCATCTCCAGGTCAGCGACTACTTATAATGCATGACCGAAGTGCTATCAGAATACATATCGACGAAAACCAATTTGTATGACGATCTCTGTATCGAATAGTGCAGTTTCTACAATCTACGTTGGCACATTGTAAGATGTTGTTTCGACTTGGGTGTTGTGTTTTTGTTGTTATGGCTTTTCCCTTATTTTTAAAAACATTTGCATGGTAATTGCACTTTCAATCTGTCAAAAATACTTTTGACTTACCTTCATTTTTGACAAGTTTTTGATAGTGATTATCGCTGAGATAAGATTACGACTAGATTTTGAACGTTTTTACTTACGGGAATATGCCTTCAGTTCTTCCCAAATAGTTGTCAAGTAATTTCATTAAGTTCTGTTTTGTAGTTATTGGTTGATGTTCTGGAATAAGTACCTAGTGATTTATAAAAATCGAATAAAACTCGAAGGAGACCATCATAAAACGCAATCGTCCCTGCATCATGGGTGGCTTATTCAATTCCCGAAAAAAGTTCCAAGAATAACTTTGTTCTCATACAGAAATTATAAGACTGCACATCGCATAACTATCACAATGCAAGCTCAACGCTGCACAATGGAATGACCCATTCCATTTTAATAATATTGTATTAATTTATGTATTGTCACGTACTTCCCTCTTATGGGGCAGCAAAACATTAACTGGCCTATATAGTAAGTGCATACGTAAGCCGTTATGGGAATGTATAATAAGGTTAGTGCTTGTAGAATACATTTTCGTGGAGGAAGGAAATTTTAGTCGTGGAATGGCAATTCGTTGCATGACAGCTTTTATCAGATCGGCTCCTTCAAAATTAAATGTAGCACTGTTACTGTATTGTACTGAAACTACGTAACTATGAATACAGGGTGACTTTGAATTTACTACTGACCATTCAGGAGGTGAAAGTGGAATATGGACAACTTTTGTTATAATAATAATATTAAATTGCATTTTTTCTTCAAAGTTCTTTTTAAATAACTTAAAGTGATTTGAATATGTACTTTGAAAATCAAGTCACAATCTTACCTCAGTGACAGTTATTGTTAAAAAATGAGGTATATTAGAGGCATATTTGATTAAGACCGCCATGATATTAGATTGCGATCGTTCCCAAAAGTTAACAAAACCTGATACCAAATTTCGACATTTCCAGTCAGGCAACGTTATAGTTCAATTTCATCAAAAACTTCACCACAAACGCCGCAACATTGACACTGTAAACAAAACGATTTACGGCGAAACAATCAAATTACCGTGTACTACAAAGAGCGAGGGATAAAAACAAACAAGTATTGGAACAAATAAATTTCCCTAGCGCACCTAAAGATTTTCATTACAACTCAAGTCACTTGACCGAGTTTCATCACAAAAGACTTCGGTAACTTTTATCTCTTTAAGCGACGCATTTATTGCGGTCAGCTAAAAGATCTACAGATCAAAGGAATACTATAAAATATCTTGTTGAAAGTAGAAGCGTTTAAAGACCTTTCCTGGTTTTATTTGTTCGAGACGAACGAGCCAGGGCCATATCATTCTCTTGTATCTGGTAAAGATCTCGATGTTGTAAAAAAAAGTTAATTGTTGCGTTGTTTTGATTATAGTGTTCCAGAATAACGTTTTGATGTTTGATTGATGGATTGAGGAATTTCTCAGCACTTTTTTTTGTGTGATTGTACTGTATGTAATCGAAGTTTGGAATATTGATGACGCGGTTGGCGCAGTGGCAAAGCAATTGGCTGCTGAGCTGCGTGTCGCGAGTTCGATTTTCGCACGACGCAAATTTTTGTACGGCTTACGTTTGTTATCACACCGACGATACAGAAGAAATCACTAGCGGGGTTAATTTTTTTAACCCACTAATAAAAATGGAATTTTGTAAATTACCTACGTTGCTACATTGTGTGCAATGCTGATTACAACTTGCTGATTGCAACAAGGGAATTACATTTTTAGTTGCTTTGAAATAAAAAAAAATGTTATTCAATTAAGTTGTTAAGTAAGTGACGTCACTGTTAATTATTTGCATGCAAAATCTATAGGGAAATCACGTTTTGAAAGAAGAAAGGAAAGGCAATTGATTGGTACTGTCAATTATCAGATGCACTTGCGTTCTGACAGCTCCAACAAAGTGGGTATATCAATTAATTGGCGGTTTCAAGTACCCAATTATTAGTTAATAATAGAGATGACTGTAATTATAAATGCATTCCCCTTTCGTTTCTGACTTATCTTTAAAGACACTACGCGGCATTAATCATTCACAAACGGCTAAACGATCCATTTCCTTACAAGGATGACTCTTCCAAGTCTTTGTTACTTGGCTATTGAGGAAATGATAATTTAGAGCATCATTTAACTAGTGCGTAAGCTGCTGTCTTTGTTTATAATGGAAATATACATAGGTACATATAAACTTCGTCATTTTCCCATGGGGGTAGACAGAAACCAAAGAACGCCACCTGCTACGATTTTCATTTAATATGAGAACATTTTTCATTTATAGATATGTGTAGGAAGTTTAAAAAGAAATGGTTCATTAGATAAATGATCTCAGATAAATGCACTTAGAACGATTAAATTGGTAAACTGGTATCTATTGGTGATCTGTCAGCAGGATTTTGTATAATTTTTTTCGGCTACTGTTCCGAGTTTGTTAAAACAAAAAGAAGGAATAACTTTGTTGCAATGTATTGTTTCACGTTGAAATAAACTCTATTTCAGGGGAAAAAAAATAGGTTGGGCAAAATTTTATTGGATTTTTCCATCAGGAATTTGTCAGTAGCAGCCTCGGAGTCTAGGTTTGTGCCCGGTTGATGGCAATAGGCTCGCCCCCTATTACATCGGACTTAAACATAACTGGCAAAATGTGGGTGTACTTTACACTTCTGCCTAACCCTTCGGGGATTACGGGCGTGACGTTATGTTAAAAATCTCAAACATATCATCAAAATAATAGATTGGTAGGTACATGATTATCCTCATGCTCCGAACCAATTAGTAACCGTTACCAAACATTACGGTTTACCACATAACTGAACAAATACATAAAGTAGTAGCAAATTGAAATATCATTGTTTTTCACGCTTACTTAGCGCCGGTCCAATCAACTGACCCACTGATCCGGGTTATTATAAATCGGACATAAATAACTTTATTTATGTACTAGGAGAGTTTATTTTTGAAGCTCACGATATTAGAGCTAAATTGCGAGTAGATTGATCGAGCTAAAAGGTTAGTATGTTGCTGTGATTGAATCTCGGATAGGTCATCGTTCTTCGACATTGTTAAGACCTACAAGTTGACTTATAATTTAATACACTTTTTGTGGGAATAAAAATACGCATGAATATATATTTTTATTATTATGAGACCAATAAATTTAGATGTTTAAAAAAAAAAGCAGCTGCTATATACAAAAATATAACGTCTTTATATTTATACATAAAATATACTATACTCATGAATTCAAAGCTTATAACGGAACGAAACTTAAAATTTGAAAAAGATCAGCTGTTTCCCTGTTATCTTCAGTACTTAAACGATTAGAATAGACCCATCTAGTTTTTAAAAATGATTTGTTTTATTCCAAAGTGTTAATCTTTAATTCCGAAAACAAAGATTCACTTTTATTCTTGTTTCTACGACTTAAGGTCGTAATTCGGATGACCTTTAATACTAAAATATTAGTATTACCTATCTAGTGGTATAGCGGAGGCCATAAGGCGTCGCCTGAAATAAAATACTGATATTCGGTAGCACCTGTCTAGCTCCCAAAATTGTTGGGAAAAAAGTCAACCACGAAAACCCAGATGGTGGTTAAAGTTAGGCTTACAAACTATTCTATGTACAGCTGCTACAAGTAATAAAACATTTGCTTAGAACAATAATTTACTAGAACTTATTACTTTAGCATTAAGACATAATTAATCAAATGTTAGTACTTTTCCTTTTATTTAGACCTGTGACTGCGAACTTAAATAAGATTTATTTGTAACTTAGTCTACTCTGAAAGTCAATTGTGTCAAACGAGTTAAATCTAAATAAATACAAATAAATTGCTCTAAATAAATTCGTTTTAAAACTTTGTGGAAACTATTTTACGCTACTGTTTTTGTTTGTTTGTGTGTTTGTTTAAATGCGCTAATCTCTGGGACTAGCAGTCGGATTGGAAAAAATATTTTTGTATATGATAGCCAGATTTATGAGGAATCGTATAAGTCATATAACATCGCGCTAAGACCAACGGGAGCGGAGTAGTAACTAAAAACGTTACTAACGCGAGTGAAAAATACCACGCGGACAAAGTCTCAGGGAGCAGCTAGTTAATTTTTATGATTGTGATCGACGTCATTTATTTGCATAATTTATTAAAATTTTGGTTTTGTGCCGTTTATTTTGGTGTCTAAATATAAATTGTTTTTGTGCTAATAATAGTATGCTATGAAGTGCTTAATCATGTTTTTATTTTTTTTCAATCCGAGGTTAGGTATAGATATTCCAAGTTTGAGAAATATCGGGTGGTTTCTGCGTCAGAATTTGACTTTCAATTGGCATAACTAATTAATTATTGACTGTATTCATTAGCTTTATGTGTTGTCCGCGACTTTGTCCGCCTAGATTTTCTTCTTGGATCCCAATTTTTTTTTACTCTCTGATAATGACGTAACTTTCCATTGGTGAAAGAATTTTTAAAATCGGCTGGGGTGTTTTGGAGGAGTTTGAGTTCATCCATTACAAACAAAAAATACAAACCTTTTCTCTTTTTAATATTAGTTTATAAAAAAGTGATCAGGTTGTGATTTTTTTACTATTGCTATTTTTGACGACTTATCAAATCACATTATACGGTTTCTGAAACGAAAATTAACTACGAATCAAAATTAAACGCAAGTCAAGTGAACCGATTGGCTATTGATAATTCTACCAACCAATCAGGACGCGAGCAAATATTTATCCTTCCTTGTGTTGATTTATCCTTCCAGATGTAATTATCTCTTTAACTACTTTTGTAGTACTTATTTTACAATTTTATATTGTCAGACTTTTAATAAATTATATGTATCTATCTATACATATAAAATGCTTTGTCCTAAATGAATGACTGACTGACGGATCAACGCACAGCTTAAACCGCTGATCGTAGAGACCTGAAACTTATATGGTGTGTCCATTGCATGAAAACCATCCGATAAGGCAGGATTTTTCAAAATTCTACCTCTTTGGGGGTGAAGTTTTTATGGAGAAACAAGATTAGATAACCAATAACCGAAATTACGCGGACGAAATCGCGGGTAGAAGCTAGTTATAAATATTATAATGTTAAATAAAACATAGTTTTATGATCTAAAGTTACTAAGAGTGTGCCTTGGGACAAAGCTCCGATTACTCATAATGTTAATATTAAAGTGTCACAAAATTCCATAAACCCATTTGTCACAGGCCCTTCAAATGGACCTCCCCCTCCCCGTCCTGCTCACCCCTTCACAAAGACATTTAATACGTACATTTGAACCAATGAGAGGGATTAGTACGGACTTGGTTTTCTAATGTGGTGGCAAAGAGTAAGCCGCAATTGAAGTAAAGGTGACAAAGGATGGCATGAAGAAAAGGGGAATGTATTTTGCCTATGCTCATATTGTGTCACTTTTAAAGGTTAGAATAAAAGCCAGAGAAGACAGAGTAGTCTTTTTCATTAATTTATTCATAATTAATTAGTAACGTACAAAAGAAGGATAGATCTAAAAATTGCGTAGTATTTCTGATTTACCCAAATCAGTTTATTATTAAAATTAATCAATAAATACTGCTTGAGCATAATTATTCTACTATATCTGGGCTGATTTGTGTTTATAGGTATCTACATAAACAAATACATATGTACTCATAGTTACATAAATTGGTAGCAAGTTCTCTAAATATTTTGTTCAAAGTTTGTACCTACTCGCAGAATGTCGCATCTGTAAGCAGACTTGTACATTACATACTCTGAGTACATTATCGAGCATCTTCACGCAGTCGCAGTCGTAATCCTTTTAACGCCGATGCGAAAATTAATAGACATAACATTTTGTGTCCTATCACAAGCACATAAGGTCGATATTAAAATAACCTCTAATATTTGCAAGGTCCTGTAGGACACAGATGTGCAAGCAAGTGTCTGCCTTGATTACACCAACGGAATACAAATCTAATTTGTGTGCAGTACTATTGGTATCGGATCAGCTGGGCTTGTCACAAGATAATGGATTTAAGAACGTTCACTGAATACTTAATATACAGTTTTGTTTTGCGGGGATTTTGACGTGAATGGGGATTTGATTATGCATTCAATGTTAGGGTTACAATGTCTTTATTTAGTACGTGAAGCATGTTCCAGGATTTATGTGTGTCTCTTTTTAGGTGTTCAAATTAATTGGATTTGTCCTAGAAGAAGAATGGGTACAGCAAGCTGATCGTTTGAGATATTCACGAACAAATATTTTTAAATCTTACTAATATTATAAATGCAAAAGTTTGAATGTATGGATGTTTGTAATTCAATCACGACAAAATAGCTGAATGGGTCTGGAAGAAATGCACAAAAATAGATTATAGTCTGACATAGAATACAGGCTACTTTTTATCCCGGAAAAATGTACAGTTACCGTGGCTTAATATATTATATATTTGACGCGGACGAAGTCGTAGGCAGAAGTTAGTAATAAAATAAATAACGTCTATATAAAATGGGAATTTATTTTGAAAGTTTTATGTATTCATAACATAACATCACGCCTGTAATCCTTGAAGGGTTAGACAGAGGTGTACCTATGAGTACACCCACATTTATACCACTCTATTGCCATCAATCATCATTTTATATATTCAAATTGTTTATAATATGTAAATCAATGTGTAATGATTGTAATTAGGGGTGGTTCTAACAAAACCAACCTTCAATTTTCTCTCATTTTTCCGAGTTATTGCTGATAAATTTTACAAGCTTAACTTTTTAATCTACATTCTACTATATTTAATTAGTTAGTCGTAATTAATTTAATCATTGTGGGTTGGCTCATTTGAGCAGAACTAAGCTAATATGAAATATCTGTTTGAGTTATAAAACGTCGTTCTTTTATGACTGTTTGAAACAGAAATAAACTTGGATAGCTCTGTCCAATATACTACGTAAAGTAGAGATTGCTTGAGTATACCTAATGACGTTATCTTTATGGTAGGAATATATTTTTATTAGTATTAAAGCTCTACAGACGAATATTTTACCAAATCCATATCGGTTAAGTGGTTAACAAACTTTCTGAACCCAATTTTCACAATCAGGCTGAATGCCAGAATCCATATATTATAGATTAATTTAGGTGAAGAGATGTTTATTTTTCTTGTTAGGTTTTTGTCCCATTTCAACATTTTTAGTTTTTTTCTAGGCGTCAGTTTAGTTTTTACTAACTAAATTCTTATTGGATGTTATTCACATTATGTCCGTTTTATGGTTACAGTTATGGTATGGTTAAGGCGAAAACTACATGTATATAATCTGTATGCAAATATTGTAAAACATTGATTGAGTACTTATGGAATTTCTTGCCCATTCTTCTCCATACAAAACTACCTTTTGAAAGGGGCAACTAGATTCAATTCTCCTTTTCCTTGTATATGACGTCCAAAGTGCCTTTTAATGGCCTAGTTGAAATAAATGATTTGACTTTGACTTTGAAAAAAATCAAAATATGATTGGGACAGCCGACAGAAGTGAAAACTTTGAAATAATTGTGTTATTTTGTTTGTCACAGCCAACTGCGTGTCGAAAGTCTGGCACAACACGTCACAAAAGCATGTCAGTGACGCGAACCCATTAGCTTTGCCCCTACCAAAAACCGAAAAAAAAAAAAACTCACTTTTACTTAAAAAAATGTTTGTCTATATAATTTTTTCTAGGCGTTTCTCAAGGCAGTATAAGTTTTATCTAGACTCCGGGCTTCTACTGTCATAACTGTCAGCAGTCGCGCTTACAGCCATTAGACTAGTTATGATGATGATGAAATAGTATTAATGTTTTGATGGCCCAGTAGTTAAGACAGGCTTCTCAAATACTGGGCCTCTTATGTATGAGGTTGTGGGCCTGGCAAGTACCAATGCGAATTATACAATTCATAAGCAGGTACTCTCTATGTTTATCTTGGACATCACTGACATCGGTGGAAGTAAACATTGTTAAGAAACCTAGACTTATACTTCTCATAAGTCTGAAATTGGCAATCCGCCTTGCCTTAGTGTGGTGACTAATGCTCGTGCCTTCTCTGTATGAGAAGGTCATTAACCTGTACTACGATTATAATAAATATTCAATATTCATTTCCTTAAGCCACTTTTAGGCCCATGTATAACGAAGCTGCTAACACATCTAGTACAAAAAAAGTCTAGCCAGAAAAAGTTGATGAATTAAAAAACCGACGCAAGAACATCCTGCAAATTCTCGAACCAACATACCGATTTCTATTAAAATTTTATGGAGTCTAGCAAATATAATCGTACTAATAGGCTGCGTTAAGTAAATTGGTCCATAATTCCTACTGTTTTCGGGTATTATGCAAATCGCCTTTTACTAATTCAATCTTTTGTTGGCTAGTAATTAAAGTCATTTGAATTTATATGCTCGTAAACCGTATGTTCGAACTCACATACATTTGTTAAAGCGTTGTTTGTACTGTTTTATCGTTCTACCTGCAATCGTTACGTTTCTTTATCCTTTTAAATTGATCGGTATTGTGTGTTTGTTTTTCATGCGGATTTTCTCTGTTGTTTGGTTGAATTTGTTACGATGCTTTTTATTGCGTGATGCTTCTTTTCTTCTTTGCATTTTCTCTCTTTGTTTACTATGTTAGATTGAGATTCTAGAGGCGCCAGATCTATGTACAGTGTTTGAATGATCAATATACAAGATCGAGTTACCGCGTGGGTTATAATATTTAAAAAAAATGTTATAATGCCTACGTCCGTATATTTTCACTGCCTCGTTGGTCTTGTGGTCGCAAAATGGGACTGCTGTGCATGAGGTCTTGGGTTCGACTCCCAGAACGGACATAGTGTTATTCGATTTTTTCATCAGATTTTTTTTCAGTGGCAGCCTCAGAGTCTGGATTTGTGCCCGGTTGATGGCAATAGGCTCGCCCCTTGTTACATGGGACTTAAACATAACTGGCAAAATGTGGGTGTACTAATGGCTACACCTCTGCCTAACTTTTCGGGGATTACAGGCGTGATGAAATGGTGGTTTTTGTACTTACAAAAACCACCTTTACCTAAAAAGGGGCATTGAGTCCAGTAAGTATGCATACCTTCTTAACAACATATTCCTCGAACCTCAAAATTTCAGTTATGTTAAAATGACGTAAATATGGCGACTCTGGAATCTTGGATCATATGAGATATGGTTGGCATTTGTTTTTGTTTTGGAAAGCGTTGCCCATCATTGGGAATTTTGACCTATTACAATTGGTTTACAAACATATAAATACACATACACAGACAGCCAGACCCAGAACATCTATATATTATAGGCTTTTATTTAATGTAATTTCCCCTATATATTTTATTAAGAAAGTAAGAAGCAGTAGTCGGCGCATTTTGCTGATTTCGACGGCGAGAAATCAGCAAAATGCGCCGATTTTGCTGATTTCTCGCCGTCAAGTCGAAACATCTCTAAAGAATATAATCGCTCAGTTGCATTTGGGGTAGGCAAAGTCGCGCGGCTATATCCTTTTGTGCACATGTAGGAAATACTAATATATTATTTGCTCCTTGCTGGAATCTAACCGGCGACACACAGCGCAGATGCCAATCTCTCAACCACTATGCCATCCGTGTCGTAATTAATTTTATCTTGTTCGTTTGTTTGGTAATTTTTAGATCGTTCTTATTAACTACTTAGTATGCGGTGTGGTGTTTCATCTAAGTACCTACAATATTTAATTAAAGTCAGCTGCTTTTTTTTTTGCCAGAGTCATCAAGCGTGCATGTACCAGTATTATTTCATGTAATAAAATAACCGGTTTGACCTGATTCTTATCTGAGGCAGGATTATTGTACATAGAGAAAAACAGCTATCTTAAAAAATATCTTAGTTACGAATTGTAAGTTTTTTTTTTATGAATCTGTTTGTTTGTAACATCTTTCTTCTAGGTATTGAGTACTAGCTTCTGCCCGCTATTTTGTCTGCGTGAATTTCAAAAGCCGATGCTGTAAAATATCCCTCACGGACACAAAAACGGAATATAAATTAGCCTATATACTATTTTAGATGATAATCTATCTCTGTGCCAAATCATCCAGATCCGTTCAGCAGTTTTGGCATGATTGAGTACCAAACATCTATACATTCAAACTTTTGCATTTATAATATTAGTAAGATAGTAAGAAGTAAAATAATGATGTATTTACACGATTGTAAAGTCCGTCCAAAATGGTGTGTATTATAAAACTGACCGTGGTAATATTTTTGTTTGATCGGCATGTTTTTAATCAATTATTTTCCTCATGTTTATAACAAACGACAACTACACTTTTGTCATTTCGACCCATAAAGTCGTAATTTTTTTATCCTTAGAAACTTATTTGTTCGACCTCTTTGTTCTGCGGTCACCTCTAAGTTAAAAGTCCTAATAATATTATGCCAAGTCCTATAAAACTTCTGAACCTAAAACTCTTTAGGTATACAAGATATACAAATTTTTGTATTTTAGTTGGCTTCATGCCCTTCTTAGAGAGGTTTGATTAAAATATCTTCAGCTTGACGTACAGTCCCGAGCCCGATATACCTATATATCGGATGTCCGGTAATGAATGGATTATCTTGAAATGAGTGAAGGTGAACTAATGGCGATTCAGAAAAAAATTACACTACGGCTACGAATTCATGAATGCCGTCGGTTTTTATTGTTAACGTAATTTACATTAACTAAGCTGATAGATAAGTAATCAAAAGTAGGACTGCTATAACACGGTTTTGAAAAAAAAAAACTGAGCGACGAAACGCCTTATTTATTATTGTAGGTTGCCGGAATCATGTACCTACTGAATCCAAATTAATAGGTTGGTCGTCAGGTGTCTCTGTACCCTGCATATAATAGGTACCTACTAGTGTACAATGGGCAGTCATATGACACAAGGCAATCTAATGCGAATATGGTAGGTAAAGGAAACATTATGAGGAAACCTGGGCCAAAGTAATTTGATATCTTCCACACACAGACTCTGGCTGGTTAAACCATACATACATAAACTTACGCGTTTTTCCCATGATGGTAGGCAGAAATCACAAAACGCCACCTACTACGATCCTTACATACTGCTTTAGGTTTAGCCATATTCAACCTTATTTTCTTAGTTCAAATTCCTATTAGATAAATTCTGTTCTAAATTTGAAATGAGACGGTTGACGGTCCGCCACGAGCCCTGTCAGCTTTAGCTTACAGAACTTTAAATAAATATAATATAATTCGTCCAAAATCGAAGTAGGTAATAAAGAAAATTGTCTTTCAATCTAGTAGATTGAATCTCTGGGTATCGTAACTGTCATAGTCAAGTCAAGTCAAGTCAAAACATTTATTTCAATTAGACCATTTACTGGCTCTTTTGAATTGTCAAGGAGTCGGTCAGTCCGAAAGGCTGAAGCGAGTTGCTCTTTCCAAAACGGAGGTAGGCCTCTATGGAGAAGAATGAGCATGAAACTCCACGGGACTCTTTTCAAATACGTTTTTACAAAATACTGGTTACATTATTCTAGTGGTTACAGTAGGCACCTAAGCAAGTGTTGTGATCATGCTTGTGTTGTACTTGAATAGAAAAGCCATCCATAATTTAATAGTATAAATGCCAAAGTAACTGTCTGTCTGTCTGTCACGCTTTTACGACTAAACCACTGAACCGATTTTGATGAAATTTGCTACTGAGTAAGTTTGAACTCTAAGGAAGGAGATAGGTTACTTTTTATCCAGAAATTGAAGAGAGAAAATGAAATCGCGGACAAAAGCTATAGTTTTCCTTAAATGCAATTTTCCAGGAATAATTTAAAACAACGCCTTTGTCCTTTTGAGTATTCAGCGTTCGAATATTCAAGCTTCAAATGAATGGAATAATAAAGATATCCGTGTAAAGACATAAATGTGTAAAGGAAAAATTTATATTTCATTAAATAAATTCCTGAATCTTTATTTATGATGCTCATCAATAAAGGCTTCCATTCAAATGCAAAAATATTTTCTGCAGAGTTTTAAATGTTTATGCAAAAACAGTAGGAGTTTAAAGCGCGCTTCATACAAAAGTAATCTTTTAGTTAATATATTTTGGTCAATCAGCGATTTTGTTCGCGCGAGTGCCGGTTATCACAGAGTTTTTTTTTTTTTTTGCACGGATCCTAATTTTAGTTACAGCCCAAGTTACTTCCTATATCATCAGCTATCGGCCAGTGAATTTCCCGTCAAAATCAGTTTAGTCTTTACCTGGAGCTTAAAGGCAAACAAAAACAAAAAAACGTTTTCGTAAATATTCTTTTTTTTTTAATAAGTTCTTATTTTGACGTTACAAATAGACATTTTAATTTATTTTCAGATAACTAAGGTCCGTAGATAAAATAAAATTATAGGCAGTAATAATAATACACTAATATAGGCTATGTTTAAATGGGTATTTAGTCTGAATGGCCCAAAAAATATATAAACGAAAAGTCATGAATCATGATGTACCTTATGGTTTACCTATATAATTGAATTTGTTCTCATTTTTTTTACTTACAGTCGAAACGCCCGTGAGCCATTTGGCGTGGGCCGTTCAGACTAAATACCCGTTCAAACGTCCTCTGCAAAACGAAACTATTATTAAAAACTCAATGTTGCTCCAGTAAAATAAAACTATGTCACATTGTATTGACCCTCTGAGGTGCGCTTGAATCATAGCTCATTGAGCGCAGTCGGGGTCTAACAAAATTATTAGGCGTGAATCGAGAGGTCTAATCTAGAATCGAGTGTGTTTTGTTCCGTTTAATTTAGTTATTCATAGTTGAGGGTTGTCAATCGACGGGTGGTATGTATGTAGCTTTGCGATTATTGTTCGATTTAAAACGTAAACAAAGAAAGGTTAGGAAGGTATGGCTTCTTAAATTGGTTAATTGCAATACGAGGGTTAAGTTACGATTGACTTCAATAAAGGAGGAAATTCTCAATTTGGTTCTGTTTTTTCCAATGTTTTTTATTTAAAAAACCAAGGGGTATTTAGAATGTGTATTACCTAGTTACCTACTGGGTTGTGGAGGTCAGATAGGCAGTCGCTTCATGCAAAATACTGATATTCAGCTGCATCCGGTTAGACTGCAAGCCGACCTCAACATAGTTAGGAAAAGGCTAGGCAGATGATGATGTTTTTTATTTCAAAACTCAGTTTTTTCAAACCGTTTTTGAAAATTGTTTTTCTATTTCGAAAGACGATACCTTCAGTTTGGTCCTAATTTTATTAAAATCTAGTTCTGGTGATGTGGTCCATGACGAACTGAGAGAACTTCTTAAACATTGCTATTTTGAGATTTTCATTATTACATAACTTCACGCCTGTAATCTTCAAAGGGTTAGGCAGAGTTGTACCCATTAGTAGGTACACCCACATTTGGCGAGTAATGTTTAAGTCCCACGTAATAGGGGGCGAGCCTATTGCTATCAACCGGGCACAAATCCAGACTCCGACGCTGCTACTGAAATATTCCTGAAGGAAAACCCAATAACACTTTTCGGCCACTAGACCCACGAGGTAGTCATTAGTAGTTTAGTAAATTTTCACTATTAATTTATACAAAATCTTAAAATAGAGACCATTAATCTACATCTAACTAACTTATCATTCAAATATTATGATCCAACGCCAAAATTACTAGATAACCGTTCTCTTGTTAACATGTTATTGGAACATTTATTTAATGGAGTAATGGAACCACAAGCTTACGAATAATAATCGGTACTAAGATGTCCTATATTATTAATTAATTCAAAATCATGTTGTACCGTAATTACCAGTTAGACAACAATAACAGTGGCATTATTAATGAAGTAATATTACGTAACTCTATAGACATTAATATTTAGATAGGAGCCAAGCCTCAGTAATGTTATAATCTATTTGTCGTTCATAGAATGTGTCGTCATGTATGAAGTGGATTTAGTTTTGTCAGAATGAACGAATTCACGTCAGAATTTCTGTAATTGTAATAAATAATGTTGGATATTTTAAGTATTTGAAAATCAAAATTTATTTTAAGTAATTAAATTTGGATAGTTATGTCGCATATTATTTGATAAGTTTAGCGTAAACATTTAAATTGATTTTATATTTATTAATTTACTGTATATTTTTTTTTAACACTTTTTAAATAGTCGTTAAAAAAATAAAAACAATTAAAAATAGTAGCCCACCGGAATCGGAAACAGCGTCCAAGCTAACGGTGGTCAGGACTCCTAAGCATGGAATCTCCTAACAATACGAGCCGTGTCTAGGAGTACCGGTTTCTGAATCAAGCCCTTGGTTAATTAATGATTTTAGTTGTTAGGTACATTAATTACTAATATCACACATGTGGAGTGGCTCATTTTGATATATTATATATAACTAAGTTCTTTGTTTTGTATACCTCTATGTCATGGAACATTTTAAAACCGAAGGATTTATAAAAATGGATCCACCTTAGGGATTTTAACAATTTTTAAAAATCACACTACAATAAATTAAAAATACATTAGAACACGTCAGAAAATATGTACCTATAATTGTTTTATTTAAGTACAATATTAACAGACTTAATTTTATAAAAAACATTCGGAGTAGAAAAAAAGGGAACGAAAACTAAATAGCATCACCAAATTCATCCGCATCGCCGTCCACTGGAAATGTACCCAAAAGACTGGCCGCATTGCCACGTTGAATGGCAATGCTGAACCTCTGTCAGAAAATGTTTGTTAGTAACATACAACCAGTCCAGTTGAAGTATTGAATTGAAAAACAAGTAAATACGAAGGTTTTCATTCAGTTTTTTCCAATTATTGACGCTAAACATTTATTCGACGCGGATTGATGTCACGATTCCAATTTTTATTTTTAAAACTTTGTAAATATTTAATTTGATGTGAAAGGTTTTTGTCACGAGCAGTACTTTTTATAGAGCTTTACCGGTAGGGTATTTACGTAAAAATATACTTTTAGTAAAATTAAAGTAACAATAAAAATAAAAATAAAACAGCTGTTCTGTACATTTATGTTCGTCTAACTCGTCAAAGTCTACTGAACAGCAGATTTTTTTTATTGTTACTTTTTGAAAATTATGGTCCCAATCGTTTAGAGTTTGATGATATTTAGATAGTTTATGGCTTTCGGTTCCAGGACGACTTAAAAGTAACCGTGTATTTTTTAGAACATTTGAATGCCTTGTTGGTCTAGTCTTTTGGGTTTGATTCTCAGGTCGGGCAAAGTATTAAAGCTAGACCTTTCGCTTTATATATTTAGATTATTACCTACCTAAGCACAAGTTTGAGATGTAGGTACATTGAACTGTTACTGCATTGTTATTTGGCAAAACTAAGTTCAATTATTACCAGATTCAGATATCCGTTACCAGATATTTACCATTCTAAACTAGAGCCCGCGATTCCTACATCTATGCAATATAACTTCAATTGTTTGCAAAGCTCAATTGCATTGTAGGTGCCGATCGACCTATTCAACTCGATTGCACTCGCTTTCGATGCAATATAACTAGAACAGGAAACTCCATTGCTTCCCATTTTATACAATTGCCTGTTTGTTGGCGCGTTAACAGTGGCGCCATCTTTTGAGAACGACGGAACGGAACGGTACTAATTTTGAATTTTTGTCGATAGATTTTTTATATCACATTGGGTTTCGTTAATAGTTTCTTACGTAAGATTTGTGTAGGTAATCCAAAATGGCGACTATTTTTTTATATTTAAGCACTAAGTATTTACATATTTCTAAGTTAAAGATACTTACATTTTATTTTCTTCTTATATTTTTACCCGATTACGGTAAAGCTAAAGCAAGATTAGTCTGTGCATATTATCTCCTACACTATTGGTATTGTATTGATGTTCCACAGGTTATAGGCTACGTCATAGAAAATCCAAAATGGCGGCTTTCAGCGGACTTAAAAAATGTAATTAAACGAACTATTTCACACTAGACGATAACTTTTAAAGAACAATTTTATTTTCTGTCAATAATTTAATTTTTGATAGCTTAACCAACTTGAAATCTATTTTATTGACATTTTGGTAATTTTGTTTTGTCATACATACATAAAATAACTGGCGAAATGTCAGGGTACTAATGGCTATACCTCTGCCTAACCCTTTCGGAATCACAGACGTGATATTATGTTTTGGTCGTAGTCAGGTTTTTCCAGCCACATGTACCTACTTAAGTAAAAGGATAAACAAAGTAATAGGTCGTAAAAATGGTTAAAATAAATCACTAGACAATAAATAAGGAAAATCGTCTAGAAATGTCGACTTCTTTTTGCAAAATTGTTAAACATAGTAAGTAAAAAATATGTGCATAATAAACAGCATTATTTTAATGGCGCGCTAGCCTTCAATTAGCAGTCTGTTGAACAACTTAATATTATATTGTAGCCTTGACTTCGTACAGGCGGTATTAAGGGGCCCCGAAGGCATGTTTGCAAGTATGGAGAGATTTTGTCGTATATAAAAAGTTAAGAGCGTTTACGCCTTATGCCATTTCATACAGACTTTCAAGTCTTTACATCGGTGACGGAAAACATCGTGAGGAAACCTGGACTTACTGTTCCACTCAAACCATGTCAAAGGCCGTTGAGGCGGTTTAAAAACTCTGACACTAGGGTGTGTAGGGTCGTAAGGCCTTACTGCCCACACGATAAAGATGAAGAAGAATAACAGTCCTTATTCGAAATGAATGAAACGATTTTAATGAAATTTCCTACACATAAGCAGGATAGGTACATAGATCTAAAAACTTCGTTAAATTGAAGTCCCCCATTTCACAAAAAAATAGAGGCTATGATGTTATTCTGAGGTATAAGCTATTTTATTGTACTTTTGTTCAGTAGTTTTTGCGTGACAGAGTAAAAATACATCCATCCATTCGTTCGTTCTTCACTTTTGTATTTAGTAGTAGGATACGAGAGAAAAGTTTTAAGTTAGGAAGTTGTCACTGTAATCCCCGAAGGGTTAGGCAGAGGTGAACCTATTAGTACATCCACATTTCGCTAGTTATGTTCAAGTTCCATGTTATAGGAGGCGAGCCTATTGCCGGGTACAAATCCAAACTCCGAGGCTGCTACTGAGATATTCCTGATGGGAAAACACAATAACACTGCCTGACCTGGGCATTGAAAGCAAGACGCTCAGCAGTCGTGCGTTGCGACCACTAGACCAACGAAACACCTATATTAAATAACATTATTTGAGCCCAATAAGTCGCCACGTTTACTGTCGCGTCAGAGGAGTTGCACAGGTCACCAAGGGCGCAGGTGAACGGACAATTGGGACACTTCAGCATAATGGAACATAGTCTGCATTGAACCTCCGCAATCGTACTGGATTCATTATTAATTCATTATAAGTTTTGTTTATTCAATTATTTATTTAGATTTTATTTGTAAAATAAATAAAATATGTAGATGTTTACCAAAAAAATATTATTTAATATTCAAGCGTATACAGTCTTAATTCAAACACATCAATAACCTCAAGCAACAACTACATAAAACCAAAGAATAATTATCACCAATGTAAACGGAAGCAATTGCCTTCCATGAAACCTTTCATACATTACTAGCGAGCCTGTAGACGCCTATAAATATTCCGTGTTAATTAATGTGAACAGTGTCGCTAGCAGGAAAGCGTTCTATCACGCAGACTTATCGCCTACGGCCATCTTGAAAATAAAACATAAATGACGCTCGCATATCTGGTTCATAAAATGCAACTTGTCTTAAGCAAGCCACACACCTTTCGATTTATTACCGACTATAACGTAAAATCGCAAGACAATCTGATAATTCAAATTGAATAGAAATTGTTAGAAATATCGTTAGCGATGTAGCAATTTATCTGGAGTCTTTAGAATCGTAACTAAAGATGGTTCGATATGGAAGACACTAAGATTCTCTGTGTTGTTAGTGCCATTACCCACGCCTACAGCAGACTCCTTAAGGCAATGTTTTGTCCTGTATCAAGAATAGCACATTGGTTCAAGGAAACACAGATGTTTCGTCAATCAGTCCGCCGTTTATGTCCAGGAAGACTAATTGGACAGTGTATGTTCGGCTCAATACAGGTCCAAGATTTTATGTTTTTATTGCGAATGCGATGCAGTGTCGCTTCCAGGGTAATTAGAGACGTATCTCTCTAATCGAATGTCAGTTGTATTAGTGATGGTAACAAATTTTTTCATAAGACTTTGAACCCAAGTACCTGGAGGGAACTTTCATGTTTTCATGCAAATGTACAATTTTATCATCAGAGAGGTTTTTTTTTTACTTACATAATTTTAATTTACTTACATTTTAAACACACAGATCATTTATTTCAATTAGACCAGAAAAAGGCACTTCTGAACGTCGTTTACAAGAAATATATATTTTTTAATCTATATGCCCATTCCAAAACGTAGTTTCGTATCTTGAAGAATGAGCACATACATCATGATACATACTCTTTTCAAAATAATTATTTTACAATAAGTTTTATAGATAAATTAATTCAATAATTATAGGAATGTGAAAACAATTTTCTTAAAACTTAATTGACATTGATTGCGACTAGATTATGAACTTTTTTTTATTACGGAAAAATATTAATCTTCTGTACTGTAGTCAGGTACACTAAGCATTTCAGTTTCTGAAGAATTGTAAGACGTCATTTGTTTCGTCAATTGCTAAATTCCTTAAATCATCATCATCTGCCTAGCCTTTTCCCAACTACGTTGGGGTCGGCTTCCAGTCTAACCGGATGCAGCTGAATACCAGTATTTTACATGGAGCGACTGCCTATCTGACCTCCACAACCCAGTAACTGGGTAATATGATACCCCTAGGTAAGACTGGTTTGTCAGACTTTCGGGCTTCTGACGACCCGTAACGACTGTCAAAGATCCACGTATGACAGCCGGGACCAACGGCTTAACGTGCTTTCCGAGGCACGGAGGAGTCTCGGTGTGTAAAGATGGTCACCCATCCACGAACCAACCCCGGCAAGCGTAGCTTAACCTGACGGATCGATCCGTGCGGCTGTTATTACTTAGCCACAAGCTCCTCTTTAAATTCCTTAAATATTTTCTCATAATTGTTCGTTAAAACGTTCGTTTTATAAAAACAAACCGGCCAGTATTCAAATAAACATAATAAGTTTTCATGACCTTTATTTAAAAATGGTTGAACTACTTTTCCTTTAAAAACAGCCCTCACATAATCAATTACAAAAAATACTCTCACAGAATCCGACTAAAATAACAAAGTGGAGTTAATTAGTATATTTTAGTGCACTTTCTTTGTCTTAATTACTCTCTTCTTCGGGCTTTGCATTTAAATAAGGCATAATAGTCAATTAAATTTGTGTTTAATACGCGTTTTGCATACGAAAAACTTTATTATTGTACTGTGGAATGGAAGTAGAGCTTTTGCTTCACTCTTTTATTTTTTTGTTTAAAAATGGGGTGTTGTATGTAATCATATTAGTCTATTATTGTCCCGCTGCAGGGCAAAGGCTTCTTCTCATACGGAGAAGGCACGAGCCGATGCTAAACGTCAACCCGCCATGAGCAACCGTGGTGATCAATATCACCACGGTTGCTGATGGCAGATTGACGTTTTTTTTTATTAATTGAGTAAAAATCAAATAATTTATTTTATTTAGACTGTATAAAATATTATAAAGAAGAAGATTTGCAGTGGGAGAACCATTTTGTATTAGGTTACTGGTTGAAATGAGGATTTCTAAATTGATTCGGTTACTTTAACCCTGTAATAATAGATGTAAGACGGATAAATAAAAAAATAAGTAAGTAGTTAAAGATGATTTAAGAGGAAGTCGAAAGTTTTTTACAACATTCGTAAAAAAAAGTTTAATAAAAAACCCGAAAAATCTTCAAATGGAATCGCCCACAGCCAAATTAAATTACCATAAGTAGACAAAACATTTCATAACAAAGCCAAACAAGTAAATCTTTAAGAGGATAAGTATTAAATTAGGTTGGGATCGAGATTTGAATAAGTAATTTGGTGGATAATGTAAACATCGGTAAGTACCAGTCTGATGGGACATTTAATTTGGATAGGCCGTCTGGTATAATGGCTATTTGAAGGTCAAATTTGGGGCTTACTACTTTTATTGTACTATATTTTGCAAGCGAGTTCGTCTGCATATAATATTTCCTACTGGTAACTATTTTTTTATAGTAAAATATAGCCTATAGTTATCAAGGATAACGTATCTTCCTTCCTAAGTGAATGAATTTTTAAAATTACAACAGTAGTTACTGATAAAGCGCGTTAAAACAAAAAAACAAACAAAAAAGCTCTTCATTAACTATAGAAATATTTTTTAAAACATAGTTACTTCGGTATAGTCTAGTAATCAGATCAGATATAATGATAAACAACATATTAATAAACAACTAGCTTTGCCCGCTGGCTTTACTCACGTGAAGCTAAGTGTAACGTTTTTTAGCACCCTTATTAAACGCGTTATAAACTAATGGCAGATTTAAACCCTACAAATGTATGGTTATACTGAAGTTAATATTTTACATCATACTACATACATTACATAATTAAAACATTAATTTTTAAATATTTATCTAAAATAAAATCCAGCGGACGGCGATGCGGATGAATTTTTTGAAGGCCATTTAGTTTTGTTTCCTTTTTTGTGATTGTTTTTATTTATTTGTAATTGAGCTTGTAAATATTGAACATATCACTAAAACAAAAAGTAGAATTTCACTAGAAAAAAAAAGATATAAAAATAAAAATAAAAAATTATTTATTAAATTACTTCATACTTATTAACAAGGGGTTAGAGTTTAATATTTTCAAAGTCTTGTATTTCAGACATGCTTCCTTATGACTTTTAAATGACGGCTTCCTACTTAGTTTCTTTTCATTTCCTGCAACCCTAAAATATCTTAAGCGGAGTCGAAGCAAGACTGCGCTATTCATTATTCATTAACTCATCGTGTTTTGTGAACTTAATATTTAAAGGAACTCTTTTCCTTGATCAGAATTCTCGGCACCTCTACCGTCCCTACGGCTAACTTTATAAAGGACGCAGAATCTTTTCCCAATCCATCTGTTCAGTTCACAATGAAATATTTCCGTTCACTTCGTTCCAGTGTGTCAGCCGTTTTCACATTGATTGAAAACCTGTTTGTTAATATCCAACTTTCTTTGCCTCGCCTTTCCTTTATCTTATTTACGCAAACTTTCCTTTTATTTTCAATGGTAAAAACGTGTTGAAAAACGAGTGGGAATTTTTGTTTGATGATTATAAATGTCATTTGGGAATATTGATGTTCGCCAAATGTACAATGGTTTGAAGACAGTTTGGTAAACTTAAGGTTGTGCTGCTTTAAATAAGTCAATAACGGCTATTAATATTTTTCTTTAGTTAGCTTCGTATGTGTTTTCTTAGATATCACTGTTATTGGTGAAGGAAAACGTTGTGAGGAAACTTGGACTTATACGTAGTTAATATAAGTCTGAAGTCGCCAATCCGCCTTGAGCAAGCGTGGTGATCACTGTTCGTGCCTTTTCTGTATGAGAAGAGTTCTTTGCCCAGAAATGGGATATAGCATTACCCACACACACTACTGGAACATTACTGGGACTTTGGATACACCTACGTGCCACTGGGTCGTAATTTTTACATAATTAGTTGTTCTTTGGTAGATGTAGGTAAGTACTTACACTAGTTTCTAAGTTGTGTGTATATTATCCTAAATAGATGTAAGTTTAAAATAATGTATTTATTTATATTTTATTTTATTATTTTTATATTTATTATATATTAGAAATAAAACCTTCTAATGCGAGCACACTAACTCTGATTTCATCATTTGACAATGCTGGTTTAACTGTTTCACCTTTTATCTTTGTTCATCTGAACGAACAGCATTCGTTTCTAATTAGGAACACACAATAAGTCTGTTTAGCCCTATCTTCATGATTCGAATGGTTTCATTGACAAAGGGCCATGTTTACTTTGTAATGAGATGAAAATCTTGTTACAAATGAAAACGATGTGAGAATTCTAAGGCTTAATGTTTGTTAAAGGACTCTTCGCTGAGTAGTAGCTTGAGGCGGGATCTGGGATGTGTAGCTTAATAAAGCATTGTGAAAGAGGAAAAGGATATTTTTCTTTATTAATTTAATGTCGTTTGACATTAATGCGTTTCCTGTTTTTTGTTATTAATGTTATGTTTTTTTTGTTGATTTTTTTTTCTCTCGAGATTCTTAGGTGCACTGTTTGATTTCAAATTAGGAATGCCTATTAAGTCTACAGACATAATTATGTACCTGCACTCTGAACATCATCTGTACTTTGGAGAAGGTTAAAAAATTCTTAAAACATTATAGGTACATAATTATAATGTTTCAAGTATGTTTTAACCTTCTCCAAAATTCGATCTATGATCAACTAACCTTTTGCTATCAATTCACTCCTGGGCAACTCAGTTTTCGATTATCGTGATTAATACATTATAGTAATAATTGACTAAAAGATAATTAAATAATACGAAACTTTTTCAAAAATCCCGTCAGTCGAAACGCATCGCCCACCATTACTTGTTTCTGTCCACTCCACAACAGATGGCGCTAGTTGTGTGGTTGATTGCTTAAATTATTTAATTTTAAACACAACTTTTAGTCCAAAAGTAGCCTAGTGTCATGTTTTTATTAAAAAGTTCGTATTATAATGGTGTTAAGTATCATTTTTGTTTAGTTGAAAAGAAGGATTAAATTTAAAACATTTATTTCTCGAAAAGATTACAATTCACTTAATAAGAGAAACACAAGTTAATCTTAAAAACTAAATATAAGAATTACTTAGCGTAGGTAGGTAGGTACTTATTCGTAATTTTTTATTTACAGTGTTGTGGGTAGTATTAAAAAGTTCGTGCTCAATTACATATCGATTTTTTGAAAACAAGTCAATAGCAATTACTCATTGATCTTTTTATATAATGTACTGTTATGCTTCGAAAATATGCAGTAGTAGGTGTCCTAATTATCCTTATACTTACATAGCATATTAATAAAAAGTAGGAGAAAATATAATAATAATAATAATAATGATGTAGATGTTAATTAATTTGATTGTAAATATTTATTTGCTTCTCTCAATACGTACCAGTAAAATAATATAATAAAATTGTTAATTACATTGCTTATTTGTTTTGTAAATGATTACAATATTCTCTCAATGGCAGTCATGACCGAACATAAATGGGTACCTAAACCTAGCCACAAAGTACTTCCTATCTACTAATTAGATTGCATAGTTAATTAGTTAAACTTAGTACTTTACAAATACCTACATGTACTCACACTACTACTACATACCTACTAAGTAAAGGTCGCTATACACTTAACCGGGTCGGCTAATTCGGTTCGGCATTCTCAATACAACCTTTGATAACGTTGTACTGAAAATGACAAACCGAACCGAATGTGCCGTCCCGGTTTAGAGTATGGCGGCCCTAACTGATACGACCACTTCCGATTTGATGGCTCATGCAATATTCACAGAACTAAATTTCAATTAGGTACCGACGTTCATTAATACAATCTAATATGCACCTTCTACTGATAATACGGTCGTATTTCAATAGTAATAAATCATTTATTTCAGATTTTCAAACATCGATATTGTAGTTAGTAACACAAAAATACTAAAAAACTAAAGTTATTATAGTAAAGAACATAGATATCACTTTAAAAATTAAAAACTTCATTTTTGGACAATTCACCAAACCAGTCTATTACATATTTTTGACTGCATGCAGTAGAATCCGGCGCTCAAGCATTGAATAATCAGAATCGAAAGTCCAAGAAAGCTCCCGCAAACTTCAATGAAGATTGTAATAACATCAAAGAAAATAATCTGACGTTACTCAGTGACAACTAAATCATTATGACATACGTTACAAAGCCAACCGATATTGATTTAAAAAATAAAGCCTACTTTGTGGTTTGTTCAATACTCATTTACCTGTCCTATTAATAAGACAGAGCAATAAAAAATCGAACAGGTTACTTAATACGCGTCCTACACCATCAACTCAACTTAAACATGCGATTAAACAAAAGATACCGGATTATGAAATTAAATTTCATTACCTACTGTTGTTTTATTTCATTCATATTTTATTACTTCATCGCTACCTGATCATAGTCTTCGGTGATTCAAACGGATCGCTATCCGATTACTAAAACAGTCATGGATGGAAAAAAGTGCCGACAAAGCTTGGCAGACGACATCGGGAGACGCACGGCGCGTCGTTCATGCCAACCGGACGTTTTTTCTTGCACGTTGCCGCTTACCGGTTTGACACACAGATGCGGCGGTGACCTAACTATAGCCCATTAATTATAACAGAGACATATATCGTTCAATTTACCAAACAGTTTCCAAGACTTACTATTAAAACTGTTTAAACAAAAAACTTTTTAGATTTTATTATTATTTTAAAACCTTCGAAGATAAATCGAGAGAAGTCTAGTTTTCACAATGATCATAAAAATATTTGTCGTTTATTTAAAAGTAAAAAAAATACTTTACAATGCAGTTATTTCAACAATATCACCGAATAACTATCGTTTTTTGGTCGCTTCTTGTCTAAAGCTATCAAAAAATAAGTTTATATCGAGAGGCTATCATATTTGAAAGGCAGTGAATGATGTGTGAATTTTTGGCTTACATTTTTAGCGTCTTTTATTTGAAGAGGTATTCAAAGGGTTAGACTTGAACACGACAAAGTGTTGTACGTTTATGTTTACATTTTCTTCTTCAATTTGTTACGTTTTAGAAAAGTTTTATATAGATATGCTCGTCCTCTATTACATGGGACTTAAACCTAACTGGCGAAATGTGGGTGTACTAATGGGTACACTTCTGCCGAACCCTTGATATGCTTTATTATACTAAATTCCAGGGTATCTAGTTCTTATAATTTCTATGTACCATTAAACATAAGACAAGTTCACCATTCTTTGAGGCAATATGTCACGCTTATAAAGGCGCCTTGTCTTAAAACACACCTGCTTAGAATCTTGATATTGAATTCCCAGACTTAAGAAACCAGTCGGAGAGAGCTTTCATTACTCGCAAATCCGCTTCTTTTTTTCAGAAGCATAAGGCTTTCAAGTAGTAGGCACGGTTCTTTAATTTTTGGTCTTTCGAAGTGTTAAAAAAATGATGGTAGACGTAAAACGCATTCTTTGATGTATTGTGATTTACACAAACGTGATGTTTATGCAATATGAGAGACATGAGAGGTTTTAAATCAAAATAATTGATGTGTTCACAGCTTTATATTAAGTGTTATGACGATACTAAAGCTTATTAAGTGAATTATAATCGTTGAAATGACAATCGGAGGTTTTGATCCTTTCTATGAATTTATATATTTATCTATTTTTATTTCTACGGGTTGAATTTAAATAGTCATTATTATAATAATGATTATATTTCGAGTGTCATGTTTACAAAGCCGTGAAGCTATTCATTTAGGATTTCAAGATTTAATGGTAACATATTTCATTTATAATTCATTCGAATATTCCCTTTAACCTTTTCCAAACAATGCCATACCCAAATCTAATGAGGCGTAACCAGAACACATTATTGATTTATTATTGCGGACTGTAGGACCAACAACGAAGTAAGCAAGGTGGATGTCAAAGGACGTGCAACAAAAAACAATAAAATGAAGATAAAATGCCGGCAATCCGAGCGGCAGGTGTTTAGCATGACACCGATATTGATACTGTTCAATACGTAGTGTGATTGGACAAGCTACGGTCGCATAGATTATGTGATTGGTTCAATGGTTGGGCATTATGCCTAAGTGGCTGGTTGTTTGTAGAGGCAATTGCAATATGTGTTAGGAGTTGTGCTGATTTTTATCTTAATAGCAGAATAGAAGAGAAACCTTCAGTACCAAACCAGTATTGATCCTCTTCAAGTTTGGTGCTGACGGTTTTCAGTTGACGACCCAGCAATTTGTGCATTTAACATGGAAATCAACGTCTATAGCCCGATGCCATTAACTGATAGGGTTTCACTTTTTCTACTCGGATTCAGCCAAGAACTTAGTAATGAGTTTATCAGTCTATCAGTTTCTGAAGTGTGCAAGGCATCATGCAAGACACAATTACAGCTGTCCCATTGCTTGAGAAACCGCACCACGCTTGCATTCTAGGCTGGAATCAAACATAAATCCGAGCAGGTTTTCTTTGCTTGGAGCATTGTTTGTCCGGTGTCTGACTCTTTGACTGTATCAGATTGGTTTAGTTTCAAGTCCAACATCGGCCGTCGCTGGATAACCGAGATTTCTACTTCCAGTCCTTCGAAGTTATTTGGTTATTGGTCTCGTTCTACTTGTCATCATCACCACTTCATTACTATGCAGCTCAGGCTAACCATTCAGTAAATAAAATTATTTATTTTATTACTTAAAAAAGCTCTGTCAGTTCTCTATAAACTTAGTCTGTGGTACAGTACCACCGAAAACTTGGCACCTGCGTCTGGTCGAAGCGACAAAACGCCGCGACTGTTTTTCGGCTACCTTATCGCACAGTAGAAGCGTAACAGAACAAAATCGTTATCTTTCTTTCAAGATAACGTGAGGCTTTCGTCCGTGGTGTTAATTGGAGGCTAATGTTGGCCTTTCTTTTGTGTCGGCCTCTTAGATAGACGCCGATAAGAATAAGCTGCGATTTTGTCGGAAAGTGAGGTTTCGTGTTTGTATTGTATTTTTTTTTTTGTTGTTAGTTGTTATCGACTATTTTGCAGGTGTTAAGTGATTGTTTTATTGCTATTGCGGTGCGGTTTTTAATAAAATGTTTTTTGTGACGTCATATATTATTACATAAGTCATAAGCTTAGGTAGGTGTTTCATTTACATACCTGCCTCGTTGGTCTAGTGGTCGCAAGCGCGACTGCTGTGCATGAGGTCTTGGGTTCGATTCCCAGGTTGGGCAAAGTGTTATTGGGTTTTTCCATCAAGAATTTCTCAGTAGCAGCCTCGGAGTCTGGATTTGTGCCCGGTTCATGGCAATAGGCTCGCCCCCTATTACATGGGACTAAAAAAACATAACTGGCGAAATGTGGGTGTACTAATGGGTACATCTCTGCCTAACCCTTCGGGGATTACAGGCGTGATGTTATGTATGTATGTATGTCATTTACATACCTTCCATATTCATTTAAAAATTACTTCAACTAGAATTTGCCAGCGATTTTTCCGCGTAGATGTCGGTTATCGCGGACGCAGACGAAGTCAAAGTCGATGTCGAATAAAAAGTAGCCAATGTCCGTTACCCTGTACCAAATTTCATCAAAATGGGTTCAGTGGTTTAGTCGAGAATGCGTAAAAGACCGACAGTCAGACAAACAGATATACCTACAGACAGTATTACTTTCGCATGTTAGACAAAGTTTGGATAAAACATTTTACCTACCAAACTAGGCCGGAAACTCCCCCCACACTACCTCCCCTTCCACCTGAAATTTAAAATTCACATAAACTTCACCGTATATCATACTTATCCGCTGAATACGTGATATTTTGACTAAAAGACGACATTAACGTTCTACCCGTAAAGGTGATAACATCAGCCGTGATTTAAAATGGCGCTATCCTTCTGAGAAACCATAAAAATTATCTCACTCCACGCTAATGGACATAGTAATTATTAATTAAGAATTGTTTTAAGTGTTACTTTGCACGGAGCTTACAGTTTTGGTGCAGAGTACTTTGTGGAACGTGTGGACGATGAATATTGCTATTATACAAGGTAATTGAGAATTTTTCCGAAACCTGAAAAGGGGTCATTGTACTCATCATTATGAACAACTTTTACTATGGGACCAACCCTGAAATCATGAAAAATAAAAACAGCTGATCCATACATTACGATCTGGTTATCTAGCATTTTTGTAGGGAACAGCAGATTTTTTTTTTATGATTTCAGGTTTGGTCCCATAGTAAAAGTTGTTCATAATGATGAATACAATGACCCCTTTTCAGGTTTCGGGTAAATTTTCAATGACCCTGTATAGCAGTGTTTTTAATGATGACAAACAATTAACAGCCTTACTGTTCGACTGTTTCTTTCCTCTTCTTTATTGGTAGGTCACTTCCCATCCAGTAAAGGCACCACGCTTGCTTGAGGCAGATTGGCAGCTTCAGAATTAAATTAACCGCTCAAGGCTCGGCTGCCTTACCGGTATGACAGAACAATAGAAAATCAATTGTGTCTCATTACGTGGGACTTGAGTAATTAACATAACATAACATCACGCCTGTAATCTCCGAAGGGTTAGGCAGAGGTATACCCATAAGTACACCCACTACTTAAGTAATTAATTACTAATTATTTCCCGCAACTTCGTCCACGTAAACGACGGTTATCACGGACGCAAGTCCATTAAAAAGAAGCATATTTTATGTCCTTTGTTAGTATTCAAACTGCCCTTTACAAAATTTCATTAAAATCGGTACAGTGGTTTAGTCGTGAAAGCGTAACCGATAGAGAGACTGACAGACAAAGCTACTTTCGCATTCACTATATTAGTATGGAAGTTGATAAGTCCAGGTATCCTCACCATGTTTTCCTTCACCGAAGTCAATGATGGCCAAGATTAACTCAAAAAGTATATATGAATTGAAAAAGTCACATTGGTACTTGCCCGGCATCGTACCGGCAACTTATACGTAGTGTTTTTGGCCAGTTTAAATTAAGAATGCGTCATTGAAAAGTCGTAAACGCAGTTAATTCAAACGTGCTAATGGCACAGCGCAGGAGGGGATCGTTATGTTCTACAGTAGATACATAAGTATTTCCACATTAAGTACTGTTGGCAGCTATCCTGTGGTTTTATAGGTGGAAATTAGACCTGTGATATTTTCCCCAGCACTAAAATGAATGTACATTTTTAAATCAAAAGTTACTTCGGTATTGGAACACCTGCTGACAGTTTCAAGCGCTCCAAAGAGGTTTTGTCCTATAAAGTTTAATTACATCAATATGGAATCTGCTATCAACTTGCCGTATTTTATTTAATTACCTATTAAGTATGTTTATGTTATTTGATGGGAAATTAGCTGATGATAGAAGGTGGTCATTGCCACTTAAATATCTCTCAACATAGCCTAATATCATAGGGACGTATATCTATTCGTAGTGCAATTTATATGTTTTTTTTTTCTGACAACCAGTCTTACCAAGGTGTATCGTATTACCCAGTTACTGGGTTGTGGAGGTCAGATAGGCAGTCGCTCCATGTAAAACACTGGTATTTGCTGCATCCGGTTAGATTGGAAGCTGATCCCAACGTGCTAGGGAAAAGGCTAAGCAGATGATGATGAGTGCAATGTCTATGATATCTTGCATGGCTCTTCACACATTGGTGACGAATGAAACAACATAACGTCACGCCTGTAATCCCCGAAGGGTAAGGCAGAGGTACCTATTAGCACACCCACATTTCGCCAGTTAAATTTAAGTCCTATTTAATAGGGGGCGACTCTATTGCCATCAACTGGGTACAAATCTAAACTCCAAGGTTGCTATTAAGAAATACCTGATGGAAAAACTCCATAACACTTTGCCCGACTTGAGTATCAAACCTAGAATATTATCTCACGATTGACATCTGCAATTGTAGTCCAAATAAGTGAGTGATGCCACTTTTTACGACTGCCCCAAAAAAAGGAGTGTTATGTGTTCAGGGTTAATGTATGTATGTATGTATGTGAGATTCTTTATTCCACCATAACTTTTAAACGCCTGAACCGATTTAGATGTATGGGGTATCGTTACAATCCTTGCATCGTTCCGAGTAACATAGGCTAGTTAAAAATAAAAATAATCCTGTGTGGTCACTTTAAAACGTAAATTAATACCAGCCTCAATTATTTTTTTTCATGAATCTGATCGTGTCTATGTTTATCGTCTATATTGATTGATGCGTATTTGACAAGTAGATTTCAAAAATATATAACACTGTAAATAAAAAACGTCGTAAAAAAAAACTGTCGAGTAAACAAAGTAAAAAAATGTGCAATTTTTGCAGTCGTGTTTTTGAATTTTTTAAATTATAGTAGTTGATTAAAAGTTCCAAGAGATAGATACCTAAACGAATAATCCCAACTCAATTCTTTCTTTTAATTAAGTTTCAAAGTAGAACACTTTAACTATCTTACCTTCTTAGGTAACTTCCTAATTTCAGACTCATCTTCAGGGCTTATTTTCATTGTCAGTACTTTATCTAATCCCTCGTTTTGTTCAAAGACTTTGTTGTTTAGTTCTCATAACGTTTTTATAGCCTTGGGATGGACTTTTTTTGGGCCTTTAAAGTTTTTGCTACTTTACATTAAGGACTTGCAGGTATAAGCAGCTAAGTAAATGAAGGACAGTATCTAGTTTATAGGAGATGCTTTACAGTTTAATGGACAATATACTCGTTCTAAGTAGCTAATACAATACAATGTACGTACATAGGAAAACGAATTTACGTTACGTTTACGTTTACGTTTCTGCGAATTTATGTTAGGCTCTTTGACTATCCAGTTTTATTTTCTATTTTATGTAAAATTGCACCGAAATAAAGCATGTTTATAAGAATCTTTTTGTGTACTAGCTTGCTAGATTCATGAGAAATAGTATGAACTACTTAACATTGCGCTATTATCCACGGGAGTCGCAGAGAGCAGTGAGTTTACTATATGTATCAAAATCATTATCATTTTTATCTGTGATGGCTAATTGATAGTCATCATCTGCCTAGCCTTTTCCCAACTACATTGGGGTCGGCTTCCAGTCTAACCGGATGCAGCTGAATACCAGTATTTTACATGGAGCGACTGCCTATCTGACCTCCACAGCCCAGTAACTGGGTAATACGATACCCCTAGGTAAGACTGGTTATCAGACTGTCAAGCTTCTGACGACTCGTAACGACTGTCAAAGATTCACGTATGACAGCCGAGACCAACTAACAGCTTAACGTGCTTCCCGAGGCACGGAATTATGTCAGTAATGTCTAAGATAAACTTTAGAAAGTACATATGAATTGGAAAAGTCACATTGGTACTTGTCCGGATTCGAATCCACAACCTCATGCTGATGGCTAATTGATAGTATGAACGAAAAAAAATAAATTAAATGTTTTTTATGATCTTTAAAGTTTCCTCTTCCACTCACAAGTACGCAGCGACGCGTGTTAAGTATTTGTAAAATTCTTTTTGTATTTAAATATAATTATTAGACCAGTTAAAAGTAATTAATAGTGCTTTATTAATATACAACACTAATAGTTTTTAATAAATATTTTAGTTACGTTCTATTACACCTTTAGGTATCAACAAAATGACAATTTAATAATTAACAGCTCACAACATTATTTCAACAATTTAAGTTAACAATTTGTTAAACATAGCACCAAGTTTATCCCATTATAAATCTTACTAACATTGTAACAAAATTGATTATTCCATAAAAATGGCTACTGCTTGATAATGGCGATGTCTTCTAGGATTTATAAAGCCGAAGAGTTATTGAAGTTATAAAAGTAGAATCGAATAACTTTAAAGATTCTTTTTAATGAGCTGAGTATCGAGAGAGGTTTCGATAAAAAGTTCTTACTGCAGAATAAAAGTTGTAAACTGACTAACAACACTTTGGTTATTCGCTTTTTTATACCGAGTCGTGAAATTCCGGTTTAAGTACTTTTGTTCTTGGAAAAATCCAGTTTGTACAGTGCTGTTCTGTGAGAAATTTCCATAAACTTTAGGTGAGCTGTCAATTTCCAGCATCACGTAGAATAAAAGTTCACCTCAAGCTCACTTCATCTAAATTAATTATATAACATAACATCACACCTGTAACCCCCGAAGGGTTAGGCAGAGGTGTACCCAGTAGTACCTACACCCACATTTCGCCAGTTATGTTTAAGATCCATGTAATAGGGGGCGAGTCTGTAGCCATCAACCGGGCACAAATCCAGGCTTCGAGGCTGCTACTGAGAAATACCTAATGGATAAACTCCTACATAGGTCATAATTTCCTGGCAATATATTGCTCGCAATGTTTTAAGTATTGCCAAAGTCGTACTTCAAAATGTTTCAGCTAAATATTGCAGTCAAGGTATTGCTCGTTTAGTAGCATCCTTAGGCCTTTGTCAATAAGATTGATAATGCTGGTCAAAAGTGATCTTTCACACAGAGTTTAACTAACACTTGATTATTAGTATTATCACGTGGGATTCATCGCCCATAACTTAACGTTACTGCTGTTTTACGATTACTTATGTACCTAATTTAATTATGTATCATATTATTCCTGTTGATATTCAAATTTATTTATCGTAGACATTAAACCACTATAAAAGGGTAACGAAAGGTTTGTCTTTGATGTTTTATAAAAACTATTTTATTGCTTTTTTGATAGGTTTATAGGTGAAGTTTATGTTGTTATTAATATTCAAAATGTTCAATGAATTATTATTTTTGAGTGTTATGTTCATTAAATTGAACGAAGGATCTTTGCTTTTAAACTTATTATTTTAAAATTATAATTAATATTCTATCTACACACCAGTGCGATTCTACGTACATCTTGCCTTTTCGTCGAACGCATGCATGAAGCCCAATAGCGCTTTCAATAAGGCATGCGCTAAAACTAGTTCAAAGTAGAGTATGCCTGTAGCGCAGGCTGATGACGATGATGACGCATGCGCTTGATGCAAGATGAGTTTAATGTTGAAGACGCAAGATGACCATGAATGCGCACTGGTGTAGACATAGCTTTAAGTACATCTATTATAATATGTCTAGTGCCTATGCCAGTTTCACTTCCCAATTTTCTGACTTAGACTTGTTCTCACAAAAAATAAATGCTTATATGCACTGTCTCCTGGGTACTACAATATCGAGATTATTATGTTAAATTTTAAATCACGAATTTCCTAATAAACAGCCTGCAATGTAAAGCATTAGCATTTTACAAACAAAATAAAATAAAATTGCCCCTGAAAAAAAAAAAACTTTTCAAAAGCAGAAATACAAATAAAGATTTATGAAACACTAGTGTAACAGAAGGCTTCCCAGACTTCGTGACAGCAGAAATATTTATTGCTTTGTCTGCCGCAGACATTGCGTGATGATATACCTACCTACCTATCTACTGTCTGTGGTTAGCGGTATTTTAACAACACTGAAAAAGAAACGGTAAATTGTAAATTAGAAAAGCTAATATGAAAATTTATTACCCACTAAGTTATGCCTGCGACTTCATCCGTTCGTTGGCTTTCTGCGGATTGTTGAATTAGGTACTCGTATGAAAACATACGAGTACCTAAAGAAACCCAAATCCCAATCCCAATTAATTCCACGCTTGTGCGTGGAATTCTTCGTGGGATTCTTTTTCTGTAAAATAAAAGTACACTCAGCTAGATAGCTGAGTATCATATCGCTCCAGCCACATACATACATAAACTCACGCCTTTTTCCCATGGGGGTATTCAGAAACTACTGAACGCCACTTGCTACGATCCTTTCATACTCCTTTCGCCTCATGCACGTTCAAACAACTCGTCTTACAAGCACGCCGGTTAGCCGGGTTCAGCCGTTTTGGAAATTAATTGAAACAAACAGACAGACAGACAAAAATAAAATCATTTTCTGGTACAAGTAGGTACAGTGTTATAAACATTCTTATGCATTTGGGAAATAAATGTTATTTTGACATTTTAAACAGATATGTACTTAATTTTTTCTTATTTGAATGTATGAGTATATTTAGACTAAAATAATATACAGGACATAGTACTCGTATTTTAAAAGTAAGTATAAAAGTTAGTAGGTATTTTAACCCTTTAAAAAATAACGGTAATGAGATGGTTCCATTACTTATAGGACTTAATTCTCGCTTTATAGGGAATATGTATCTCTACATATTCCCTATAAAGCGTAAGTCTTCCAAAGGTTCAATCCCTTGTGGTCTGACGCAATACTTTGTTCAGGTTTCCTCGTATTAGAGAAAACTCGTGTTTAGAATAACATGAATCCTTAAGTGACACAGCAGTGTCAATTAACCATGGTTACTCGATTACTATCTTTAAAGCAATTACAGCTTGGTGATATTGCATCTTTAGGGGAGCCGTTTGTCCAGCAATAGACGTCATTCGGTTGATATGATGATGATAATGAAATTGCATCTCTTTGCTCTGCAGTGGGATTATAATAGGTTGTTATTTTTGTCTTCTGAGGTCTTGGGTTTGATTCCCAGATTGGGCAAAGTATTATTGGGTTTCTCCATCAGCATTTTTTCAGTAGTAGCCTCGGAGTCTGGATTTGTGCCCGGTTGATGGCAAAAGGCTCGATGGATCGCGAATTCAAAACGACAGGGAAGAGATCAAGCACTGGGCCAAAGGCTATACGTGCTTTCCAAAGCACGATGTCACACCAATAACTTCCAAAAGTCAGGGCTGCTTCTGAAAAGTTCCTAATGGTTAAAGCCAAAAACTCTTCGCCAGACCTGGGAATCAAACTTAAGACACCACGCTCATGCTCGTCACGCAGTCGCGACTGCGGGACTGAGCTCCCCTTTACAAACTGCCATCATAATCAGTCCATCAAACCACATCTTTACAGCTACACCACGTTCAACTCAAACACCTGTTAGTACAAAATATGGCTATTACTTTTCTCACTAACCGCGGTAAAAAGTTTCGCTGAAGTAATTTCCTAGGAGCCGGTAAATGCACGATGTCACTTGACGCTGCATCGCGTGACAGCAATTACTCGTACCTCGGTTTGTCTCCTTGCAATTAGAGAATTCCTAGGCGTCAGCGTGTGGGAGAGTTATTTCAACTCGCTAACATCGTTTAAGTAAACTGTTCTGTATTTTCACATGAAAATTATTTCGCTGCGAAGCTTGAAAGTGGGAATTTCTGCTGTAAAATGTTACGGTCATGTGTTGTTTCTCATTCATCTCGCGCGGTCCAGACTTTCTGTCTGGTTCAATTGGCTTGCCTGTTGTCTTTGAAAAATAAATTGTTGTTTTGTGACTGTAATATAAGTGTTATTTTTTTCTTTTGTCTGCAAAACTGAATGGTACGTACCTATAGGTTATTATTATTATTGTCGTAATTCATGAATTACGACGTATTTATGATTAGAGTTGCCCTTCTAGATGTAATTCTTCATTTTACTTTCTGATCTCTTTTGTACCTGTCTAGAGTCCAGGCTGTCATAACCAAATCGCTATAGTTTTAATTTAAAATACCACAACTATTGCCAATATGACTGGGAATAAGATGACAGTCGCATTCTAAAGTCAGTCTCAATCTGTCAAAAACGCCTTTATTTTACTTTCATTTTTGACATTATTTGGATGAGATAAGATATATAATTATGACCAGCCAAGCAAGTTAAAACCGACCGACTGACTTTGACATTGACAGACTTAATTTTGAAGCCGTGTTTACTAGTCGGGGCATGAGTGCTGGCGAATTCTCCTTGTCATATCCAGTTTTATTTTTCCCTTGTTCTTCGGTCGTGAAGCAATCCTAACTTCCTAACTATAATATTATAAATGCGAAAGTAAGTTTGTTTGTTTGTTTGTTTGTAAGCTTTTCACGCCTAAGCCACTTATCCGATGATCCTGAGATTTTACATTTACGTTTTCAGGTGTACAGAAAAAGACATAGGGTTTCATCCCAAAAAAGTACTGTTCCCGAGAGAAATCACAATAACGTTCTTATGACGATAGATGGCGCCACATGTCTTTTGAATTATGATCGAATTGCAAACTTAATTTCCAAGAGAAGCCGCGGGCGACTGCTAGTTTTTTTTATACGAGCAACATTTTAGTGATAGTTTGCGTTTTCATATAGCGAGGAGTAATGAGAGTTTTTTGATCGCGGAATGTTTTTACATCCGCACACACGGTCGTCGAATTGCATGTGGTTTTTGTAGAATTATGATACGCAGTTGCTGTGGCAAATTAAAAATGTAATTTTTATGGTTTCACTGTTTTTGTTGAGTGTTTTAATGATGGTCTAGGTGATTGTTATTTAGTACCCAGTCTTGGTTTTTATTTATGTGTGGTTTACGACAATTTAGTCTTAAGTGCATCGTTTGCGGGCATGGTAGGTGCCTATAGCAAAAGGTAAGTAAAGTTAGTGTATTGGGCTATGAATATTTATTTGACTGCCTCGTTGGTCTTGTGGTCGCAAAGCGCGACTGCTTAGTTGACTGTCTTGGGTTCAATTTTTAAGTCGGGCAAAGTGTTATTCTGTTTTGCCATCAGAAATTTCTCAGTAGCAGCCTCGGAGTCTAAACGGCTGGTTTGATTTTAATGAAATTTTATGTGTATATTTCAATGGGGCCTTTGATGGTTTGAAAACACAATTGCGCTCGGCAGGTTTGGCTGTTGTCGGTATGTGGCGCTGTTGTCGGCATGTGGCACTGCTTTTTCGTGCAGGACGACCGACGTACCGTTTAAAAACACAAAACTATGAGAAACCATCATCATTCATCAGCATTGTTTAGAAGTCTCCATAAACGAGACTTCAATAGTTTTTTTTTTTAAACTGATATCACAAACGCTGGCTGGT
Organism: Hoplodrina ambigua; assembly: GCA_949774945.1. NCBI lineage: Eukaryota > Metazoa > Arthropoda > Insecta > Lepidoptera > Noctuidae > Hoplodrina > Hoplodrina ambigua. The sequence continues at coordinate 10,603,085 of OX458973.1, forward strand.
GTTAATTTCGAACGAAATCCAAAGAATTCAGTGTTGTACCTCTTTGAACATAAAAACTTCATTTTCATAATGCGAGGGGCGGAAGCCATAAAGCGGAATTGTTTCGCTTTTTCCGCTACGCCCCGCTTTTTTTTTCGTTAACATTTTTAAGTTTGAACGTCACAAATATATTTTAAGCTGGCAAGTTAATGTTTATATTGTTTATGGTTTATAATGTGTTGAGTTTGTTTTAGAGGTTCTATGCATGTGATATTGTTTATGCGCTTTAGTTTATGGTAGCGTTTAGTTGGTGTGGACGGTAAAGTATTTTATTATGGTAGTTAGAAATCTTAGACCATAGTTAAAATCTGTGTTTATGGATATCGTGTCGTGGCTGAAGGACTGTCGGTCTAGTTAAAAAGTAAGCACCTAGGCTGGCACAGAACTACCTCAACCAATAAAGGTTGTCACAGAAGTGATATAACAATATTATAATGGACTGTTTTTAGTAACATAACATAACATCACGCCCGTAATCCCCAAAGGGTTTGGCAGAAGTGTATCCATTACACTACATCCACATTTCGCCAGTTATGTTGTGTTGTTTTTAGTGTTAATTGATATTTATTCTGTAACCAGGTTAAAATAAAACATTAATTGTACTTTCTTTTTACTAGATTTTATTGTTAAGAAACATAAAAACAGAGGTAGTGGTCGAAGTCTCTTTAAGTCGATACAGTTTCTTATAACGATAATTACAAACAAGAATTTTGGTATTTTGAAAAAAGAATGAGTCAGTTTTTAATCTACCCAAGGAATGCATGTGCCATATCATCGTTAGATGGAATCAAATCCTAAAGAGTTTAATGACTGAAGTCATAATAACATCTAATACAAAGTTCGTCGTTCGACAAGCATGAGCGTTGAAAAAAATTGCCCATTTGATGAAAAATGAAAAAAAAAAATATGAAAAACGTATTAAAACGTTTTACAAAATTACTTATAATAACGGTTCCACTTTTTTCTTTGTTTAAGTTACAATCTTGTCTACAAAATTTAAATTTTATAAAAAATACCTCATACATCTCGCCCCCAATTACATGGGACTAAAAACATAACTGGCGAAATGTGGGTGTACTAATGGGTACACCTCTGCCTAACCCTTCGGGGATTACAGGCGTGATGTTATGTTATGTAAACCTCATACAAAAATCGCCCGTTGACCTACATTGCACCCTACAAAACATTGCAGCGCAAGGAGCACAGTTTAAGCATTTTTTTCACAAAGGTCAGGAGGCCAAGATGATTTACTTGTTCAATATTACGGACGTCAGGTGGGTGGGAAGCGGACACGGAATTAAAGTTCCAAGGAAATATGGTGGTCCGAGATCCTGGTGTCGCTTGATCTACGTCATTTAAACATGGCTGAAACTGCGAGGATTGGTCGGGGAACATGCGTGAGTATTTGTATTTTTAATCGCGGTCACTTCAATAAACCATCTTTCGACCCTAATGCGCCTTATAGCTAGAGGACAATAATTCTACTAACTGTTAGGAACGATTATATATATATATTATATACGATAATTTACATATATTTTTTTATTTTGAACGTCACTGAATTAGATAGCGACTAGATTTTTATTGATAAAAATTAGTAGAATAAGCCTTCTGAGTTATAGTCCACGGAAAATATCAGGCAATAATGTAGGTATGTTGGTTTTAATAAATAATGTACTGTAATACATCATATTATAAAAATATGTAACGGCTGGTTTTTTGTGGATGTAAGTGAGTAAGGTACCGTTTGTACTTAATACGTGAAAAATTACCCAGTATCAAAGCAGTCAGCGCATAACTTCAACTATATATTCCTCTGTCTATTCTTAAAATTTCAGCCATGCTTAAATGACGTAGGGCTGACGACACTGGGTTCTCAAACCATGGCGTTTGTCCTACCGTAGAATGAAAGTAGTGGACGAAGGAGGCTTTAGAAGAATTGTGAAGTACGTCTTTTATTTGAGTTAGGTTTTTAATATTATTGTGTTAAATTTCTTTGACATCTTCAACGTAAGTAACTTCTTAAAACTATTGAAGGTAACTAAGGTACTTAGTTTCTAAAAAGTCTTAAATGTTTAAAAATATTTGGCTTGTCAGTTATAAAAGTTATAATCACAGCGTTTTATAATATGTAGGATTGTTAGAGAAATTAGGTTGCAACACGTGAGAAAAGCGAAAATATAATATTTATTTTGTTTGAAGGCTTCATTTTCATATCAATGGGTGCTACTTATTATGCTTATAAAAATTAAAGGAAAATGTTATGGGACAGCGTATTTCGAAATTTGACACGTATTGAATAATTTTACGTCAGCGCATTCATGGTAGACCCACTATAAGTACCTATAGGTAAATTCATATAACAAGAACCTATATACAGGTAGGTACAGGAGTATAGGTTTACTTACATCATGATGACAGTCAATTGTTTAGTACCTACTTAAGTGTTTCTTTTTTATTTTCTCTATGTGAAGCTAAATATTTTGAGCATTAAAAATACATTCAGGTCATTCAAAAGAGGCTATTACACTATCTGTATGCATTCCGCTAGAGTTGAAAGTTTTCATGAAATTCTACGAGTAGCTTGAAGAGAAGCTTGCGAAGGCGAAGTATAGCTTTATAAGTAACTAACTTCTGCCCGCGACTTTGCCTGCGCAGCCTTCAGAATTAATCTTAATTATTTCACAGGAACACTAAAACGGAATATAATCTAATTCCGTTCAGCTGTTTAAGTGTTCAGACTAACAAACAACCAATCATCCTAACCTTACAAACACGTCTAGAATAGTAATAGGATTTTAGGATCTATCTCAAGCATAAAGAAATAATAATTTGGTAAAAAAAACACAAAGATCTCCTTCTCCTAAGACTTAAATAAACATAAATAAATATAACTTAGTACATTCCAGTAATGTAATAAGTAAGTTCACAAACTAGGCAGCGAGCGCCTGAATCTTAGGAGAAAAAATAGTCACAGTAAAACAAAAAATGGAAAACAAAACCTACTAGAAACATTATTTTATGAATATTTTACCATAGTTCAGCTATTACGCTAAAAGAAAAATTTCAAAATCACAACGCGTGTGCGATAAGTGCACAGGTCAGCCTGAAAATCTAAGGTGCCTTACACAGGCATTGTCAACACGGATCGCTCGTAAAGCATCCAGTCAATGCTGAAATTGCTTACCCGATGCACACAAAGCGGATTGCGGCCGTGACACCATTTCAAACGCGTCCGATGGCCTATATTGATGAGATATACCTGATTGTGTGGTGAAACATAGAAATGTAGGTACATAGCACTTTTTGAAAAAAAAACTGAATAATAAAAGTGACTATAAGAACATTAGGTGTGTGGCACAAAGACAGTCATTAAAAAAACTCGAAAATAACTGTAAGGTGCTAAAAGCACAGGAGATTCACCTAGTTTAAGCTCAGTTACACTATTTTCTAATATCTTGCCACTTTTATAAAATATATTCTGTGTATGTGTTAAGCTTTGGCCTAATAAATACTCATCTTTATTCAGCATTACTGATAATGTTTTGTCTATAATAATGTTAGGATCTAAATCAGATACCGCTGATTGAGCGAAAAGTACGACCATATCGCGATACCTATGGCTTTCTTAAAAATACGAGAACTAAACTTTGGAAATACGTAATTGAAGTCATAGATTCATCTATTTATAAACATAATCTGGAGATCAACATCTAAGTACCGCGTTCTATATAGAGGTGAACCTATTATTGGCCCCTGCAGAATGCCTCAAATCGACTGGTATTATCTTCCCTTGTCATTTATAACCGGGTATCATGGAATGACGTTTCGAGTGGGGTTCCGCAGGGTTTATTCCGGGGGTTAATTCTGTGAGAGGGCTCGAATGATTCACCAGCTTGACGGCTTAGTGTATTCTGTAATAAGAATATGTTGCGAATCTTTTGAAGGTAATATTTTACTTGATGATATGAAATATGGTGAGAGTTGAAATTGGAAAATTGAAATATATCAAAGTCATACTAGAGATGTGGTATAGTTTATTTCTAGTCTGCTTTCAGATGTAGATAAACCATGTACATGATTTGATAATTGAAACATAAACCAGGCACCAGTGATAAATTCATGACGCTCAAAACACGTCATAATTTCAGCCACACCTGTTTCAAATGCCCACAAAAGCAATTCAAACGAGACACCAGCAGCTAATCCCACCAAAATTATCCTTTGCCAAATAAAACCGCAAGCTTAAGTAATTAATTCAATTTATTAGTCAATATCGTGCCAAGATTCTCAAACCCGTATATATCTTTCGGAGAACAGTTTATGAATTATCGTGGCATACAAGTATTTTAATGCGTTTCCAGCTTCGTGTGATGTATCGGCAAAATAAATATAAGTGGAGTAAAGGACGGTGGACGTGAAAAGACATTAGTCATGTGTAATAAGTTCCGAGCGAAGATCACGATTTATAATTGCGGCTTTCGAATTTAGTAGCGGATTGTGGTTGGCTTTTGTTTTTGCTGTCTGGGATTTTGTTGCCGGTTTCTAGAAATAGAATGTAAGTGAATTGAAGTTAAGAATAGATTTGTTTAAATCTATAGGTGCTATGTTTACTGTAGAACACCTGGGGGGCAATTTTACAAAGTTTTAGGAACGTCGCCATCTAATCTTAGTAGAGAATAAGATTATTAATCAAAAATGCCTTTAATTTGACATTGATTGATTTTTGTTTTTGTTGCTGAAATGAGATTGCCACTAAATTTTTAACATTTTTATTAAGATTAAGTAGAAATGACCTTCAGATATGACAGCAGAAATATCAACCGAAACAAACTTTACGGAAAGTCTGTCTATTACTTTACAATACTAAGTACCTAAAACGTCTTAACATTTTCATAAGGCAGTTAACATTAAGACAGAGTTTATCTTTGTGTTTTCATTTCCAATATTATTTGAATTTACAATCACTATCTAGATTAAAATTTATATTCATAACCTTGAATCCTTGAACTCTCTACCAACATAAGTATAATATACAAACAGACAAATTCCTTAAACGTGAACAGTAGAAATTCCGTAACAATTTCGTTATGCATAGCATTGCAGTTCCCATATGGTAAAGCAGCATCGATGCAAAACTCGCATTGATTCTAATCAAATAGCCACTGGCAAAAACTAGGTCAAACGATGAAAAATCAATGCATTGAGTATCGTTACTAGCTATTGCGTTGTGTCTATGAATGCTATTGTGTGCTGGACGGACTGTCGACCAAGGAAAGGTCGGTGAGGTGTTGAATGAACGCCGACCGGAATTGTTAGATGTCTATGGAAGTACATATACCCTTGTACATTTGTATCACAATACAATTTGATTTGAATGACACTATTCACTGTATAAATGAAATTAATTCTGTCATGGACCAACTAGAGATATTTTGAGTACCTAAATTAAATCAGCAGCATACTTTTAACACAAGACATAAAAGATAACACACCGATGTTTTCCTTCGGTGAAGGAACATCGTGAGAAAACCTGGACTTATAATTTATGTAAATCTGAGATCGCCAATCCGCTTTGAGCAAGCATGGTGTTCAATGCCAGTGCCTTCTCTGTATGGCCAGGCCTGCCTTTGCTCTGCAGTGGGAAAATAATAAGCGGGAAAATATATTTTTTATTACTTTAAAAAGTAGTATTTACGACGTCATAGCAATTTAAAATTTATTCATGACTTAAATAACAGCGTATCCAAATTGTTTACGGGCTATTCACTAAAATTTAGCACACTCTCATAACGTACTTCCGTTTTTATAATGGCAAGGTAGCCGACCCTAAATATGAAGAAAATTTAATAATCGACAAGAAATTTCCTCATATTCGTAACTACCGAATAGGTACCACAACGAATATTTTACGATGACTTTTATTACGTCACGTGCTTTGTACCTTTATTGGCTGTAAAGATAGTACCTACTTATTCTTACATCATTTAAATATTCCGTTTCGTATGTAGGTACTTCAGCTGAAGGAAGTTTTACTTAGGTACTTGTTCCAACTCTTTTATTTCCTTTCGGGTTGAATAAAATGGTCTGAAAATATGGAGGTAACATTACGGAAAATACTGTTGGAAATATTTCACGTATGTTTCAGCTGTCTGCCTTCTCTCAGTAAGGACGTAAATGAGACAAGAAACTTGAATTGTGTTTTATAATGTATAATGTATAAATATATTTTTTATTATTTTCGAGCTAAATTTACCCAAAGTATTCACAGATCTCTCATTCATTCATTTCACGGTAGTAGTTAATTAACTTTAAGGAGGAAGAAAAGGGGTCGAGCTTTAGACCAGAGATGATAAGTAACACACACAGTATCAAGCGGACGTAAGAGTGGAATCCAATTAAGTTAATTATATTATTATCTTATTACAGATCCGAAAAAAAGAGTCGAAAATATTTTAGTAAGTATAATATGTTTAAAACGGTCATTTCGCTAAGCAATTTCAGAGGGAATTTGAATCCAACCCGGATTCAAATTAAGTTCTACTTGCAATTAATTTAAATGACGATGTCGAATAACGGTCTATAGTTTTAGTAGCGATTATTCTAGTTTAACGCGATAGATGTCGCTACTTATCTATTAATAATCTTAGACATGGTAAAGAACTATATACCTAAACGCTTTCCTTTCTCATTTGAATATCTAATTTACGTTTTATTTTTACGCTTGCAATATAATCCTAAAAATAAACATTGTTATATAGGACACCATCTGTTTCAGCGTTGAGTGTTGAAAACAAAATCTCATATTTCAATACACGAACTGGAGTAATATTTAAAACAAATAGAAAACTAATGAGTCGTTATACAGCGTGTGTTGGCGTTGCATAAAACACAGCAGTTTGCAAGTTTGCGGCAATCACTTATGTTGCTGTAACTGATTGCATGTTGCACGAACACGTTTGTAATGGCCCTTCATTTGTTGTTCAGTTTGCGGGCGATATGAATATCGCTGTCTTGTTTCAGAACGTGTGTTTATGTGTAGCTGGGGATACTGTATACTGTTTCACTTCCTGGCTTGTACTTAGCTCGTTCAGTATTAAGGAGGTAATTCTAAGAACTTTTACGTACGACCCCAATCCAATCTCAGTTTTAATCTGTTTAAAATTACTCTTATTTATTTCCATTGGTCAGATAAGATTGCGTCTAGATTTTGAACATTTTCAATTAGTAGAATTGCCTCCTGATCATATGAGGTTCTGTCTGTCTATAGGTAGGTACCTACTAAGGTTTGAGAAGTCTCGACAGCCTCAAATCCCGGGACACGAGATAGTACACGATCAAATCTCGGGACTTCTGAGAATAAATTTAGAATCGAATTCATTTTTAGCCAAACGTCTTAATGAAATAGATTTTTGTAGAATTTAGGAACCCATTTATTTAGTTATCATTATTAATTTCTGAATTAACAACGTTATTTTGCTTTATTCAACTTAATTATTTATCGTGGTAGTTGAAATAGCCTCCTAAAAGTCCATATGCAGACTGAGTAGCTTTTTGACAACATGTTTTTTCTTAGCCTGTTCTTTACCACTCCTATTTAAACGCGTTACCTTCTAATTTTTGTGTTAGTGGTGAAAAAATACCTAAGTCCGTTTTTCATGCACGCCTTCTTATTTTATTGCTAGTAATTGTATCAATCAATGCCAATTTAAACTATTTGCAAGAAAAAAAAAAGACTACACTGGCAAACTTTTTACTAGCATATCAAATCAATTAATGTAACTAGTATAAATATTTAAGTAAAAAATCGTATCTCGATGACGATGACGAATCATTAAACTAACAGGCATTTAATCGATTTGCTTTTAAGACGACATGCCGCATTTGTATGACTGTTCGTTACGATTTTTTGGAGATAGGCAGTTGTTGTTCGAAAATCAACAAGAACATTTCATTGAATATTATTTCTTTGGAGGTACTTAGATAATGGTGCCGATTCCTTTGTTCACAAACTAGACTAAATTTAGAGAATTGACATCTCTTAGTAACATACAGCGGAAGAAAAGGACGGTAACATTAAAGAACCAAGTTAGCGATGTCAAATTAGTTTTGCCTTGAACTTTTCCGTATTTTTAATCCATAGGTTTTAACTATAATTGTATGGATGTATCAGATTGACTAAATTTTACAGCTCTTCTTTACATTAGTCTCTTTCTTGTTTTATTGGACAGAAAAAGATGGAAATAGTCGAATTTTAGTTTAGTTTGTGACCAAGGGAATCGGCACCACTGACTACTTACAATCTTAAAATCTCTTAACTTTATCATCATTATGTGGGAATATGGACGAGATCGAGGAAACTAATACTAGCAACTTACCTGCAACTAGCCTTAACCATTTGACTAACTGACCGACTCCTTGACAATTCAAAAGTGCTTGTAAAAATGAATGTTTTTGACTTTTTAGTAGTGTATTATTGGGCATTCTATACCACTATCGGCAAGTAGCTCGGCGAGTGCGCCTCGCTGCCGATAGTGGTATAGAATGCCCAATAATCGACACTCGACTCGACTCTCCACTCGACCGATAAACTCGAACGAGACAGTTTGTTGTACCGTGTACTTGATTAGGAACGATTTACTCGACCAATGACTAGTAACTTGCTCCTTACCACTATCTTCCATACGGCTGGTCAGTATGCCGCGTTTCGGAGCACGATGAACAATCAACCATTTACTTACCACTGCACTTAACCGGTCACTCGAGTTGCATTTACTGTTAACATAGAATGGTGAACGAGTTGATGATTGTAACAAACCAACGAAATTACAAGTACCTAGTGAAAAAAGCGTTAACGGGTTATTATTGTAAATAAAAAACAACTGTAAGGTACGGTATTTGGTTTAATTATCATAAAATGTTGGTTTGCCTGGAAACAAGATATCAGCCGCACGCACGAGCTCTTGTAATTTTCGCCACTGAGGAGAATCCGCGTCAGTCTGGAACTTGATTCGGACGAGCGCCTTCTTCCACAGCTCGGCGGAGTCGGTAAGGCGAGCGTCGTCAGCCTTGTACACCTTACAGTCGATGTAGTACTCTCCGTCGGTGCTCGTTGCTCGGCGCTCGCAGCCGCTGGCTACCCGGTTCACAAAGAATGAAGTTAGGTGATCCGATGCATCTTCTTTGTGTGGGATGTCGCGGTTGTTACTGATGCCGAATATGTCGATGCCAGTATTCACTTTTTTACTGAAACAATAACAGAAACTGTAATTAGTTAATGTTTAGAACGAGAGATGCATACGCCAAGAAAAACCTTCTGCTGTAAAAATATAACAACTGACTCGGCTTTGATCAATACTGTAATCGATTAAATCAATCCATCGATTCAAACAATAACCAAGTGAACCTGCACTTGTTTTAAAATAATATGTAATAGTAATTGCACGATTATAATTTAGTCAGTAGATATGTGGCTAGAGTAAGTAGATAATTAATTTACCTGGCACGAGCTACGGTTGTTGATTGTGACTGCATCTTGCGTTTCCCATTGCTGTCTGCAGACGGTTTGCGGCTGCACTTCACTTTTTGCCCGGTGACCGATGCTTGCGAGTAATCACACTCAGAGTCTGACCTGAAATAAAGATTTGAATAGAATTTAGTCACATAATTATTATTAATTATCTCAATGGAGTAGTGTCAACACAAGTGTGTGCGCAAACATTGGTTCTCCTACATGCCCATGGGATAGCAAACCCATAGAGAGATTGGGTGCTGGATCGATGGCTTTACATGCTGTTCAAAGCACAGAAGACTGGATGAAAAATAATGACTCCTTCGAGGGATCGACCTCGACATACTATGAGCAGCTCGGGTGATCTGTGAAGTAACGCGCCCACAAACAAAAATAACTGTAAATTACAAGCGGATCACAAGTGTGAGCCATGACAACGAACAGAATATTTTATAAGACTTACATTTTTCAATCAGAAGTTCCACTCGGTTTGATGACTTGGTTGGTGATGGCGGCAGCGGGTGGCTATCGACAATGTCGTCGCTGATATTTGTAGACAACACGGACTGTTTGTATACCGATGATAACAGAGCACTTCGTTGCACTTGCAGACTGCGAATACTTTGTACCGAATACTTGTAGCTTATAAGTAAAAATCACATTATAAGTAAAGCATGTTAAAAACACTTCAATCAATTTAGCATTGTTGTGTTGAAGTAACTTTTTCTGTAGTCGGATTATACATGCACGTAAAATGTAGACGAAGGAAAATTTTATGCTGCATCGAATGTCGATGCAGCGAAATTAGCCAGGGCTGACTAAATGATAGCGAGCACGGAATCGTTACACTACATTGATGTAATTATTTTATAGAAGTAAATAAATATTTCTAAGGTAGGTACTTATTTTATCATCTACGTTAGGTCTTGTGTAGAAAATATGAACTTATTGTCGTCAACCTAGTACTTTTCTAGACTTCCTGAAATAAATACATAATATAGTTCTCATAACTACACTAACAGCCATGAGTCAAACCTTGGAAATCCGTATGTGTCGATACGCTATGATATATTTTAATCGTAATAATGCATTGTGTAAATTTTGTATTTTGCTGATACATAGAATGATACTAAGTTATTGTCAACCCTAACTAAAATAGCTGATTATTGTGAATGTGAAATAAATAATTAGGTTAAGCACACGTGTAACAATTGCGCAAAAACAAATTTTATGATGAAATACTTTTAGGCAAAAAATATAATTTAAAATATTATTTATTACTTCAAAGGTCTCTCGGAGTGAGCACCTTTCTAAACTGTCACCGAAAAATTAAGTCAATTATTAAAAATAAATATTTTATTGATCACACACCAGAAAGTACATACGAACGATTTCATCAGGAGTAACGCTGTTCGGTATATCGTGGGGGGCCTGAAATACACCTGTTTGGATAAAGCAGATCATTTCATATTGTACAGGTAATTATCAAATATATTTTTTTAATTTCAATTAACATAATAGTATGACTCTTTTTCAACCCAGAATTTACAATTATATGTCTGATTCTTTATAGGTTCTTAATAATCATTTTTTTTTTAATTTCAGATACATTCTGCCTAAACAAAATATTAATTACCGACTGGTCTGTGAAGAATTATTTAATTACCTGAAATATATCTCCATATTTGGATCACGTAGATACACATTCCTGTGTATAAATCATTTTACATTTTGCAGGTAATTATTATCTTTATTTTTCTCTCCAGATTATACTATTATCTATCTAATTAAATTATGTGTCTAATGCACCCTATTTTTTATTATTTCAGAAACATTCTGCCTAAACATAATTACCGACTTACCTGAGAAGAAATTACACAAGGGATCTTGGAACGAACATAAAATAGTCCTGATCAAGTTGTACTAATAACCTATATAAAATATTTTGTTACTGGTATACCTAAGATCGTGAATAATAGTTGTAAGTATTATCTAATCTAATTTTATTGAAATTGTTAGTGTTCCTTTTTGTTAGTGATTTCAAGAATAACATAATGCCTCACTGTTCTGATTGCAAAGTATTTGTAGATAATCGCCGATGGTCTGGTCATTTACGTAGCAATGTACATAAAAACAATAGTTCAACTCCTATTTATGATAATGTGGCAATTATAAATTCTTCTTTTAAAGAACGAATCAAAAGTTATAAAATCACAGCGACAGGCGAACAAATACATAGTTTTCCTGAAATGTTCCTCAATAGTATTAGTCCACAAATTAAACATTTAATAGATAGTTCAATACAGAAACACACCTCTGTCAAAATAAACTTCGAACTGTTTGCTTCCTTTCTTATGTTTAAAAATGATCAACAAGAAATAAAATCATTCCGAACAAAAAATTTTATTACACTAATTAATTACGATTTTGATTCTACTTACAAATCAGCTGTTAATGTACTACTAAAAAAAATTGAAGAATTTGAGGAAAGAGATAGTGGTTGGACATTTTTAAGTAATTCACATTTAGAATTAAATATTAATAAATATCAACCACTCAGCGGATCTAAATTTTTAAGTTTGCCGAAATCCATAAAGGCTAAAAGAGCTTGTTTAAATATTCGAAACAATGATGAGTATTGCTTTTTGTGGTGTGTTGTGGCGGCATTGTACCCCACAAACAGACATCCCGATAGGATTTCGTCTTATCCATACTTTCAGGAAGTTTTGAATGTTAATAATTTAACATTTCCAATTACATTCTCGGACATAGCTATCTTTGAGAGAAATAATCCTTCTCTCAATATATTTGTATATGGTTTAAAAAATGAGAAAACAATTATTGGGCCATTGTATACAACGCTGAATGACAAGTCTAATAAAAGTATCCATCTACTGTTTTTAGAAAATAATAATAATTCTCATTACTGTCTCATCAAAGATTTATCTCGTTTAGTTAGAAATCAGATGACCAAACATCATGGTAAACTATATTTCTGTGAAACATGTTTATTGTTTTTTCCAACGCTTAGTCAAATTGAATCCCACTTGTGTGGGGGGATTGTCACTGTTTTACCGGAAAAAGGGTCATTTTTAAAATTTAAAAATTATGATAGAAAACAAAATATTCCATTCGTCATATATGCCGACTTTGAAACGTTACTTGAACCAATTTCCGGCGCTGAATTCAACACCGCTAACACGTCATACTTAAAACGCCACGTGCCAGCGGCGTTCGCTTACAATGTCGTGTCATCAAATAAAAATGCCACCGTTGAGGGCTATAGAAGTTATCGGGGTAATGATTGTGTTTCGAAATTTATACATTTTCTTACTGAGGACGTAAAACAAATACATAAAATTATATCCAAAAGCGAGCCTATGATATTCACTGATGAAAATTCTCGTGATTTTAAACGTGCCGTTAAGTGTCATATTTGCGACAATTTACTCTTAACCGATAAAGTAAGAGATCATTGTCATATTACAGGTCTATATCGAGGTGCAGCACATCGACACTGTAATTTACAGCATAAAGTACCAAAATTTATTCCAATATTTTTTCACAATTTATCCGGATACGATTGTCATTTATTTATAAAAAAGTTAGGTGAAATTCCAGGTTCAATTAAAATAATCCCCAAGACTAAAGAAAAATATGTAGCATTTACTAAATTTATTCCTATTGCCGATAACGAGTACATTTGTATAAGGTTTTTAGATTCCTTCAACTTTTTGGGAACAAGTTTAGACAAGCTCGCTAAAACATTGCAGGTGGAAGATTTCGTTAATCTACGGTCTCATTTTTCTAAAGAAAGACAGTTTAATTTATTGAGAAGAAAAGGTGTTTATCCATATGATTACATGACCACTTGGGGATGTTACGATCAAACATTTTTGCCGTCTAAGGATAATTTTTATAATTCTTTGACTAACGAAGTCATTAGTGATGAAGATTATAATCACGCGCAGGCTGTTTGGGCTGAATTCAATATTAATAACCTAGGCGAGTATACGGATCTATACTTAAAAACGGATGTGCTTTTGTTAACAGACATATTCCAAAATTTTCGGAAAACCTGTAAACAATATTACAGTCTTGACCCCGCGTTTTACATTACTGCACCCAGTTTATCTTTCGATGCGATGTTGCTAAAAACAGGCGTTCAGTTAGAGCTAGTGTCGGACTTAGCTATCGTCAGAATGATACAAAGCGGTATACGCGGTGGTTTGTGCATGTGTTCCCATCGGCATGCTAGAGCTAATCACAAGTACATGCCTGAATATAATCCATCACAACCTGAGAGTTTCATAGTATACTTAGATTGTAATAATCTTTACGGTTTCAGCATGTGTCAGTATTTACCATACTCTAGTTTCAGATTTTTAGGTGATAACGAATTAGCTAATTTTGATGTTACCGCTATAGAAGATAACGCAAAATGGGGCTTCATATTAGAAGTCGATCTATTGTATCCCGAAAATTTACATAATCATCATAATGACTTACCATTTTGTCCTGAAAAATGTGTACCCCCGGGAGGTAAAACCAAGAAACTCATAGCAAATTTGTATAATAAGTACAACTATGTGATTCATTACGTTCATTTAAAAAAATGTTTGGAACATGGTTTAATTTTGCGTAAAATTCATAGAGCTATTACTTTTAGACAGGCTCCATATTTAAAACAATACATAGAGTTAAATACTCAATTAAGACAAAAAGCAAAAAGTTCCTTCGAACAAGACTTTTTTAAGTTATTAAATAACAGTGTTTTTGGAAAGACTTTAGAAAATACTGAAAATAGAGTAACCGTGCATTTAGTAAATCAATGGTGCGATCAGTCCAATCGAACTAAGAAATTTATATCCGCTGAGAAACTTATAGCCAACCCCTATTTCCACAGTGCATCTATTTTATCTGAAAACTTAGTTGCGATACAAATGAAACCTGACCAAATTATTTTAGATAAGCCTATCTACATAGGTTTCACTGTGTTGGAACTTTCAAAAGCACACATGTATTACTTTCATTACGATATTGTAAAGCCTTTTTATAAAGATCGAGTGCAGCTATGTTACACAGATACCGATTCCTTTGTTTATAAAATAGACACTAACGATTTTTACCATGATTTGAAATATAATTTTTTACAATATTTTGACAGCAGTAACTATGAAGCCGCAAATGATTTACAGATACCGCTAAAAAATAAAAAGGTACCCGGTCTCTTTAAAGATGAAATGGGAGGAAAATATATATCTGATTTTGTTGGCTTGAGATCAAAACTTTACTCTATAAAAACCCCTAATAATATTATTAAAAAAGCAAAAGGGGTGAAAGCAAGCGTGGTCAGGGATTTAAACTTATCAGACTATGAAACCATTTTATTTAATGGCGGAGTAATCCGGAGAAAAAATTATATGTTTAAATCGATAAAACACGAAATATTTACTCGTACTGTCAACAAAGTTGCTTTATCTAGAAATGATGACAAACGATCGATATCTGTAGATCAAATTTCAACTCGAGCCTGGGGTCATGCGTTTATTTTTAAGAATGAATTACTCTGATCATAATTTAAGTTTAGTGTTACGTAATTATCTAAGGCTACTCATGTAATACCTAAGTTTAGTTTTAGAAAATAATAAATGTTAATAACTATTATACAAAAATTAAATAAAATTGGAATTATTGTAACCATTGACTTGTTTCATTTATGAAATTCTATTTACTTTAAAATATAATTACACTCTTTTTTCAATCGGTAAATGAAGTAAATACCGATTGCAATGATTTCAGTTGCACTATGCACCTAGATACCTTGCATCGTAAGGTTGATTTTTGAATAACTAACGTTTACGATTAAGTAACACGCTTACAAGGCACTATTCTTCATTGTATAATTATTGTCTACGTTGCAGTTCATTGGCCTTAGCATGGAGACACAAATGCTTAGATGACATGTAATTAATTATTACACGGTATTTAATTATTTTGCAATCATTAACGAAATATTATTCATCGCGAACACCTGTTTCATATATTTTTTTAACCTTCAGCAAAAGTAATCTTGTCGGTGAGTATAATTTTTTTTTGTAACTAACAATTGTGATCGCGGTAGTGTTAATAATCAATATAATAAAGGAATATAGTGAACTCCATGGAAAACCCAATTATAACGCTTTAGAGCGCTATACTAAAGGAATAGTGGTATAATTGTTTTATATTTTGTTTCAGATGTCTGAATCCGAGATCATGTTCAGCCAGTATGCCCAGGATCCTTACGAAGGATTCTCTGAGATGTTTCGCAGCGAACCCGAGCACAGCAAACCAGTCACAAAAGATAAAAAACCAAAACAACGATGCAGGGAAAAGTCGAAAAAACTAAAACCAACCAAATCCTACGTGATGAGTCGACTACAGCGAAGAGGGATTAAATTAATAAAAATTTCAGTCATAGATCTATGTAATAATAATCCTCAAACCATAGACAGTGATAGTGACAGTGAGAACGTTATTATAAACGCACAATATATTGTTCAAGATGCTATCGACAGTGTTATGGACGAAACTGAGTCTTTAGTTAAGAAAATATCGAAATCTTTAATAGATACTGACTTTTAATAATCGTTAGTGTAAATTAATGTTTATAATTTGATTAAGATATTTCTATTCAGTTGCGTGTAGTGTTAAGTTATTTGGAGAAGTGTGGGGAGTGTTTAGCAAAATAAAAGCATGTATAACTTATTTTGATTTTTATTTAACAAACCTAAAAACTAATAATCTACATTACACACATTAGTGCATACATTTTATGCCCATTCTAAATACTTCCTTAAACAAAGCACATTTTTAAGCGCACAATGCTTCAGATGTTTATTACAATTAAAATTAGATCTTCCTTCACAGTATGTTTTATGCAAAACAGAGAAATTAGGACATTGTTCTTTACCAAGGTCTAATACTTTACAATTCATACAAAGATCCTTTATCCAATTCACCTTCTCCAAACCATTTACAATGATTTCCTTATTTTCTAGATATGGAACGATTATACGTCGAAATTCTCTGTAGTCAATATAACCTTCATTCCAATAAATTCCCCTATTTCTTTCCAACCATTTAACCTGCTTCTTTTCATCACTTGTTAAGTATTTAAACAAGTATGGTGGTTTTATTAAAAATGTTTGAGTATAATCACGACTAGCAAAAGCTAATTCTTTTATTATAAAATTATTGTACAGGTCTTTAAACCCTTGAACATCTAATATGATAGTATTCGGATTCATGATATTTTTCTCACAGTATTACTTAGAGGCTTATACTCAATTATGCAGTCGTTCAATAAAAGACAATATGCAGAAGTTTGATCTGGTATGTCCGAATCACTCTCTATTTCCACTCGTACATCCACAATAGGACCTGTCTTTACATTATCGGCTTGTCTAGAGCAATCTATGATAAAGAGCGGCGCCAAATCTTTAAATTGTTTTTCACTTAATAAGGGTTCCGGGCGACGTCCGTAATAAGACTGTTGAAATCGAATGTATTGCTCGTATAATAAAGCGATTCTGTTATTCGCGAAACTGACATTTAGGTTTTCATAGGGGAAGTAAGTCGAATTTAGGTATACTCTAACGTCACGAACATGGCAGTGATCGAACTGAGACATATCAGAACTTGAATTGTTTTTTCTATTTGTTTGTAGGCCCATAATTATGTATCTAGGTTTCTCTATTTGCGAGGAAGTTTTGATGGACCAGGTATGTTTTGTAGTTTTAGGTAAAGCTGGATATTCGTAGAGATCCCAATTTCTGAATATCATCTGGAGTGGTCGATCTTTTTCTAACAGTTTGAGTAAACTTATTTTCTCTTTGTCGGACACTTTAACATGCGGTACACGCCAGATGATTTTATTTATTTGAACGTCTTCTACAAATTCACCGGTGTTAAGTTTGACCGCATTCAGGTTAGTATTACTTCGTAGCAATATCAGTTCGTGCCTACAATTTATCACGACTTTCTTGAAATCTTCAGCGAAACCGATGATGTTACTGAGTGGTATAGACGCGGAAAAACTACCCCCATTTATATTTTTTATGCCATCGATATTCCAGCCCCATGCATTAGATATCTTTGACTCACTTTCACTCATTGATATTAACGATTTCATGGTGGTAGTTATGCCAGCATTTTTTATTCTATCAATTTCCACTCCATTTAGCTCGTATCTTATATCTTGGAACAGGTAAAGTAGAGCATTATTCGTAAAATTAACACTAGTGGCTTTCTCTTTCATATCCTTTTTGCTTACGATAACAGTCCCTTCCAAATACAAGGTACTAGCTGACGGAAGTATATACAAGTCTTGCTGGTTAATGGGTATACGAATTTCATCGTTCCTATTGAAACTAGTTACGTAGGGCTTGTAAGAGTGAAATTCGATTCCTTCAACCGTGTTGTCGTAAGTCGGAGCGGATAAAACGTCTAAGATATTCATTTTAGTAAACCGATCGCTTTGAGAAATGCCTTGTTGTCTTTAGTTAATTTTATTTTCTTCTTAGGGCGAGCTCTTATATGGTTGGAAGCTTGAGTGGAACTGATATTTTTGATTTGCTGATGCACATATTTATTGTAGTCGATCATTTTTTTCTTCTGAGATGCAAATACAGCTGCACTTCTTCACCGCGCAAGTTTATTAAGCGGTTATTTATATCTAACAGCCTGATATGTATGCAGCTAATGTTGTTTTGGTTGATTGGAAAGTATATCGCGTTTTTCGGAATTTCTATAATCCTATATCCGGGAGGAACGTTGAGTGCAAATTCGTGGATAATGTGACTCGGTTCTCCGTTTGTGTACGAGCCGCTTACAATATCACATTCGATCCTGATCACAGTTGTAGGTAAAATGTTGACCGGCAACTGTGACTCATGCCATTTATTTGCTTTCAAGATTTGTTTATTAAACCCTAATAAATTCCTGAAAGTACCTTCTTTATTAAAATTTATGTCCTTTGTACAATATACAGCAGCTTTTAAAGTATTGTTATTGCACTGTAGTTTGATTGAGGCATCTTTCATTTCAGATTTTAAATAATCATTAATATCTTGCAATTCATAGGTGCCCTCCGGTATTTCAATAACTTCGTTAGAACCATAATAGAATTTATTATTCGTTTTGTCAATGTTTGGAATCGAATTAAATGTTGCGAAATGCAATAAGGCACACTCATACTGTTCATATAGTTGCAACGTGTTGGGATAGTAAGTAGATAAAGTTGACGAGTTTCCAGTTATCGATAATGTGAGTGACATTTTGCAAATGATTGAAATAAAAGAAAATCATAGATTTTATATGTTTTTATTCCAAAAAGTCCACAGATATTCTAAACATAAGTGTCCACAATTGACAGTGTTGAATTTCTGATATCTTGTATAATTATAAAAAACATTACAATTCTTAAAATATCGTATTAATTCCATTGGAGGCTTCAAATTTCCAAAGCTATCAAAATATTCACAATAATTGCCTACTTTTACATAAGCTACCCAATGCGTCCCTTCGTTCTTATAATCGTCCAAGTTAACGATACCACATTCAATCGGATTTGGCGTTCTTGGTAATTGATCCCTCATGTACACTCCCCGAAAGTGAGGGATGTCGCGTGCATACCTTTGGATGTCTACATTAGTTAGAGGACGATTAGGTAGCTTATTTTTCAGTTTTTTGAAGATTTCACGAATAAACCTTTTCCATTTTTATGTGGCTTAATGTATAAACCCTGCCCTAACTTTAAAGACTCCATAGCCCTATTATGTCGTTGTGTTTCTAGTAAATTTTGCTGACCAGCTTTGTAATCGTTAACAGTTTTTGCAATACCAGCCGCACCACCAGCTAAAGTTCCTAATGCTGATAAGCCCGCAAAAATCGGGATTAAGGGTAGAATACCTCCAGTCTTTGGTAAGGGTATCACTCGTGGTACTCGAATTTTTTGAATGTTAGGAAATATTTTTATTGCTGCTGAGTAAGCAGCGTTAATTAAAGTTTTACTGTCCTTTGGTTTCAGTTTCTTTATCTTCGCTCTTATTTTTGATACGAAACTTTTAAACGTTTTAACGCCGGCACCAGATTTCAGTTTGGCTTTCATAACTTTGCTCACTAACCACGAACTAAGTTTTTCACCTTTCCCTGCATCGTTCGATTTAAGTCTTTGTTTAGCCATATTAAGTAGTTGTAAATCAGCTTTGTGACGATTGGGTAAGTCTGTATGGTTTGCATATGCAATGTCGTGATGCATGCAAGCTTCGTCTAGCTTATTTACACCTCGGTCACCTCGTAGTAAACGTTTCTGGAGTTTTGTTCCCGGGCCGCAATAATTGTAGCCTGGTAAATGAAGTTCGAACGGCAGATTATTAATTAGGGTATTAACAAGTTCACCTCCTTGCATTGTCTAAAGTGTAATGAAAGAAATAATGCAAAATTAACTGTTATATAATTGTTTTATTCCACTATTGCAGTTTTGTTGATCCAACTGTTTTCTTCGTTGTTTAGACCCAACCATTTCACAAACATTTTTGTTCCTTTCCTTTTTAAAACCTTTTCTACCAAATAAATACCCGGATAGTAAGATTTTTGAAGTTCTTGCTCGTAAAAAGTTCCCAATATGGCTTGCTTTCGCTGATCTTGTATATGATATGTTACTGGTATGGTATGATTTATTTTTTTTATAGTAAATATTTCAGTTGACCAATTAGGTGTGTAACCTTTCTCAAAATTGTGTTTGTATTTACTGATACGAACAAAGTCACCTACTTTGAACTTAGGTTTTCTACGAATGGTTACATGATTTAAGGTTTTTTTAATATTTTCTTTTATAACTGACTCACTAGATTTATTAACTTCAATTGGCTTAAATTTAATAGTACGATGTTTTGTGTTGTTATAAGTCTTTAACGTAACTTCTAATGGTATACCTAACCATTTATAGTTCCCATTCAAACTAAAATATTTATATAATTTATTTTTAAGTGTTTTAATCAGTCGCTCCACGATCGAAGCTTTTTTGCTAGAAAACGTTGAGTAATGGTTAATATTATACGTCTTCATAAGCGTTTGAAATGAGTTGTTATAAAATTCTGTTCCCTTATCAGTTTGTAAATTAACAGGTTTGCGATTGCTGTTAATCAGTATTCGTTTAAATGCATGAGTAACATCGAGTTTATTTTTTGATTTTAATGACTCTGCCCAAGCGTACTTTGAGAAGCAGTCAATCACCACTAGAATGTAATTATGACCTTTATTATATTTTCTCAGGTTTTGCATGTCCATTAGATCAGCTTGCCACAAGTCATCGACCCCTTTTAGAATGACGGAACGTCGAAGGAAATTTCTTCTTGCTGCTTTGTGTAGTTCATTAACAATTTGCTGTTTTGCCATTATGGAGATTTATTTTGAAGTAATTTATCTACCTCTGCTTTAGTATAAAACTTATCTTGCAAATGAGTTAAAACCTCAGGTATCTTTGCTTTTAAAGAAGCCTGTACTGTACCCTTTGTGTCTTTTATGATTTGAGAACGCAATGATCCAATCATATTATTAAATTCTTTTAACATATTAGCATTCAAACGATCTACATAATCCTTGTCCACAGTCAAATTATTTAATTCTTTTAATGTGGTAGCATTCAATCGATCTACATAATCCTTGTTCACAGCATCGTCTGCTTCTACTGGAGATCTAATTCCTCTCAGTCTTGAAGTTTTTAAATCAAAATCTCCATTTTCTAATTTTAACAGAGCATTCTCATTAAACTCAAATAACTCAGCAAAACGCATTCTTTTGTGAATGTAGTGTCCGAATTTGTCTACGTTCATGTCTAAGGTGTATTGTATCGAGAGGCTAATAATAAAATAAACACATTTTAAAATATTTATCAATTTATAACTTTACTTTCACGCAATTCTTCAATGATAGATATAATTTCATTATCTAATCCTGTGTTACCAGCATCTCGAGATGCAATCAATAATTTTAATCTATCCACCAGTTCATTGGGATCGTCCCAATATACAAAATCTACGTTTTTCTTCCACGTTTTTGTTAAAGGTAGTAGTCCTTTTCCCTTCGATTGGTGTTCCTGAATTGTACTTCGTAGTTGGAACAGAGGCTTTATAATTTGCAAATATTTTTGTCCTTTATTACTTTTTATTGGTTTACTGGGTTCATAGTCTCGTCGATGTGCATTTGTATCAAGTAACATCGACTTATAATGTTTCATATCACTCTCTGTAACCATGCTTAAATCTACGTTCTTTTTCAGCAGCAATTGTTTTAAACCAGGCGTATTTCGGTATTTGCGTCCAGCCACGATGATATACTCGTCGCTGATCGTTATACGCGCAGAACCTAACATCAATTTGCCGCTCTCTACTCGGACACCAAACGGAATATCTTTCAGTGCTTCTGAGGACACTGACCAGGATGACATATCACATCTCTGGTTGTTTTCAGTTAATGATTTATACGAAGAATCACTTTCGATATCAGATTCATATTCGTCTTCATTGTCGTTGTTATCATTGCTTTCTGAACTAATAGGGTCTTCTTTTTGCAGAGTTTTATCGATAAACGGAACATCGGTTTCTTCATTTTCTATATTATGCAGGAGAGAAGCCTTCTTACTGACATTAGCAATTTGGTTGAGTGGTTCTGTTACCGGCTTGAACACTGATTCCAGCACTTGCTGATTGTTATTCTCAACATCTCTCATCTTTCGCACTTTCTTTTTAACAGCCTCTGCAGCTTCAACTATTTGTCTTTTCAGTGATTTCTCCATAATAATAAAAAAAAAAGTTCGTGACTGATTAAGCGTTGCCTGAAGAATAATATTATCGCGAGGGTACCGGTCTTAAATATTAGTATTTTTAATCAAAGACAACAAAAGTGTCAAATTTATTTCTGTAACATCCTTTATTTTTGGAGCAATCCTTATTAATTACTACATAATTGAAAGGCTCACTCCATATTTTCGAACACATTTCACGAAATTCAATCCATGACATATCAGTGTTGACATGTTCTTCATAAATATGCCGTAAATTTATTTCATCTTGTTTAAAAAGTATGATTAAGTTCGCATTGTCTCTTACTAACTGCTTAGGGATTTTACTATACGTTTGGTTTAGATAGAAACAATCAATGCACTTGTGTCTTCCCATCGCAAAATAATCACGCATGTTACTCTGATTTTCACAAGCAACATCATCAAAAATAATCACGGAGTTGGGTTTTGCGTCCTGAACGCTTAGTACTTCCTCATTTCCCTGATATTTCTGGAGGGAAACACCAGGCACCCGTTGCAAAACACTTTCTAAAAAAATGTACTTAGGTTGGTGCAGAGTTTTTGAATAAACATAAACATTTTCAAATCTTAATCCGTTTTCGTGTATTAGAAGACCAATTAATAAATTCGTTTTTCCACAATTGGACGGACCGCAAATAATACACCGTACTGAGTTAGGCAATAATTCTCCGTGACGAAAACTTGTCTTGCAAATATCATCGCAGACTGTATTAACATGCAGCGATTGCGGTTGTTTTACAAATTTCATGATTACTGTCGGAAATGAACCAATTGAAAATGAGTGAATGTATTTAGAACGCTATCATTTATAAACTTACCACAACCTCTTTTGCGTTACTGGTCAGTGATCGAGTCGATTGTTCATTATTGGGCATTCTGTACCACCTTTCAGAGCGATAGCGAGCTCGCATGATCATTGGTCGTGTACAGTATACACTACAGTCGAGTTGATAGTTGATTGTTCATACTGACCCGCCATAATATGGAAGTTACTAGTCGTTGGTTGAGTAAATCGTTCCTAATCAAGTACACGGTACAACAAACTGTCTCGTTCGAGTTTATCGGTCGAGTGGAGAGTCGAGTCGAGTGTCGATTATTGGGCATTCTATACCACTATCGGCAGCGAGGCGCACTCGCCGAGCTACTTGCCGATAGTGGTATAGAATGCCCAATAATACACTACTCTTTTTGTCTTTTATAAACAGAGTAAAACTTATATTTAGTTTTACTTCCCCGGCTTTAAATCTGTATAAAATCGTCTTCCATTCTTTCTTGCCTTCCTCAAATTTTTCATCCATCACTTTTAAATTTCCCTTCTAAATATCTTTCATGTTATCCGAAGCGTACGTCATTTCTCTCACTCACACCGTAACACCTAGTTCTTTCAAACAGTCATGCATCATTTAACATTCCATCCCTACAATTATTTAAGCCCGTAAGATATCCACTAGACATGAGTCTTCCCCATAGATAACTCTCTGGCCGCCTCCAAGCATCCCCTCATCGATTGGTCTCGTCAAGCCGTGCTTTTCACATCTTGCGGATTTCCAAGCTATTTTCGATCAGTATTATTTTGTTGTCCAAAACTTTAATTGTAATATTTTACGCACTAATATTCTTGACTAGCTTTTGCTTGCGACTTCGTCCGCGTAAATGTCGAACTCCCGTTTCATCTCATTATTGTGTGAATGTTATCGTACGTCTACTAATAACTATACTACTTACTACCTCCTTGTCAATTTTTTTTTCGATATTATGTGATGAGTGAGTGGCTTTTTGATTTAAATATTTAGATTAAAGATTTAGGATATTCTCGAGCAACAGACGTTATCCTAAACATTATTTGATTTAAAAGAAAACTATCCTCTGATTTTAGAAACTGTTGACTCCCAAAAATATATCAACAAAATAATATTTATAGCATTGCCGTCCCTCCGATATACTACTTACAAACGATCTGGGGTTGATAATCCCATAATCACCCCGCTTGACAGATGGATTGTTAATCTCAGTTAGATGGTATCACTGTACAGGTGGATCTAATGCTCATTCGTCTGAAAGTAATCGATTGCTAGATTTAAGAGCTATTTATGGTGCAGACAAGAAGGGAGGGCATTCGATAATTTAGGCAGCATATGGTAGAATTTATATAAAATAATCGAAAAGATTCTTGATTCTTGTAGAATTAAATATAGTTGAATATAGGTACATAGAATGAGCGATATTCAATTCTAAGCCCATAAACACACGCTTGACCATTTTTTATTTAGTTCAATTACAGGTGAATTAAAAGAGTTGATGAGGCCCGTACAACGTACCACGCAACTATATAAAACACAGCGTCTGTACACACTATAACAGCTCTTGAATCAAATGAAATAATGGTTACATAATTTACGTCTCTGAACAAACTCATTGAGCAGTACAATCATGTTGAACAATTAATGTTGATTTCTATACCGCTATTTGATTTGTATCTCGGGCTAACAGTACAAGGTTGTATGGGAAATGCGCCAATTAAATCGCTATAGAGCAATCGGACCTATCGAACAGACAGAAGGATCAGACATTGACGATCTTAAACAATAAATGGTAGATTAGTTTGCGTGTAAGCCGCTATTGTTCTTGTGATAGGCCTTTATAGGGAGGATTTAACGCTATGCTATTTAAATTAGATCGTTGGGAATAATGGGAATGAATACAAATTGGATTACCTACATGTAGGTATATGCTACGTTTTAGCTGAGAAGATATTTGCCTTGTGGGCGATGTAAAACAACGATGTAAAGAGATGTTAATGGCTAATGAGTTGCTGATACAATATTTATAACAGATTCTTGCAAAACTACACTTGAAGAGAAACCCTCTGCGGTAAGAAAAAATAAAATAAAAGATTAAACCTTAAATATCCCACATAGTTTCATAACAGAAGCCTCGCATTTCTCCTGGTTCAAGCTAGACATCTAAGTACCTAATTACATCCCTTGAGGCACCGATAATACCTAGTCTTAACAATCCACGCGCGCCATATAATCGATACGATAAGCATTCTGCCGATGGCGTAATATCCCAAGATATAGGAGACATAAAAGCTAATGATACTGGCAGGTTAGACGGTAATGACTGCTGTCAAAACACATTATTCATGGCAAAAGCGATCAATGTGCGTAACGCAGATCGAAGAAGACAGGCAGAGGTGTTATAAATGAATACGGTATGTATTACAAAATATATACAGAGTAAACAAATATTGGCATTTTCAACAATATGTTTTTAGAGTTAATTACAACGTACTATTGCAAATAATGAAAGGATATGATTTAGATTAATTTATTGAAACTAAAAAAAAGTGGTTACGGTAATGTTTGGAGGTACAAATTGATGCAGCTAGTGGTCATAGAAGGGACTTCAAAAGTATGATTTTGAGAAAGACTGCAAGAAATACATCAATTTTATTCATAAAAAATGTAAAATAATAATAGTATAGTAGCGTAGTGTGTAGTGTGTAGTGCGTAGTATGTGTGTAGTGTAGTGTGTGTTTTGTAGTGTAGTGTAATGTATGTATGTGTTTGTGTAATGTATGTGTTTGTATAAACGCAATACTGAAGTAGTATTCTGTAAAGTCTCCTTGTGTGAGTTTAATTGAAGTGAGCTTAAGGCGAGCTGTCAATAATTAGATTACAAAATAGACTGGCTGTATATTTCTTGATTCAGAAACGCCTTTGTTTATTTTAGTCATACTGCTCCGTCAATTGTTTTCCTTCATTTGTTCTCCCACATCCTAGGTGCGTACGTAATAACGATGCGTCCTTCCGGGTACGTTGTGAGATAACTAAGCTAATGGTTGTTCGATGTGTGCTTTATAAGTAGGTTATTTGTACACAGCTGTACGTGACGCAAGGATGGTGTATATTAAGTGTCAGCTGATTGACGTAGGGCGTGCTAAAGATGGGGTGTTTTTGAAGAGTTGAACTTGTCAAGTATTGGGGACTGTGTGTTTGATGAGAGGTTTGTCATCCAATGTGACAATGCCGCCAGTTTCTTGGACACATTACCAGTTGACAGCAGAGGAAGATTTTAATGCCATTATTTTTTAAATTCAATTCTTTTCCCACGATAGGAATTCTCCTGAATCGTGAGTGCTTTTACAAATATATGAACTCACATACCAAAAATAACTATGGGGATACAAATACATATTTGCTCCATGTGGGAATCGCATCAACCAATCACTCATCGCGAGCCATGTATTCAATTGTTATTGAATGTTTTTTATTGTAAATAATATATTCGTCAAAGAGATTTTATTATGTTACAAGCAAGATTTTGCCTTGATTTTAGTGTAGTTCATGTATTGAATAATAAAATAATATTGACTGTTTCAGTTTTGTTTCGTATTTCCCTACATAATGCCTCTGTTTTATGTATGTAAATAGTCCTAATAAGTTATTTCGCCACGTCAGTAAAAAATCATAAAACTTAGGTAAAACAAGAGGTTTTAAACCGCCGCAACCTGGCCAAAAAGTTTAACTTTAATCAAACACTCAGACGAATTCCATAAGGGATTCGAATTTTAAAATAAAGTGAATTGGTTTTTTTTTTTAACTCCGAATGTGATCACGTTATTTTAATACCAATACAAAAGTTTACTTAGAAGACTTTTTTTATAGAGAAAACAATTGGAGCCCCGCACACCCCTGCAATAAAACCTCGTTCACAAGTAAAGTGACCACAGAACTATGTTTGTTGCTATGGAAACTTTGACGGCAATCTGGGCTATGTTATTTGGTGTGGATCTATTCGTTAGCAAAATTAATGAGCTGCCAGTGATATCGTCTTACAATCTGCCAGTATCACTCGAACTCCCGTAATGTGGAATGAGAACCCAAAGTCGCTAGCCCTACGTCATCTTTGCTTAGCTGTTTATTTTAATATGGGTAGGTAGTTAATAAGGTACATGTACTTGCTAGCTTAAATCTGGGCACTTTTTCAGGTATAAAACCTTACTTTATTAACTTAAGTATGACAGCTGATTTCCAAATAATGTACCAGTATGTACGACTTTGACCGCTTAATTTTTTTTAGTTTACTCTGTAACACACTAGGTTGACGTTGTCTTACTATTGAACGAATTTTTATAATTGGAAAAATTGTTTTGAGTAGGTATTATTGCGTAAAAAAATACAAATGTTAAAAACTAACATACATTAAAACCAAACTAAAGTGTTAGAGCCATAACTTAAGAAAGATCTGGTCTCTGACAAAGGGGCCCAACATTGAAACTAGTACTAATACTTTTTAAACTATAAATTCTATTGTCGAAATCTAAGTAATTTATTACTAAAATGACCTAAGTCTGACGACGCCGAGGTCTTAGACCAATGGATACATTCAATACGATAAGAATTCCTTACTACGAGTGACAGTCGATTAAATACCTCTGATTGTTTTATCTCTGGCCGCAAATGAGATACTGTGATAATACTTTTTGTGGGACTCCAATAGCCAGTATTTTAAATGACCTTATATATTTCTGCCATTTTCAAGGTACAAAAATACGGTTAATTTTATAATGTTTAGAGAATAGGTACTTATTTTACCAGACTTGTGTCATATATGTAAAGGTGTTAATAAAGCACATAACAAACATAACATCATGTCTGTAATCCTCGAAGGGTTAGGCAGAGGTGTACCCATTAATACACCCACATTTCTCCAGTTATGTTAAGGTCACATGTTAATAGAGGTTCTAGTTTATTACTTCTTGGGGTTCTGTATCCAAAAGACTATTAGGTACTAAAGACTAGGCCCTATTCCTGGACTCCACCGTCTGTCTGTCTGTGCCCGTCGTAGACTGAATATTACTGAAACAATAAGAACAAAAAAAAACAATTAAATTAAGAGCTTTAATAAAGGTAGCACTAATAGAAGAAACTTATTTTTATGTAGTCTTATATATTGCTTTGTGGTACGAAACAATTTAATTTTGTTGTTGGAATTGACATTATTTAAAATAATTCCTGCCAATTTTTCATCACTACCTAACAACATAATGTCACCGAATTTACATTGAAATAAACAAACAATCGATTCTCAAATAATCAGTTACTATTATAGGCGCTAATATAAACAATGCATAACAATCAGCTGGGTGAAAGCTTACGTGGTCAATGACCCGAGATCTGAGATACGTTTTGGTGATGTATGGTCGTCGTGGTGAACGGAGGCGAGTTGGTGGCTAGAGGGTCAAGTTCAATGGCTAAGGTTGTGTTTATATTTGAGTCCGTGTACGGAATAATAATATCAACAAGAAAAAGGTTTTCGTGACTTTTTTTCTCAAACTCTTTTGTAGTGCAATTTTCATATTGTTACTTTTTATTCGTTTCTTTTTTCTCTTAAGTTCTATATTCAAGTTTTTGCCTGCTGCTTTATCCGTGTTAATTCAAAATCGTCCTAAATTCGGCTCTGTCGTAAATCTTTTCTAGGTTGATGTCTTCTACCTATAAACTTATTTCAGTTACATACCTATATCACGTAGTTTTCGAAATTTTGTGTTTAATCAATGAGTGAATGATCTTTCGGTTTTATTTCCCATGTAGAAGATATTTATCATTTTATTTCTATATAGAAATAAAATCGTGTAAACGTTCGCATTACTCGAGTGAGGAGCTCGTGGCTAAGCTACGCTTGCCGGGGTTGGTCCGTGGATGGGTGACCATCTTTACATACCGAGACTCCTCCTGAATACTCATTTGACATAATAAGGACTGTCATAAAATGTAATGTTTTCACAGTTTTAATGGAAGCCCTTTATTATATATATTCATTAAATATGTACTACATGGGAAGTACATATTCCCGTTCGCAGTATTACTCATCGTTGCTAACAGCACGCGACCTGTCACTGTTTACTTATCGTGATTTGCGGTGGCAATGAATTATTGAGAGGGGAACGTTGGCCCTGGGATTCCAAACAAGTAAACGAGCCAACAATATTTATGTCACACATTGGACCCAACGTTGGATAATTATTATACAAGGTACAGTGGTGCAACCTCGAAAAACTCAAGGAGGATGCTAGTGACTGTCAATATGAATCAATAATAAAATAGATAGGTTTTTCTTTTTTTCATAGTTGATTTTAGAATTCAAGCTAGCCATCTTTCCGCTGGTTTTAGGCAGGCGGGCCAATAAACCCGCGCGAATTTATACTCATGTGACACTGCCTAGCGCATCCGCAATGGGGCGATTCTATTCTTTGAATGAGGTGTATTCTGGAATATTGACAAACATAAATAGCCAAAAAAAACAGTATTTATTAATTATTAAGCAGATGTCGTAATTTTATTTGATTGTTTAAATACCTTTTATGACAAATAAACTACACCTTGCGTACCTACTTAGGTAATTTTATTTAATGACAATAATAACTTAACATTTGATCCAATATTGGCAGTACATCGTCACACATGCATGTCAAAAAGGTTTACAACGACACACAAAGGGTTAAAGTTTGCGTGTATTATTCAAATAAATTATAAATAATTACGATACGGAACTTTAATCATGAACACTAGTTATTAGTTATGTGAACTACTCAAGATCATTGTTTAGATATTTGTGTTTATGGGGAAGATAAGAGCAGAAATTAATTAATGGAAAAAGTACCTAGTATTTGTTTTTTTGCGGTGACATAATACGTTTTGTATTTTTAAATAAAACAATACAAGATTGTATCAATACATTGTTCTTGAAGCTCAGCCACATCGTCATCGGAAGTACGGTGACAGTACTGAGGTAAGGACAGTGACTGCCGTTGTTGTGACCCATCCATGCAAACACTGCTGCAGTATCTCACTGCACCTGCGATCGCACCCGAACGTTTTCCACTTCAAAGGCTAACCTACTAATTAAAAACGTTCAAAATCTAGTCACGATCTCATCTCAGCCACAGACAATGACAAAACATATACCTAGGTAACTAAGACGCATTTTTCACAGATTGTGACTGAGATTAGATTGCGATCGTTCCTAAAAAAATGTAAAATTGCCCCTCTGATACGGGTGGCCTTTAAGAAATTTAGACCAAAAAGTGTAAAACTTACGGCAAAACTGAGTAATCAAACAAAACAAACAAACATTATCCAAAATCATCTTAATACAGTTTAAAAATATTCAAAACTCTTACTATAGTGCGCCACTATGAATGCTTCCTAAGAAACTGTTTTCAATCAATGTCAAGTCTATAGATTACGATGACTTATGAACTCTATATGAGTCAAATATTTCCAATTATCTGTGCACCAAACGAGATGTTTGACGCGGGTATGTTTGGTAGGTCAGGAGAGGATGACTTAGTAAATTTAGTTGAAGCACAGAATACCTACATTTTGCCATTAGGCTCTCGGTATGTGTCTCAGTATGTTAGGGGCTGATATTGCCTCATACATAAGATAAACGATCTGTGTAAAAGCGTGGCTAGGTTTCTACTATGCTATGGTATAATTATTGTAGCACTTCTTATAATTTGATTTAGTTTTGTCATAACGACCTACCTCAAAATTTAACGCTGATTAATGTTAAATTAATTCTCAAATTGAGATGCATATTTATATATATATTTTTTTAAATTATTTTCATGTGCAATTACTTGGATGATATATCCATTATGTTGTACATGTCATGTTTATCTTAATTAATAAATCAGACAGGGTTGAACTCCTATGGTAGACAACTCTATGACTTGACAAATTTACCTTAAATTGTATGTATGTGTATTTTGCGACACTTTTTGTCACGTATCAATGTCTTATCATAAGCATAAACAAGATGCAGTTTCATTAATATCAACCGAAATTAAAATAAATTCAATTTATTACAGAAAACAGCTTGTTCTGTACAATCGTTGTCGCCCGTTTGTATTTGTAATGCACGTAATTTATAAAAATACTAACGTTTGACTTGAAAATTATTTCTTACAATAGGAGGTAGGTTCCTATTTAATACTTTATGTTTAATCACAGTACTTATTCATTTACTGTTAAGGCTTTGAAGGAAGCGAATGAAAATAAATTCAGATGCCCTCTAATATTCAGAATCGGAGTCTATGTTAACCCTGACTAAGGCTATATTTTAATAGTGATCTGTAAGAAAATTTACGGATACAAATCCGCGGGCAAAAGCTAGTTAGTAATTATAAAAAGCAATCATGAATTCAATAGTGACAATAATTATGACAAATAGGTAGGTACCCTTTTGACCACCTTCAAATTACTAATTATTTTCCTTTTAAAACACTCGATTACGTTTTCAATTCATTGCAATACCCTAAATGCAGGGCTTCCCAATCTTATTTGTACTGCGACGCACTTTACTGATTAATATTTTTTTATTGCGACTCCGTTGTAGAGGATGATATTTGTGTGTAGCTCTAGGAGACATTTCGACTATACTATACTACGAGTACAGTTAATTGTTTTTATTTATTTAATTAAAGGAAATTTAGAAGTACAATGATGGTACTACAACCAATAAGAAGTACGTCACATGGTGACCTATGCACACCGTAGCACGGCGCCTTAACGATACTGGAAATCCTAACTAATTTTATAAATGCGAAAGTAAGTTTGTTTGTTACCATTTTACGCCTAAGCCAGTGAACCGATCATCCTGAAATTTTGCATATACGTTGCCAGGTGTACAGGAACGAACATAGGGTACCTTTAATCCCGAAAAAAAACGACTGTTTCCGAGGAAAATCACAATAACGTTCTTATGATCATAGATGGCGCTACGTGTCGTTTCGAATCATGATTTTATAACTAAATAATTGAAAAGATAGGACATGGGTAATTTTTTCCGCGACTTTATCTGTGTCCGCGATAACCGAAATTTACGCGGACGAAGTTGCGGGCAACAGCTAGTATGAAATAAAGAAGGGACATTTCATTTGTATCATTTAATTTTTTAAGTGACAATGTCTTAAAATTTGTTTCATATTACCAGGATCTATAAAGCCTCGGGTGCCGCGACGCACAGTTTGGGAGCTACTGCCTTAATGGTAAGCTTTCGTCAAGTAACCTGAATGAAAAGGTCCAATTTCATGTTAAACGCTGTTTTCAGTGCCCCAGTCAATGCATGTCAACTGCAAAGTGTGACAACCACTAATCATGGGGCGACAACACATCAATGCATCTACTTCACACCATTTTCAACCTTATTAGCTTCATAATACGGTATGTTTTGTAAGTAAATGTAAGTAAGTCTTTTAATGCGTTCGTGTTTACCACAAATATTGTTCGTTGTAAAAAGAAATATTTAATTAGGAACAAATTTAACTTTAAATAATGTTAATTAGTGACACGCGTATGCAAAACGGAAGTGGAATTAACCCTTTGATTATTCGTTTGTGGCTACACCGGAATTAAAATTAAAATATGTGTAGTAAAGAGGTATTTTTTTTTGCTTTGTTGTTAGGATTACACATTAACGTAACAGTGGGAAAAGCTTTTTAAAATTTACTGAAAATGAAAAGTGGGCTGTTTTTGTTGATTTACTATTTTATTTTCTCTAGCAAAAATTAAATATTTTATAAGTACTTTTACATTATTTTCAGGAGATACTATTGCATCATCACCGTATCTGGCGAATGATGTCCACTGCTGGACATAAGCCTCCCCTAAAGATAGCCACAATGAACGGAACTGCGTTCCAGCCATTTCACGCGACCTTAACCGGATTCCACTTACCAGAAGTGAAAAAAAGGAATTAAAATTGTAAAATATCTAAACTAAAGACTTTACAAAAATAAATTAGTATTTTCTACCATTTTATTAAATTTATTATTTTTTCCTAAAGACCAAGCGTAATATAAAGTAAATTGAACGAAAATCAATAATTTTATTGGCAATTGATTTTCTCTTAACTACAATGTTTGCAAGCTTTTAAAAGTCGAACTCGTCTGAATTCCTTCTCGTATTTTCTCCCCGTCACTTAGATACAATTAGCCTTATCTATCATCGAATTAGGCAGTTACCGAACATACGAACCCTCTAAATTACATTAAAGGGAGCAAAAAAACTGATGAGTCATACTTGGCCATTTGAGAGGTTGAAAAAAAAGTTGATTCGATTTTTGAATATTCTAAATGATTGAATTCGTGGGACTTGGTTGGTTGGTTGTGAATAGTATATTGGATGTATAAGTTTTGACTCTGTTGCGACCTCTAGCGATGACTAGGTGATACTGTAACTTCTTAGACTGATGATAGATGGCAGTAGCTATTTGCTAATAGCAGTTATTATTAAGAGAATAAACATATTTAATAAAAAAAAACCATGCTTTTTAATTCCTTCTGTATCGTGAGTGCGTCTACAGCCATACAAACTCCCATAAATAAACAGACAGACCCGTAACAACTATCTGTAGGCCAAATAAATATTTGTTTCGTGCGTGAATCGAATCCGCGACGCACAGCGCAGCAGCCAATCCTTCAGCCACTGCGCCAACCGTTGCATCATTCTACTTTGATGATTCATAGACAAATACATTATGATATTATTTATGCTAAGATTAAGTAAATTAGCTTAAAACAAATTACCTTTAAGCTGGGTCATATAAAAGCAAACCGGCGTATATTCTGTTCACTTTGTACCCACGACCTTGGGTTTCTTCCCTTCACATCCAATCTGATACCAGTAGCTCGTAAAGTCATTTCCCCTCGGAATCCGAACAAAACCTCAAACTCATTCGTTAGTCGTTTTACAAGAGCACATCTCGATACGTCACGCGAATGGTTTCGGCACGTGTCATCCGCCCCTCGACGATAGCGGTAAAATGTTCGCTGTTTACATGATACTGCCGGTAAGGGTGGGGTCGATGTGAGAGCGGGTGGGGAAAAAATGGGGTGAAAAGTGGCTTATTAATAGTGCTTTTTATTTTTTATTTTTATTTTGCAGCCTTATATTTACTAGCTATTAGCCTTATATTAAGTTTGTTGTTTTTTTATATAATGGAGATATTCATGCAATCGTAGTGTAATCATGATTTGGTTAAATTGTGTTTTTATAGTTATTACTAGTGTAATATTAAAATACAATATTCAAAAAGTCATACGGAAACGGATTGTACAATATTATTAGTCTCTGAAGTAAACTACTAAATACTTGTTGTGACGTTAAACATTATTGGATTAAAGGCACAACAGGTTTATAATTACAGTAATACGTAGTACTTCCATTATATTTAAAGTTGATTATTCTACCTCCACGTAACGTCTTCTTTTTGCCATGAATACCTGACAACTTTTAAAAATCGTTTACTAGTTATTTTTAGCTGGCATTGACATTAAAGTTTTATGAAGCTTGAGTTCTATACAATTTTATTAAAATCGGTTTGAATGTTTTTGAGGTGGTGGTGGATATTATTTTATTAGTTTAGAACAATTGACTGTCAGCACATTAGAATTTAATGGATGTAAAAGCCCAGCCACACTCGAGGGAACAACTTCAGTGATGACGTCACGATACTGCAAATTTCATGTTGTGTTAAAGAATAATACTCAAATTCATGAGCACATTTTAGATGAATGCATGTTTCATTCGCACCGCACATCTTGCTCTTTTGTTCGTACGCAGCTTTTAAACCTCTCGTCCGCTCACAAAGACACCACACCCTAAATGTAGTTAGAGATTTTTTCATTGATATCAACACCCCATGGGTATAAATCAGTTTGTTATTGATTGGTAGTTAGTAACGCCCCGATTAATTCTGTTTTCTTACTCATTTGGGGGTTCACGTTACATTATGATAATGTATGTGAGACTTTTTTAATGTGTTTTTTGTTGCAAAAAATAAGTTATATGATAGGGCTGTGTGATTTCATTAGTAACTACTAACTAGGTTTAGGAGCACATAAAGAATAAACAAAATTTATTTTTGATTGAAAAATAAAATATCGGTAGGTATTATGTCAAGGGATAAGGCAATGAAACTTCGGTAACAAAAATAAAGTTTAAGAAGACAGAATGATGAATTTTTGGTCACGTCTTATATAATCACTGCCTCGTTGGTCTAGTGGTCGCAAAGCTCAGAGCATGAGGTCTTGGGTTCAATTCCCAGGTCGGGCAATATGTTATTTTCCATCAAGTATTGCTCAGTAGTAGCCTAGTAAAACATAACTGGCGAAATGTGGGTATACTAATAGGTTATATTTCTGCCTAACCCTTGGGGATTGTGATTACAGGCGTGATGTTATGTTATTATTTTCTGGATATGAATCTTTATTATTAATACCTATTTAATTACCTACCGGTTTTACATTTCCTAGTTTTACTGCGGTTTTGATTCTAAGAACCAAGAACAATATAGACGGTTAGAATCAAAACCGCAAAAATAAATATTAATTTATTTTATCTAAGAACATTTACAGCATCAATAAAATCACATTATAATTCGTAGTTTTCCGAGAATTACTTACCAATTATTTCAAAGATAAAATAAATGAATTTCTAATAAGTAGGTTTTATTGCTAAGATGAAATGCGTCAAAGACAAAAAATAGTTTTAATGACCTTTCAGATAAATGTGAAGGCGATGACAGTAGTGGTAATTATATCAAACTGACAACAAACTGACCGCCATTGTATGGAAAAATTCATGGAGTAGTGAAGCAATTTTATGGAGTATCATGCTTTATGGCGGGTTGCAGGACGTCTTAACAGGATACCGTGGCCCCGGAACGTAAAGGGCAACAGAAGGAACAGGTTGTTTTTTAGTCAGTAAAAGTCTGATAGTCTGCCTCGTTGGTCTAGTGGTCGCAAGCGCAACTGCTGTGCATGAGGTCTTGGGTTCGATTCCCAGGTCGGGCAAAGTGTTATTGGGTTTTTCCATTACGAATTTCTCAGTAGCAGCCTCGGAGTCTGGATTTGTGCCCGGTTGATGGCAATAGGCTCGCCCCCTTATTACATGGGACTAAAAACATAACTGGCGAAATGTGGGTGTACTATTGGGTACACCTCTGCCTAACGCTTCGGGGATTACAGGCGTGATGTTATGTTATGTTAAGTCTGATAGTCTGATAGTCATTTGATGAAAAATCATGCTTTATATACCTACTTCCGACTACTACTTATTATAAATGGGGAAGTTTGTGTTAAAGGATGTTTAAATAGATGGATGGATAGATAAATAATGTTAGTGGAGCTTCTTGTTCCTACTTCTTCATAATTACCTACTGTTTGGAACGAGCTCCAATTTCCTGACTGACTGACTCCTTAAAAATAAAAAAAAAATGCCTGTAAATACTTTATTTGTAATTAATTATTTTGATTTGGATTTTGATAGATGGACAGATGTTTGACTCTTTCACGATTAAACGGCTTTTACTGGGTTTTGGAGTAATTGGCCTTCTGTTGTCTGTTATCGACGACTACCACACGGAACTCACTAGTTTCTTGTACTGGTCAGCAGAAACTGCCATTGACATTGAATTTGATGCTAAAATTGCATTTCGTTATTGAAATACTAAAAATAAACACTCGTAAAATTTGCGTAAACATATAATTTCGCTCTTACCTTGCCCCATTTTTGTTTTTTCATTTTATATTTTGTTTTTATTAGTTACTAGAGGCGAGACCGCGCGTGTATTTAACAAAAAATTCAAAATCAATAATTATAAATAGCCTTATGTCACCCGAGAATAGTCTAACAGTGAAAGAATTTTTCAAATCGGTTAAGTAGTATCAGAGCCTATTCAATGCAAAGTGCAAACAAACAAGCAACCAAATCTTTCCTCTTTATATAATATTAGTATTAGTATACCTAGATATAGGCTAGCGACACGTCCGGGCTTCGAACGGATCCAATGTGGAAAATAACTATACTTGTCAACCCTACTTTTGAATCACTCTATCTATTGATGAAAACCGCATTAAAATCCGAAGCAACTTTGTTTTATACTATGTTGAGACCAACGCAGTAGTAGTTTGCAACGAAGTATTTGGTTTTTATTTTACTTTATCGCATCGCATCGCCTGCGTAGGACATTGGATATTGTTTCCAACTAAAACCCAGGAAGCTTATTGATTATGCTCATAAATAATGACTGCCTAATCTTTGGTGTTGACTTTCTATTGATTGATGGCTATAAAGTTATCACCACAGCGATTTGGCGATAGCTCAATGGTGTTTGTATCCTGGAGATAAACAGTAAACGTTGGTTCTACTTAGTTGTATGTGCTACTGGTTTTAATCAGCTCTTCTGTACACGATGTGACCGGGTTTTCAAGACCAAGTTTGGTTTTGTTAGTCATCAGAGAGCTCACGAAAGAGAAGACAAATAATCTGGGTCGCTGTCACCGGATACGGGGAAGAAGACTATATAGTATGTGCTAAGTACTGATTTTTAATAAACTAAGGATCCGCCCTAGCTTTGAACGGGCACAATTTACTAAACGTCCCGTAATAAATTTTTCCAACTTTTTCGGTGGATTCTTCAA
This sequence comes from Hoplodrina ambigua, assembly GCA_949774945.1. Taxonomy (NCBI): domain Eukaryota; kingdom Metazoa; phylum Arthropoda; class Insecta; order Lepidoptera; family Noctuidae; genus Hoplodrina; species Hoplodrina ambigua. The sequence goes on from OX458973.1 coordinate 10,640,999, forward strand.
AACATTTTTTGCTTACCTATTTGTTTGTCAAGGCAACGAACAATTTTTATATTTATATACTTAAGTTGATTTAAAATATGTTTATTTTTCAATTCATAGGTATGTACTTTTTAAGTAAGAATCCCATTTTTTTTTAAATCTCATAAAGCCTATATCACTTGGGGATAATGTAGCTTCCCAACGGTGGAAGAATTTTTCAAATCTGTTCAGTAGTTTCGGAGCCTATTCAATGCAAACAAACAACAAAGCTTTCCTCTTTATCTTCTTGTTCTTTCCACTTTATAATATTAGTCTAGATATAAATTTAAAATTGCCTATCCGCCATGAGCAAGTATGGAGATCATGCCATCTTTGTATGAGAAGAGGCCTTTACTCTGCGTTGGAATAATATTAATAGCCAACCTATTATTGTTTTTAATTTACTTGGTCTTAGTAAGTGGCCACGTTCATCGCGGCGTCAGTGACGTTTTTAATGTCCTCTAAAGTGCAGATGTACTGAGCTCATATAACTATACAAATAAATAAAAATCAATAGTGTTTTTAATGTCAGAATAACAAGCTTTTTGCTGAATGTTTACACGCTAGGTACTTATACCAATGAAAACTAGTAAAGTGAAAAATAAACATCTTTAGTTTTGAAAGTTTTATCTTGACTAGGTATGCCTTTGGTTCTGTTTGATGTTTTATGCTGTCACCGATTTTCAAAATTAAACTTTTTTTTCAAATCGAAGTTCTTGAAGAATTTGGAAAATCGGTCGACAATTGGCGAAGCATTCGGTGAACATAAGAAAAAGACCGACACAGTAGAATATAGAACCTCCTCCATCTTTGAAGTTGGTCAAAAACACAAGTTATCGAATTTTTGTCTTTGTTTGTTTCGACTAATCTCCGAAATGGCTGGACCGATTTTGACGGGACTTCCACTGGCATACACATTCACATTTTCATATATCTGGTGTTTTATTACAGTAACTAAGGCTATTAGACTTCTATTTTAGAAAAATATAATTATAGGGTACCACGCAAAAAAAAGATGAAACCAGCAGATATTTCTTCACACCTAGTAAGTGACGTCAACATAAAAGGTACTCAGAAATTGACATGTCCATCGCTACCATATGATTGTTTATACAAATATTCTAAATTACGAATGATTGTTTTTCTATTCCCTAGTCAATAACCTCGAGTTATAAGTATGTTAATTTTATGAAAATGTCAAATTTCGCATTCAAGGTTTGTTCACATACGGTTCATTTGCGGAAATTCCTGATGGAAATAAGTAGTAGGCATTCATTTCAAATATTATCTCTGACTCATTAAATTGTTTATAACTTAACCTTCATATCAGAGTTCAGATTTTAACTGTTCCTATTCTTAGGTTGTTATTTTGGTTCAAAAAAGTATTCTTAAAATATAAATAGCTGAACTTATTTACTTTATCATTGGTTTATTTTTCTACTTAAGTTCAAATCAATGTCGGTCATACAGGTTTGTTGTGACGCACATAAACCGCCAATTTCCGAATAATTAATTATTCAAACGTGTTCCATTTCTTAAAGTTACAGGTTTTACTGGTTTTTGTTAACATTAATTGTTGTTATTTTCCGCCACGTGTTTCAATTCTCAGTCATAAATAAAATATTGTGATACCTACTAGTCCTAGTAAAAAAACTAGTTTTTTTAAGTATATATTTTTTATAAAACTAGTTTTTTTTTTGTTTTTTTTTTTATTGATTTAGTTATCATTAGTATAGGTACTTTATAATTAATTAAGAATATGACACGTTGGCCAATCTCAACGGAGACTAGGCAAGTACGTAGGAGACATTGTTAATAGTGCACAAGTGTGTGCGCAATCACAGATGCATTCGATGAGACGACAAATCCAATACAACCGGGTAGAGATAACCGTAGGACCAATGGCTTTACGTGCTTTCTAAACTCCAGGCTGCTATTGAGGCCGGGGTTGCGGGACGTATTAACAGGATACCGTGGCCCCGGAACGCAAAGGGCTACAGAAGGAACAGGGTGGTTTTTTAGTCAGTTAAAGTCTGACAGTCCCTTCTGCCCCACCCAGGGCGGAAGGAGTCATTTGATGATTTTTACCACCTAAAAAAAAGGCTGCTATTGAGAAATTCTTGATGGAAAACCATTTTGCCTGTTCAGAATTCGCCCTTGCGACGAGACCTAGGCCACAGTCTAAGTAATAATATTATGTGTATTTCATGCATAGGTAAATGAACACCTTGATGTTACATTTATGCCGTAATTTTTGACCGAAGACCTTTTTCCCAACTATTTTTGAGGAAGTCCACGAGGATTTGAAATGGGCACCAAAAAAAAAACCTATTTTGGGGCCGGCTTCCAGTCCAACCTAATGCTGCTTAATGCCAGTATTTAACGTGTGGCCCATCATTCTTACCTTCATCACCCAGTAAGTAGGCAACATCATGGTAAGACTAATTGTCAGACTTTCGGCTTCTGACTATCCAAAACCACTGTCATAGATCTACAAATAGCAGCCGAGACGATTTTACGTGCTTACCGAGGCAACGAAGATCGTAAGGTATCATACAAAAAGTATTGACTGAGTCATTGCCACTCATTACCGCTTAAAACCTATCTTAATATAATCAGCAGTAAACGTTATTTTTTCAAAATACTATACAAAAAATTTCCTCAAAAATAAACAACCGTTAATTTTTTGAATGCTTGATTTTTTATAAAAATAAGTAATAGGTACCTATTTTATACGTTCTTGTTTTTGAATAAGCAAGGTATTACTCATTCATATAAAAATACTTTTTAAAAGTAGGTATAAAACAAAAGTGTTTCGATGTTTTTAAATAAATGTTTTCTCTTTTTTACAGTTTTGAAAACTGTAGTAGGCGCCTTATTATGTAAGTGTACAAAAATTGACACAAAATAAAAATTTAAAATGAATTCTGCCAATGGTTATGAACATTAAGATATAAGTTTTTTACACAACTACGGAGACGCAAAAAGGAGGGTTATGATTTCTCCCTATATGTATGTATGTATGTTCATTAGTTTCCATATGACCACGGCTATCCTCTGAGCATTACTAACAATAACAATTTTAAATTAGAATTTTTTTCTTCTTTCATAAGTTTCTAAAACTTAGCCTGGTCATGATTTTTCAGTAGTTGGGTGTTTTTAGTTTTTTAACTAAATTTTTACTTAGACAAATCTTTACTGTCGTCCATCCAACAGACTTCTCGCCTCACCGATGTGAAACCACCTTTATTACCTTTTGCCCACTCAGCAAGCATTATATAGTTACTGAGTCTCGGACACCGAACACAAATCTTTTGCGAACACCGAAGAATTTTCCTTACTTGACCCTCATAACTTTTAACCCTTTCCCTTAGTTAAATCTCTCAACGACGAAAGATTAATGTTGAAAAGAAATACGATAGTAGTAATGTATGTGACTTTGTATTGTTTGGAACTTGAGAACGAATCTGTTAGAGTAATAAATAAATAGAGTTCTTTAGGAAAAAGAGAATAAATTTTCGTATTTTTTTGTCATAAACCCCGTTGCGTAAGCGGTAGGCAGTGTCGCGTGGGTATATCACTGTGTGCGTGCAAATTCTCCGCCTACCTTAACCCAGCGGCAAGATGGATGGATAGCTCGAAGTCCAATCAAGGACCAGGCCCGCGTCGCGTTCTGTTTTACGCGCGCCTCAAAGAGCTGTCAGCACAGGGACGGGGCACCAACAGGCCCAAACGCCTGCCGGAGTTGTGGGACGTCTTAACAGGATACCGTGGCCCTGGAACGTAAACGACAGAAGGAACAAGGTGATTTTCCGCCCCACCCAGTGCGGAAGTACTCATTTGATGATTTTTATCTAATAAAAAAAAGATGGCCAGTTCAAAGTCGAAAATCACATATACCTGGAAGAAAATTCATATTTATTTTGTTATAGATTCTTGTTGAAAATCACTGGCTTCTTGAATTCGACGCGTGTGCTACGTGTATACCTGCAACTGGTATAAATCAATAGCACATCCTCATCTGGTTATTGTGCAATGAGTCAACCATGAAGTCATGCCATAGCAACTAAACGATTTAAATATTCAAACAGATACAGATCGCTACATTATTAAATGCGGAAATATTCTATGGATATGATAATTACTTTAAATGATATATCTTAGAATCTTCGATATGCCATAAATCATGGTTTGATTACAAAGTATCTTAACACTATCAATTAGAAGATTCCATTACATACAATTAAAATAGTATAATGGATGTTACACATCTATGTGATAATTATCTAGATGTTATTACTATAATAGAGATCTAATCGGTTCTTGGATTACCAGTTTTTGTTAGCATAATTATTGCGGCTTTTGAAAATGTATCACATAAGTGGTTTGCTATATGAGGAATCTGTATGTATGAAACATCACCACTTGAGAACGACTAGACCGATTTGGTTGCTTTTTTGTTATTGTCATCTTCGTAATTGTCCGAAGAAGTCAGAAGAAGAAGAAATCCGAAGTTTGAATGTTATTTTTGTATAAAAATCACAAATTAAAAAAAGGCTAGTTTTCTAAATAGCGCCCTTGCGAAGTCGGAGCGTGTTGCTAGTTCAGTACTCGTTGATAAAGGTAGACAGTCCACGAAGAAGGAGGAAAAAACTAGAAGAGGTAATGGAAGTAATAGAACTCCACTGCAGATTATGGTGGTTCCACCATAGAATCAGGGCTCTTAGCAGTAGAAGATGAACAAAACGTTTTATTTATCATACCAATATTTTAAAAAGTAAAGCTTGTTTTTTTCCTCAATTGTAAAAGTTAATTGCAGTCGGAGGCGCGAATAATAATTCTAGCGAATATCGGGCACCCGATTCATAGTAGCAAGCGGAACCATGTGGTTTTATGGAGTATATAGAAATTCGTCATAACCCTCCATTCTCGCTCGACGCAGGATATCTATGAGGATAAAAAAGGTACTGATAACAAAAAAGCAACACTATTGTCAAGTGCCATAGGCTATGTTTTATGGTACACTTGACTTTAACGCTAATGAAATCGTGGACAGTTACAGTACCTAACATCAGAGAAAATTTCGACAAATATCAAACCAGTACCATGTCAAAGTTCTACATCCTCTTATTGTTTTGTACGAAAACAGATTTAACAGCGGCATTCACTGTTGTCTGTAAATAACCCGATGACATTCATTGCCACCATGTGTTTCTTACATTCACTGCTTCGTTGACGTTTTTATATTCCTTAGCTGCGTGTGAAGATCCAAAATAATTGTACTTTTATGGTTTATTATGATACCAACGCACCGATGACAGCTTGATGACGAGAAAATACTTTTTTTGGAGCAGTTGAATTCGTTTGTGTTTTCAACCGACTTCAAAAAGGAGGAGGTTCTCAATTCGACGCGTATGTTTTTTTTTTTGTATATTTGTTCTACGATTACTCCGCCAATTAAGGATCGATTTGGATGATTCTTTTTTTGTTTGAAAAAGTATAGTTCGGAATAGGTCCCATAGGAATATTGTCATGATCTGATGATGAACTTTGGAGATATGGAACGGAACTCCTTAAAAAATCACAGCAGAACCGCCGTAACAAGAAAAATTGCTTTTTTTATACGTGTAGTCGATGACTGACTGAAGGAAGTGGGGAGGGGGTACGTCAACCCCCCTCCTACCACTTTCCAAAATTAAATATATCGTGTGAGGTATTGTTTGAAAGGGCTTTATGTAAGGATTTCAAACATTAACACACAAGCACTAAAAAGTGAAAAATAAAAAGCTTTTTTACAAAAAAATAGGACCGCCTTCAAAAACTACAAAATAAAAAATAACTTTAGCTTGGAAGTCGGTGGCAATACCTGCATAACAAGAAACAAAACCAAAGCCGCCGACTTTCAAGCTAAAGTTATTTTTTATTTTGTAGTTTTTGAAGGCGGTCCTATTTTTTTGTAAAAAAGCTTTTTTATATTTTCTTTTTGAGTATTCGGCAGGTTATGATAATATTTTATAATAATATAAATACATACATACATAAACTTACGCCTTTTTCCCATGGGGGTAGACTTACTACTATCCTTACATACTCCTTTCGCCTCATCTACGTTCATACATCTCATCATACAAGCACTAATAATAATAATACTAGCCTTTAATTATCCCACGGCAAAGCAAAGACTTCTTCTTGTACAGATAAGGCAAGACCATTGATCATTATGCTTGCTCAAGGCGGAACAGTAATTTTAGACCTATATTAATGATAATTCCAGGTTTTCTTACCATATTATCCTTCCAATATGAAAGTGATTTGAAAAAGTCACATTGGTTTTTGGCTAAATGTTTCTCTGTTTTTTTTTTTTTTATTATTGCCTCATCATCATCATATCGGCTGAACGACGTCCACTGCTGGACATAAGCCTCCCCTAAAGATAACTGCTGGTCCTGCGCTGCTCGCATCGAGCGGTTTCTACGCAACATTTACCATTCCACTGCTCATCTTTCCTTCTCACTAAGAATTCCTGTATCTCGGGTACGTTTACAGACATACGAGTATTAACTCGCATACACAAACAACCTCGTCAACCAAATTTTCTAAATCGAGGATCTTTTATAGAAGTTGTTCACGACAATAGTACCTACCTAACACTCAACAACAATATAATATAACAACTTAAGTACGGGTTTTAAAATAAAAATCAATAATTTTTAACAGCACCAGTTTATTATCATAATGATTCAGTCCCAGATTATCTTGTTGGTACCACTAATCACAATATTTTTTTCAAATCAGACTTAGCAACAGCTATTAATAAGTTAATGTTCATCAAGGGAACTTCTTTCTTAATATCTTTACCATAAATCACTTAATCGTTAATCTAGTAATAGGAACATTATTCCATGGAAAATTCGCTGGAAGGCACGTGTTGGAAGAAGCTTTCGACGTTTTCAATGATCTTGGCGACGATGGCTTTGACAATTGGAGGTCCGACTTCCTTGACGATTTCGTTACTGCTGGATGCAATCAGCTCACGGGCGGCACGACCTGAAGTATAGAACAGGTTAAACTGAGAGCGAAACCCTAAAAGTATAATGTATATTCTTTTACATGGATGATCAGTGGCCGCATGTAATTTATTATCAATAGCCATTTATAATGGACTAGTTTCTGCCAGCGACATTGTCGTCGCCAAAGCTGATTTTTCTACCAACTTTGGACCCCCGTTTCACCCCCTAAGGGGACGCTGGAGTTGCGGGACGTCTTAACAGGATACCGTGGCCCCGGAACGTAAAGGGCAACAGAAGGAACAGGGTGCTTTTTTAGTCAGTAAAAGTGTGACAGTCCGTCACAAAAAAAAAAACAAAAAAGGGGATAATGGAAATCAGCTCGATCAGCGGTTTAGTCTGTGCGCTGATCCGTCAGTCAGTCAGTCAAAACATTTTATATGCATAGATATAAGAAGATATATAGACGAAGATTAAGATGATCAGTACTGGTTTGCAGTGGATAATCAGCGGCCGTTAATCTTGTTTAAAACTTCTCTATTCTAGAAGAACTCATATTACATAAGACCAAGGGAAATTATGCAGTAATTAAATCAATTTGTTGTTATAGTCAACCGGAAAGAAATTCAAGGCTTTTATTTGCGTCAGTCCATTGAGTTTTTATGAGTAATTAATTTTAAACTATTTTTAGAATATTATTTAAATTAGTGGATGACACTCATGAGTAGCATGGGTGCCTGGGTTAGCTATCAATAAAGTTTTTCTTACCAAGCACTTCATTTCCATTGAAGAGGTTCTCCAGTTCGATGGTAGATTTTTCCTTTAGGTCATAGGTGTGCTTCCATTTCTTGATGGTCCAATGTTTGTCTCCGCTCTTGCCAACATTGTCACCAATGTCAACGTCGACGGTTATGACGACCTTTCCTAAAAAAATATGATTGAAATTGAAAATTATCTTTGTAAATTTTAAAATATCTTTTTTTTTAATTCTGTAATCGAAGACTTGTAATTAGCTCGTAATGGTCTCCTTTAAGCTGTAAGTCTTCCATGTTTTTTTAAATAAATAAATAAATATTCTTATAACATTGTTTTATTAGATGAAATTTGTTTTTCCGCTATTCATAAGAACCGGATATTCTTTTTGACGTAGATGCGTATTAGTATCTTTTTTAATTTATTCTTTGAATATCAATCAACATTTTTTTTTTGTTAGGTTCTATACTATACTGTATATATTTAAAATATTTCCGCTTAGCTTCTAATATAATTTCTAACTAATTAAAATGAGCAAATTCTTGAAGGCCAGTATCGTTGATAGTTTTGTTTATGAGGTAGACTGGAATTCTATAATAGATGCATGATCAAATATAGTCTTTATGGAAAAAAACTATTGGACGCATATTAACATAATGTTTACCTAGGTATAATACAAAACGTTTTTATAAAATACTAGATCCTTCCTACGACTTTGTTTGTACACGTAGTATTTTTCACCCGTGTTTAGTTACGTCTTTGGTTACTGCTTAGCTCTTGTAGGTCGCAGCGTGATATTATATAGCCTGAATAATCTGAATGAATCCGAACATTTCCACAGGATGTCATTGTCTTGTTTGACCCTTAGCTTGTTTGTCTTGTTAGCTGTCAATATTTATCTTTCAAGAGTATTTGTCAACTTTACCATTCGTTGTTCATAAAACGTCAATTAACGTCATTCTAAAATAATGTGCAAATTAAAAGTGTCACTATTTTAATTGTTTTCTGTTTAACGTTTTGTTTTCTTTGAATAGTTAAACAATTTCCCCATGAGTGGGAATGGATGTTACAAGTCTTGTTTTCAAAATAACTAGTGGCAAGATACATCGTAACGAAAACTTTACCTTGGATTCAGTATATGATGCTCACCCCTCCCCGCCCCGAATTTTTATTTCAAACTTTTTTGTTTTAAACATTGCCACTTACTAGAAGTTACTCCTGTATCGCCGGTGCGTTTACAAACATATACAATTTCATAAACAACCATACAAATATTTGTTCCGTGCGGGAATCGAACTCGCGACACGCAGCACAGCAGCTAAACGCTCGGCCACTGCGACAACCGTGCCATCAAACAGCTTTTCCAACGGTCAAAACTTTTTTTAAATTAAAAGATGAAAATTTTTATCGCACAAAAGCCATCCATAGTAAAAGCTGTCGTTACGTTGTCTCTTTCACGGATTGTAACTAATAGCCACTTACTTAAAACAACGTGAGCGTCTCCCTTTCCTTCGATGGGCAGGATAAGCAGATGTCCTTTCATCTCATATTTGCCTCTGAAGTCAACGCTGCATTGGATCTTCACTGTAAGTTTCGATTTTCCAATATCACGTCTGAAAAAGAACAGATTATTTCTTATTTTGTAGTTTCTACATGAGGTTCAAGCACATTTTCTTGTATGAATTTGGGACGTAATAAAGTATTAAACGAGTATTGAAAGTAATTAGTAGGTAGGTATTTTGAAATGTGAACTAAGTCTTATAAAATGCAATAAGAGAATAGAGACATAGAACAGTTTAGGGAGGCAGAGTTCCATTTCACTTGTACGCCTTTTATCACTAAAAAGACCATAACTATAAGATTAATTAAGGACATAACATCATAACATAACATCACGCCTGTAATCCCCGAAAGGTTAGGCAGAGCTGTACCCATTAGTACACCCACATTTCGCCAGTTATGTTTTTAGTCTCATGTAATAGGGGGCGAGCCTATTGCCATCTACCGAGCACAAGTCCAGACTCAGAGGCTGCTACTGAGAAATTCCTGGTAGAAAAACCCAATAACACTTTGCCCGACCTGGGAATTGAACCCAAGACCTCATGCACAGCAGTCGCGCTTGCGACCACTAGACAAACGAGGCAGTCAGTAATTAAGGACTTATATCAATAAAGAATTATTATTATTATAATACCTATAGGTTGGAATCATTGCAATGAAAACCTCATTGATTTAGAAGATGATTCTAGACCCCTTAACATTAACAAGTTTCGTCGGACATTAAATAAAAATTAGCAGCAGTTTCATACATTTTAATAAAACTTTAAAATGTTCATTAAATGGACCGATGAAAAATTTCATCTCTATCTGGAAATAGAATCATATACTTTTTCTTCTAGGGTGTGTGGGGTCGTAAGACCGTATTGCCCTCACGATACAGAAAAAGAAGATCATATACTGAAAGTATTGTAAACGTTTTCGTTAAAAAGTCCTTCTACTTAAAAATCCTGTATATTCGGGATATGAAAGTATCAACGTAGTAACTTCACGAATGATTACTACCATTAAGATGAGAAAAAAGGCAATCTTGGTTCTAGAAATGAAAATTACAACCACAGTCACGTATATTATAGGATATTTTTTACCCAAAATAAAATGCAAACAACATAGGTACTCGTATTATATGAAATGTACATTATCTAGGTATAGGTACTGTATTTTTTTATGGCAATATTTTTTTAAGGGAAGGTTGTATATTCAATTGTTTTAAGCACTAAACACTTTTTAAGGTTTATAGAAGTACGGTCCAGTTGGCAAACAACCATCTACTATTGAAACGAAACACATAAAAATTTTAATCTACAAAATTTATTTTACCCCGAATGGAAATACTGAAAGGAGAAATATTTATATATATTTTTTTTTATATGGGGTGGATTTGCTCTTGACTCCAGTCTAGGTCAGAGGTGACAGAGACACAGTCAATGATGGAGTAAGCTTATCCAGAAGAAGCCTGCATTGAATTAACATTTATAATCAACCTAGCCTTTTCCCAACTATGTTGGGGTCGGCTTCCAGTCTAACTGGATGCAGTTGAATACCAGTATTTTACTTAAAGCGACTGCCTATCTGACTTTCACAATTCAATAACTGGGAAATACGATATTCCTAACACACAATAATATTATTTAATGAATATACTACAATATTTATCACTTACTGCACTTTCCTAGCGATGCAATCCTTAAGCCCGGTACCATCGATGTCCCAAAGCAGCAGCTTCAGTCCAGGAGAGCTTGCGTCCAAAGTCTTCATGTTGAAGGGGTCCAGTTTTTGTACCCCAAGCTCGGGAATGCCGTTGGCAAGGATTGGGATCGCGTGTTGTGTCGTCTCTTTGATGCATTTAGAATCGTCCCATTTGCATTTTTTAATGAACGGTGCTGTAAAATGTATTTTGTTGTTAATTTTGTAAGTTTTTCGTCTAGAGCACGTTTTAAAGTGCATGATAAGTATTATTTTTTTTTTCTAGCTTGTACTCGTTACATCAAACAAGTGAATTTTCTTAGGAATCCTAACTTTTTGAAAATAAGTTTAAGCTTTTAGAACTTATGAATGACGTAGATTCCTATTAGTGAAAGAATTATCGGAATTGGACTAAATGTTCTGAAGATTTGCGCGAACGAACAAAAAAACAAACTTTTCAGTTTAAAAAAGTTTGTAAAATTAGTATTGCTAATGTAACATTTTTAGATATTATTGTCTGCAAAAAAACGGAAATAGGAAATTGTTAATAAACGATTTAAACGATAGCAAAAAAATAGTTAAATTGATGTCTTTTTTTTAAAGCTATACCTGCCATTGGCGACCTGTGTACAATGATTAAAATAAAGTCGAAAAATATTGTAATAATTTTTTACGCGATTGAATAGGCATTTTTTTTTTTTTTTACCGATGGGAAATCATCTATTGATTAGGCATGACTAGAAAAAATATATACTAAACGCTTTGTATGTAATTTATCAGGCACTTTGTATGAAATTGCGATATCCTAACAAATATTTAAAATTTTGACGTAGTTTTTTTTTTTTTTTTAAGTTAATTTTAATAATTTTATTTTTGTAGAAATTATTAAAAAAATAAGAGAAATATTAAATTAAAAAACAATTATAACGTACCGTATGCGGCATTTGCCGAATAAACTATGCTCAATAAAAGCACCAAAAATAACCGAGAATACATTTTTAAAAATAAAATTATTCACTTGGGCACAACTGTTTAGGTCCGAGTTATTCCGCGGTATATACCAACCACCAAAGATCCACATACATATATAGGATAATAAAACATATCTATATATACTTTAGCGATGCTGACAAACTAGTTTCTTCCATTACTGAGTTACTCGTTAAGCCTTTAATAAAAATTGATTATAATAAATTACAAAGTTCTAAAGTACGTTGACATTGCCCCTTACTTTTTGTTCAGTTACATTAGAATCTGTAAGTGTACCTATTTTTTTTATTAGTGGTTTCTTCATTATGTATGTGCAAAAAATGTCTAACTGTCTGTCTGTTATATTGGTCCTTTTTTTGTTTGAAAATAAAGATATTAGGAGATTTAGAAGGTGCCAAATCTGAAAGCTTTCTTGAGGTTCAGAGAGCATATTACAAGTAATTAATAAAATAATATAACTAGTAACTGGATTATTAAATTAAATAATTATGAAGCAAGTTTTAGGATTTTTAACATTTAAGTTTTTTTTATTTTATATAATACTAACTTTAATATGTTATAATAAAATTATGGTCATAATAATATTTAAAAATGCAAAAGGATAGACAACCAAGTAATCAGTGTTACATATTTTAATCATTTTGATTGACTAAGCATTGTGAGCTTATAATAGTAATTATTTAATCGTCATGCCCATTCAACTTTTGAGATGATATAGGTATTAATTGCTTCTGAATTTTAATTTTCGGACTTCCTGACAATTCAAAAATGCCTGTAAATGGTCCAATTAAAATAAATGTTTTGACTTTGAATTCTCCACTGAGATTTAAAAAAGAAATCTGCCTGAAGAATTTTATTCGTATCCAAGGACCAGACGAGCAAACACCGGTAGTGAAAGATTGTTTAAAAAATCCTCAAAACCTGAAAAATATCTGGGATTATGACATCAGGGTCGGTGGAATAAGGTTCAATAACCCGTTAAACTAAGTATTTGGACAATAGGGTAATGTCTTAGCTATTTATCACATTGACGCTAATATGAACCCTACATACTTGGTAAGAAGTTTTTATACCGTGTTTATTACTCTAACGGTTGTTTGGTTTAGATACATAAATTTATAGAAAATATTATAATTTTACGGTAGCATTGTTTTGTTTTATTTGTCTTCATTTACATTAATATTGTGAAGGAGTAAAGTTTGTTTTATTTTTGTTCGTAGGAGGTTATCTTTGGAACAACTGTCTGATTAAAAAAAAAATTGTGGGTTCTTTATTTCCTATCAGTGACGAAGACTCAATACTCGAAAGACGGAAGCCGAAGTAAGAATTTCTTAATTATTTTTTTATTTAACATCATGTATTAACAAACCTGTGACTGCCTCGTTGGTCTAGTGGTGGCAAGCGTGACTGCTGTGCATGAGGTCTTGGGTTCGATTCCCAGGTCGGACAAATTGTTATTGGGTTTATTCATCAGGAATTCCTCAGTAGCAGCCTCGGAGTCTGGATTTGTGCCCGGTTGATGGTAATAGGCTCGCCCCCTATTAAATGGGACTAAAAATATAACTGGCGAAATGTGGGTGTACTGATTTGTACACCCACATTTCTCCACATTTAACCCTTCGGGGATTACAGGCGTGATGTTATGTGTATTAACAAACCAAAATTGAATAAAACCGAACACTTGTTTTAAAATGTTTTTATTTGCTATGTATCGAAAATATTTGCATCAATATTTGACAAGGAGTGTGACTACCTATATATTTGACAATAGTACATAAAGCTTACTATTCCTTTATTCAAAAGCAGTTTATTGGTTGTTGTTCCGATCTTTTGAAGCGAAGCCTATAGGAATCGAGCTATATGGAGTCTTCGCCGCTGTTGCCAACAGTAATAATCACACGGATGAAGTCACAGCTTAATGAAAACTTTTCATACATGTGTAAAAATGTGATGGAGTGACCTTGAGGTGATCTGTGGACTAATTCTACTAGGGATTGAAAGCTCACATCAAGATCACTTGACCTAAATTCACCGAGGGAGAACACATTAGTAGGTTTTATTTTTTATTTGTGTGATGGGTATTGCTCTTGATTCTAGTCCAGGTCAGAGGTGACAGGGACAAAATCTACGATGGAGCGAGATTACCCAGAAGAGGCCTGTTTACTCTAACTTTGAAGAGATTATGGTCGAATGCGATAGGAAATATAGACGCAGGTAGGTAGGTACTGAGGATTAATCATTTTAGGCCTACAAAACAGCACTGTTTAGCGGGTCTTTGTTTTCGTGAGTGTACGTTATTTTTACTCAAATACATACAGATTTTTCGAAGGTTATATGATTCAATAAATAATAAAAGTAAAAAAAAAAAAAACAGTGAAAAACCCGACGGTTTTTGTTTAAGAAAACATCAAACTTAGCGATTTTATAATCCAGGTGTCACACTTACTAAGTCTGATTAATTATTTAATTTGTTTTTTAAGGAAAATGAAATATCAAGCTAACGTAGACTTTAAATCTATAGGCTTAGACTTTGACTTTTGGACTTTTAGATTAAACAGGTATATTTTGTACCTACTAACTTTTGCCCGCGACTTTGTCCGCGTAAATGCTGAATAAAAAGTAGCCTATAACCTTTTTTTGGGTTCCAACTTACCCCGTACCAAATTTCATCTTAATTGGTTGAGTGGTTTAATTGTGAAAGCGTACAGACGAACAGAGTTACTTTCGCATTTATAATACTAGCTTTTGGCCGCGACTTCGTCCGCGTAATCGTCAGTTATCGCGAACGTAGACGAAGTCGCTGAATAACAAGTAGCCTATATCCTTTTTTGGGGTTCAAACTTACCCCGTACCAAATTTCATCGTAATAGATTCAGTGGTTTATTCATGAAAGAGTAAAAGACAGACAGAGTTACTTTTGCATTTATAGTACTAGCTTTTGCCCGCGACTTCGTCCGCGTAATCGTCAGTTATCGCGAACGTAGACGAAGTCGCTGATTAAAAAGTAGCCTATATCCTTTCTTGGGGTTTCAACTTACCCCATATCAAATTTCATCGCAATCGGTTCAGAGGTTTATTCATGAAAGAGTAACAGACAGACACAGTTACTTTCGCATTTTTAATATTATTACGAGTTTTTTGTCAACGTATATTTTATTAACGTAGTTAGGTATTATAACTAGTGATTCACTCCTATATCAGCTGTAGGTAACGTCAATCCAAACCTACTTCATACATTTTACGAAAATTGTCACCAATTTCATTGTGCATTGTCCTGTCAGTAAATGTTTAAAAGTGCCTAACTGTTAATATTAAAATATTGTCCTCTAAATACTGTAGTTTAGAAAAGTCCATTGACTTGTTTCGTTATTAACAGCTACTGCACTTCATTTATTATTTTATTTTAATTGAGGATTTCCAATAAAAGATGTACGCTTTACATCAAGTTAACAATGAACCATTTTAATGTAACAATACTAAATTACTAATTGTCAATTTTGTAGTTTTACTCTCGTACAATAAAATGCACCTACAAGTTATCTCTTCACCACCTTTAGACGACTGTTAGAGAATGCCTAAGGCATTAAGTCCGCCTTTGTACTTTTGTTGCATAAAGTTTTAATAAATAAATACCTAAATAAATAAATGAGTAGGAAACAAAGCCTCGCCTCGTTGGACTAGTAGTTGCAAAGCACGACTGCTAATCATGACGTCTCGGGCTCGATTCCTCGATCCGGCCTAAGTGTTATTTGATTTTTCCATCAGATTTTTTTTTACAGTAGCAGTCTCGAAGTCTATTTGTGCCCGGTTGATGGCAATAGGGTCGCCCCTTATTACATGGGACTTGAACATAACTGGCAAAATGTGAGTGTACTAATGGATACACCTTTGCCCAACTCTCAGGGGGTGGCAAGCGTGATGTTATGTAAGATAAAAAAAATAAGATTTGATAATGAACTTCGGAGATATGGAACGGAACTCCTCATATAATCATAATGACGAGTTTCAAATATTAACTGCCTCGTTGGTCTAGTGGTCGCAAGCGCGACTGCTGTGCATGAGGTCTTGGGTTCGATTCCCAGGTCGGGTAAAGTGTTATTGGGTTTTTCCATCAGGAATTTCTCAGTAGCAGCCTCGGAGTCTGGATTTGTGCCCGGTTGATGGCAATAGGCTCGCCCCCTATTACATGGGACTAAAAACATAACTGGCGAAATGTGGGTGTACTACTGGGTACACCTCTGCCTAACCCTTCGGGGATTACAGGCGTGATGTTATGTATGTATGAATAAGAAAATAAAAGGCAAAAATTTTAATTTGGCAGATTCGATTGTTTCATTTTATTTAAATCGTCAGATGAACAAGAATATTTATTGAAAAAAGACAACATTAACAATTAAAACATATAAAATTATAAATATACACAATCAGAGTATTTCATGCTTATTCAATTATCATATCCTTGTAATCAATTTTTCCAAAGAACCTGTTGAAATTTTCTACGATCCTTGTGATAGAGGCTTTAAACATCTCGCCTCCGATCTCTTTAATAACATCATTTCCATTGTTCTTGATAAGATCGTCTGCAGCCTGGTCTGGAATCAAAGAACGAGACAGCATTAGCCGTATGGTCTCTGAAAACTGTTCTTGTCCCTTCATCAAGATCATAGCAAAACAATTTATAGATTTCTTAAAACTTCTATTCCTTGTGTGGTACGATAAACATCTATTAAAAATATAGGAATATAATTGATATGTGTAGGTAATTATAACAATCTTTTACTTCCTTCGGTTCATGAGTTTTTAGCCAACAAAGTACCACCAAAAAGACATTTTCTGATTTATTGATACCATATTTACTTATAGATACTTCTATAATCACGTGCAAAAATAAAGGCCACTCGAAAATTAAATGGCAATTACCTCCTTGAGTTTTCGATTTCATATAGTTAAAATAGGCATATAAAGATAGATGCGCAATGTATATAAACATCTCAAATAAACTGAATCAATATTCTACGAGCATCATGAATATTGCTCAGTAGCCCTATTTGTTTCCACGTGAGTGTCTGAATACAATATACCTACCAAATACAATTCACCTAAAAACTTTGAAACTTGTAGGTACTGTCTTAGCGTAGCAATGTTCTAGCCTCACTACTAGTTCCATCGTTAAACGATAAGAATCAAACATTCATTACAAACAAAAGTTGTAAAACATTGTTTCTGCAACATGTTCATATTCATATTTGTTTGCATCGCACAATGTTTTCAGCGTATTACAAAATCTACGGGCAGCAGAAGATAATGTAGCCGTATTGTAGGCGACTTTATAAATCTTTCAAACCAATCAAGTTGGACTGCCTCGTTGGTCTTGTGGTCGCGGACGCGACTGCGACGACTGATAAGCATGACGTCTCGGGCTCGATTCCACGATCCGGCAAAGTGTTATTGGGTTTTTCCTTCAGGAATTTCTCAGTAGCAGCCTCGGAGTCTGGATTTGTGCCCGGTTGATGGCAATAGGCTCGCCCCCTATTACATGGGACTAAAAACATAACTGGCGAAATGTGGGTGTACATTAGTACACTTCTGCCTAACCCTTCGGGGATTACAGGCGTGATGTTATGTATGTCAATCAAGTTCGTGTATCATTTTTGATGTCAACTGTTTCTCAACTTTGTTTATACTTACTTAACACAGCATTTTCCTGGAACAAGCCATCAAATACGACATCGGATTTATCTTTCAGCTCGTAAGTGTGGTGGAACTTCTTGACACGAATATGTTGCTTGCCATCCTTTCCTTCTTTGATAACGTAGTCTAATGTTACCGTGTTAATAACATTTCCTACAAAAATACAATAGATATTTATTGGTATAGTTGCTGTTATACTTGTTTCTAAAGTAGTCTTCAAAGTCCAAGCCATGTTTATTAAGTACCTAGTTGTGGATTTTGTTCGAAAGAGTTACCGCGGCCTTGGATCACAAAGGGCATCAGGAGGAACACGCAACAAGAAGTCATTTGATGACTTCCCGTCTTTAAAAAAGTCTATGAAGAAGAACGAGCCAGAAACAGTTTACACTCATCCAATGCATTCAAGACTCAATTAGCTAAATATCTAACAGGAAATAATACTGTTCTCAAAAACTGAATGCATTGAATGGGTGTACCGTGAACATTGTCTAATGAAGTGACGAATCTATTATTAATATAAGCATAAGGTAAACTGTTCTCATGTTAGTGACTTTGTGTCATTTTTGAGAATAAATATCCTTAAACCTAGAAACTCCACAGACACACTTTTCAATCTACTTTTTACAAACTTCTTGTTACGTTATACTTGTTGCTTCTATTAAAAAGAATGTAGATAAAAAGGAATAGGTACAAAACAATTAAAAAATGACAGCTAGCAGCTCAACTGACAATGACAGTTCAAAAACATCTGTCAACCTTAAAATTGGCTTTCTTCTACCGTCATCTGAAGGTTACTATCCTAAAAATCGTTCATAAAAAAGACATGAGTATTAAAAACAACGTTGAGATCAGAAAATCTCTCGCTTGGCCATTTAGGCGCTTTGCACACAGAGCAACTATTGCAGCAACTGGCAACTAGCAGTTTACATACATTTCAGTTGGACTGCGCACACAGAGCAACTCGAATTTCGAGTTGCGACAATCGTAAACAGTTTTCAGTTGCTGCAATCGATGACTAAGTTAGTTGCAAGTTGCCGCAACTAGCAACTTTTAAATATTGTACCGGTTTTTAAAGTTGCCGGTTTCCTCAACCGTCAATCGCAACGCTTCGGGCGATTTCACACCCTCCCTCCCTCTCCGTATGCCCGGCAATGCCAGTGTCGCTACGGCAACGGCATACGGCAACTCCGGCAACCGGCAACGTTATTGCAACTATCAACTTTTACAAGAAACTTTTAAAGAGTTGCCAGTTGCCTCAACTTAAGTTGCTCCGTGTGCAAAGCGCCTTATTGACAACCAATTTATATAAAATCCATGGCTATACTCACTGAGGTACACGTGAATTTTTCCTTTTCCGGCTATTTTCACAATCAGGACCCTTCCATCCATTTCATAATTTCCATCAAGCATCAAAGAGCATTGCAGTTGTAATACGATGTTCGGTACATTTGCGTTATGCCTGAAAAATAAAGAAAATTAACATTAGAACTGCCATTAATTAAAAGGAAATAGGTATGTTTTTGGACTTTTTCTTACAATAATAATTATGTTATTATAGTTTTATGTAAAAGTCAAAGTCAAACCATTTATTTCAATTAGACCATTAAAAGGCACTTTTGAACGTCATTTACGAGAGAAAAGAAAAAATATAATATTGAATCTAGTTGCCCAAAAAAAATAACACCAAAACGTCAAAACTCCAAAATATGGTGGAGGTGCCGTAGAAAAAAAAAGTATTTTTTATTGGTCGAAACGCCTTTTTACATATTCTGCGCAATACAGTATCATTGCTAAGTATATTTGTTAAGGAAATGCTTTGCTAGCTTATGCTTGCCTACTTAAAATAGTGTTAGCTGTTACGGTCAGCACGGAAAAATATTAACCTGTTTTTTTTAATTTTTTTTAAGCCTGATTGCCCGTTCCTTGGGCACTGGACCCGTATGCATAGCTGCAGGTCTGTTGCAGCGGGAAGCGGACATAGGTACATAATTATATGAATAAGTTTATTTTTTTTATTTGTGTTCTGTTTTACTTTTATTTTGTAGTGTGTTAGTTATTTTATTTTAATGAGAAATGTTTTACTAACATAGCTGTTTAAGTGTTACTAGAAACAATATGAACCATTTGTGTTCGAATTAAATAAATAATAATAATAATTAACACTATCACTTTTATTATTCATCTAAATATATACGAAATAATTAGGTTACTCTATTTTTCAGCATTTCATTTAAAAAACTAAAAGTTTTTTTTTATACTTAAAATGTCGGAACGGATAATACACTCAACGTTAAGAAAATCGCACCTCTCAGAAATGTTGCTTCGTCTCTGAGTATGCATTTAATTCAGTTGAAATAAGTTTAATTAGATAATAATACGAGTATTTCACATTACTTTTATACCTCTTTTAGATAGCGCAATAAGTGAGGATCGGGACAATTTATTTCCAAAGTCACGTTTATGAGAAACCATTAATAGTTTATAAAATTAAATTGTTGTTTATTTCGAGGTAGTTAAATAATTTAACTACCTCAAAATAAACAACAATTTAATTTTATAAACTATTAAATTGTTGTTTATTTCGAGGTAGTTAAATAATTTAACTACCTCAAAATAAACAACAATTTAATTTTATAAACTATTAATGGTTTCTCATAAACGTGACTTTGGAAATAAATTGTCCCGATCCTCACTTATTGCGCTATCTAAAAGAGGTATAAAAGTAATGTGAAATACTCGTATATTAGATTTTACTGCATAGTTTAGCATAATTTTGCTAATGTATTAATTAATCTCATTAAAATATTGAGTTAAATAATGTTTATGTTTTCTTTATCACTTAATATTTTTATTTTTTTAAATTGGTACTTAAATTTATTAACAAAGTATTAGCAATACTTTATTTCATAATCTTTCGTCTGATAGCTTAAGAGTTCCCATAATTAATGGTGTAAAACATAAATAAAAGATGTTTATTTTTGTGACACATGTTGCCGATTTCTATGACACCGCGTGTATTAATTAATCATAACGTTGATGTTTTATAAATCTAAAGTGTAAATCGATCGTTAACGACCTTACAAAGTCCACGATACCGGCTTACAAATCACCAAAAATATAAAACTAGCCTGCGTATATTTAGACATAATATTTAACAATAAATTATGAATCGGTAAAGAATATAAATATATTATAAACTAGCTTATGTCCGCCATTTTGTCCGCGTGAATGTTATAGTTATCCGGTAGATTTTAATTTTTTTTAACACTCCTAACTTAGTCCTTATAACATCAGCTATCTGTTCGTATGAATATTTTATAGTATATAATTTTTATTTTATTAATATTTATAAACTAAACCTAGAATAATAATAAGCTTGAATAATTTCTGTATTTATAAAGTCACTAGCTTTTGCCCGCGACTTCGTCCGCGTAAATTTCGGTTATCGCGATCACACGAAATCGCGGAAAAAAAATCCCATGTCCTGTCATTTCAATTCGAAACGACACGTGGCGCCATCTATGATCATAAGAACGTTATTGTGATTTCCCTCGGAAACACTACTTATTTTCGGGATTAAAGGTACCCTATGTTCGTCCCTGTACACCTGGCAATGTATATGCGAAATTTTAGGATGATCGGTTCAGTGGCTTAGGCGTAAAATGGTAACAAACAAACAAACAAACTTACTTTCGCATTTATAATATTAGTTAGGATATTAGTTAGGATTTAACATTTATAATATTAGTTAGGATTTAATAAATATAGTAGAAAATGGAAGTGTTCTACAACATGCATTTCTTGCCTAAAAGGATACTTCAAACACTGTTGAAATAATACAAAACTTGTTGAAGTAAATAAAGTATCGCGTATTCGTATTTTTTATTTGTGTGTTGTATATGTATACAATAAAAAAAAATGTACTCACTTCAATGAAATTGGTTTACAAGATTTTATTCCTTTTGCGGTAACATCAGTCAGGATAAATTTCAGATTTGGAGAGCTTGAGTCGACTTTTTCAAAGAAATCGGGGTCCATTCGCTTTACACCTAGTTCTGGGATGCCATCAGCAAAGTATGGTGCTCCGTTTATAGCGTTTTCTAGTAAACATTCTTCATTATGATCCTTGCATGGTCTAAAACCAGGAAATGGGGCTGAAACGGTAACAAAAAAGCAAGACTTAAAAAATAGAAAATCATATAGGTATTTAACGGAGTTTTTGAGTTTTCTAGTTCAAATAATCTTTATTTTTCTTCTTCTTGTTTAATACCTACTTGATACAATAAGGTAACACTATGTTAGTTTTTCCGAATTTTTAAAATCATTTAATCTTTACAGTTGAGTTAAAGAAGTAAGTAAGTAGGTATACATTTTAGCAATTAATCACCTATATCTTGCTATAATTACTGAGGTGCTACTAAATGTGTGTTGTTATTATTGTATAATTAATATTTTATTATTGAATATATAACTGCCTCGTTGGTCTAGTGGTCGCAAGCGCGACTGCTGTGCATGAGGTCTTGGGTTCGATTCCCAAGTCGAGCAAAGTGTTATTGGGTTTTTCCATCAGGAAATTCTCAGTAGCAGCCTCGGAGTCTGGATTTGTGCCCGGTTGATGGCAATAGGCTCGCCCCCTATTACATGGGACTAAAAACATAACTGGCGAAATGTGGGTGTTCTAATGGGTACACCTCTGCCTAACCCATCGGGGAAAATAGGCGTGATGTTTTATGTGAATAAATAATACATAACCTAAAGCTTTTAATCTGCGAATCTCTTATATGAATTTTATGAATTAGAGAGAAGCTTGTTGCATGTAACTTGAATACTGCACATCCTCCTCTTAGGAACAGTCAAAAATACTTTGCTTGACCTGGGAATCAAACCCACGATATCACCTTTAGCTATCGTTGTAACGATCACTAGGCACATGCGGAACTCAGCTTTAAATCTAAGAAACTATTAATTTAAAAATGGATTAGGTATTGACTTTTTTTATAGCCTTCACAAATACTAATAAAATTTCAAGAG
Source organism: Hoplodrina ambigua (assembly GCA_949774945.1). Taxonomy (NCBI): domain Eukaryota; kingdom Metazoa; phylum Arthropoda; class Insecta; order Lepidoptera; family Noctuidae; genus Hoplodrina; species Hoplodrina ambigua. Next base: position 10,663,732 of record OX458973.1, read on the forward strand.
TGTGCAAAACACTTGATTATAAGAAGCACCCGTTTAGAGTATTTTTACCTTTGACAGAAGTTTTATTTATAAACTTTTTATATGACCGAACAGAAAAATAATAAAAAAGAACACTAATTGTATTTTAAAAAGTTATTAATAAATGCAAATGCCTTTTCACATACAGAGAAGAAACGAGCATTGATAATCACGCCTGCTCAAGGCGGACTGGTGATTTCAGACTTATATTATTTATTAGTCCAGGTTTCTTCTCGATGTTTTCCTTCACCGATGTCAGTGACGTTCAAAATTAACTTAGAAAGTATAAATGAAATAGAAAAAGTCATTTTGGTTGAATGTTAGAGAATGCCTAAGACATGAAGTCTGCCTTTATATTTTTTGTTACATAAAGTTTCAATAAATTAATAAAATCAAATCACTTTTTATTTGTTTACACAGGTACAGAAAAACAGATCTTATAAATGATAAAAGCGAGCGGTATGTTGTTTTATTTTATTGAAACTTTATGTACATGTAATTACTGACACTTAGGGTGATGCAGAGAGAAAACATAGTAGGTGCACAGATACAGAAAATTTTCGAGAAAAGAATATAATAATAAATACAAATATACATACATAATAACAAAATACATAATGTAGAGATAAATAAATATATATAGGTGGTGAAAAACAACATATTAATTGTGGGACGACACCTATGGTGAGCATCTAACTCAAGATTACAATCAAAAGTTTTTTAAATAATATATTTGAAATCATGCATAAGTTTGGTATTTAATAAGAAAAAAAGAATGATTGCAAAATTTACATAAAATTATTTAAAACTTGAATTATGTTAGACCTAAATGAGGAATTATTATTTTTAAAAACTACTACATATACGTATATAAATACAATAATATTGGGCCCGATTCTAAACCCATAGTTTCATGCGTATGAGATAATATTATATTTCTAACTAGCTGACCCACCGTACTTCGTACCGCCAATTTTTTTATTTTTATTTTTTTTAGAAAGAACCTTCTCCTTCCGATAACAAACACAACAAAAAAAGAATTAGTGAAATTGGTTCAGCCGTACACGCGTGATGCGGTTGCCAAGGGAAATAGGGATTTATTTTTATATAATATATAAGACCACCTCTGCACTTGTAAGTTGCTTTCGTAAAATTTATGTAAGTAACTTACGATTGCATTCGAAACTATTAAGAAATTACTAATTTTTTACGTGTGTAAAACTTACAAGTAAAGGCGGCCTAATATAAATATATAAAAAAAAAAAAAAAAAATATCTTGGGACAACTCACACACGGCTATCTGATCCCAAGCTAAGCAGAGCTTGTGTATAAGATAAGAAAATAAAAAAAAAACTGTTGAATTTTATTATAAGCACTCGTTATTATGACTTACCCTTAAAACAACTCGCTAAGTTAAACACATAAGCAACACATACGATTAAAAATATTCTGACCACCATTTTAAAAAACGAAAAAATGAATGTAAATGAACAACAATCTCATCAATACTGAGCTTATAACAAAACAAAGTCTATGATATATATCGTTTAGGGCTATATAATTACGTATTCAATATTATAATTGGTATAAATTTAAATTTTTTATTTCCTAATTCGCGGCACGTCATAATCTTTGATTGTACAAGGATTTTTGTTTCTTATTCTGAAAGACCGACAGCACATAATTATAAAACGAATAAGAATTTATGTTTATAACTTATATAATAACTTGTATACACGTTTTTAGATGTCTATAAAAAGATTCACTTTTTTTATTGTGATTTATTTTAAACTAGCTGTGCCTGCGGCTTCGCTCACGTGGACCTAAGTGTAAGCTAAGGAAGTAATAATAAAACTATGTTATCACAATCCTCCGAGTCTACCTACTTGGTCTTATGGTTGAAAATGACCGCTGATAGTTTTGTTAATAGGATTTTGTACAGGGAATTAGTCTATGATTTATTGACAGTACTTAGCTGTCAGATAAAAAGAGGAGCCGACCGGAATAACTCTTTTTGTCTGGTATTATAATCAAATTAATGGATCATTTTTTGTTTTTGTTTATGGAAGTAAAATGATGGGCAAAAAACTGTTGGCTGTGATATGAACTCTAGCTGAACGTTGAGTATTGGAAACGTTGTTGGTTTTTTTTTCATTAGCAATTGCTCAGTAGCCCTAAGTTTGGAAGCTGGTGGGTTGATATCTTCGTAATTCAGAAAGGAAATAAAGCCGTCGGTTCTTCGCCTGAAATCTTTCTAAACTGCCTCGTTGGTCTAGTGGTCGCAAGCGCGACTGCTGTGCATGAGGTCTTGGGTTCAATTCCCAGGTCGGGCAAAGTGTTATTGGGTTTTTCCATCAGGAATTTCTCAGTAGTTTCTCAGTAGATTTGTGACCGGTTGATGGCAATAGGCTCGCCCCCTATTACATGGGACAAAAACAAAACTGACGAAATGTGGGTGTACTTATGGGTACACCTCTGCCTAACCCTTCGGGGATTACAGGCGTGATATTATGTTATGTGTATCTTTCTAGTCGTGTCGTGTAGCCGCCCCATCTCACTATGAGAGTGAAGGACGGGAGTGTGCACCTGTGTTTTTGCGCATACTTGTGCAATATAATATCTACTGCGTACAATAAGCACCACGAAAGATGAAACTTGACAAGCGTCAGGTAGTAGGAAGCTTACGCTGGTATGGATGTACGAAATAGTTATCCATAATTTATGTATCTATTAAGGATGTGTTCAATGATATTTAGTTTAAAATTCCTAACAATATTAAAATATTTTTTACGAAATAATAAAGTTTGTGTGGTTTCATCTTTTGTGGCGTGTATTTTACTAAATACTGTATCAGATTTAGAACATTTTAGTTGTTATGTGCTAGTCAATTGTTTATGCTTGGTTAATTGACATTACATTCCTGATTGAGTGTGGCAGTTATCAGTGAAATTCTTTACTTGAAAGATTCAGCAGAGAGATAGGTATATTAAAAATAATCACTTACAAACAAAACAAATAATACTACCAGTATGCATAATTATCATAAACATAATATCACGCCCGTAATCCCAGAAGGGTTAGGCAGAGGTGTACCCTTAGTACACCTACATTTCGCCAGTTATGTCCGGGCACAAATCCAGACTCCGAGGCTGTTATTGATTAATTTCTGATGGAAAAACCCAAAAATTTTGCCCGACCTGGGAATCGAACCCAAGACCTCAAGCTCAGCAGTCGCGCTTTGCTAGCACTAGACCAACGAGGCAGTCTACAAAAAAAAAAATGAATGAAATAAAAAAAGGGAAAATTATGGTATCTATAATATAATTTATATAAATTTAATTCTTAATTAAGAGTTATTTCATTAAAATCCAGTTTTCCTAAGAATTTGTTGATATTTTCTACGCTCCTGGTAATAGAGGCTGTGAACATCTCGCCTCCAATCTCTCGAATAACTTCGTTTGCGTTGTTGTTGATAAGATCATACGTAGCCTGGCCTGGAATTAAAAAATAAGACAGCATTAGCTATTTGGTCTCTGAAAGCTATTCTCTGCCTTCATCAAGATCATAGAGCAGGGATGGCCAACCGGTCGATCGTGGCTGTTAGTCCAGTCCATCGCGGCAAAGCTAATAATATAATTACGTATAACAGGCTGCACAATGTAAAAAAACACCAAATGCCGCGCATAATGTCATTTTGCATTATTTTTAAATGATATTAATAAGAAGAATAGTTTTACACATAACATAACATCACGCCTGTAATCCCCGAAGGGTTAGGCAGAGGTGCACCCATTAGTACACCCACATTTCGCCAGTTATGTTTTTAGTCCCATGTAATAGGGGGCGAGCCTATTGCCATCATCCGGGCACAAATCCAGACTCCGAGGCTGCTATTGAGAAATTCCTGTTGGAAAAACCCAATAACACTTTGCCCGACCTGGGAATCGAACCCAAGACCTCATGCACAGCAGTCGCACTTGCGACCACTAGACCAACGAGGCAGTAAAGTAAGTAAAGAATAGTTTTAAAACATAAAATTGTAATATATAATATTTTTAAATTGTATGTTCTTTCTCTTAATAAAACAAAACATAGGTACTGCATAATAATACCTGTACGAAATTAGATTGTTCGATTTAAGAATTGAAAAAGTATGTAGGTAACAAAAAAAGGAGTGTTATGTGTTCAGAGTTAATGTATGAATGTGTGTATGTATGTATGTGAAATACTTTATTCCACCATAACTTTTAAACGTCTAAACCGATTAAGATGTATGGGGTATTGTTACAATCCTTGCATCGTTCCGAGTAACATAGGCTAGTTAAAAATAAAAAGAATCCTGTGTGGTCACTTTAAAACGTAAATTAATACCAGCCTTAATATTTTTTTTAATGAATCTGGTCGTGACTATGTTTATCGTCTAGAATTTGACAAGTAGATTAAAAAAATATATAACACAGTAAATAAAAAACGTCGTATAAAAAGTACAAATATGTGCAATTTTTGCAGTCGTGTTTTTTATTTTTTTTAATTATAGTAGCTTTTTAGGTATTTGATGATTCTATTACTGATGTAAGATAAAAATGTAACCAAACACGAGGTTCCGGTGTATAATTAAATTCGAAATACGGGTTTTGGATAAAATATTTTGTATACCTAATTATAATAGTTGCATAACATTGTTTCTGCAACATATTCATATTTATTGTATTTCACAAATTACAAAGCTTACTGGCAGCAAAATACAATGTTGCAGTGTTGATAGCAACATTTGAAAGCTTTGAAAAACAAGTTACGCTTTATTGTGTCCAGTATCATTTTTGTATTGAACTGTTTATCAACTTTGTTTATAGGTACTTACTTAACACAGCATTGTCTTGAAACAAGCCCTCCAACATGATGTCGGATTTTTCTTTCAACTCGTAAGTGTGGTCGAATTTCTTGATTCGAATATGTTTCTTGCCGTCCTTTCCTTCTTTAATCACGTAGTCCAAATATATCGTACTAATAAGATTTCCTACAAAAACAATTATTTTTATAAAAACACTTTCCCAATATTAGGAATATCTTCTGTATCGTGGGTGCGTTTAAAAACATTATAACTGACGTACACAAATAGCCAACCTGGAACAATTATCTGAAGGCCACATAAATATTTGTGTGGGAATCGAACCCTCGCTTAACCACTGCGCCAATCGTGCCGTAAATAAGTTATAACATCACGCCAGTAATCCCCGAAGGGTTAGGCAGAGGTGTACTCACATTTCGCCATTTATGTTTAAGTCCCATTTAATAGGAGCGAGCCCATTGCCATTAAACGGGCACAAATCCAGACCTCGAGGCTACTGGTGGAAAAACCCAATAACACTTTGCCCGACCTGGGAATCGAACCCAAGACCTCATGCTCAGCAGTCGCGCTTTACGACCACTAGACCAACGAGGCAATCACTCATCGTTAATTACTCAAGTCTTACGTAATGAGACACAATTGATTTTTTTTTGTTCTGTCTTTCCGGTAAGCCAGTCGCAAAAAATATGGAAATCAGACGCAAGAAGCAAGATTCTCTTGTTTGGCTATTTATAGACTATTTAGATAAAATCCATAACTATGCTTACTAAGTAAAATGTGGACGTTTCCTTTTCCGGCAATTTTCACAACAAGAACGTTTCCATCCAATTCATAAAGTCCATCAAGTTTCAAAGTGCATTGAAATTGTATGACGATGTGTGATTTCTCTGCATTGTGCCTGTAAAGTTAATTACAAACACGTTAATATCATCCTTATTTTCTTCGACGCAGGGGTGAATTTGAAAACGTTTAGTACGTGTCTTATATTGGAAGTATCATGTAAAAGAGGTAAACGTTGATTTATTAGTGTCGTCTATGCTTATTATAGATCTTGTTTTTGCCCACGATATCATCTCCATAATTGTCAGTTATAGTTTAAATAGTACCTATAAAGCATTAAATAGTAGCCCATGTCCTTACTTGGGGTTCAAACTTACCCCGTACTCAATTTCATTATAATCGGTTCAGTGATTTTGTCGTGAAAACGTACATTTAAACAGACAAAGATAGTTTATACATTCGCATTATAATATGAGTATGAACAAGAATGGATTATTAAATAGAACTTACTTCACCATTGTAACTTTACAAGTTTTTAGTCCCGTCGAGGTGATGTTGGTTAGGATGAATTTTAGGTTTGGAGAACTGCTGTCGACTCTTTCAAAGAAGTCAGGGTCCAGGCGTTGTACTCCTAGTTCTGGGATGCCGTCAGTGAAGTACGGGATTCCAATTTGAGCGTTTTCTAATAAACATGCTTCATCTTCAAATTTGCATGGCTTGAAACCGGGAAAAGGGTCTGAAATGATAGGATTAAGAGACGACTTAAAAAAAGAACTAAAAAAAACCTGTGATCCTCAATCATTCGACTGCTTCTAGAATTTTCTCATAGACAAACCCAATAACTTTTCGCCTGATTTGAGAATCGATCCTGGGAGGAACCTTTGTGTAAGCTTTTATAGTCACTAGACGAATACGGAACACAGTTTAAAATCGGAGAAACTATTAATTTTATATTGGCCATTTATATTTTATAGAAGTTATTATACATTATTACAGAAGTTATTAACAACTTCACACAGGTGCAAAATTTATAAAAACCTTATCCGGATAAATATGAACACAAAAAGATATAATGAACCAAATTGATCTAGCCGTTCTCGAGTTTTGCGCTAAGCAATACATTTAGCCATTCATTTTTATGTATGTCAGGTGTAAAGAGATCAACCATATTTCCAAAAACCACTTAATGGTGCCGATTCCCTTGGTCACAAACTAAACTAAAATTAAACTATTTCCATCTTTTTCTTTCCAATAAAACAAGAAAGAGACCAATGTAAATAAGAGCTGTCAAATTTAGTCAATCTGACACATCCATACAATTATAGTTGACATCTTAAAACGGATGGATTAAAAATACAGAAAAGTTCAAGGCAAAACAAATTTGACATCGCTAACTTAGTTCTTTAATGTCACCGTCCTTTCCTTTCGCTGTATGTTAGTGAGAGATGTCAATTCTCTAAATTTAGTCTAGTTTGTGAACAAGGGAATCGGCACCATTGTATCCTTTATTCAGATTATTTATTTCTACTACATTATACGTGGGAATTCACTGGTGCTGAAGATATTTAAGGTCAAAGTTACAACTTTTCATTACGTTGTTTAATGCAAACAAGTTTTAAATGTTCCAGCTAAACGTTTAATACTCTGACCCCTGTAGTATTGTATGCACTTATTAGCACAACAATTAGCGTGTTCTACGCCATGTTTTGTATCATAAATGGTGACAAAGTCGAAGTCAAAACATTTATTTCAATCAGATCATTTACAGGCACTTTTGAATTGTCAAGGAGTCGGTCAGTTAGTCCGAAAAATTAAGCTACTTGCTCGTTCCAAAACGGAGGTAGGCCTCTATGGAGAAGAACGAGCAAGAAACTCCACGGCACGGTCTGATTTTTCACATCACAAATAAAAGCTAAAACGTAACTTAGTTTCATGGGCAGTATGCCTACGTAACGGATATGTGATTCGTCTTTTTACACCAGTATAGAAGATTGATAGAGACCAAAGAAAAGATGGATGGATTTTGTGAAGAATGATATAAAAGAAAAGGGAGTCAGTGATTGCATGACGGCTGACGGGACGGAATGGAAGAAGTAAACGTGCTGCGCCAACCCCAAGTAACATGGGACAAGGTCAGGAAGATAATAGAAGATAGATAGATACTTGAACTTGTGACTTACCTGAGAGACAGCTAGCTAAGTTGAACACACAAGCAACACATGCTATTAAAAATATTTTATACACCATTTTTGAAAAAGAAAATATATGTTAGCAATCCACAAAAGCCTCATCAACACTAAGCATAAATCTAAACAAAACTCTATTTATATTCTAGGTACAAATTGTAACTGATATGAATGTTAAGATTTCTTGATTGGCAGTTAAGTAGTAGCAACTTTTAATTATGCAAAGAATTTTGATACTTATTCTGTACAACCGAGAGCACATATTAATAACTTTTAAAGTGAGCACGGAAGATACATATAAAAACGAGGACAAAATGGTTCTTTTTTCTTTTTGTGCTTCATTTGAACTGGTTGCACGCGCGGCTTTGCTCACGAGAATTTGTCTACCAAAAAAGATCCATCAGAATCGAATTTTCGTGTTACAATGAACATACGCTGTGTGTCAGCTGTTGGCAACATTACTTGACCCTTAAAGTTACGTGTTAAAGATCAAAATGGGTCAGATAATGTTGCCAATTGTGGTTTTCCTAACTATACAGGGTCATTGAAAAAAAAATCTGCTGTTCCCTACAAAAATTTTACACAACACGATGATTTTTTTTCCTGATTTCAATTAGTCCCCATAGTAAAAGTTGTTCATGACGATGAGTACGATGACCCCTTTTCAGGTTTCGGGTATTTTTTCAATTACCCTGTATAGAGGGGCAAACAGTTAGCCGGAGAAGAAATCGGCTAACCTAAAAATATTTCTATTTATAAGTACCTATTTTTTATTTATGGCTGACTTACCATGATTGCTATTTAGTAGTCAAAAAACAAGATTAAATACTCTAGCTAATAATTCATTTACACTGCTATTTTTTTAAGAAATAATCTTGAAAACCACCCGAAACACAAGGAATGTACTTTTTTTTTATCAGTATACCTACATAGTTCGGTATAGCACTCAACATTAACGTAGCTTCCTATAAACGAAACAATTTTTAAAATCGGAGCAACAGTTGCGGAGATAAGCGCATTCAAACAAACAAACCAACATTTCCGATTTATAATATAGAGAATCTGGATTTTAATGGCATCTTATAGTACAAAAATAAATTGCAGAAAAGATTAGGTACCAAAAAAATTTACGATTATAAAAATAGCCTTGAAAGGCGATCGTTAAACCGTTGGTCTCGGGGTTAATAGTCGACTGCTTAGCGTGGGGTCATGGGTTCAATTCCCAGGTTGGGTAAAAAGTGTAGATTACTTTCAAATCAGAATTATTCATCGCTCTATCTGCATTTGATGTAAATAAAAACGCCTTGATCTTACTAAACCGGGTTTATGTCCTTGTTGTTTTTAAAGAATTGTACATAATCGATATTTATTAATAATATCTGCCATTGCCGTCTAACTAGTTTAGTTATATTTATTTATTTAAAGACTTTGCAAGACTAACAGCTAAATACAATGTTGATAAATAACAGAATGATTATCTGATAGTCAATTACAGGTCTTCACGTCTAGAGCTTCATAATCTGCCCAGTCTTTTCCCAACTGCGTTGGGGTCGGCTTCCAGTCTAACCGGATGCAGCTGAATACCAGTATTTTACATGGAGCGACTGCCTATCTGACCTCCACAACCAAGTAACTGGGTAATACGATACCCCTTGGTAAGACTGGTTGTCAGACTTTCGGGCTTCTGACGACCAGTAACGACTGTCAAAGATCCACGTATGACAGCCGGGACCAACAGCTTAACGTGCTTTCCGAGACACGGAATTATATCAACGATGTCTAAAATAAACTTAGAGCCTCAAACTTAGAGTCTAGAGCTTGTGTAGCATAAAAGTACTACTTTACAGTATTTTAAAACGACGATAGCTTCCCGAGGGTTTCTTGAAGACACCCTCGGGAAGCTATCGTGCATTTTAGATGCAGTTACAACAAAAATGCTTTACAACACAATCGTAATGTATGGAACAGCTGTGTTTTTTATGATTTGAGTATCGGTCCCACAGTAGAAGTTGTTCATAATGATGAGTATAATGATTCCTTTTCGGGTTTCTGGTATATTTTCACATAAACAACATAACATCACGCCTGTAATCCCCGAAGGGCTAGGCAGAGGTGTACCCATTAGTACACCCTCATTTCGCCAGTTATGTTTTAGTCCCATGTTATAGGGGGCGAGCCTATTGCCATCAACCGGGCACAAATCCAGACTCCGAGGCTGCTACTGAGAAATTCCTGAAGGAAAAACCCAATAACACTTTGCCTGACCTAGGAACCATGCAACCTCATGCATAGCAGTCGCGCTTGCGACCACGATACCAACGAGGCAGTCCAATAAACTTGTATTTTGTAGTTCAAGTCGCAAGTGCGCAAAACCAAAGGGTTTTAAATACCTAGGCCAACAGACTGTATTAGCCTTTATTTATGTTCTATAAAAAGTCTGCAAAAGTAGAAGGTACATATAAGTTCTATAAAAAAATGAAGCCCAACCTTGGTCAACCTTGGTACCTTGGTTGGCGCTACTTCCTTGCCAAATTATTCTGGCCATGGCCATGTATACTTGCCATATTGACGCAAAAACCACTTAATACACAATCAGAATAAAAATATTCTTATATTGTTATTAGTCATCACAATATAAGCGTCGTGATGGCCCAGGGGCTAAGGCGCCCGCCTATCATGCATGAGCTCCAAATCCGGGCAAGTACCAATGTGCATTTTTAAATTCATATGTACTTTCAACTTTGGTTTATCTTGGACATCTCTGACATCGGTGAAGGAAAACATCGTGAGGAAACCTGGACTTGTAATTAATATAAGTCTGGAATCGCCAATCCGCCTTGAGCAAGCGTGGTGATCAATGCTCATGCCTTCTCTGTATTCAGCATAATAACGCTGCGCTTCCCTTTGTGTCACTACTGCTATTTTATAATTTTAATATTTAAAGAGCGCCAAAGCTTTTATTTATAGTCATACGAAAACAGAAATACCGTGAAGAAATACGTTAAAGGTATATTTTTGTTGAAATATATTGAAGGCCCAATATTGATAAGCTCAGACCCTTTGTCAACCCAAAACTTATTTTCTCCTTTTTAGTACATTTTTTTGTTAAATAAAAGCTTTTTAAAAATATTTTTTTTATTTATAATTTATGTCCTTGTTGTTTTTAAAGAATTGTACATAATCGATATTTATTAATAATATCTGCCATTGCCGTCTAACTAGTTTAGTTATATTTATTTATTTAAAGACTTTGCAAGACTAACAGCTAAATACAATGTTGATAAATAACAGAATGATTATCTGATAGTCAATTACAGGTCTTCACGTCTAGAGCTTCATAATCTGCCCAGTCTTTTCCCAACTGCGTTGGGGTCGGCTTCCAGTCTAACCGGATGCAGCTGAATACCAGTATTTTACATGGAGCGACTGCCTATCTGACCTCCACAACCAAGTAACTGGGTAATACGATACCCCTTGGTAAGACTGGTTGTCAGACTTTCGGGCTTCTGACGACCAGTAACGACTGTCAAAGATCCACGTATGACAGCCGGGACCAACAGCTTAACGTGCTTTCCGAGACACGGAATTATATCAACGATGTCTAAAATAAACTTAGAGCCTCAAACTTAGAGTCTAGAGCTTGTGTAGCATAAAAGTACTACTTTACAGTATTTTAAAACGACGATAGCTTCCCGAGGGTTTCTTGAAGACACCCTCGGGAAGCTATCGTGCATTTTAGATGCAGTTACAACAAAAATGCTTTACAACACAATCGTAATGTATGGAACAGCTGTGTTTTTTATGATTTGAGTATCGGTCCCACAGTAGAAGTTGTTCATAATGATGAGTATAATGATTCCTTTTCGGGTTTCTGGTATATTTTCACATAAACAACATAACATCACGCCTGTAATCCCCGAAGGGCTAGGCAGAGGTGTACCCATTAGTACACCCTCATTTCGCCAGTTATGTTTTAGTCCCATGTTATAGGGGGCGAGCCTATTGCCATCAACCGGGCACAAATCCAGACTCCGAGGCTGCTACTGAGAAATTCCTGAAGGAAAAACCCAATAACACTTTGCCTGACCTAGGAACCATGCAACCTCATGCATAGCAGTCGCGCTTGCGACCACGATACCAACGAGGCAGTCCAATAAACTTGTATTTTGTAGTTCAAGTCGCAAGTGCGCAAAACCAAAGGGTTTTAAATACCTAGGCCAACAGACTGTATTAGCCTTTATTTATGTTCTATAAAAAGTCTGCAAAAGTAGAAGGTACATATAAGTTCTATAAGTAACAATAACGGGTTTTTGATTCATAAATTCATTTTAAGGTGATATTTAAACGCCTATTTTAAGTATAACGTCTCAATTCATACAAAAATAAATCGATTTGAAACCAGCATTAAAAAAAATTAATAGGTTATGAAACAAATTATACCTGAGCGATACTATAATCATTTGTATCTTATAATATCAAGATTTATTCCTCAAAAAGAGGAAATCAATTTTATGTGCGTTTAACACAATAAAACATATTTTCGTATCGAAATATTCGTATATATTTGTACATACATATATAACATCACGCCTGTAATCCCCGAAGAGTTAGAATATACACAACTTGCGAAATGTGGGTGTACTAATGTGTACACCTCTATGTACATATTTGTACACCCACATTTCGCAAGTTATGTTAAAGTCCCATGTAATAGGAGGCGAGCCTATTGCCATCAATCATCATTGTAAATATTTGTGTCAATTGTACAAGTACACGCTAGCTTAACGCTAAACCTTAAAATTTAATACAAGGTTAAGTTACAGAAGTACGAAAAAAAGCGGTCAAGTGCGAGTTCCGTAATATAACATAAGGGTTCCGTAGCAGAATTGCGGTTTACGATTTATGAAGTTTACATAACCAAATCATATAATCATAATATGTGTGTGTGTGTGTTATCATATAATTTTTTTAGCTTTATCATTCTCTTATTTTGGAAATGGGGGATATTTTATCACTTTGGAAGTGTTTTTTTCGCAAACTATTTAGTTTATAAATAAATGATAATAGAAACCTCAATATCATTTTTGAAGACGTATCCAAAGGTATAGGTTTGATGAAAAAATAATAATTTGAATTTGAGTTCCAAGTATGGGGATCCCGTAAAATTGATTATATTTTTTTGTGGAAAAATCTTAATGCGGTTCACAGAATATATCTACTTATCAAGTTTCAACAGAAAAGTTCTTATAGTTTCGGAAAAAAGTGGCTCATACGAACGGACGGACAGACGGACAGGCATGACGAATCCATAAGGGTTCCGTTTTTTGCCATTTGGCTACGGAACCCTAAAAAATGAAGCCCAACCTTGGTCAACCTTGGTACCTTGGTTGGCGCTACTTCCTTGCCAAATTATTCTGGCCATGGCCATGTATACTTGCCATATTGACGCAAAAACCACTTAATACACAATCAGAATAAAAATATTCTTATATTGTTATTAGTCATCACAATATAAGCGTCGTGATGGCCCAGGGGCTAAGGCGCCCGCCTATCATGCATGAGCTCCAAATCCGGGCAAGTACCAATGTGCATTTTTAAATTCATATGTACTTTCAACTTTGGTTTATCTTGGACATCTCTGACATCGGTGAAGGAAAACATCGTGAGGAAACCTGGACTTGTAATTAATATAAGTCTGGAATCGCCAATCCGCCTTGAGCAAGCGTGGTGATCAATGCTCATGCCTTCTCTGTATTCAGCATAATAACGCTGCGCTTCCCTTTGTGTCACTACTGCTATTTTATAATTTTAATATTTAAAGAGCGCCAAAGCTTTTATTTATAGTCATACGAAAACAGAAATACCGTGAAGAAATACGTTAAAGGTATATTTTTGTTGAAATATATTGAAGGCCCAATATTGATAAGCTCAGACCCTTTGTCAACCCAAAACTTATTTTCTCCTTTTTAGTACATTTTTTTGTTAAATAAAAGCTTTTTAAAAATATTTTTTTTATTTATAATTTTATTCGTCGTGTTTTTTAATTTTTTATTTATATTAGCTTGTTTTTTATTTGTAGAAGATCAGTCTGTCTAATAAAATAGTGCTAGCGTTTAGTTTAAAACGCTTGCTCCTAATTTCGGGACAAATTATTCATACATTTTTTTTCTAGTAGCTTATCTTTAATATGTATTATAAAATTTAATAAAAAGGTATCTCATTTTGTAGGCACTTATAAGTATTGTGTTGGTCAATTAAAGTTTATGGTTTCCGGTACGAAAATTATAGATGTGTTATAACTAAGCGCAGCCCATTTAATTGGCTGTTGATAAATTCTGTTACTAATCACAAAAAACCGCTTTTAGAAACCATGAGGAACTTCAAGTATAGGTACTTGTAAGTGGACCTAATTCGGTAAAACGTTTACATAGGAGGTTTGATTATTTCTTTAATCTATAAAAAAACGACACTAAGAAAAAAAACAATATTTTAATGCAACCATGTTATTATAAATTTCGTGTTCAATCAAGCGAAATATCTTCATAAGCCAAATATTCGAGCAACTTGTTTATATTTTTTACTATTCTTGTTACAGCGGCTTCAAACATACCGCCTCCAATCTCCTGGACAATTTCGTTACCATTATTCTCGATAACTTCTTTCGCAGCTTGTCCTGGAATTAAAAAATGAGACAAAGTTAACCTTGACCTTGTTGGTCTAGAGGTCGCAAAGCGCGACTGCTAAGCATGCTGGGCACTACTCCAGCGTATGCTGCGTCATGTCTTCGGGGCAGCCCTGACAATGATGACACCTAGGCACCGTCTCCTGGTGTATGCGACACAGGTACTTCCCGAAGCATCCATCGGGAAGGTGAAGGGACCAGGATGCCTTTCCAGCCACTCCTCCAAACGGGATTTTCTGCCCCACGATGGCATAGGTCTCCTTAGACCTATGCCATCGTGGGGCAGAAAATCCCGTTTGCCAAATGCCCAAATGGCCAAATGTCCATACATTTGGCCCATTTTTGTTCAATGTATTTGGTCAAAATATTAATTGAATAGTAACAGTGACAGAATGACGTCAAATCGTCGGTATTTTTACAGACTGATTCTGGTTTATTGTATTTACATTTATTGTTATTATATTCAATAAGTTTTTCAATTTGTTTTTGCATCATTACGACTTGTATAAAAAAGCCCCGTATTCATTAAACCAAAAAAGTTGTACACACTTATTTAAGAAACATGTTTTGTGTTGCGGAAAACATGTTGCTGGTAATTAGGAATGTTGCAGTAATACTGGCGGCACGTAAAAGCTTTAAAATCATGGTAATTGAATGTTTTTTATACTTACTTAGAACAGGATTTTCCTCGAACAAGCCCTCAAATACAACATCGGATTTGTCATTCAATTTGTAAGTGTGGTTAAATTTATTGATACGAAGGTGTTTCTTGCCGTCCTTCCCGTCTTTCATCACGTAGTCCAATGTTACCGTATTAACAACATGTCCTTGAAAAAACAACAGGTAATGTTAGTATTTTACTTGCTTCAAGACTACGTAAAGCTGCGTTTATACCTACTTAATCTGCTACGCGTGTATATAGTTGTAATTCTCGTGTCAGTAAAAGAGATACGTACAATGATAGTCGATGGCTTACTGTTCATACTATTTGCAGGGCTCTCTCTCAACTAAGTAGTTTATCGCAGAGATAAAAGCTTCCAAAGATACAATTCGCTCAGCGATGCTCGCTTGGCGGTCAGAGCACTCGCCGAGAGATAAAAATACGCAGACCTACGGTGGAGGTCAAGCGAGTCTTGCGAGTAAATTGCATATTGCATTCGTACACTTGTTTATAGCCCAGCAACAAAATTAAACAATCGCTTCTCGCAAACTCGTTTTTAGTTTCTAGCTCTGCTTGCTGCTCGCTAATCGTCGGCGGTGGGGCTTGTGCCTTATGATAATGACGACTATTCAAGGATCGACCTCGGCAATCGTAGCTTAACCTTGACCAATCGACCAGTTTAGCTATTATTACATCAATATTAATTATTCACTTCGTTTTGTTTCTATTTATTTCTATACACCGCAGTTTCACTCGCGTTAAATTCCGCTCCTGTGATTCGTAGCGTGATGTTATATAGCCTATACTATTGGTAACCTAAACCGCATGAATCTGGCTACAAAAAAAATAACAATCCTACTGACAGCTACTCATCTAGCGCGTTTAAAGAAACAAAAAAAAATACTACTACTTTATTATTAGTATAGATCCCCAGTATTTAGGGCAGGTGCCTTTTCTCCAGGGTCCGTTCGAACTTACCATGCTGTTCGTGAAAGCTATAAGAAAAATCTCGGTTTTAAATGTAAGTACTGACTATTTAGACATAATCCTTAGCCCTACTTACTGAGGAGAACGTGGATTTTTCCTTTTCCGGACATTTTTACAAAAAGTACATTTCCATCTAATTCATAATCTCCATCAAGTTGCAAAGCGCACTGAAGTATTATGAAGATATGGGACTTAGCTGCGTCGCGCCTGTAACATAAAGATAATAAGAAAGTTTAAGTATAAGTTATTTACAATACATTAGGTACTTGGCTCGCTTGAGGTTGGCGACATGTGGAATATGGGTACAGTAATCATTGTGCCGATACTCGTGACAGCCAATGACATAATAGCCAAGAGACTCGCCCGACACCTAAGGAGGCTCTCGTTGGGCGGTTGTTCAAGGGCTTGACATTGGCATTGTCCCAGTTTTGAAAATCGAGCCTAGAGCCAGAGGAAATAGGATTTTTTTTTTGAGTATCGAAAAGTTAGGAGCTAGTTGTCTTCATTAATTCAACTCCCAATTTGGACCGATGATAGTGTAATTATTTTTTCAATTCTTTAACTTTCAATGTAAAGCTAGTATATAGCATTATTTTCACTCTTCACTCTGCACTGATAGAAAGTGACATCACCTTTTTTACTTTTGTATGTAACTCTAAAAATCAATCTGATAGTTAACCTACTATTGTACTACTATTATAAACACGTTCGTGAGCATGGATGAATGCACAGATGGATGTTTGTCACTCTTTAACGCTCTAATAGCTAAAAGGAATCAGCTGAAACTTAGCACATTATGTCGATATTGATCTAGCTTAGAGCTGCCATCCGTCCGAGTTTCCCCGGATTTGTCCTAGTTTAGAGGATGTCCGGGGGACGTCAGGAAGAGGTTGTCAAAAGGAGTCCGGGTAAAAGCCGGACACTTTTAATGTCAGGGGAATCCGGATTAATTATTGAAATAAAAAAATTCTGGGAAAAAATGTGGGTGTACTAATGGGTACACCTCTGTCTAACCCTTTGGGGATTACAGGCGTGATGTTAAGTAATAAAAATAAATAAAAAATAAAATAATGATACTCACTTCACTGTCTGTGGTTTACATTTTTTTAAACCTATTACAGTAATGTTTTTAAGGATGAATTTCAGGTTTGGTGAGCTGGCGTCGACTTTTTCAAAGAAAGTGGGATCCAAGCGATTCACACCCAGTTCTGGAATGCCATCACCGAAGGCCGGCACTCCTTTTATAGCATTTTCTAATGTACAATCATCATCGGCGGTCTTACATTTCTTGAAGCCAGGAAATGGATCTGAAATGTAACCAAAAATGTTAAAAAAAATATTATAAACAAAGGGCAAAAAACACAACAGAGGTAAAATAATCATAAAAAATATATATATACCTACCACAAAAATATATATTTTGATATAATACATATTTTGTCAATATATGTTTATATTTTTATTTATTACCATGGCAAGCCTGTTACACAAAACTTAAATATTACAAAGAAAATTCCACCAACACGGAAATTCCCAATCCGAAAATGACCAAGAAACCGGATTTTTATATACGAGCGCAAATTGACAGTATTTTCTCGTCTTACAGAAGTTTTAATTAAAAAAAAAAATTTAAATTCCACCCGAATTTTAATATTTTTTTCAATAAAAACTCTGTTTTCATTCGATAAATACCATAACATCACGCCTATAATCCCTAAAGGGTTAGGCAGAGGTGTACCCATTATTAGTACACCCACATTTCGTTACTTACATTTAAGTTCCATGTAATAGGGGGCGAGCCTATTGCCATCAACCGAGCACAAATCAAGACTCTAGCTGCTTCTGAGAAATTTCTTATGGAAAAGCCCAATTACACTTTGCAAGACCTGGGAATCGAACCCAAGACCTCATGCTCAACAGTCGCGCTTTGGGACCAATAGAAAAACGAGGCATTCTATAAGTAATTTTAATAAAAGTTATTTAATATTATTTTAAGTAACTGGAAATTATGGCTTACCTGTTATTCCGTTTGTGAAACTAAAACCACAAGCAACACTTGCAATAAATAATATTCTAGCCACCATTTTAATTAAATATGTATGTATATCGAAACAAAACCTGATCAATACCGAGGTTTAAAGTAAACTAAACTTTTCATTTATGTCATGAGCTATATATTCAATAATGTATTATTAGTTTTTTGTTTTTAAATCTTGACTTCTTAATCGGCAGTGCGTAACCTTTAAATAAATATCCAAGCAATTTTGAGACTTATTCCAAAGACCTCAAAGCGCGTTTTAATGACCTTTAAAGTAAACAAACTACTTTTTGGATCTAAATAAAAGATTCAGTGCCAAAAAAAAGGTACTTCTTGTATTTTGAATTATGTTTTAGAAAAAAGATAATAAAAATCGTAATTATAATTATCTACATACACATAAAATACTCTGTCCTGAATAACTCATTGACTAACTGACGGATCAATGCACAGCCTAAACCGCTGATCATAACCCTGAAACTTGGAGGGTGTGATCTTTGTATGACTTAGGCATTCGATAAGAAAGGATGCTCCGAAATTCTATTCGTTTTTTTTGGGGTGGTTAATATTAACAAATGAGTCCTTCTGCCCTGAGTGGAGCGGAAGGGACTGTCAGATTTTTACTGACTGAAAACCCACCCTGTTGCTTTTGTTGCCTTTTGCGTTCCGGGGCCATGATATCCTGTTAAAATGTCTCGTGACCCCGGCAGAAAATTCTACCCCATAGGGGTGAGGGGGGCAAAGTTTGTATGGAGAAACAAGATTAGATCGCCAATAACCAACATTTATGCGGACGAAGTCACGGGCAGAAGCTAATATCTTATCTTACCTTTGCTTTGCGGGTGTTAGCTAAGAAATCTAATAAAAACAATATTAGTACCTTATAGGTCAATCGCACAAGTGTCCTTTCGCAGATAGGTCTTTCGCGCAAGTGTTCTTTCGCAGATAGGTCTTTCGCGCAAATATTCTTTCGTGGAAATGTCTTCCGGAAGAGTGTTCATTCGTATCAACACAGATGGCGTGTTGCGGATTTGATTTCTACACAGAACAAAATTTTTTTTGGCCTGCAGAAAGTTGTTCTGTGTCTGGCTGTTTGTATATATGAGTTTTATGTTGTAAATGCACCGGCGACACGGGAGAAATTCCTGGTTTGAGGCAACGTTTTCATAAATAACATGCCACTCAAAATCCTTACGAGCCCAATCAACGTAATTCATACCATCTCAAAGAGATGTCAGCATAGAAGACGGGGCCCGTTATTGCCAGAGCCTGCCAGGGTTGCGGATTTTGTTCGAAGGAGTTACCGTGGCCGGGATCGCAAAGGACATTAGGAGGAACTCGGGCGGGTTTTAGTCAGTACGAGTCTGGCACTCCCTTCCGCTCCGTCCAGAGCGGGAGAAATCATTTTTTTTTATACGATTTCCGATGCCAATCTCTTGTAAACAAAATCTACTTGATCTTTATCTACTGGGTTTTTGTTCTTGTTGTTTAATATAAGTAGGTATAAGTCATCGTCTTTTGAATTTAAGTAGGTACCTACATTATATGTCATTGGAAACTTTCCGAGGGGCTCTAAAACGTAAATAACTCATGTCACGCGCCAAAGTGTGGGTGGGTTGGGATTATTCATTTTATGCAAACACTACCTTCTATCCGCGATTTTGTCGATAAAAGGACTATCGAAAACTAAAATATTTTTTCAATTTTAACCAGCAGTTCTTGAGATTAGCACGTTCAACCAAGCAAACTTTATTATAATTATTAGTATAGATTCGAAACTGACTTTTAAATTACGGGTAATTTATATTGTAATGAATAATACCTATGTACAATATGTCCGCGATTTCGTCGATAAAAGGACTATCGAAAACTAAAATATTTTTTCAATTTTAACCAGCAGTTCTTGAGATTAGCTCGTTTAACCAAGCAAACTTTATTATAATTATTAGTATAGATTCGAAACTGACTTTTAAATTACGGGTAATTTATATTGTAATGAATAATACCTATGTACAATATTTACTGCCTTTATTATATAAAAAAAACAATCTGAATAAAACAAATAAACTAAAACTAAATGGTATCAAAAAACTCTTCGGCATCGCCGTCAACTGGAAATATGCCCAAAAGATTGGCGGCTTTGCCACGTTGGATGACAATGTTTATATGTCTGGCCAAAGTAATAGCCAGCCCATGGGTCACGGAAAGTGTGATATAGGTTGGCTGAAGTTGCTAAAATGTCCAAGTGACTGACTGACAACAATTTGTGAGGTGAGGTCGTAGAGAGAACTTTAACGTGTTTGGTGAAAATGTATAAGTTGCATTTTTTTTCCCAGGAAAATCTTTTATTATTTAAGATTTGATGGTCTGTTGCAGTAACAACTGATATTAATTTAGGCTTTTTGCTTAAAGTTAAGACAAAAATAAGTTTATGTTAATTCTACACCTAACTTTGAAAAACAGTACGCTTAATGGTTGGGTGCATGAATTAATTAGGAAACAAAAATAGTTAAGTTTTGTTTTATTTTTTAAGTTGGAGATAATTTATTAAACAAGGCCAATCCACGCGTTTTTCATTTGCAATTTTCAGAGGCAGCTCAGAATCATGGGTCAGGCTCATGGTTATAACTAGTGATGCATATTTAGATAACAGTGAATTTTTCACTAGAAAGTATGTATGTATACGACTTTTACAAATAATATAATTGATTTAATGAAAACAGTCACAGGGTTCCAAGATCGCATTGAGAAATCAAATGCATACTAAATAATGATGAGTTGAGATTGTGTACTAAGTAGCCAGTTGACTTGGAGACCTGAAGCAGAAGAAGTCTGTAAAAAACTGAGCGTATCTGCATATGTCCTATACAGTGGCGTGCCTAGGGGTCATAGCTAGGGCAAGCCCGAGAGATTCTCGGGAAAAAAAACCAATTCAATTTTTCACGATCACACAGTTACACGTAATTAATATAAGAGCCATCTATTAACATTATCGGCGCCACTAAGCTCGTAGAGTTCGATCGCAGGTAGTAAAATCACAGACCAATAGATGGCGCAGAAATAATTGATTGGTGTCTTTAAGAATTGTATGATGTTGGTAGAAAATACTATTTCTTTTAAATTTTTAACTTCGAGTTTAATGCGAGATAATTAAAAAAACATCAGCTATAGAATGAATAATATAATTTTGATGTTTCAACAAATACTTGGTTATTTACCGCCTTATTGGTGTTGTGTATTTTCGTTTAATTTAAAATCGTATTAGAATCGTATCGTATTTAGACAGCTAAGATTCAGTTTTAAGAAATTGACACTATAATATGTAGAGTAGGTACAAGCTTTTTGTTGACGCTAAATGACTCGCACACAATATCAACTAACCTCTGAAAAACGGCTTGATTGTTGTCGACACGTTAATTGTGATTAGAAATAACAACACATAAACAATAACAATCAGGAGTAGGTTTAGGTCAAGTAACGAGACGATAAATTATCTCTAAAACTCAAAAGTATTTACCTTCCTGAGTAATGATTGCACACACTTTAATCCTTCACAAGGTACAATAGCATGCGTTTCTGAATTCATTACCTATACAAGAAACGTTAATCACAAGATAATCTAATCACACACGTTAAAACAAATCTGAAAATGGATATTTAAACAAAGATGCTCCGTAAACGACTCAAAACGAAATTTGAACTACTTCGTACTGTCTTGTAAACAAATCATTCAAATCGATCGGCATCGCACTCTCTGCAACTTCATGCTAGTTATACCCAAAAGCCAGGCTTGTTTCTTCATACAAATCGGCGAAGAAATGAATGAATGATAATGAATGATTTTAATATATATTTCGCAATTTTTACTGGATGAGCAGTAATTCCGACAAGCCACATAAGAAGCCAACGCGTGCGGGCGGGATAGCAATATACACCGCGAGATTATCGATTTGCGAGCGATATCAGCGTAAGTTTGGCAACGTAGTGCGCGCCGGATTACGCGCGAAATTGAAAATGTTTATTCTTGAGACAATAATTTACCTTCTTTATTAATACAATGGTGTTTTTTTTAAATATATTAATCTCGAGTTATTGAGGGCAAGCCGGGCTTTTCGGCTTCTATGGAAGGCACGCCACTGGTCCTATATAACTTATCAAAAAAGGTCAACGTCGCCACAACAGTAGTTGCATACCACGGTCTAGTCGCATCCATCTTAAGATATGGAATAATCTTCTGGGGAAATTGTACCCTACGAGAATAAGTGTTCAGGGCCCAAAAACGTTGCATCAGGGCAATACTTAACATGAAAGTGACAGTCAGCTGCGTTACTAAGTTTAAGTCCCTAAAACTCTTAACTTTCCCGAGTATGTATGTATTAGAAATCGCTCTTTTTGTTAAACGTAACATGAATCTTTTCACTTCAGTGTCAGACAAAAGAAAGAGACCTATAAGAAGTCATTACAAACACTTACTGCATGTTGAGAGATGTAACACGACTTTGCTCAAGAAAAGTGTTATTTGTATGGGCCCAATCATATATAATAAAGTACCCAACATCATTAAAAATGACACAATATTAAATTTTAAAAAGAGTCTGACATTACTATTAGTTGAAAAATGCTATTATTCAATAAATGACTTTTTAAACGATACTGACATATGTAATGAATAATTTAATGTATGAAAAAGTTAATGTATGAACAATTTAATATAATTCGAACTATACTGACATACCTAATGATATAATAATTAATCTTACTTTATTCCAATGTATTAGTAGTTTTGAATGAACAATGACAATATTAACAAAAATTGTATTTTGCATGCCTAATTATAAGGTAGATTGTACAAGGTTCCATCCTTATCTGTAACACCTTATTTTATGTACCTACAATCTATGCAAATAAAAAAAAAACAAAAAAAAGCGGATGGAATGTCGTGATGGCCTAGCGGTTAAGGCGCCCGCCTCTCATGCATGAGGTTGTGGGTTCAAATCCGGGCAAGTACCAATGTGACTTTTTCAATTCATATGTACTTTCTAAAGTTTATCTTAGACATTATTGACATCATTCCGTGTCTCGGAAAGCACGTTAAGCTGTTGGTCCCGGCTGTCATGCGTGGATCTTTGACAGTTGTTACGAGTCGTCAGAAGCTTGCAAGTCTGACAACCAGTCTTACCTAGTATTCTCGTATTACCCAGTTATTGGGTTGTGGAGGTCAGATAGGCAGTCGCTCCATGTAAAATACTGGTACTCAGCTGCATCCGGTTAGACTGGAAGCCGACCCCAACATAGTTGGGAAAAGGCTAGGCATATGATGATGACTCTATTCAAATAAAATTTTACTTAACTTTACTTTAACCCTAGTAATAAACCGACAAATTGTTAGTCCCGGATTTGACAAAATTTCAGTCGTTACTAATTTGGTCAATTCCCGACGTTATATTTTCGATACAAAAGTCTATTTTATTCTATACCTATGTTGGCTTATATCAACCCCTAAAGTTCAGGTAAATATGTATACGATTACAAATCACTGGTTATAAGCAAATATCGACGCCCTTCGGTAAACGTAGGCACTTTTTTTGTCTGGTAAAAATCATCAAATGATTCCTTCCGCCCTGGGTGGGGTGGAAGGGACTGTTAAACTTTTACTGACTAAAAAATCACCCTATTCCTTCTGTTGCCTTTCGCGTTCCGGGGCCACGGTAACCTGTTAAAACGTCCCGCGACCCCTAAAAACATAGGCATGATGTTACAGTGAATACTAACTTAAAACGATGTACATTTAAATATACCTATAACGGAAATTTTTGTACATCTTTTAATATTTATGATCTCAAATCCAGTCTTAAAAATTAAAGTGATTAATAAATATTATGTTCGTTTTTATTTGAACAGGTCAGAAGAGAAAACAACTGCAAGGATTTGTAAGTGTAATGTCAACAGCGTTTTAAGAGTTATAAATTACTCAGAATGCAAAATAGAAAATTCTTTAATACCTAAATATTGTAAACTTATGTTTGAGAATGAGAAGTATTTATTCAATCAAGTATAAATTTTCAAGTTGACCTCTCATTGGACGTAAAGCCTATATAATGCAAGGTCAGTTTAGACTGGAGTTGTATAGCTAGGTCGTCCTGCAACGGCGTCATAAGTAGATGTTATAGGTGAAGGTTGATCATTATATGTATCTATCTAGACGGAATTATCCCAATGTAAACCTTCCATATACACACTTCTGTTCCTTACTTATGCCAGTCCCTTAGGAAGGGTTCTATATCTGTATACATAAGACATATACATTAAAGCGAAAACTCACTCATTTACTCACTGAATAAACACGAAATCTCGAAAAATCTACGCTGCTATTTGGCAGGTTACGAAGACAGAAGCGAGTAGGTATATAAATTCTAAGGTGTTTTTTTTTGTTTTTTGAAAACTTAAATTAAACATCACATTTAGTTTTTACTGCATTAGGTACCTATTCTGTATTGTACCAGTTCTGTTTAGTTTTTTATATTATATCAGTTACCTATAAGTAATTTATTCAAAAACAGAGGTAATATTTTTTGTTAAAGATAATTATTATTTATTCAAAATTCAAAACTCAAGGTTTGCCAACATGATAAAGGAGTGTACGACTAAACGCCGAAAGACACTACGCCGACAGATTGAACACCGACAAGAGTTTACTTCGACGGGACTCTTCGCCGATAGGTTTTCTTTCTTTATAATCTTGTCGTTTCTGGTCACAGTTTTGACTAACCTAACCTAACCGTTTTTTTATAATAAATAACCTTTATTCACATCTAGGTATTCGGCCTCTGTGAGTTGGCTTCAGCCCCCTCCATACGTAATAGAAAGGCCTCAGGGTCCCGAGATATATAACATAACATAACATCACGCCTGTAATCTCGGGCAGAGGTGCACCCATTAGTATTTCCATATATTTCCATATATGTTTAAGTCCCATGTAATAGGGGGCGAGCCTATTCCCATCAACCGGGCACAACTCCAGACTCTGAGGCTGCTACTGAGAAATTCCTGATGAAAAAAACTTAGCCCGACCTGGGAATCGAACCCAAGACCAGCTCAGCTCAGCAGTTGCGTTTTGGGACAATCAGACCAACGAGGCAGTCAATTTTATATAAAATTAAATTATAGGTAATAACTAAGATAAACACATTTTTTTAGTATTCCTCTTTAATGATTGATGTATTTGGTGTGTCTACATTAAAATGTTTGTAGCATTAGTTATAAAGCTGGTATAAATCTTCAATCTAAAGAAAGGTCTTCATTTGGAACCTTGTTAAAGAAATTTTTTATGAACTCTACGACGGCAGCGACTATAGCTTTGATGACGGGGTGTCCGATTTCATTGATAACATCATTGCCGTTTGAAGCTATCAGATCTTCGGTTGACTTGCCTGTAATAGTAAAAAAAAATGAAATAAAATAAGTGAAATTAGAAATATAATTATGGGTATAGCTAATTCATCATCTGCTTAGCCTTTTCTCAATTATGTTGGGGTTGGCTTCCAGTCTAACCGGATGCAGCTAAATACCAGTATTTTACATGGAGCGACTCTCATCTGACCTCCACAACCCAGAAACTGGTAATACGATACCCCTTGATGAGACTGGTACTAGTAATGTGGTGGTGGTAATTATATAATTACATATACATACATAACATCACGCCTGTAATCCCCGAAGGGTTAGGCAGTGGTGTACCCATTATTATACCTACTTGTCGCCACTTATGTGTAAGTCCCATGTAATAGGGGGCGAGCCTATTGCCATCAACTGGGCTCAAATCCAGACTCCGAGGCTGCTACTGAGAAATTCCTGATGGAAAAACCCAATAACACTTTGCCCGACCTGGGAATCGAACCCAAGACCTCATGCTCAGCAGTCGCGCTTTGCGACCACTAGACCAACGAGGCAGTCGCAATTATATAATTATTATGATTAATAACGCAAGAAACCGTGACATTCTTTTTACATAGTATAGCGGAAAGAGTGACGGATTCTTTTGAGGATAACAAACTACATAGCATACTTTTTTATATCTATACCTATCTAAATATGTAAAAGCTTCAGGTCATTCACTCACTCACTCATTCATTCATGACGAAATATCGAAACCCGCTTGACGTATAAAAATGAAAATTATTTGAATGAAGTCTAGTTATGAAGTAATTGCAGAAGTTATTAACAATTATAGTATTAGTGGCGATAGTTTATAGTATGAAGTATGGATAAACATGTAAAATAATGTCACATCACGCCTGTTATCTCGTAAGGGTTAGGCAGAGGTGTATTAGCACAACCATATTTCGTCAGTTATTTTTAAGTCCCATGTAAAAGAGGGTGAGCCTTTAGAGGGTGAGGGTTTATAGTAATATAAACCGGGCACACATCCAGACTCCAAGGCTGCTTGTAAGAAATGCCTGATGGATAAACCCAATAACATTTCGCCTGACCTGGGAATTGAACCCAAGACCTCATGCTTAGTAGCCGCTCTTTGCGACCTATAGATCAACGAGGCAGTCCGCGGAAATATAATACTTATAAACAAAATATAATATATGCAGAGCAGGAGAGCAGAGGAGGTCTAATGCAATCTCGACCTGAACTTTAATGCTGTTTTACTCATGTACTGTGTGGTCTTTTTTTTTTTTTTTTTTTTTTTAGGTGGTAAAAATCATCAAATTACTCCTTCCTCCCTGGGTGGGGTGGAAGGGACTGTCAGACTTTTACTGACTAAAAAGCCACCCTGTTCCTTCTGTTGCCCTTTACGTTCCGGGGCCACGGTATCCTGTTAAGACGTCCCGCAACCCCGGCAGGCGTTGGCCCCGTTGGGAGCCCCGTCCCTGTGCTGACAGCTCTTTGAGGCGCGCGCGAACAGAACGCGCCGTCGACCCGGGCTTGGTCCTTGATCGGACGGCGAGCTACCCATTACTCGCCGTCCGCAAGCCCGCGCCTACGGTGGCCGGATGTCGCCTCGCGACGTCCGACGATGTACTGTGTGGTCTGTATTCTGTTTTGTGTTCCTTAATTACATAAATAAATAAGTAATAAGTATGTACTAATTTACAAATACTTACGTAAAAGTTCGTTGTCAGGGAATAAGTTTTCGAATCTCACATCCGACTTGTCCTGTAAATCAAAACTGTGCCTCCACGATTTCAAATTCCAATGCATCTTTCCATCTTTACCTTCCTTATCAACATAGTCTACTTCGGCATCTATTAAAATCTTTCCTGTAAGAATAATTATTATTTATTGAGTGACTTGGAATTCATTTCTATTAAAAAATTAAAAAAGCCCCCGAAGGCGTCAATCTTGTACCGATTTTCATCAAACATAGCTAAGAACACTCCCAACTAACAAACAAAAAACAAAATCAAATTCGGTTCATCCGTTTAGGAGCTACGACACAGATACTCATAGACATGTCAAACTTATAACGCCGCTTATGTTTTTGCGTCGGGTGTTAAAAACCTTTCAAAACTACAATTTAAATGAAAATTACTACGAAGCTTTAAATTTCTTAGTTGTTTTGTATTACCGACGACTTCCGAAACAATTTAAAAGTATATGCTTTGTAATTTTTGAAGGTCGCTGAATTTTTTGTAAAAACACATCGACCTTCAAAACTACACACA
Organism: Hoplodrina ambigua; assembly: GCA_949774945.1. Taxonomy (NCBI): domain Eukaryota; kingdom Metazoa; phylum Arthropoda; class Insecta; order Lepidoptera; family Noctuidae; genus Hoplodrina; species Hoplodrina ambigua. The sequence continues at coordinate 10,691,607 of OX458973.1, forward strand.
CAAACCTCTCAGAGCTCATTCATTAATTATTTATATCTATAAATAATTAATGAATGGCTTGCCAGCACACAGGTGCTGGTATTTTTTCATAGATCTGCTTTAGTAACACATTATTGGTAAACTGCAATTTTTATATAATATACATAAAATCGATTTTTGTCTTTTCGAACTCTCTTTGCATCTAAAACATTTTGTAATTCTTAAATAAGGTTTATTATTGCTATATTTTTAAAATTATTTCCTAACAAAAACTGATTTATGAGCGCCATCTGTCGTCATCTCTCGTTACTTTGATCGTGACCTATAATATCAGTCAGTCAGGTCAGTGGAGAACTATCAAGATTAGTAAAGGTTAAATCTAATTAAAGGGCAGCTGGAAAAATGATGACGAACGAAGTAATGATAAAAAAAGAAATGCGGCTGAATAAAAAATTGATAAAATAAGACAGTTGGTTTATAAAATAACAATTTTATAAAACCTACTGTCTTATTTTCTCAGATTGCCATCTCGCATGTCAATCTAGAAGGTTGTCAGCTAATTAACTGGACTTTCCTGTGGTACCTCAAAAAATAAGTTGCCAGACAGAGCAGTGATAGTTTTAAGTTGCTGCTGAGCAACTTAAGTTGAGGCAACTGGCAACTCTTTAAAAGTTTCCTGTAAAAGTTAAGATAGTTGCTATAACGTTGCCGGTTGCCGCAACTTTTTGGCAATTTTTAAGCAACTTTCATAGCCGAGTTGCCAAATGCCGTTGCAGTGAGTCCCTTCCGCCCCACCCAGGGCGGAAGGAGTCATTTGATGATTTTTACATCCTCAAAAGAAAAAAAAAAAAGTAGCAACACTGGAATTGCCGGGCACATGGAGAGGGAGGGAGGATGTGAAATCGCCCGAAGCGTTGCGATTGACTATTGAGGAAACCGGCAACTTTAAAAACCGTTACAATATTTAAAAGTTGCTAGTTGCGGCAACTAGCAACTATCTTAGTCATCGAACTGAAAACTGTTGACAATTGCCGCAACTCGAAACTCGAGTTGCTCTGTGTGCGTAGTCCAATTGAAATGTATGTAAACAGCTAGTTACCAGTTGCCAGTTGCTGCAATAGTTGCTCTGTGTGCAAAGCGCCTAACAGACTGACATTGTTTTTAAAGATTGAATTGCTGACGCCTACCACAATATGCTCACCAATTATTAATTATATATTACGTTACGTATTGTACACGTACACGTATTGACATAAATAACGTCAGGTCATTAAAACATTTGACGTCAGAAACCAGTCCAGTATTTCGTTTATTTAAATATAAAATGTTAAAATATTAATCGTCAGTTGAAGTTTTTGACCTTACTCAGCGTTACGGAAGTTTTTTAGGTCGGAGTTGATCAAGGCGAAAAAAAAAATCTTTAAATTTTATTTAAATTGTGCGTGCATGTGTTTACTGGCTGTTTTTAAATAAATTGAGAGCTAACTTCGAAATGAAGTTATTTGAACATAAATATAGGGTGTTTGGTGCATCGTTTGCAAAATCGAATTGGCCCATAGGAGAGGCCGTTTGTTATCTCTTCACGCCTAGTAACTCATTCTTTGTCACACCGGTTTTTTATAACATAATAATTATAACATAAACATCACGTCTGTAATCCCCGAAGGGTTAGACAGAGGTGTACCCATTAGTACACCCACATTTCGCCAGTTAGGTTTTTAGTCCCATGTAATAGGGGGCGAGCCTATTGCCATCAACCGGGCACAAATCCAGACTCCGAGGCTGCTACTGAGAAATTCCTGATGGAAAAACCACATAACACTTTGCCCGACCTGGGAATCGAACCCAAGACCTCATGCACTGCAGTCGCTCTTGCGACCACTAGACCAACGAGGCAGTCCGGTCGGTTTTTATAACAACTTATTAATTTTAATTTTGAAAAATCCAATTTCAGGATTTAAGTTTAAATAAAAAAAAGTTATTTGTATAGTCTTCAAATTAAACCAAACACTCTATACAATATTGTGTTCACAAGACTGCAAAGTAAACTTACGTGCTTGAAAGACTATGCAACATTTTTGTTTCATCAAATCTGTTGTGACGTCAGGTAATCTACAATTTTATCTTAAGATCCGTAATTGGAGAATTGTCTCATATTTCTTGTAAAATAACTGGTTTTGAATTCATATAGGTAACAACAACAGATTTTTTTTGTGGTTTAATTTGTTTATTTTTCCTGTACTTAATATTATATGTTTGACACGCATATGATACATCATAAGATAAAGCTTTTATGGCTTCATATTTTTTTCCTTCAAACGTTTTTTTTTAAACATGTAAAAAATGGTTATTCTTTTTGTCCTGTCCGTGTCATACAAATTTGTTTTAATGAAGTTTTATTAATTTATGTTCTAGTAAATAATATGTAAAATATTTACAGACTTAAATAATAAAAAATAGAAAAAAACAATTAGAATAAAAAATTGAAACTAAAACTAAATGGCATCAAAAATTATTTTGCATCGCCGTCAACTGGAAATCGCCCAAAAGACTGGCGGCATTGCCACGTTGGATGGCAAAGATTAGCCTCTGGCTAAGGTAATAGCCAGCCCTTGGGTCACGGTAGTCTGTTTTTTTTTTTAACTAGTATAGTCAACAATAAATGTCGATTAACATTGTTACTTTTATATATCATTTAAACAGACACTAAACACATAATGGCTTCCAGAATTTCAGGAAATAGCTTAGGGTTTATTATATCTTAATTTTATATTCATTGCGTTTTACTTTTAATATTGTACTTGATTTAAAAATCATAAATGTTAATCGACTATTGTTGCTGACTATAGAGAAATGAAGTAAGAGAGAAATACTTACGGACTTTAGCAGTAAGATCTCCGTGGCCTTCAATAGGCAGAACGAAGAGTTGTCCTTTCATATCATATTTTCCTTTAAAGTCCACTGCACAAAGAAGTTGGAGAGATATCTTTTTATTAACGATGTCTTTTCTGGAAAAATAAAAATAAAAACCTATGTAAGGTCCAGAATCACAAAATATTTGACATTTGTTTTTCTTTTAATTTAATCTCTCGAATGTCGCGCGTACCGCATAGGTGCAAAAGCGCATAGATAAGTGTTCGCGAAAAAAAATGCCGACAGTCGTCGGGTTAATAGATTTATTTAGAAATCTTTAACACCAGCTTTTGCCCGTGGTTTTGGTTAAAAAACAGAACATTTATTCTGGATAAAAAGTATCCATGTCCTTTTTTGTACTCCGGATAACGTGTACCTATTCAAAATTACATAATAATCAGTTGACTATTGAATCAAACAAATAAACTCACTTTCACAATTACAATACAAGTATTAGTTACGATTTGAATAATTTGTTGTGTTCTTTTCAAAAATATCTGTTGAAATGAAATCGATTTTCTGTTATAATTTGAAACATAATTATTTGTACTTTTTACAAACTTTCATTTAGCTTGCATTGTTGATTATGTAAGTATGTATTTACTAAAGTAAGTTGTATTTTCTTTGCAAACTATTTTTGACCATTTGTTGGTATACAAATGAGCTGAAATTTTGCATACACTTTTAGTTCTGATGACAATACAATGTCCAATACTCAAAATGTAATAATTTTAAATTAAAGCTAGTTTTTGGAGATATTTTTAATGCAAAACAAATGTCATCTGAAATTTGAATTTTTCACGTTATGCAATGATTTTTTTTCTTGTTATAAACAAATCATTAAACTTATTAAAATGTTAGCATGTAAGAAAATAAATTCACTCTGGTCGCTCAACATGTTACGCCAAGGTCGACAACTTCTGCTCGATTGACTTTTTGCCTTTACAGAAAAAAACAATAAAAAAAAGTAAATAACACATAATACCACTCATTATAATGTTTTTTACCTTTCAGGTATGTATATTACATGAGAATCTATCTTAAATTATTAACAGCGAAATGTCACACACTTGCTAAACAAGAATTCTTGAAAACAACTCGAAAATTATATCTGTATATCTGTTACGCTTTCACGGCTAATCCACTGAACTGATTTTGATGAAATTTGGTACGGGTTAAGTTTGAACCACATGGAAGGACGTAGGGTATTTTTTTCGCGGCTTTATCTGCGTCCACGAAGTCGAGGGCAAAACAAGTTATTAAATATGCCAGTAACTTGTACAGAAGTATGGATGTAGTTTGCATACCATTAAGGGGGGAGCGGGTTCATAATTAACCAGCTACGTTATCAGTTAATAACATATTACTATAACTTGAACTGTTAGGTAAACATCGAACTAACACAGTTATATATAATGTTTATGAGTGGAGTATTACATAAATAAATATTTTATGGATCCAAAACGAGATGCAGTAACTGGTTTAACAAGTATTGAGCTCAAGTCTGCAGGTCGTTCTGACCTAGACATCGCTTTTAATGACGCATGACGCATTTAACATTTACATAAAGGAACTATTTATATACAAAGTGCAGTGTTGAACCTTTGTCAAATTAAAACACAACGAAAAAAAATTCAAAATTTTTGTTCTTTTCAACATATTGACCCTTTTTTATACTCGTATTAAAAATACATTACACCTAACGGTGATAAAAAAGACCAAAACTTGGATATTAATTTGAAAATTTTCCTCGTTTTTGGTAGGTTCAAGCCATAAATAGATATCATATAAAACTGAGAAATATAGTAATATTTTTTCGCGACCGTTTTTCAGTCACATAGGTGTCTCAATGGATTTTGCAGACCATGTGGTGGCCTATTTTCAGCAGCGGTAGCAATATATATGGTCACTGTTAAGGATTACGACCCTAATGGTTCTTTTTTATGCTTTTGGTCCCGAACTGGTACAGCTCTGGAGCAGTGTGAGTGTCGAACTGCACGCAGACGGATATTTTTTCATATTGTTGACAAGTCTAGAGTGCCGTGCGGGCAGGACGGCTGGACGCGAAGCGTATCAACAGTGCCGTAGCAGTTCGGGACTAAACGCATGAAGAGTAAGGATCTCCCCACATTCATCGACGCGGAATCGGTTTAATCCGAGTGCGTATGCCACACTACTTGACTTATCGCGATCAGCTAATCAACAAACGGCTCTTTTCGCCGTCGGCCGGCATCGCGACGCGTCGTCCGAGCCGAGTCGATTCGAATGGTATTAGTAACACCCTTACTACGTAGACATAAAGGCTTTTTGACCGGTGTTAGCCAATTCCGCGTAGATAAATGTAGGGAGACCCTAAAAGTCCCATATCGCCAATATTTGAAAACTAATTAGACATCGCAGTAAAATACTTAAATTTCCCATTTATCAAGGAAGATTATAGGCTGTTCAACAACGCGTAACAACCTATGGGAGCGAAGCAGTAACCACGCAGGCAAACCCGCAGGAAACAGCTATATTTGTTATGAGTACGTGCCATTTTTGTCAAGGATTAAAAAAGATCAAGTGGGTTTAATTGATTTTAATTCGAAGTCGATACGAGGAAAATGACAGCAAAAACATTTACTATAATAATGTAAGTTGACATGCACAATTACCTTTAATAGAAACTTGTTAAACTATTTAATTGGTTATACTAGAGGATATCAACGTAATTGTAGAACATTTTCTCATTGCGTTGCAATTATAATATCATTAGTTGATAACTAGGAAACCGGTTTATGAAGTTCCTAGAAACAGAGGCGCAGAAAAAAAATAAGAATAGTTTCAACACTTCTATTCTTGGATCAAAGAATCAACATTGCCACACAACGTGGCAATGCTGCCAGCTTTTTGGGCACTAGTCCTACTGACAGCGCAGCGGACAAATTATTAGATGCCCATTTTTTATTAAACTTATGAAATACTTTTACGATTTTAATTTAAAATTTTGTCCAAGGAGCAGTTTTTCATCCTTCTCCAAGAAGTTGTCATGGATGACATACCTACATATTATTGATTACCTACCACGTTGTCGCATAAGTACATTCCGGAAAAAAACACAAAAGGCAATCACGACATTTTCATGGAAATCAACGTTGTCTGAGCATGGTGACAGCCCTGACTTACGAGTTTCTAGGTCGTGGATTTATTATTATTAAACACAGGGAGGAATTCTACTTTGTGATTTTTTTGAAAAACATCAATATTTTTATTTTTAACTTTGCCCCATTCTATGATTTTCTCCTATAAGTACCGTAAGTGCGTTTATAAATATACTAGCTTTTACCCGCGGCTTCGCCCGCGTTTGTTTAGAATTTGACAATCAATTCGGGCTGTACTTGGCTTGTTGTTCGGCCAGATCCAGAATTATTAAATACCTACAGACCAACAGACTGTGACTCATAAAAGTCCGTCGGCGTTCAGTTTGCATTTCTGCAAGAGAGGTCCTTCTCACCTGCGACTATTTTAGAGTTTCTGTCGCTGTAATGGCTGAGCTTGTTCTCTGAGACGAAGTTGTGTTTGATTGAAAAGGCGTCTCAGTTGCTCTTACAGCTCTCTGGCTTTCGGCTTGTTCCTCCAAAAGCAATTGCGTTTAAAAAGGCGTTTCAGTCACTCTCTGAGAAGCTTGGAGGGCGAACGGCTTGGCTCTCTAGTCTTTCCTGGCTTTAAGAAAATGTCTCATCAGCTCTCAAATTTACTTGTCGCTCCGGTTATGCTTGCCTTCTTAATGCGGCATGAACGGAAGATTCCGAGGATTGAGCAGTAATTTTTACTCGGGCTCGCAATGAGCTTTTGGTTGTGTGTTGGACCTGCGAGATATCCTAAAATTGAAAAACGTAACCTACCTACCCTCATTAAAACACACCGGAAATACCTCTAACGAAAAAATAAACAGTACTGAGGGACAAACTTAACTTTGCCGTTGAAAAACTGTTGTCTACATACATCGACATAGGTCACGGTTAGTTTAGCAACTAACCTCTTCCTTCAGTCAATCATCGACTATACGCATTAAACAAAGCAATTTTACTGTTAAGACAGTTCTGCGCTGTGATCTTATGAGGAGTTTCCTTTCCATATCTCCGAAGTTCATCATCAGATCATGACAGTATTTATTTGGGACCAATTCGAAAAAATAAACAAAAAAAGAATCATCCAAATCAATTTACAATTAGCGGAGTAATCGCAGAGCATGCTTCATTGACAGAGCGTAGTTATAAGTTCACCTTTATTCTTCCATGCATCCTCTATGAATGCGTTTACACCTGTCAGTGTCAGTGATGACAGTTTACGCAGTTTTTCTGTATCCCTGACAACGTATATAAAGTGGGTCACAGACAAACGCGAAATGTGGCGGCCGCGTCAATTGCAAATTTTAACAACCGGCCGCGTGTACTGCTTTGTAAAATGACGCCAAATATGAAAATTGTAATAGAAATAGTTGAATTTAAATAATAATTTAAATTTAACTCACACTTCTCTATTCCTAAGAGTAATATGCGATGCTAATGATAATATAACTATTATACCTTGACGCTTCCCTCCATATTACCATTTCAATGTGTGTAGTCACATTCGTATGAAAGACTTTGTGAGTAATCGTCTTCAGCAGCAGGCTAGGATATTTTTGTCAACTAATCATAAATAGCCGACCGCGCAAGACGACGTACCTCTCATTTTCATAGTCAGTCTCTCATTTTCAGTGCTGCGCCATACTAATAATAATGAGTAATTTTTGACGCCGCTAGTCGGACAACAAATCGTTGATTTGTTTTTGTCTCGAGAGCCGTCTCAATACGCACACATGCGTTGTGAGTATTTTTAATACTATTAAAAACACTTTGAAACGTTTTGAATTGTGGAAGGGCGCGTCATGTTACTGTAGTTTATCTCTACCTCACACCTCAAGTGTTTAAATAAACGGTTTTCCTACCTTTTTTCTTATCTTCTGAGAGGACTAATGAGTCATGAGAGTAATAAGACAACGTTACGGTTAACCATATTGACTGACGTCCGATTGTCCGATTGTAGCACAATCACCACGCTAATGACACTTCAGGCCGCCACTGTGACCGCGGTGGTGTGTTTTTGGAGCGTTAGAAGCCGCGGCCTGCGGTTTGCCGTAACCGCAAGTCCGTCCGTCTGGAAGTCACTTTATGCAAAATGTCAGGATACTCTTCAGCGGTTTTGGGCATGAAAAATTATTAAGCAAACAACTTTCGTACTCCTAGGTTGTTTACTTGAAACTGGTCTATCGACAGTCTAGACTCATAATGTATTACATGCTTAAACTTAAAATTTAATCATGATCCGATAGACACGTGGCGCCATCTACTGTCATAAGGACGTTTTTGTGATTTCCCTCGGGAACAATACTTTTTTTCGGGATTAAAGGTACCCTATGTTCGTCCCTGTACACCTGGCAACGTATATGCAAAATTTCAGGATGATCGGTTCAGTGGTTTAGGCGTAAAATGGTAGCAAACAAACAAACAAACTTACTTTCACATTTATAATATTAGTTAGGAAGTTAGGATAAACTTACACAATGATATAAAATTACGCTTTGCTCTAACCAAGGATTGAACCTACGACACCGCGTCGCAGCTATTAAACATAAAATAAACTCGTTGATCTTTCTTCGTACAATCCTGTTCTTATAAGTCACAGTCTAGAAATACAGGTTTAAAAACATGCGCAATAAAAAAATAAGTCACCTTTTTGAGTACTTAATTAACATTTCAACGTTATCTTGTTTGAAGTTTCTTCCGACAAAAACTTAATATTAATATAAAAAAAAAATACTATGAACCAGTTTATATACACCAGTTCAATTCGCCACAAAAAGTAATGACGTAAAAAGTTTAGATTGACCACACTGTGTACGAGTGACCAACAAGTAGCAAGTTTTGGTCTAGGGACCGAAATGTGGAGCCAGCTTTAGGTGTTGAGTCCAAAGTGATATTATAGGTAATCATGCACTACAACCTTGACTGCCTCGTTGGTCTAGTGGTCGCAAGCGCGACTGCTGTGCATGAGGTCTTGGGTTCGATTCTCAGATCGGGCAAAGTGTTATTGGGTTTTTCCATCAGGAATTTCTTAGTAGCAGCCTCGAAGTCTGGATTTGTGCCCGGATGATGGCAATAGGCTCGCCCCCTATTACATGGGACTAAAAACATAACTGGCGAAATGTGGGTGTACTAATGGGTACACCTCTGCCTAACCCTTCGGGGATTACAGGCGTGATGTTATGTGTGTGTGTCATACACTACAAAAATCACGCCTGAAATCCCCGAAGGGTAAGACAAAGGTGTACCCAATAGCATAACATGTGTACCCAATTATAGTTCACCCACATTTTGCCAGTTATGTTTAGGTCCAATGTAATAGGGAGCAAGCCTATTGCCATCAACCGAACACAAATCCAGACTCTGAGGTTGCTATTGAAAAATTCCTGATGGAAAAACCCAATAACACTTTGCCTAAACTGGAAAACAAAAACTGGGAAAAAGCACATGATTGCTAGAGGTGAATGAATTGGCGACTTTTGTTCAGGAGTATGATATTAGGACTAGTGTGAACCATCCTTCCGGGATTATTATTCAATTTTTTTTTTTCGTGGTGTTATGGATTTCTTCTTCATTTCGGAAAACTGGTGGGATATTTTTTAGTCTAACCGGCATGGTTCCTCCGACTTCCATGAATGGGAATCTACACAAGTGAAAAAATTGTATTTTTGTTTTGTTGTAATGGATAAAATCAAAAACAACGCGACCGATTTTAACAATTCTTTTATCATTAGAAAGCTATATTATCTGCGAGTAATATAGGCTATATATTTTATTTTATTTTTGCGCGGACGAAATCGCGGGCAAAAGCTAGTATACAATATAATGCATGTCCTGGTATACAATTGATGAATGATAAGCGCGCGCGACTTGAACCGATCTTCCTTTTAATAAACTAACATTAAAATAGAGCAGCTTTTCCTGATCTAAAATTGGTATCTTCTAATAAAAATTGACACTAGTGAACAGTTACTATAATTTTAAACCTAATTTAATGCAAAGTATGGAAAGAATAGAGTATGGTTTTCTTTCTTTTTGATAAGTACACTCGAATAAGTAATTAAGTATTCAGGCAAAAAAAATATCTTTTTACAACATTGCCAATATTATTTGTTAATAAGAGCCTTACATTAAGAGAGTGAATTTGACTACTCAGCACATTTATTCACAACATTTTTTCAAAGTACTTGCAAGTTTTATGCCTGTATATCAAAAAGCTTACTCGACTGTACCTACTGGATATTAAAACATAATAAAATCCACTTACGTTACTTTCTTAGCTTCACAAGTTTTGAGTCCTTGAACTGTAACATCGGTGATTGTCAATTTCAAATTCGATGTACTGGCATCTACGTGTTTAATGAAGAGAGGGTCACACTTTCCCACGTTCAGTTCAGGAATGCCGGCAGCGAACAGCGGTATAACTTTCTGCGTTGATTCTTTGAGACATTTCGAGTCGTCCGATTTACATTTTGTGATGAAAGGTGCTACAAGTAGATGAAAAGGGTAATTGAATTAGTTTAGTTTGTGTACTGTCCTTTTCGATTTTGTGTAAGAACAGACGAAATCCTAGCCCCTGACTGTTTGTTAAAGTTAAGTTTTAGAATTTGATAGAACTCACATTATAAAAAAAAAGAAATTGATATTAATTACTCTAGTCCTACGCAATGAGACACAATAGATTTTCCATTGTTCTGTCATACCGGTATGACGGACGGGCATTGAGCGGTTATATTAAATTAAAATAAAACGAAAAATAAAAATACTCTCGCGCACTTTATGATAATGTAATTTGTAAAATTTTGGAGCAAATATTTTTTTATTTTAATTGACACGTTATAACTAAAAAAAAAATTTTTAATGTTAATATTACATTTTATAATTCGGTACAAAAATCTATTAAACTAATGTTTAAAATGAGTGTGATAGATTATAAAGTAACGTGAAAAAAAGAAAGCAGATTTTTTTAATTCAATAAAGAAAAATATTTACCTAAGTTGGAAGCGACTAAAGAAATATACGTTGCAAATAATAAAATAAAAACTTTGAAGCCCATTGCAATTATTTTCAGAGCACGGATTTAAAAGACACGACTGCACACAATAGGCTAAACTGTTTTATCTGCTGTGTCAAGAAATGTCCACTTTTATATACAGATACAGATAATTGTAGGTATATCAGTGAACACGAAAACGAATGTAAGATTTTTCTGCAGCTCCGCCTGGGTTGACATCGAGTTTTATATTGGTTTCTTCCTTAATTAGTCTTATCTAGTTTGATAATCTGTTATGGACTTTTTGTAGGTCTCAAACAAAAAAAAAATATTGTAAAAACAAATACATGAAAACGTGTTTTAGATGCTAATCTAGAGACGTTTGATATTATGATCTGTTTATTGTTTCTTAATATGAATAGTCAAATAGTTTTGTTTTCTAGGTCATACAATAAAACAAGTAGGAACGAACTTGTTTTCTATTAAGAGCTAGAAAATAAAACTATTTTACTGTATTTATAATATAAGTTTTTTTTAAATTTTTAGGTACCTACGCTTGAATCTAAAGATTCTATAAATTATACGCAAGTTGCCATACGAAAATCCGTGGTAATTTAAAAAAAAAAAAAAAATTTGATAGACAATCCTATAATATTAAAAACAAAAATCAAAAATGTTAGTTATAATATTATAAGTCTTACTAGTCTGAACTACTACCTGCTTTGTTATCTCTTCACCACCTTTGGTTGACTGGTAGAGAATGCCTAAGGCATTAAGTCCGCTTTTGTACTTTTTTGTTGCATAAAGTTTAAATAAATAAATAAACTAGATCATCCTGTGTTTCAGGCGAGAAGAGCTAAAATAGTCTTATTAAATTAAATAAATAAATAATTATCTGAAAGAGTTACTCGTCTGAATTGATACAGGTCTTAAAAATATTATTTGACCATGCTGCATTTCAGAATTTTATTTAATATTATTTAGTCTTTTTTCACTGACAGACATACAAATCGACAGCTCACTTAATAAATACGAGTTTTGGTTTTTCAGCTTAGATACGGAACCGCATAATGACTTAAATATAACAGAATGCATAATCAAATACTGCGATGTATAATAATTATAACAACATAATAATAACACTGATTTCAAACGTCTTTTATAAGAGACGTTTGGACGTTTGTTTTTCAGAGTGGAACCTTCTACCTACGTCTATATTTCCAAACGCATTCGACCCTAATTTCTTCTAAGTTAGAATGAACAGGCTTCTTCTGGGTAATCTCACTCCATCGGAGACTTCTTTACTTTACAGGATACCGTGGCCCCGGAACGCAAAGGGCAACAGAAGGAACAGAATGGTTTTTTAGTCAGTAAAAGTCTGACAGTCCCTACCGAGAACCTAGGGCGGAAGGAGTCACATGATGATTTTTACTACTTAACAAAAAAAAAAAGACTTCTCTACTGACTTTCTGTCACCTCTGATCTAGACTAGAGTAATGAGTAAACCTATCTCAGATAAAAAAAAACATCAATATATTAATATATCTTATCAAAAATAAAAATAACGGAGGTGGTTGGTTTCACTTAATTTAAAATAACTAGTTATAGCTTTTCCGTGAATGCCAGTCTGTGACTTAGGTTGACATAATGTCACACTAGAATAAGATCATAATTTAAATATCTTTATTAAAACCCATTACCATTTTCTATAATGTGCAAAATAACAAAATGAATATTTTCATGAAATACAGCCCAAAATCCTAACGTATTAATTAACAAATAAATAAATGTATTAATTAAATAATGAATTATTAACTAATTATTATGTATTAATTATTTCTAACAATTGTAAATTTTCTTAAATATTCTCAAATTATTAAAATTAAATTCTTTTTAACATTAATTCTGTATTAATAGTACTTTTTTATTTAAATCTCATACCATGTTATCTCTTCACCACCTTTGAGCGACTGCTAGAGAATGCCTAAGGCGTTAAGTCTGCCTTTGTACTTTTGTTGCATAAAGTTTAAATAAATAAATAAATAAATGTCTGCCCTTTACACCTTTTGCTTCTTTTCGTGAGTAAGTTAGTTTTTTGTACTTGAAAGTTGTATCAAATATTTATTTTAATGAATTTATTTTATTATAAAGATGTAAAAATGCAAACTCCAATAATTCACATCAACCAAAAAAATACTGCCATTTTTACCGCATATTTTGAGACTCGCAGTTTAATAAAAACCTACAGGGACTCTTCGTTGACCTACAATCATGAAATTTAGTTAAGAAGCCAAGGTACACAAATAAAGGGAAAAAAGGTAAACTGTTAATTCGTAAAATCACATAAAAATATAAGTTTTTTCAATTACAAACTTACATTTGCAGTTTGAGCTTCTACAGTGACTTAGAACCAAGTATGTATAAACATTTTTTTCAACCACATACCTAGTTATGTTTGTTTTCAAATTCTAAATCGAAAATCGTGTCACTTTAGGTAAGCCGTGGGCCGCTAGACACCTTGTGAGACGACGGAACCCATCGGATGCGAGTCCTCGTCGTTCTTGCACCTGTTTGATTTTCTTATGTAAAATAAGTAAAAAATATATCAAACTGTTTTTGTAAGTATTTTAACCAGTTAAATGGTAATCTAATTAAAATGGGTGTAGGTGTATTTGGTGGGTGGGGTATTTTTTTTTTTGTAAACCTCCTCCGTACACAAACTCAGATTCAGCAGCAAGAAATCGAAACAATTATAATTTTAGTAATTATTGCTTTTAGCAAGATGATGGACAGTCAAGGCTATCCAAAATGAAATATTCATTAGGTATTCGTTCTTACCTGAATAATTATAATGGATAATAACATTAAAATTGGTCTTATGTAGCTATAGTTTCATTAACGTCAATCTTTTTATCTTATATCCTATCTATCTTGTTACTTTGTGTAATATAACCTAGACATTTTCTTTTAATATAATAATTATCTAGCTTCTTCCTAAAACATCATGGACTGGAAGTAATATACTCGTAAATATATGTACTTCACTATATTATATCCATACATACTGATCTATATACAATTTTTTATTTTGGGTGGTAAGAATCATCAAATGAGTCCTTCGGCCCTAAGTGGGGCGGAAGGGACTTTCAGACTATTACTGACTAAAAAACCACCCGTTCCTTCTGTAGCCCTTTGCGTTCCAGGGCTACGGTATCCTGTTAAGACGTCCTGCGATCCCGGCAGGCGTTTGTGACAGCTGTGCTGACAGCTCTTAGATGCGCGCGTGGAACAAAACGCGCCGTCGACCCGGTCCTGGTCAGTGGTAAGACCCGGGCGTTTCCTCCCGCTGAATCCGACACAGGAACCTCACGAAAAAACTGTGACCGGTGAGGACCTGCGTCTGGCGGAAGGTGAAGACGCGTAGCACCAGCCACTCCTCAAAGAGGAGTCTTACCGCCGCGACTGCGGCATGCTCGTCTTCATACTATTATGTTAGATATTTTGTTAATCTTGAACTTAACTGTGTAGGTACCTAATAATTCTACAGAATGTATATGATGTATGTGACTGCCTCGTTGGTCTAGTGGTCGCAAGCGCGACTGCTGTGCATGAGGTCTTGGGTTCGATTCCCAGGTCGGGCAAAGTGTTATTGGGTTTTTCCATCAGGAATTTCTCAGTAGCAGCCTCGGAGTCTGGATTTGTGCCCGGTTGATGGCAATAGGCTCGCCCCCTATTACATGGGACTAAAAACATAACTAGCGAAATGTGGGTGTACTAATGTGTACACCTCTGCCTAACCCTTCGGGGATTACAGGCGTGATGTTATGTTATGTTATGTATGTATATGATGTAAATTAACAGGCGTAAAAAATTTACTCAGCGGAGCTGAAATTTACACATTATTATTCTTCCAAACATTGCGATTATTTTTTTGTTCCGGATCACACTTAGGACTTAGGACTTAAGGCGCTTTGCACACGGAGCAACTTAAGTTGAGGCAACTGGCAACTCGTTAAAAGTTTCCTATAAATATTGATAGTTGCTATAACGTTGCCGGTTGCCGCAACTTTTTGGCAATTCGTGAGCAACTTTTATAGCCGAGTTGCCGTATGCCGTTGCCGTAGCGACACTGGCATTGCCGGGCATACAGAAAGGGAGGGAGTGTGTGAAATCGCCCGAAGCGTTGCGATTGACGGCTAAGGAAACCGGCAACTTTAAAAACCGGTACAATATTTAAAAGTTGCTAGTTACGGCAACTAGCAACTAACTTAGTCATCGATTGCAGCAACTGAAAACTGTTGAGGATTGCCGCAACTCGAAACTCGAGTTGCTCTGTGTGCGCAGTTCAATTGAAATTTATGTAAACTGCTAGTTGCCAGTTGCTGCAATAGTTGCTCTGTGTGCAAACGCCTTACGGAGGAAAAGTTTCAATTTCTTTTTTTTTATACAAAATCAATGTTGACTGCCTTGTTGGTCTAATGGTCGCAAAGTGCGACTGCTGAGCAATAACGTCTTGAAGCCGATTCTCAGGTCGGGCAAAGTTTTTTTGGGTTTTCATCAGGAAAAAGTCGGAGTCTGGATCAGGATCTGGATCAGGATCCGGGCACAAGCCCGGTTGACGGCAATAGGCTCGCCCCTTATTACGAGTCTGCCTAACCTTTCGGAGATTACAGGTGCGGTATTATTTTAGTTACCTATGTCATTTTTAATTTTATTATTATAACTTAACTTTAAATACCCTTACGACCCCGATATTATCCATTATAATTACACAATGGTTTGTGTACGTTATATTGTGCACTATAAAAACAGTTAATTTTGTCAAAAATTAAAAATGGAGTCCCAATAGCTATTTTCGCTATTTTTGGCGATCAATGCAGTGGGATAATTTATGCTGGCTGGTATTGTTTTCTTCTATATTTATTAAATATTACTTATAAATTACATTTTATAAATGTAATTTATATGTAAATAACAAAAATAAAAACCATTTTATTACGAGTATTATTACTTTAATAAAATACAGTATCTTAATTCTTGATGTAACTTTAATTCCTTTCTAATCACAATACTTTAAACATCTGCCAAGATTAGGTGGCTTTTCCTTTGGTACCTAATTTATTTTATGGTATCTACGTTTCAATTAAAAGCCTCAATATTCCATTTTACTGAGCAATATATTCGTCTATTGGTATGGTCTTCAGATACTTATTGGCGTTTTTCACAATTTTTTTGATATTTGCAACAAATACTGGTTGCTGTACCTCATGAGCAACTTCCTTCCAGTTCTCATTGGCGAACTTATGTACGGTGTCAGCTGGAATCAGGAAAAAGGTAGGTCAATGAGCTTTCTAGTAAAATAATTTTATTAAACGTCTGAGTGATATTCTTCTGCTCCTTTCGTTTTGGAAAGTGATGGAGATCTTTGCCCTGTTAAACAATGGGCCAGTTAAATAAATCTGAAAGACTCCTCTCTTCTTGGGCTATCCAAACCACCCCCATGTATGTTATGCGACACAAAAAGAGAAAATCTAAATCTATGTAAAGAAGAATATCCCAAAAAAAAAGTTAAAATGTCGTCTAGTTCCTAAACCGCAAAAAATCGAACATATAGGATAGCCCAAGAAGAGAGGAGTCCAAAATTTACGTTTGGACGCCTTTAGCTGGGCCACCCTGTATAACTGTAAATCCTCTTTTATGTAACAAAATATTCGAAAATAGCACCAAAAATACTGGATTGCATACTATATATGCACATTAAATGTACATTATGCGTTTGATTTGATTTAAATTAAATAGATTACAGACTAAATATTATAACAAGTTTGGTTGTACCTATAAGAAGATTTCGTTCTGGCATTTTATTTTTGTAGAACATGTTAAGATAATCAGGTAGTACCTATAATAGTAGCATAGTCAGTTGTCTGGTATGCAGCTGGTTATTTACTGGAGAAACTTTATTTGCTAAAATTGTAAATAAAGATGCAATTCAAAAATCCCATACCTATTTTTCCGAAAAACAATTGATTGTAGTGTTAAGATAATGTTACGAATTATTTTGGATCCTATGAAATGGATCCTACGGATTGGGTCTTGTTTCAAAGTTACTGTCATAATTATGTTTATGATAAAAAAAAATACCAGTTAGCAAGATGTGTTGCAACTAGATTCAATTCAATTTTTTTGTGCCATATAATGACCTAATTTACAAAAACGATTTGACTTTGACTTCGTGATCAAATATTTTGACTTGGAAAAAATTTTAAGTGGTCTAGTTTATTTCACTTTTATGTAACCGTAAAGTCTTAAAAGACCAAGAGCAAAAAGGACCAACCACCTAAAAAATTCTAAGTCCAAAAAAATAAATTACCCAAGTCCTTTTGTCCGTTGAACAAGTTTCTGAAGTCAAATACAACAGGTTCCAGCGGATCGGCTTCCACTTTGAAGCTCTTCACACTTCTGTATGATTTGCCATCTTTGCCGGTGAATGTTTTTAGCTCCAAATCAGAGATGAGTCGGTATTTTTCTGAAAAATAAAAGTATTTTTCTTATCTTTATGTAAACTTAAAAAATCGGTTTCATATAATAATAATAATAAATATCTTGGGACAACTCACACACGGCTATCTGATCCCAAGCTAAGCAGAGCTTGTGTTATGGTAACCAGACAACTGATATACATACTTATATAATTTATAAATACATACATATTATAGATAAATCACACCCAGACACAGAACC
Source organism: Hoplodrina ambigua (assembly GCA_949774945.1). Lineage (NCBI taxonomy): Eukaryota > Metazoa > Arthropoda > Insecta > Lepidoptera > Noctuidae > Hoplodrina > Hoplodrina ambigua. The sequence goes on from OX458973.1 coordinate 10,709,340, forward strand.
AACAATCATGCTCATCACACAACGTTGGTCCTGGGTGGGAATCGAACCCACGACCTCCGGCTTAGCAGTCAGGGTCGCTAACCACTAGACCAACAGGCCCGTCTAAAGTTACCATCGTAGAAGATAACGTAACATAACATCACGCCTGTAATTCCCAAAGGGTTAGGCAGAGGTGCACCCATTACATTCCCCCCCCCCCCCCCCTGCCCTCTATTACATGGGACTAAAAGCATAACTGGCAAAATGTGGGTGTACTAATGAGTGCATCGTAGAAGATAAATAAAAGTATTGCCTTTATAGTAAAACTAACTTTTGCCCGCGACTTTGTCCGCGCAAATGTCGGTAATCGCAGACGCAGACGAAGTCGAAGTCTAATACAAAACCTATGTCCTTCCTCGGGTCCTAAACTATGGCAAATTTTATCAAAATCGATTCAGCGGTTTAAGCGTGAAGAAGTAACAGACACACACTTTCGCATTTATAATATTAGTATGGATAGAGCCAAAATCGCATAACTGTTTGTTGTAATAGGGCTCTTGAAGTTTAAAAAATATAATTGGGAATTTTGAACTTCAACATCGCTGTAACTAGAATCAAGGTTCCCAGGTATGGTAGATTGGAAGAGCTTGTAATATATTACCCAGTTACTGGGTTGTGGAGGTCAGATAGGCAGTCGCTCCATATAAAATACTGGTATTTAGCTGCATCCGGTTAGACTGGAAGTCCGACCGAAGACCCGACCCCACCATAGTTGGGAAAAGGCTAGGCAGATAATGATGATTTCTATAACCTTTGTAAAAAAAATAACTACATAGGTAAATACCATAATTTTGCAAAATAATAAGTAGGTACCTACACCCAGGAACCATTTCATGTATGAATGAACGTAATTATAGCTATGTATTGGTATTTTAAAGAAACTATGTTTTCGAAAAAGGTCCTAAATAAAAATTACTATCATCAAGTTGAACTAGATCTACATTGCATAAAATAAACCAGTAGGGTCTTAAAACGTTTTTACGATAAAATTATTTCAACGTAGGTAATATTGCTAAACAAAAACAAACTCTAACTTACTAGTAATAAGACTGTAGTCTCCATTTCCTTCGACTGGGAGTAAGATAAGCCGGCCGTTGATCTCATATTGGCCGGTTAAAGTAAAGCCATTGCATACAGCATCGAGCTTTAGGGTTTGCTTTGCTTCGTTGTACCTGAAACATTAGAAAGAGATAAATTTAATATTGTCATACATTTTTATGTTATACACGAGTGCAATATTTCTAGTTTATATTCCGAAAAATACCTATAGGTAGGTATTACAAATCGGTCGAGCTATTTTCGAGTTTTTGCGAGACTAATGCACAGCAATTGATTTATATATGTAAGTATACCTATAAATATAGATTAATCCATAGATTTGTATTGTTTATATTTAAATATATTTTTATCCCTTGCCGTAAAATAAAACAAATAAATAATGAATGATTTATGAAACTTTCTAAAGAAATTTTCCCATTAAGGAAATTCTAAATTAATTTCCATTCAATTACATCTTTCCATGTTGTTCAAAACGAATACATACCCACCCCTAAGAGTATGCAGCTACTAAACTACTCAAAACACTAAAAATCTCACATTTTACAGGACAATAAATTGCACCAGAGTTCCCGTAATAAACATTCATATTAAAGTACTTTAAGGACTCAGGCTGGTCAAGCCATATTGAACCAATGTTGTATAAACTCTATTCTGAAGATTTGACAGTCTGCCACGAGGGCTGACAAGACCTGTTTAGCAATATTAAAATGTAATATGAAAATAGAATTGATTCGATATACGGAATAATAATAGGTGTTAAAATAAGGCATTTCAATGGTAAAGTACTGAAGTGACTGGCTGGTTTAGCCATATCGAACCATATTTTGTACAAAAAATAATAATATTATATACTAAGAGACATACTCTATTCTAATTAAGAGAGACTTGACAGTCCACCTCAAAACCTTTTTAGCATTATTAAAATATACTTAATATGAGAATTTTATTTAGGAAATTCAGTACAGGAAATAATAATATTAAGAGTGTTTAATTTACGTTAATTCTATTTAATCTTAGTACAGTAACCCACATCCAGGGGTTCCCATGTATGGACAAGTATTTAAATATATCTTTATTTAATTTCAAATCACTCACTTTGCATTCTCAACAACGCAAGTTTTGAATCCATTGACAGTTGTATTTAACAGTTTAAACTTCAGGATAGAGAGGTTTCCTTCAATTTCTGCTTGATACATAGGATCCAGAACCTCAGCGCCTATGTCTGGATTAGGTTCCATAATCAATGGATATGCTGCGTTTACTGCGTGAGTCACGCAAGTGTCATCGTCGGGCTTGCATTGGTATAAACTTAAAGCTGAAAAAGAAGAATAAAATTGTGTCAGAAATATTTTTTACTAGCCGTATTATTTACTTACCGTAAATAAGCAATTTCCGAAGGTAAACCTAGCCCGGATAAAATGTATCTTATGGCCAAATTTTACGCAAATCTGTTCAACGGTTAACACTTGATTAAGAAACATCCATCCAAACATTTAAACGTCTTTAAACTTTCACATTTATAATTTTAGTTAGATTGGATTTTTTTATTTGTAATGAGAACTGTTCCTTCGATTTTCAAATATTGGATTCAAAAATAGAATGTCAAGAATTATAAACGATCAGAAAACGTCTTTGTCCTGAAAGAAAACAGCTGTAGGTACTATCCTCCTTCAGGTCAAAGGCACATAATAATTATTTTTTTTGTTTTTAAAAAAGGAACACAAAATTAACTCACCTGGGTTTGACAGCACATTGACTATCGCACAGAACAACAACAGCAGAAGAGAAAACATAACTAGCGTGGATTTTACTTCCGACGACATCAGTCAGTACACACTTGTGGCTGAATGCAGTTAACGCTTGATTCGAACCTGTTTATATTATAAAACATAATAACCAACATTTTAAATAAAAAATCTTTAACGCCGAATCTCAGCCTCTCAGCCTTAGGGAAACTGCGTCACATGATGTTTTTTGTAAATTAAAAGGAGTGTAAAAAAAAAAAAGTTTTTTAGTTGCATTCATTTTGGTGTGAATTGTAATTTATAAATAATTAAGATAAGTATTATTCTTATTTTTTAATGATTCCTATGTCTTAATATGTTTTTCTTGAGAACAGACGTAATTGATTGTTGTAATTAGCATTGTTTATTAGGAAAAAAAAGTGGGAACGCATTTGAGACAGACTTCATTGTATTTTTATAAAAAGTCAATATAAGAAACTTCTTATTATGTATTTGATTTCATATAAATATTCATGCCTGACTGATTTAGCTGCTAGTGTCTAGTTTATTTTTGTATTAAAGTAATCTAGCACATTATATCTAGCCAGTTTATTTCGCATATTTAATTGACTGCTGAATTAAAGATTTAAAAAAAAAAATGCTAATTGTAATACACCTAATAGGTATAAATTCTGAATAAATATTAATTTGATTGGTCTATTTATTTAATAATGTTTCTTTTTTTCCGTATAGGTATATCTAAAAGTAACTATAATCTTATACTATAGGTGCAGCAATCCTCAATGCCCAGAAATGTAGATAGCCTTTAATGTTTTCTCGTTTCACGTAGAGAAAAATTTTTGTTTAAAATTCCAATAAGTAACTCCTGTGTCCTAGCTTAATATTATAATAGTTCTATTTACAATACTGTTCTTAATGCTTTTAGTAGACTCTTATTTTTAAGTATCATTCTTTATAATTAACAGTTGCTTGTACAGGCAGCTAACTTGCAACTAGTTTTACTCAATTTTTCAAGTGTGTCAATTCTTTTAAATCACTGTCAATAGCTTTCAAAATCATTAGAAACCACACATTGTTAGAGAAAACATCACGTCTGTAATCTTTGAAAGGTTAGGTAGAAGAGAGTACACTCAGTGTGCAGGACCTTAGCAGTTTAGTTACTACAATTATTTTAAAAGGTGTTATTATTACAATTGTAGCATTTTATTATAATAACTAAAGTGTTAGTGAGTGTGTTGTGTACTAAGTGTTATTAAAGTTGTGTTAATTTAAATGGACATACGTGACAATTACTTTTTGTAATTGGTGTAGTGTTAATTTTGCTACATTTAATACTTATAACCTGTGTGTCATGGGGTCTAAATTTTAAAATGTATTAAAAAAGGCGTTTTATTTTAAAATTCGAATTTCTTCTCGAATGTATCTGAAAGTTTGGAAAAAATTAAACTTTTCAGCCGGGTTGCATACACATACAACGTTCACAAACCTGCCTAGCTATGTTGGAGTTGGCTTTCAGCCTAAACGGATGCTGCTGAATACCAGTATTTTATATGAAGCGGCTACATATCTGAACACCACAACCCAGTAACTGGGTAACACGAATCCCCTTGGTGAGACTGGTTGTCAGACTTTTGGGTTCTGACGGCCCGTAACGACTGTCAAAGATCCACGTATGACTGCCGGGACTACTGGCATATCGTGCTTTCCGACAATTGGAGGAGTCTCGGTGTAAGCTTAGCTTAAACTGTTAATTTTTTTCTGAAACTTATTAAGCGTGCTTAAATGATAGGTGAATTTAAATTATAAGGCTTACAACAGTTGCAGTTCAGGCATTTAAAAAAAACAGATCTTCATCCTCCAAAGACATTCTTCTTTATTTAGGTAATCCTTACAGAATTAAAAGTAATTCAGAAGAATTTGATCCAATGGAATACTCTTCAAATATTTGTTGAAGTTCTTGACCAGCTTCTTAACGTTAGTATTAAACACAGGTCCCTGCAGTTCTTTAACAACAGGCTTCCAGTTCTTGTTAAAAAATCGAAGTACGCTTTCGGCTGGAAGTAGAAAAAAGAGGCATGTTAGACGATGTGGCAGGACGAATATGATGGGCCAGGGTTGCGAATTTTGTTCGAAAGAGTTACCGCGGCTTTAGGTCGCAAGGAGGAACACTGGTTTTAGTCAGTAAGTGACACTCCTTGCCGCTCCGCCTAGAGTGTAAGAAGTCATTTGATAATTTCCAACCCGTACAAAAAAGGCTAATTGTGATATTTCGATTTAAAATTGTACTCTCTTTAACTAAATTCTTTATCATGACCTTTAAAATAAAAAACGTTTTTTTTTTAGTATAGCATCTTGCTGGTCTATCTAGGAGGTTGACGGGTGCTTAACCTGACATTATTCTGGTGCTTTAAAAATTGTGGCATGCAGGCAGGGCTTAATAAACTATGATTAACTTCCCATGTATAAAATGAGATGCGAAAGAAAGGGTTCTGGAACAGCGATGTCGGTATTTTCTGCTGTTGTTCTACGTGCTTCGTCAAAGTAGCTATTGTTAGATAGTAGGCATTCCAAAGTAGGAAAACCTTAAGTTAGATGATCAGTGAGGTAGGTAATTATGGCAAGATCACAATCTAATCACAGACTTAGTTTGTTACAAATGCCTCCAATTTAACCACATTGAATATTGCATAAATGAAATTGCGACTAGGTTATGAACGTTTTATGAAATTAGAATTTAAGACTATTAGACTTGTTTTTTTCTTTTCAGTTTTTATTTAAAGTTCATGTAGGTATTACGCAATCGGGTTTTTGATATTTTTACTGCGTCAACATCATTGTAGTTTCAATAAAATATTAGGGCATGAACACAATAACAACAACTGCCTTTACTTACGGTTGGATACCGGAGCCAGGAAAACTTCAGTCATAAACATTCTTATGGTCCATTAAGCAAAAGAATTATTTATGTATAATGAGACACTGAGTCCGTGCGTTAGATTTATGAGCAAAAGTAAGAAAATTGAAAAAGTAAAGGTAGTAGAAAAGTTTGCTAAGTTTAACAAAGGCACTAAAATTTTTCTACTCGTAAAATTATGAATGAAATGCTAAAGAATATATTTTAGAAATAAGATTAGAATAACAGCCTTACTCGTTATTTTTTTTAACTAGGTAATGTTGAATTTAAACTAGAAGAAACAGGAAGAAACTCAGATGTCAAAGTCTTTTTTAAAGTCCATATTTTTATAGTTTTCTGAATAGTCAAATCATATGAGATTCATGTAGGATAATGTTTGAAGAGTTATTTTGAATAAGGAGTGACACACATTTGAGTAGACCTATCAAGAGCGAATGCAGTATGCATATCTAAAAATACACATAATTTTCGTCACTAACTCATAACCAACTAATTTCATAAGGTTGATATTCGATAAGCAAATAAACGCCTATTTACTTTAATCATTCCAATTTTACAAGCTTTCGTACTTAATACGTAACTTTCAACCAATTCTTACTTGTACAAGTCCAATAAAACCCCATTCTAACAAAAGTCAAAGAAAGGTTTTATTCCGTAGTCCAGTATATTACGCTTAATCTAATATATTGGCTACTCGCCTACCCATAGTATATTATTACGAAAGTCAAGGGATCTTTGCCTTGGCCTAGTTACCGGAACCGAAAACCGTTGACCCGAATAATCTTCGGCTCCATTTAAGTAAGGTGAGTGGCAATTAAGTAAGGGCTACAAAATGCTGTGCTAATCATCAAATGATAGATGATTGAGCAGGAATAATTAGATGATTAGCAATTTTTCAGTAGAGGCCATTTGGAAGTTGGTGGTGTGAAACCCCAGTGCCTCAGAAAGCATGCAAGGCCTAAATAAAGGTTTTAAGCCGACGCCTGATCTCTCACCGGTAGAGTCGGATTATCATCCTTCGTTTGGGATATATAAGATGATGTGTTTTTTTGTGACTGCCTCGTTGGTCTAGTGGTTGCAAAGTGCGACTGCTGAGCATCCCATTCTGCATGAGGTCTTGGGTTCGATTCCCAGGTCTGGCAAAGTGTTATTGGGCTTTTCCATCAGGAATTTCTCAGTAGCAGCCTCGGAGTCTGGATTTGTGCCCGGTTGATGGCAATAGGCTCGCCCCCTATTACATGGGACTTAAACATAACTGGCGAAATGTGGATGTACAATGGGTACACCTCTGCCTAACCCTTCGGGGATTACAGGCGTGATGTTATGATATTATGTTATGTGTTTTTTTGTTTTAATGAGTGGACTGGGCATATTGCATGTTTAGATGCCAGAAGATGAAGCACAAAATCGATGCGCAGAAGATGAGGCACAAAGCCGATGCACATCCGACCTTTTTGAAGAACCTCACCAATAATGATGATGATGTTGATATTCGATGATTCGGCGGCTATATCACTAGCGAGGAGAAATCAATAATTCAAATGACCTAAATCGTAGTTTTTCGTACTTTAATACTGATATACACGGTTACTTTTAGGTCGTTCTGGAACCGAAAGCCATAAACTCGATCATCAAACTCGAAACGATGGGGAACATTTTTTTCAAAAAGTAACAATAAAAAAAAAACAGCTGTTCAGTACATTTATGTTCGTCTAACTCGTCAAAGTGTACTGAACAGCTGACTTTTTTTATTCAATATAAAAGTAACCGTGTATACCTAAAATAATTATATGGGATTGCGCAGGCTCACACGCTGTTTTATTGTTGGTTGAGATGTTGAGAGTGGTTGTCTACAGTTCCAATATTTGTTAACATGTGAACACGATGTAACTTTAAATATTATATTTTTACCATGAATTCCTAATTTGTAATATAAATTATTTTTGTGTATTATTATATAAGGTACATTGCATTCACATGTAATTACGTATGACTTTGTATACAAATAATAACATTGTAAAACGTTGATTTTAAAAGAGTACGTATGGAGTTTCTTGCCCATTCTTCTCCATACAAAATTACCTTTTGCAAGGGGCAACTAGATTCAATTCAATTTTTTTTTCATGTAATGACATTCAAAGGTGCCTTATAGTGGCCTAATTGAAATAAATTATTTGACTTTGACTTTGTCTTTATGTTTTTGTATTCTTACCCAATTCCTTTCTTTTTCCGTTGAACAAGTTGCTAAGGTTCATATTCATCCCTCCATTTAATTCGCTGTTTATTTTGTAACTCTTCAGCGATATGTACTTTTTCCCATCCTTCCTTTGGCTAATCTTCGTATCAGTGTCGACTTGAATATAGTATCCTTCTGTAATTGTTAAAATAATTAATTAAAACTTTATATCTATAGAAATAGTTACGAATTTACTATACGTTATTTATTGTGGTGAATATACAGGCTAACTTGTGGTCATAAATTCAAAAATCCTTTTAAAATGCGACCATTTTTAAAAAATCAGCCAGTAGTTGTCTATCAACACGAAATAAATGCCAAAGAAATATGTACCCCAAGTTAAACACTATAAAACTCATATTTGTAATTCACTTACTGCATTGAACTGTGAAGTCTCCCTTTCCTTCTACGGGTATTGATAAAACCTGTCCAGTTACCTCGTAAAGTCCATACATACTCAAGACTGGGCAACTCATATCTAAATTAAGCTTTGACTTTTGTAAGTCGAGTCTGAAACACAAAAAATGACATTAAAACACGGCTTTATACGTTTGTAAATGGCAGAACAACATTTTTTCAAAAATAGGAACAAAAATAAATATAAGAAAATAAAAACTAAAACCCATTTACACGGAGCAAGTAACTTGCCTGTTGCATACATTAAAATTCAAGCAACAGTAACTTGCAACGTCCAAACACTGTTAAACGCTACCATACCAGAAAAAAATCTAAGAGTGGAGCAACGTTTTCTCAAAATGAAACAAAAATAAAAGTAAGAACAAAAAAAAAAAAAAACAAAAAAAAACTAATATCCCATTTACACGGTGCAAGTAACTTGCCTGTTGCATACATTAAAATTCAAGCAACAGTAACTTGCAACGTCCAAACATTGTTAAACGCTACCATACCAGAAAATAATCTAAGAGTGGAGCAACGTTTTCTCAAAATGAAACAAAAATAAAAGTAAGAACAAAAAAAAAAAACAAAATAAAAACTAATATCTCATTTACACGGTGCAAGTAACTTGCCTGTTGCATACATTAAAATTCAAGCAACAGTAACTTGCAACGTCCAAACACTGTTAAACGCTACCATACCAGAAAAAAATCTAAGAGTGGAGCAACGTTTTCTCAAAATGAAACAAAAATAAATGTAAGAAAAAAAAAAACAAAATATAAACTAATATCCCATTTACACGGTGCAAGTAACTTGCCTGTTGCATACATTTAAATTCAAGCAACAGTAACTTGCAACGTCCAAACACTGTTTAGACGCTGCAACTTATCATCTTTGCTTCATCTGACTGCCTACGAATGGCAATAAGACACCGTGTATTTTTTTTTGGCTTATAGGTAATTATAACATGCCTTAATTAATCTAAAGCTGCATTTATACTTAACCTACCCCGCGTGTCGCCACGCGAGGGAAAGCTATTGGTTTCATACTCTTCCATACGATTGTAGGGAAGAGCGGAGTCTCCCAACACAGGCATTACTTGCTTAAAGGGAGGCTCCAATCACTAACCTGTTTTTGTAAACATTGATGTGGAAATAAATGATTTCTGTTTTTTTTTTTTTTGATACCTTTAGTCGGTTGCCCCACGCCACACGTGGCGGGACAAATGTTATCAGTCTTGTATTAAATGTATGAAATCGATAGCTTTCCCAGGTTAGGTTAGGTTTAGTATAAACGCAGCTTTACGCATTGTGTTTCATTTTACTCCAAAATCGCCAACATTACTCATCCATCACTTCATTCACTTCTATTCTATTCTATTCACTTGCATACATCAGATCTCACCCCTACAGCTATACATACTTCATAGTAACCACATCACAGTTTTTAGATCCTTTAACAGTAGTGTTATAAAGTTTATATTGTAAGACACTAAGGTCTCCAAGTATTTCATCTTGATGCATAGGATCCAGGATCTCAATATTCAGTTCAGGCACTCCTGGTACGGTTCGTTTGAATATTATGTTTGCAGTTCTGGTCAGACATACTGAATCATCATCCTTACAGAGTGTTAGTTTTGGTGCTGAAATAATAAAACAAGAGTAATATATAATAAATAATAATATATAATAAATAGTAATATATAATAAGTAATGTATAATAATAAAGTTAAAGAGTTTGTTTGTTTGTTTCAACGCGATAATCTCTAGAACTACCAGTCAGATTGAATCCTTACAAACTTAGGATTAAAGGATTTAGATCAACCAAAGGATTAACAAAAATATGACTAGACGCTTACACCTTGCACTTGCACGGAACGGTCAGCAGCGCGCTGTTGTTAATATCTTCTTGATAAAAAAATAATTATATCCAAATGGCTAACATAGTGAAGAAACATATGAACGCCAAGAATTTTATACTATATTTATCTTATAAACTATTATTATTATTTTGTTTAGCCTGTAGGCGTAGGTACTTTCCTACTACGTAGAGAAAAAATATATGTAAAAAAAAACTTACCTGGACTAGACTGCACTCCAATCAAAACACAAAATAATAACAAAATTCTTCCTGACATAGTCACGTCTACTTCTTAAGATGCTCCAGACAAAACATGTTGTATTTTGTGAAGAGTCATTTTATAGGCTTAATACAGAACTGCAAATAAAACTTTAGGCACTTAAACTAGTTTTAAAAGGTTTAAAAACAAGAAGAAATCAATATTATGTCAAGGATATGTTCCGTATCCAAACGGTCCAATACAAAGCGAAGCTTTACAAATTGGAGCAATGAACCAATCTTATTAGTTACTTGGGAAGTAAATAAATATATAAGAAAAAAAAAATCTAGACGATAAAATGGATAACTGTGTTAACTTTACGAAATCAAAAACGTAAATTTTAATGTAAGCACGTTGTAAAAGAAAAGCTTTTTATTGAAAAGGGAAATTAAAATAAAAAAAAATTGACCAGATTATAAAACTAGGGACCCCCTGGTTTTATAAACATTTTTTTCAAAAGAATTACCGCGGCCCGTATTACCGTGTTTTAGTCAGTAAGAGTCTGACACTCTCTCCCGCTCGCCCAGAGCTCAATAAGTCATTTGATGATTTTACTAACTTTTAGGAACAATCGCAATTTATCAACATTTTCTAAGTTGATGGTGTGACACCCCCGTACCTCAGAAAGAACGTGAAGCCGTTGGTTCTGCACCTCATCGGGTCGGATTGCCGTCCTATCAGACTATGAAAGAGAGAGAGAGAGAGTCATAACTAACACTTTCCGCACTTAAGCCAACCCTGTCCGTGGTGGCTTATAAACAGTGAAGGCTAAGGTGATAAAGTTTCAGAGTTTTTACGGAACCCCGTTTCCATCATGTAAACAGGGTTAAAGCCCTTGCTTGAGACCAGTTTTTATTATTATTTTGTTCTTTTTAAAGCACCTGACAATATAGGTGAACTGCTAGGCAAACGTTGTGAGTTCATTAGCATTTCCATTATTTATTTGTTTTGTTTTGACGGGCCTGTTGGTCCAATGGTTAGCGGCCCTGACTGCTAAGCCGGAGGTCGTGGGTTAGATTCCCAGGACAAACTTTGTGTGATGAGCATGATTGTTAGTTCTGTGTCTGGGTGTGATTTATCTATAGTATGTATGTATTTATAAATTATATAAGTATGTATATCAGTTGTCTGGTTACCATAACACAAGCTCTGCTTAGCTTGGGATCAGATAGCCGTGTGTGAGTTGTCCCTAGGTATTAAGAATTGAATGAGGAGTGTAAAATCAAATATTACTATAGTTACACAAAAAATCAGTATTAATGCAATTTACAAAAGTAAAATTACCTATGTCGGATATCTGCGGTGCTTCTTTTGCGTAGAGTCTTAATTAATTATAATAATATCAGCATTTTCTTGTCCAGCTGCAAAGCGAAGGCATCTTCTCATACAGATTATTTTTTCTAAAAACAAAGCCAGCCTAATTTACTCCTTTTAAAATTAGTTATTTGCCCAAGAGAGTTACGTCAAAATCGGTACAGTTGTTTTTGACATTAGCCAGAAGAAACAGGCAGAGATATAATTTTTTTTTTTGTGGGTATACCTACTTAAATACCTAATGTACCCACCGAAACATTCATCCTTATGAATGTTTAAATGTATATTAAAAAAAAAATGTTATTCTGACACTACAAACATTACACTTTAATTTTATTTATTTGTATTATGTTTTTGATTGAACATGAACTAATTCAAAGTTATTTCGTGCGCAGAAAAAGCCTTTTCGCCCTGACACTGTAACTTGTTGGTTTCCAAAACAAATCATAGATGTCACTGTTTCACAGTAAATTCCGGCGCTGGTTTTTTTTTGCCCGCGTTAGTTACGTCTTTGGTTACTGGTCCGCTCCGGTATGTCGTAGCGAGATATTGAATAGCCTATACTATTTATAATAGTTCTGGCCGTTTAAACAAACAAACCAATAGAAACACTACTAAGCAATACAAAACTGCCTCGTTGGTCTAGTGGTCGCAAGCGCGACTGCTGTGCATGAGGTCTTGGGTTCGATTCCCAGGTCGGGCAAAGTGTTATTGGGTTTTTCCATCAGGAATTTCTTAGTAGCAGCTTCGGAGTCTGGATTTGTGCCCGGTTGATGGCACTAGGCTCGCCCCCTATTACATGGGACTAAAAACACAACTGGCGAAATGTGGGTGTACTAATGAGTACACCTCTGCCTAACCCTTCGGGGATTACAGGCGTGATGTTATGATGATGTTATGCAATACAAAACTATTTCATATTTTTATTTATTTACAAAATTATTACAAATATCTTCAAACGTATTTATAATACAACTCTTCAACGGGGACAGCAACATGAAGATCTCTTACATTTTCCATGAATTTATCTACAAAAGCTTCCATGATCGGTGTCCGGGTTATTTCCTCAAATCTATCATAGTATCTGCTTCTTGCAGAAGCAGGACCTGAAAATCAGATAGATAATTGAGTTTATTTTTACCAAAACGAATTAACCCATAATCTCTCAATTGGAGAAACAAATCAGATCGCCAATAACCGACAATAACAGACTAAGTCGCGGCAGAAGCTAGTATACTTATAAAATATTATGACGTTTCCTTACATTTACATCTTCCTGAATCACCGAAAACCAAGTCTCTGTAGTCGTACGTTGATTTTCCTCTCAAATCTAAGGATGTGGTATAATTCAAAATCCGAATATGTTGCTTGCAGTCTGCAAATTCTACTTTCATTTGATTTCCAATTATTTTAAAGTTAAAGTTCTCTGTAAAAGAATTAATGATTAAATCGTTTATAAAACAGTCTTTGGGCAATTGTTCATTCGTGCGAATGTTCTTTGGGCAATCATTCATTTGAGCGAACGGTCTTTGGTCACGTTTATTCAGACAATTGAACATCGAGCAATCGCTGATCGGAATCGCACATACTCATCCGACATCCAAAGAAACGGATGCAAAACGACTAACGCCATCCATCTTGCAAAATCACTGCACCGATTGTCGGGCAAAATCCACTTCAACAGAAACAAATCATTATCATTAGATCTTTTAATTTGTTATAACCTCCTCAACAATAACATTTGTTTTTTTAAAGCCGAACGACTTCCATTGCTGAAGATAGGCCTCCCCTAAAGATAGCCACAAAGACAGGTCCTGCGCTGCCGCCCAGTTTACCACGACCTTCACCAGGTCATACATCCAGGGGGATGTATGACCTGTAGGCTTACTTTTGAACAAAATCGAGAATGAGATTGGAATCGACTGCATGTGCGATTGACAAGAGGTTGCCATTTTTGCCAATTTTAAAATATTAAATAACTCGTTAATTCTATAAATAAATGTCTTCTGTATGTATAATATTTATTGGAATTGAAACTGGATCGGATGTACATGTAATGTCGATTCCAAACTCAAGTTTAAGCCTACTACCTAGTAGTAGGGACTGCTACTTATCAATATGAATATAGAGAACTAGCTAAATCCCGTTTTTGTATTCCCCTAGGATAATTTAAGACTTTGGCTTAATTTTGAAGTCTACGTAGACACATTCACGAGCAGAAGCTAATGTACATTCAGTTGTTAAAGTTGTTTACAGACTAATTAAAAATATTTATTAGTCAGGGCATTGACCAGGCTATGTATATTTTTATTGCTTTGTTAAAATTTCAGTGAATTAGGGGCAAAACGTCAAGTTTCATAATTTATGTTTAAGATAAAGCATCTAGATATAGTATGACGCAAGTCAATTCTTTTACGTATTTTATTTTGTTTGTTAGCCTATTCTGTTCCTTCACTCCTTCCATCCTTCCCATTTCAGTGTTTCATCCCTCCCGTTTTGGAAAAATCCGTCCAGTCAATTTATTAAATTAAAAAAATTAGAACAGTAATGTCTGACTCACACATGAAAGGTTCTATATTACCATACAATTTTGATTGCGATCAGCGATTGTCCGATGTTTTTTGGCCCAAACGAACCGTCCCATCAAACTATAGGAGTTAGGAGAAAGGGAGTGCACCAATGTTTGCGTAGATACTGCTTGTGCATTATAATATCTCCTACATACGTACTTGGCTAATCTCCATTAACATTACTCGCAGTAAGCTAAATCGATCTGGAGAATATACGAGTATATAGCTAATATTTGTATAGCTAGAAGACCTACCGTAAGTGATTTTGAATGACCCCTTTCCTTTGACGGATACTGCATCTAGTTTTCCTTCCACATTATAAAGTGATTCTATTGTCAGGTGCGGACAACATGGTTGGTATTCAAATTGTGTATCTTCTGAGTTTTTTCTGAAATAATAGATATCATTAAAAAAAAATTGAAAAAAGCCTTCACATGTATCGATGCTTTAGAGGTCTGTTCATTTAGTCCAAGAGTTTCCAACCTTTTATATTAACCCTTACTTTTTATTTAGATTGGATGACAGAATTATTAGTTCTAAGCTTCACATTATTATTTTAAGTTATACTGTTATGTAATTATTACTTGTTCCAAAATTAAATAAAAATAAATACTTCAGTCAACCAATCACAGGGGCTTACTCGCGCATGACAATTTATCATGCCAATTTATCGTTTAAGAAACCATTGGTAAAAACTCTTACTTGATAGACATCTCACAGTCTTTCACACCAGTCATAGTGGCGTTGAGGAGCAAGAACTCAAAGTTTGGCAGGTCTATCTTGAGCCTGGCTAGATGTAACGGCTCTGAAGGGTTTACACCTGGTATCCCTGGTAATAACTTTGGAAAAACCCTTTCTTTCGCTGCATTTGTTAAACAAGCCTCATCGTCAGTATTGCAGTAAACTTTTCGGAGACCTGGAAAAAAGCAACGGATTAGAGAATATTATATAGGTACGTCGCAAGACGACATCCGGCCACCGTAGGCGCGGGCCGACGGCACGTTCTGTTTCACGCGCGCCTCAAGGAAATGTCAGCAAATGGACGGGGCCCCGACAGGGCCAAATGCCTGCCGGGGTTGCGGGACGTCTTAACAGGATACCGTGGCCCCGGAACGTAAAGGGCAACAGAAGGAACAGGGTGGTTTTTTAGTCAGTAAAAGTCTGACAGTCTCCTCTGCGAAAGTACATACCTCTGCCTGTTACGGTCTTTGATTTTGATGAAATTTGGTACGGGGTTTGAACCCTAAGAAAGTACATTCTTCTTCTTATCTTCTATTCTTCTCTATTTACAAAAGTGCCAAAAGCTAGTTCAACTAATTATGATTAATTCAATATGTCACTTACATGAAACATGGTGGATGCTGAATATGGCAATAGCGTATATTTGTAATGATAACATTTTGGTGCAATTACTTGCTCGGAACGTTTCACTGTAATGAGTTCTAGCCGGCTGAATATAATATTATATCACAATTTTATATTTGTGATAACGGGACTAGAGAGTTAAAGCGTAGTGTACACTTCACATTTCCAATTTAAAAAAAAAAACTTTTTGTCACTTTAAACGCTGACTGGAATTTCTATAAAAAAGAATCAAGTTTCAAAATTTACACAGTTCATATGAATTTATTGATCGTTCTGTTTAAGTACTCCATATGGTTGTGATCCCCAATTATTTAATATATTTAAATTGTCAAAATGTATCGCGTTGATATTATTTGTGTGTTGCGCAATTAGGCCACTCATGTAAGACATTTCTTAAATCAAGAATTAAGGTAATACCTAAGTATCATTAATTCGGACAAGATTTTGGCAAATCCCTCTTTTGACCGGTTTTACTTATATTTATTTATTGACGTTATCTCTAGCAAAAGATACACATACAATCATGACGTTCGAATAATAGCCAGCAAAACGTGTTATAGTTTACGTATAGAGGATCACAGCATGCATTGTATTTTTGACGGTAAACGTCAACATATTGATGTGTTGTGAGTACTCGGCTTTATAATTTACCGTTAAGTGGTTACTTCGTTTAACCATAATGTCAATAAACGAATAAAAAGATTCAGATATGAATCTTTGCTAATTATACTCACACACAATTAACTTATTTTGCTTGGTTTTTGACAAAAAAACTCGTTAGAAAATGAAATTAGTCTTCTGAAGGATTCTTCCAAGACGGTTTACTATTTGTATTAAACATAAAAATAATTATACTAGCCTATTATTGTCTCATAGAAGGGCAAACACCTCTTCTCGTATAGAGAAGGTACGAGCATTGTTGACTACGCTTGCTCAAGGTGAATTAGAGATTTCAAACTTTTATGTATTAATTATTAAGCCAAAATTCCTTACGATGTTTTCCTTTGCTTTTTTTTCGATGTTGTCAGTGATGTCAAAGATAAACTTAGAATTAAAAAAGTCACATTTGTACTTGTCCGGTATCAAACCCGCAAACTCATGCTTATGAGGTAGTCGCCTAAACTAAAGGGCCAACACGATAAAAATAAAAAACTCAAAATACTCGACTTGATTGATTGACTCGACTCGATGAACTGACTCGATTGATTAAACGTTTGGAAATAAAAGTAGTCGTGAGGGATACTGCAAAAATTTCAACAGCAAAAATAGTCTTAATCGCAATAATTTGCAAAAAGCACACAGAAGGATTCCACAAAATGCACGTTTTAAAATGTTTACCTTAGCCTGTGTTGACAGCGGTATAAATGGACAATTAAGCATTATTTATCGGGTGGTAGTGTTTATAAAAATTATGTATCATTAAAAAGGAAAACAAAAGTACATATAGTTGGTATTTAGGTACCTACTTTATTGTAAAAAATCATTGTTTTATAGTTACAAGCAAGAAAGAAAACAAACGAGAGCGTTTCAATGGAGAATTAAAAGACCAACCGTCTTGCCTCTTAATACTCAAAGCCGAAATTAAACCAAATATTAACATTTAAAGACTTACATTTTTTTAATGTTTCGTCTATTGTTTTTACATCGATCTTTTCACAGTTAAATAAATCTTCAAAAGGGACTATCTTTAAGATGGCATTGATACGTCATCGATAGATTTATTCTTAAACGCTTCCATTGTTGGTTGACGAGTTAACTTGTATACAAACTACCAGTTTTCATTTGTATATTTGTGTAAACGTCAGCTGACAAATAATAAGAGAAATATTCTTGCTTGTTTTACATTTATAAAATCCTAATGACTGCCTCATTGGTCTAGTGGTCGCAAAGCGCGACTGCTGAGCAAGAAGACTGTAAAGTTTTATTGGATTTTTTCATTAGGAATTTCTCAGTAGCAGCCTCGGAGTCTGGATTTGTGTCAGGTTGATGGTAACAGACCAAACGATCCAAATCTCTCGATTAAAACATTTAGTTTTATCGATTTATCTTAAAATTTCAGCCATGTTACAATGACGTAGGTCTGGCCATGAGATTTTATCAATTTAAAACTATAGAATAGGTAATATTAAAATGACTTGATGAGAAATACTAAATTGACGCAAGATGCACTTTTTGTAGCACTGCTGACGCAAAGTAAAGCTGTAATTAACCACATTTTTTATAATGTAATAGCTAACTAGAGGTGCATTTATAACCAAATTCTTATCTCTCAATCGGTCAAGCCCAAGAGGTTCTCAAATATCGTGAAGATGAATTGATTTAAATGCTAAAGTTTTTTATAACAATTTAATAATATCCTAATAAAGTAGATCTACTAGCGCCATCATTTGATTTCTATAAAACTATGTGTAAGTAGGTATATTACATTATCTATACCTATATTTCTACATGTCGTATCGTAGGTTTCATTGTTATTCATTGCGTTTTTTTTTATAATTATTTTTTTATACGATAACAAGTTATAAATAAACTTTAAATACCTCAACGGCCCCTTTATTGTTACATACCCATAAGCATAATGTTCCGCGTGCGTTATTTGCGCGCTATAAAAATATGTGGGTATGCCTAAAATACTTAGTTGGTTGGTTATTATGAGTAGTTTACGGGTGTGATTTGCTTAGTTACCGGTCAAGCACCGACTGACCTATCGGTAAGTCAGAACAATAGAAATTCAATTGTGTCTCATTACGTGGTACTTGAGTAATTAAAAAAAAATATTCCTTTAGTTTGTGTCCGCAGAACTCGGACAGTAAATCACACAACATTGCATTTTAACAGGAGAGTGTTTTTATAATATCCGGTTTTTTGGCAGAATGAGCCACAACGAAGCTAAGTCGGGTTTTACTAATATAGAATAATTAATTAGCTTATTATAGCTTTATTTTTACAAGCTTTTATTTAGCTTGCACTGTTCGCATGTAAGTAAATTGTCCTTTCAACATTTGCAAACCATTTTTCGACCATTTGTTGGTATCCAATTGAGCTGAAATTTTGCATACACCTTTGTAATAATTTCAAATTAAAGCTTGTTTTTAAAAATATTTTTTTATTAGTTTATTAATATACATAGTTGATCGTAATATTAGTACCTATCCTTAACTTTACCTACAAAGCAATTAACATTAAATGTATATTAAGTGCCCTAAGCATTATTCATATTGTTATTAAAATTTTAGATAGCAAAGTCAAGTTAAAACACCTTATCGTACTTAGTACTTTATTTTCTCAAGTTTTAAAGATCTTTAATTAAATTAGGGATCCACAATTTAAGTACTATGCGAATTCAATCCACGACATTTTTCTTTTCACTTACTTAAAAATCGAACTCATAAACCGAATTTAATAAAACTATGGAACCAACATGAAAGAACATCCTTTCAAATCGCTGTCAAATTTTACAAAAGAAGAAGTTACGAGGTAACAAAGAAAAACTTAAATCGAATTGAGAACCTCCTCTTTTTTGAACAGGTTAAAAAGCATTCAGGCCGATTTCACCGAGTTTCTGTCGCGTAGTTTCGGCATAGTGTGTCGTTCCATTATGAGAAAAAAAGTATTTGAGAGAGTGATTAAAACTTTTACCATAATGTTACCATTGTAGATTGGTTTAAATGTCAATAAGATTCATTGTTTCTTAATAATTAAAACTGATATTACGTTATTTTTTTTCTATCAAGACCAAAAGTTTATCTATTATTACGGAACCACAAAAATTTAAACTGAACAATGGTTGTAGCTATAAATTTACCTACAGCTATAAAAATTATCATTCAATAAGGACACGGGTCTGCAGACACTGAAAATGTGCTCAACACAAATATGTATTTTGGTTTTATTTTCGATCAGCAGCGTTTTATGTGAGTGGAAATTTGTATTTGATTAATAATTTACTTTTCTTATAGTGATAATAAGTAGATATACATGGTGGAACGGATATAGTGCATGAATCTTCTATACAATATAATTTTAACGATGTGTGTGATGAAATTATTCGTCAATTACTTAAAAAATAACCTAGAATCATGCAGCAGTAGCAACCTCGGAGTCTGGATTTGTGCCCGGTTGATGGCAATAGGCTCGCCAACTATTACATGGGACTAAAAACATAACTGGCGAAATGTGGGTGTACTAATGGGTACACCTCTGCCTAACCCTTCGGGGATTACAGGCGTGATGTTATGTTATGTAGAATCATGTACTGAATGCATTAACAGGTTGCATCGATGCTCCCTTCCACTTTGTATACTTAATACTCTATTTTCAGCAACTTAATATCTCAGTTATTGGAGTTGGTTAAAATCTACTTTTCTTGAATTTCTCAAAGGCGTTCTTAGTGTAGTTTAGTATTTAAGTAATGTGCATTAACACTGACGATTCTAATTGACTCACAGCTATTTCACTTCTCCAGGAACCTAGGACTAAGTTCAAAACTCATAATTTTCGCAATCAGACTGATTATTCTGTAGAAATCTCCTTATTAATCTCCTTCGGTGCATAGGTGAAGTAAGCGTGAGGTTAGCTGACTTCCCTCCTTTTGACGGCTCACCTTACCATCAAGCTTTTTTTACTTCATACTAAGGGAGATTTTTATAGGATAACGCTGCAAAAAGAATTAATGATGTTTCAGAAAAATTGGCCCAGACATCTTCAACGTCAACGCAAACGACGCAATAGGTTAACTATTCTATTTCAATTCCAGGTAAAAATGAACCATGTGATTTAAACGACGACAAATGTATGACAGAAAGTGCTTCACGGAAGTTTCTAGTCGTCATATCCGGCATGCCAGGAGTGGAATCATCAGATCCATTGCATCTAGATTTTTTCGAAGTTAATCTACCGAAACTAAAGTTTATGATGACTAACGCTTCATTATCAGGACTGAAGAAATGTCATATGGAACTTGTGCAGTAAGATTTTCTTGATTTTTCTTGTAAGATGACCCAGTGTAGTGCCGAGTCGACCGGTAAACGTTCGCTGTTCAAGCGCCTCGTTGTGACGTTGGCGAGTGTTAAAGTGGTTTAACATCGGAGAGGCTACGATTGGAAGGGCTGGAATTGAAATCAAGCTGACACTTTTACACCGAAAGATGTGTGAATCATGTTTTTCGCTGACCAGCGCTGGTACGCGCCGCCACGAGCGAAACTTGTTGTTCCATTTTGCAAAGTAATAAATACTGTAATTAACAGCAATAGAGTTTATTGTTGCACAAACAAATATTTCAATTCTCGCATCGCACATCCTTGCGCATCCCGATCTTACACACAAAAGTATGCGGCACGTGAATTGAAATACTTATAACATTGAACTACATTGGTGCATAAATAGAGTTTTAAATAATAATTCAAATTTAAATCCTCTCCTAACCAATAAATCGCCTCGCCGGTCAGAAACCACTTTTAGTGATGATATTCCCCAATCTTTGATTATGTCCAGTTATACATACATATATTATTACAAGGAAAGGTTAACAACGACTGTTAGAATTATAATAATAAATGCATCACTATTTCCCAAAAAGCTGTAGCCAATTGTATTATTAGGTTTTGTTTTAATTTGTTCTGAGTAAAGTTTTGTCATTAATTACCGTGGTCATCCATATGAAGAAGTAACACGCATCTATTTAATTCTATATCACCTTATTAATAAATTCAGAATTAACTTACGGCAGTATTCATTAAAATTTAACCAAATATTTTTCAAGGTTTATGTTAGTCGTAACTTTAATCCGTGTATATTAATAAGGGGTTTAGTGAATAAGATTAATATTTGATGTATTTTTTTTTTGGGGGTCGCCCTAGGAAGTCCTATACTGACCTTATTGGTGAGATCCTTCAGAAAGGTCAGGTGCGGGGTACTCGTAACCCCGTGCTTGCATGTATGAACGTAGATGAGGTGAAAGGAGTATGTAAGGATCGTAGCAGGTGGCGTTCTGTAGTTTCTGCCTACCCTCATGGGAGGAAGGCGTGAGTTTATGTATTATGTACCTATGTTTTTGTGCAATTCCAGTTTTTCACCAAAGGAAAGGTACTATAACGCCTATTATGGATGTCCGCATTTAATTTTGCAATCGGAATACGAGTTAAATGGTTATGTAGGACCAGAATTTGTTGAGGGAAAAGGCACCTGCAAAGTTGATTATTGTAAGTATTGCACATTTTTAACTTACACTAGCTTTTGCCCGCTACTTCGTCCGTCTGTGGTTATTGCACCGCTTCCGTGCGTCGTAGTACAATATTATATAGCTTATATTATTCTTCATAAATCTGGCTATGATATACAAAACAAAATGTAGGGCTAAAGAATAGCGCGTTTAAACAAACAAAAATACTTTTTAGCTTTATTATGAAAAAAAAGAAAGAAAAAATTTTATTCACGTGAAAGTGACGTATAAGGGATGATTCTCATAAGAGCGGGCCGTGCCCGGGCCGGGGCGTGGACGAGCCGACGCGGTATTGAAGTGCGTCGAGAGGGCCCGGACGGGACACGGATAATGCACTGTGTAATAAAAATTGATTCATACAATATATAAGTAACAGATTTAAAACCGTGCCCCGTCCGTGCCTCGTCCGTGCCTCGCCCCGGGCACAGCCCGTTAAAATAAGTGTCCTGAACGGTAATTTGCGCTACTACCGCGCGAAACGGCCGACGCTCAGCATAATGCCGTGGCCCACACACGATGGTACGACACCACGGCGCTGGTTTTCAGCGTAGGCCGTTATTATATATTAAATTTAGATAAAAGTGTCATTCTTTGAACTTTTATAATATTTTACCTATTATGGTTGCGGGACGTCTTAACAGGATACCCCGGAACGTAAAGGGCAACAGAAGGAACAGGCTGGTTTTTTAGTCAGTAAAAGTCTGACAGTCCCTTCCGCCCCACCCAGGGCGGAAGGAGTCATTTGATGATTTTTACCACCTCAAAAAAAAGCATACCTATTATATTGTTTTTTCTATTTCAGATGACTATAATTTGCATTTTTATGGTGATTATGACAGGAATGTATTGGACGATGGAAAAAAACACATTCATTTGAATCATAATAAATTGGAAATAGACGCAAAAGGAAAAATACATTACGACTTCACAAATTTGTTCGACGGTGATAAAGAAAAATGTAAGAAAATTGTAATAACATAATATCACGCTTGTAATCCCCGAAAGGTTTAGGCAGAGGTGTAGGTACCTACCCATTAGCACACCCACATTTCGCCAGTTATGTTTAAGTCCAAGTGTAACAGGGGGCGAGCCTATTGCCACTAACCGGACACAAATCCGAGGCTACTACTGAGAAATTCCTGATGGAAAAACCCAATAACACTTTACCCGACCTTTGAATCGAACTCAAGACCTCATGCTCAACAGTCACGCTTTGCGACCACAAAACCAACGAGACAGTCACAGGAGCTACTTACTACCTTACTTGTATCATCATCTGCCTAACATTTTCCCAACTATGTTAGGGTCGGCTTCCAGTCTAACTAGTTTTAGCTGAATATCAGTACCAGTACTTTACTTGTATAATAAATGTCAATTTACTTCCAGCGGATGCCGCCCACAAGCTTACGAATGAAAACTGGCAATATATTGACAAACTGACAAGTCAAAAACTTATGGAGTTATTTATGACAAAGCACATCGAGAACGTTAACGCCTTCTTTAGAAAGATTCCTGTTCAAGATATATTTACCCACTGAAGAATAAATTGTTCACCGTTTAGACAAATTAAACTATGGAACACGTAAAATAACTCAATTGTTTAACTATTTATTGATTTCAAAGCCACAAAAAATCTAATTTTATACACATAACATCACGCCTCTAATCCCCGAAGGGTTAGACAGATATGTACCCATTAGCACACCCACATTTCGTCAATTATGTTTAAGTCCCATGTAATAGGGGGCGAGCCTATTGCCATCAACCGGGCACAAATCTAGACTCCGAGACTGTTACTGAGAAATGATGGAAAAACCCAATAACATTTTGCCCAACCTGGGAATTGAACCCAAGACCAAATCAAGACCAAGATCTAATTATACATACATACATACTTAAACTCACGCCTTTTTCCCATGGGGGTAGGCAGAAACTACAGAACGCCACCTGCTACGATCCTTACATACACTTTTCGCCTCATCTACGTTCATACATCTCGTCATACAAGCACGCGGTTACGAGTACTCCGCACCTGACCTTTCTGAAGGACCTCACCAATAAGTTCAGTAAATTGAAAATTAATCGGCTAAAATAAAGCATTTTTTTTCAAGAAGTTACGTCTTGAATTATTGGTTAACGATGTCAACAACCCAATTAAGCTAGTATAGAATAATAAATTAGCTTTTTGTTGTTTTATTTTTATCATACAAACTAACTCATGACGTTAGTTCCCCATATGAAACTTTACCTACAAAGCAATTAACATTAAATACAAATTAACAATTCTAAGCATTATTCACATTTTATTAAAAATTTAGATACATTTACAAGATAAAATACCGTTACAATAATTTTCTTAAGTTTTGAAGATCATTAATGAAATGAAGAATCCACAATCAGGAAAATTTGTTCTTAAAAACTTTTTCTATTTTCCTCTTTGTAAATATAATATTAATATATAAATAAAATTAGTCCGGGAGTACCTCCCTGGACTAATTGCCTGCCGAAGCCGAAAATAATGAGTTTTGATTTCAAAGTATTCGGTGGTAGTGGGTACTATGACACCATGCCGGAAAAATAATACGCTTCATTTCTAAGTAAATCAACAAAAATGCATTAATTGCGCTTACGATAACTTCAAAACGTTAAGTTATATAAAGCAGGTATATTGCTGTTCATTTAAAAGATATTTCAGGCCGAATTAACTTAAAATTCGCAAAATTTCGGTTAGTAGGTACGTTTGGGTACTATAATGATTGTTTCTATTCATATCTCATCATCATCATTCATCTATTTTTATAACTTGATAAATTTAAGAATGATGATTAATATTGTTTATAATATTTTTCTTCTATCGAAGCAAGTAATTAAGGCCAAAAAAATATTATAAATATAATTAATTTCTACGGAACCACAAAAGTTTAAACAAAATAATAGCTGTAACTATAAATTCACCAGCAGCTAGAAAGGATTAACATTCAATAGACAAACGGGCTTACAGACGCTGAAAATGTGCTCAAAAGAAATATTCAGTTTGATTTTATTTTGTACTAGCTGCGTTTTATGTAAGTGATAATTTGTGTTTGATTACTATTTCATTAGTTTTTTTTTTTTATAATAAGTAGGTATACATGGTGGTAAGGTTATTGACACGCAAATTTTGCATGGATTTAGTTCTAACATGATTCTTTACAACGCAATTTCAACTTATTGTATACAATACAATTTGTACCCTAAGTGCTATGACATTTTTGTCAAATGTACAAAAATTAACAGACTTTTTATAAAAGAAGATGACATAATAATATTTCAATGCATAGGAATGAATGGAGAGTTTAGAATCATGTCACATCATGCTGATGTCCCTTCCACTCTGTGTAATATTCCATTTCCTGCAATTTAGTTTTAAAATTATTAGAATTTGTTAAAAGCTAACTTTGCTCGAATTTCTCTTAAAGGCGTTTAAAGTGAAATAGAATATTTTAATCATCATCATTTTGTTAGTATTTTGTTTCTCTCAAAAATAATCCTATCACTATCCAAGTCCATGTCATCATTTCAGTAATCAGGGCGCCTACCGCCATCTATTATAACAATATTATTTTTATATTACTTTGCAATTTCTGTTGTTGCATTTTCAACTCTCGGCGGTAATCCGAGCGTTGAAAATCCAACAGTGCGGAAGGCAAAGTAATATTGTTTTAAGAGGTTGTGGTAGGCCTCCAGTATGTCTATTCTGTAAAAATCTTTCTCGGTGCATTAAGTGAAGTAAGCTTAAGGTTAGCAATCATCTCGCCTTTGACAACTCTCCTCAATCTCACTTCATTTTACACCAAGGGAATTTACAGAATAGCGCTGCAGAGATGAGATAGACAACATGTAAAAGGTAAATTAACAATTGACTAACAACACCTAATTTTGTAACGTGATTTTTAATTGCCTTTTCGGTCTAGTGGTCACAAAGCGCCAGGTTCGATAACCTGGTCGGGCAAAGTGTTATTAAGCTTTTATATCAGGAATTTCTCAGTAGCAGCCTTGAAGTCTGGATTTGTGCCCGGTTAATGGCAATAGGCTTGCCCCCTATTTAATGGGACGTAATCATAACTGGCGAAATAAATACTAATGGATACACAATCTGCCTAATCCTTAGGGGATTACAGGCGTGATTTTATGTAAATTAACAAATTATGTTTTAATTTTAGGTAATCATAAACTATGTGATTTGAACGACAACAACTGCATGACAAGAAGTGCTTCACGGCAATATGTAGACGTCGTAACTGGCATGCCAGGTGTGGAAACGTCAGATCCTTTACATTTGGATTTCTTCGAAGAAAATCTGCCTAAACTAAAGTATAGAATAATGGATGGGACATTATCAGGACTGAAGAATTGTCAGCTGGAAGTAGTGCAGTAAGTTTTTCTTTTTATATTACAATTTTGACAGGTCTCGTTTTTATATTTTCAACATTAACCCTTTAGAAATGAAATAAGTTTATATCCCGAAGAGATGGCTGGTTACCAACTTTTTCAATTCATAAGTAGGTACTTTCTAAGTTTATCTTGGATATCACTGACATCGTTGAAGGAAAACGTCGTGAGGATACCTGTACTCCTAATTAATATTTCTCGATTACATATGCTTGTACCTTCTCTGTGTAAGCAGAGGCCTTTGTCCAGCAGTAGAACAATACTAGGCCGATATTCTTATCCATATCCTGACGAATGGGATAGGATGGAGACACCGGTAACTTGTTAAAAGTGGACTGTTATTGTAAAAATAAAAAATTATTATAATCATTTATTTTTACAATAAGTAAAAATAAATGATTATAATAATTATGACGGTTGGTTAATGCGACTAATTTACATATTTTTTACAATTCCAGTTTTGCTTCAAAAGAAAAAAAGTACTACGTCTATTATGAATGTCCGCATTTAATTTTCGAATCGAGATATCAAATAAAGGGTTACGTAGGACCAGAATTTGTTGAGGGAAAAGGCACCTGTCAAGTTGATTACTGTAAGTTTTCCACATTTAATAATACATACACACACACACACACACATTTACTGATTTTTATAATATGCCTGAAATTCGTATCGGGTGCGCAAAGACGCATTGAAGGTGGGATACGATGGTAACGGATTGTTTTTATTTTATTTTTGAATTTTATCTTAAGTATATTTTATGCTTATAGTTTATTTTGTGTGTATAGCATCGTCTTGGAGTAATCTGTAAGATGTTGTACTTATTAGTATGAATAAATAAATAAATAAATTTATAATCTACACGAGCGTCCGCGTGGTTTTTACCCGACTGCAAGGAAAGGGTATAATCCAAACCAAATCAAACCCATGCGGCTATTATTTCTAAGCCAGGAGGTCCCCCAGTGCATGCAAGCAGTGCATGCAAGTTACTGCAGTGCTATCTTGTATACCTAATCGCCATCGGTGACGTAAAGTCAAGCACTAGCGTCAATTGGGATGACAATTCCTCTCATACTTACTTCACATTTATCGAGAGAGATATTAAGGCAATTAACATACGGCACGCACCTGCAAAGGGCGGTCGCGGTAAAGGCGAGAGCACCGTTCGACCGCGCGGTCGGGCGGTGTACGTGTCTTAGGCATCAACGGATTTCTTAGAGGCAAATGCGACACGAGATCCGCTTCACCGCCAACCGCGGCGGTGCGCGATGCCGTGTGTTAATCGCCTTACAGAATAGATCGGCTGAGCTAGTAACAAATTTATTATCTTTTCCATTTCAGATGACTATAACTTGTTATTCAATGGTGATTATGACAAGGAAGTATTGGACGATGGAAAATCTCATCTCCATTTCAAAAATAACAAATTGGAAATAGACGCTAAAGGAAAAATACACTACGATTTCAAAAATTTGTTCAACGGCAATAAAGTGAAATGTAAGAAAGTTTTAATATTCAGAACATTGTAACTAATTAGCTTTTTCGTCTACCCACTACTTTATTTACAAAGACTTTAGAATAACTAAATAAGCCAAAGATTTAAATAATAATCCTACTGAATTTGTAAACTATTACTATTATATTTTTAGATATTTATACGTAAAAGAGTCAAACATCCATTTTTTTTACATATAAGATGATATTTACTTTGATTTCGACTTCAACTATGACTAAATTGTACATATTTCACATTTGCTTTAAGCTTTTATGTTTAGGTTCATTATTGTATAATATATTTAAAGTCATATAAGATTGGTTTTAAATATCATTATTGTTTTTATTTAATACATAATATACTGTCGATTAAACTCCGTAATTTTGAGCAAAAACTGTTTCTGGGAAATGACTTATTTTTTTATACACAACATTGTGCCTGAGGGTGCAATCTAGAACAGGGGTTGGGTGAGGGTAATTAAAGTTTAATTTTCGTAAAAAGTGTTGGAGCTTTGACCTTTAATATCTGTAATCAGAAGGTACCTATGGTTCACAATCAAAATGATTGAAATGATGCGAGGAATATGTTTCGGCTTCTCTGAGTATTTTGTTATTATATTATCATACCGTAATATTATTCAAAAATTTAGTTAGTCTTTTTTTTAAGCATAATTTGATTCCAAACCCGGTACCGTGACCATGTCAAGGTCACGACTGTACCTATTTAACTTGAATAATAAATATAAATTTTCTTCCAGCTGATGCCATCCACAAGTTTGCGAATGAAAACTGGCAATTTGTTGACAAACTAACACGCCAAAAACCAATGGAGTTACTTATGACTAAACACATCGAGAACGTAAACGACTATTTTAGAAAATATCCGATTGAAGAGCTATTTACCTACTGAAGAATATTTCACCGTTTACCAATAAAATTATGGATTACGTAACATTATCTTTCATTTACAAGATAAATTTCGAATTCAGAAACAGTTTTCGAGAATTTTAAATTAGGTACAATAAGCGGTCATAAGTGCAGTAGCATGCTAAGGTGTGGTAAGGTGTGGTAAAACTGTTTGTCAGACTTTCGGGCCTCTGACAACCCGTAATGACAAAAATCGTAGGTAAAATGTAAAGCTGCCTCTATTATTTATGTTAGTCGAGAATTATACAGAAGTTTTACCTCCTCCTTCTAGTTCTTTTTCTATTACTAAGTTTGTATTATTAACAGTCGTGAGAATATTCAAAAAACTTAATTTAATTTTGTTGACCCTGAATTCCTATTTGTTTCTCTTCAGTGTGTATGTCATCATTCAAAAATATTATACCCATACATTTTATTTTTGTACTGCTAAGTTTGAATTACTCTAAGAATCCAAACATGCTTTGTGACATCGATCAGTTCCGGAGCGTCAATACTCTTTGGTATATCCTTTGATGCTTCTGTAAGCAACAATATGCACAATTTCAAAATCCCAAACTTGGTCTACTAACTACATGCCTTCACATAGTTTCCTATGATCTTAGTCTGATCTATGAACAACAGTTCAGCAGTTCAGTGCTCGATACGGTTACGGTGTGCCAGATACGGTTAAAAAGTTCAAGCACAGTCTACTAATCACATGTTTGTATTCATACACGCTGTAATTATCTTAATTACTCGACAATCTCAATGATTAGATATGCTGCAATGATATATAAAAAAGTTATGAATATATTTAATACCTACAACATCAAAAAATATAAACAAAACAACTGTTACAGCTATAAATTCATCTGAAGCTAGAAAATGTTAACATTAAACCACCCGAACCTTACATTTTCTGAAAATGTGCTCAACTAAAATGTTAATTTTGATTTCATTATGTATTAGCAGCGTATTTTGTGAGTGATAATTGGTGTTTGATTATTAACTCATTAGTATTTTAAGTAGAAAGTAGGTATACTTGGTGAAAGGCATACTCAGTACTGATTTGCAAACGTTTTCCATAAATCCAAAAATACTTGAGTACAATACAATTTTAACAAAAAGTGCATCGAAATTTTTCGTCGTTTATCAAAGTGGACAGCAATTTTTGTTAATAAGTGATCATCATTATCTTCATATCGGCCGAACGACGTTCACTACTGAACATACGCCTCCCCTAAAGCTTTCTGCCCAGAGCGGGAGAAGTCATTTGGTGATTTTCCATCATTAAATGACATTTCAGAAAAGACGACTCCACAAATAATGCAGTAGATTACCTAACAAATTCCATTTCAATTCAGGTCATAATAAAACATGTGACATAGAAGACAGCAAATGCATAAAAGAAAGTGCCTCACGGAGGTTTCAAGACGTGGTATCTGGCATGCCAGGAGTGGAAACGTCAGATCCTTTACATTTAGATTCATACGATATTAATCTGCCTACAGTAAAGTTTAAAATGACTGACGCCTCATTATCAGGCATGAAGAAGTGCTACATGGAACTTGTGCAGTAAGTTTTTGTTTCTAAAACAAAATTCATTCCATTTCGCCCATTAGAAAGGAATGGGTAAATATCCTAAAGACTTACGTGTTTAAAAGTGGACGGTAATTATAAGAAGTGTCGTGATGCCCCAGTGGTTAAGGCGCCCGCCTTTCATGCACGAGTACATCTCTCATGTACGGTTGTGGGTTCAAATCCGGGCAAGTACCAATGTGAATTTTTCAATTCATATGTACTTTCTAAAGTTTATCTTGGACATCACTGGCATCGGTGAAGGAAAAACATCGTGAGGAAACCTGGACTTACTGTTCCACTCAAATCATGTCAGAGGCCCTTGAGGCGGTTTAGAAACTCTGACACAAGGGTGTGTAGGGTCGTAAGGCCTTACTACCCACACGATAAGAAGAAGAAGATTATAAAGATATGACAATGGTGCCGATTCTCTTGGTTACAAACTAAACTGAAATTAAAATTAAACTATTTCCATCTTTTTCTGTCCAATAAAACAAGAAAGAGACTAATGTAAATAAGAGCTGTCAAATTTAGTCAATCTGACACATCCATACAAGTATAGTTGACATCTTAAAACGTATGGATTAAAAATATGGAAAAGTTCAAGGCGAAACTAATTTGACATCGTTAACTTAGTTCATCTGTCACCGTCCTTTCCTTTCGCTGTAGGTTGGTAAGAGATGTCAATTTTCTAAATTTAGTCTAGTTTGTGAACAAGGGAATCGGCACCAATAAGAAGGTTGGTTAATACGACTAATATGTAATAATGAATATGATTCTGTGCAATTCTAGATATTCTGCAAAAGAAAAAACGTATTACGCCCATTATGAATGTCCGCATTTAATTTTTCAAGCAAATTATGAGATTTATGGTCATATAGGACCACAATTTGTTGAGGGAAAAGGCCCCTGCCAAGTTGATTATTGTAAGTATAACACATTTATAGGGTCGGAATTTGAATTCGTGGGCCCCAAGCTAACACTACACACTACTGTCTATATACAAATGTATAACTACAGCATATACAGTAAATCAAAAAATTAAAAGATGCAAAAATTATTGCGTTCCTCTGGTTCCGAACTCGCGACCCGACACACACATTAATAATGTTGAATAATGAAATCGTACAGAATATAAATTTGAGTTCAGTTAATTTTTTTTAATTCTTTAAGTGTTCGATTTTTAAACCCTTTTAAAATAAAAATTTTCGAAGTGTTCTGTTTCCAAAAGAATATTTATTTTACTACAGCGATCTTTATATGAAATATTATAATGAAAAGGGGTCGAAAGTAAACCGTTAAGTCTACCCGCCGTCTCGTAGTGTGCAAGTAGGTACGAATTAAACTGTGATCAACCCTACCACGAACTGAATCGAGTATACTACAATGAATTTGAAAGGACCGCCAAATTAGACCAGCTTGGCGAGCACTGGCTTATCTCGAGACGACTGACCCCCGATGTATATTCGGAGGGTTAAATTCTACATGCTTAGGGGTGCGAAAACTTTGATTGCGCGATGTAGGAATTGTATTACATTACGATAGACTTCACTGCATGTTGCATTAATTTTTAGATCAGAGACAAGTTTATATTAGTAAAATATTGATTTTATACATAATTATTTGTATGTAGCTAGATAGTTGTTTTTAAGTAATAAAATCTTTTTGCCCTTCTTTCCTTTCTTGTCTTCTTTTTTTCTTTTTGGCCTGATTTTTTTAAATACTGTTTTGAGTACCTCTATCTATAAAGTGCGAAAAAATAAAAAAGTAAAAATGAAAAATACAAAAAGTATTGCATTAGCTGGGTCTCGAACTCATGATGCCCGACGCGCATCAGTCGAGATTTTTGTAGTCAATGTTAGTCTTGATTATTTAAATTTATATTCTTATAATTTATAAAAAAGACACTTATTTTGTAGTACCTAATACAACATTTGAAGTTTATATATGATTTCTATTTTTATTTACTAAACCCTATTAAAAATCGGCATTGCTGAGATATTCTTATTTCAAACGTTAACGTTTAGCATCTTGGGCTCCCCTACTATATTGTCTTTATTATTTCAGATGACTATAATTGGCATTTCAATGGTGAATATGACATGAAAGTATTGGACGACGGAAAAAATCATATCCATGTGAAAAACAACGAATTGAAAATAGAAGCTAAAGGCAAAGTGAATTACGACTTCAAAAATTTATACAACGGTGATAAAGAAAAATGTAAGTAAATTGTAATATTTAGAACATCGTAATACCCCCAACCTGACACCATTTTTTTTTGAGGTAGTAAAAATAATCAAGTTGTTCCTTCCGCCCTGGGTGGGGCAGAAGGGACTGTCAGACTTTTACTGACTAAAAACCCACCCTATTCCTTCTGTTGCCCTTTACGTTCCGGGGCCACGGTATCCTGTTAAGACGTCCCGCAACCCCGGCAGGCGTTGGCCCCGTTGGGGGCCCCGTCCCTGTGCTGACAGCTCTTTGAGGCATACCTGACACCATGACCCTGTCAAGGTCACAACTTTACCTATTTTACGTTAAAACACTGCTTTACTTCAATAATAAAAGTAAATTTACTTTCAGCTGATGCCACCAACAAGTTTGCCAATGACAATTGGCCATTTGTCACTAATTTAACTAGTCAACGACCAATGGAGTTATTTTTAAATAAACACATCGAGAACTTGAACGTGTTTTTTAAGATTTTAGCGGTTGAAGATGTATTTACCTACTGAAGAATCATTTACACCAATAAAATTATGGATTTCAAAAATATCTTTCATTTTGAAGTTCAATTTTGAATTTAGAGCTGGCTTTCAAGAATGTTACTGTACCTAGACTGTATTTAAATACTGATAGATCCACCCCTACTGGAATGGTACTCCATACCCAAAATGTTGCTAAAATACCTGGTAGTATTTTCAATGTGGCTCGACCACTTTGGCAAGTATTGCTGTGACACTTTATAATTTCTTTACGTGCTATATTTTGTGGCTTTGCAACATGTGAACGAGCTCGTCAATGTCGGTCTAATACCAGTCGGGGGCACGGATCATATATCATGCATATGCCCCGCTTCCGACTCATGAAACTGGTAAGCATCGTCATCCGTACTTACTAACTGCGTGCCTTCATTTAGTTTTCGACGATCTTCATCTATTCTATCACTAGACTTTCATTAGTTGATATAAACTACTCCCCAAATAGTCATATGTCTTCGCATAATTCCCCTATTCTGCTCCATCATTAGATGGGGATCTCTGATCTCTCTCTGAGAGTCTAATGACCCTTAGCAGTACAGAACCTTCTTACCAAACACTATTAAAGGAGCCCAAACACGGTCTATTAACTAGGTATGTGCTTTCGCTTTGTATCCGATGATGTTGTCCCACTCCATCGTTCAGCAGCAGTTTAAATGTACAGAAGCTACATACGCTGGTCCAAGAGCTCAAACACGTCAAAATACGCAATTTCGTTTACTTGGACGACATTTTTTTTTTCTATGAGACCAATCAATCTCCTTTCAAAAAAAGAAAGTAAAGGTTTTTCAAATAAAATCTAATCTAAATTGGTTGATAAATGATGGAGCTCCTCCTTTTTTGAGGTCGATTTAAAAGCATTTCAGGCCGAATTCACAGGATTTTAGTCACATAATAACGGCTAGTGTGTTTCGGTGTCATCGTGATTCATTGTATTCATATCTGTAATTACCTCAAAAACTATTTTTTAATGATAATAATATTATGCTAAAATGCTACTTCATCCAAGTAAGTATCTAATTAAGGCTATTCAAAAACTTATGAATATAATAATTATTATCTACGGAATCATTAAAGTATAAATAAAACAACTGCTCTAGCTATAAATTCATCCGTAGCTTAACAATTTGAACATTAAACAGTCATAAGTAAGGATCTCACAGACACTGAAAATGTGCTCAACAAAAATATTAATTTTAATTTCATTTTGTATTAGCAGCGTTCTATGTGAGTGATTTATTGGTGTTTAATTACTATAAATAATCAGATTTCTTTAGGTAAGTAGGGATACTTGGTGGAGGGGATATAGACGTGCAAATTTTTTCCAAAAATTCAATAGTAGGTACATGATTTTATACAATACAATGTAAACGCAGGGGGCCTTGAAAATTTTCGTCGCTCATTAAAAAATAATAACATAATAAAACATAACATGTGTATGGAACAGCAATAAGACAGTGATCATCATCATCATCATCATCATCCTCATATCAGCCGAAAGACGTCCACAACTGGACGTAGGCCTCGGGACTAAAGATAGTCACAATGAACGGTCCTGCACTGACTGATTTCCGGTGATTTCCCATCATTAAATATTAAACAGTCATAAGTAAGGATCTCACAGACACTGAAAATGTGCTCAACAAAAATATTAATTTTAATTTCATTTTGTATTAGCAGCGTTCTATGTGAGTGATTTATTGGTGTTTAATTACTATAAATAATCAGATTTCTTTAGGTAAGTAGGGATACTTGGTGGAGGGGATATAGACGTGCAAATTTTTTCCAAAAATTCAATAGTAGGTACATGATTTTATACAATACAATGTAAACGCAGGGGGCCTTGAAAATTTTCGTCGCTCATTAAAAAATAATAACATAATAAAACATAACATGTGTATGGAACAGCAATAAGACAGTGATCATCATCATCATCATCATCATCCTCATATCAGCCGAAAGACGTCCACAACTGGACGTAGGCCTCGGGACTAAAGATAGTCACAATGAACGGTCCTGCACTGACTGATTTCCGGTGATTTCTCATCATTAAATAGCATTTCAAAAACGACGACTTCACAAATGATTCAGTAGGTTGACTAACAAAATCTCTTTCAATTCTAGCCAATAATAAACCATGTGACGTAAATGACAGTAAATGTGTAAAAGAAAGTGCTTCACGGAAGTTTCTAGACGTGGTATCTGGCATGCCAGGAGTGGAAACGTCAGATCCCTTACGTTTAGATTCATTCGATGGTATTCAGCCTACAATAAAGATCAAAATTACTGACGCTTCATTGTCAGGACTGAAGAATTGCCGCATGGAACTTGTGCAGTAAGTTTTTGTTTTTAAATCACAATTGTAACAGGTCTCGTTTTTTATATTCTCATTACATTACACCCATCAGTCATCTAAAGTTTATCTCGGACATCACTGGCATCGGTGATGGAAAACATCGTAAGGAATCCTGGGACTTATTGTGCCACTCAAACCATGTCAGAGGCCCTCGAGGCGGTTTAGAAACTCCGACACTAGGGTGTGTGGGGTCGTAAGATCTCACTTCCCACACAATAAAGAAAAAAGACACCCATCAGAAAAGAATGGGTATATATCCCAAAGTCGGTGTTAAGATAGAAACACCAGCAACTCTATAAAAGTGGACTGTAATTATAAAGATACGACAATAAGAAGGTTGTTTAATACGACTTATAATAACGAGTATGATTTTGTGCAATTCCAGATATTCTCCAAAAGAAAAAACGTTTTACGCCCATTATGAATGCCCGCATTTAATTTTTCAAGCGACATATGACATTCATGGTTATTTAGGACCACAATTTATTGAGGGAAAAGGCCCCTGCCAAGTTGATTATTGTAAGTATTGGGACACTTGGGACGCATACACTATTAATATCTGACACGTTCGAGTATTTATTCGTGATTATTTTATCTGTACTTATGTGCTCCCGCTATCAGTGAAAATCTGAAACCATTACATTTACTTTACCAATCCACGTTTGACATCTTGGGCTCCCCTACTATATTGTCTTTATTATTTCAGATGACTATAATTGGCATATCAATGGTGAATATGACAGGGAAGTATTGGACGATGGAAAAACTCATATCCATTTGAAATACAAAAAATTAAAAGTAGACCCCAGAGGAAACGTGCAGTACGACTTCAAAAATTTACATAACGGCGATAAAGAAAAATGTAATTATTTTTTTTTTAATTTTCTGATTATTATAGATAACTAACTTTTGCCGACGACTTTGTCTGTGAAGATTTCAGAACTAAGTCAAAGTTCTAAAATATCCCACGGGAACATAAAACCAGGATAAAACAAATATTGTTCGGTCTAGTGGTTAGTGGCCCTGACTACTAAGCCGGAGGTCGTGGGTTCGATTCCCACCCAGGACAAACTTTCTGTGATGAGCATGATTGTTAGTTCTGTGTCTGGGTGTGATTTATCTATAATATGTATGTATTTATAAATTATATAAGTATGTTTATCAGTTGTCTGGTTACCATAACACAAGCTCTGCTTAGCTTGGGATCAGATAGCCGTGTGTGAGTTGTCCCAAGATATTTATTTATTTATTTATTTGCGTTTACGTTCGGCCGTTTAAATGTAAAAGAGTCAAAAAAACAATTTTTAACTCTTTGAATTGATCTAGTTTAAAAAATAGGACTTCCATATACAGGGTAATTGAAAATATACCCGAAACCTGAAAAGGGGTCATTGTACTTATCATTATGAACAACTTTTACTATGAGACCAACCCTGAAACTATGAAAAAAAAAAACAGCATACATTAAGATCTTGGTCTGTAGCATTTTTGTAGGGAACAGTTGAGTTTTTTTCTTGATTTTAGGGTTGGTCCCATAGTAAAAGTTGTTCATAATGATGAGAACAATGACCCCTTTTCAGGTTTCGGCTACATTTTTAATGACCCTGTATATTATTATATAATTCGAAGTTTTATTCAATTTTTCTATTAAGCGTAGTTTGACCTTCCAACCTGACACTATGATACTTTCAGGGTCAAAACTTTACTTATTTTACGTTGAACCACTGCCTTACTTTAATAATAAATGTAAATTTACTTCCAGCTGATGCCACTCACAAGTTTGCGCAAGAACATTGGCGATTTATCACCCATTTAACTGGCCAACGAACAATGGAGTTCTTTTTGAATAAACACATCGAGAACTTGAACGCGTTTTTTAAGATTTTTGCAGTTGAAGATGTATTTACCCACTGAATAATCGTTTAGACCAATAAAATTATGGATTACGAAAATATCTTTCATTTAATAGTTCAATTTTGAATTTAGAGCCAGCTTTTGAGGATGTTAAAGTAAAAGTATTTAAATATTGAATTGTCCACTGGTACTGCTTTATTGGCACTCCTAAACGGGACGTAATTTCCCGCACAATATGTGACTGCGGCCATACTTAAAATGTTGCTGAATACTTGGTATTTTTAATACTTCAAGTCCCACGTAATGAGACACAATTGATTATCTATTGTTTTGTCATACTGGTATGACTGCCGGGGTTTGAGTGGTATATGGCTCGACCACTTCGGCAAGTATTTTTGTGACACTTTATAATGATTTTACGTGCTATATTTTGTAGCTTTTCTACACGTGAAGGAACTCGCCAATGGCGGTCTCATAGGGGAGAGGGTGGCAAGATGGGGTACTTAAGCTTTAAAGTTCAATAATATACAAAATTACATAGTAAAACAATCACATTTATTTTTTAAGGAACAACTAATTATTACTATTCTAATATTTAGTATCATAAGGAACATTTAGTAACACATAATAACAGAAAAAAAATTAAATATAAAAAAGGTGTTTTGCCCCATCTTGCGCCATGGTGCTGGTAAGATGGGGTACCCCCCTGAGGTAAGATGGGGTGATGAGAATGATCACAGAGAAAGATGATTATTAGAGCTGGCAGAACTCCCAGTCATGGGTGGCTTCGTCATCATCATCATCTATTTCTGCGCAGCTATTATGAGCCCATCGTCCACATAATGAGCATGATATCCTCCCTTCTATGGAAACGGAATATACTTGGTTAATTAATAGGTATGGGTAAGTTTTCATCAGATTTTTCGTTCAATACTGGGCGAGCAGCCTTAACTTTATTCACTAATGTCGTCTGTGGCACATCAAATTGTTTAGCTGCTTTATAATAACCCATTTTTAAATCCAAACCCGTTTGAACTGCTTCTCGTATAGATCCTTCGGACCACGACCCTCTGTCAGTCGGGAGTTTGTAGTCACGAACCATTCTAAAAAGGCAAACTATAATAAGCTCACAAAACACAA
The DNA here is from genome assembly GCA_949774945.1 of Hoplodrina ambigua. Classification (NCBI taxonomy): domain Eukaryota; kingdom Metazoa; phylum Arthropoda; class Insecta; order Lepidoptera; family Noctuidae; genus Hoplodrina; species Hoplodrina ambigua. The sequence goes on from OX458973.1 coordinate 10,747,835, forward strand.
ACTTATTTTTACTAAAAACAAACAAGAACAAAATTATTCTCATTGGAGCAAGATGGGGTACCACGTTACCCCATCTTGCCTGCAGAGCCATTTTATAAAAAAAAAAGAATAAAAAAATAAGAGCCAACAATCTTAAGGAAACACAATGCCTACCTTATTGTAGGTTAGTTTATGCGTCAATCACAGCAACACTTCACCAGCTAACGTTATTTAACAGACCACAGCCACATGTCAAACCAGAAGAAAATATGACATACAATTTGCAGCAAAACACATTTTTGGTTTTTTTCTCGAAACTGTGAACTTGTGAACCACTAACCACCTGGCGATGGACAGGTATCATGGCGGCGCATCGAACGATGTATGAACGAGCGTGATTAGTCAATTTTAACTGTGTTTTTTGCTGGGTACCCCGTCTTACCCGCTACCCCGTCTTACCTCCTTCTCCCCTACCAGTCGGGGGCTTTCTAATTGTTTAACCATAGACTGCCTTGTTCGTCAAGTGGTCGCAAGGCGTGACTGCTGAGCATGAGGTCTTGGGTTAGATTCCCAGGTCGGGCAAAAAAGTGTTGTTAGGTTTTTCCACCAGCAATTTTACAGTAGTTTCTCAATAGGCTCGCCCCCTATTACGTGGGACTTGAACATAACTGACGAAATCTGGGTGTATAATAGGTACACCTCTACCTAACTCTTCAGGGATTACAGGCGAGATGTTATGGGTGTGTTATTTGAATTAAATTGTAATTTTTCATGTATCTAAGATTTAAATACACTACATAAAGGATAATGAGATTATATATAAAAAACAGCCATGCATATTACATTACGTAATTTTATTTATGAATAAATAAGTATGATGCTTTATTAAGATATTTCTTCATCTATTTCATGCTTCATAATAAAACAAATCTTGAATAGGAACAATGGCCAAGTAAGCATTTTTGTTTTTAATATGTTTTTTCATAAACTCTTGCAAAACAGGGTTCACAATTCGTTTCACTACCGATTCCCATTTATTATGTGCGTATAATTTAAAAGCCTCAGCTGAAACGATAAAAAATACTTAATTATTATGCAACGAAGAGGTGTCGTGCTGGCCCAGGCCAACATGGCCAACATGACAAAAAGACTAGGTAGATGATGACAGCGAAATGCATGGGATGGAATGAAAGTGACTAAAAGACTTATGGATATGGCCTTCCTCTCCATCCATCCATATTTATATATGGATGGATGGAGAGGAAGGCCAAAGAAAAGATAGATTGTATTAAGAATGATAAAATATGATATGAAAAGGAGAGGAAAGTATGAAAAAAATGTCAGTATCAAAGTGTTATGTCAGGAATATTTCAGTAGTTGCCTCGGAGTCTGGATTTATGTCCGGTTATAGGTGACAGGCGAAATGTGGGTTTAATATAGGGTACACTTCTGCCTAACCCTTCGACAATTGCAGGCGTGATTTTATGTTATGTTAGGATAGTATCATATGACGGTCGACACGGCGTAATGGAAGAAGAAAACGTATTTCTGTCGACGAATAAGTTCGTGTTGATACGAGAGAAGAGAAATAAAGTCCTTTAAAGTCCATTACCTTTGTCAGTGCCATCATTTAAAAGGTCCCTGTAGCTATAGGTCACATTACCATGCTTAAATGCTACATCGTTATTTAATAACTTGATGTGCCTATTAGCCATCTCTCCTTCGTTCTCGTCCAATAAACCATGGAAAAAAAAGTGATAGTCATCTGAAAAAATAACAGACTTTAGTTTACTAAACCGTTTACGTTACTAAAACATTTCCAAAAATTTGTGTCAATACTTTTACGTAGGTACCTATTTATTATTCTTTTGAACCGACTTTAAAAAAGGAGGTGTTATTTTATTCGATAGGATATGATTTCGTCAAAATCTGTTCGGGTTTTTATAGAAATTGCGTATTTTGCCTTCTTGTAAATTTTTCTGTGGTGTTTATCTTCTTAATTTACGTAGTGTTACCCCTTTTGAATGGATTTGGTAAAATAAAAATGTATTTTACAAAATATCTTTAGTTTTCGAAGTTAAAAAAACTAAAGTTATCTTTCACTTTATAGTGTGTTTGAGAGCGATTGTCTTTTTTAAACACGATTATATTTTTTTCTATAATCCTTTGTACATACACGGCTGTTTCTTTTTGTCTGTTGATAATTGTGTATGTTCATAAATGTTTAAATAAATAAATGACTACATAAATAAACCTTGAAAATTAACTACTTTGAAGTCTTGAACTGTTGCTTTCTTCATTATTGCAAAGTTAAATAATGTCAATGGCAATTTAAAAAAGCACCTAGTCAGAATATTGACGTAATCATGTTAATCATTAATTATAGTTTTACTTGCAATTTTGCTTACATAAATCAATCAGGCAGGTGCCGCTTGATCTTATAAACTGTTTAAGGTCTACTGCCATCATGTCGTATTTTGATATTAGAGTGAGTTTTGGGCATCTGATATGATAGTCGTATTGCTCATTGTTGGTGATTCTGGAAACAATATAAATTATATTAATACCAGCCTGACTATCTCACTGCAGAAGGTGTGAAGGCACGAAAAGCTTGCTGAAGGCGGACTGACGATGTTAAACTTATATTCAATAAAAGTTCAGGTTATGTTTACAGACTTCATTATTTACAGAGAAAAAAGAATTCCGCCCGCGTCTAGTGAAAATGTGCCCAAAATACTGGCCTCATTACCACGTTGGATGGTAAAGCCAATTTAATAGCCAGCCCTTGGGTCCTGGGAACTGTCAGTCTAGGTTTCCAGGTTGCAAAAAAAAAAACAATTTATTCCATATGTTATGTTCGTGTTGTAAATGCATTTTTGAAAGAAACAGCTTTTTTCATGATTAAAGGGTTAGTCCTATAGTAAAAGTTATTTTATATAATAAGTACAATGACCCCTTTTCAGGTTTTTGGTACATTACCAAACACACTGTATATGAATTTTAAATAGTTTTATGAATTGAAAAAAAATACAACTATAAAATAATAACAGTTAAAATAATAACTTACTTCATCAATTCCACTTTACATTTCCTCATTCCAGATAGATAAGCATCGTAAGCTTTATATTTCAGGGAATTTAAACTAACTTCAATAAAATCTAGGTACAAAGGGTCGGAAGACTCCACTCCCTGTATGCCATCTATAATCTCTACAAACGCTCGTCTCGCAGCCTCAGTCAAACATTGGCTGTCCTCAAAACTACATAGCTTCTTTTCACCTGCAATTAGGAAATAATTTTACTAAATAATTCTCCCGACCAAATGGCAAAGGTCGAAAATTTTAATGGAAACTAACCTAATACGCAGGAGATATTACAGTACACAAGTGTGGGCGCAAACACGGGGTGCACCTGTGTTTGCGCACACACTTGTCCCACACTCTTCCCTTACTCTCATTGTCGGATGAGACGGCTATCCGACACGACCGGGAAGTGAGAATGCGCAGAACAATAAATTAGTAACAATAGATTGGAGATAATTATAAGGGATTCTTGTGATGTGCCGTGACTTTAGATCTTCAAACATGTAATAAAAATAAAACAAAGTAATGTACCTAATTATTTTGAAACATCACGCAATTATTGGATAGAATCTGTTCAAATTTTGGATGAATATTCCCGACTGGTCTAGTCAGTGAGTATAGTAGTATAGTGTGAGATGGGACTCCGACTATGGGACTGTGGGATCCGTGTTACAACCATGAAAGCAGCAAATAAGTTGAATTTTTTTTACAATCCCTTTTGACTGCCTCGTTGGTCTAGTGGTCGCAACCGCGACTGCTGTGCATGAGGTCTTGGGTTCGATTCCCAGGTCGGGCAAAGTGTTATTGGGTTTTTCCATCAGGAATTTCTCAGTAGCAGCCTCGGAGTCTGGATTTGTGCCCGGTTGATGGCAATAGGCTCGCCCCCTATTACATGGGACTAAAAACATAACTAGCGAAATGTGGGTGTACTAATGTGTACACCTCTGCCTAACCCTTCGGGGATTACAGGCGTGATGTTATGTGAGGTTATGTTTTTCTGTGTGGTGTAAAGTTCAAAATTGTTTGAGTACATGAAGAAATCCGAAGCGTATACTTTTTCTAGCTTATGTTTATGTACTTACATACAATACCGCTTATGCAGATAACACCAATAATTAATAATGATCGTGTTACGAACATATTCGATAAACACTGATTATGAAATACTAGCCTGTCCTTACTCTAAGCGCATTTATAGCTCAAGATAAACTACTAAAACCTGTCAAGTGCTAGTAGGAGCAGCAGACTGAGGTTCCGTGCTTCAGAAAGTTTTTTTTCGAAGTGTTTCTTATTTTTGTAGGGTTCTGTGTTTATTGCATTAAATTAATAACCTACTAACCGTGCTCTCGACTGTCCGACCACTGAGGTCGAGGTCGTATAAGAGAACTTGTTTATACCTACATAAATACTAAAACGATGATATAGGTTTGTAATTCCACCTTGAACAAGCGAGGTGATCAATGCTCTATACTCTGTGTATGAGATGTCTCAGTAGGAGAGTAAGAGTCTGATGATCGTATACTCAATGCATGAAGATATCAAAAAAATAGTAATTAAATACTTTTTACCCCCAAAGTATAAAGAAAGTTGTACCATATACATCTTTCTAAATGCCAAGCGAAACACTTACTTATGAATAGACGAAGGTTTTATTTAAGTTCTTTAAAAACAAATAAAAGTCTCATTTCAGAATATCGTAAGATGAAGTGTCAAAATACAGGTTGAGATTTGGAGGTGCATAACATTGCAATTGTTTTAAAAAGAACTTTTTAAGCATAGAAGAAGACTGTTTTTCTTAATTTGATATCGTAGTTCTAACCCATGAAGTGTGAATTAAGACAGCATTTTCATTACCAATTTCTGACTAAACCAAACTTCAGAATTAAGCCAAAGTCCTAAATGATTCCAAGTGAACAGAGAAAACGAGATAAAAAGTATCCTTCGTATTAAGCTGAATCAATATTGTGTGCCAAATTTCAACTAATTCCGTTCAGCTGTTTAAACTTGAAGGAGTTACATCCATCCACCAATTCCTCCATTCATCCTCGCAAACTTACACGTTTATAATAGTATAGTAGAATGATATTCTTTTTCTTTTTTCCCTTTCTCATTCCAATCTTCTACTTTTATTATAACTTCTTCCTTTTCATTATTTTTAAAAGGTTTTTTCTCCTTAATAATATTCATAGAAAACATTCAGTTAGGGTATTTTTCGATATGGTTTATTTCCCATTAAATGGATTGTAAGTGTTCAAAACTAGTCGTAAGTTTTTATTGCTAATTACTTACCTATATTCAACGAATCTCATGAGCATGATAACATCGTTTTATAAACATTAGTATACCTGCATTTATATTTACGTAGCCCACTAATAAGTAACTGATTTTATCTCATGATTTCGAGGGGGGGGGGGACACATTCTACTAACTTAAAACCGATCGAAATCTAACATATTTTAGTTTCAAGCTGTCAAAAATACCTCTAAAATTAGAGGCATTTTTGACTCTGGCTCTGTTAATCTCATCTTAAAATGTGGATATTTACCCACATTTTAAGACGAGATTAACAGACTTTGGCTGTCTCGTTACTTACTTTAGAAACTAGATATTCGCATTACCTCCGCGACTTTAGCGAAACGGCGGAGCCATACCTTTTTACTGATATGTAGATTTTGTGAAGTTGGGTCGGTAGAGTTAGGCCGTGTAGATTCAGAAGCTTGGTTCTATATGAGATCTGATATCTTTTCCACAGGGCAAACCTTATGTGGTCGTCATGGCAACATTTTACATGAAATGTTTTTGGTGGGATATTCATTTTTTTAAGAACTTTTTTGTGTTTGAGTAGATCCCTGAGTGATATTAATTTGTGATTGGATCTGGTAGGTGGCTCAGCAAACCAATGGCTCTCGGGTCAGCTAGTAGGCGAACATCCAATGATGTTACACAACATTGATCTCAAATCAAATACAATCAATAATATGAAAAGTAAAGGTATGGACACATTAAATAAGTAGCAGAGAGAAAGCTTTAATCATTTTCCTAGTTGCAAATTTTAGAAAAAGTATGGACGTCTATAATTATTAAGTAATAAATTTGCATCGACTACAACGTAAGTGAAGGTGCAAGCACGGCGAGTTGACCCTGTCCCCTAAACTAAGAAAAAACATGAATGTCAGAGACGCTATTCCCATGAACTTTAACTTTATTCTAAAAGTAGTTTCTAAATAATTTCTGTGTGCACTAGTCTGCATAGTTAGTAACATACAAAACGTAACAACATTTAAAGATAACTCTGAAAGAAAAACCACATTTCGCGAGTTATGTTTAAGTTTTAGATAAAAAAAACAATAAAATAATAAAAAAACATTGCATACTACTTTTTATTCAGAAAGATTGTTTGCCAGATTTATCAATAATTTTTCCTGAACTTTCACTTTTCATAAGAAAACATATCTGTAGCAGCCACAACATCCATGAAAGCGTTAACGTTGTTAATGTATTGGCCCATAAACGCATCCATAGCTGGTTGGCGAGACGCTTTGTCCACAACTTCCCAGTTGTCGTTTATATATTTATGTGCTGCATCAGCTAAAAATATAAACATGGAAATTATATAAAGTATCATGCCAGCATACTCCAAAACGTTACACAATGGCGCGTAGTACACGCGTTACAGCCACGTTTAGGGAGTAAGCATGATGCAAATAATCGGGCATAAATTCAGACAGACTATTCCAACAGTACGGAACAAAAGAGTGTAGTATTATTTTGATTACTAATGAAATTTTGAGTTTGAATTTAGAAATCGAGTTGCCACAAACCTAGATGGTTACAGATAGTGGCCTATCTACAAATATTCATTGAATTTAGTTACATATTGACAAAAATATGACTCAAACTTTTGTGAGGATGCTTTCGGGAAAGTCCTCTCAACGGAAACACAAAAAAAGTAATAATTTTCCCGTGTTGGTGATGGAATTTGGGACCTACTTGATACTATTAACCAGAAAGAACTGGGAAGTTTTTTTTTTTTTTTTGCTGATATAAAGTTCATTTCGACTTGTGTGAATGTGAATGATCTCCTGTATTTATGTATTTAGTCTTTCTAATCTATTAAACTGGCCTCATAAGCCTGGAGCCAATTAAAGCCTACTAAGGAATAATAAATCATCTGTGATACGACACAAGGCTGAATTTTTAAGCAAGATTCTTACATTTCTCCTTATCACCATCGAAAAGATTCTTGTAAGCATAGACCACTTTTCCTTTAGCCTCAATTTCTAGGGCATGAGTTTTCAAATTGATGTGACTTTTGCCTTCCTTGTCTTGTTTGGCAACGTAATCACCATGGAACTTGAAGTGATAGTCATCTGAAACGAGAAAATGTGTGTGTTTTAAATACAATATTAAATCATCACCTGCCTAGCCTTTTTCCAACTATGTAGGGGTCGGGTTCGCGTCTAACCGGATGCAGCTAAATACCAGTATTTTACTAGGTAAGACTGGTTGTCAGATTTTCGGGCTTCTGACGACCCGTATCGACTGTCAAAGATTCCGAGGCACGGAACGATGTCAGTGATGTCTAAGATACACTTAGAAAGTAAGGATTTGGATTCGAACCCACAACATCATGCATGAGAGGTGGGCGCCTCAACCACTAGGCCATCTCGACCACATCTTAATAAAATAATATAGATTAAAGGCGTTATGTTATGTATATAATTTTTTACAAAGCAGCGTCTTGTCGAGTCACGGCGTTTTTATAGGTTGATAGATCATGCAACTAACGAGTGACTATGACTTTGTTAATGGATCTTCAATGAAGTATATTTTGTCAGACTTACAAAAATCAGCTTGACAGGTGCCTTTTCCTTCAACATGTTGTGGGCCAATGTCACCATTTAATTCATATCCTGCTTCAAGTATGAGATGAGGGCAACCCACGTGGTAGTCGTATTTTAGGTCCTTTGAAGAGATTCTGAAATTAGGTAGTAAAATATTAGTCTTACAAAATTACATTACTAGTATTGGCGAAAGAAAACATAGAGATAAAAACTGGGCTTGTAGTAAAATAAGTCTTGTGAATAGGAGTGATTGCGCTCATTTATTGAATGATAAATGGGTAGATACCTACATTATATAATAGTAAGAACAATGTCCAAAATTTATCATCAACGCTAGTACATGAAAAAATACCTTTTTGTTGTAAACTCACTCCTATTACAACTGCATAAGATGCCGCAGTGTTTTACTTAAGCACTGTTATCCGTTCCTAAATGTAATACCAAAATAAAATCCAACCGTGCATTTATATTTAAGCATTAAGGTGTAGCCTGGTGTCCGTAAAAATGGGCATAATGGTGCGTTCATAAAGAATGTATGAAATAATAATCATTATTGATATGGGACGGTGCCGGAACTGTGGCTTCACTAATATGTCTGAATAAACCTTACAAACTTGTAATAAAGCCCAATAAAGTGGACGACCTTTGATTTTAATACAGGTATTTGAAATAAGAATTTTAAAATAACAGACAAAAAACTTACTTTACTAATTCCACTTTGCAATTCTTCATACCAGAGAGTTTGGCATCGATAAGTTTATATTTAAGTGAAGGCAGATTAGCATCAATTAATTTTTGGTGCAAAGGCTCGGACGATTCCACGCCAGGCATACCAGCTATGAACTGCTCAAACTTCAGTCCAGCTGTTTCCGTAAGACATTTGCTGTCTTCGAAGTCACATATTACCTTTTCACCTGAAATATTTAATGGTTAGATTATATATGGGACTTTCGACCTTGGGGGTTTTGTCATTAAGAGACACTAATATTTAATAATTTGAAGACACAACATATTCAAAAAAATACTTCTATTTCACCTGAACTTGTAATATTAGGCTTTGAAATCAATAAAAACTTAGTCGTGCATAATATTAATTATTAATCTGATCTTTTTATATACTTTTTATCTGATGGTTTTATATATTCTTTTTCGATTTTAAATTAGAAACATGAAAGACTAACGTCACAAAATAGAACAAGATAATGGTGCCGATTCCCTTGTTTACAAACTAGACTAAATTTAGAGAATTAACATCTCTTACTAACCTACAGCGAGAGGAAAGGACAGAGACATCAAAGAACTAAGCGATGTCAAATTAGTTTTGCCTTGAACTTTTCCATATTTTCAATCCATACGTTTTAAGATGTCAACTATAATTGTATTGATGTGTCAGATTGACAGCTCTTATTTACATTACTCTCTTTCTTGTTTTATTGGACAGAAAAAGATGGAAATCTTTTAATTTTAGTTTAGTTTGTGACCAAGGGAATCGGCACCAATAATTAACAAAAATATGTAAAAAATTGTATACTTACTTATGGCACTGCTAATGCAGAATATTCCAATAATCAACAATGATCGGGTTGCGAACATTTTCGATAAGCACTGATTATGTAATGCTTGTCTATCTAAATTCGAAGCGAATTTATAGTTCAAAAACTACCTAAAAAAGTACCAATGATTTTGAACTTATGTGTAGTGGTGCTAGAAAAAATATTAGGTATTAAATGTCGATAGCATTGATGCGCTAGGAAATTAAATTATGAAGGTTTTTACACTTATCCATGAATTAATCGGTAAGTTTTTTCTGTTGATGCATTTTTTTGGAAATATAGGTACTTAGGTTTGGGGGACAGGTAAAAAGTTTCAGAAAAAGATTAATTAACAATTCCTGGACGTGGTTTTCAGTTTAAGTGAAGTTTCCCATTTGCCTTTATTTTAATAGTTAATCTGATATATGGGGAGGAGAGAAATTCAATAAATTAAAGATCTTAAAAATCGGTCCACCCGTTCTTGGTTGCGTTCGTTGATGGTAATAATGTTACCAACCCAAATTGGTTTTATTTATATTGGTCTTTTGTCATATGAATGTGATTTATTTTGTTTCTTTTTTTTTTTTAAACAAATTCAAATTAAACTCGTTTATTCGACTTATTGACAACAATAATGACGCTATAACTATTTAGTCCCGGTAACTTCAGGGAAAAAACAGAATTCGGATATTTTAAGTGCAAAAACAGCTTACAAGAAATATAATTAAAAATCGAAGCGTGTTGTTTACTTTTTGCATCGACAAAACTTTTAAAAATTACGATTAGAATCTCGAGTTTTTGTTCAAATGTTAGTAGATTGCTTATCCGGTAAGGTATAATCATCTTAAACGATAGAGTTTATTTAAACTGCAACTAGTTAAGGTATTTTTATTTAATAGGTTAGAATGGCTAAAATATGAACACTATAACATTGTAGTGGTCTAGAATAGTTTCTACATCTATTACAGACATGCGCAACACCTGCTTATCGCAGTGTCTGTTCTGGAAAATGCATGGAAAATATATAATATACTTATTGAAATGTATTATTAATAGGAAAGATAAAAAATAGGAAAAATAAGTTTGATTTTATTACGTTAAAATGGAAAATTATGCTCTAAACTTTTACATAACATCACGCCTGTAACCCCCGAAGGGTTAAGCAGAGGTGTACCTATTAGTACACCCACATCTCGCCAGTTATGTTTTTAGTCCCATGTAATAGGGGGCGAGCCTATTCCCATCAACCCGGCACAAATCCAGAAACCGAGGCTGCTACTAAGAAATTCCTGATGGAAAATCCCAATAACACTTTGCCCGACCTGGGAATCGAACCCAAGACCTCATGCACAGCAGTCGCGCTTGCGACCACTAAACAAACGAGGCAGTCTAAACTTTTATTTTATTTTATTTATTGACGGATGACGGAATTGAAAGATTATTGCACTATAAATTATCCTAAACTTTTTCAAAGCTTTTTTTCACATCTAATTATAATGTATAAACGTTAAGGTCAGGTTGTACTTTAATAAACATCACACACAAAACATCAATAGCAAAAATCAAAGCCTGTTTTTATATCATAATCGATTTTATTAAGTAGCGTGCAATTAAATGTAGGTAGAAGGCGTCTGATTAAAATGTTATAGGTGTGTGAGTTTGTTTTCCTCACAGCACTTTCAATAGGTACTGGATACAAATATTTACCGGGGTACAATTTACATAACATCGCGCCTGTGTAATCCCCGAAGGATTAAGCAGAGGTGCACCCATTTTTGGCATTATGATATTCTTTAAATTATAAGGAAATTATTATGGACTGCCTCATTGGTCTAGTGGTCGCAAGCGCGACTGCTGTGCATGAGGTCTTGGGTTCGATTCCCAGGTCGGGCAAAGTGTTATTGGGTTTTTCCTTCAGGAATTTCTCAGTAGCAGCCTCGGAGTCTGGATTTGTGCCCGGTTGATAGCAATAGGCTCGCCCCCTATTACATGGGACTAAAAACATAACTGGCGAAATGTGGGTGTACTAATGGGTACACCACTGCCTAACCCTTCGGGGATTACAGGCGTGATGTTATGTTATGTTAAATTATAAAATAATTTTCATTCAGCCACTAGTTGGTAATGAATATCCTTAACAGGGACTATTTTCAGAAAAGAGTTAAGATTTTTTATGTATTTTTGTAGAAAATTGTGCATCATAGGTCTTCGTATTTGTAGCTCCAACTCTTTTCGTTTTTCTTCGTCTGTGGCTTCTGTACCTGAAAATATTATAAGACGGCAATATTAATATATGTTTGGGTAAGATAAGCGCTTTTAAATATTGAACTTATCAAATACTACGCAGTTAACGCTGCGATTTCACTCGCGTAAAGTTAACTATCGTATTACTGCTCTGCTCATTTAAGTCGTAGCGCGATGTTATAGGCTATGTAATTATAACCTTCATCGATAAATAGGCTGTATAGCACAATAAGATATTTTTAAATTGAACCAGTCGTTCCCGAGATTAGCGGGTTCAAATAAACAATCTCTTTAGCTTTAAATTATTAAATAATATATCATGCAGATTACTAGCTTATGCCCACGACTTTGATATATTATCCCACGGGAACCGTATATCCGGGACAAAAAATAGCATAAATATGTGCTATTTCAGACTATTATCTACCTCCATGCTAAATTTCATCCAAATCCGTTCAGCCGTTGAGGCGTGATTGATTAACAAACGTCAATCTATTCAAATAATGTATATATCTCAGTAACATTAAACAACAATTACTTACAATCCTGTCCTTCAAAACGCAGACCAGTAAAATTACGTATAACCTCTTTAGAGTGAAGTTCAATAGTAAAATCGGTGACCTCAGTGTGAAGGTCTCCTGCTTCGTCAAAATGTTTATCGTAGTAACCCTTCAGCCAGATGTCGTAGTTCTCTATAAAGTGAAACAAAATACTTTCTTAATTTTTTTTTACATATTAGGATCTCCAACAAAATATACAGAAATCGTATTATAATAACATAACATAACATCACGCTTGTAGTCCTCGAAGGGTTAGGCAGAGGTGTACCCATTAGTACACCCACATTTCGCCAGTTATGTTTTTTTTTTTTAGTCCCATGTAATAGGGGGCGAGCCTATTGCCATCAACCGGGCACAAATCCAGACTCCGAGGCTGCTACTGAGAAATTCCTGATGGAAAAACCCAATAACACTTTGCCCGACCTGGGAATCAAACCCATCACCTCATGCACAACGATATTAGTATGGATATATCACCTCTAAAGAAATGTTAAAAAAAAATTATGATAACAATTATTGTAAGCTAAAGTAACCTTTTAAAAATTAACTAGTGAACCGTCCCGACTTTGCGGGTGTATTTTAATACGAAAATAACACCCTTTTTGACTTTTAATGTGGATTTTTCAAAAACGTTTCTTTTATACGAACATTGTCTTGGCAATAATGATAACACATAAAATAAATCAGCCTAATCGTTCGAGCTATTTTTAAATGATAATTGCGGTAATTAATTTTATTTATAGGTATAGATAGAATTTATTTCTAAAACCATTTAAAGTTATCATTTTTATTATAACATTATTCTAACAGTAATTAGAACGAATGGGTAAATAAAACTTTAAACGAAATATAATATTGTTGATACTCACCATATGTTATTTGACTTGTACCCTTGCCGTGGAAAGGTGTACCATCAAATTCTCCATCTGCTTCATAATAATTAGCCTCCACTGTGATACTTGGACACCAAATGTAGTAAATGAAATATGTCTTTTTAGTGGTTACCCTGAAAAAATTACATAACATAACATAAAATCACGCCTGTAATCCTCGAAGGGTTAGGCAGAGGTGCATCCATTAGTACACCCACATTTCGCCAGTTATGTTGTTAGTCCCATGTAATAGGGGGCGAGCCTATTGCCATCAACCGGGCACAAATCCAGACTCCGAGGCTGCTACTGAGAAATTCCTGATGGAAAAACCCAATAACACATTGCCCGACCTGGGAATCGAACCCAAGACCTCATGTACAGCAGTTGCGCTTACGACCACTAGACCAACGAAGCAGTCATGAAAAAAATACATCGACAATGACCGATCAATGTGTCATCTTTGAAGGAAAACATCGTGAGGAAAGCTGGACTGATAAATTAATATAAGCCTGAAATCGCTAATGCGCCTTGAGTAAACTTAGTGATCAATGCTCGTGCCTTCTTTATCTCTCATATATATCATTGTCCCACTTCATCTGCAAGGTAACAGGATACCCTGCAGCTGAAGTGTGAAAATGAAAGTGTGGTTAGTATTGTTATTTTTTTTTTAGTCAATATGTCTTGGGACATTGAGGTCCTGGAGGTGAGCGGGCCGAAGCCAACTTGGGGCCCTCTGCGAGTTGACTTTGGCACGAGAACGTACTTGCACTAAAGAGAACTAAATACATTTAGAGCTAAACGTATTTGTAATTGATTGAAGTTTAAAAAGACAAAATTATGTTTTTAATTTTGCGCTAAATATGCTTAGAGATATGTGATGCAAGTGCACCACGAGTAAAAGTAAGCTATTTAATTAACAGGATATCTCTTTTATTTATTAAAATGGAAATCTGTACGTTCAATAATGTACAACTTACAGCACATCCTTTACCATACAATTTAACAATCCTGTCATCTTTGCCTGCGAAAAAATAAACTTGAAATTCGGCGCTTGTATGCGTATTTCATCCAGCAGCAAAGGATCTGAAGCTTCAACTTGGCCTGGTCTACCAGCAACTATCACTGGGTATATAGCTTTCGTTGCATCTGTTAGACATTGTTCGTCATCGTAACTACATAGTACTTTCTTTAGATCTGTAAAGATTATGTTGATTAATTAATGTCTTGGAATCTTAAATATTAAAAGGTTTATTTATTTACTAGCTTTTGCCCCCGACTTTGTCCGTGTTATATTCGGATCCCTGTTTTATCCCCTTAGGGGGTGAATTTTGACAATCCTTTCTTAGCGGACGTCTGCTACCTTTCGCTTGTGTATCTACGTTTAGATTTAAGAAAACCGATTTTTGGTCTAGATTCTCCTCACTCCTTATTTATTTTTTTGTAATAAATGTGGAGACAAAATTTGTTATGATTTATCTCTTTCTAAGTTGCACCATTAAAATATTTCTTTTTTACGTGTTTTTACAAAATTGAATGAAAAAAAAATATTAAAATAACGAATAATATTTATCTTTTTGATTATTTTTTGGTTTATCTACCCACAAAATATTCTTTTTTTTTTTGAATAGGACAAATATTGCTTAAATGTAAATCTACTTACTTGCACTCCGAACATTTAACGAAGCACAGTTCAAAATAAAAATAATGAAGACTTTAGACAACATTGTATCTGAAAATATTATTAACAACTACAAGTTTTTGAAATTGTTTTAAGTTTATAGACTTTGTTCTCTTTTCGATGAAAGATAAGAGTGAGAAAAATCTTCGTGTATATACGTATGTACACGAAGATTTTAAGACGATAAAAAAGCGTGACGTGCTTCGATTAAAACTTGAAAAATAAGTTTAGTACTTAACGAATCTTGACCCAAGATGAATTGTTTGCAATAAGGTGCTCATAAACGGGCAACACTTTTGCGACAATATGTAGCTGACATTTTAATTCTTACTACTATTTAAATGGGAAAGTTTGCATGTATGGATGATTGGTTACTCAATCACGCTAAAGCAGCTGAACGCAGCTAGATGTATGGCACAAAGATAGATTATAGTCTGAAAACCATTTACAGTTCCTGTGAAATAATATATGTATACTTAATAAGTGACTACTACTACTTACTTGATATGTGTGTACTTTGATGTGGACGAAGCTGCATTCGGAAGCTAGTACTGTTTGATATCGCCCGGCAATATTTATGATATGCGGCAAATAATTCGGCGAAAGTGTTGCAGCAACACTCGCTGAAATGGTCGGGCCACACAGAAAATAATGCCGAGTATAAATTCCAAGCAACAGTTTAAGTATTGTCGTGACATACTTGGCAACGTTTTACAACCACACATTGCTCGGAAAAAATCGCCCGTTTAAGAGTGCCATTAAATGATATTCTCACGGAAACTGATTATTCAGTTCTTATACCATAAACAATTACTTTAAGTGCATCATTTCAAAATGAATTTATTATTTATTTTTTTAAATAAAAGCAATTGAGGTTTTGCAGAATGTTTTCTTTTAAGGTAGGTCTGTTTAAAATAGTTTTAAGGCTATAGTAATATCTCAAGAAAAGTGATTTAGAAAATTGAGCCATATTATAATATCCCAAAATTAAAAAAAAAAAAACAACAACACTCAAAATATTAACTACTTAGTAGCCTAAACAATATTCAAAATAATATCAAGTAGCCGATACATTTCCCTCAGCAAACAGTATAATTAGATACTTCCCAAAAAGTCCCATTATCGAAGTCAAAAGCAAACCTAATTTCGTTAGATTAAAACAGAAGAAGGACGTCCCTCCTTATCATCATTGAACACAGACTTGAAAGATTGAATATAAAATAGAATTTAGCGAAGTTTCCATTCAGCGATAAACGTATACAAATTTTGGGGGTTTCGGTCCATCCTCCCTGTGGCCAGATAAAAGGAAAGTTTTAGAATTGAGTCTGAGTTTTATCAGATTCAAGCAAAATCTGGTTGAACAGAACACGTTTCATGGGTATCTTTTTGCGCGAACTTTTCTCTTTATGTTTAGGTTTTAATTAAATTAAGGTGAGGACTGAGGGTGAGGGGTTAACCCTTGACGTTCACGTGTTGCTTTCAGTGATTAAAGATTTCATTTGAGTTTACGTTTTGTGTGTTTATGTTTACTGTGTCCAGTCTATTAACAGAAAATTTCTCTGAGGTGTTAATGACATTTTTCTATCTGTAGAACCGGGTGTTCTGAAAAATTGGACGTTATAATAATTCTCTCCATAGAATTTCGATGATGGCGTGCCGCAAACATAATTGTATTCTCTCTTCCCTCACTGTCATACTCTCATTCGAGGGTAATCTAACAACAACTAGGAAGAGATCAGTCTCAGGCTTTAGTCTGAAATAATGTTTTGAATTTGAATTTGAGTTTACGTGCTTTCCGATACACGGATGTGGTCACATCACCAACTTTCAAACTCTGAAAAATTTCTGGTGGGAAAGCCCAATATCACTGCCAGACTTAAAAATCGAACCTAGAATCCATTTTTTTTTTTTTTTTTTTTAGGTGGTAAAAATCATCAAATGACTCCTTCCGCTCTGGGTGGGGCGGAAGGGACTGTCAGACTTTTACTGACTAAAAAACCACCCTGTTCCTTCTGTTGCCCTTTACGTTCCGAGGCCACGGTATCCTGTTAAGACGTCCCGCAACCCCGGCAGGCGTTGGCCCCGTTGGGGGCCCCGTCCCTGTGCTGACAGCTCTTTGAGGCGCGCGCGAACAGAACGCGCCGTCGACCCGGGCTTGGTCCTTGATCGGACGGCGAGCTACCCATTACTCGCCGTCCGCAAGCCCGCGCCTACGGTGGCCGGATGTCGCCTCGCGACGTCCGACGCCCTGGGCGTCTCCCGCGGCGGCTGGGGCGTGAGGTGGTTCTCTCCCTCACGCGGCCCGCCTCCTCCTTCGCTAGCATTACTGCTTCGCAGAAGGAGGTGACTGCATCCCATTCCCTCTCGCCCCGGAGCATGGCCTGAACCAGGTCCGGACGCGAGAGGTCGCCGCCGCCTATCGCCTCCGTGAGGACACGGCGGTGCTCTGCCCAAGCGGGGCAGTCCTGCACCGTATGCTCCACCGTGTCCTCCGGGCGATCCACACAGTGGTGACACCCGGGCGTTTCCTCCCGCCCTATCCGACACAGGAACCTCCCGAAACAACCGTGTCCGGTGAGGACCTGCGTCAGGCGGTAGGTGAGGACGCCGTAGTCGCGTTTTTAACTAGGAGACCAATATGGTAATCGAGACATCGAGCAAAACATATTGAATGTTGCTTGTCCAGTAATAGCCTAAAAATTAGGCTGTCGCCCTATTTTGTTACGAAAACCTTGTAGGACTAATTTCTAACAAAACAAAAATGGTCGCCACATAGTCGGTTTGTCATGTCATCATTATTATGAGCACTACAATCTGCATAGTTACGTCGATACAGATATGCAAAAATACTCATTAATGCACACTAAATAGAGCAAACACATTTCAACAAGCATGTAAACGCTTATAGGATTCTTTAATGACAAGAAACAAGCCAATAGATTTCTGTCCAGTGAACGTGAAAATCTTTCGTTCACTTGACAGGAAATATTCTGACATAACCGTCGTATACCAAGTCATAATCCAGCTGGATTGCTTAGCCATCGTAGCCAACGAGGCGTCAAATAATCCCGCTTTTACGCTGCAGGAATCCGCGGTAACTTGGCTGCAAAGATGCTTGGAAACAGAAGAAGGAATGGACATGACTTGTGCTTAGTTTTGTATTTGTAGTTGAATCGGATTTAATGAAATGTATTATTGGCAATATGATTTCGGCAGTAGAAGTTTCTTTTACCCGTCTAGTACAATCAAAGTTTTTTTAATAGCTAGGATTATGACAATTTGGAAACTAAACAAATATGTAAATAATGGTATAGCGGAAGCTTTTTACAAAAATGATAATGTTTTTTAACAATTAATATCTACTACGAACTATTTTTGCTTAGTGCACATTATCTACATTCTCCATAAATTAATATTATTAAGTTTAACATTAAGAAGTATGTTAAAAAAATTTAGACCCTCGGTAAAAAAAAACTAGTTTTTTAAAATTCGTTTCAACAGTTTTCTCTATGCCTATGTTAATGCGCTCCATTTGCGCTGTTAGTTTTATGATTATCTCCATTGGAAGGTATAATATGGTTTCGTGTGACATTTAAAATCCGAAAACAATATACCTATGGATATAGAAAGTAACTACCTACCTTCGTGATTAATAAAACGATTGCTACTAAATGTGTTTAGTCAACTTTAGCTAATGTATGATACTATTTGTTATTAAGATCTCATGATATCATGTTTGCGAAAAATCAACAATAAAAAAAACAGTTTCTTAATAAAAATAACACATAAAATTCATGGATAATTATTAATTCTTCAAAAAGACGTCATAAGAACGGAAATTATTTTCATTGTTTTATTATTTTAAAAGACTGGGAAAAAAATAATAATTGAGAAATATGATATACCTAGATAAGAAACATTAAGATGCAACGATTGACGTTTATTTAAGTGAGAAGACAAAAACTACAAATGAATAACAAAAACTTCACTCCACAATAAACTTACACCTCTACCTAACCCTTCGGGAATTACAGGCGTGATGTTATGTATGTTATGTTTAACAATAAACTTAATATTTTAAAGTGACACATACTCTTCGTAAACATCAAAACATTATACAGCGCCATCTATGTTAACCGCGCGGAAACTATAACCGCGAAAGCCTACATTGTAGCAAATTGTTGCAGAACTGAAACTGTTGACGGAATCAATAGTTTGGTGCAGAGAAAAAACAGGCGCTAGCTACGAGTATGTAGGTTTGTACTGAAATGAGACTTTTAATGTTATGTATTTTCAATCCAATTTACATCTTATCTTCTTAATTATACTGATTAAATTACAGTACTTGTAATTTCAAGAAATAACAAGAATACCTACTATCTTTTGCTCTTGTTGGTATTTACCTCTATGAATATTTAAAGAGGGCAGCAGTATCGGTCTTGATGGCGTACGTAGTAACAACAATTAAATATTGTAATCACCATTTAATTAGTACATACATACAATACACAACATAGAACATTGTTGGGAAAAGGCTAGGCAGATGATGAATCACCATTACATTAGTAGCAAGCAAACCATGGTAAGTATTACGACGCATAAAATTAAAAATAGTCTGTAAATGCAAATATGGTCAGGCACTTTTCTAGGCAGATACAGTAAGTAATAAACATATTTTTCTATATTTGCTAATATTAGGCTGAAGAATTTGTTAGTTTGTTTTGGTCAAGAACTACTGGTCTAATTTGCAAAGTTGCTATGTAACTTCACGCTACGACCCACAGGAGCGTAGCAGTAACCTAAACCATAATAACGCGGGCGAAAAAAATAGAAGAGAACGAAATCGCGGACATCTGGTGCCGATTACCTTGTACACAAACTAGACTAAATTTAGAGAACTGACATCTCTTTCTAACATACAGCGAAAGGAAAGGACGGTGACATTCCGTGACATTAAAGAACTAAGTTAGCGATGTCAAATTAGTTTTGCCTTGAACTTCTCCGTATTTTTAATCCATACGTTTTAAGATGTCAACTATAACTGTATTAATGTGTCAGATTGACTAAATTTGACAGCTCTTATCTACATTAGCCTCTTTCTTATTTAATTGAACAGAAAAATATGGAATAGTCTAATTTTAGTTTAGTTTGTGACCAAGGGAATCGGCACCAGAGGTGAGTTTAAGATATGGCCAAATACAAGTTTTCACAGATACATAATCTGTTATATATGAGTTATTTTAATACGGGCAGTATATAACATAGTACAACACATAGATATTGTATGGTAACAGAAAACTGTGACGACACCTATTTGCCAACTGAATTGATTAACTATGTATTGATTTAAAGAAACAAAAGCATCCATTTATTAAGAATATTATTTGTTTTCAATGATTTTAAATCTCTTTTTTGTCTTTTTTCATGTACCAAGTTCAAATAAATAAATAAATAGGCAACAACTAAACCAGTTTTTAGTGTCAATGAAAGATGTCTTAAAATTCTTTGTTAATGGTGTCAATTACTAAAATATTATTGATTATTTTGACTGCCTCGTTGGCGAGCATGAGGTTTTGGGTCCCAGGCCGGGCAAAGTGTTATTGGGTTTTTCCGTCGGGAATTTCTTAGTAGCAGCCGTGGAGTTTAGATTTGTGCCCGGTTGATGGCAATAGGCTCGCCCCCTGTTATATGGGACTTAAATATAACTAGCGGAATGTGGTTGTTCTCATTGGTACACCTCTGCTTAACTCTTCTGGGATTACAGGCGTGTTGTTATATGTATATTAATTATTTTGATTATAAAAAATTATAAAGTAAACGACCTTGCCCAATCTTCTCTAATCGGGCAAATACTCGAGCCCTTTTAAATCTATTTTTATATAATTTTCACCTGGTGTATGAAATTAAACATACAATAATATGTATTTGAATCTTTACAATAAAGTCCGGAATCCCATTAAATGTGACGGCAAAAACTTTGCTTGTTGCTATGATGTGTGGTCTGCGTCTACGCACATTGTTTGGTAATCCTTGCGGGCTTGCGCAAAAAATTGTGGGAACTATAATGTTGCGTTTTAGTGATGAGGCATATACCTATCGATATTTTACGGTTGAATGCACTTTCTGCATAGAAAATTTACTATCACAGCCAGCCAATGATGAGAAACTAATGCATGACTCTCATTTGTTAGGTATATATACATAGGCGCTCACTGGTTTCTGAAAATATCGGTGAATAATGATGTTCTGGGTTTCGCTTATTACATACACATACATAAACTCACGCCTTTTTCCCATGGGGGTAGGCAGAAACTACAGAACGCCACCTGCTACGATCCTTAAATACTCCTTTCGCCTCATCTACGTTCATACATCGCTTCGTTTCGTTCTTCGTTTGGTTTCGGTTATTAGTTTCGTAAATATAGGCAAACCTGTTATACACTAGTACAAGGATGACCTAAAATATCGCTTTTGAGTTCATCTTTTTGTTATTTTTACACCCATCATACATTTTATTTATTTATTTGATAAAATCCATAATCCAAGGGCGCACTAGCACGAGCGCGACAAACTAAACATGATGCATCTACATTCGATTAATTTTTGTTTTTTTTAGTCTAATTAAAAGATTTGACTTGACTTATCCGTTTTGCACATGCTTTTTTTTTAAATAACGATATAGGATAGTCATATAAATTCCCCATTCAAAAATCCACTCGAATCGTATTATTTTACTAGACTAAAACAAATACTTATGTAACGTCTGACATTTCACCTCGATATAACATTGCCAAAATATCGATACTAAGTACATGCCTATCAACCCCAGCACATTCGACTGACAGAATAATGACGTGCCTACCTCCGCCTTCCATTCACAAACCACGTGGACAATAGCACGGCAAATAGCCATTATTATCGTTGCAAGGGCCCACTCTATTAATACCATAGAGCCCGGACGAGGCGATTATTGAAGTTTTGTATCGATTTTGTATTCAGAGTTCGGGGCAGTTTTGCGACATTTTTCTTAGAAAGTCTTGGGCAATACAAGGACATGTTATCTGTAGAAGACGTGAGCCATATAATTATGTTGCGGATTACAGTATTCTTGGTTAAGTAAACTTCCAAGCGGTGTCTTTGAGCACCGTTAGGTGAACCATATACAGCAATAAATACATGCTGCAGTTAATGTAACAACGTAACGTAACGTTAATGGTTACGTTTAGTTACGTTGCTATGCTGGATGCAATTTGTTTTGTTATTCATTTACGAGGTTAACAATATGGACGTTGCACTGTTTACATAGTTAATGGTGCCGATTCCTTTGGTCACAAACTAAACTAAAATTAGACTATTTCCATCTTTTTCTGTCCAATAAAATAAGAAAGAGACTAATGTAAATAAGAGCTGTCAAATTTAGTCCATCTGACACATCCATACAGTTATAGTTGATATCTTAAAACGTGTGGATTAAAAATACGGAGAAGTTCAAGGCAAAACTAATTTGACATCTCTAACTTAGTTCTTTAATGTCACGGAATGTCACCGTCCTTTCCTTTCGCTGTACGTTAGTAAGAGATGTCAATTCTCTAAATTTAGTCAAGTTTGTGAACAAGGGAATCGGCACCAATAGCTATTTATATTAGCATGTTTTAAACTTGCTTATGCGCTTACAAACATTTTATAAGAGTAGTAATAAGGTTTATGTGATGAACAATGTTCGTGCCTTTCCTATATACGTTGAAGCCGAGCAATGGGACAATAATAGGCTAATTTTTTTTTTACTTACTTACTTTAGGCCTAAAGTTCATTAACATAGCTAAAAATAACAAAAAGTAGTAGTAGTTTCTAAAATTTTAGTGCGGATTGTAACCGATTGCTCTTATTGATATTTACATATTTTTAGTTTTAAATAATATGTCATCACAATCCTCTAAGTGAACCTAGTAATAATTGGTCTAATGGTCAAAAGCGCTAAAGATTGCTAAAGATGTAATAATTTTTCCATTAGAAACTCTCCGCTTAAGGATTCTTCGTATTGGTTGGCAAGGCCAGGGCCCTACTTGGGACTAAAATATATCTGGCGAAAGGAGTATATTATAATTATGACTTTAATACATAGACATTTGAAAAATCATATTTTATTTTGTCTTATAACGTTAGCCACTTCTACAATTTAGACTGAACGATCCACACAATTGCTCCTATTCGACCACCAACTCGCAAAAAATATCCCTACAATAAACGCCCATTATTTCCCCGTCACAGACTCCACAAAAACTTTTTTTTCATTCAATTGTGCAATGATCACAACAGACGATAAAGAAAACACGCCCACTTTACACGACATTGTTTGGATCACTGTGTACGTTCGGATTTCAATTCTGTTTTATCAAAATTTTGCACGCAGAGACAAAGCTATCGTTGCTTTATAGAATTCGATGATAAAAGAGTTTGTTTGCTATTGAAAAAAGGTTGGTTCGACTGAGTTTTTTTTTTTATACTGGGTTGTAATTTGTCAATGGGAAATATTTGACCTTTGTGGCGTGATGTGGCATTCACTGCTACAGCTGTGTCATAAAGAGATAGATCCAAAGGATTTGCATGTTTTTATTGATTGTCGATTGTTTTTTTTTTTATTGACAAACGAGCAGACGCCCGGTCTGATGTTGAGTGGTCAACGCTGACTGTAGACATGGACTGATAGAACTGGACTTTACTGTTCCACTCAAACCATGTCAGAGGCCCTTGAGGCGGTTTAGAAACTCTGACATTAGGGTGTGTGGGGTCGTAAGACTTTACTGCCCCCACTAAAGAAAATACTGTAGTCATCTGCAATACCAGAGGCATCGCCGAGGCGTTGCCATCCCATAAACAAAGTAGAAATGTCTCATGTGCCTGTAATTACACCGGCTCCCATACCCTGCAAACCGGAACACAGCAACGCTGTTTTGCTTCAGAAATGGGTATAGTGATAGTACTCTCTATCTTTAATAGGTAGATTGGATAGATACCAACATAGAACATGGTTAGGTGGGTACATAAAGAAATTAAAAAAAAAAACAAGTCATACTCGCACAAGAAGGGTTCCGTACTATACAATATTTAACACTACATACAAAATAAGGATCGCAAAATATTATACGGATTTCAGTTTTGTTCCTTTACTGATTTTGGCAATGCCTCATGATTTAAGGTTAATGGGGAAACCCCTATAAGTTTTGATTCCATATAGAGCGACAAAATATGCGTTATAAACGACCTTACCTTTGGATTGCGTTGACTTAAAAGTTGAATTTCAGCTTGAAACCTCCACACGTTCCTGAGAAAAATGATATTGACAGGCGGACAGACGGGACGACAGCAAAATGATCCTATAAGGGTTCCGTTTTTGCTGACTGAGCTACGGAACCTTAAAAAGTGCCATCCATTGTAATAGTTATTATTCTTTACCCATAGTTAATCCTTAGCGTAGGTAAAGACATCAGCCTCCCAAAATCGACCAGCCGATTGAGCAAAGACAAACAATATTCACAATAACAGCTTAACAAATCGTGCGAAATTGTTTTCGGCAGATTAAAGGACCGTCTATAATGCCAACGACAATAGGCCCCGGGCAGGACTGTTTATATAAATACTCTGTCAACCGCACGACTCGCACAATAACAGTTCATTCTCCTTTTGACCAAAAATTGTATTTTCGGATACAATAACCGTCCTAAACAACGCGTAGAAAGAAGATGTCATATCAAAACGAATCATTCATTATTTACTTTGATAATATTTCTGTGGAAAACCAATGTCGCTAAAATAAGATAATTTATGAATGGATGGAAAACTTGGCGAATAGGTATTTTCTAACGTACAAAATGTGATCATTAGTACATACCTACCGATATTTTCAGGCTCAGACTTGCTTTGGTATCGAAAATAACTTGTAGGTCACTTGAGAATATAAATAAATACTTGGAATTCACATTTACGTATCTCTGACGTGAGGAAGGAAAGAAAATTATGTTTTTTTCTTACTCCTCCGCTTTTCTTATAGTCACCACTGTTGACTCTGACTTTCAGGAGTTGCAGTGGTTGGGAATAGTGCTGGCCAATGACGGCCTTGTCCCAAACAAAAAAAAAAAAGAAAATGACGCAAAAAGGATGCGAGCAGCTTCTAAATTTAAATCACAATGAACAATTAAGGTGAAGTCGAAAGTACTCTAATCCTTCACTGTATCAAAGGCATTTAGATAATCAAGAACCATAGAGGGACAACAAAAAGAACTGGCATGTAATGACATCGTGACGTAATCTCGAGGAATTTTATAACGCTCGCTAGGTTTTGGGTCATTATCGTGATTTTGATCAGTGATGCGTCAAAGGGCAGCCACACACGACGCTTGAGTCCTTGTTAGCAATTAATCTGAGCATCTACGTGGCTGTAATGTTATTGTGTTTATGCATAGTTCTGAGAATAAATGGGACGCACCCTGCTCGTCTATGTGAGAATTTTGTATTACGCGTCTTGAATTATGCTTTTATTGTTTTTTTATATCACGATTTATAAAAAACATCTAAGTGGAGTTGGACTCGCACGGAAAGTGTCCGAAAAAAAAAACACATTTTTTTTTTTTAGTTTTATTGTTTTTTTTTTTTTTGTAACGGCCATTGACACAATCATAATCTGAGAAAATTTAAGTATTGAAGTATTACGGTTTAAAAGAAACAGACCTGTGATAGACAGATGGACAGAAAGCGGAGCTTCAGTAATATGGTCCCTCTTTAGCTTTTTTTGTGTACAAAGCCTTACATAAACAGTAGGTACGTGTAATGGCATCCGGCACAATATAGCTTAGAAACTACAATTAATAACTTTGATTTCCCAATACGAATATGAATTCTCAGAAACCATCGAATCAACAATTCCAACAATGTCTTCAAGTAGCCATTACGTTAAAATAGACTGTAAACAGAAATAAACCCATTTGATGTCCTTAGCATTCGCTCCATTGTCCATCCCTCTTATCTTATAGCTTATTGTGATACTCCCAAGAGTACTTAGTTACAAAATGGTATGTCACTGTTGCCACATAGTGATGTACTTAACCTCGAGATGACACAGCGATAAGATCGCAACAAAAATGTAGCAAACAATTGACGACCGCCGCGCCGCTTGTGCTTGCAAAAATATAATATCCAGTCAAAACACGTGCTCCCGACAAACACCAAAAGATTCTTGATAACATGACAACTTACTAAAAAAACATTTTTCTACCTCAAATGTGTTTATCGGCTTTCGAATCTGGAATCTGTAAGGCACACATTGTGAGTCCTTGCGGCCTCTTATCATCCAGATTAATCGAAGTATGAAAGCTTTGGGTCCCAACCGACAGTCGTAATCGGCCCTTGAAAACGAACAGCTGATGTTTGCGTAATGAATTTAATCTTAGTTTGCGCAGATGCCTTTGACAAACTACTAATCGGTTTTGCTACCTGCTTGGATTGAGATTTTTAGACATGGGTGAAGATTCAACAATTCCTTTCTTCAATAGTGGTTTTTTTTTTATGGAGGGAAAAGTTTAACAAGAAACACTAGAATAACAGTTTTTCTGCCAATTGTGAATACTCGCAATATGTGGTAAAATATTCCTTATATTTCTTACATGATAATTATAAGATCTTTTTAGAAAGTAAGACGTCATGCAAGTTGTTGAAATGCAATTCGGTTGAACGATATAAGAATTGGAAATCATCATCATCATCTTCCTGCCCTTGTCCCAAGTTATTAGGGGTCGGCGCAACACGTTTTCCTCTTCCATTCCGTCATGTCAGCCGTCATGCAATCACTGACTCCTCTTTCATTCATATTCTTCTTCACACAATCCATCCATCTTTTCTTTGGTCTTCCTTTTGCTCTCCATCCATCCACATTAATATTCATAACTCTCCTGGTCACATGCGTTTCATCCCTAAAACCCTCAAAATGCTGTAGGAGCATTTTATTTTAAGTTTAAGCTTAATTAGTATCACTATGAATAAATACTTCAAACTAAATTAAATATAATGAGCGAAACAAGTATTTTTTAATTTAAAATTCTAATTTACGTTAAATACGCTCCGTAGGTATACGCTAAGACCTCAGAACATCTCAATCACCTTTGACCTAAGTAGAAATTTATATTTACAAAATAATAATACAAAAATATTTCTCAATTTTGTAAATTATTATTTCAATAATAAAAACCATAATGGATACCGTTAACTAAGCTTCAATATTAAATGATTTGTTACAGGTCAATGGCCGATCTTTGAGTGGACTTAACGGGTTAATGATTGAGTTCATTAAAAGCGTGTATAAATAAATTAACTGAACTGTTGTAAAACTGTAGCGACTGCAATATTGCGAAATTGTGATGCGAAACTTAACGCGTATTAATGGAACGGCTGTGAATAAATAATTTGTATGAATTTTTGTAAATACTCTTTTGGTGAGCTTATTATATTTCTTTACTCCCTGAGGTTTTGACTGAATTAGTTACTTATTTGGAAGCTCATTATTAGCTTCCAAATAAGTAACTAATTCAGTACGCCAAATGTGTAGCATTACTACCCAAAAAATAGGTCAATGCAGGTAATATCTAACACTTATTTTAGATCCATATTTTTTTGTCGAGTTAATGTGATTATATTTATGAATCAGCTCATTGTATCGCGACTTCCTTCATCCCGTAGTGAAGGTTGTTCATAATTACAAGTACCTACATACAAACCTTTTCCATTTTTGGTAAAATAAAACATAAGCTTATTAACTTGTCGTTCATGTCTGTGACTGTATTGTACTAATACCTTCAATTCGTATACAACTCAGGGCGCCTACCGCCATCTCTTATAACAATATTATTTTAATATTACTTTGTAATTTCTGTTGTTGCATTTTCAACTTTCGGCGCTGATCCGAGCGTTGAAAATCCAACAGTGTGGAAGGCAAAGTAATATTAGAATAATATTGTTTTAA
Source organism: Hoplodrina ambigua (assembly GCA_949774945.1). NCBI lineage: Eukaryota > Metazoa > Arthropoda > Insecta > Lepidoptera > Noctuidae > Hoplodrina > Hoplodrina ambigua. The sequence goes on from OX458973.1 coordinate 10,775,635, forward strand.
GAGCTTGTGGTTGGCCCCCAGCTCACTACACACACAATTTGTTCGAACATAATTATAGTCGAATACTTTTCCCAAAATACTGAAAACAGTGTAAAAAGGTACTGCTTTCCAGGCACACAGGCAGACTGCATTTTGCGGTCAACGGTCCGGTAGCCGTTATCTTTAGATTTATTTACGTTTCACGCGACAAAACACATAAACATTCATTATATTCACTCCACAAGGCGCCAGTGAACAAGGCATGCTTAAAAACAATAAAAAACGTATAATAAAACCACCCTTTACGACTATAGTGAAAACTTTAAACTACTATTAGAACCCATTAATAATTCTATTTAGAGTTTGTGTACTAAAACAAAATTATTGCTTGAACACCAATTGTAGTGAAAAATTGAAACGGAAACTTTCATAAACGTATTTGTTTATAACTGAAATAACGTTTAACGATATTTTTTTAATGATCCTCAAATAAAAACGTATTTTATGATACCATACATGGCCTGCTTTGACCCAGATTCGAAAGCAGCGGTGACCGCGAAGTAATTACTACCTAATACTACCGTGTTTCTGAAGTGTATAATCATAAAGTATTTTAATTATGAAGTAAATTAATTATACGGAATTTAATTTAGATTCATTTTAATGGTTCAGATACTGACTCCTTTCGCGTGCGTTATATTAGGACACTATTATTAGGTTTATTATCTTGACCGAATTTCAGTCACGGTGTCCAATCTCAATAAAGTTGACTTAACAAGTACGCAGAACATAATTATTATACTGCTCAAACACAGACGCACTCCCTCTCCTCTCAGAGATCAGGCCACAGATCATATGCACATGTTTTGGATACGAGTTTTCAGACGCACAGGGGTGTCATACCAACAACTTGTAAGTTAGTAAGTTACCTCTCGGTTGCTACTGAGAAATTTAATTGAAAATATATTCAATATCACTTTACCCGACCTGGCAATCAAATTGAAATGCTCAACAGTCGCGCGACCACGAGGCCAACGGGGATATTACACTAAAATACCTCTCATAGGTAGTGTAATGCAACAACAAAACATTACATCATTTGCTTCGCTTTATACTCACGTCAGCAAAGTCTTCCATACATTGAATACACATACTACGCTGAATCATCACAATCATTTTCGGCCGAAAACAGAGGCATCAATTTCCAAAGTTGTGGACCGAACAAAATGCCATCGACATCACGCGAACAATGAAGGCATCAAATGCAGAATATTGATGCTGAATATTATGACTGTATAGGTGATATACGTTGACAATTAATTAACTTACTGAATGGCACACAGCAATTGTATTCTCTAATGAACCGGCCAGTCGCAACTCGAATTAATTGTCATACGTGCTTGGAGTGTCAACAAGACCAGTCTAAGTTGAAATATTCCGATGCGCCTTGCATCCCCTTTTACACCCGTTTGTGGGGGTACACGGGAGGCGGGGAAGTTGTGGCGTTATACTGGAGTCGGGGCAATCCCTAATAATGCTCGATAGCAATTGTGCATAGGAATTTTATGTGCATTTTGGTAGGTAATCAAAAACAACTAAAATATTGAGTTTAATTTTGACATGATTTTTTTATGATCTCAATGGAGAATTTAAATTCTCAACGTATTTTTAAGAGTTAAAAGCACTCTTAAATACAAATAACTTTTGCTATGGAACCAACTTTTAAATACGATTATGTAAATTTGTTCCATTCAAATACACAACTTGATGAAATCGTATGGTGTAGCAGATTTTTAAAAAAAAATTTCAGTGTTTGTCACATAATAAAAGTTGTTCGTACTTTAGTTATGCGTACTTTTACCACCAAAATGGTAAGTCTGCCTGTATGAGTAAAACTCATACAATATTTTAAAAGATTTTTTTAAAATATACACATATAAAAAAGAAAGGTCACTCACTCACTCACTCATTACGAAATATCGAAAAACGCTTGACGTATAAGGATGAAATTTGGCAAGGAGGTAGATTATAGTTAGTAGACATCTGTTATGAAAGGATTTTTCAAAATTCACCCCTTGAAGGGTTGAAACGGGGTCAAAATTTTCGATGGAGAAATAAACTTTGACGTAGACGAAGTCGCGGGCTAGTAAATGAGTGTATCATGAAATTCACGTTCCAATTTTACAAACACTAATCAACTCACAGAAGAACGAGTTGTAATAATGGAAACAAACACTGTCATAGTGATGTCCAATGACACGTTCCAGTTGATTAGTTTACGCTGCACAGGACTATCGACTGTTTGGTTTAATTTATTGGAATCAATATAATTGATAATTGAATAATGGCATTGCATTTCCTATTGAATTGAACGAGTTCGAAGGGAATGAAAATGGAATGATAAGGGTGATTTGTAGTGTCGTTTATTTTTTAAGTGATGAAAGGGGTTTCGTTTAATTGTGTAGATTGTATGAATTACGGTTATTATTTAGGGTGTGTTAGTAGTAGTTTTAATGGGTTGTTTACTATCATTGTACTGGTTGATTTGTTTATTAATTACTATTTATTTACTCAGTTTTTGGTTTTTCTTTATTTTAGTTTGTGCAAGTTAATTTTTATTTATGTTTTTTCTGTTTTCTTAGTTAAGTCATACATAACATAACATCACGCCTGTAATCCCCGAAGGGTTAGGCAGAGGTGTAACCATTAGTACACCCACATTTCGCCAGTCATGTTTTTAGTCCCATGTAATAGGGGGTGAGCCTATTGCCATCAACCGGGCACAAATCCAGATTCCGAGGCTGCTACTGAGAAATTCCTGATGGAAAAACCCAATAACACTTTGCCCGACCTGGGAATCGAACCCAAGACCTCATGCACAGCAGCCGCGCTTGCGACCACTAGACCAACGAGGCAGTCAGGTTAGTTAAGTCTTTGTTGTCAATGTTGTGTTATCCTGAAAAAAAAAAAACATTCTGCTGTTTCATACATAACGATCGTGTTTTAGGAAATAGCTGATTTTTTTTTTTCATAATTTCGGGATTGGTAACATAGCGTATTATGTAAAAGAACCATCATCTATGAGAGACAGGTGCCTTAACCACTAGAAAATTTTAATCCAGGTACTTACTTAGTTACGTACTGAACATTTTCACATTTCACTTTCCTGTAATTTGTCAGATATTGAACCAACGGTCAATAACCTTACCGTTATAAGTAAAGTACCCACAAGAAAGTTATATAACTTGCGATTTCTTCTTTTATTGGAGAAGTTATGATTGGTTTCATCTTAATCAGATCTAAGTGTTTAACTTGAGGAGTTTGAGGAAATCTCGCTCATTGGTTTTGATCCTCGATATCTTACGTGGCCATTGATTCTTTTTGTGAATTTGGTTTTTTATTTCGCAATCCAAAAATTATTAGTTACCAATACTGTTTTCCTTTTTTTTAAAGATGGTTACAAGCATTATGACTGCCTCTTTTTTCTCGTAGTTGAAGGCACGACTACTGAGCGGGATGTTCTGGGCTCGATTCCCAGTTCGGGCTAAGCGTTATTGGGCTTTTCTATTACGAAACTCAGTAGCAGCCTGAGTTTGGTTGTTGTTGGTGTTATACTCCCATACCTCGTCAAGCACGTTAAGCCGTTGGTCACGACTATCCTACGTAGATTTTTGACAATCCTTACGGGAAGTCAGAAGCCAGAAAGTCTGACACCCAGTGTAACCTAGTTATTTTTTGCGATTGCGCGTTACCCACCAACGGGGTTTTGGAGGTCAGATAGGTAGTGGTTTCATATAAAACACAGGTATTGGAACTCCACTTGAACTAACTGATAACTGGAACTCGACCCCGATATAATAGAGAGAAAAGAGATAAGCAAATGATGACCAGAGTTATAGCTGCAGCAATTCACTAATAGGCATTCCCGTACCCATATCTTGAAACTATTCACAGAAACCGACCACAGTTCTCAGTCTATGAAGCCTTAAACCCTCCATACGGCTTGTTATAGTTCCAATATAAGCCATTCTTCATGGAAAGTGCATTGATCACCACGCTTTGGTATGATCCATTGTGTACACATTGCCTTAATCACCTAAGCGTTGATTCCGTAAAGACATGGATGTATTACTATTGTTCAGGTCAAGATAAACTTTATGTTGTACAAAATAAAGTTCAAATTCTCGAACAGCCTGTCTTTTAATGACATTTTTCTGTAGACAATACATTCCTTTTTTCTTCTACTTCTTCTTTATCGTATGGGCAGTAAGGTCTTGCGACCCCACATACCCTAGTGTCAGAGTTTCTAAACCGCCTCAAGAGTCGCTAACATGGAGTGTGGAACCGTGAGTCCCAGGTTTCAACAACAACAGACAATAATTATCTACCAAGAATATAAAAAAGTAAACCACAAATTAATGTAATCTTATTAAGTGTTACCTGCAAGCTTTTCCATCGCAGCGATGATCTGTCTATGTAGCCATTGTGAGCCAGTTTGAAAGCGCGACCCGAATATTGTCACAATGAACTCAGTGCCTGAGGGACAAAGAGCTCGGTATAATTAATGACTGAGACCACGAAATGTCGCTGTCTTGCGTCGGAGTGGACAGAGAGATGAATGGAGAGGGATGTGCTGCATTTTTTTTGGTTTAATGTTGATTGGTGGTGGTCAATCAAGTAACTATCTTGATGTTATTGGTTGGTTAAGAAATCTACGTATGTTTTAAATGTGATTAAAATTGAAAATATGTTTTATGGTATCTTGTTATTTAAATTAGGTTCGTATTTATATGCATTAAATAAAATAATAATAGAGGCCCATAACTGTGCCACTGCAGGGCAAAGGTGTTTTTACACACATAGATCACCACACTAGCTTAAGATGATTTTATTTTATATTATCTTTTCTTTGCAATTCAAAGTAGACGACACGTGTACATTAACTTCAGGTCACCTTCACCTTCTTAATTTAAATAAAAACACCCAAGTAAATCTTAATCAAAATTATGTTTAATGAAAATTATAAAAAAAGAACGAAATAAAATTATTATCTTACGCAATTATTAAAAAAAAAACAACAAAATTACCAAGAATGACGTCTCAACAGGTTCATTGTCCCGCATCATCCCACACCGAGGCTCATATCGTTAGATTAAGATAAAACTAAAACAATAATCCTTTTCATTTATACAGTCCTTTATTTCAAACACTCTGAATGGGATAGACAATGTCTTCATATCTGTGAATGACGAAAAAAATCTGTGTGGGATGTACTTTACAACCATCTTGATACTTTGTATCGCCATTAAAGTAAGAATAAACTTATGTGAGATACAGCTTTAGTCGTCCGCTCTCATTAGCTCAGTAGGTACCTAACAATGGAATTATTTTTATTGTGGTCAGCAAAAACAAAGGAGTATTTACGATGATCCTCGTATGATTTTATGTTCTTTCTTGTTTATTATTTGATTTATAGCGTCATGATTTTTCGGTGTATTTAAATCAGTTGTAGTGTATATTTTGTTGTATGAGCCAGGATTTAACAATGACGCGAATAACTCAAAAAACATAAATATAATGTGACGACTACATTGTTTCCGAATTATTTAGTTTTTTTTTAACACAAATATTTTGCATGTAGTATCATTTCGACAATTGCACTGCTTTGTAATGAGGGTTCGAGAGAAAGCATTTATTTTGTGTATTAATAATATTTAATAAATAATTTCCATTGTGCATTTATATTTTTTGCATTTACTTTAACATTCAGTAAAGTTACATTTTATGTTAAAGTCCTTAAATCAACAGCGGATAAAATTCAAACAAACGATTTTGGTAGACGATGCAGACTAAGATAGTCTATCCTAAAATACATCTGAAGCGAAATCAAGGTACAAAAACCGCAGACACCGTCGCAAGGAACATCCTTTTAAGTATTCAGAATTGCATGGAAGCCTTTTGATTCGCTATTTACCGGAGTACCTGCTCGGTGCGGCTTCTTAATAAAGCAAAGGTGTTTAATTGGCTGACAAACTGTTCGCGAAGTAATTACGTCTTGGCTGGCAACGGTTCAAACAACGCGTCAATCTGGTTACGTAGGGATGGGATGAAGATTGTGAGTTTATCTTTCCTTTGGAAGTACAATATATAAATATTTAAAATGTGTGCGTTTCTGTGAGACTTCAGAGATGATTAATTCCATGAAAGTGGGCCTTCTCTTTTTGTATTTGTTTTGACACGTATGATTAGTTTTATTTTGGCCAGAAATAGACCTGAATGACCTTACCTACTCTTATTACTGATCTGCGTGGGTTAATTTTTTTATCGATACGACTGTTTGCAAACGATTTAGAGATTATATTAAAGTGTGGACCAACCTAGCAAATAACTCAAGGAGAATCAATCAAATTTTGAAGACTATGGAATTGCTTGCTTATTCTTCTTCACACAAAACTTTTTGGTAAGCCTTTTAATGGTCTAATGGAAATAAATGATTTGACGTTGACTTTGACAATGCGTAACTTGCATCTGTAAGTCATTTTAGTAGTGAGCTAATATTTTATCGATACGACCCACTACAATCCCTACTGTCAGGTGAATTTCACAAACACTTCAAGTGTCAAAGAACGAGTTCGCGCGTGGTGCGGTTACCAGCTATTACACTGCGCGCCGTAAGCAATTGCTTTCCTTGCAACGATGAGCCTTTCTACACCAATTACTTTTTGCATCGGAAACGTTTTAATTCCGTACTCATTTACTAAAGCAACAAAGTTTTGCGGAAATTTACGATGCCCTAATTTCATAGCATTTGGTGCAAAGACCACAATTTTGATTGAGACATGCAGAATTTTAGTTGAAGAGCTGAGCGAGCTATTGTTTTGATGTTTCAGGTGGTAATTATACCCTCAAGCAACACGATACGGTGATGGCTTAAATGTTATTGGTGTGAGATGCACCATCGCGGGGAAAGGGGATTTTAACCATCTGCACTACCGTGTTTCATGTTAATAAAGAATTATGGTTATGATAGGCGCGTCATTCTGCGGTCATCATTACACTTACCCAATGACAGTTTGTATCCCTGAAGTTGGCACAGTGTTGAGTGGTGTATCTAATCAGCAGTATAAAGGCTGCACATAAAGTCATCCAGCCCTACTAATTCAGAAAAAGAAAATATTTTAGACAGTACAGCAATAATACAACAGTATCATTTGTGGAATGTTTGTTCATTATTTCGTTGAGCGATTTGAAGGTTAACAACAAAATGATCATAACAGAGCTTTTAGTGCTAGAAATTGCAGTATAGCAGTAAGATGGAGACAAAAACCTTGATCATACTCGATAAGAGTTCAACAACCTTAATCAACAAACAAAATGCTTATTCTGTTCATTTCAGAAAACCGCTGGAACCTCAATTTTTGCGTCTATAACAAGAACATTGACGGTCTTATTACCAGAGTCTCGCCTGACCCCCTCCCAGGTTGTTTTACGGGACGCTTGTCAACACATATTGGGAACATAAGGCCAACCATTACCATTGGAGCGTGATATGAGAATAATGACGTAGGACGGGTCATGTACAAGCATTAACAGCACGAGTTAACTGTTTCATTTAACTTGCACGTTTAACTAACGTCGGTATGTATAGAGGGCGATGTTTAGTACGATAATTATAAAGTAGGATCAAATTTCGGTTGAGTTTCCTACGTGTTTCTATGCTGATTTTGGAGCTCGGTAATTATAGGAACAACGTTCAACCTTCTGGATAATTGGTATTAGTTAGGGTTGATATATAAATTGGGTTAGTGCTGGGAGGCAACAGGGTACTAGGCGAGCTTTTAAAGAAGTATATTTCAATATGACACGTTACCAGTTTCAAAGTTCAAGGTTATTTCACAGTTCTGCTTTTTTTCTTAGTTACTTAATTGTATAATGTAAGCTTTTGATAATTATATACATTTTACATGCGTGGGTCAATCATTGCAATTTATGCCTTAAAGTAAAGACATAAGAGTTCCTTAAAGCACACTCGTAAATTAAAAGAACTATAATATAAAAGGTTGAAAAAACAGTAACATAAGTTCTACTATTCATTGTTAGTTAAGATTATGACAATAATGTATTAATAAAACATATGACAATCGAATTTTGTGACGTAGGTGTTCGTAATTCAAACCCACAATCAATTTCGGTTGCGGTTGTGATAATAAAAGACTGATTCGATTTTCAAATGTCAAAATAAAGCAAACCTCTTCATTCTTAAACTTTTTTTTTTTGTTTCTTTTAAGACATCTGGTAGAAGCTGTTTTATGCACCTGCAACACCGGATGGAGTGTTACCTTGTACCTTATTTCACGCTTTTTTGGTCCTACTGCGGAAGAACTTTGGTGGTCTAGACAAAAAAAAGATCAAAGAGGACACGGCAGTATTAATTAAGAAAGGGTTAATTAGGTTAAGAGCTTGCGAGGAAGTTTTATTGCAGTATGAATTTAAGTTCAAATTAGTGTTTTCATTCTACATTTTATAGAGAAAGTTGATTGCCTCGTTGGCATAGTGGCGTAGCGCAACTGCTGAGCATGAGGTATTGGGTTCGATTCTCAGGTCGGGCAAAGTGCTATTGGGTTTTTCGATCAGGAATTTCTCAGTAGCAGCCTCGGAGTCTGGATTAGTGCCTTCTTGATGGCAATAAACTCGCTCCCTAGTACATGGTAGTTAAACATAACTGGCGAAATGTGGGTGTTCTAATGGGTAAACCTCTGCCTAACCTTTCGGAGATTACAGGCATGATGTTATGTAGATAAAGTTCAAAACTGCTGGTTACTAAGTTATTGCAGAATATGATAAGTGAAGGTTGATTTAATATTATAAAAGTAAATCTAACCTTTTGACCTTTGAAAAGGTTCTTATTTTTTGTGAAACCTCAATCTAATCCAGCAATGTTGAGGATCGTTACCCGAGAGGACTGTCTGGTCGAAAGGTCACAAGGTCATCCTTAATTTGAGTTCCAGATTCAGAACCTGTAAAAAAGCTCAAGGAAGGTGTTTGAATACGGTCAATTTAAAAAGGTACATAGTAAATTATTCGGATTTGTTTTCACCTTTTTCTCGGATTAGGGACGAATTATTATTTAATATTAAAAGGATTTTCGTATAAAGCTATAAAGTTTGTGTAACCCCTATATGGTACGGGATTTTGTAAAGGGGTATACCGTTTTCCGAAATAATGGATATATGCTAGCTTTTGCTTATGGCTTTGCCTCACTAATAAACTTTTCACGAATAATATTTAACACCTTAATAACAGTGTGATCACGACAAGAGTATGCAGCAAGTTTAAGTTTAGTTTGAAGAGTTCTGTTGTATGTTATTCAGACGATGTCGCGGGCAGAAGTTAGTAGCCTGGTGTTTTTATTTTCGTATTCTTTATTTGAACATATTTATATTAGAAAACCGCTACCGTTTTGGAACAAGCAACTAGCTTCAACATTCGATTCTCCACTATTTAAAAGCGCCTGTAAATGGTCTAATTGAAATAAATGGTTCCACTATTTTGAGCATTAATACGATATTCAAAACTTCTTTAACGAACACCCGCGACGTTGCCTCGGGTTTTATGTATTGAAATAGCCTAAGGTGTGGGTTCCGCATCTGCTTACACAGATTACACCTGTACTAAACCCCTTAATTAATTATAAACCGACCTGCGACACATGATAACGGAAATGGTGGTTAGTTCCCCATAAGATTTTATTACAACCGTAAAAAGGATTTAATTATATTTTAAGGGGTTTCGGGCGGGGGTCTAAGATAGGTTAATGTAAATTTACTTTTATGATGTTGTGTTAATAGTGCTGAACTGGGCTTGGTTCCGCAGGGTGCGTTTAATGGATAGAGGGAGAGGAATTGCTTTGATAAAAATTTAGGGCGATTTGATTGAGGTGGGCAGTTTATCTACCCTTAGGTGAGATAAAAGCTGGCGTCAATGCTGTTTTACTTGGGTTGAATTCGTCAAGAGATCAAGTGAAATTACCCCTTTGTTATTCTTAACAGTTGAGGTCTGACATCGGTGAAAAAAACCCGTACTTAATATAAGTTTGAATTCGAGATCCGCCTTAAGCAAGCATGGTGGTTGCAAGAAGAGGCCTTTGCTCTACAGTGGGATAATTATAGCTGTTTTTTTTTTATTATTTTCTATTAAAAATTGAAGTGCTTGATGATAAAGAAAGTACGACGTAGTTTATCAAAGACATAATCGATAAGGGCAGGAGAAGGTCAAGACAAAATGAATGGAAGTGACCAAAGATCGTTTAAAATCCAAAATTAACAACTGGCAGAACGACTGTGCCTTCAATAATATTGACCCAAATCCGTATTACGTTATGGAATTTAGTGCAAACACTTTCAAAATTCTTTTTGTAGACTATACCTAAATTCCGAGCTTTTCAATTTTAGAGGATATTTTTTTACGAATCTTCTTCTTTATTAGCCAAAGTTATATGCACTGTAATTTTTACTTTACGGTGATTTAAAGGACGCAGTTTATAGGCTTAGGATTACAGAAAACCATTTCAATGAATTTATTGAAGGATTACGTGACTTTTAAGTTTATTTACGAGACTTGGTTAACCTTTGAAGAAGTCAAATGTAACCCGAAATAATTTAGAAACATAAATAAAGTTTTATAAGTAAAATCTTTTCTGTCATTAACAGACCGCTGATGAAGCGAACTTTTGAATACAAACCAACATAAAAATTAAACAAACTTTCAATCAAATGGTTGGAAAATGTAGTTCATAAAGGTGAATAGTGAACTAAGCATTTTCTCTTTAAAACTATAAACTCATGTATTATAACATTCCTTGCGAATGTTAGACGTAATGCTGAAGACGAGTAAGCTGTAACATTCCTTTTTATTTTGCATTTACTTGCTGAAATGTCGGATCAGCAGGACGTGTATGCTCGTGCTTCTGCTGGTTATAGTGTTACACAAATTCGCTCGATGATTTGTAAAATCAGTGTCGAGGGTCGTGCTCAATGTTTAGTTCGTGAGAGGATGAGCGGCGCGTTTATTATGTAGCAAATAAATGCTTAATAATAAAAAAAAAAATTTTTTTTGAAAGAAAAGAAAAAACAACTGACATAGGATGGAGTACCTACACTTAATTGACAAGTAGGTAGGTACAGTCAATACAGTCAATATCTTAGGAGGCAGTGTCTTCGCACTATTGTACAGTCCAATGGTAATTAATGTATTCTCACCTTAAGAGATGCTTTGTGTTAATTATGAACCCTGTCATATAATATATCCTGTCGTATTAAATACTAACCCTATTATTCTCAATACTGCAAAAATAATCCTTATCACTTCAATATAAAGTGCAATTTCTATTATATTGTGCAAAAAGTAGGTACGTATGGTATCGTAAACTATCGTGTTTATCCTTTAGGAAAGGTTACCATAAACACCAATAAAATCAGCTATCGGATGCGCGGTGCTAACAAGCCAATATCGTCGAGATTAGTGGAAGGACCACGCTAAGGACTATGCCACATGATCAGGCGTTTGTATGTGATGACGTAAAAGTTAGCGAAAATTTAATAAAAACATCAAAATGACAAAGATGTCTGATCGATGGTCATGCTTGAGGTTATGGGTTTAAAACCGAGCAAATTCCAATGTGACTTTTCCAATTCATATACAAGTTCCTACTTTCTAAGTTTATTTTCGATATCTGACGCTGAATGAAGCATTACCAATCCGCCTTGATTATTGTTAAATGTTTCGTCATGAAAAGAGGCCTTTGTCCTTTAGTCTACCGATGACTATAATGAACATTTTACTTGTTAATATTCCTCATTTTGTGATCAATTTAGTTATCCAAATCTTTAACGCAAGTTTTACTTATTTTTTTTTCATTTTACATTCATTTTTATATTAACACTAGCTATTCTAGTCTACTAACTTTAAACTAACGATTTTTCGATTTCGATATTTCGTAATGAGTGAGTAAATTATTCACCTTTCGCTTATGCTTTCAACCATTTAAATACATGTTCAACCATTACCAACTTACATTACAAGCTGCGTTTTTGTCAGACAAAACAAAATCAAATACAATATCAATAAAGTTGTAAACGTTTCTCCTTGTTTGTGCTTCAGCCTTTACAGGTCGGTCATAATGAGGTGCGACGTTGGACGGTGGCTATGTGACATATATCACGGTAATGTAACTTACTGTTATGATCTCAACGGGTCATAAAGGTATGTTTGTTACTTGTTTTGCGCTGTTTATATATTTTATGTTGGCTTTAAGCATCGTAAAGCAGCTTGATGGTATAATCGGAATTTAGTTCATCTCTTTTATTATTTTTATCGCTGTTTTATTAGCTGTGTTAGGAGATGTGTTGGACATACTCGTAGATTATATTATGCACATTGATTTTATTCTGATAAATTGCAACTATCATGTGATTTGTGTAACTAGCCTTTGCCTGCGACTATGTCTACTTATCTTACTGATTACAAATTTTGATAATAGATTAAAGCCTTTAGCACTCTGGCAGGACGTAGGTTTATATTAGATTTCATATTTCTGCCCAAAAATCTATCATATTCAATGAATTTTGAATAATTTCAATATGTTGCAAATTTTTGCGCTCACTGTTACTTATTTTATATGAATGACATATTGGCTACATTGCCAAATTTCAACCACAAATCGAATTTAAACTTTATCCCAACTATCGAAGTAGCAAAATCCTTTGCAAACAAACCGTGTCCTCTAGAAGCAAATAGCGACCAAACAAACGCTGTCCTAAACAAACACAAAATTAAATTCTCAGCTATCGATGAACGATATAAATGACAAAGCGAATTAATACGCGATGAAGTTTATAGAACGTTGGTACATTTCCTGTAGGCAGCAGATGTCAATAACAAGAGCAAACTTCCGAAAGAGTTGAGAAGTAATATTGTGCTCCCACGAGTACTGAGTCAATAATAAACAAAGGGGGGCGTCTGATACACTTGTAAACTAATAACCCCACCCCAGACGTTCGTGACTGTATATTAATAAACAATAGGTTGTGACAAATATGCTGCTTGGTAACAATCTGATATTGTGACAGGGGGCGATTTAATTGAATTTTTTGGTGCTCATAATTTATTATGAAATTTAGTATGAGCGACAAAGTCAAAATCTAATGATTTATTTCAATTAGAAGGCACTTCTAGACGCCTTTACTAGAAAAAGCAAAAAATTTGATTCGACATTGATTGTTGCTGTGATGAGATTGCGACTAGATTTCGAACGTTTTTAATTAGTAGATTTGGCTTTCACATACTGAAGTATATAGTAGGTAAGAAGATAGTTTTACCAGGTAAATAAATAATTATTTATAAAAAAACAATTAATTACTAGGGAAATAAAACAGATTTAGTAGATGATAGAGAAAACACTTGTGAACACTGCAAAAAGAACTAAATACATGTATCCATTCTGTCATTTCACAAAAATGTTGAGGCTCGATGATAAAAAACCCATATTATCTTAACCACATCTGAAGAAGAAGACCACATGCAACCTTTTACCAATAAGAACCGAAGCAGTAAAGCTAAGTAAATTGGCAATAAGCTGAAAATACGCTAGGAAGTAAAAAAAAAAAACAAACTGTCGTGTAGACTGTCTACGAACGTTATTAAACAATTCATTTCATCGCAGCCGACTCGTCGTACTTGCATCGCATTTCTTTTGTTTTGTCGTGAGCGGCGTGACTCGTGTTGCTTAAATTAAATTTTGATGATTGAAATGCTATTGCTTCTTTACTTGATTCTTTTTATTGAAATCTTTGAAGGTTATGTTTTTTATGCAATATTATTAGCTTTTTCTGTTTTTTCTTACGGTTCCCATTATTTTTTTAAATAAATATTTAGGCTATGTTATTTACGGATAATGTAGCTTCATGAGTGAAAGACTTGAAAAAAAATGGTTTTGTTGTTTTTGAGTTTATCCGTTACAAATAAAAATACAAATATTTATCTTTTTTTTATTTGGTCTCTCAATAACTGTCAGAAAGGTAAGATGTATAGTGTCAATATTTTTTAACTTATCCATATCAGTACCCTCTCGTGAATCTTCAATTAATGATGAAATTAGAAACATTCAAGTCCCTACCTATAAGTTGTTCGAAATTCTTGGCATTGGCACTGAATTGAGACCAACTTTGAAATAAACTAATAGGCTCTTGTTAGTTTCACAAAGTTATTGTGAATTTCAAGAAACACTTGTTGTTGCTTGAATTCGTTGGAATTATTTTGAAGTAAAGTTCGATACTAATCTACAGACAGATTCATTTAATTTTAATTCTGATAATATTTGTTATTATGTTACAAATACTAGCTCCTTTCTGCGATGTGGTCCGCGAATCTTGTTCGCCCTTTTTACGTAACGTCTTTTGTTACTGCTCCGCTCTCGTAGGTCGTAGGGCGATGTTATATAGACTATCGTATTCCTCAGGAGTCTAGCTACCATATACAAAAAGAATTTCTGATCCGAATGTTCCAATGTTAGTAGAATTTTCGCTTCAATAACTTGACAATAATTATTGCAACTTCGACATCTTTTTAAGGAAGACGTAACCTATCTATATATTTTTTTCCCCAATCTTGTGTCAAAAAACAAACAATGGCGGCGACGCTATAGGTGCGGCTGAATGAGCTAATTATTTACAATCCGACACGCAACCAGCACTTTGTTCCAAAAAACTGTGACGTGAAATCTCATTTCCTAAGTTTGCTTTGTCCCGACACCAAAAAAACAACAAAAGGGTTCCCCTGTGTGTTCTTTAGACTGATTGATAAACTATGCTTACTCAGTCGTTACATGCTTTTTTATTCAAACTTAAAGTGTCAACGGCCTGCACCGTGCCATCGAATATTCGAAATAATTATTTTTAAATCGATACGCCGCACAAAGCTAGCAGTCGAAGCATTTGATAATGATATAAAAGAAATAATTTTAAAAAGCGCGCGTAGTGTTGTACCCTGGTCGATGCGTTCCGTCGCGTGATCGGCTCGCGTGTCTCATGCCAGCCTCAAATTAAAACCCAACCGATAAGACACCATGCACCTCACGACTGTCGCACGACGCGTCTCTTTTAATTACGCACCCCACACAAAACTTATCTACCCCTTTTAGAATTTACATTTTAAATGCTATTTTACTCGGACAATTTGTTTCGAAAACATTTTCTAAAAATGTTTGGAGTCTTTAATTAGGGATGTTAATAGTGTTTTCAAATTATATGTTTAGTTAAATGTGGAGCAGTCTGGACTTCAAAAGTGGAGAGGGTTGACTTGTATTTTGATCATTGATTCGCGACGTGGTGGATGGTATCGGCAGATTCCGTTCATTAAAAACGCTGGTGAATATTTTCTGAGCAAACAACATCCGACAGAATAAAATTAATGGTATCGATTAGCAGGCGTCGTTGCTGAGATCGCGTGCGAGTGATGCGAACGGCGACACCTTCTGGGAGCTGTCTGTGTCAATTTTAATTGGGCCAGTTGTTTTGCTCTTGTTGCGATGCGAAACGTGATTGCCCCACCTTATTTATGTTGGGTCACGGAATTTAATAAAATAGTTTTTGTGGTGAATTTTTGTGGGAAAGTATTTAATCAATATTATTTACGGTACCCCTACATTATTTGTTTGTTGCCCAGTCATGGGTGCAAATATTTGGTGGGCTCCAGTAGAACTAATACCGCACATTTTTTGTAAATATATTTTGATTCCCCTTATATTTTAGTTTATCTAAATAGAAAATATTTACACAAAAATAAATAATTTTTGTTTGAAGCTTCAGGCATTTGTGTTGGAAAAAAACTCGTTAGTTAGAACTTATTGTTATAATGAGGTAGGTATTGAACTTATCAAATAAGCTTTATTTTCTAAAAAAAATTGCTAGTTATTAATTCTTCAAACAAATACCTACTAATTAATGGACATTTAGGTTGTCTGTCTTAATTGAGGTTTAACAAACTGAATTATTGATGAAACAGAGCCCTAATAAGTCTGACTAATAGTGAAGGGCACCAAATATTGTATTGAGTTTAGAAATTAATCAAGTTTACCTTCTTTATTCAAATTTTTGGATGACCCATCATGACCTTTAGAAAATGCGTCTGAAGGACGTTGGTACCTACATAAGTAATAAGAAAGAAAAGTTTTTATTGTCAGCAATCATTTTACTTTCATAAAATTATTGAAACGTGTTCACGTTCAATTGCGCTTTACAAGTTTTACAATTCAAAATATTGAATCCTGTTATTAGTGTTCCATTGTCGATATTTGTGTTCGGCATAAATTAGCAAGTCAAAAAGTGTGATTATTTATGCTGGGCCATTATCAGGGCGTACATAAAAAGTGGAGGGATTATACCCGAAGGTCGTATAAAACTTTCGCTTTTTTCTACCTTTCGTTTGAATTTGAAATGCTCGATTCTGAGTGTAATTCGAATAACTTTGCATTTAAAGTAAAATTGTTGCAATTTGTAACACCTTCATCTTTCCCTGTAGCCATCACAAAAGGCGATTGAGTTCATTAAGATGATATCTGTTTTCAAATAAATGGCAACGCCTGGAGGTGGATTTCAGCCATGTTCTGCAGTATTATTCTGTAAATACTAGGTAAATACTTCCACGGTAAAGTGAGGTAAGCTGATCCTTAGTTTCAGACGGGATGACAGCTCACCTCAAGCTCAGTTACCTAATCTATAGTCACCGCGGAATCTTGTAACACTTGTTCTTCATGCATCATTAAAGATACCTACAATTAATTAATAAATACAAAACAGCATTCAAAAATTCCTTGACATCGCCGTCAATTGGAAATGAGCCTCAAACACTCGCGGGCGACATTGCCACGTTGAATGACGATGATAGATTCTACTTTAATAAATACCCTATTTTTTTAAGGATAAGAAATCATCAAAAACCTATCTTTGTTCCTCCTAATGCCCTTTGCGTTCCAGGCCGACGGTAACTCTTTCGAATAAAATCTGTAACCCTGACAAGCACTAGCCCTAGTGGGGCCCGTCTTCTATGATACCGTAGTAGAAGATTTATAAAAACACAAACAAAAGACACAAGAACTCAGATTACCAGGAGACTATAACAACGTAGGAGATTGTTACTTTTAATATCCTTCCACCTTATTCCACGCGACACACACAGGTAATACAAAAACATTACATTTTAAATAAAGCGGCACGATGATCTAATTTCATGGCGCATGGTCCATTCAACGCTCGATTACGGAGAGGCAAATTGGACCATCTATTGCCGCGGCTCAGGACTGAAGTCTCCTATTGTCTAAATGAGCATGTTATCCTAGTACTTGCAATGTTCGTTCGAGCTTACTTCTATTGAGATTTTGATTACCTATCGTTATTGGATTATGTTAGGCGTTTAATATGAGTGAATTAATTAAGAATGTGGAGGTTCTTGCTCGCTCTTTTCCATAGAGGTCTACCTTCGTTTTGGAACGCGCAACTACCTTCAACTTTCGGACTAACTGATCGACTCCTTGACAATTCAAAAGTGCCTGTAAATGGTTTAATTGAAATAAATGTTTTGACTTTTTTGGCTTTAAGTTAAATAACTGTTTTACATTTTCAATTCATCTGTACTTTCTACGAATATCTTGGACATCACTGACATCGATGAAGGAAAACATCGTGAGGACCAGGATTCAAACTTAATGAAAGTCTGATATCACCATTCCGCCTTGATCAAGCGTGGTGATATATTGTAGTGCCTTCTAATAAATGAGAAGAGGCCTTTAGATGTTTTGTAGTGGGACAACACTAGGCTGGTATTATATTGGTTTAATGGGGTTTTAAACCGATGTCATCATTATCGTGTATTGATTACTACATAGCCTATAATATGCTTCATGTGGCCTTAAACCGTTTTAATAATTATAACGATATAAAGTTCTGTTATACAATTTTACTTTTACGATTTAATATTATAATACGATTTAATTATAACGATCTACATCATTCACATCTACGTAATTTTAGCATGGCTGAATTTTTAAAAATTATGCAGTTAAAAATGAATGCTATATTTCACTAAGAATGGTTTAGGTACTTGCTAGTTTCAATAGATATTGATATAAACCATTATTTGTTATTGCCCGACACTTTCCGTGGGCCATAACATCAGCTGTTTAAGCACTTTGGAAATTCTATATTTTTAATGCAGTTATTTGAAAGTAATTTAACAAACCTACATGAACAGCGTACTGCGATGGCCTTGATTAAATTTTTCAAAATACAAAAAATACCTGAAGCGCCTAATGATTTATGTTCCTGGCCTATTGGTCAGCATGAATGGTGTATATATTAATTTATTCTAATATTATAAGCCTTAAGAGTTTATTTGTTTGTAAAATAGGGAACTGTGAAAGTTCACGTGGCCAAAGTCGTAAAAAAAAGGAAGACAAAAATAATTGTAAAGTTTTATATGACCATAATGACGTCACGATGTCTATATCTAAAATACGTTCCCACTAATATTAAATGAGTTTTTAGTGACAAAAGACTGCAAGCCAATGATTCATTCTAATTTCAGCTGTTGGCTCAATGAAACATTCATTTCAGTAAGTGGAGTAGGAATCGAGCTCAGAGCCACTCGGGGGATTCATACAATCGACCTTATCGATTCACGTAGTTGTAAATTTTAGTTTTCGTTCACCTAGAACAGAATTTCTCTGCGGTTACTATAAAATTCTTCAACATTGAATTTTACCTTATTTTATTTTTACTGTGGAACATTCTAGAATTTTTATGTAGTATTTTTTTGCGTCTGGGTTCTGAGCGAGTGTTTTTTATTCTAATTTGATAAAACATAGATTACTTGTCTAAGCTGATATTACTGTTACCGATATGTGAGTACATTTTCGTACAAGTGAAGTGAATTAAAATTCTTTAAAACGTTAGCGAAGGTCTATGTACAGCGGTGGATGTTGTTTGGCTGATGTGATGATGATAATGATGAAAACGTTTTATAAAGTTTCAATATTCTGTTAAGGACTTTATAACAATTAACAGGATACCTATGTATGGCGAGACCAATTATACTTTTTTTTTCAGATCATCAGGTTCTTCACTCCGAATTCCTAACCAGCCAGCTTGGGTCTTAACACTTCGCTGTGGGTGGAGAACTATTAAAATAAATAAAAAAAAAACATGCACATAAGATTTTTCTTTTCTATTTTAAAATTAATGTATAAAAAGAACAGTAAAAGAATACGGCATAATATCACGATCACAAAATAATCTATCGTTTAAAAATTTAAAACAGTGGCAACGGGCACTGCAGCATTATTATTCAGAACAATACTTAATATAAACAAAATAAACGCCTGAATTATTTATAATAGCCATAAAATTCTATAACACATAAAACGGCAATGAACACATACACTGCTATTGATATTATTATTTAGTAGTAATAAGAGCATGACATGCAATAGAATTTGTTTACAAAATGCTTTCTAAACGGGTTCTCCAATGTTTATGATGGTTTATTTATGCTGCAACTTAACTTTTACGTCATTCTTAAGGAGCGTATACATAGGTAGCTTTGTGTTATTAAAATACCTGCCTAATATTGTACCATTGTAGAGCAAAGGCCTCTTCTTATACAAAGAAGACGCGCGCATTGATCACAACGCTTGATCGAGTTGTGTTTTCTAGAAGTTCAGTTTTGACTAATGTCAATGATCTCCAAGATAGACTAAGAAAGTACATAATTTGAATTAAAAAATGACACTAATACGTGGCCGAATTTGACCCTACAATCTCATGTATGAGAGGCGGGCACCTCAACCACTGGGTCATCACGACTTAGAACTTATGGTATAATCATTATGTATTTTAAGGCTATCGTTTATCCAGAATGACAATAATTGATACTTAATTGTGCCTGTAACTTGTTGTAAGTAAGGTTTCATAATAGGTAATATTTGCCGAGAAAATTGCTTTCAAAAACAATTTTATTATTTGTTTATTCATAGATCATAATTTAGCTACTTCCTTAAACCGTTTTTTTTTTTTTAAATATTGACGTTTACTACTATTATTTTAGCGGACGAACCTTTTTGCCACGTGCCAAAGAATCAGTATTATCACCTTTGAGGCACTTTTCCCATTGCGGACAAGTATTTGATGCCCTGTGAATAATTAAATTGTGCATTTTTATCTTATTTTCTTTTTCTTAAACATAACTGGCGAAATGTGGGTGTACTGATGGGTACACCTCTGCCTAACCCTTCGGGGATTACAGGCGTGATGTTATGTTATGTTGTTATCTTATTTTCGGTAATATTTTTTGAGTGTTGGTTAATTACAAATTTAGATATAAAAATAGATAAGACATCATTGAATTGTTTAAAATAATGAATGCCATGCTGCAAAACTTGGGTAATCGATTGCTAAAATACCAACACATTGTTAATTTCTTTACACTAAATAGTTTTATGAAAATTGTAATGTAAAAACCTCTTAAACAGTAATTACGGACACACATTTAAAGCTAATAAAGTTATATGGTTGTAAACAAACCATCAGCGGAAGAGTCCTTTAAAAGTGTTCATAATTATAACATTCCGTCTGGACTTCTCCTAATTGGATGGCTTCAAATCGATCGTAAAAGTTGTTTTACGTCCACATAATAAACAAATTTTAAAAAGTCTGGAATAACTGTTCCATTTTTAAACATTTCCTTCTATAGCTAAGATTTTGAATATAATTTGTGGGGTCTGCAGTACTATTCTGTAAAATCTCTCTCGGCAAATTTCTGCTTTGGTTTGAGGTGAGCTGTCAATCCCTAGAATCAATCAATTACAGACGCGTAATTCTAGTAACTTTTAGAAACAATGAGTCTGCCAGAAATTACAATTAAAATTGTTGACATTTATTGTCGCTGAAATGAGATTGCGAGTAAAGTATTATTTCCCTTCAAAGATTTACCAGGAAAATAAATGAATCAATACCTAGGTAAGTATTTGTTAATCTAAAAGAAACAACGAGTCGAGTCGAGTCGTAGTCAACAGAGAGTCTACTTTCCAAACTTGTACAACAATACAATCTCATGAAAATCCTTCCCTTTAAACCCTACAATCACCGTGTAAGTATAATTTTAACACGTTGTACTAAAAGAACTCTTCACGTACCTACAATTTGTTTCACGAAGTACGCTAAAGTGTATTTCCATGTATTTCGTGCGGAACAAATGAAGCGGAAATACAAAATATAGTTGTATCGTTCGTTGAACAAAAAATGGTTGAACAAATACACAGAATTGCCGCAGAATAGGCGTTTAAAATACAAAAGCATACACTAACAGCTGATATACTTAATTGAATGTGAACAAAGTATGTTTAACTGTCTCGTTGGTCTAGTGGTCGCAAAGCGCGCGTGCTGAGCATGAGGTCTTGGGTAGGGCAAAGTGTTACTGGGTTTTCTCATCAGGAATTTCTCAATAGCAGCCTTGGCAGCAGTCTGGATATGTGCCCCGTTGACGGCAATAGGTTCGCCCCCTATTAAATGGGATTTTTACATAACTGGCAAAATGTGGATGTACTAATGGGAACGCAAAAATATTTGAATCGATTTTACAATTGGAACCTTAGCATTTTGGTTTAATTTAATAAACTAATATCCTTTATTGAAATAAATAAAAAATCCAATGTAATAAAATTATAGGTATGCAAAATATATAAGCAAAACGGATATTTGCAATTCAAAAATCGATCAAATTTACTCTACGTCTATAAAAAATGAACCGTAACGAAATACCAGGTAAAGTATTACTTTAATAAATTTGAACAACCTTTACTAATTACATATTTACAACTTCCAGCCACATTTAATAATAATATACAAATTGATTCGTACTTTCTATAGTGTTGAAAGGACGGAAACATTAATCATAAAACAGGAAACTCAGTACCTACTATAGCCGTTTAGATTCATCTAGTTAGGGTTGCTAGATGTAATAACAAAAATTATAACTATTTGAAATTACGTTGCTAAACTGCCTCGTTGGTCGCAAAGCGTGACTTCTGAGCATGAGATCTTGGGTTCGATTCCCAGATCAGGCAAAGTGTTATTGGATTTTTCCATCAGGAATTTTTCAGTAGCAGCCTCGGAGTCAGCCGGGTTTGCGGAACGTCTTAACAGGATACCGTGGCCCCGAACATAAAGGGCAACAGAAGGAACAGGGTGGTTTTTTAGTCAGTAAAAGTCTGACAGTCCCTTCCGCCCCACCCAGTGCGGAAGAAGTCATTTGATGATTTTTACCACCTAAAAAAAAAAGCCTTGGAGTCAGTATTTATGCCCTGATAGATGGCAATAGGCACGCTCCTTAGTACATGGGACTTAAACATAACTGGCGAAATGAGGGTGCACACCTAATAGGTACCTTTGCCTAAATAGATTAATTTTTATTTGCATATGACGTTCAAACTGCCTTATAATGGCAATAAATGATTTGCCTATGATAAACATGTCGTAAAACAGGCAAACATGTCCGAACAAACTCTGGCAGCCCTATCCACAAGAATTATGCTGAGAATGTCATTAAGGGACGCCCTTCACGTTACCTACAGCGATGCTTGTCACTCAGTACTGTCTTTCAACGAAGCTTTTTTGTTGCGTATAAAAATATAAAATGTTCATTAGTGTGACATCAACACTGAGAACGATTTATTTTGCTCAACGGTATTAATGGACGGTTAAGGTGAACGCTTTGTTAAGTAATCTTTGGGTCTGAAAATTTTTGGGGCGAAAAGATTTTTTTGATGTCAAAATGGTACGGTTTGTACTATTTATTATTGTATCTCGTGCTAGTAAAGCAAGAAGAAGTAAAAGTTTAGGTATTGTAAAGATTTTGGCTGGTTTAGCCCGATCTAACCTTATTTGATTATTTTATAAGCCTATGACTGCCTCATTGGTCTAGTGGTCGCAAGCGCGACTGCTGTGCATGAGGTCTTGGGTTCGATTCCCAGGTCGGGCAAAGTGTTATTGGGTTTTTCCATCAGGAATTTCTCAGTAGCAGACTCGGAGTCTGGATTTGTGCCCGGTTGATGGCAATAGGCTCGCCCCCTATTACATGGGACTTAAACATAACTGGCGAAATGTGGGTGTACTATTGGGTACACCTCTGCCTAACCCTTCGGGGATTACAGGCGTGATGTTATGTATGTTATGTTATGTTATGACAGGTTTTTGCATATTAAAGAAATATAATTTGATATTAATAAATATCCCTGTGCATTTACCTCGTGTAGAAATAAGAGTACCTTACTTTTTCGCCATGTGTGCTTTACTGCATCATTAACAGAAGCGCTAGCATAAGTTTCAGCAGTTATTTTAATTAGGCTCACAATATCTTTAACTGCACTGTTGGTTTCGGGACTGTTGAGTTAATGTTTTGCCCCAGGTCGGGTAAAATGTTATTGGTTTTTTATTATTATTAAAAGCTTTTATTTAACTTCACCTGTATGTATGTAACTATGTATGTATGTCCTGGAATTTTGCAATCAATATTTCATCCACTTCTACTAAAGCTATCGAGCTGAAATTTGGCACACACGTTTGGTTTTGATGACAATACATGATTATGATAAGCATGACGTGATGCTGCTGCCAGGATTGGCTCCAGAAGAGGGAACTCCTCAACGGTTAACAGTAGGGACATGAAATTTTACACACTGGTCCAGTCTCAATGACAATGCATGATTATTTTTCGTTAGGATGTAATTAGCAGCAGCCTGGAGTTTGGAAGTTGATAGTGTGATATACATGTGGCTCGGAAAGCCCTTTGGTCCAACTCCTGATATCTCTTTGGTCGTATCGGATTGCCGTCCATCAGACTACCAGATTTTTTTTTAGGATGGTAAATCATCAAATGACTCTTTCCGCTCTGGGCGGAGCGGAACGGAGTGTCAAACTTTTACTGACTAAAACCCCTCCGTGTTCCTTCTAGTGCTCTTTGCGTTCCAGGGCCGCAGCAACTCTTTCGAACCAATTCCGCAAAACTGGAGACTATCAGAGTAAGGGAAGAGGGAGTGCACCTGTGTTTCCTCTGTAATTCCTTCTGTAAACTTTGCTAGTCTTCATTAAGATGCTCCACTGTGATTGAGGATCGGGAGAATATCTATAAATATTTTTGCACCAAATTATTATGATACGTAGGTACTATTTTTGAGTTAACAACATACAAGACATTCCAGATTCCACACACACAATCGCACCAAACTATCCACGCATAAAACGTAAAACCATTATGTTTACAACGATTCTCTGGTAGGTACAGTCGGGCGCAGTCCGCGATCAACAAATTAGGCCGACTACATGTTACGTGACTCCACGAACGTGATTACAGCACGTGCTGCAAACGTGATGCCGATGTCCGTGACTGTACGCCTGCGTAACAACTGATAAGCAGGAATGAGCTGGAGATTATGTGACGTCATCGTTAGTAGGTACAATAGGAACTTTGACATAGAGGGTCACCCTATGTTAATGGATGAACCCGTGTCTTCAGAAAGCTATTGCTATTATAAATTATGTACCTAAGCTAGGGATAATGTAAGAAGAAGTTGCATTCTTCCTGGTTTATTTCAGTCTCAATGGCCATTAAAAAAAAGATTATCGGGCTTATTTTTAATGGCCAAAAAAATATACCTCTAGTAATTTCTTCTGCATCATCGTACATTTACAAACGTATAAAATCATGTCAATAATTATTTTATAGCTCCTTTAGGTGAGACACCAAGAGCCATTATATTTTAAACTAAACAAACACATCAGTTTTACACATTTTTCGATCATTTTTTTGTTCTGGACCATACCTGGGCAACTTCTTTCTGGTCATTTTTTATTCAAAGCAATGTTGCTGGTTTCCCAGCAATAATTTTGCTCAATAAGTATGACTTCAGTTTGATGTGTCTTAAGCGTTGTTAATAAATTACTTGATCACGAAATTTCATCAAAACATCCTAACCAATTGAGTAATTTTAACTAAACTTCGTTTAGCTAACCACCGTTAAATTCAGCTCGAGGTTATACAATATGCAAATAGAGGAATAAAAAAATAATTGGTTTAAAAACTCTATAGAGTTCTAATGAATGCAGATTTTTCAATTCACGAAACGAATTGCTTCTTACAACTACAACGGCTTTTGGGGCATTGACCTTTGCAAAAAAATAGCACCTCTACAGTTCAACTAACCAACTAATTGCCAGCTTAAGAACATAATAGCACCTCAAAAAATAAATATGTCGTCAAAAGTTAACAGCAAATACAATACAGCTAAGTCACAAAAATTCAATTAGTATGAAAATGTCAACGGAGGTCGAAAGCGATGGGTGTGCGATATGGTACTATGTTGGCGACCAGACGTGACTATGATTATGGAGTATAACTAGCAGACACAGTTATTTGTAAACTTAAAGCTGAATGTAAACATCTCGGAATATTTAAGCACCAAATTAAAATATTTGTCTATATACTTCTGGGCTGGAGTGGATGCAGTTTCTTGCCCATTCTTCTCCACACGGAACAACTTTTTGGAAGGGGCAGCTACATTCAAATTCTTTTTCTTGTATGTGACTTTCAAAAGTGCCTTTTCATGGTCTAATAATTGAAATAAATGATTCGACTTTGATAAAATTTTTGAGAAATCATCATTATCGCTTACTGTCACAAATTGGAACAGAACATGTTACCGAAAAAGTATGAACAAAATTGTCATAAAATGGTAAACTATTAACATTATCACGTAGAAAATCAATTTTATTTAGAATTGGATTACCTAATATTATGGAAAGTACATTTTTTCCGTAGACACCATAACGTGTAACAATGTACCTACGTTAATCCTGGAAACTAAGTCAGTGTATGTATATTTTTAATTCTAAGTCAAGTGCTGTGTTTGAAGTTTTTTATAATTTTAAATTCGTTAAAATTTCAAGTTATCTTCGAACGAGAGTACATTTTTGAAAGACCCTTTTACTACAGAAGATTTCCTTAATGACCTGTTCAATACAATGGATACTTCAGGGTACAACGCAGCGTATTGACAAATTTCCCCACCATACCTCTCAAAAGGGGAAAAGGCAAAAAATGATTCAATTAATCAAATAGTCACGGCGTGACTTTGAAGATCTTCCCGATGTGAATTGACGACATTATTAGTCTTCCCTCGTAACGAGTCATCGGAGGGCGTATTTCAATTTGGTCTAATGCAAATTTAATACGCTCCCCACGACCCCTGAAGGGTTCTAAATCGAGTTTCTTTGTTTTCCTCTGCATGTTTCGCCCTTAGCAGAAAAAATAAGGACGCGATTGTGTCCGTCTTTGCTTGCGTAATTGTTATTCCTTAGGGCCCTAGTGTTAAAGTGTAAGCTATTAATCATGATTAATTAATGTTTTTCGAAGGGGACGTCATTGGGTTTTAATATAAATAAACATGGCGCTGGTGTTAGTTGGTCTAATTTGATTACAATAGGAGTGAAAAAAAAATCAATGAACAAATTGTGAACAACTTACCCGAAAATGCAGATTTTTGATATATGACCATTTTGATCAATTAGGACAAAAGCCGTTGCCATAAAAGACTTATTTATTCAAAATAAAAAATAACATAAGAAGGGACAAACGAGTAACTTGTGAAAAGCATTAACATGATATACCTTTGTTGGCACCAGTTGTTCATTACGAGAAAAAGTCTTATTAGTGAAAAATCGAACCGATAAAGGTACTCGTAAATCTGGAAATTTCTTTACTTGACAATTATCGTCAACAGGCAATTAGTTCAAAGGCGACCTAAATAAATCTTTCATTTCAACTTTGCCCAAATTAGGCAGAAGAAAAATATATTCAAAAAGGTCCCGTTCTCATTAAAAGGTACAGAGATATTACAAGAAAAGCGGAAAGGTAAGTGGATGGACCAAAGTCAAAGTTCTTGGCTTTCACCCCCAGATAAATGTAGGGTGTATTCAAGAAGGCTAAAGAATCAAGGAAGCTATTCATACTAAAGAATACGGCAGAAAGGTTGGCTTTTTGATTCGATTAATTTTATACAAAAGTTAGAAGCTACGGTCCTGTCTGGAACATTTTCTTCAGGTCGCTGTTTACGCAAGTACATAATGTTTTTCATGAATACGAAAGCGAGAGTACCTACTGTGAATATTTTTTTTCGTGTGAAACTGACGAATTAATGCCATAACGTTAGATTGCTACGTTTAATATGTTCGGGTCGAGGACTTTTATGTAGAAATATGAAGTAATTAAGGGTCCAATTAAGGGTGAGTTTTTTTACTGTGGTTGGAAATTAAGTGTTAATCTGCTGTACTTGATAGCAATCTTTTTTTAAATTAAAAATAAATTGAAAGAATTTTCATGTAATATGAAATTCGATCGAAATTGAAATAATACTATTAACTTGAAACTTTATGTCTGTTACGCTTTCACAACTAAACCACTAAACCGATGTTGATGAAATTTTTTACGGAGGAAGGCTGAACCCCGAGAATGACATAGGCTACTCATTAATCCGCGACTTCGTCTGTGATAATCGAAAAATACGCGAATAAAATCACGGATAAAAAGTAGTATTTAATGTTTGTTCGTGATTTAGCGCCATAGTTGTAAAATTTTAGAACGAATTTGAAAATGGAAAAGTATAGCCAGAACACACATTTTACATAGACAAAAAAATCCAGTGAGCAAATACTAGTATTATTCTCATAAATCAAATAACGTCAAACTCATGCCAAAAACCATCCATCGGTTTATATTACTCGGATATAAAATTGATTTTGTTTGCAGACATTTATTTTTGCAAGCACGTGGGAATAACGAACATTTTAGTTGATTAGGTTGGTATCTACTATGGACTTGGTTGGTTTCTAGAGCTTTTTGTTTGTTTCTGTGTTTGTTAAAACATGATAATTATTTGGAACTAACAGTCAGATTGGAGAAATATTTTTGTATCTTCGCTATGATCTGTAGGAGCGCGGCAGTATGCAAAGACGTAACTTTAAACAGGTGAAAAAAAAAAACATAAATTGAATAAAGTTTTTGATTTCAAATAATTATACAGGGTAATTGAAAATATACCCGAAACCTCAAAAAGGGTCATTGTACTCATCATTATGAACAACTTTTACTATGAGACCAACCCTGAAATCATGAAAAAAAACAGCTGATCCATTCATTACGATCTTGTTATGTAGCATTTTTGTAGGGAACAGCTGTTTTTTTTTTTTCATGATTTCAGGTTTGGTCCCATAGTAAAAGTTGTTCATAATGATGAGTACAATGACCCCTTTTAAAGTCTCGAGTATATTTTTAATTACCCTGTATAACATCAGGTGGCAAAAAATACAAATCCGCCAAGACGTAATTTATTTTTATTCTTCTTTTCGTATCAGTGATACATCTATAATAACTTATTTTTATTAAAAAAAACATAAATCGATTTCTCAGTAATAATATTCCAACGTAATTCACAAATTTCCCTTTTTCTTTCTATAATTTATTTTGACGAGCTTTGTATAAACTGAAAAATATTTTCTTAGGACATTTAGCGTCTTCATTATAAACATTACTTTATAAAAGTTTGCTTCTCGTGAATTTAAATTGTATTTTCTTATCCTCACGAGTGAACATCAAACGTAACTTTTAAGAGAAGCTGTGAGAGATATTTCTTTGTGGAAGCGAGCGGTTTGTGCTTATGCATGTTGCTTGAAGTATTGGTAGAACGTGTGTGGATTTTTCAGACACAGCATATAATTTTCCATTCAAGTTAGGGCTTTAAATCGTTTGTGTTAAAATATTTTTTATAATGACAAGAAAAAAGGTGACGCCTCGCGGGCGGTGCGGCTATTGGATTATCGAGGCGATTCAGAATATGAACTTCAACTCAGAATATGTTTTTATATGCCTGACTATATCACTGTGTCCATGCGGGTTTATCGCTCCACCTGCCTAAATCCAACGGGAATATATGTAATCCGATTGGAAAATAACCGACATAAAAAAACAGATTTATATTTTATTGATGAGAATACTAGCATAGTTAGGTTGCAAAACTACACCTTGAATAGTCTGCCACTTTAGGAAGAATGAGCTCAGAATGACTGCGCAATTGAATTGCATGAAAAGGTAGAATAAACAACGTGTATAGGTACTTGTAATCCTCGAAGCCGAGGGGCAGGCTTCACATCAATACCACAAAACACAATATAATCCACTCAAATCTTAGAGTATCTATTCAACAACACAGTCAACAACCATAACACTAGCGGGGAACATAAAATTACATTTTATCCGGCACTCAGTAAAGTCGTTAATAGGAAAATGTTGGTATAATTCCCGTAGCTGAGGGTCTATAAATTTCTTGTGCAACTTAGTAAGTTAGAGTACATTGTGTAGAAATCGTATCGTGGGGTGTTTGTTGGAACTTGAAGGAGACTGATGTGGTTTACTTGTGTGATACGAAGTATGAGGAGATGGAATTGGACTGCTTGATTTTCTTGACTTTTCTTTCATCTACTTTGCCAATCTGATAAAAAGTATAAAATTCGGAATGGAAGGGGATTCAGTACATGATTATAGATTCCCAGTAGTAATTTTGCCACCTCATATATTTTTTAGTAAGTTACTGAAAAAAAATCATCTGTTAAATTACCTTTTTATATTTGTAGGTTGTACACTTTGCAAACAGCTGATTTTGTTTCAAAACCCGACGTGAAAGAATCATGTGCTGACTGACTGATGTGTTTGGACAAGTACCGCTATCCACTGTTAGGATTTTTATGAAATCAAGTACATAATATAGTACTGATTCTGTGGTTTTCGTTACGATAACTTCCACCCGTTAGGGTAAATTATAGATTTGGAAGACATAAAAAGTGTTTCTGCTATGTGGTCTGAGGGCCTAGCATAGGTATAAACGTAACGTAAAAACTATCGATTTTTAACACAAAGCTTTTTTAATATCAATTTTTATAGCAATAGGTGATGGTATTGAAAATTGACCCGAAGTGAATGCTTTTTCGTTAGCACACTGGTGCCTTTGCCCTAGCTATACAAATAAAAGACTTCTAGAAGCATTGGGGATCTGAGAATTGCAATCAAGACCACAGCAAGCAATAACAACAAAACTCATTTATTTGGTAATTATAAAACCTGTATAATACCTTAAAATTTAAACTACCACTCTTGTATGTCCACTTCCCTATCTCAAACATAAATTCACAATTCAAACACATGTACTTACTCCGAAACTAACAAACGAAGGTGCCCCTAGGCCACCCTCACTTAACCCCCGAATGTAATCGAACACGGATCTTATCTGCATTGTGGCTCTTATTGCGGCCGTATAATGATGTCAACACATTACAGCCGTGTCCTACCGAGGAGCGGTACAATAGTCCCGGAATGTATCTATCTATATACGTCTACGTAGAGATGAGTTGGGTACGTCTCGAGAACGTAGATTAAAGAAAGTAGGGTTAACATTTTCATATTTTTTTGTGTTCTTTATACGTTATTTGGTGGTAGGTTAAAGGTAAGTTATAGATGATGTAATAAGAACGTTTATTGTGTAGCAAAAATTAATTAGCATAGGAAAAGATTTGCTTACAAGTATCTAATAAACTATGAAAGATAAGAAAGTTGGTTTTCGTGTTTTATTTTTATTAGACAGTTAAGAAATTTGTGTGTCCTAAATATTTGCCTTTTACCATTCCATAGAATTTAATGAAATCAAATTTCATTTGATTAAAATGAGTAATTTACCACAATTAACACAACATTTTGTGACGATGGAGCGATGAATGTTTGTTGCTCTTTCACGCTTTAACGTAGAATATGAACGTTGACGTAGACAAAGTCGCGAGCAGAAGCTAGTTCTTTCATAAAAATACTACACAAAAGCAAACATTATGTAGGCTGAAATTAATGGCGTATAGGCAGTGGTCCACCCACCAGGATGTTTCAATTTACATGGAATTTCCCTTTAAAGACTTTAATAATATCAAAGAAAATACTACAAATAGAACAGAATATCATTATTCAGTGTCCTTTGTGGTGTGTATTATTTATAGATTACTACGAAAATTTTTGATGTAGGGAGTCAGTAATGATGTTACTTACGGTTATTTTTGTATTTGATAACAGGGAATTAAAAGTGTATAAAAAGGACAATTTAGATTAGACTAGCTTTTGCCCGCGACTTCGCCCGCGCAAATGTCGGTTGTCGCGGTCGCAGACGAAGTCGAAGTCTAATAAAAAGTATAGCCTATGTCCTTCCCCGGGTCTTAAACTATCTCCATGCTAAATTTCACCAAAATCGATTCTGCGGTTTAAGCGTGAAGAGGTAACAGACAGACAGACACACTTTCGCATTTATAATATTAGTATGACTGAAGAAACAGCATACATATTCTGTAATAATCTCCCTCACTGAGTTTATTCGCTGTCAATTACGAGTATTAAGTGATAAGCTTGAGGTGACTCATTCCCCTCAAGCTCATCATACTACTATTATAAATGTGAAAGTTTAGATAGATTTTTTTTATTAAACTACGCCAAAACAGCTGAACGAATCGGGATGAAATTAGGCAAAAATATAGATTATAATGTGGAAAAGGACATAGGCTACTTTTGACCCCGTCAAAATG
The DNA here is from genome assembly GCA_949774945.1 of Hoplodrina ambigua. Lineage (NCBI taxonomy): Eukaryota > Metazoa > Arthropoda > Insecta > Lepidoptera > Noctuidae > Hoplodrina > Hoplodrina ambigua. The sequence goes on from OX458973.1 coordinate 10,807,380, forward strand.
TATGGTTTTTATGGGATAATAATATGTACTTTTATAAAGGCGAAATCTCGGGCAGAAGCTTTTCAAATAAATTCATTGAGGAATATTTTTGACAGAAAAGCAGTGCAGAATATGATACTCAGCAATTAAAATGTGTGTCATGCGGCCCCAACATGTTTAAGACACCTTTACAAATAGTTTTTTATTTAGGCAATATCAAAATTATCATTCTCACCAGCTGCATTTTATCCTAAAACATATAAAACTTGGTTGCCAGAACAAAATTCATAGATAACGAAAGTTTAAAGAATCGCATAACAAGGCACCATTGCATTTAAACCCCTTTCACTAACACTGCGTAACGCTCATAAAACCCCAATAATGAATAAAGGATTAGAATGTTCCCATGGGTTGAGTCATCAGAAAGCAGTAAATATTTTCTCAAAATATTGTTTAAACAATAACCGTTCGAAGAAGTGCTAATGCAGGGTAAGATAAGTCGTCTACCTGAAGGGATGTCATTAATAGAGGGTTAACATTAAAATGTACCATTGTCAGTGGGGTTGATAATGAATAATAGACTATGCGGTTTATGATAAGAATGGGTGTTAAAAAAACAATGGAAGAGATAAGTGTTTTGAGAAAATTGAAATTACGCTGGCCTGTAGTGTATCAGTATTAGTTATTAATAATTTAAAAGTTATTTACACTATTGTAAGAATCTTACTACTACCATTATAAATGTAACGAAAGTTTGTATGGCTGGGCGTTTAGTACTCAACCATGTCAGGATGCCTCGACAGAACAGGTTGAAATTTAGCACAGAGACAGATTTTATGCTGGTATATCACATGGGTTACTGTTTGTTTGAGAAAATATACGGTTCCCGTGGGATAATATATCAATCGCGAAATGCAAATGGCAGAAGCCAGTTGGTACGTAAAACATAATAGACATAGTTTATATCTAGTTCCATCATCATCGACATCCTAAAAGTTCTTTTATTTGTATTTTGTACATATTATGTATAATAACTTCCATTCCATCCATTCTGATTCATCAAAGCAATAATTTCGATTAACAAAAACCTATTTACTCAATTTTACCGATCGCGTTTGCGATTACACCAAATACACTTAAAGAATTGTGATTACAATATACATGTATTTTCTTAGGTAACGCTTAGGTCCAAAGGATTGAAGCAGCAGGCACAGCTTTCCGATATAAATGTCCAATATAACACATCCACAAAATTAGATCAATTGAAATAATTGCATCCAACATTCGCCAACGTTGCGGCAAAACTTTCGAATGAGCTTCACTGGCAATTCGCTTGTGGTCGCATGAGACGAGAAGACCGCCCACATTATGTGGTCTTAGACGTAACGTTACTGGTTTGTTAATGTACGTACGTTATCGCGTTTGCGTTTAGCATTAGGTGGGAATTGAATTAATTTTCGAGGGTAATTTTGGCATGTGTGAGATGGTAGCGGAACTATCATATTAACGTTTAGTGTATGACGCTTTCACACATACATACGTCTGCATTCGGCCTTTGATAAGGACCGTTTTAATGCTGCAGTGGGAGGTACTACTAAGCAGTCTTCACGGCGACCAGTTATAATGAAGACTAGCCAGATACACAGGTGATAATATATTATAGTGCACAAGTGTGTGCTCAATTATAGGTGCACTTCCTCTTCTTACCCTCTCGTAGTCCGATAGAACGGCAATCTGACACGACCGGAGAGTGATCACAGATACATTTTTGAATTAGAAAAAGTCGTATAGGTACTTGCCTGTACCCGGTTGCCAACCCAAAGCCTTCTGTATAAGAGGCAGGCGCTTTAACCATTAGGCTATCACGACATTGCGAGGTAGGTACTGTTTTATTGTGGTATTTTATTTTATTATGTCAAATATTTTAGTATTTTATTATTATTATTTTTTAAGCTCTAATTTTGTTGCTTTACTTTTATAAAATTAGCTTGCACATACCATGTTATCTCTTCACCACCTTTGGTAGACTGTTAGAGAATGCCTAAGGCATTAAGTCCGCCTTTGTACATTTGTTGCATAAAGTTTAAATAAATAACATAACATCACGCCTGTAATCCCCGAAGGGTTAGGCAGAGATGTACCCATTAGTAGGTGCACCCACATTTCGCCAGTTATGTTTTTAGTCCCATGTAATAGGGGGCGAGCCTATTGCCATCAACCGGGCACAAATCCAGACTCCGAGGCTGCTACTGAGAAATTTCTGATGATTAAATAAATAACTACTGTTTATTTCTAAAAATTAATCTAAATGCATACCTGCATAATTACGTTTCTAACCCAAATTAAACCCACACGAACAAACTTTGATTCAGTTTACAACCAAAGTAATATTCATTCGATCCCGCTGACGGGGCAGTGTAAATATTGACCGACTTCCAACTTTTTGCCATCAACTTTTCACTTCAACGCAAGTAAAACCAAACTTTACATAAACCACATATAATTTTATTCGTGGTTACAATGTTCAAAGTATTTTAAGTGGTATTCACTTAGGGTTGCTTTGTGGTGCAGACCGCCCACGTGTTTGTGGTCATAAAGACTTATTTTCCTCCCATTTTTGACCCATTTTGTTTAATGGACGCCGTCATTACGTCATAGTATGACACATTGACAATGGGGATTAATTTTATGGATTTGTTCTGCTGTAAACAGTAATGAAAGTTTATTAGGTTTTGGCAGGTTTATTTGGTGTGTTTTATAAATTGAGCCTCGTTCTACCATAGCTCATTTTAGTCGTCCACAATTTTTGAATCATTAGAATGAATTACGGCAAATTAATTCAAAATACCAAATGTTTTACGATACTATTCCGCAAAGAACCTTTCAATGTACATCCAAAACTTTTTCAGCCTCATTAGCATTTCTTCGAAAATGTTCGTTGTTCGTACGTGTTTTGGTTTATTTTGGCAAAACAAAACCCAATTTCAAACTAAACTAAACTAAATCAGTTTACCTACTGGCAGCAACTTAAAGTTAATAAAAAAGAATTATATACATTAAGTCCGCCTTTGTACAGTGTATTTTTTTACATGTGCATAAAGTTTTAATAAATAAATAAATAAATATACAAAATTAATTCAACAAAACATAAATTTTGAAAAACAAAACACATCATGGTTTTTCTAAATATGAATTTTGTTTGAGAAATTATTTAGCGCATGATACTAACAACTTATTAAAACAATAACATAAAATATCCCTATGTATCCTTTGTCACCCATATTGACATATTGAGCACCAATTCACAAGAAACACCATATAAAAATATATGTACATTAGCGGGAAACCTATAAAAAGCGTTACGCAAATTATTTACCAGAACATAGCATATAGGTACACTCGCATTCAACAAGACTTTTCCATTTTTCTCCCTCCGTATCCCGTTAGACATCGCTCCACAACCGCGATAAAAACATTAGGACACAATAAAACATTTCGTGAATTTTCAAATTTTGTTATGAGTGTCGGTAAAAATTCGAAAGTGCCTCCATAATGGTTTTTATGAGCTTGCAAACGTGATTTACGCCAATGAATTTGTGTTGGGAAATTCTAAAGTCTATTAAATGTACGCAGATTGGGTGTTTTTGTGATTTACGTTGGCGCTACGTATCTTGGGGGCAGTGGCGCCATCTAGCGGTAAATAGAGGTGTTAAGATAAATGCTCCGTTTTGGTTTAGGAGTTGTAAAGAGAAACTCTTTTATTAACGTTTTCGATAAGTCATGTTTAAATGTACTTCAAATTTAACTTTGCAGTAATGTTAACTATGAAATACTAGCTTTTGTCTTTCACTTAGTCCACGTGGATGTCAGTTTAGCTTTCACACAGACACGTCACACACAGAGTCGCGAATTAAAGAATAGCCTTTATCCTCTCTTGGGGCTCAAGCAAAAGAAACGCTACTCCGTATGACATCAAAATCGGTTTAGTGGTTATGTATTGAAAGCGTAATATACAGACAGACCCAGTTATTTCAGCATTTACAGATTATTATGAAGTTAAGGATACGGTTGCAAACTCCCCGTAGCATATATTAAAATTTAAATTTTACGATGAAGTTTAATAGGGCAATAATATTTGTATAATATTATAAATGCACTGAGCAAGCTTACCAAACTATGGGTAGTACCTGTACTTTACAATGTAATCTATAATATTAATAACAGAAACTTGTGTATTGTTGTTCGGACAGCGACCCATTTTGTCACTTGTGTATGTTTTTAAATGTTTTTTTTCCTTTGCTTTAATTGTGATCTCCTAAACAGTATTTCGTAGGCTATGATTTTATTTATTATTTGTTTGATAAATATATTGGACAAATTATGTACTTATTATGTAGATACACACTTAAGTACTTATTATACCTTTAGGTAATATTATTTTACGTAGGATTCATAAATTAAGTAGGCGATTTTCGTATAGTTGTTCGTTGTTTATTAAGACTAATAATTATATTGATTTATCGTATTTATTTCGAATCTTACGAGTATTTACTGCTTCATTAAACGGAAACGGAAAGGTCTACTTGAGCGTAACATTATTTTTATAGTTTGTTTATCTTGCCATAGATGTCCAAAAATTATCAAACATTACTAAAATAATTCAATACGTTCATTGTGTGTCAAATGTAGAAACTTACACATGTTTATTGAATTATTCCACACTACCTACGTGTTTACGTAGTATAGAATAAATCAACAAAACAAAACAATATCAACGAATCTATAACAATAAACAAATGCACAATTGCTGCAAAACGTTGACAAAAAATCATTTTTAATGTCGCTACTCCCTACTAGATAGCGCTACTTGCTCTCACAAAACAAGAGAAGAGCTTATGAGGGACGCAGGGGACGGGGGAGACTAAGTTGCGCGCCCCACTGCTACTTGCACGAGTCAAGCGCTCCGCTTGACAGTCGCAACGCAACCGCGCCGCGGGAAGGTCGTGCTACACCTCGCGCCGGTTTATACTTCACGCAATAAATATTTAATACACAAACTGATCTCAAACGATAAACAACATTTCATGAGTGAAAAATTAAATTAATTTCAACTTCTAAGGACTATTACAACCACGTACATTACGGACTACAGTGAAGTGAAATGCTAGGAAGTTTTTCTTCAGCGCTCAAGTGTTCCACGTACTTTGTTTCGGAAATGGTGATATCGACCCACGGGGTGTGTTTATGAGACGTTTTGTGGTGAAATGAAAAATCTGTGATAATGTACGCTATTACGGCTGTATTATGTGCGCTGGTGCACGTCGGCTCGACGATCTTGCCCTACGGCTCGGACAAATGCGTTCGAGTCTCGGACCGCGGGTCGGACGGCGGCGTAGTCTGCAGGATACGTACTCTTGACGGTGACGGCAGCAGCATCATCTCAGTGACTTCGGACACCAGTCGGCTGGCTATCGAGTGTAATCATTTACTTCTCTTCGAAAGCTCTCTAAGAGCTCATTACTTCAGCCCAGTATCGGCGCTCGCTGAACTGTCAATAAACAACTGCAAATTAACACAATTGCCAGACAACACTTTTAATGAACTCAAGAAATTAAAGAAGCTAAAGATTCGTTCAAAAAATTCCGAGTGGACCCCTACTAAGAATTTAGAAGTCTCTCTAAACGCTTTCAACGGATTGTCGGAACTGCAGACGTTGGATCTCGCTCAGAATAACATAAAATTTGTTCCTTCCGGCGTGTTCTGCTCTCTGGAAAACTTGAGCACATTGAATTTGACACAGAATAGAATAAGAACAGTGGGGCAACTCGGATTTGGACAAGGCTGCGGATCGAATTTGCACCGTTTAGATTTGAGCTACAATGAAATAAAGTCGCTACCAGAGGACTCAGAATTACTGAAGTTGAGGAGTTTGCAACATTTATATCTGCAACATAATAATATCTCCGACATATCAACTGAAGCTTTTAATGGACTTATATCAATGAGAGTCCTAAACATATCACATAACCAACTACATACACTGCCCGAAGGACTTTTTGCTAATGCTAGAGAATTAAGAGAAATATACCTAAACGATAATACTCTTTTTGAATTGGCCCGTGGAATATTTCATCGCTTGGAACAGCTGATTGTCTTAGACCTATCAAGCAATCAGCTCACCAGTAGTCACATTGATGACGGAACATTTTTAGGATTAATACGCTTGATAGTTTTGAATTTATCTAACAACGCCTTGACGAGGATCGACGGAAAGACATTCAAAGACTTATTCTTCCTTCAAATATTGAATCTCAAGAACAATTCTATTGGCTACATTGAAGATAATGCATTCCTGCCGCTGTATAATCTACATACTCTAAATCTTGCAGAAAACCGACTTCATACAATAGACGAGAACCTATTCAACGGTTTATTTGTTTTAAGCAAGTTGACTCTCAACAACAATTTGCTAATAAACATAGACCGTAAAGCATTCAAAAATTGCTCAGATTTGAAAGAGTTGGATTTGAGCTCCAATCAACTTTTAGAGGTTCCCGACGCATTATGGGAACTCTCTTTCCTCAAAACACTCGACCTCGGAGAGAATCAAATATCCGAATTCAAAAATGGTTCCTTCAAAAATCTAAACCAATTAACGGGACTGAGACTGATTGACAATCAAATTGGAAATCTTTCCGTCGGAATGTTTTGGGACTTACCGAGCTTACAAGTGCTCAACATCGCTAAGAACAAGATCCAGTCAATCGAGAGAGGGACTTTTAGCAGAAATATGCAACTGGAGGCCATCCGGCTCGACGGGAATTTCCTGTCTGACATCAACGGTGTCTTCTCGACGCTCGCGAGCCTTTTGTGGCTCAATTTATCGGAAAATCATCTAGTGTGGTTCGATTACGCGTTTGTGCCCAGCAATTTAAAGTGGTTAGACATTCACGGCAATTTCATTGAACACTTAGGGAACTACTACAAGTTGCAAGATGAAATCCGCATAAAGACATTGGACGTTAGCCATAATCGTATAGCGGAAATATCGCCAATGGCGATTCCTAATAGTGTAGAACTGTTGTTTATCAATAATAACATTTTAAACAATATTCATGTGAATACGTTTTTCGATAAAAAGAATTTGACGCGTGTGGACATGTATGCTAATGAACTTGTGCATTTAGAACTAAATAGTATGCGTTTAGCTACAGTGCCGGGAAATAAAAGTTTACCTGAGTTTTATATCGGTGGCAACCCTTTTCAATGTGACTGTACTATGGAGTGGCTGCCGATCATAAACAATATGACCGCCATGAGACAGTACCCGCGTGTGATGGACTTAGAAAATGTTTTGTGTAAAATGACGAACACTCGAAGTGGAACTCATGTGCCCTTAACAAACTTAAAAACAACAGACTTTCTTTGTAAGTATGAGACTCATTGTTTTGCAATCTGTCATTGCTGTGACTACGATGCGTGTGACTGTGAAATGACTTGCCCTCAAAACTGTACCTGTTACCACGATCCATTGTGGAATACGAACGTTGTGGACTGTTCCGGACAATCTTCATTAGAAATACCGCACAAAATACCAATGGATGCAACTGAGGTATTTTTAGATGGAAATAACATAAAAGAACTACAAGACCACGTTTTTATTGGACGGCAGAAAATGAGATCGCTGTACGTGAACAACAGCAACGTCGATAGCATACAAAATAGAACTTTTGCTGGCTTGAATGCTCTCCAAATACTCCACTTGGGCAACAATAAGCTCAAAGAACTGAAAGGATATGAATTCCTTCAATTGAGTAGTCTGAAGGAGTTATTCTTACAAAATAATCTCATTAGCCATATCGCTAACATATCATTCCTTGGTCTAAAATCTTTGGAAGTTTTACGACTTGACGGCAACAGACTAGTCGATTTTGGAGTGTGGAGTTTTAACAACAATCCTAATTTGAAAGCTTTGTCACTCGGTAACAACCTGTGGTCGTGCAAATGTCGCTACTTACAAGAGTTAACTGCATATTTGGCTGAGAATGCGCAAAAAATCATCGACATTACCGACGTATGGTGTTGGAACGGCGACGCGAAGCCGCCACAGAAAAAAGAGCTCAATTTAAACGGTACAGCCTGCAGCGATTATTATGCTGATAATTCAGTCATCGGAAACATGCTTGTGTCCAACTATGTTCCCATGATGGTCTCGACGCTTACCGGCTTTATGTTAATTTTATTGGCCCTTGTCGTACTATTCCTTTTTAGAGACTCACTGAGAGTGTGGCTGTACACAAATTGTGGCATAAGAGTGTTCTCATTTTCGGGCGCATTTGAGGAGAGCCAAAAGTTGTACGACGCTTACGTCTGTTATAGTCCGAAAGATGAGGAATCTGTCGTTCAGTCTCTGGCGAATGAACTAGAAAATGGGAATCCATCATACCGCCTCTGCCTTCATTATAGAGACATTCCACACCACGGCGCTCAGTACATGCAATGCGCGCCGCCTGTCGTCGAGACCGCGGAAGCATCGAAACGGATAATCATCGTACTAACGAGAAATTTCATGCAAACGGAATGGTCTCGATACGAATTCCGACAAGGGCTGCACGATGCGTTGAAAGGGTGTATTTATAAACTAGTACTAATAGAAGAATACTCCGTTGTGGCGGATGCGATGTGCGACCCCGATTTGCGTCCCTATCTAAAAACAGGGTCGCGGTTACGATGGGGCGAAAAAAGGTTTTGGAAACGCCTCAAGTACATGATGCCAGAATCGCAGCCAAATCATAAGGCGAGGAGCCACAACTATAGAAAAAGTTTGAATACTTATACATTAGATTCGTCGGTGCCTAATGGTGGGAACCGTACGTTGCCTTTTCCTGAAAGATCACCTGTGTTGGGAGGAGGTCAAGGTGCTAGTGCCCCACCAGAGTACAGTAGTGAAGTGCGGCAGTCTCCGTCAGCTATAAGGCAGACGCAGGCGGTTGCGTATGGGCCAGATGGCAGGCCGATCTCAGATCACATTTACTCATCTATAGACTCTGATTACTCTTCGCTAGAGCACGGCATGGCCCCGGGCAGGCGGCGGGACATGCGCCAATGGCCCCCGCCACCGCCCCTGGTCGACACGGGCAACGCCGTGCAAGCTTACCTAGTCTAGACGGGCATCTTGTCCACCTTCCAGTCAAACTGTAAATATTGTAGATTCTAGTAGCGCGCTGTAAATATTGTAATTATTAGATTGTAAGTGCTATACCAAATGTATGTAAGTGAACTATTATTGCCTGTTCGTTATCATGTGTATAGATATTAAAATTTTAAAGACTGCTGTAGTATATGATTGTAAATAGCGAAAACAAGTGATCATTCTATATTATTATCAGTAATATGGTTATTTATACAAATAAAATTAAAGTGATGAAGATTTATAATTTTATATTTTATTTAAATTCCCTAATGACATTAATACACACCAAGATTTACATAACACACAAAACTCACATTTTCATTAAATCATAGTTATGAACTACTTAAATATTTAAATACACTTTTACTGAATAATAAAATTACAAAAGAGAACACAACACACAATCACATCAAGAGTTAATTAAGTAAATGTCCAAACAAATGGAGTCGCAGTAATTTAACAAAAAGCTCAACATATTTCAATCATGATACTGCAAAATGTAAACAGAATTTACATATTTATGAAAATCCAATGATTGTTCTCATAAAACATGTTCACAATACCACATTCACGACGACATCAATAAATGTATTTAATTCAGTATGATTTTATATTCATAGACTATTTCCTATATAATTACTGGCTTAAGGTGTTTGTGTTTCATATAATTACACGAACATATTATTAAAGTTTTAATTGTTGGTTACCACTGATAGGTCATTTAGGTACCTATTTAATAGATTAGAACATTTCATAATAATTATCTTCATTATCATATCAGACTATAGCCGTCCACTGCCGAACGTAGGTCAAAAAGAATTAAAATAATAATTTTATTCTGAACTGTGGTTTCTGCCTACTTTCACGGAGAATAGGCGTAAGATTTTGCGTGTATGTAGGTATGTATAATTTTTTTATCATGATAATAAAAGTAATAAAATAAAAAAAAAAACATTGCACTAATCTAAATAACTTTTCTTATCTTAATAGGTATAATATATTTCTAAGAGTATTATTTATTATTGAAGACCAGACGTCCGAATAATAATAAAAAAAAAAAAAATAGTTCCATTTTTTAAATAATTTCTTAAGAACCAGCTTAAAACAAATTGACATGTCTCTTCACCAAACTTAAGTACAAGAATGTGTGCAAGAGATAAAATACATAATGCCCCATTTCAACTCAATTTATATTATAAATGAGGTTTGTAATACAAAATTTATAATATAAATGGGTTTGAGTAGATACTCATGTTTTTCTCACATATTCAAATGAAGAAATTCTGTGGTAGCTACCTTCAATTTTTACGAGACGGTCTATAATGTATATGTAATATACATTTACAATTTATATACATTATTTTTGATATATTCATACCTGCGTAGGTTTTGTTACTTGACAAGTATGAGTGATGAGACAGACTGTTTAGTTAATATGAGTGATTAGACGAAATGTTTTAGGAATTTTTAGGCTTTAAATAATTACAAACGGCATAAATATTTTCATTTATTACTAAAACGTATTCATAGCACATATACTAAATGTATAGGTATGTATACATGAATATTATTCTTATGACGTCATGTTTGACTTTGTAGGTTTATTTTAAGAGTAAGAGATGACACTACGCAACTTAATTATTTTTAATAATAATTAAAGTATGTATAGGAAACTATATTATCAAATTTCTTAATTTTCGTTTTAGGCACTAATAAAAGGTAAAACAGCGTTATGAACAATCTAATTTCAACCTCATGGTCGAAGGCAAAAGGGTGAAAATTCAATCAAAGTTACTCAGCTGATTCTGTTCCTTTGAAAGTTTAATGAGTGGAATTAATGTCACGATTAGGTTGTGCACTGTAGAGGAATTTCACGCGTAAAATAAACATAACAATCCTATGATATACATGTATAGGTAAGAGTACCTATAGCCTGTATAATAAAGTATAGAATAATGTTCACGTTCACAGTTTACGCGTTTTAGGGTTTCGTGCCCGAATTTGACACCCAATGGAATACTATTACTAAGACTCCTCTGTCTGTCCGTCCGGTCCGTCCGTTCATCTGTAACAGGGCTACAGCCCTTGTTTTGAATCGTAATAGGTAAACTAGAAATTTTCACAGAATAATGTATAACTATGGTCACTTTAACAAATAGAAATAATAAATATTCTTTAATATAGAAAGACTAGCTTCTGCCCGCGACTTCGTCACGTCAAAGTTGATTTCTACATTTGCAAAATTTGGACCCCCGTTTCATACTCTTAGGGGGTAAATTTTGGAAAATCCGTTTTCGTATCTAACTAAAATAGTTTTGGATGTTTCGTGATGAGTGAGTGAGTAAGTGACCTTTCGGTTTTTTTTAAATATTCAGATAGAACCTAGATAACAGATTTTTTTTTTATGTGGTGTTTTGATATTTTACAGTGGTGTGAACCTTCACATATGGGCGATTTATTTTTATTTAATGTCCATCAATGTAAAATAAATGTTAATGTAACGAATTTCTTTCAAAAATAGAACAGAAAATTTCAAATAACAAAACTATACTACTAGGTTCGCCCAAGGCAACAAGACCAAACCCAAATCAATTTTCATACAAACTTGAACAAACAGAAAGCTATCAAAATTGGATCAAATGGCTCCAAATCTTGGCACACAACACACCAAAATAACATATGAACAAAGAGAAGTAAAGTGACGTATTTTATTGTCAGTGGTACATTATTTACCATAATCGGAAATTCACTTTGGCGTGTGGCCAGTACGCTTCCTATATCACTTTGGTGGAACGAAGAAGATTCCTGTTTTCATTCGGTTAAGAAAAATAAAGCTGGATTATATTCAGCCAGTTGCATCAGTCAAAAATCGAGTCGTTTTACTCAATTTAATGAAATGCCGATAATCGTTTCTCTGTATTTCAAAGCCATTCAAAGTATTGAAAGTTGTCAGAGTTGTCACATCGATTTTGTCAATCGAAAGTTTTGCTATTTACCTACTAATTACTTTGATGTCTCTAATTGGGCCTTTTAGTATACTGCAGATAGGTTTTAGGAGTTTCAAGGCTGGTTTTTAAACATTTATCTAGAGAAAAAATATAACTTTTGACATGTTATTCATTCAAAAAACGGTTAAATCGCTTTAAATACATTTTTGTCAATTGAGTGTGCAAATGACGTGAAGTTACAGTTATAATGCCATTATATTGCCAAACAAAATCTAGAAGTCGCGTTTTGACAGTTCATGAAGTTTGTATGTCAATGGATTGATGGCGTCAGCTACTAAATTCGATACTGTTGTAATTCGATACACTCTTAAGGGACATTTGGTCGACAATGAGATTTTCGACCAAATGTCCCTTACGTTATTTCATATTTCCAGTATTGAATTCTTAACAGCTAACATATACAGTCGATAACTTTTTTAATTGACCATCATAAGGTACCTAATTGTAACAACATCCTTGATAGCTTATAAAGATTACAGTACCGATAAATCCTATATCATACCCCGTTAGCTTGTAGTATAAAGCTATAAATAAATACATTACCCACCATAATCGGTAATTCAGTCTGGCTGACGGCCAGTAAAGTTCCCGTATCGCCGAGTATAACGCGATACAAGAATCGTATCCATTACGAATGAATAATTGTCTCGGACGGTACAATGCTTTGTGGACGCCGTGCTAATGGGTACAAAAATTAGGGAAACGAGCTCGTGGCAGGTTGTATTGAATTATGGTTTTAATGTTTTGTTTGTTATGGTCTATTTTTGCTTATTTTGAGATACGAACTTAGTTGGTCATCGGTGTCATTTCTCTGGTAAAAGCGTAACCAGCCGGTCTATTCTGTAATAATGTAATTTAGTGTGTTTTTGTAAAATTAGTTTGAGTTCAACTGTCATCGTACTAGATGCTACGTATTTACAGCTCATTTCAATCGTACCTCACTTAAATTCACCTATCGAATAATAATAAATTTTACAGAATAACACTGCCCCAAAAATACCCAATTTATTTCATTCTTGAATAGATTTTATTTTAAACTGAACTGTCCTGTTGCTCTTCCGGTTGCAAGCTAGACTACTGAGCAAGGGTCCTTAGATTCCCAGGTCGGGTAAAAAGCGTTATTGGGGTTTTTTATTGGGAATTTCTCAATAGCAACCCGGAGTTTGGAAGTTGGTGGTGTGACACCACCGTGAGACGGAAAGCACGTGAACAGCCGTTGGTCCTACTCCTGATCTCTTCCCGGTCTTGTTGGGATGCCGGAAGAGTGAGGAAAGAGGGAGTGCACTTGTGTTTGCGCACACACTCGTGCACTATGCGAATACCTAATATTTCTTGCGTAGTTGGCTAGTTCTCATTAAGATTGGCCGCAGAAATTGGCCTGGAAAATATTATTATTATAGATTAAGAGGCCTTCTACTTCTGTCATCAACAGATGTCTGTACAATACTTACAGTTTAGTGCTCGCCCTAGATTCCAACACATCAAAATCTTTCAAAAGACTCATCCGGCACTGGATTTGTGAAAACAATTTTATGAGCCGTCTTGATTAAAAATCTGACTTAGCAAGACTTACCTACTTGTAGTTTATTCGGTTCAAATTTGACGAAAGATTGGACTAAATAAGGGATTTAAACTAAACCTGACTACCTTAGGCAGGTTGACTTAGGTGGTAGGACTATCCGTGAGCCATAACTTTAGCCAGCCAGCTTTGGAGTTCTGACCTCAGTATAAAACGAAAAACGGTTTATAGTCAAATCGAAAATGGAATATAAATGTTTTTAAAACTATTTTATTTATAGGTACAACGAATAAGTCAAAACTTACACTGGCTATAAATAATTCAAAAAGTATTTTGAATTTAGTATTCCATGTTATTCAAAAAGAGAATGCGACTATCAAATAACGTTCTTAATCCTTTCTGACCAGTTCACAGTATTTAAATAGACCACTTCAATTGGCGCTTAGAACCAACTTAAACCAGACACAGAGTTAAGCTTAAACGACTAACTGTCGTCATGTCGACGCTGTTGATTATGCCAATTATCTCTCATTGGGCTGATGTACTCAATAACAGAGGAATGTTTGGATTAACAAATTGGACCAATTAACACTGAAATACTTAAGTTCGTTCTGAAGATTTGCTGTAATTTGTTGTTTATTTTAGTTCTGATTTCACAATGTGATTCGATTATCCACTTATCATCGCTGGATGAAGGCCAATTCTACTAATTAAATACGTTCAAAATCTAGTCGCAACCAGTTAGTCACGGTCAAGGTCAAAAAATTTGAGACATTTTTGACAGATTGAGACTGAGATTAGATTGCGATTGTTCCTTAAAATTAGTAGAATTGCCTATCTTATGAAGTGTATGAAGATGCTCGTTTTTTTACTATAAAAGAGTAAAGGTAGGGGGAGGGGGTTTGTTGTGAGTTGTTAGGGATTTTAATTAAATTAACACATAAACATAACATCACGCCTGTAATCCCCGAAGGGTTAGGCAGAGGTGTACCCATTAGTACACCCACATTTCGCCAGTTATGTTTTTAGTCCCATGTAATAGGGGGCGAGCCTATTGCCATCAACCGGGCACAAATCCATACTCTCTCTTTCTTTTCTCTTTAATTAAATTAAATTATTTTTAATTTCCAAGATCTATGAAAATTCAATTTATCATTATCAACTGTAAATTCAACTAATAAATAACCCTTTCTCCGCCATTAATCACATAAAAAGACATTTATCCTTAAACTTGCTTTAAAAATTTATTCCATCGGCTATAAGTATTATTTTTTTCCATAAGCCGATGGCACCGGACGCCGCATCCGTTGACGATCGTGACCAGAGTCAACCTTTGTCAGTCGGCTTAACACAAACTCCTGGGCTTGAATGTTTAATGCCATATTAGCTCATAGAGCATCTGATTTGACTACGAATTAACGTGTTATATCCCGCCCTTCAATTGTTTTTAGTGTCTTGATGGCCAGTTCCTGGTGGATATGGTGTTGTAAATCTCCGGTGTTTTATGAAGTCCTGGTATTGGGTTTGTTAATTTTTGGAACAGTAGTGGTTTGGATGATCATTGGACGAGAGTCTGTAGTGTGAATTTTAAATGATTCGGTTCAATGAAATCGCTTGGATTGTTTCATTTTAATGTGTCCTGTCTGCAGTAAATTTTGACAATGGCTATATCTTGCCTACTTCAGACATGTCTTAAAGACACCGATTACTTTTTTTGGTGTTTTTACACATAGGTAACCAGGTGGTCGTAAAATTGGTGTCAAGAAGTTTATAATAAGAAACACATCATTTATTATTTAAGATATATCAATAGCATCTCTATGACTAATGTGACTTTTTCAATATGTACTTTCTAAAGTTTATCTTGGACATCACTGACATCGGTGAAGGAAAATATCGTGAGGAAACCTGAACTTACTGTTCCACCAAAACCATGTCAGAGGCCCTTGAGGCGGTTTAGAAACTCTGACACTAGGGTGTGTACGGTCTAAAGACCTTACTGCCCACACGATAAAGAAGAAGATCCCTATAATTAATACATATGTATAACATATTTTCAGTCTCGGTCTTTACAGCCACCAATCTGAAATCGCCAATACACCTTGGGCAAGCATGGTGATCAATGTTCGTTCCTTCTCTGTATGAGAAGAGGCAGTGGAATATTGATAGACTGGTATTATTAGACATTTTAAAAAATCCTACAGTTCGTATAAAACCTACAATATTTTCTAAACAGATGCTTCTACTTCACTATCATGTTCTATGCTAAGGACGTTAATAAAGTGAATTTAGTGTCGAAACCCTGTTAGAAGATTTAAATTAGGTTTAAAACTGAAACTGAGCTCGACACCGCGATTCAATTACGACCTCTCAACGACACTTTTTGTAATTAAAACCTGGATAGAACTAGATTAAAGTAACTATGTTTTTAATTTATGGCTAGCTGACCTCGTTTCTTATATAAAATGTCACTAGAAGCTTTCGATCGTAGAAATCTGATGCTTTTAATGAATAGTCCAAGATCATATAGTCGCTAGATCCACGTCAATTTAGCGTGTCTGAAATTTTGTGGATACATAGAAGAATATCTCTCGATTACTTTCAATGTGTTGTTATGTACATTAAATATTGTTGTCTTATTTTACTACTAACTTCTTTGTTTCGCCTTTTGTGCCGTTGCTTCAGCCAGACGTTTCAAAGTTCAAACCGCAGTCGAAAACGAAAAACGGTTAATAGTCAATTTGAATATGGAATTTAAATGTTATTAAAACTATCCAACGAATAAGTCAAAATCTGACACTGGCTATAAAGAATTTGAAAAGTATTTCGAACTTAGCATTCCATGTTATTTAAAAAGAGACCGCTACTATCAAATAACGTTCTAAATTGAAATATGCAGCCATTTCTGCGTGATCGAAAGTCTCTATCAGTCGTAACAATAAAAAATAATGTACAAATAATATTTTATCACTTCTCGTGTTCAAAGATACTTTGCAATTGGCAGTGTTATAAAACACAGGCTACCGCTGGCCGTAACGTAGATATTGTTTATATGCAACTGGACACATGGTTACTAAAGCACTCTGAACAGTACAACCGAATTACAACCTTAATTCTGTTTAGCAAGATTTAAAATGAATTGTTGTGCGAGTAAGAGCGATATTTTTGAAACCGAACGTGTTACAATCGAACTTGATTTATAAAATAATTAAAAGTTATGTACTTGGGTTATGTTGTGCTTTTGTTGAGATATTTAAAACGTTTAAATGTTTTTTTTTTTGCATGATTATTTAGATTACACATAAAAATATTTTAAAGTACCGCACTTGATTTTATGAAACGATTTATTTATTTAAACTAATATAATATTATAAAGAGGTAAACATGGTTTGTTTGTTTTAACGTTTGTTTTTGTTTGTAAGAGGATTCCTAGCTGTCCCATGAAAAATATTTTTTCGCAGATAGAAAACTACTGGATATGTTTTATGGTACACTGGTCTTCCACGCGGATAAAACCGAGGCCAGAAATTAGTTTAACATAAAATGATAATCATTACAATTAAATGGTTTTATCTACCTACTCTTTTAATTAAAACAATTTGTTTTGCTATACCTCGACTTATCTATAATAGCACCACTCATTTCTCGCTGTTTGTAAAACGGTGAAGCTTTATAACAATAAAAATTAGACTCTAAATATTCAAACCACCATGACAAATTTTGAGGCGCCATAACAGTTATAAAAAACTAATCAAATATAGGTCACGACATTGAACAATAAAAACAGTACAAAATCAAATAAACACCTTGGAACCTTGTTCAAACAATTAATACTAAAACAATTCTTAACTGTTGATTGCCATACCAAATCGCGAAGTTCGACTCACAGGCAATTCCTTTACAAAATATTAATTTTCAAATAATTCCCAAACCTTCAGAGTAGCGCCTTGATTGAAATTGATGACAACAAATACAAAATTCACTTTACTTGTTTTAATTCTAAGTAATTTGTTAAACGCTGGCATTCCGGTACGAATTTCCCGAGAATTAGAATGTCGGTATTTAGTAAGTTTACACTTTGTTCGATTCTAGTAATTTTAATGTGAATGTGAACTTTTGCTACGGTATTTTAATAGGCTGGTGAAAGTTTGAAAAAGGAATGGTCATGTTTTCTTTTAAGAATAATAAAACTGCACTAGCATGCCAGTCTACTAGACCATCACAATGTAACTAAACAAAACATATACGACCTTCTTTTTTGTTTAGAAGGAAAGGATCAGCTGATTCAATAATTTATGTCAGCACTAGCACTTCGCCCGCTACTTCGTCCGCGAAAATTGTGATAGCTCGGCTAATTTTCATGATAATTATACATAATATTTATTCCACTCGCCTAGTTTCTGATCCCGTTAGAATACGGAGATTAATTTATCTTATTCGCTGATAATGTAGCTTTCTAATGGTAAAAGAACTTTTAAAATCGGTCGAGTATTATTTGAGTTAAATCGTAACATACAAACCATTCCTCTTTATAATATCAGTCTAAATAAAAAATAGTTTAGATAATTTAGAATTTTCTTTAACGATTTCAGGGCTGTTAAAATAAAAATAAGTCGAAATAAAAAATACACGAGTTAAATAACCCCAGTACATACAATTGTAACACAATATCAAAATAAAACATGTTCTAACTGACATAAACTACATAAATCCAGAAACAAATCTCTAAACAATTGTAATGAATACAAAATCGGTACAGCGAATGCAAGTTGATTCAACGAGTCATTAATTTTCGCCATGACAGAACAATTTCAACTGTTTGCTCTAAATAATAACGCTGATGTTTGACCAGTTGATAGTGACAAAAAGTCGTAGGTGTTGTACAGTTTACTTTTGTATTTGTTTTTCATTTTGTAGTACTACATTTTTTCTGTTTACTGGAAAAATGAAAGCATTGAAGATTGAAGTCGTGTCTAAGCTGGTTTTATTGGGTAGCATGAAATTGTTTACAGATCTTTGACTTATAATTTATTGATGTTGATTAAGTATTTCGTATTTTAGATGGATTCGTGAAGTTTAAAATATATGTAGGTATAATATTAACGTATTTTTATCCCAAATTTTGTTAAGGAAATTATTAGTTTGCATTTAATCATACAGTGTCAGTAAAGTTGTAGTTAGTTCCACCAAATCCAGTAAATCCACAATTCTCAATAATTAAATAAATAATTATATGTTTTGTTATGTTATGTTAAATAAATAAAAAGTCAAAATAATTAAAAATATTGAATGTGTTAATATTACAGTTCTATGTAGCACATCACGAGCTTATGCTTTTAAAAATGAAATGTCCGAAATTATTACGATTACTACAAAATGACGTGGTTTGGTTTATTTTGGCAAAACTAAACCCAGCTTGATTAAAGACTAAACAGATCTTTATAAACTTCTTTATTTAGAGCAAAGTCTTCAACTTTTCACTTATTCTCAGCACAGTCATAATTACTTTCATGATCCCATTAAACCTGAAGCAAATAATTTCTACTGAGCTGTTCACATAAAGTAAATTCATCACTCCGGCGCAGAATTTTTGTCAACTGTGCTTTTACCTGATACTTACTGAGGGTTTTACGAGGAAAGTTGGCATCATTTCCTCTGTCGTTAAACGCTGTTTTATGGGCATTCTTCTTTCAACATTCTTGTTTTTTTTTAGTATGTTAAGTGTATCAAATATAGGTAGGCACCTACTACTGCTTTTGTTTCTCATTTTAGTGGCAGTTTACGTTTTGTTTTTAGTCTATAAAAATCAGAGGGCCTGTCATGAGGACGTGGAGCAGACAATACGACCGTGTCTCCTTCGATTTTTAAAATGGAAATATTCGTGCCGCATATAACTACATAACTTAAAAAAAAGTTTGAAGGCTTTATTCATAAATCAATGCGTTATTGATACTTATTGTGCTTGTCGTATAAAATAAAACAAAAATGCTATAGAGAAGTCGTATTTCGTATAAAATAAAACAAAAATAGAATAGTCGTATTTCCAATATGAAAATCCACTCCAATCGAATAGATACTTTTAAGTTAGTACTCTCGAGCTAGGCCTACGGGTCTGTCCTAGTTTTTCGAAGTTTACTCGATAACTAACAAAATTGTTTGAACGATGCTCTACTGAGAGTAGTTTACCGATTTGTTTTAATGTTTTGGTCTAGTGATTTTGGGCGAAATGGTTTTTACTCCTGGCACTGATATTTTATAAGCTAAATGTAATGAATGATTTTGTAACTGCATCTACCTATACAAATAAATAAAATTGAAGTGTCTGTTTTTGTAATATTAAAATTACCGCTTTTTACTACATGCATATGAATGTATATACGGAACATATAGGTGCCAAAAGATCATTTTTTTTTTCAAATTTTGCCAGTCTGTCTATCAGTCTGTTTGTTCCGGCTAATCTCTAGAACGGCTGGACCGATTTTGACGAGACTTTCACTGGCAGATAACTGATGTAGTAAGGTGTAACTTAGGCTTTACTTTTATTTTAGAAATAAAAATAAAACCGAGATTCACGCGGACGAAGTCGCTGGCATAAGCTAGTTCAGAATAACATTGATCGTGCCACTTCCCATTTACGGAAACAAAACAATCCTTCCCACAAATGATAATGTACAACTTTTTTCCACAATCATAATCATGAACAATAAAAGCAATAGTGGCGAGACACGTGCGAATGTTTTTCTACATTCAATCACCACTCACATAAAACTTCTCAACGCCATTCATTCACTCGCTTTAATATCATTCACACGTCATTTGAACCTGTCGTAAAAAACCATTCACTGTTTTGATCTAGACCAAACTTTCACTCTGCGGTTTTTTGAAATTCGAACCATACGTTGTAAACGTTACTAAATCTGTTGCGTTACGCTCCAGTAGGAGTATTCATATAATGTCGTTACTTTCTCTCTATTCAATAAAATGGCACTCATTATTGGACTTTCCATAATTTTTGGATTTTTTTGTCCGCTTCGTAAAGATATTGATGTCACGCATTCATTTAAATATCGGGTTTTTGTGGTTGAAATTAAGAATGATTTTGATGCAATTTTGATACCGCACATTAGTTTTATTTTACTAAAATATTCAGATGGTCAATAATTTAAAAAAATTACTTAGGTTAACCTACGATTAACCTTTGTTCAAATTAGTAAAAATAATCACTGCCTCGTTGGTCTAGTGGTCGCAAAGCGCGACTGCTGCTCTTGGGTTTGATTACCTGCAGGCTACCGCCATCGCTTAAAACAATATTATTTCAATATTAATTTGTAATTTCTGTTGTTGGATTGTCGACTATCGGCGCTAAGCCAAGCGTTTAAAATCCAACAGAGTGCAAATCAAAATAATATTGTTTTAAGAGATTGGGGTAGGCCTCTTGGTCGGGCAATGTTATTGGGTTTTTCTATCAGGAATTTCTCATTAGCAGCCTCGGAGTCTGGATTTGTGCCCGGTTGATGGTAATAGGCTCGCCCCCTATTACATGAGACGTAAACATAAATGTGGGTGAACTAATAGGTTCACCTCTGCCTAACCCTTCGAGGATTACAGGCGTGTTGTTATGTAAGTAGAAAAAATAACTAAAAACTTATGATCTGCATTATGTTACTTGTTGTTTTGAACAAAATTGCATTCACTATTTCAAAACTAAGTTTCTAAAGCGACTTTGCGTGTTGATTGTTGTCATTTAAGCTTACCAATTTATCATTCGAATCCGTATTACAAACACCTAGTTTCTTTAACCGGTTATCTTACTGTAAAATCTGATACAATAATTGTAGGCACTTACTGTGCAATTTATCGGTAATACGCATAAATAATTGAATTTAATCGATTTTGGTACAAAATCGTTTAGTTTGACTTTTATTTTTATATTTGCGTAAGTATCTACTTTATAAAAGAATTGTTTCTTATATCTATTTAAAATTAAATTGAATTTGACTGTAGTCAAATTTACTCAGGACAGAGACGTCATCATGTATGATGACGTAAAAATAATAATCCATGCAGGATATTGTTACTCAAAATCCTGAGTAAAACTGTTAGCTGAGTAAAATTATTTACGAGCAGTTCGTCAGATTGCATGAGGTACTCTTTAATTAAGCATTTATTTTTACTATACAAAAGAGCACTATCCTATATATAATGTTGCACACCACGCGTACCAAAAAAAACCAGCAGAATAAAAAAAAGCGAGACAACCCAAATGTTTTGAGGCGTGATTTTAATGCACCTTTTATAGCATCGAATAAAGTGATTACCACTCGTCACATTATCGATACAAAAGGTTCATTTGAGCGTGAAACACGTTTCATTTCCAATACGTTCAACACACGTCACACGAAGCTAAATCAACTTCAACATCTGAGCAACCAGTCTTTTTGCCACGTCGACGTCTAAGTAAAACAATTGACCATAAAATTGTCCGTACGTGTCCCTCACAAAAAGAGAAAGCCTCGCCCGGGTCCATTCTAATGTCCCGTTTCTAAGAACATTATGTCTTATTTAAGAGATACGACAAAAAAATAAAATAGCTCGCGCCGTGAAAGAATAAGGCGAAATGGGCCATAAACGTTGCCCCGTCGTATCTAAAGACAAAAGTCGTAGAGCTACCGGCTCAGAAATATTTGGGATGTTGTAAAATGCGTTTCTAAGTTTATTGCGACATTGTTACACATAACATTTTTTCCCATTCAGTGAGTTTTGACAGCGGAACAATGGTAATTTCAGCTTCTGTTTTATAATGAGGAGTTGAGCGACAAAAGCTTTACGATATTTTGGGATGGCCGCCGTTACGCTTTTGTTTCGACGATGCTGACAAAGGCATTATTAAAATATTGTAAACACGAACTTCATTTCGAAGTTAAGCGAGTTTCGTAAATTGCATAATTCTTTATCATTTATTTCTTTTTATTATTCCTAACTGACATTCGGGTATGACTCAGTCTACTGTGGATTAGTGTTGCATTTAAATGTCCTATTTTGTATTCCTTCCTCTTTGTCTATGTCTATCAAATCAAAAAATAGTAGCACGTTCACATGTTATGAATTCGAATCAGCTGCAATTAAAACAACAATGTACTATAACTTTTTGCGTTGTTAAAAACCCTAATAACTTTCTACGTCGCTGTCGAAGTGCTGTAAAACGTACTCTGGTATTAATTTTTCCAGACTCAAAAGATAGCGCCACAGATTATGCGAAAGTCGTAAGGGGTGGTTTAATCGGTTTTTTTACTGCTGTCGGCATTACACATGCGGAACCGACAGACCAGAACCGATGTTCATGCTTCAGGCCGACGACGGCGGCTTTGAAAAGAGCGGTTGGAACATTCAGTTATGTGATGTCATCAATTCGGCGCTGTGTGCCATGTGGTTGTCATTTTGTTTCGGATATTAACTTGATCAACATTAAAATTGGGTAGTTAACACCATTAACCAATAATTCCAAGAAATAAATAATTTATTTATTTATTTCATTTTCTAGTAACTGTAAAATTTGATTTAAAATTGCTTTTAAATTAATAAATAGTTAGTCAATTGAATAGGCACAGAAGTGACGTCACAGTTCTCTTATGTCATACAAATTCAATGGGAGAACCACATTTTGACGGAAATAATAAGTAAATCAATTATCTACTACCCTAGTAAGTATATTGAGTTAGTCATTTAACAGGTTCAAAAGTACTACATCATTTTGGTTTAATCCAAGTCAAAATTAAGTCAACGGAAGAAAAGATGAACTATAGTGGAAGCAAGTTATTGTTTATAGTCAGAAAGTAATCCATATAAGTTTTTATTGCCTTTCTGGCCAAAAGAAAATATGACTACCAAAGACAATGCCAGTTGTAAAAGTAAAAAAAAGAACAATTACACCATTTCAAAAGACAAAGTCAAAAACGCTCTCTCCTCTATCTTCAACTGAAGCTACCGCTAGTTTTACAGCCACAGTAACTTTTATTGTACAGAAGCGAGTATGGGGACTATTTCGTGACGTCCTGTTTATGCCAAACAGATTCGTACGTATCCCCTATTCGAACTATTCGGTCTGTTCGGTAGCTGTCGGTACACATCAAATAAAATTTAATTTGCCCATTGTGCGCTAGGGTTACTGGAGTAAAAAAATACTTGAATTGGAAGGACAAGTGGGGGAAGTGTGATATGGGCAGACGTTGGGAAATGGATTTTGCTGTTGTTTTTTTTTTCTCATGTTAAATAAGGGTTGTTTCAAAATTTTACCCATTTTTTTTAGATATTTTATTATTACTTTACTAGCTAGTTGTTTGTTTGTGTCGTGCACTTTGTTGTGCATGCTGTGGTCTCTTAATAGTGAAGCATATAAATAATATTTTTTGTTGGTCTTATGGTCGTAAAGCGCGACTGCTGAGCATGAGGTCTTGAGTTCGTTTCTTAGGTCGGGCAAAGGGTTATTGGGTTTTTCCATTTCTCAGTAGAGGAGGAATTTCTCAGTAGCAGCCTCGGAGTTAGATTTGTGCCCGGTTGATGGCAATAGGCTCGCTCCTATGTAGATGTACTAATGGGTACACCTCTGTCTAACCCTTCTGGGATTACAGGCGTGATGTTATGTAATTTATGCGTATAAATTGTTGGAGATTCTAAATAAATACATAAATACAAAATAAAAAATAAAGAAACTGATAATTTGATTAGTATGGAAGGAACAAGTAGCAATAGAAACGGGTGCCACAGTGTGGCTATTAATAGATATAGAATCTTTGTATGACAGGCACCATGCTCACATGCAAAATTATCATTTTACGCAAAATGAATTTATTCATATAAATTTGACGAGAGAAACTTTGAAAGATCATACAACATCGTACATATATATTAGTAGGAGATAGGTAACATCAATGTTACCAGGCTACTGTGAACAAGGTACAGCCATTAGAAGAGATAAGTAATCAGGGTCTAACTATATCTAACGATATAGTTGAAGTTTTCTTAGAAACCGATGGAGGTTTACAAATAAAATTTAATTTAAAAAGTAAATATTAAATAGTAAAATTAAGTTTTAATCGAAGACATCCATCGATTTGTAAGAAAACTTCAACTATTACAGCAATTGTTTATCTTTTTTGTTGACTGTAAAGCGCGCCAAAAAATTCAGACGCACAACTGTCTTCCTCTAGTTCCCATCGCGTTGTCACATTTGTATTACAACCCTCATTAAACTCATACAACAGCGGGAAATCGTTACCGACAAACACATGTTTATGTCTATTCATTGCTAGTTTATTTGAAAAGTTCCACCCAATTGTGTCCCATTTCCATCGTAAATCATTCTAGTACTCCTGTTGCTTGTGCTACCGAAGTTTGGCTGTTCGTTTTATGATTCTTTTGTTTAAAACTTTTATTGGCTCTGGCCGTTCCAAAAACTAATTTATTCAGGAGCCTTAACCATCAGCCTTGGAACTTGGAACTTGCCTACTTCGAAAGGTCCCATTCCGCTTTTTACGTTTTACGATTATTTTTTCCTCCACAGTGTAAATGTATTGAATTGGAGTAAATAGGTGCTCCGTTTAAGTTTGTGCTTTTATTGTTTTAGTTTTTAATTCTGTGCTTGTTTTTATTTGTTGTCAATTTTGTCTTTTCTATTACTTTGTGAATTTGTTTCAGCTTTTATAATAAAGATCTCAAATACACTTACTGTTGATGTTTGCACGGCTATGGGATTTTGAGTGAGTTAGAGTGACTAAAATGTATCAGAATATCATTATATGTAAATAATGATTTAGTCTACAAACATAATTTCAAAATTTACATCTAAAAGCTTCACATGGCTATAAAGTGCATAGCTTTCAAGAAAGGGAAAGTTTAGTTTAATATGTTCCCATGAAATGGCCAAATTCAATTACAAATATTATGAATAAAACACACCTATAATCAACAAACCAAATGGTTTTATCAAATGAAAATGTCCAAAACCTATTAGGGCTTGCGTAATAGTTCGGAAATTTTTGTTATCACATTGATAGACGGGTCCTAATAAAATTTTATGTCACACTTTCTATAATAACCGTAACGTAAAGATAAAGCGTACTCAATGGGAATGACTCTATTCAACTTTGACATTATGTATGCAAAGAGCAGTAAACCAACTTGATCGTGATTCGAGAGTAAAGAATTCATTAGTGGAGACGAAGTTATAAAGCTAGTCATTTACATTTGGAAGTTAAAGGAGATTTAGTTCCAAGTTAAGTTCAATGAATCTATCATGGGATGGTGATTTACTTACGTAGATATTTTGTGAATAAATTGTATGAGTTACCAAGACAAAACTGAAGTAAGTAGCGACCAGGTTAACTGTTTTCAATCCTAGCTAACAGTTCTCAAAATAATGAGATGAAACAATCCGAAGGGTAATAAAGAACTTAAAAAGAGTTTTGATTGGTTAAACATTAAAGACAGAAATCAGAAGATATTTTCAACTAATCGTTCAATATAGACCTTCGCATCTTCACTTGCACAACGCCACTTTTATACGTGGATGCAGCGTGAAAATACCAAAGTAATAACACAACAGATTTCTTAAAACATACGTAATGAGTTTTTAAAGTTATTAAGGCAAATTACTATTGAACCGACGGAGTTCCGAAGGTGTGTAATAAGTTACCGTGATGTGTTGTGGGCGTTCAGAATGCTCAAACTTAAGCCGCTAGAAAGGCTTCTGTATTGCAGTCGATTAGCCTTATGATTTATTATGGGGTATCTCAGTTTTTGCTGGCTTGACTGATCTTTGGCGGCTCTTGAGCGAGTCTTGGTGATTTGTGGGACTTAGCGAGTGAGTTAGTGGCTGGTGTAATTGGTTTGAGAATATGTGCTGTTTTTGTTTCGTTGGTAAACTGTTCCGGCAATGTTTATGTTTGGCGTTTTACGGGTCTGTTGCTTTTGTAGCTTCAGTTAAGGTCAAAGTTAGAACTAAAATTGGCCTTTAAAACTTTACGTACTAATATTAGGATTTTAGTTACTAATATACTATTCTTGTTTGTAAACCAATTTCTGTTTAAGAAAATATAATTAAACTTCAAAATAAATCATAAAGTCAATTTTAATAAAAGCTGACCTAAACAAGAGAAAACTGTTAACGACTTTCAGACATTATAAATAGGAAATCAGTCAAACTCTGTACAGTTACGATCAAAAGTCGTTCAATATTGTTACAGAACTTAATTCTCATTCATTTATAATGTACAAGTACGTACAGGAAACAACTTGATAAAAAAAAACTTTATCGATGATCGTTTAGGCCGAGCGGTACCACCGAAATGGTTATTTAATGTGAAAAAATTATAGAACTCTTTTTATTTGGAGGTTCTGGTTATGACTGACTTAATTACCGGTTTACTATGATTTATTATATAATGCAGGAATAATTTTTGAGGCAGTCCAATGACGTATGACTGCTCTCGCTGGGAACAGGTTAAGCCGCCGCTGGCGTTACGAACACGGACATAGAGCAAGTTATGAAGAATTTGTTTCATGGACAGCACTTTTAAAAGGATCGATCGTAAAAATCTTTGAATGAACATGGATAATATATAGCCAAGATGGCTTGGTGATTAGTCTTTTGTTACAAATAAATTGAAATGGAATCGTTTATTGGTACAGAAATAGGAATATAATATAACATCAATTTAGAGCGATGTGATAATATTTTTTAATAATGCTTGTTTCATAAAATAGAAACAATTTTAGTATTGGAAAAAGTATAAAGAAAACTACAACTTATAACTTTCTTTTTTACTTGGTGTGTAATTACGTATAAAAACTTCTAAACATCTTAACTTGTTAAGTTACTTAAATTAAGAAAAAAAAGTAAGTTTAACGAAATTATTACTTTTGGCTAAATGAATAGGTACACAATTGAGTTACAGCACAGCTGTTTTGTTCAATTTATTAAAAAACATTTTACTTATTTTACAAAGTTTGTACTGTGGAGTAATTGGATTACTTATCAGAGACCATAAAAGATACACCCTTTTAAAACATAAAATACAGAAGGTTATCTATATTTATGTTCTATTCAGCCGATAATATCTAAACAAATAAATATTCTTTACAACTTAATTCTATACAAACACATTTTATCGTGTAGTAACAAGGTAAAATGTTAATGAACATAATTCAGAGAGCTATCGCGCATCTGCATCGCTAATCTATGCACTATAGCGTATGCCTCGCCTTTCTACTTGCGCCTGAGTCGACTTGAGCTGCTCCGGTTATAAATAATACTATAATGACAAGGAATTACCCTGTTCTGCCACACTACATGCTAGACGTTCCCGTTCTTATACTGGTTCATTATACTCAAGGTCTGTGCCTACTTACGGTTTTATATAATGTTAGGAATTATTGAGAAGGGAAATTCCATGTTGCGAAGAAATTATTCTAGTGTAGTGTGGATCGATTTGAAATTTTGCTGTCTTGAGTTTGTTGGTTGTAGTTATGGGAAGGTTGATAGTTGTTGTTTGTTTGTTTAGTGAAACAATTGAACACTATTGACTATAGTTTTCAACGTTCTTAGCGATCTTTATTTATTTATTTATTTTAACTTTATGCAACAAAAGAAGCAGAACAGAACAGAAGCCCGAAAATCTGACAACTAGTCTCACCAAGGGGTATCGTATTACCAAGTTACTGGGTTTTGGAGGTCAGTCGCTCCATGTAAAATACTGGTATTCAGCTGCATCCGGTTAGACTGGAAGCCGACCCCAACATAGTTGGGAAAAGGCTAGTCAGATGATGATGAACTTTATGCAACAAAAGGTACAAAAGCGGCAAAGTCCAAATCATCAAAATTGTTACGTCCCTAGTCCCTACGTAGGGACGTAAAAATGTTGTCCAGTAACTTGCCAAAAATGTTTTGCTTTTGACATCGTGATCTTTCTTACCCGAAAATGCATCAACCACGTTACTCATCTCAGCGAATTCTTCGGCAAATCTGCTACATTGTCCCAACTACTCACAATGGCTCGTCAGCACTATGTTTACAATACCTTATCTGCACCAGAACAACAATCAATTGTCCATTTCTCGTAGCTTCTCGTATTACATTGTGACGTCATAGATCTCGTTTGCCACACAAGTGGTGATTATTTATCGGCCTTCTCTGAGGGTGGAACATTAAAACAATGTTCTTATACGAACATGAGTCGTTAATTATGAACAAACATGACGCTTATGACGGTAGTGGTACGGGAGTTGGGAGTTCAGATTTGAAACCTGTGTAGTTAATTATTGTGAATGTGTGTGTGTCATGGGTAGCCAGTATGTCAATGTCATCTATGAAGAAGATGGCGTGTGAAGAGATATCTCGTTTTGTTTTATGTCTTTGTGAAGAAAGTTTAAGCAATAATATTCTCACGACCGAATTTCGGTCACGGTGCTAATTCTAATGGAGACTTGCCGAGTATGCAGGACATATTGTAGTGCACTGAGGGTGTGCGTAAATATAGAAGCATTTCTCATCCGTCAGCCTCATAGTCCGATAGGACGGCACACCGACATATTCTGGGAGAGACTATATGAGTTTTCCGAGGCACGAGAGTATCACACCATCAGTTTCCAAATCGAAGATATTCGACCAAGACCAAGAGAGCAGCCATTAAGAAAGTTTAAGCAAACTGTCAATGAGTAACACGAACTGAAAGAATCGTAGTTGATAATATTAATTTTTGAGTTTTCCAAAATGAGAACATACGTCATCATGTGATAAATTTAGTTGATGACCAGCAAGGCTCTTAACGGTTGATAACGGCACGATATAAATCATTCAACTGGCCAATCAAAATGCCCCAGGCGGATGTCGGGCACTAGCATCTTTAGTGTGAGAAGACTGAGAGGCTTTGCCATTAAGTTTTCATGAATGAAAACTGTTATAAAGTAATTGACCTCGTTGAGCTAGAGATTGGTCGGCTGTCAAGCGTGAGGTCCTGCTTTCGACTTCCAGGTCAGGAAGAGGTGTTACTGGGATTTTCAGTAAGAAACTTTTTAGCCGCAGCTGCGGAGGCTAGATTTTTGTGATTGGAGACTTAAACATAAAAAGCATTATATAGAAAGAATAAAGAAAATTTTTTTATTGACACAGACTATGTGCACACAAAAATAATAATAAAAAGGCAATAAAAAGAATAGAAAGTAAGAAATTGTGTGCCCCACAGCTGCGCCAAACAGACCCAGTTCAGCATAAAATGCCAGACCACTTGTGCCTGACGCTGGTTTTCAACTGGGCCTTTGTGTGTGACGTAATTACGGATGTAAACCAGTTTTAATTATGAAATATAGATAGATAGATTATAAATAGATAAACAATTATTTGGTGCATGAATAAGACATAATAAACAAAAATACAATTAAAAGATGACACATAATTGCATAAATAAAATATATATATATATATATATATATATATATATATAGGTGTACCTGCTATCCTAAACTTTCTGCTACCTATTATTTTGAGGGACTACAAGCGTGGGCAAGACAATAAAGTTAAATACTGTCTATGGAAACTTAGAATACAATAATAGTCAGAATTCACAAACACTCAGCGAACAAAGCTGGTAATCCATGATCATACTCGTTCCAATTCCATATGAGAAGAGGTCCTCGCCCTGTTGTAGAATAATTACATTCCAATATTATTAAAAAGACGGTTATGCTATTTATGCACCCAACTATAGATTGTCTTGTTATTTGCATACAACGCATAAATATTCTAACCATGCTCCGGGTCTATAATACCAGTGTCGGCGCTTCTGTTCATCGCTGAAAGGACCATTGTCCACTGCGAGCCGGAATACCGTTCACGTGCTGTAAGTAAATACAACGGTTATGTATTGTATTATCGCACGGGTTATAATCAATAGTTAAGTAGTGGATTTACCTTTGTTTCGCATTGTATATTTTTGAAGGCCGATTCCAATATTTTATCAATCTCTAAATCTTATCAATAATGTAAGTACGTTTTTTATCAGAATTAGACTAAAATTGATGATTGTTTTTTTCTTTTTTTTTTGATTGATTGATTTTGTTGATTGATTGATTGTTTGAGATTTGGCAGGTGGCGTTCTATAGTTTCTGCCTACCCCCATGGGAAAAAGGCGTGAGTTTATGTATTTGTATGTGTGTAGACTAAAATTAAAAAACGAACGTTACTAAAAGTTAGTAAAATTTCTCCCTTGATGTCGAAAACAAAAAGAAGAGTCTGTTTTTCTTTGCTGATGTTAACTAATGGTGTTGTAGACAGTCTAGAAAATGGAGATGGTCTATTCTATAAAAATCTCAACCGAATAATTTGAGTAACGCGTGTATAAGGTGAGCTGTCATCTCACTATGCTAGAGATTGACAAGTCACCTCAAGCTCACTTCATCAAACTCCAATAGAGATCTTTACACATTAGTACTACAGAGTTCACACTGACACCTATCTGAGGTCCTTTATTAACGTCTGCCTGATTCAATCCAGCCAATACATTTGATACAAGTAGACTTTCTGCGTTTTCCTTCGAATGATTCCTCCTGTTTGAACAGTAACTTCGAAGATTATCAGTAATATGTTGTCTTATAGGCTTTCATGTATTAGCTGATATGGGAGCATGTGTTAATTATATCGTCTCTTGTTTACCGTGGTTTCAGTGTTTGATGTTCTGAAGCCTTGCTTATTGTGAAGAGGAAAGTGGTGGATAAGATTAGCAAGATTATTAATATTATGTGTTATACAGTATTTATATTTTGTATAGTTAACAACACTGTGGGCTTTAAAATTATATGATAAATTTTCATATAACGTATCAAGTAATAAGAAATATAGATTTGATTCGTATCATAAATACAAAAATTTCAGAACCACCTAAGTAACCGAAATAGCCATAAATGAGTGGCAGTGAGTAAGGCTGTGGGTCATGCCATAACTCACAGAAAGGGTAGCTCTTGGTCGAAAAGTTCTGGAGTGGCGACAGGTTACTGGGAGGAACAGTATGGGTAGGTATATCATGTTGCAAACTCGATCTGAATGCGGACAATACAGAATTGGTCGCTATGGTAACGCTTGAGAGGCCTCTGATGAGAAACCAACGTCTGCTATTTTAATGGAATCTTGAAACATGCGAAGAAATAAATTAACACTTAAAAAAAATAAGTGTCACCACAACTAACGGCTCGTATAAAACGTACTACCGACAGATTCGCACTCGATGAAACATTCCAGACCATTAACACACCAGTTTCAATTTCGCTTACTGATCTAACAGCAGCAACACTTTAACATTTCACCTCATAAAAACGAAATAGGATACTAAGAAAACTATCAATTCGTAACTAGAAATAAAGAAGTTACAATCGGAATGTTTTATAAGAGCTACCACAAACGTTTGAGCTCCTATGTCAAAGTGTTGCGGATACGTACGACACGTAATTGCATCGGTTTACTACCAACCAGACGTTTAACCTCGACTTGCATCTGTAACACGATTGCTTACGAATCGCAGTTGGTTTATGGCCATGCGAATGTCTTTTTGGAATAATCCGGGGAGTAAATTGAATCCGGGACCTAAGAAGCTTTTTTATTTTACTATGTTTTGTAGTGTTTGTTGCGTCAATGAAGCATTGTTTTAGAAAAAAAGTAGAAAATTATTCAAATATTTTATGAACTTTACGACAGTAGGCATGTTGCCCTGGTAGAGATACGAAGTGTTTTTCGTCACCTGTAAGAAACAGTGACAAATACCCAATTTTGCCGAATCCAGGGCCCCCTAATCTCAAGTCAGTATAACAAACAAAAACGATGTTTGTAAAATAAAAACATAATAATATCAAGCAATTATAGTCCTACTGCAGAGCAAAGGCCTCTTCTCATAAGGAGAAGCATGACCATTGATCACCACGTTTGCCAAAGTAGGATTGGCAAATTTCAGGCTTTGTTAATTAAAAGTCCACGTTTCTCCAAGATGTTTTCCTTCACCATAAAGTATCTACGCAAAACAACAAAATGTGTGAACAAAATGAAATGAGCAAAATATAAAAAAAATCACCTCATGTAATCGAAACAACATGTTCAAAGTTCTTAAAACACCGACAACCACATCCAATCCAGCCTAGATTCCCTTCCAAGATAAAACGTCTACAAACAAGTAAAAAACCAGTAAGTGCGTATTGAATTTACATAAACGGAAAGAACTTCGTTTAACGTCTACTAAATGCTACTTATCCTTACGTGGAAGGTTGAAAGTCGTACTAAACATTTTTCTGATTGAAAAGGAATACCGGAGACTCATTCGGCATGAAGTTAAAGATTTAATTGTTAGTGTCATGTTTACGACGAGGTGGAAAGAAGTATAATTATAGCGGCTTGACAAACATGATGGCGGAACTGTGTCTGTTTTTCCCAGGAGGAAGGTGGATCACCTCAGCTATAACCTAGGACTCTTCGCCTTTTGGATATCACTGTCGCTCAGGGTATGTTATGTCAACCGTGAAACCGTGTAAAAGTCTTTCTTGCTGAAGTGATCAATCCCTAGCTTCGGCTGGTCTATTAGGTATTGTTCAAACCTCCTTCGATAACTAAGGTAAAGTTAGCTTAAGGTGAGCTCTCATTCCATCTGAGGCACTATTCAGTCAAATCTTACTTATTGAAAACATCAGGGAGTTCACCTCAAACCCACATCACCTAAAACAGTAGGAAATTTTTCGAAAATTATGGTAGTTTAAAAAAAAAATCTCCTTTTGTAAATTTATGGGTTGAAATCAAGCTCCATTTATTTAAATTAACAGAGAGATATTTTTACAGAACAGGACTACTGTTCACCAAGCTAATAAATCTAATGGGCAAAAGACCTACAGAAGTGACTATATCATGTTCTTATTTCGTATTTTTGTGAAGCGTTTGGACTTGTGGGCGTCACGACACGCTGATGCGATTATAACGTGGCGTTCAATAGGCGTAAATCTCGACTGAATAAGTTATATCTTCGCACCATCAGGTGAATCATGGTCTATCTAACGTTAAACAGTAATGTCTGTCTTTAACAACTGCAATATCTCAAACGGTCACCTTTCCCTGATGCCTCTTTCTACGTGTCATTGCATTTTGCCCGTCAGTCGGAGAGAACGTCGATAACTCTAATTTGCCAATAATTTTATCATCACTCTTTAAACTAGGACACAGTAATACTTGTAAATATTTATATTTCTATCTTCATGTTGTTGATTCTGTGACTGCTATGATTAATGTCATCGTTGTCTTCAATTTACTTGATCTTGGAAATCTGAAGCTGGAAATATTCTTCATTAATATCAAAGTGTTCAAGTGTCCATGTAACCTTCAATATGTATTATCAAATCTCCGTTACAAGACCATGGATAAAACGCAATCAAGGTAATATATCAGGTTTTGATATATGCAGTGCAAGTTGTACAAGTCATCTATGAAGAACTGGTTACGAAGCTCGAAGGCTAAAGCCAACTGTCACTAATTATGCACTGGAATATAATTCCTGATACAAAATAATTTAAGCTGTATAAAAAGGAATGTTTTCTTTTAACTGTGTCAGATTATGTGCTAAAGATGAACCAAGATAATGCCAAAATCACCTCTTCTCGATAACAGGATGCTGTACCTTATTAGAGGACTCGTAAAATTAACCTGCTTAGTATCAATATTGATCTTACTTTGGCGAAGACATGACACAACCATCAGTCAGCCTTTGTACAAACACATTAATAAGGTCAAGGTGGCCAATCTCAACGAAGACTGCATGGCTAAGTGCCCAAAATATATTTTAATGCACAAGAGCGTCCGCTAGCAGCATTGCCTCTTCCCTCATCTTTTGGTCTGACTGGGGAGAGATGAGCTGCAGGACTTAACATGTTTTTCGAGCCACGGCAGTGTCACACTACCAAATTCCTTACTCCAAGATGCTACTTAAAAATTCATAATAGAAAAACTTAATCACACTTTTTCGAAGTATGGACTGAACCGAGGACGCTCAGTAGTAGCATTAATGACCACGATGCAAACAGGGCAGACAAACACGCAATGCTTAGTATGTGAAACATGTACGAGTACAAGACAATATCTATAGAAATTCTAATACAACCGTACCATAACAAAGCCCACTTACAAATCACTTCGACACCCACCATATAAATTAAAGTTTGCACGCACGACTATAAATAACCACAACGGTGCTCCTATAACACTAAGCTTAATATTATTATAGTTAGGAAGTTGGTGTGTATGTTTGTTACTTGTATGATAATGGTGCTGATTCTCTTGTTCACAAACTAGACTAAATTTAGCGAATTGACATCTCTTACTAACATACAGCGAACGGAAAGGACGGTGACATTAAAGAACTAAGTTAGCGATGTCAAATTAGTTTTGCCTTGAACTTCTCCGTATTTTTAATCCATATGTTTTAAGATGTCAACTATAACTGTATGGATGTGTCAGATTGACTAAATTTGATAGCTCTTATTTACATTAGTCTCTTTCTTGTTTTATTGGACAAAAAAAGATGGAAATAGTCTTATTTTAGTTTAGTTTGTGACCAAGGGAATCGGCACCTATGAAAAGCAAAATGGTTTAAGATGATTACGTAACCGTAGTTGGATTTATTTTTGTTCTAAATAGTAAACTAATAAAAAGTTTTTAACATCAATGGGACGAGCTTAATGTTTCTTTAGTACAGGTACTTTGTAATAATTTTCCGTTGAAAATCTAATTCTAATCAGGCGATCGTGATGCAAATGCGAAAAGGATAATGTTATTGTTTTTTCCTCTCATATTGGATAAATAGTTTGATATTATAGCAGGAAGGTAGGCAGGCACTGGTCATTGCTAGTGTTTTTTATAAAGGTAATAAACGGAAAATGAGTGCATGTCCACCATGCATACACAACTAAGTCAACATGGCTGTTAGATATTGTTGACGTTTTATTAGAAACTATTGGATGTTATCAAAATGAAATTGAACAGTTCATTAGTTGCATGAAATTTCATTTGAAAGCATATTAAAGCAAACTTCAATTAAATCTGAGAATGAGGGCCTGCTTTTTACTCCGCTTGCTTGATCGTTGGAAATTCTTGAAGAACATATAGTTTTAGACCAGACAGAGTCGCGGGCTCTCTTAGAACTTAAACTTACAAGTGTAAAACTCGGTGCACCGTATAACAATCTATACAAATCGCGTCTTCCGGATTGTCGCGCTCATTGTAGACACAAGCCGTTATGAAGTCGACTTGTGGACCTATGCAATTTGCACGAACGCTTTACATACGAGTCCATTCCGACTAACGGGTATCGTATCCGCCTTAGATCCCGTTTATATGGGAAACGTTATGTTTTATGGTGGCAGAGTATTTACCAATAGTTCGGTAGAGATTTTTGGTGTCAAAAAACGCAAAACAAACGCAATAATGGCTTCGGAATGTTCCACTGATGTCACGTACGCAAACAATGAAGGCAAATATTTCAATTTCTAAAGAGCTTTTGAACGACGATTTAATTCTCTTTGTTGAATGAATGAGAAAATTGGAACTTCAAATTATGAGCATTGCTTAAGCTCAGTATTATTTGGCCTACAGGCGTCAAATGTTTGCTTATATGACTGACTCGTATATTATAAGTACAATTAGTGAATTAGCTGACATCCCTTCCTCTTTTATTATTTTGAAGACAGGTGAGATAATAGTTTTGCCACAATTATTAGAAAAAGATGCGCCACTCTGAGGGCACGTGTCCACGGCAGCACCAACACAATTCTCAGTGTGCTCGCTGACCGGTGTGACTCCGCGATAGTGCGGAGGTTATTGCAGCTATACGATAATATTATGATTTGAGAAGTACCTACTAATATTAGATATTCATTGCATTGTTACTAACATTATGGACCTTGTCTAAAATAAAAGTTAAGTATAAGGAATCTTCAAAGGTATGATTTCGCAGATGGCACCAACCAACAGTGTCTATGCGGCGTCTTTCCGCAGACCATGGTCCGTCTTTCATCCTGCGCCGCAAACCGTGTCACCTGCATACATAAGGACTTAATGACTGCGTCATTTTAAATTACACTGTATATTAATACAGTGTCTGTGTGTCTGTATATTAGTACAATGACCCCTTTTAAGGTTTCGGGTAAATTTTGGAAATTGCCCTGTATATTCCATCGATAAAGCGACTGAGTGCCCTAACTGTATCATCAAAGTCAATTGTTAAAACCACTGTTGCCGATTCCGGTCTTATCCTCTATATACCTTGCATCCCACAATACAAACACAAAGCTATTAAACGTAATACTCCTTCATAACTACATACACTGAACAGTGGATAGAACGCGAAAATGAAATGCCTGCTTTACAAACCAATTTACTTGTAACAAGCGTATTGGTCCGTTTCAACGCTGTATCCAATACCAATTTATTTTATTGTACGTAATCGAATGTCTATTGTCTTCGTTATTGTCGGGTTGCATGTACAACTATATCACCTCAGTGAGACATGGAATTTAATGGGCTTGAAGTTGATAGTTTGTGCATTATGTTATGTATATTTAATATTTAAAAATGTCTTGGTACAGGCGCCACCATCGATGGAGATGAACCGCATGTACACTTATTTAGACTCTCATGTCCGTGATTAAATTCCAGCCACACCAGAGTGGGCAACTTGCTCGATCGCGGTCGCGTGTACTGTCAGATATTGCAGTAGTACCTATTTTTATGGACGGATTCACATCAACGCGAGTAGCGGCACTACTGTAATATCTGACCACGCCCGGAGGTTGTCCGCTCTGGTGTGGCCGAGCCTTTAGGCTGTCACTCGGTCCGTTGTCAGTTATGAGTCCTGGCCGACATAGCTAGCCGATCCGAAGTACAGAAGCTTTCTGGGGGAAGTTACGCTAGCATTTCAGGATGACATGGGCGGCAGATGGACATCACAGAAGCAGATGCCTCTCGAAAATAAATACCTACTTAAAAAATTACTTAATAAATGAATTTTCTGCCATCACAATGCGATCCAAAGCTTAGACATAATTATGAAGTCATACTTATTGACCGTTCAAGTTTTAATTCATCCCACCCCCTTGCAAAACCATAAAAAAGATACCCACTATTAGTTCTCGAAACATTTTATTACAATCAATTTGCATGTGCGCTAATTAAATTGCTTTTCCATAAAGTGTTGGACACACCTATAGAAAATTCTAGCGCGGTGCAATGAGTATAAAACGTTTATTATAACGGCACATTAATGTCTGTTATATACTTTATATTTTACAGTACTGGCCATTTATTTTATTTACGCAAAAGGAGTGTTCTTAGAAGTCCTAATACGGTTATTCCGGGTACAACTTAATGCTCGTCGATAGCTAACGTTACTATGTTACTGAAAGATTACGGACTAATGTCGTTAAAGTAACATTCGATAGGTTTTCACGTGGGTTTGTCAATAAAACACTGTTTTCTTTATAAGGAACACAAACATCAGTGAGTTGCTTTAACTTGCTTGCTGTGTATGGTAAATATAAGACTTGTGTCTTCAGCTACATTGAAATGTAGTGTCTAATAAGTTAATGTGCCTTAAGATGTAACAATCAGACGAAAAATAACGATTCGGTTGGTGGAGTGGTTGAGCGATTGGTTGCTGCTCTTGTGACGCAGTTTCGATTCTCGCACGGAACGAATAATTGTATAGTCTATAGGTTCTTCTCGGTCTGGTTGTGAGTCTATATAAGTTTAAATGTTTGTAATCGCACCCACGATACAGGAGATTATGGTGTAGGGCGAAAAAAAAATGAACAAAGTTTTAATATTGCAATGTAAATCCCGTATGAACGAAAACAAAAAATATAAGTCTAAAAAAACAATTATACAGCTGGCCGCGCACAAAGCTTGCTGCTCGTATCACAATATACGCACGCACTCCCGCATCTAATAAAAAGAGAAAGAGAAAGTGGGTTAACGTCGTCTGCAGGGAACAGGGATTGTTCCTTACGTGACGATTTCTGCCATGTAACTTCTCCCGTAAACCGCATTAAGGAAATTCGTTCATTAA
Organism: Hoplodrina ambigua; assembly: GCA_949774945.1. Classification (NCBI taxonomy): domain Eukaryota; kingdom Metazoa; phylum Arthropoda; class Insecta; order Lepidoptera; family Noctuidae; genus Hoplodrina; species Hoplodrina ambigua. The sequence continues at coordinate 10,846,212 of OX458973.1, forward strand.
AAAAAAGATAACTATGAACAGACTTTTGTAGACTACAAGGACTTCAAAGATAAGCAGTTGCTTTTGAAACAATAGTAAGATAATACAAAAATAACAAAACAGACCTACGGTATGCGTCATCTGTTCACAAAAGCTTTATTGACCTAATTCATAAACTCTTATTCGCCTAGACATAAATACTATTATTGATCTATGTGGGTGGTCAGAACTATAAAAAACAAAATATAATCGGAATTTTTATCGCTAAAGACAGTGAGATACAGTCGCATGCCATCACATTTGGCAACGATACTCCGGTGTCGCCTTACTATTTCCATTTAATCGCTTACATTGTAAATTCGACCTCACAAGTCAGTATTGAATACTTCCAAGATATATTGAAGGCTGTACTGCAGTTTATACATAAATACATAAACACACATAACATTACGCCTGTAATTCCCGAAGGGTTAGGCAGAGGTGTACCCATTAGTACACCCACATTTCGCCAGTTATGTTTTAGTCCCATGTAATAGGGCGCGAGCCTATTGCCATCAACCGGCCAAAAATCCAGACTCCGAGGCTGCTACTGATAAATTCCTGATGGAAAAACCCAATAACACTTTGCCCGACCTGGGAATCGAACCCAAGACCTCATGCACAGAAGTCGCGCTTGCGACCACTAGACCGAGGCAGTTTATACTTGCTTAAAATAGGTACTTAATGAAATAAAGATAATGAGTTTGTATGTTTGCACACTGATCTCAAGAAGTCTGATTTGAAAAAATCCTTTTTTGTTATATATCCCGTTTATCAAGGAAAGTTAAAGTTATGTTATATCACGCTATAACCGACGGGAGCAGAGCAGTAGCCAGAGAAGTAGGTTAATGCGAGTAAAACAAAACACGCGGTTGAAGTCGCGGGCAGTGAATCAGTAATTGGTTAATCAAATGTATTCCTTAAAAATAGATAAACAAGAGCTAATTTTCAAAAATGTTGACCCAGAAATCTTGGGATCGGTACTGATTTTTTTTTTCGAATTTCGACTAAAGTCTGCTGTTGTTCTTGAAAGTCACAAAGGCGGGTGCACCTTTATTGTGTTAGGTATGGTGCACGTGCACATTGATTCAAGGCCGGTGATCAATACACGTGCCTTCTCTGTATAAGAAGAACAACAACAAAAGGCTTTTTATTTAAATCTCAATTTTGTTGTTTTACGCTCGTACAATAACTTGCACCTACCATGTTTAATTAAATAAATAAATCTATAATATAAAAATGAGTCGCTGAATGTGTTGCTAAGCGCAAAACTCGAGAACGGTTGGACCGATTTCGCTAATTCTGTTTTTTTAAATATTACTTGAAGTACGAGGATGGTTCTTACGGAGAGAAAAATTCTAAAAAAAAAAAAATTTCATCACAAGGAAATGGTTACCGCCCAACGAAGTGGGCACGGGTCAGCTAGTTATTATAAAATTAAATTATTAAATTATTGTATATTTAAGCCATATTATTCTTATTTTCACTTTCGCCGTAAACATTGCTACCATGAATAACATACAACTAAATAAATAAAAACATGACAGCCATAGCCCTTCCCTTATCAAGTAAATACCCCTGACTATCGTCAGACTTTCTAGGCTTCAATTAAGTTACAGCCGATCTAATCCAACCACCTCCTACAATTCTTATCGCTCAAACTTCAAAGCACGTTTACATTATAATAATAACTTGGACTTTATCTCAGTAAAGTGATCATTTAAGTACAGTAACTACTAATCAATAACCCTGGGGGCTCTAATAGGGTTGCTACTTAAGACTACTGTTGAAACGTTCAGATGGAAAATGCTTGAGATTGGCACCTTGATGAAAAGATTCCTTTGAACGAAGCAAGAACAGCTGGAAGTCTTATGCAAGCTTGATGAAGTTTCAAATCAGATTTTCGTATGAAATAAAAGTTGAGCTGTATTCAGAATCATGCCCTTGCTCCTGTTGGAACAAGACTCAACCCTTACGGTACTAACATTTAAGTCATAATCCTTTGATGGTCTTCCCGTATCGAAGGTGTGACACCCCTAAACCCAAGTACTCTAGTAGATTGCAAACATAGACTACGGCCAATTCCGTTTAATCATAATGGGCGATTCAGTGTAATGCCTTCATCGGGCACCTGCGTCAGTTCTTGGTGGTCCCGTATGTTCGGCTAGGGTTCCTTTGTTATCTGATCCTGTGCAATAAACTAATACGTAATAGCACCTACTATAAAGTAGGCTTTGTATGCGTGAGTTGTAGACCCATTTATTTTGATGAGATTTTTTATTTGCAGTGCGACGACATTTTTATTTCGATTTTTAAATTTTTGTCATGATTCTGTTAGGCATAATTGCGTCAAAACTCAAAGTTAGTTGCTAACACGCAATATGCATAACATTTTGTAATTTCACCTAGTGTTTGCAACTAACTCTGAGTTAATTTTTTGGGACTTAGATAAACAAAACAAAACACGGTTTTGCAGTTGACTGTCGTGATTGCTCTTATTCGAATTAATCGTTCATCTTTTGTTATTTATTTGCAGTGCCTCATTTAAATATTAGAAAACAGGTGTTTTTGAAGAAGATTGAAAAAATACCTTGTTGCTTTTTGTCCAATTTCACTTATAGTTTTTTTATTTTCAGTTATCTTGGAGCTCATCATCATCCTTATGTTAATGTAAATACTTCCTTATTTCCCTCATAACAAAGGCGATTCAAGTGGATCTAGGTCCGGGATTTACTCATTTACATCTGGTAACGTATTATATTTCTTTCATTACTTTAAGACGAGCCCGCGTCCTTATTAAGCCATTAGAGTATCTGAAGCTGATAAGTTAAACTTACCGCGTCCTTTTATCTTTGGTTAGGTGCTTAGAATAAAAAATGTGTTGAATTGACATTCATATGACGTCACATCATCAGATTATATAAGAAGAAAGATATTAAAACAATCAAATGCTTTTAACCTCCTTTTTTACTTTATGATCCCATACACTGTTTGATAACGCAGTGACGTCATGCCTCAACGGATTATCTCACATATGTGCTATAAAATAAAGTCAGCTTTTAATCGACATTAATCAGTCAGCTTAATGCTCTTCGATAACCTTAAACAAAAATCAATGCCTAAACATTGTGATGACGTCACTCATCGGTGGGGTTATATCTGTGAGATTACGGCCGGTAGCCGCGCTTGGGTGGCGCGCGCGCCGGCACGCGAGCGATGTGCGCGAAGCGTTGAGTTGGGCCCGCCTCCTGCGCAGGCGTCAAAGATTATGAATTTTGGAAGATGTGAGATGAGATTGGTTTGTTTTTTTTTGGGAGGTGTATATTAAAATGGCTGCGTTGTTTTAACTAATACTTCAGCGCCTTATCAGTCGGTAAGGCCTAAAAATGAAGTCAAATAGTAATAAAAAATTACAAAGCACAAAGTTAGAGCCATGTCTTGCGGCTTGGCTTCGATTTATCATCATCTAGGTCCACATGAATGAGTTTTAAGACAGCCAATTGTAGTTCTACATTAGTAAAAATTGTCTGATATTTTTAGGTGTTTAAAACAGTGTGATTGCATTGTCTGTATTCTGCAAATTTCAAATAGGTACATTATCATAATCTTTGGCAACTTACCGCGCACACAGGCCGCGCACATCTCCCCCACTACTGCGCGGACGCAAGAGCTTCATCTACATAATTACTCCAAGCTCATTGGTGACTATTAACCTCATGATAATTCATGAGTCCGAGCGGTGTTTAATTAATACCGTATCATGTGGGCTGTCAGATAAAACATAATGAAACTTGATGTTTATTGTAAAGAAAAAATATGAAACGCTTTGGGTAAACTTCCTTATAATGTTCAACAGAGGTGAATGGAATTGGTCTAATAAAAACATGTCCACGCCCGACACGGTGTTTGTTAATATTTATTTTTAGTTTAACGCCGTCTGGTTTAAACAAATCCTTAGATTGTTCGCTCTTGATATGGAAATAACGACTGTTATGCTTGACCGTTGCAAAGTCGTTGTATTCCAATTAGTGCCACAGAAATAGACGAATCGTTTATTCATGTGAACCTTTACCGACTTTGAATCTTTCAGGCTCTCCCACGGCTTAACGTCACAAAAAATGTATTGCTTCTCTGAACATACTGTTTCGATTCAATTGACCTAAAAATCTCAGTAGCTAACCTTTTTATGAAAACAGACCATTGTAATTGCTTTCAATTTGTTGTGAGGGGTTGGAATACGACACGACTTAGAAGTTCTATTGACAAATTGATCGATCACTTTCTGGGTAAGTACTTGCTACTTGAATAAGCGAACTGAGAGTTGTCAAAAGAGGCAGTTGCTATACTAGCCCGTATATTCTAAGCTTGAAGTGAACTGTCAAACAATAGCATCAGCCGGTCTACGCTGTTAAAATTTCTTTTGATCAATTCAGGTGAAGATCACGCCTTTACCAAAACACACCAAAGGTTTTTACAGATGCATCTACTGTTAGGGGAGAGGGTGGCAAGATGGGGTACTTAAGCTTTAAAGTTCAATAATATACAAAATTACATAGTAAAACAATCACATTTATTTTTTAAGGAACAACTAATTATTACTATTCTAATATTTAGTGTCATAAGGAACATTTAGTAACACATAATAAGAGAAAAAAAATTAAATATAAAAGAGGTGTTTTGCCCCATCTTGCCCCATGGTGCTGGTAAGATGGGGTACCCCCCTGAGGTAAGATGGGGTGATGAGAATGATCACAGAGAAAGATTATTATTTGAGCTGGCAGAACTCCCAGTCATGGGTGGCTTCGTCATCATCATCATCATCTATTTCTGCGTAGCTATTATGAGCCCATCGTCCACATAATGAGCATGATATCCTCCCTTCAATGGAAACGGAATATACTTGGTTAATTAATAGGTATGAGTAAGTTTTCATCAGATTATTTGTTCAATACTGGGCGAGCAGCCTTAACTTTATTTACTAATGTCGTCTGTGGCTCATCAAATTGTTTAGCTGCTTTATAATAACCCATTTTTCCATCCAAACCCGTTTGAACTGCTTCTCGTATAGGTTCTTCGGACCACGACCCTCTGTCAGTCGGGAGTTTGTAGTCACGAACCATTCTAAAAAGGCAAACTATAATAAGCTCACAAAACACAAACTTATTTTTACTAAAAACAAACAAGAACAAAATTATTCTCATTGGAGCAAGATGGGGTACCTCGTTACCCCATCTTGCCTGCAGAGCCATTTTATAAAAAAAAAAGAATAAAAAAATAAGAGCCAACAATCTTAAGGAAACACAATGCCTACCTTATTGTAGGTTAGTTTATGCGTCAATCGCAGCAACACTTCACCAGCTAACGTTATTTAACAAACCACAGTCACGTGTCAAACCAGAAGTAAATATGACATACAATTTGCAGCAAAACACATTGTTGTTTTTTTTCTCGAAACTGTGAACTTGTGAACCACTAACCACCTGGCGATGGACAGGTATCATGGCGGCGCGTCGAACGATGTATGAACGAGCGTGATTAGTCAATTTTAACTGTGTTTTTTGCTGGGTACCCCGTCTTACCCGCTACCCCGTCTTACCTCCTTCTCCCCTAATACGCCTAAAATGCTTTGGATAGCTTCGTCAGAAGTTGGCGTGATGTGACATAACATCGAGTAAAGTGGAAGAAATGGGAGGGGCCTTTGTCGCCCAGAAGTGGGACAGTAAAGGCTTGCAAAAAAGACACCTGCTGATACTAGGTATTGACAGCTCACCTTAACTAAACTCATCGAGCAAGATTACAGAATATAGGTACGGTCAATTTTGGTGACTTGATTAAACATAGTAATTGATGGAACCTTTAGAGCGTCAGTCGTAGTGTAAACAAACAATAATAGAGCTTATGTACAATACAGTTAAACACGGTTATGTTTGCTCCAATACTCGCGTGCAAGGTGCAGGTGTGAGTGCTCCATTATGCAAGTTATTATCAACTGTGTAGCGTGTTACCGCTTATGGAACGCAAAAACATATGTACGATCTGAATGTATACTTTATATTAGAGTTAATTGAGTTACTAGTTTATTGGACATGGACGGAAGTCATGAGAGTAGTATAATAAGGTAGTACGATGATGTCATGTCCGAAATGAATCTGTAACGAGTAAGTTGTCCAAGAACCCAAAGTAGACAGACCTACGTTATTTTAACATTGCTGGAGTTTTGAGGAAAGATAAAGAAATATGTGGTTAAGAAGTAATGCGTACTTAGCAGTATTACTTATAATTACTTCTATTATTTTGTTTCGGAGGCTTTGGCCTAAAGTAAGGATAAATGAATAAATAAATAAATTACACTGTTTGTTTAAAATGTGAAAAGGTCATCAATTACAGCCACGAACTGAAGTCAAATTTGATAAAAACCGAGAAAACCTTTAAAAATCGAGTCGCAGTCATAAAATCTTGGCGACAATCAATGTCAAAAAATATATAGGTAAATTAAAAGCGTTTTGGTCAGATTGTGACTGTTCCGTTAAATTAGTACCTACACTCTGGGCACATTAAACTCTCAGATAATTTCAAGCGCAGACATTTTTCAGACAAACAATGTCTCAAGTCTCTAATAGGTATAGCATCATAACGATAACGGTTGTCGCAACGATAGCCATTTGACCTCCGCAATTCTTCTGTAGATAACAATCTTAACAATCAACAGTAAGAAATTCAAGTAGGCTCAGCTAATATCCGACTGCTAAGACGATCAAATAGTACCGACTGAATAGCTTCAAATCTGAAAGTCCGATCACAATCAATAAAGTTTTAGAGCCAATAGATTTGTAATAAAGATCGGTAGTACTCTATCAATAGGGACATCACAATAATGCTACTCGTAAGTAGATGGTGTCTGGTAGAACGTTTCATATATAGGGTGCTATAAGACATATCACATAGCCGTCTACTATGCATACAGTGGTGCAATAATAAATAGTCGAAGACTTGTTGAATAAAAATGTATATTACTTAAAGAAAAATGACGGTTACAAGATTCGAAGTAGGTGAAAGAGAGAGCAGCAACCCAAGTGGTCAAAATAGGAACTAACTAGAGGTTGTGTTCACATACATTTAACACTCATCAAACTAAGTAACATATGAGCAAAAATTATTACTGGGAAAAGACTTTTATTTTTGCTGTGAAAAATCACGGTATAAGGTAGAGTGTAATGTAATAACGGGGCCCCCAACGGGGTCAACGCCTGGCCGGTGTTGCGGGACGTCTTAACAGGATACCGTGGCGTAACGGGCAACAGAAGGAACAGGGTGGTTTTCAGTCAGTAAAAGTCTGACAGTCCCTTCTGAGTCCCCGAGTCATTTGATGATTTTTACCACCTAAAAAAAAAGTGTGTAATGTAATTAATGCTAAGATTGTATTTTTAGGTGCATGCATATTTAAAGTTTTATTATAATATGTGTATACTGCTTTGTCGGTCTATTGGTAGCGAAGTGCGACTGCTGAGCATGAGGGTTCGATTCTGAGAGTCGGTGTTATTGAGTTTTTCCATCAGGAATTTCTCAGTAGCAGCCTCGGAGCCTGGATTTATGCCCGGTTGATGACAATAGGCTCGCCTCCTATTACATGGGACTTTCCTCCTAAACATAACTGGCGAAATGTAGGTATACTAATGGGTACACCTCTCCCTAACCTTTCGAGGATTAAGGGCGTGATGTTGTGTGTTATAATAGTCAAAACTTGAGATTTTAAAGGTCAAACTTCAAAATCTCCATAACTAAAAGTTTTCCAGGTACAAAAAAACATGGCAATGCTGAAAAGAATAAACAACTTTTGGGCTTACTAAGTGCTTTTTTACATCCTATATTATGTTCGTCGTCACGTGGTGCATTCGTATGTTATGTGCATCATCAGAAAGTGCACACAGCGTATGTTTAGTGCATTATCACTGTTGTTCCGGAATGTTTGATGGGCAAGCAACTGTAAAATCTATGTTGTTGAGACGTGAATGTACTAGTGAGCGTATGCCAAGCTATAAAATGCTAGACTACAGTTTTTCAATGCATAGGTGTGAAAGTAAAAAAAAAAAATATTAAACACTATACAAATAAATATCAAAAAAGTGATCGTCTGTATAATATTTAAATAACAGCTTTTTATAAAATAAATATAACTGTTTACACGGTACTTAAACGAAAAAGATTTTTTTTGTTTGTCAGTTTATTGCAACTAATCTTCAAAACGGCTGAATCAATTTTGATGGAATATTTACTTCCAGATAGTTGTTTGATTGAGAGAGTTTGATGTTATGGGGAGTAAGTTACTTTAATTTTAGAAAAAGAATTTGGACTCCACGCAATAAAAAAGCCGAGTGCCTCAAGGTATGTTTTATGCTATACTTAATTTTTATGCGGACAAAATCGCGTGCAAAAACTAGCCATCGCTAAAGGAATTTACATACCAACTAGTTATAAAATATTAATGTTAATGTTATGATTATGTGTTTATTTAATTAAGAGCGTGTTTATCTATTATAAAAACTGACTGCCTCGTTAATGTTTTTTATTATCACGCCTTTGTTTACTTACTTTTCTTGTTATAAACTCATTTATTGCTGCATCTGCATATACGTAATAGATTCCAGACATTGGTTTTTCTTAAGGTAGGAAATTAAAAGCGCATTATGATACAAGTTGGCTAAGTTTGTCATTACAACTCTATAAAATTTAAAAAAGGAATACAGTACCATACTGGTTCGGTAATATAACGTAAAAAGCATGCGTGCGTAATACGCTGTAGTATGACCCTAAAAGCGGTTCAATAAGAGCCACTTTATGAACAAGTGTGTTGAAAAGTACATTCCAACAATATTTCACTTGTTTAAAACGAAATACAAACATAATTTCACAATACCAGTATAGTACTATAAACTAAATCGTAATTGATTTTATTTACCTTCGAATTTACGATTATCAAGTCTTTTTCGCAATAATGATTACTAAAACATTTGCTCGAACATTTAATTGTAAGTAATTAGGTTGTTCCGTGGCAATTCTAATCGCTGCGAATAGCCATTATTTCCGTGTCACTGATTTTGTATGGATTGCGTAAAACAAATTGATCGCGCTGTTATCTCATTGCGGTGTAGCAGAGACCTAATATTAACTTTTCACAGGAAAGAGATGAGACGTAGGTCAACATAGAATACAAAGTTTATTTGCTAGCCAGAAGATCATTTTCATGGAATTGTAAACCTTATCTTAAAATACTAAAGGTTATAATTGGTTTAGATTCGTGGAAAAAAGGCGTTGCTAGAATGTGTATTCTAGCAGAAAACTACAACAAAAAGTCCTTCATACCTGTGTAGGTATGAAGGACTTTTTGTTGTAGTTTTCTGTTTTAATAAGGAATTTAGAGGTTCTTTATACTCTAATAACAGTCCAAATTGGGTGTGAACGTTTTTTGTGTGTTTATTAATAGTTTTTGAGTTGTTTATATTAAATTTTGTGAGGTCTTCGTGAAATTGTACCTTTTAAGGTTGAATGTATTCGACGCAACTTTTTTGCTTAAGCTAATTAGGTTAAAAAACATTTGTGCAAAGGAAATGAACTCTAATAACATGTGTTAGCAGTATTTTACGAGTGGCCACGAGCTATTAAAAGTAAATTAGCTTATTTTTGTCGGCGTCTCGTCTTCCTTGTTCCTTTTCTTTTGAGAAAGGAAAGGTTCGGTTTCGCAAATATTACTTTTGAGTAAAAAGGTCAAGACACGTTTGCTGAAAGGGAATTAGGATGTAATTGAATCGTGACTGATGTTTTGAGGGTAGAGCTGTACTTTTTTAACCTCATTGTTGATTAATTAGTATTCAAAGTCAAGTAACTAATTCAATCTTAAGCATTGTCGTTTATACGAGAATTAAAAAGTTTTTTAATGAAGGTCGATGTAATTGGCAGGCTTTTGTTTTTTTAAGATTCTCGTTCCTTTTTTGCCTTGCCCCATACTAAGAAGCTCTCCCGGATCGTGGGTGCGTTAACAAACATACAAACTAACATACACAAACAGGCAGACTTGAGAAAACTATCTGTAGGCACTAGATGTAGGAGTAGATTCTCATAGTAGTATTACTTCTTTTTGAGTTTTAAATTTTCATATGACAAGATAGGCATTCCAGTGCGAGTTCGAAATTTAATTAGAATTTAAATATTTATTTGTTAATTTACAACGGATAAACCAATTACATTATTTTTTTTTTGTATATGACGATCGACAGTACCTTTTAAAGATCTAATTTAAATAAATTATTTGACTTAGAGTTGGATTAATTTAAAAAACGTAATAAAATCAATAAAAAAAATTACAATGATGTCTTTGGATAAAACAAAGAAAAATGTTTCTATTAACATTTATAATTTTTATTTTACCACCAGTAAGTGTGCATCATGGATTGCTATAAATGATTTGATTTGATTTGAAAGGTAAAAAGTAAGTATACAGTTGCATAGCTATTTAGTTAGCTTTCCTTTCGCAGTACTTTAAGCATTCTGACAAGATCACCTTCCATTCATCCGCAAAGACATCACAGTCCGGTATGGTATCCGCGAGAATTTTTAGTATCAGAACAGCCCTCTGTTCTGATACTAGAAGTTCTCTTGGATACTAGCGGTAGGTCCCTGCCGCCACAATCAGTCACTACAACCCGTAGATAGTACAGCCTGCACAAAACAATCAATGTCCAACAAAGCCATACACTTAAATACAAGCACGCAGTCACGCATTTCCAAATTAAAACTATCGAACGACTTGCATCACTCAAATTGCTGGGCTCAAAAGGTGGGCTTAGGGTCCGTGGAGCCTTTGTCGGCACAAAACAGCACAGGTTGTAATTTGATAAAGTTGGGCCGCCTACAATACGGACCTTTCTTTGGGGTTGCCCACGCAACCTTCGATTATTGCAGGATGTTTGAAGTGTGGATGCGTCATTTTAGATAAGGCGGGTGTTTGTTTTGTGTGGGAATATAATGTTGGGTCTGCTAGTTGGACTGTTATGTAAATACTTAAAACAATCTTCTGTAACGTCTTTGAACTAATGCAGAACTGTATTTGACCCACATATTCTTATAATCTCAATTAGTGATAAATTGCTTTGATACATGTATGAGTCAATATTTTCTTTTTTCAGTTTTTGGACACTTTAAATATGGCCTTTTAGTGGTTAATTCATGCTAAAAAAAACAACATTTTTAACATTTTACAACTTTGTTAAACAATGTTTTACAACTTTTGTCTGGGTACCATGACTAAGAACTTTTATTTAGGTACGTGTTGCCAGCATCACTACAACTTATATTTGCGTTGCCAGCATTATGTTTCCCGTTAAACAAAAACATGTTGCTAAAACATGTTATGCAACTTTTGAAGAAACAACCATCAACTTCCAACTGTGCACTTACCAAAGCTCTTACAAGATGCCGCCTCCAAAAGAAACTGACGTTCATGGATCAAAATTATACAGGTTTAATTAAATCGACATTAATCCAGGACTATTTGGGATAGAGACTCGTTTTATACGTTGCGTCGCTGTCATTATGTCGTTACCGTAAGTTTTTGGGGGACACGTCGGGAATTTGTTCGACGTTCGCCGGATTAATATCTCGACCTTTTTGTGGTTTGACGATGTGGATTACTGGGAGGGTTTTATATGAAAATTGTTAATATGAACCTGTAGTATTTTTGAGGTGAATGATTTATGATAGAACGGTGCGGTTAAGCGAATGTGATTTTTATGAATTTCATAATAATGTTCGACTTCCTGAAAATATTTCTAAATGAGTCACCGGTGTCTAAAATATTACACATAATACTGTTGTTACTGAAAAATAAAAATTATTTTATAAGTAGGTTGAAATTAGAAGGGGCAATTCGCAAATTCAATACTTTACTTATTTTCTTGTAAATGACGTTCAAAAGTGCCTTTTAATGGTCTAATTGAAATAAATGTTTAGATTTTGACTTTGATTTAGGTAAATATCTACCTGCGTTCAACGATGTAATAATAGGTATAAGGTAGCTTCAATTTACATTCAACTTATTTTTTGCAAATAATAATGCAACAAAATCCTATGTAAACCACAACAAACGTGTGTAAAAGACATCCATTATGACGATGAATAAATTGAATGAAATAATAAACTGTTTTGTCGACCAAATCCCACTTTTGTCATAACCAGTTAACATTTATTTGAACCCCAATAGGATTGATATTAAAATAATTTATGACAACAATAACTCAAAATATAATCCTGTTCTATTTTTATCATGAACATAATAGTACAAACATTTTGTATTAAAATTAGCAAGAGTTAGAATTTGTATTCTATTAACATAACAACAAAAGGTACTAAGTTCGTTCCCAGCATCTCAGTGATCTCATTATCATACTTCGCAAGCAAATATAAAAATGGAAGTTTCTGTAGCTTGACACATATTCGTTAATAAATAATAGCAAATGTTTTTATTTCCACAGATTTTAATGGAGAAACACACCTGTTTTGTATTTCACGCTATATGCTTAAGTTAGTTGAGCGAAATGAGTTAGATGGGGCTTGCAACCTGCATTGATGTTTTTAGGACATCTTTAAAGAAACCAAAGAAAAAGAAAAAAGGAAACAACGTTATTCTATTATAATTTTGTTATGTAAATGAAATGAGCAAGAAATATAAATTAATAAACGGATTTTACGCCTATTTGGCTTTCCTTTAATGTATAGTATAGTTAGTATAGTATATAGTATATATATGTAGTTTAGAGTTTCTTTGTTTAAACGCACTTGGGTCGATATGAATAAAATACTTTGCCTCATAACTCAGAAACATTTTTTTCTTTCCAACAAATCACGTCATCATGTCTACGAAATATTTGATTTAATGTTAGAAGCTAAGATTGAACAAGTTCATGTCTCCTTCCACCCAATATTAATTTAACATCGTCAGGTCATCACCTTTTTTGTCCCATTCCCTGTCACCGTAAACCCTGGCACATGTTCCAAAACGCAACAAAAAAAGCAAATTAATTTGTCGGTCGCGACAACCCTTATCTACATGTTTCTTAGCCAAACACTAAACTTTTCTTAATCGTTAAGAAAACAAAGCTGGCACAACAAAACGGCCTGTTAAAAAAAAAATGGCTATTCGTTCTTTTTTCGAAATCAAAGAACCATTAGCCAATCAGTCAACGCAGGTAAAAGGAGGAGTTATTGGAAGAGGTCGAAATTAGGGTCATTATTTTAATTATAGAGTAAACATAGTCTCGACTGTATTTGAGCCTTTTAAAATGATAATTAAGTTTAAGTTTGACTAATCTAATTTTCAGGAATAGTTTTGGGATAGCAGAGGTAGGGAGTAATTTATTCAATGATCTGGCAAATTATAGACGAGTCATTGATCTTCAAGGAAACAATTTACCTTAATATTTAGTTTAACAAAAGGAAATTCGGAAATTTTACTGTCTGATAGACTAATCTTAGTTTTAGTCTTATCTAGTCAGCATTTTATAAATAATTGTCATACATAACTTTTAAAATTGCTAAGACAATCAAGTTAGACACTTTGACAAAAGCATCAGGTAATTTGTACTCAGATAATCGCGTCAAGAATGTCTACAATCAAAGTAAACAAAAGAAAACACTGTCACTGATAACGCACGGGACAGTGGGAGAGGAACAGGGATTACTCTCCCCTGGTCTTCCCATAATCTTCCCCTGACAGCCTTCAGTCAAGGCGACCCTGCTTCACACTGGATTAACCACGTCATTGATGTGAAAACTGATATATAAAGCTCACAAATCCACCTTTAATCACCTGCGCTTTTTGTGGATTATTGAGGACTCATATTGTTTGTTAAACACAGGGAACAAAGTTTGATTTACATGGATGTAATGAATATTGTGAAAGGGAACAATTTTATTTCAAGTAAGTATCATAGTAAGAGTTAGAACACATTGCACGGTCAATGCCGCTACTCGACAGCCAAGACGGAAATCGTGCAAAAGGTAGAAATCACACGTCAAACGTTTTTCTCAACCTGACATTAAATTTCATGTTATACGATCATTTCTTACAGATACTCACATGTTTACGCAATCTAAATCGAAATGGATCCTATAAAATCCACTCATAACTCGTCCGCTGCAAAATATGAGGTGCAAATATGAACGCCTTATTTAGTAATGTCGGAAACAAACCAGTTACCAGTAGCCTGAGAAACTCCTAGTTGCGCGCCTCCAGGGAACTAAATCATAAAGATTCATTCTGAACATTGCAGCGATCTGATGAACGAGTGCGGTCTAAACAACCTACTGCGGGGTTAACATATCGTGATATCATAGACGATGGCTTCTCAAAGATTGCAGATCTTCCCTCTCGAGCTTAGCAACTAGTTGAAGAGAGATGGGAGATAATGTGATTAGTCGAACGATACTTGATAGCCCCGCGGCATTCGATTCTCAACTGCATAAAAACCAGGCGACGTCCACACTACACGCACGCATTCAAAGCTCTGATTACACAACATGACACGCACACATGCGCTCGCTGTGGGATTAACGTCAGACAACCCGTTTCCTGTTACCTGCTCTGGAGCAAAAAGCAGACATCGCTCAGTAATTTAGAATTAATTTCACATTTGAAATCAAAACATTGCTCTTGTAAGTTGAAGCAGAATTACATAGAGAACGCTGTAAACCCAACCGAGAAGATTACGTCGAAACATTGGATTCGCTCAACCGTTTTGAAGTCTCTATTTTCTAACACCGAAAATGTCTGTAACAAATCCGTGCAGCGGACGCAATCTACGGGACTTAAAACAAACAATTACTTGGGTTTATTTGAAAAGGAGAGAAAAAAGTGGAGCAATCAAATCGGTGCAGCTACCGTGCGGCAAAAAACTTCGGTCTGGGATGTGCGCGGTCGATGTAACGGGCGAAGCGGCGGCCGACGCGACGTAATAAGGTAGCCGATGAGAACTTGGCAGATCGTTTCCACGTACCTCCACGGCTTTCACTCGATGCTAATGCAAACGTATGTAGCAACAAATTGCTTCATTTATTAAGTTTCAAGTTCTATCCCTTTAAAGAAGTTGTTCAAAGTTAAAACAATTTCCTTTGTTTTCAACTCGCAAAGGAATCCCCAATGATAAGTTAATTATTGTGCTTCGGGATTTTGTTTACGTAAAAGTTGAGAAGAAACATCAGTTAACAAAGTAAATAAAATAGAATATTGAAGAAATACTTAAGAATAATTTTGACTTAAAAGTAAAGCATTAATATCAGAAATTGTGAGCGCCATTAACCGATAGTAATAGAGGTCAATCAATCACTAAAAGACGACAACCCAACAATTTGGAATCAAGATTGAAGACCATGCATCAGCTGGGAACGCGTTACTAATTCTAGGCAAGGTGACACACTTTCCATCAAGCAGTCCGCCAGCGGGTACCGTGGCTAACTGACTATAGATTTTCATAATAACGCATAAGAAAGATTCAAACAATAAATAGTACAGATTCGTTTCGCCCAAACCAGCTGCGCTAAGGAGCGCGTTGAATCGCGCGATTTGATACGCGCCTCCATCAACTTACCTTTGTCAAAAGTTAAGCTAATAAAGTTCAGCAGATGTGATCTTCTAAACAAGACACTAACAAATGGAAGCTGCAAGGAGCTTGATAACATCGTAAGAAAATGTACGACGATCTCGGAAGGCAATTTTCTCTTTATGAAATGATTAATGTTCTTAGAAAAGTGAAGGTAAATCTTCGTAGCAACATCACACAAGACACAAGCCAAGTCTCGCTTATACCAAAGGCAGAAGCTTAATAATGCAATTCAAATAATTTTCTTGTACGAATGCTCTTGAATTAATTTCGGAATGTGAACATCGTTACTGGCGACAGCGTAGAGAGAACTTGGCATCACAAACTTCCAAAAAACGCGGTCCACTTTATTCCAGCTATCGCAACACGATCGATATCGAACACATATTTAATAAGTTAAACTTTGCCGTTAAAGACCATACCGCGAATTCTTTGTGCCCAACAACATTCTGATACGGACAAAGAAGCGGGTCTGCATCATTATGGCCTATTGTAACGAATTTAAAATTTTCCAAATGCGAATTCGTCAAACGTAAAACAATTCGATACGCGTTTGAATTTGTTGTTCGGGCTGGTTTCAATTCAATTTCTTCGTCGTCCGAACCGCTCGCGTGAATTGGGTCGCGTAAACGGGTCCGCCCTTTTGGGACCAAAACGTTATTTTTTTCACACAGATTGCGCGTTCTTTGATCTCCAGAATGTGTGCGTTAAGCGTTTCCTTCGCTTTGTGCTAGCGCTGTGTGTGTCTTGTACAGACGACGCCTCCCAACAACGACACCCAGCGGGATGTAAAAATCAAGCAACAACGAATCTCAATGATTTTTCCCTTTTGCTTTTTACGTCCAGAAAGGGTGAATTTAAATGTAATGTACCTAATATCAAAAGTTTCTAACAATCGAAATTTACATGAGATGACACAACTGTAATATACTGCAGTGGCGTCAGGTAGGTAAATCCGGAGAGAGAGCGGAGAGCGCCAACGTGTCAAGAACTCGGAAACTCATTCTTGACACAGTTCAGTGTTATGAACATTACTTCATCCATACCGGGAGAGTTTAGCACGTCGTAAACTGTAGGATCCATTACGCGGGGGCGCTCAAGATTATTCTCGGCTTACTTTATGTGCTGGCGTTGAACATGATCCAATATTTTTCTATGGTTTCTTCTTTTATTATTCGGTTTGGCAAGTGAATTGTGAGTGTAAAAGATTTAGTTTGCGACGTTCGTGCGGGGAGCTCATTCAGGTCGACGGTGGATGGTTACGAGCGCGCCAAGCCGGAGGTCGTATGGAACACCGCCTAGCACCTCATAAACTGCTAGAACTTGTTAAGTCTTCAAGATATGTACCGGTTGCGAGAATTTTGCTTCAAATAAGAACTTTCTTCAATTTTTATCGAGCATTGTTCTAGTTCTCGAAAACTTGTCTAACATCTGGTTATCAACATACGTCTATGAAGGTAGATGTTTGAAATAATAACGAAAAGTACCATTAAATATTTAACTATTCATTTTTATGTGTAGGTAGATCATAGGAATGGTTTATGAACGTTTCACGGCCATGCATTATGTCCTCGAGATATTAAGGTCGTAAATAATTACGAAAACATCGTATCTCACAATTATAATGTGAGGTATGAACATAAAAAGTAACATCGGTGGGTCTCTCACATATTCCCGTGGGGTCCGAATAGAGCGCACAATATTTTATTATGAGTAGTGAATGGTCGTTTGAGCGACCAAAATACGCGTCTTTGTTCGATGTGAGGTCCCGTCTTTCGGCTCAGGTGACACTGCACCGTCACTAATTCGAATTCGATTCGTAAAAAAAACACATAATTATACCGAAAGCGAAACGTGTAAATGAAAAAGAGCACTTCTTTGTACAATTCTGTTTAGTGTATACCGACTGCACACACGCAGAGCGCTAATTTTTCGCCTCCACGGGGTTAAGCTGTAACATTACAATACCCGACAAAAGATGCACCGTTACAAATGTCAGAAGTGTATAAATTAATGGCGACAACCTTTTATTTGTTCCTTTTGTCTCGAACAAAGTTGCTTTGTCTATTTAGGATGTAATAATGGAAGTGTTTAGCGTCAGTGCTTTTGTTGTTTCCAAAAAATAAGTATTGGAGTGATGAATAGATCGCGTGGCGCGCACGACACGACATTGAACCGTGATTTTCCTCGCACATTAGTTAAATAAGATGGACAGAAAGATTTTGGAACGTGAAGATATTTTACTAAACACAAAAGACAGAGATAATGCTTGCTCAAGAGCGACCTAATGAATCATCGCCAAAATGGAAACGCACATCGTTTTGAACCTTAGAGCTATACGTTAAGGATGGGTACTAAATAAACATGGTAATCATGTTCTACCCTGCAATGAACATGGGTACAGACAAACACTCAAACAAATCTGCATAAAGCTCACTAATGGCATATCATGTCACTTCAATTACGTATATATTGAGTAAGCATTACAAATACATATGCAAATTACTTGATAATTTTGATTGGTATGTAGTAGAAATAGGTAGATCAACCCAACCGGTATGATGTTTAGCCATAATGTAAACATCAGATGCGGCAAAAGATCTCGGTTATAGTGAAACAGGTCTGAGAGAGGAAATGCGTGCAGTAAATGATAAAGATTTACATACTGACGCTAGTGAACGCGATCTGGTTTCAACGCTCAATATTTGCTGTAGAATTGTTGTGCTTTCTGGAGTTTTAGAATTAGATAAAATGTTCGGAGAATAAGATATTATACAGGTTAATGAAAACTTTTATTATGAATTCAGTATTTTAATAACCATTCTTGTATGAAGTAGAGAGATTAAGACCTATAAAAAACCAAATAACGTACTTTTTCAATTTAATGAGTATTTATATTACTGAGTTCCATGATTTAAAATTTAAAGTATCCATGAATTACTAGGCACACATATTTAATATCTAAACAGTAGTAGCATCGTCATTAAAATAACGCATAACGACATAACTCAAATGACTCAACGTAAAAAGTAAGTATTAATAAAACAAATGAATCTAATGATGAATAATAACATGATGAAACATTCAGATAAGTTCGAGGAACCAAAGTAATAAATAACAACAATAATAAACGTTTGGAAACATATTTAAAACGGGTAGAGATTAACAATTGAAAACCTATTAATGACTAATCAAGGAATTAGGACACCGGTATTAGAATTTTTAATATCTCTAAATCATTTGAATGGATGAACATTCTTAGAATCCCTACTAAATTATGTCTCCATACAGTTTAAGGACAGATTTAAATTATATTCTGACATAGGAGCGAAAAATTCCGTCACTAATCGGGATCCAATAAATTTCTCATGCAAATTTTGCGCTTTTTGGTGTCACGGTTCCAGGAAAGATTCGTAGAGAAAAAAAATTAAACATTCGAATTTTGAATTCGAAACAATCGTTTTAGTCATGCGGAGAATTCAACACGATCTGAACTTTAACAGAAAACAGGATGCGTTTTATGATGCATTCAGGTGTCTAACAAAATTCAAGGCAGTAGTTTTTAGGATAAGAACAAAAAATCTGGCGCCAAAAATGGAAGGTAAAAACTAAATGGCTCTCAAGTGTTGTCTACAGACCTCGTGGAACGTGTTAATGAGAGTCTGGACAAAGGATAAAGCCCGCAGGCCTAATACTTCCTGCAACGATAATATTTTAGCACGTCTCGTTAAGCCCCAGATTAGATGGGCGATCGGATAAAGAAAGTCCATACATTTTAATCTGTTCCGTACCAATGTATACGCAACGCTTATAACAATAGACGCAAACAAAGAAAAATAATTCTCGAGAAAATTATGGCAAAAACCTTTTCAAATTCTCACTTTTTATCTCCATAATCAGTGGTTGGTTCTTGTTCCTATTTTTCTTGCTTACCGCTTAGAAAGATGAGCGATACCAACAGTAAGACGCCTGGTTAGCAATCTCCTTCCATGCGTATAAAATGCGCGTTTTTATCGTGACTAACAATCACAACGAAGTATTCATGTTAAAACATAAAATAAAAACTGTAAAAAGCTTTTTCCGGTACCGGGAATCGAACCCGAGCCTCCTGGGTGAGAGCCAGGTATCCTAGCCACTAGACCATACCGGATTCTGAGAGATGCATCGAAATAGAGTACTACTTGATACGAAGTAGAACGATAAGCTAATGATATCCGTATGTTTATTTTTAAAGGTAACAAGACTGGGTTTATTTTAGTGTAGTTCTTTATAGATAAGTGGAACAACAGAATGTTATGAAGTAAAATTAGCACTGTGTTCATTACCATTACGTGCGGGCTATAGAGCTCAGTTATGATATGATGAGAGGACCGTTGTGCGAGGTGCAACGTTCGACCACCCACAGTGTAGTGTTGTATGGACTTGGACCTATTGTATTCGACTTTTGCTTAATGTAATACAGTGTGTAACTGTGGGAATGTGCTACGGAAGCCGGCTGTGTGATTAGATTAGTGTGAATGAGTGATTTTGTTTGACGTTTTTGATGCGTTTCTGATATTGACCGTTAGTTTTATGTACCTATTGTTTAGAACACACACGCTTGGAGGAAATTAAGTAGACGCTTAAATGGGAAATTGTTTTATGTGCTGCTATTTGTTTCTATTTTAACAAACTTTTACAGTAACCTTACTTATTTGTGACATTATATGTTTCTATAAAAAAAAATATTCCACATTTTTGTACTAAATACAACATTATCTAATGCCCATTTTCAAGATCTATACAAAAAAATTAAATTAAACTGTTTATTTAATTAGTTAAACAAAATAAAAATAATATGAATGTTTACAAGAAATTAAACGAAAAAAACACTTCTTTAATTTTTGTATGTCTGTCCGTCTCTTCCGGCTAATCTCCGAGACGAAAGGACCAATTCTGACGAGATTTGCAATAGCAGATACCTACCTGATGCTATAGAGAGTAACTTTGGCTTATTTTAGTAAAAGAATTAGGGTACAACATAGTGACAAACTACCTTTTGGAAGGGGCAACTAGATTCAATCCTATTTTGTTTTTTGTGTATGACGTTCAAAAGTACTTTATTGGCCTAATTGAAATAAATCATTTGACTTTGACTTTGAAACCTCATAATAACCGACATTCACGCGAGCAAAGTCGCGTGCATAAACTAGTAAATCAGTAAAAAGCCTCTCCAATCCGTTACGACGACGTTCCCATATAAAATCTCATCGATACGAAAGCCAAAGAAAAACCATCCATAGGAAATCCAACCGTTAATCCTGAGAACCGCTGTATATAGCCACCAGCGCCACCTGTTGCAGCAAGTGTGAACTATCGGAACACAGTAAGTTCATTCAGTAAGACGAATTCATTACAATGAAACATAAGTCAGGTATCTTTATTGCTCCCGTAAAAGTGTTATGGCATTTTATGTATTTTTCTCTTGGTGTAATGATTTCCGCTGCCACGGTTGGAAGAACACCATCATAATTGCAATGATCAAGGAAGGTAAGATTGGTACCGTTTTTATACATGGTTGCAATCTGTAGAGAGTTCCAATTTACACGGTTGGCGCAGTGGCTGAGCGATTGACTGCTGCGCTGTATGTTGCTGGTCCGATTCCCGCATGGAACAAATATTTGTAATCCTTACAGATGATTGTTTCAGGTCTGACTTTACGTATAATTGTGTTTGCAAACGAACCCATGATAAATAATAAATTAATAAATATCTTGGAATAACTCACACACGGCTATCTGATCCCAAGCTAAGCAGACCTTGTGTTATGGTAACCAGACAACTGATATACATACTTATATAATTTATAAATACATACATATTATAGATAAATCACGCCCAGACACAGAACTAACAATCATGCTCATCACACAAAGTTTGTCCTGGGTGGGTATCGAACCCACGACCTCCGGCTTAGCAATCAGGGCCGCTAACCACTAGACCAACAGGCCCGTCAACTAGATGATATTAGAGAAATTCATAGTGTTGGGACAACGTTCTTTTATAATGAATAAACGTTTTTTTTTTATAAAATACCTAGTAATGAAATCATGAGCCAGTTTAAATGAAGCTTAGATTTTCCTTGAAAAGGATTAACTGCAGCCGTACTTCTAGGTATTATGGTAGGTTAGTAAAGATTATGTAATCGAATTGATTCCCATAAGATATCCCAAACAATTTGGAAAAAATTTAGCACTTTGGGAACTTTTACTTTGAAATGCTTGAAAAAGTTACCGTAATATCGATTTATAAGTATTCTGTAAGTTCTCCAAGCAATGTCTGTATTGCAATCATATTCTGCTACTCCTTGAAGTCTAAATTGGTCCAAAAATTAGTGTCGGGGAGTTTCGCAACCATTAACCCATCACGTTTCAAATACAATACACTCATTTTTCGATCTGCTTATAAGTGCTTATTAAATTTTATTAGCCTTAATGTATTACTCATAGAGTAATAAACAAACATATGTCGGTACTTAAGACTCAGAAACCAGACGCGGTGTCAATCAATTGAAATTCTAACATTAAGCATATGCCACAGGCGTGAATAACCACATTATAAGAATTCCTCTACTATAGGGGCAAGTGACGGAACTCACGTGAAAGTCACCTGAAAATCAAAATATGGAACTTAAGAAATCGATACTGAATTGGACATCAAAATAAATGATCTAGGAATTTTAGAAGGAAATATCATAGCTAGCTAAGATGGAAATGATTTGTATGAATTTAGTGAAGTCACTGCCCTTATAATTGCAGTTAAGAAGCAACCGCAAGATATATGCGGGAAACTGTGAAATATAGTTTTGAACCTACCTAAAATAATGAATATAAATCACATTCTGATAGCTGATAAATATCGCAAAGGAATAGAATACCCCGCATAAAATTACAATAATATAAATGTGCGATCGAATAGCAAACGAGGAAAAAATACGTAGTACGGGCCTCGGTATTAGGTAGCCTATAATGTCGCGACCTATTTATCAAAGTCGTATTAGTAGGTGACACGGAGGCGTTAAACATATGGCGTATTAGACCCAACCTCACAATAATCCAAACGAGCCGTGTTATTATTTAGAAATTGAGTGCTAAGTAAATTATACGAATTAAGCTTGTGTTGGCAACAGTGTGTTGCTTGATTTGCCCTTTCGTCTGATGATAATGACGATAGAATGGATTTGTCAAAAGTAGTTTTAGAAGCTTTTCACTCTGTTAGATCGACTTTTGTTATTACTCTTTCGTTGTCGACTTCATTGACTGTATGTCGAGTCTAGCTTGTTTAATCTGAATTCAATTGTTTATCTTCAAATTAATTCCCATTGGTGGTGGGGAAAACCATTATTTTATTTTATCTTATCTTTATAATGCTATTCTATGCATATTGTAATATATCACGAATATATTCATCGAAAACAAAGTTAATCATTCTTGGATTTTGCTTCATAATCCGATATGGGTGCTTGATAGTCACGATAATTCTTGCGCGACTATTATGGTGGTAGCAATAAATCAATTAATTAAAGACACCTTAACATTCCTTTGTCTGTGCCATAAAGTCTTATATGACCATCTTTAAAAACAGCCTCTCCCACATTTCATTACTGGACCTCACAGTATTATATACTTATTCGCGTCGAGATATCCACGTTAATAAATCAAGAAGGATATCGTGTAATGGACACCGCCCGACCGTCCCCGAAGAGACATAAATTTGTTTTTGTACTTTTTTGGTAAATCATTCTGTTGTGGCAACACAGCGAGTGAATAATTAGGTATTAATAAGATTTTTAGTTGTTTTAGGTGTTTTGTAACTTAATTATTTTACTAATTAGCTGACTTTGGTATTGCGGTGCTCATTGCGTCTGTCTTTGTTGGAATATTTTCTCGTTTCTTAAAAAGAAAAGACTTTTTGGTTTTCATGGTTTCTTTGCTTGAATTATAGCTGTGCTGCGTCTCCATGAAGGAGCCACTGAGGTTTTACTTCATATTTTCCGTTTATTACATTATTATTTTTCCATTTTATAATGAGTCAAGTTAATTGCTGTTTTTGATGTACTTAGTTTTAAGTAGACTTTCAAAGTCTTATTTTAGAAGTAATAAATCAGTATCAAACACTAATGAGATCTTATTACGCACCTTTTAGGTATTTTCAACCACTTATGCCTTTTGTTTTACGGTATCAGATCAAGAGCACGAGTAGCATTTTATTTTATGAGCACTGAAACATATCTGTCTTGAAAATCTAAAAAAATTGAGTTCAAGATTTTGTAAATACTTAGCATGATGTTTATTTGCTGCATGAGAGTTCAAGGTTCGCATAACTTTTGTTTTTATGAAACAAGGTTTTTAGGCTCGAAAATAATATATTCCATTTTCTATTTTTAAATACTATCAGAACAGCGCAATGGTTAGCAAATGGACCAATGTTTGAAACATAACTGAGATTATTCCCAGAACTTCCAATTCAAAATTAGAATCTTTTTCTATCTCCAAATTAACTAAATGAATACGAAATATTTATTTTGCAGCATCTATAATTATAAAATTTATCGTAGGCTGTTATAGTATAGTAATATAATATCTTTTAGCGTTTTCTATGAAAAGATGTTATCAGATAATTTTAATGTCTACTTTATTTTACATTTGTATTAAAAAGGATCTCATAATATTCAAGTTTCGTATTTTATCGCTTAAAATATGAGGCATATTGAATTTTAATATTTCGTCGGTAACATTAATAATAAGATAAACGTGAAGTTGATAATATTTTTTGCATGTTTACTAGATAATATTTTACATACATATACATTTAACTAAAAATGTTCACACACAGTTCCAAGATATTTCATAATTATGTCATCAACGCTAGATAGCGTTGATGACATAATTATGAAATATCTAGGTAGGTATCTAGGTAGGTGGTAGGTTGTAGGTAGGTATACATTGATATGTATACCTACCTACTGATGCTGCGCGAAGTAATAGGTCTAAAAGACCACCACTAGTGTTCTCAAAGAACATTTTTTTGGTCACCATAAAAATTATCTACTAGCTCATATCTTTTAGAATCCACAAGTTCACAATTTGCTCTCCAATTCTCAACAATTTTATAAATAAGGTCATTCCAGTAACGATTCCGAACTTACTCTGGCATTGACAACTCCCGACCTTTAAAAACTTTAACACTCCAAAACATAAGACTTAAAACACGAGGACACTTAACGTCTGTACCATTGATCATTCTAGAAAATGTCAGCATCGACTCTCGACTTCGTCAGAAGATTCCTCTTCAGCAACAAAGCGGGTTTATTGTCTGAAAACAAAGACAACGGTTCAAGGCTTAGCGTAGAGCTTTAAAACAAGCGACAAGGCCAATGTCGTGTAGAAAACGGATCGACAGATTTTGATCTTGGCTTCGCAAGGCCAGGTTGAAAATGGCGGTGTTTTGGTGAATTTTGTTTTGTTCTTCCATAATTATTGCTTTTAGAGATAATTTATATTCAAATCGGGCACGTACTGTGTTGTTTTGCTAACAAAACGATGGCTGACTCTCATTGTTATCTTTGAATTTATTTATTCATTTCTCCAACGATCTTTTTACAAATTAAGTACATAAGTATATTGCTCATCTGAGCATTCATTAAAATTATAGTGAACTTATTACTTATAGTGCTGAGCATACTAAAACGTTGGTCTAAATTATAAAAGTTACAAATAGTTTAATGTATGTGCACGTAGTGACATAACAAAAGATTTTGAAAAATAAAAAAGGCTTAAGAATAAAAAATACGAAGAAAAACAAAAGGAGGGTTGGAACGATTCTGAAAATTTAAAATTTTGTTACTTCTAACTTCAAAAATTAAATCAAAAAGTTACACCATTCGTTATCAGTGTAGCTTTTTGTAACCATTGAAACTTTACCCGATCGACACTGATTATCTGCACGTAGCTCACACACGTGCATATCAACTGAACTTCCGATCTAATCTGACAATGAACATGGTCGTTTGACTGCCGCTACCACGGTCGTCAGGCCATGGCCTCAGTAGTGACAGACTAGCGTTACAGCGGCATGCCAATTACTAAGGTAACGTGGTTCGAACACGCAAACACTCGAGTCAATTTCGTGCTTAGAGAACGACTGCTGGTTTCCTATGTTTATGAGTACGCTCTAAGCCGTTTATCTATGCAACGTACTGCTTCCTCCATTGCACGTTTTGTTTGATCATATTTATTGTACCGCAGCTCAGTCCCATTACTTAACGGAGCTTTATATCGTAGTAGTGTCTCATTAGAGAATGTATTCGGAGCACTACATTCTCTTTGTATCTAATCTAGACTCAGTAATTCTCTGATAACGTTTTGAATTGCCTCCTCGACGGTTCCCGATGATCATTAAGTGTAACCATTAGTTATGTCATTACTTTTCTCCTTTCCTGCTATTGAAAGTACTATTAGAATCTCGGTTGTTATTTCTAATAGGTACCTGCGTATTAAATCTCATAGAATTCCGGAAGGATATCGGAGTGATCTGTAGTAATTTTGTTCGAGATGCTACACGTTTTGTGATGTTAGATTATGTAAAAGATAACGTAAACAAAATGGAAGTGTCAAGAAAAAAGTGATCGAGAAATGTTACAGTCCAAGCGGACTCTTCCAAGTTGGGGCATTTAATGTCTTTATAAGTGCCGTCAGACATAAAGTTAATGAAACAGCCATTTTATTGATCTACCTGTGAGTTGACACGAATCCCGCCGCTTCCAACCCTGCATTATGTTTTTCTACAAATTATTTTCCATCTTTTTCTATCCCATTAAATGTTACGAGTTAGAGAAGAATAGCCGCATCCTAAAAACGTACATTAAGAAAGGGACATTTCATTTCGAGAATACGACCCCCATCATTTGATAAGCCGATGAGACATTTTAACATTAATCCATTAGGTAGGAGATGAAAATATTTCAATTATTTTCCAATTACCTTTTTTGTATTGTCTGAGTAATATTTACTACATATTTTGGTCAAGTTATGTATATCGTTGTGGTCTAATGGTTAAGACGCTCATCTCCCATACATGAGGCTGCAGTTGAATTCCACGTCAATACCAATGTGACTTTTCTATTGATATACACTTTTTGACGTCCTCTTGGATATCACTGTCATTGATGACGGAAAATATTGTAAGGAAATAGGAGGACTCATCATTAATATAAGTTTGAAATGGCCAATCCGCCTGAAACTAGCGTGCTGCAATGCTCTTGCTTTATTTTTTATGAAAAAAGGCCTTTGCCTTCCTGTGGGACAATAATAGACTGGTAAATTGTTGTTATATTTAGAAACAAGATAATAATTATTTATATAACTTTGACCTTTTCCTGTATATAAAATGAAAGGATATCAAGGTCGCAAATAATAAATTGGATAATTTAATCTACCGTACCCTTAATACGGAGGTACGTTTCGTCACGGAAGCTCCCCATTATTAATACGATTATTACTTGACATGACATACATAGAATTTGGGTCCCATATTGTCAACTTTATGTAAGGATAGCATGCTGCTGTCCCATGTAACGTTTGTAAACAAATATCCGCTTATCAGGAACAGCTTACAGGTGAATATCAATAAGGTCTTTTGTTCTCTAAAATATTGCTTTAGGATTTCCGTTAGCGTTAGTAAGGGTAGGGTAGTAAACATTCCTGCCCTTACTGTTGGTTCCTCGTTATTGGCCGAATTATTTTAAATGAAATTCAACTTTACTGTCTTTTATTGTCACAGCATAGACGTATTCTTTAGTAGATATCTTGAAGGACAAAGTACAAGCTTATTTTTATAGGAGGATATTGCTATCAACCGACTTTAATTTGAACACTATTGTCCTCCGAGGACGGGCTAGAAAGAGGTGGTGAAATGACCTAGACATATATCATGAAGGCTGCTTCAAGGTGGCGCTGGAGAGAGTTCTTGAAAGGACTTGGGGGTAGCCTTCGTCTAGTAGTAGAGCAAAAAGGACATACTTACTGCATACTGAAGTTTATTCTTCAGGCTTAGTAAGTATATATTCCGATCCATCGGGAATGCTTACAATTATCATAATAGAAAATCAATTTAGATCGTAACCACAGATGATGCGAGAATTATCACATCACCCTTATAAATATGACATTTTCATAATTTCATCACAATTTATATCGAGATCAACAAGCCGTCGCCACCCGCATACCAGACAATTGATGCAATCATCGCCAATGAGATTTTGGGGTGTGTAAAACGGAACTGTAATTGCATTGGCCACAACCAAATTATTGTTATAGCAACTATTCAATGATAATTTCATTCCGAAGTCTGCGGGTGAAGTATGGGTGAAGCAATAATTTTGATTGTGGCGACGCAGTTTATAGCTAAGTGTCCCCTAGGGTATTTTGATATGGTTTGTTGGCTACAAGATTTATTTGCATTGGCTTTTTTGTGATCTACTTTCGTGTTTTTGTGTTGGAACAATGACGTTTGTGGCCAAAATAAAAATGTCATGGTTTTATTGTTTTTCATGTTTCTTTCATCTTTGTCATATCAGCTGTAGGACGTCCGTTGCTGAATATGAGTATTGCCGTACAGATTTCCAATAGGACCGGTTGCAAACTTTTTGCATCTTTCATCATCAACCATTTATTATTATCTCATTGAACTATTATATGTATACCTACTTCCTATCAAAATAACTATAATCGATTAAACGTAAACTGGGAAAGGAGTAAATATGAATATTTGATAAGAAAATCATTTCTTTTGGTAGCGTACAATATAATGCTCGCAAAACATTGTGCTTATGGATGTATGTGACAGTAAAGCGGTCGTGGGGATATTTGAAGTTAAATTAAAATATTTAAAACATACTTTAGTAAAAAAAGCTGCATCTTTAAGTTTCAGTATTTTCCAAACCAGAAGGCTTAGACATGGTCCGAAAAAAATATCCGAATAATGCGAAAAACATTTAACTTTCAGCTTTGTCAAGTGTATTTTTACACCCATTAACGTGCTAAATTAATAATTCCATGCATAATACCAACTCAAATCAAATTGAAATCAACGCTTTGTCGCTCTAACAATGGTTTCATACGTACGTAAATAAACTGGCAGGTAATTAAGGAGAACTGTTTCCTGCGATAATAATATTAATCACATTAACATCAGTCATGGTAATAAAAGATTGATTTGTTTTCGTTAGACGTCCATATCCTTGATAAATAAGCTTTATTCGTGTGTAAAGATAAGTAATCTTCAACGAACGACAGACACATAAATCAAAAAGCCGTGAAAAGGTCGTAGACTGTTCGGGCGATAAAGTGCTAGTTATAACTGGATTCGTAGAAATTTTGTTCGAAATTCAAACGATTTTAGTGTTACAAAAGTCATTATGAAAGCACGATCTTAATGTTACATTATTTGAATTTACGTTCAACGTTATCACAATGCTTTTTATGACCAAGACGGAATCAAGGATTTTATAAATGGTTGTGTACAAGACGAGCCACGGTTCTTTGGGGTGTGGTTGCCCAAACCAGACTGGGGGAGCGCCGACAACGACATTTATTTGTAGCTAGCCACAAAATGTACGTAACTGTCTCGTAAGATTTATTCTCAAACATGCCGTAATCTTTTCTCCTCGTGGGCGTAGACGCATTTGTACAAAACGAAGCATAGTGAGATACTCACCCTTGTTGTATATTTTCGGTTAAAACATCCTTGATAAGCGCGGGTCGGACCTCCATATTCGTCGATAAAGGAAAATATGTTAATTTAGTCGCTACGAGAGAACCGATATGACCTACTAAGTGATTGGGTTCCCTATGCGTTGGCGTGTTTTGAATTTGAACTCTGTCGGCCTCAAAGATCAGTCCAATGTTTACAAATTGCCCAAAGAAAAAAAAACTCGACTCATTCGATTGAGATATTCATTTTGATTAGGTTCGATTTAAATAAGATTCTTTTGAAGATGGAGGTCTATGAAGTGAAATTGGATAAGAGTTATTTATTAACAATTCCATAAACATAATTTGATGTAAGAGTCTATATTAACAAAGAGAAAATAAAGAACAATGTTTTTTTAACAAAGTTAAGGTAACACAAGGAAATTAAATAAAGAAACGAGTAATCCAAGAAAGTGGGTCAAATTATCCGTGAAATATATCCACTAGGAGATGCAAAATATCGCCGAAATGGATGCCCTTTCTCACAATATGGCGCCACTAGAATTTCCATCTTTTATGAAATATTACGGATTACGTAGGCGGTCGTTTCATAAAATCTAATTTTAATTAAAAAATAAGCAAACGGTAATTAATTTCGCTGGTCTTCTCTCTCGGTTACAATGGTGTACAAATTAAACGTTTTAAGTCGTAACGATGCCGGATAAATTCTGCTCTAACTTTTCCATCTTTAGTATTTATATTTTTCTATTAAAATCATAATCTGGAATTTCTTTTTCATGTCTGTGGGTAACAACGCTCTGCTTGTTATACCCAACTTTGTGAGCAAAATATTAATACCAGCCTATAATTTGTCCCACAGGGCAAAAACCTCTTCTCATACAGAGAAGGCACGCGCATTGATCACCACGCTTACTCAAGTCGAATTGGCGATTTCTGACGCACATTGATTATAAGTCTAGGTTTCCTCTCGAGGTTTTCCTTCACCAATGTCGGTGAAGTCCAAAATGAACTTAGAAAGTAGGTAGGTATCTACGTGTGAATTAAAATACTCCCACATTGGTCTTTGCCCGGTATCGAGCCTATAATCTTTTGCATGAGAGATGATCATCTTAACCAATGGGTGATTACGGCATTCTGTTTTCTATAGCTTTATGATTATACTGTTCAAATTAATTTTCCTAATATAAATAAAAAACGGTTTTAAATCAAGTCGTTGCCTCCGATAAACTAATTTCGGGTTTAATAAAGTTAAAACGGCCCAATTCCCGAGCGCTTGAAGCGATGTTATTTTATTTGTCAGCATATAGTTCCGAAATAATTAGATTCGGAATTTATTGATGTCATCGGGGGCCGTGATTTAGGGCGAGCTTCAATTGCTTGTATCCGCATTGTCTAAATACAAAGATCTAATCTGTGTCGACTCTTATCAGTTAAATTTATATCTTCAATGCATTGTGTTGGTAATTTTCACATAAATTAGATAAGACGCTTATTCAAGTTAGCTTTGACAGCGCTTTGATAATAAAATTTGAACAGACGAAATTGTTACACAAATTGATGACACTGTTGGTGCAGTGGTTGAGCGATTGACTGCTGCGCTGCGTAGCATGAGTTCGATTTACGTACGGAACAAATTTTTGTATTGCCAACAGATAGTTGTTACGGATGTGTTTTTATATCTCTTTGAGTTTATATCTTTGTAATCACACCCACTCAAAGATAAACATGAAAAGTTAATTCAATAGTGCCTGTAAATGGTTTAATTAAAATAAATGCTTTGTTTTTGACTCCCGTGGACTGCGGGCGAACATTCGCTACGCCAAACGCAAGTGCGGCTAGCTACCACTGTTCCTGTGTTCGCCTTAGAAAAACACATACGGTGTGTGTGCGCCGCACTTGCGTTTTTTAGTCGAAACACAACGTGTGTGTTTTCCCGCAGTCAATGAGTTAACATTAATGTAGAAGAAATTCCTAGTTTCTTTGTGTGGGGCAAGATGTTAAGAAGAAATAAATTCTACCATCGCTTTTCTTTTGGTACCTAATTGAGATTTGTAGTTGGGTACTTATTTGCAAATTTCATGGCACATAAATCTCACGACATAACTTCGATATTCATGGATCTGTGTTCTTTGACTGCATGAAGTAAATTATTTAACGACTTAAGGAAATGATGTGAAATTGCAAAGTATGCGAGCTGTTCTAACAAATTCTATGGCACTCTGGAACATGAAAATTACTTAAGAATTGCTTGTTATTGTGGCTACAGTATAGCGCAGGGGTCACCAAATGGCGGACGCCAAGAACACAGCAACTTGAACTACAGAGTACGTAATTTAACAAAAATGTATCTCCCATGTATCCTCGAAGTAACGAGCTTACAAGCGAGAAAGAGTTCGCGGATTGTGAAAACGTTGATCCTCTCGGTGTGAATAAAAATTGTTTATTTTTTTTTAAAAGCTTTTATTTAACTTCACCTGTATGTATGTAACTACGTATGTATGTCCTGGAATTTTTTCTATAAATTGCTAGGCGCACCGCGATGGTCATTTCATTTCTTAAAATGGACCCCGAGCAAAACTAATTGTTTACCCCTGGTATAGCGGAATGAAAGCCGTTATCCTAATAACCCGCCACCTGCAATGTCAAACAAAACCAATACGTAAATATTTTAGTTAATCAATACCTGAATCGGATCATAAAACTATAATAATACAAAGTAAAAGTGTTTTATTATTAACCAACTCTTTATTCTAATGGCCATCGTTATTATTTTCAATAGTTTTATGAATTCGTTTGAGTGTGGTAAATCGATTTTCAGTTTTTTATATCAGAAGTTTATGTCGTTCTATTTTTAGGTTAATTGGTTCAAGGGCTATGATCAATCAAAATTTTGTATGTAAAATGAAATACTTGAAATGGATTTAGGAAAATACGAAGTAGGCAGCTAAACCTTAATTTACAAAGAACACTATTGTTTTAAGGACTCGCTTGGCGGAGTGATTAAGCAATAGGCTGCTGCACTGCGTGTCGTGGGTACGATTCATGCATGAAATATTTATATGGCCTGGAGATAGTTTTTCCGGATTTAGTTTTGTATATGAGTTAATATAGTTTAGTTAATATAGTTACAGGGGATAATCATAGTGTAGGGCAACGTTTTTTAGGAGAAGAGATAAGCAAGACGATGTGGCGAGTTGAGTTTTACACTGAATTCAAAAATCTCGCCATAATTTATTATGCTATTGTCCTACCGCAGGGAAATACCTCTTCTCATACAGAGAATGCATGAGCATTGATCACCACGCTTGCTCAGGGCAATTTTTCGATTCCAGAGTTTCATCAATTACAAATCCAGGTTTCCTTATTATAATTTTCTTTCATCAATGTCAGTGATGTTCAAGATGAACTTAGAAAGTACATAATAAGCGAACTCACAATCACGTGTATGAGAGGCGGGTACCTTTACATATTAAGTTATTCAAAGTTAATCTGTAATTTAAGTGGTATGTGTGAGGCTGTTGGCGCAATGTTGCATAAATAGTAACATATTAAGTACTAGTTCGTCTTATGATGTTCGTATTATAGGAAAACGCGTAAAATTCACAAGTAATTAGCATCATCTCAAGTAATCAGCCGTCTCGTATAATATACTTTATGACTAAATTCCGATTTCTATGGAAGTAGTCTTGCTTGCAGTTGAAATTCCTATAACTTAATACACGTATAGTCAAGAGTCATTCTGACGAACATTACTTTTGTAGTTTAAAATGTTCAAAGCTTTAGTTTTGTATGGGAAAGATTTTCTGGTTGGAAATTAGTTTGACCATATTAATAGAAAGTAAAAAATAAATATCACGGAAGTATTATCCCACTACAGGGCTAAGGCATCGAGCATGCGCATTGATCCGCACCACACTTGCTCAAGGCGATTTTCCGATTACAGACTTATATGAATTTTGCGGAGCCCAAAGCCCAATTTTGTGGAGCTAGACAATGTCCTATATGCTGGAGTGTCCCAATATTTTCCTTTCACCTGCACCCTACACGATCTGAGTAGCGCCTCTACACAGGCAATAAACGTGGGCTCAAGTAGTATAAGTTATTATAAATGTACCATCGTTTTTCCTTCAACAAAGTCAGTGATGTCTAAGATAAACTAAAATACATATCAATTGAAAAATTCATATGGTACTTCGAAGTTATCATCATGATGGGGGTTTGGTTTGTCTCATCACATATTTCTTGATGGAAGACCACCATTGTGGTCGTCATTCTACTAAGCCAACCTCCCCATTTCAGAAGTAGATTAAATCTCCCAAACTACTTAGGGCGTCTGCAAGCGATTTCGGTTAACCCAAGGTTTCTACCTGGATCTGGGCAATGCCTATGCACTCGAGAAGTACATGCGTAACTGTTTTTTCAGTCTCCATGCAAGCTTTGTACAGAGGCCTGTATAATGTATTAGAGAGTAATCTTTCAACATGACAAATGTTGTGCACACTTACTTATTTATAGTCAACGGCTAAAGTAAAATTAACTTCACCAACGTAAGCCTTATTAATCACTGCGCTTTCAAACAAATTGTTGGTATGTGGTCTAAGAGTTTGGTTACCAAGAATGTGAGTGATTCTTTGTTGGACTTGTTTTACTTCGTCGCCTTGATTTAGATTCTTGTTTATCTTTGAGCGTTTTTAAATATGCGTACAACGAAACTCTAATTTGGAATTAACTCGTTTCGTTCACGAATGAGTCCAGAGTTGTATCGTTCGGTTTTTTTTTTGTTCTTTTATGTAAAGTATGTAGATGTGAAGTTATTGTTGGTTAAAGAATTTTTGTCGATGGTTTTTGTAATTAAAATTACTGTTATTATGTTTGTGTGGATAGAGTAGTGGTTTGTTATTTATGAAAATTATAATATATTAAGCGTGGGGAATAAAGACAGAAAGAGATGGTTTAAGGTGAGAAAAGCCGTCCTGGAAAAAATGGGGGAGGCCTTTACGCAGCAGGGACAGGATAGGCTATAGAAAAAAATGAAAAAAAAAAAACTTGATGATATGGAATCGAAATCAAGATAATATTAGGCACATAGAAATTGCGAATAAGCATTATTTTTAGTAAGTACGATTTTTTTTTTTATTTAGATTAAGTACAATATTGTTCCCTGAAATCCCCTGTGCAAGAAAGTTTCGTTAATCCAGCTTAGTAGTACTTCTATCGTAATAACCTAGAACTCAAACAGTCACACAATTTCAACGGTTACAAAATCCCAGAGGGCCAGTCTAAAATAAGTTGAAATCGCTATACGAGCAACTAGTCTGAGTAAAACAAAGTAATACCAAACAAAACAGTTTACATATTACACTTGTTTGTTCTATATTCAAAACTTCACAGTAGCGAAATAAAACAGTATTTCAACTCAACATTTTACAATCTACTTTTACTTTTCATAATCTAATTTTACATTAACTAGCTGTTTATACATTATCTAGCTATTTACCTGTCTAAATTTTATTGTAAAAATATATACGATTTTTTGTCTATCCAGAATTTATTATTAAGTTATATGTATGGTTGTCTCATATTCATGAATAAAGATTATTAATTATTATTATTATAACTAAGCAGTTTTGTGGCAGGTAGACTGAAAATTTCAAAATTGCCAACTCTGTCGATATGGCTAAGTTCTGAAGGCTATGTCTACTAACTAAAAACCTTAATCTATTCGCAATCATTTCAGTGACAATCATTGTCAAAAAAAAATTAAGGATATTTTTGACAGAGTTAGTAAAATCATTATCCCTCTAGTTTGGTTATTTTGAAATGTACGATACGACGAAAAATTCTGTGTAAAGTCTGCTAAAACGTGAAGAAGTACCAGCCACCAGCCAGCAGTGCATCTCTCGATTTAAATCTAATAGGTAGTAAGGTGGCATATACATAAATGCGCCGTTTAAGGCATTTGTTCGTAATTGTTTTACTGATTACTATAATTTACTGTGACTATAGTGGGTATAGTTTCTTAGCAACGGATATGGGTAAGTACGTATAATAATTTATTAGCAAAGTTTTGCCCGTGTGGTTTTATAACTAGACATCCTAATTTTGTTGTTATGAACTCCAAAGTGAACCTACTTTGAATAATTAATTGTTGGTTTTAAGTTATTTATATCACATCTTAAATGGGTCTGTTTTATTATTATTTACTTATGTTTTGACTTACAGTCTTAAAATATAAATAAACATACAAACTAGTTTTTTTTTTTTACGGCGTATAACAAGAAGAGTATTTAATAAAACCATTTCAACCCTGATAGTTTCATCAAGGATCGAACTTTATAAAAAGCTTTTTGAAAAGGGTTAGTTCCAATATACCAAAACACGCGTTACGTCATCGTTTTTTCATTAAAGAAACGAAAAACCTAAATTAATATTTCATTATTCAAGACCATAATGATGATGGTATCTACTTCATCAACAACTTTTTTAATTGACGTATACTAAAAGGGCAAATTCTACTATTAAAATACGTTCAAAATCTATAGTCGCCACCTTATCTCAGCGACAAACAATCTATAAAATATTAACCTATATTTTAAAGATTAATTGTTGCGTTTTTTCAGAGGCATTTGGACTAATATTAGATTGCGATCGTTCTTAAATTTAAGGACAATAGCCCCGTAAACAGAACCAAAAATAACCCTCGAAAAAAGTCATAACAACATCCAAATCCCACATTAGATCCCTGGACTTTTATTTTCCATTTAGTTGGCGGATTTGCTGGGTCGACGCGAGTTAGCCGTAATAAATATAAAAGTTATAGCTTGCAGAAGCCTTAACCCTTCGCTTAAAGCTTACCACAAGCGGATTACCGTCATTACTCATTCCTACCGTCTAGAGTGCCTCAGGCTGGAATCGAAGAGAGACGGTGAATGTAAATGTGTACATTTTTTTTTCTCTTAGGCCTTTATTTATGCTATCCTTACTGAGGAACTTTTTGGTCATTGATACATTAACGGGCACAATACCTGCCTAAATTGAAAAAATATTTTAAGGTCTTTTTTTGGACCGTTTTTAAATTATGTATTTAATTATAACCTAGACGTTCTTCTCAGATAAATTATGTTAAGCTTATCTTAATGTGTTATAGAAATGAGTAGGCAACATTAGACTGCAGGTATAGATACAATGATGATTGTATTCATAATTGAGCTTAGTTGTGCCAAAACGTGCCAATCCACAGTATCTGCTACTTTACTATCCAACAATAACAGCTTAATGTAATATCCAAAGCAATTATAATTTGGAATTTATAAAATAATTTTTATTTTGGAAGAATTAATCATAATAAAATTATTGTGTGTATCTATGTTCTGCCATGAGAAGGGGTTTTTGTGTCTATAATCGTTGAAGTCAAAAAGCAAAATCAAATAAGCAAACAAGGCTGTTCTTTATGGAATTGTTTAAATACTCGTTTACTATCGAATCCAAAAATTACATGCACAAAAATATATATATTTTATTAATGATTCGTTTTGACAATCTCCATCATAATTACCTCAACCCAAAACAGCATTGTGTATAGTTATTAAAACCAAAAGGAAGCAAGAAAAAAAGAAAGCAATAAAAGCTGTTCTATCAAAATCAAATAGCTAAAATATTTTCAGACGTGCTTACTGATAAACTGGTAATAGACCAAGTAGGTACACGGTACGATATAGATGAACCGAACACAAAAATAACAAATGCTACCACCATAAATGCCGATACCCCTCACCATCAATAAGATCAATACTTTCCTTTCAACCCAAGTAAAATATAAAACAAATTCAGGTGTATTAATAACAAAGTTTTTTTAGTAGACCGCAATACATTTTCCTCAATGTCCCCAAAGGTTTTATTGATTACAGAGACCATGTTCCACTTTTTATATTGGCACTAAAAGCGTATAAACGAAATGTGCTAGTAAAAAGGTTTACTTGCCCTTTGATTGTTTGCAATACGTTTCCCCAAAAAGTTTGCGGGTGGAAAACTTCAAATGATCCCCTTGCCCACTGTATGATTTATTTATTTCCATTGTGTGCCCCGTAATCTTCTGATAACAAGAAATATTGGATCGTTTTTGAAATGTTACTGTTTCGCTTTGTAATATGTAAAATACATTTAGAAGTTGGTGCGAAATAACATTCAAAGATTGAAGAACTTGAAAGTTTGAAACAAAAAGCTTTCAATTTAGTTGAAAATGTTTTATGTCGTATTCACGATAGAATGGATGAATATTATACACAAGACTTCATCTCTATTTTCGGCTGAACTTTTTATAAAACAAAGCTTTTTTATTCGTCTTTGATTTTGAAGGTAACATGGGGTTAACCTCAGAGCGCTTGGTTCAAAAATTCTTACATTCCAGAATAATTTTCTGATTGATCGCCTATTCATCACCTATAAGTGCGATAGTAATTCTTTTCCCGTAATTAACTGTCATAACTTACGTGAAATGATGAACAGCTAATTTATTCTGTTTTTTGTTAAAATATCGTTTGGTATTAAGATTTAAACGCTTGTTGTCAGGATTATAAGCATTCATCATACTTATAGTAATACTTTTAGAAAGAGGTGTTTCTCAATGGCCCTAGTATGGGCCTTGAGGGACCCCTTTCTTTTATTAAGCAAAGGAATTAATAGGGTCAGCGTAGAAGGAAACATTGGAAGAAAATAAGCAAAAAGAGTCATACAGTCTCTTCATTTCTTTGGCTATATATAATATTATTATTATCCGTGCAAAATATTTTCTCATTATAATCATCCATATCCTTATTGTCTTAACACAATAGCAGATTCTATTTGTGTGGCATTAGAACGAACAAAAGTATGACAGTCGAAAAATTTACGATGTTTATCTTCAACAAAAGGAAGTACAAAAGATTGTCATTTACTGTGTCTTTATTCCGAAAGGAGCCGTAAACAATTGGTAACTTTGACAGGCATCACGAAATGACAAAAAGGATTAGGTACGTGTTTCTACAATCTCACTTTTACTATTGACGAAAATTCTAACAGAATCTTAAACTCTACTCCTTTGTAATAAAGATCATTCAGAATCAGGATACGTGATTTAAGTTTGTCATTCTCACTAACATTGTATTTTTAGCTGCACCCCGCCACTTCTGAATAAACACTAGCTTTAGTGTCGTTTACTTTTTAGACTTATTCAATCTTGCGGAAGATTTTTGCACATAGCACTTATGTAAACAACTTATTCAACCCATTACAAACCGCCCTTTGTCAAGCCTCGATTGACAGTTTCTTGCAGTCGTCTATGAAATGATTTTTTGCCCCTAAAATAAATACAGCGCAGAGATTTCTCAATGTAAAACTCGATTTAAGTGCTTAAATAGATTCATAATTCGTTCAAGCGATTCTGTTCTTTATTTCTGTTTGCTCGATAACTTAAGAAAAATACAACGTAGCGCTTTAAATTCTAACCGTCATGTACTTAGAGGGCCCTTTAGTGCAACAACCACGTTAGAGTTATTTTTAAAACTTAGACGGGCGCTTCTTAACCCACAAGCATAAGGTTCAAAGTGGCATCGAAACTCTTTTAAGGACCCCTAGACGCACAGTGTGGAATAATAACCATGTTTTTCTTATGTTTGTCTTTGGAGGAGATTACAAACATACGCGCACATGGCAAGCTCTTCAATCGATGGTTCCCTCTCGTCGTGACATCAAAACTATTTGTCTTTAAAATAACTTGGTGACTTTCTACGGTCGGCCTCGTAGCGAGATGAGTTATTGCGTTATCCCCTTGAAACACAAGTCCGCGTCTGCAAGTCACGGCCCTGTTCATGTATCATGTAAACTAGAAAGAACACCTGTGTTTGAATATGTGGACATTTAAATTTTCTGCTACAGTTTTACTAGAAACATTTTCATTTTAAAACCGCTCCAATGAATGAACAAGGTAAAAAATCAGCGAACCGAAAATATTTCACGTCCACATATATAAAACATCCGACGATTAAAGTTAACATGTAATTGCTGCTTTTTTTACCGCCAGCAACATTAGTGTTTTCGAACACGTCGCTAAATAAAAATGCATTCTAAAATAAATCGTTGTAAAATTCGCGCCTTGGGCACTGGCCGTTGAGACTCCGAGGCCGGTTATTAAAACGACTATACTATGTCATTATTCTCGAAACAAAAAAAGGAGTGAATCGTAACAGGCGCGCCACATATCATCGGGGGAACTGGCACTTATGCGCGTAGTTTCTATCGTAAATCAAAGATATTAAACGGAATGGCGGAACCTCTTTTGAGTTCACATTATAAATCATAGAGGCGCAAGAAGACCTCTGGCTGCCACCAATAGGGTCTTTGCGAACGCCGTCTACATAAATCGTGTAAGTAATAAAAAATACAAAATGTATGATGATAACTTGTGTAAGTTGAAACTGTCTTGTTGTCTCCAGTTCTTGTAGTGCACGGTGTGATATTTATTGGAGTTATACTTTCGCCGAAACCGAATGTAAAGTATTGAAACTGTATCTGTTGTATAAGAAAGAGTTTTGAGAAAAACATAAAAGTAAAACCTAAAAGAATATCAATAATAACAAACAAGACAAAAATTAAAATGTTACAACAGATTTTATACACCTTGCACAATATTCTTGAGGTTATTGTTAGCAACCAAAACAACACAAAAAGCACAGTAAAAAAACATGACATAAAATCAGTAACGCCTTAAAAAATCTAGGTGATACAGATTATAGCGTGAATTCCGTTAAAATATTAAAAAGAAAGAGGTCTATTAATATTGATCACCTTTAAAAAAAAAAGGCTTCGTTACCAAGATGTTCCAATTTTAAACTTTGAAACTCCAACGTGTTTATGAGACAAAGACATGATAAAACGAATTCTTTTCAGGGCTAGAACATCGTTGCTACTTTCGCTGTACATCTAAACGTGATCATTGTCTATTATGATTTAAACGGTGCACGCCAATTTGTGGTTTTGAGGTGCCAGTCCATCGTAAACAGAGTATTGCTAAGCTATGTTCCTGCTAGTTACAAAATCATTTAGTAGCTAGAGAAGAGATCATGGTTTATGTCCATAATGCCAGATTCGCTAGACCTAAATCACTTTAACACGTGTGAAATTTTGAAAAACCTTTGTAGCCCATGGCAAGCGAATAAAAAAAAATAAAAGCCATATATTTCTTAACAAAAAAATTACAAAACATACTTCTTTCTAGATTGTTGACTATGCTGTAGTATAAGTATTACGTTGAATTAATTTATCTTCCTATGGTCAAACCCCTTATTATAAACCCCCGAAGGTGAAGGTAGAGATTTCGATGTCTCCCCAGTGTTGGCTATACTCATCCACTGATTACCAACCACTTGTATTATGTCATCTGCCCATCGGGCAGTTGGTCCAAGGTCGTCGTGAGTATCTGACAATAATGTATTTTGAATTGTAACCATATTACCTTATCTTCCAAAACATAACAATCAATCATTAGTATTCAAATATACTGGTAAAAACTCAAATAGCGCAGTCTTTATACTGACGTGTAGAATGACTACTCTCTTGAATCCAGCTACAAATCTATTAGCAGTGGAAGGTACAGTTTGTTCCGCTTCCGTCAGCAATTTATCTTAGCTGCCGCTGTAACCTCACCTCAACCGCTCGCCAATTGCTGCCTCATTGACTCTCGGTTTCGTTTATCAAGTTTCGTTTAAAATTGCTTTCTTTGTGTAAGTCGAATTTAAAGATCCACATAAAGATAGATTTTCAATCTTCAAACTCACTTTCTAACATCACGTTCTGCCAACAAAAGGCGATAGTATTGACTTTGTTTGGATCGAATTCATCGTTAGGTGGAAAGAGTTACATAAAGATATCATAACTAATATCGTTGAGAAACGTCAAATCATTCGATATAAAAGTGTTTTGTAGGAGCTCTAAAGGTTTCCTTGTTAGGATCGTGACGAGATTGGGTTAGATATGGTGCCGTGAGCTCTGTTATTGCATTCGGTTTGTTGACGGCGATAATTTCTGTTCAAGGGAGACAAAAACTGTCTGTGTTGGCAATGACTGTTCATTTGTTTTTTGTATTTATGTCATTTGGAAATCCGGTATGGGTCTATCAAATTGAAGATTAGTTCCGTGCTCAGTGAGTTTTTGTCCTGATTGCAGTAGATAACGATACTGCAAGGTTTTTTACACTGCCGTACAAGAAATTAATTTGTACTACAAAGTAAAAGTTTAATTCGACCAAACCAAATTTTAATCTACTTTAAACTCCTAAGTTTGTCCCCAAAATCTCAAATTGCTTTATCCGTGTTGTCCTACTATGAATTTTAATTTCACACCTAAGCCCTCATCTGCCGCGTCCACAAATCACCTCGAAAAGCTTTATTTATAAGCATCACAGTCTTCCGATCAAGTTAAATTGAAAAATATGTAAACGAGCGTGATATTCAATGTGTCGTGGAAAAAAAAAACATGGAGCTGTCATTTTTAACGTGCGATAGATGGCGTGGCTGTAACGCTAACACAGATAAATCGGTCGGAAGGCGCCTCGCTACATTGCCTTCCTTAACGACCTTTGCTACGGAATCAGTTTAGGGTTAAAGGTGATTTTCTTCGCTATTGTATGTGTGTGTGTACGTGTAATGCGGTGTCAAAGGAAGTTTGAAACGCCGAGAGATGATACGATTTTTTCATGAAGAATATTGGAAGGAGGATAAGTATTTGAAATATTTTGTAGCGATGCGGAACTTACAAAGTATATTCTTGCATATTGATTTGTTTTCTTGTGTCATACTTTTTTTCTGAGCATCATTTTACCTCGCATGCGAAACAGTTATGAATAGAAATATTAATAAACGTAAAAAGTGTAACAAATCTATTATGTTTGTTGAGTAATTTGAAATGCAACAATTTGAACAGAAATCAATGTAATGATGATATTTATTATAAATATGCATTGTTGTTCTTAATAATGTAGAACTTAAAATTTTAGATAATATTATTGCTGTGCCAGGGTCCATAACCCTTATTTACTGTACTTTAGCTTTAAGCCTTATGTAACATCGTTCATGTAATACGTTATGGTATGCAAATAACTGAATATGAATATTAGTCATATCAGTACCTATATATTCCTTTCTCGAGAAGGTAAGTAATCAAGATTTATAATTTAGGTTATGTATATAAAATGATTAATGACACATTGATGACTAGGTCAGCACCCAGAGTATACCGATCAAATCAATCGTTATTTGATGTAAGGGTACTTCTTTTCTTTATTCCCACATGGCTGTTTACCTGAAACACATATTAATGTAAAGACAATCTATAGGTACTACTAAAGAAAGACTGATGACTGCCTCGTTGGTCTAGTGGTCGCAAGCGCGACTGCTGTCCATGAGCTCTTTGGTCTTCGATTCCTAGGTCGGGCAAAGTGTTATTGGGTTTTACCATCAGAAATTTCTCAATAGCAGCCTCGGAGTCTGGATTTGTGCCCGGTTGATGGCAATAGGCTCGCCCCCTATTACACGGGACTAAAAACATAACTGGCGAAATGTGGTCGTACCTACTAGTGGGTACATCTCTGCCTAACCTTTCGGGGATTACAGGCGTGATGTTATGTTACTAAAGAAACTGCCTACTTAATAATAATGCGCATAATACTGGAAAGCTTAATAATATAATATATATAAATACATATACCTAAACATTTCTCTTTCAAATTATATTAAAGACTTGTCTTCGGAGAAAGAAGAGGAAGAGATTAAAAGAAGAGCTTGAAGAAAAAACACTAGCTAGGGGGCGGGGTTTACTTTTAATGAATCTGTATTACTACATTAACAGGTTATATATTCGTAACATGGCAAAGGCTTCTTATTATGCAAATTGAGCACCACGTTTACTAATATTTTTCGTTAGTCCAGGTTTCCTCACTAAGTTTCCCTGTACCGACTCCAGTGATGTCCTCATCACCAAAATAACGATGAACACAAATCCAAAATCTTACGTCACCACGAAAACAGTCTAAACCCATAAATAACAAATAGCTTTGAGTTATAAAGTTGTCGAGCTCACATTATGTATAAGATGCAACAATAGACATACTACATGAGGGCGTTGCTTCGCGTTGTTATAAGTCCGTTACCTAGATTAATGTGCGTGCCACATCGAATGTGTAGAAAGATCTTTGTGGGAACCGCGTTTGAAAATGGAGTAGTGTGGGCTTTACTGGTGGAGACGTTCGGCAAACAATTTGTGGTGTGACGAGTTTATTAGTTTCTAATAAGTATGATGGTGGGTTTTGAAAATCTCATGAGGAAATTATGGGAAAAATTAATGAAAATACTGATGACAAGATGGATGGCGTTGATGACAGAGCTGATCTATACAAATCTCTTCAGGTAAGTTTCGATAAAGTTGTAGCTAGCGTGATCAAGCTGTCATCCCGCCGATGCTAGGAATTGACAGCTCATATCAAGCCACTGCAGAAGTAGACAGTCTAGAAAAGCTTTAAGAGAATGGCAAAAAAAAACGTCACGTGGCGGTTATTAAGATAAAAGATTCATCTCAATATGCACTTAGAGAGCGCTAGAACTGCTTGAAGCTATCATCAAGTTATAATCACTAGTAAACTAACTACTATTGATGGAAGTGCGTTCATATTAATAGATGTGCATCAAAACCTGCCGTGTCCTTTATAACGAGTTGCTAACGAGTTTTATAAGTATGATAATTTCTTATTTCCGCTGCTCTGAGGATGAGGTAGACTGCAAGGCTAGCTGCAGCTAAGACTTTCTGACATAACATCGAAGATTGCCGAAGAAAAACACTTCATATTATTATGGGACGTTTAGAACTCGTATACTAATTAGCTAAGGAAAAATAATAAATGTATCAAGAAAAACACTTTATTATTATTTTTGTTCCTCTTGTTTATCTTGTTCCTCAAACTAACAGTCTGTATGTCTCATCATACCGTCACACTGTCGTCCTTTTGTCTCTGACACTCCCTCACTATTTGATTTATAGATCTGTGCGTTGACTAGCTGTCTCTAGCGAGGCTTATTAATGAATTTATTTAAACGCTAATGAACGAGTTACGTTAAGGACAAGTGAGACCAATTTATCTGTATCCAAAGTAACTGTTATTTTAGGATCATAATTGAACCCCCGATCGGTTCGAACTTTCCTCTTAGTTTGAAATTTTAAAGTTAAATAAGTATCGTTCATTTATCTTAAGGAACTTTCGGATGA
The DNA here is from genome assembly GCA_949774945.1 of Hoplodrina ambigua. Lineage (NCBI taxonomy): Eukaryota > Metazoa > Arthropoda > Insecta > Lepidoptera > Noctuidae > Hoplodrina > Hoplodrina ambigua. The sequence continues at coordinate 10,890,916 of OX458973.1, forward strand.
TCTTTCCGATTCCAAGAATTCGTTTCGGCCAATTTGATTTTGTGAAAACAATAAAATTAATTAACATGGGATTATTTTTGAAGAGTTTGATTTTTGGATTTAGTTGAGTCAAGTAATTAATATTGATTTACTAGACTCAGTTACTGAGAAGTAAAGTATAAAAGTAATTTAATTACGAATGAAACTTTGTGTTAGCTTTCTGAACAAAAGTAATATTATTATGTGTCTGAGTCTTAGCTGAACGTAGTAGACAAAATTTAGGAAGAAAACAGACTTGGCAACGAGCCGGGGACTACACAAGGAAGGAGGAGAGAATCGTATATACCTGCCTACAACTGCATACCTTACGTAGATACAGCGTGTATTCTACTTGCATCACATAATAGAAGATTGGGAACACTGACTCAAGAACACAGGCACGAGAAAAGAAATATCTGTTTTTAAAGTTATTATTCAAAATTCAAAAAATGTTTGCTGTAATTTCACTTGTATCCTAGTAATATTATAAATGTGAAAGTTTGTGAAGATGTTTAAATGTATGGATGTTTGTTGCTCAATCACACTTGAACCAAAATTGGCACATAAATAGACCATGTCCTGGATTAACACATAGGATACTGTTCATCCCGGTAATGTGTTCCATTAGCATAATAGTTCAACAAAGTTACTTTTTTATGCGGGCGAACAACGAAGAACACTAAAATTCCTATTAATTATAGTAGACAAAAGCGGCTTACAAGAAATTCCGCATAGCAGTATCACAACGGAATGTATATAACTTTGACACCAAAGCTCAAGCAAGACTACAGTTTCAATGATTAACGTGCTTCATCAATTTTAAACACACGGCTCAACTTCATACTGCAACGAAGCTTATTCAAAAGACTCGGGCTTTTTACTAATGCTTTCAGAGGCTTCATTATCATTCACTCTAGTGAATAGGCAAGAGTACTTAATTCAAGCGAGATGCTAGTCGACGGTCTATTTGAACCTCGGTGTTGCTACCCCAAATATTTCAGTGGAGATTCGAATTTTTTAAAAGAGGAAAATAAATTCGTTCGTTAATTTCAAATTAGTTCAAGAGGTTTTCGGTCAATGATTCCTGTGGAGTTTTTAATATCAAAGTGAGAGGTAAAGCAGAATATTTTTTTAGTAGGCAGTTTTTTCGTTATCGATATAATCGGTAACTGATATTTGGAATATTTTCTTGTTTTCACATGATTTAATTTATGAAAAAGCATTTCTAACATCATTAGCACCTTTGATTTTGTAATGATGATAGCGATCATCATCGATGATCATCCACCAGAATGACAATAGGTATATTTTTTTGAAGTAAATGATGCTCATATGAATGCTACTTATGGAAACGAGAGAGGCAACTTAGTAGCTTAAGCACTACCTGAACGAGACGGAATTCACCAAGAACAAACTAAACAAATGAACTTACATAACCACACTGACAATAATTACAAACCCAACTACTCATTACTTAATTTAATTCCGCCAAGTCGAGCCGTAAAGTTTAAGTCAGCTCCAGCCGGGAACTTTAAATTTAAAACACACCATAGGCATCTTAATACATGTGTGAGAATGCGAGGCAAATTCAATTCTTGGCGCGGGACCATCCACCCGGCGAAGATTTAGGGTTCATTTTAGTCGGCGTAAGTTATTTGCTCATGAACATCTGGAGCTACCAATTTTAGATTGAAATTGTTACCTCGTACAATGAAATTGAAAACTTTATTCACCGTTTGTCTTTCTACTGCTTCACTTGTTTCTAGTATTTATATTAGTTCTTACCTTAATTTGGACATTTGAATTTTGGTATTCTTGGAATTACCTTTGTATTTGCAGACATCTAGGTATTTGGAGCTTAGCATAATAACTGCTCAATAAAGCTGTTTATTATTTATTAAAACATCTACAGCACATTTCAAAATACATTAAATTTCGTCGTTTATGATTCTGTCAGTAAATTGCATGACGTTAATGTTTGGCTTTGTTATCATAATTAAATTAATCTGTTGCCCATCAAATAATAGAAGCTATAAATAAAACATCGTATTCAGTATTTACTCAGGCGGGCATATTCAAAATATTATGATTTAATATTCGATTCTGGCTTCTTCCTTTCATTATATGCAAAGCGTTCGGTCACGCGTTTATTATTTCTAACAGCCGCTTTGACATTCGGCTCCTTTATTTACGTAACAAGCTTTGCTACGTCGCGGCTAGCACATAAATTCCTATAAAATGAGACATAAATACTCTGCAATTCTAGCAATAAAAGGGAAACATCAAAGAGTTCGTTCGGGGAAACCACTATTGAACATAGTTGCTCTCGAATGGTTGGTTTTTTCTTTTCCGTCGCCTCGCCAGATCGTTGGTGCTGCCACCCCTGTGCACCTAGTGATTAATTAAAAATTGAATAGGTCTCTAATAGTCACATTGTGATAACTTGAATGGCTCTTAATGAATTTCCATTCTGCAAAGTGGGTCGGTGTAGGGAAGTCGCGTAATTGGTGGAAAGTCGGGATCGGTGACCGCGGCCTGTTTCAGGACGCTGCACCAATTTTAGGTTTATTGTTTCTATAATTGCTCCAGGGAAATCCACGACGAGTTGAACTGACTTCACTTAAAACTTTACCCCCAGATACAACTCCGCAATATTGGCTTCCGTTCAGTTTCGTTTGTGTTCCCGAACATTTTTGTTTAATCGACTCTGATTGGTTTTCGACTTTATATTTAATTTTCGTCATAGCAATCCGTTCATTGAATAGCTTGGAGCATTTTGTTAAGAGCGTTTTGAGTTTTATTAGGTTAGTTATTTTATATTACAGTCATATTTTAACAATCAAAGTATCATTAAAAATATTTTTTAAATAACATTGCCTTTTGCACTTGAGTCGGGGATGACTACCAATTTATCAAATGTTTAAGTTTGTTTTGCTAAAGTGCTCCTAAATATAGGCTTAATCCAATTATTGGCTTCCATCTCGATAGAAACTATAAAACTTATATAAAATTACAGTACAACCAAGGTTGATTAGTTCGAGACATAGCCAATGGAAATATCAAAGAAATCTCCACATCAATTAATCTGCCTAGCCTTTTCCCAACTATGAAAGGGTCGGCCTTTATTCTACATGGAGTGACGGTCTACTTGACCTCCACAAACCACTACCTAACTGGGTAATACGATACCGGTAAGACTAGTTGTCAGACTCTTGGGCTTCTGACAACCCGTAACGACTGTCAAATGTCCACGTATGAGAGTCGGGACCAACAGCTTTACGTGCTTTTCGAGGCACGTAGGAGTTTCGGTGTGTTAAGATGGTCACCCATCTACGGACAAACCCCGGCAAGCGTAGCTTCACCTGATGGATCGACCCGTGCAGCTGTTATAACTTATCCACGAGCTCCTCAAGAAGTCTCCACATATACTTGATATTTTATCCGTTGCAATTTTATTTATGTCGAGTCTATTTCCTTTAGTGTATCTTCCCATTTTGTCGTTTAACGTTCTTCAGGTCACGTCGTTTTTCCATACATATAGATGAGGGGCAGCAAAGGTTCTGTTACGTACACAGAGTGTCTTTGAAATTCGTTTAAGTTGTTATTGGTGAAACTTCATATCAGCAAAGTCACTGTGGAATTTAGGTAGGTAGGTACCCATATTTCTTAGTCGATTAAATAAATGCCTGCGTCTGCGCAGTAATATTTTGAGACAAAGTGGACTTAAAATTGTTGTTCTTGCTTTTCAAGTGCTTTCTTAAGAGATGCAATAAATAAAGTGTTAAGTGTTTTAATTTCTCGTTGTCTAGTCGCCATCTCATCTCAGTGACAATAAATGTCAAATAAAATGTAATAAAATTAGATCCATTATTGACAGATCGAGAATGAGATTAAATTGTGATTGTTTCTAAAACTTAGTAGAATATTCCCCCCAGTTTTCATGAATGATTTTAATGGTAAAACATATGATTTATTCAAATGAAAATGTTGTATAAGTAAAACTAGTTAAGTTCCACAACACGGGGAACTGAGTTTGCAACATTTAGCTTGAAGAGTTCCTGATTAGAGACTCGGTTTGAAGTTGGAATAATATAATAATAAAAATAATGATGTACTTACAAAATTATTTAAATCAACCTGTAGTGTAGACAATACTGCGGTTTTATCTGCGCTAAGATACATTTTTGGGTACTGCTCCGCTCCCGTAGATCCTAGCGTGATATTTTATATCCTAAAATCTTCTTAGATAAACAGGCTATTTAACGCAAAAGATTTATTTATTTATTTAAACTTTATGCAACAAAAAAGTACAAAGGCGGACTTAATGCCTTAGGCATTCTCTACCAGTCAACCAAAGGTGGTGAAGAGATAACAAAGCAGGTGCAAAAAATTGTACATGACATTTTCATTTTCAAATCCGCCTAATAGTTCCGGAGATTATCGTGGTCAAATAAACAAACTCTTTAGCTTCATTATATTAAATTATATAATTTAATTTTACTAGCGACGAGCCCCGGCTTCGCACAGGCGCATTATAGATACTATATCTATACGAAAAAACCTTTCTCTTGAATCACTTTATCTATTAATGAAAAGCGCATTGAAATCCGTCAAGGACTTTAAGAGATGTAAGCAAACAGACGGTGGGAAGCGACGTTATTTAATACTTTGTAGAGATTATAAAATTATGTAAAGAATAATAAAATAAATGATATATAATATAGTATAGATTAATTGACCTTTTTCATCTAAAAGCATTAACGATACATGTATGACTAATACCCAATGAATTTTAACCAATAGCAAAACAACGTTTGTGTTTAAAACGATAGAATCAACACGTGCGATTATTCATTCTTAACATAACACGAATTCTTAACACACAGTATCTTACTTTTGAGTAGATAAATTACAAACTTTGAACTTTATAATTCCTCACTAAAAACGAAATTACAGATCGGCCCTAAACATCAGTGGCTAATCTTCGTAAACCCTCCATCGTAACGTTGACTAATGTGTTCATACACGTTCCTATGCATTAGATTACTGTTACAACATTTAACTGAGCAGGCACACTATCGAAATTTCTACATTAAGACGGAACGACGATAAATCGTGTCCACTTAATATCTGACCATGATCATTCATTACGGAAAGCATTACCTTAATATATTTTGGTTGAATCGACGTCTGAGTAGATTTCCCTCGGATCTGAGATTAGGGACACCCACGTGTTTTATCAATAATCCATTATGCGTACAGCAAACAATGAGGTGCGTTATCAGAAGCGGTGGTATCGGAGACGGCATGATGAATGGCCGCGATGGTACATTAGAAAATGTCAATAAATAAAAAGTCAATATCTTGTGTCCATCTCGCGGGCCATGCTAGAGATGAAATGTTGTTAGCGCTGTACAGTCCGCTACACAAGTTAATATCTTAGAAAAATGTTGAAAGAAAGTCAACGTTGGCGTAATTGGAAGCAAAAAATTAATTGGAGTTACTGTACAAATAAGGTGCGTTGAGGAACATTAATCCATAACTAATAAGTCTGAAGAGCTTGTTTTGTTTGTTTAAACGTGCAAATCTCTGGTCTCTCTCTCTCACACACTTATACAAAAAAAAAATACTGCAAGTTGGATTGGAAAAAATATTTTTGTATAATTATGTTAGCCAGATTCATGAGCATTGTCAAAGTCAACATAGCCCCTGGTGTAAAAACCCACACGGACGAAGTCGCGGGCACAAGCTAGTACAAAGCTATAACACGTTCATTACAGCTTAACGGTGTCGACAAAATCAATTCTTTAATTTTGTACGCATTAAAACTTTATTCGTTTAAGAGAAAGGTTGTGAAATATTTGATTATGAGCAGATATAATCGTAATTTCTTAGGCACTCGACCTCATTACTCGTTCACAGACCCAAACAGCTGTTTTTCGTCAATGATGTCAGATGGTTTTATTTCATAGATAAAAATAGAAATCACTATCCACTTATTAACTTTAATAGCATGCCTATCTATTACGACACTTGAATATCAGGTTTATTATAGAAACACATAAACTTCGCAACACCTACTCTTAAAGTGATAAGAAAACATATTATCATCAAATCCCAACACTTTAAAAATAAGAGCCTATTCACATGTACCACAAAACGCAGCGACAAAACGTGGGCACGCAGTGGTTCTGTGCGAATAAAGTCGCTTCTGATTCTTGTATTTGATTGTAGGAACTATAACAAGACTAAAATAAATCGACTAACGATAATTATTAAAATCGGCCTCCGTGTTTGGCTTTCAGATCGCCACTAAGGAACAAATATACATACATAGACTGATAATCACATCACCTTTGGCGTCATGCAGTCGTTTGTCAGATTGAATTTGACGGCAAAAATAGTCGCCCGCTTACATACACATAGTGTCCTCCTTATGTGAGGACGTCCTAAACCATCACACTCAAAACTACCACAGTGTTTTGTTTTTTTTTCCTAGTACAAAAAAAAAAAAGTTAAAATATATATTATGACGGTGTCCTATCTTGACGCAGCCGACTCTAATAACTACACTAAGTAGAGAAACCGGTAGCCATAGATAAGTGGAGTCATGCTTAACTCAAGTTCAGTACACACGATCGCTCCTACGCGGTCAATTTGCTTCTACAAACTAGTCGGGGGGTTTTCATTTGCGCTGTTGTATTACTTGTTAAAATGTTTGCCTAAAGGTGAGGTATTGGATGTAATTGTCTCTAATTTTGACGGTTTTTCTTTGACATCGTAATATAGTGGTTACGTCAGTTGTTATAAGGCAGAACTTTTAACTTTTTATTGAGCCAGACTTGTCGAGTAATTGTTATATTTGTGCGTAGGACTCAGTCTTAGCGGTTTTGCGTTGTGAACCTTACTGTAACTGGTCAATCAGCTACTTACTTTATGAAAGCACATTAGCCCCTCACTTCTTATTTTATAGAAAACGGATCAGTCACTTAAAAAATAGTCTCAAACTCATTAATCGACCCACCGTGCATTTCAGTGTCTAAATATGTCTAAATTATCAAAATAACGATAAATCATAGACATTTTAATTTGAAAGCTAACATACTGGCCATCATTTAAGTGTCATCGATATTCCAAATGAGGATTCACGACCAATTAATATTACCATAGAAATCTTTGTGTTATCTGTTGGCAAAATTGTGGTTTCTCTTCCACTCAAGACCTTAATAGAAAACAATTTTGGTGTCTCAATTTAGCAGTCAGGGAGTGTACTGTACCACATGACGATGATTCCGGTACCGGGTGTTCTATCTACTTGATTGAAACAATTTTAATTGCTATTATTGTGTATTAATCTAATTCATATGATAATATTATATTTCGGAGTCTGGATTTGTGCCCGGTTGATGGCAATAGGCTCGCCCCCTAATACATGGGACTAAAAACAAAACTGGCGAAATTTAGGTGTACTAATGGGTACACCTCCGCCTAACCCTTTCGTTAATATTATATTTTTACATAGTTCATAGTCTTGTCATCTTCTCTTGGGGCAAAATGTCAAGTCTTTCTAATTTAGAACAGATTTTATCTTATTATAGAAATATTATCAAATAAAATAGGGTTCGGCATAGCTGGACCAGCCAGTGTCTACAGAACTTAGCATAGATGAAGAAACATATATTAATCTTCATACAGAGTGCATATTTCGTCAGGGTATATCTCCCATGCCCATGCGGATCGGTGTACCAGATGGTATTACTATTAATACTTGTGTAGCAGTACTGTGTCGGGTTTCAAAATCTTAATCGGTCATAAGTAAAGAGAGATTGTTAGCTCTTTGGCTTTCATGTGTGGTCTTCGGATATAGGACAGTATCAGAGATTACCTAATGTTCCTTGCCAATGATTTCTTTTTTTTATTCAACGTTACTTTTTTGTTGAATGCGCTAATCTCCGAAACAATTCAATTCTGATAGGCCTTTTGCTGAAGGCACGAGCATTGATCACCGCGTTTGCTCAAGGTAGATTGGCGATATCAGACTTATATTAATTATAAGTCCAGGTTAACTCACGGTGTTTTCCTTTACCGATCTCAGTGATGTTTAAGATAAACTAAGAAAATACATATTGAAAAAGTTACACTGGTATTGTCCCGGTATGGAACTCACAACCTCATGTATGAGAGGTGGGCGTTAACCACAAAATTCGCATTATTCTGATTCAAGATAGCTTTATAAATGTTCGTGAAACTCACACTTTTTCGGCAACTTTGCATAGTTCAAATGAAGCAATTAAAACAATTGAGAGCAAGATCTTAATTACACGATTTCTGTTCGTACTCACATTAAAACCAGACGAACAAACGGTACCACAGTAATTCAACATTTACCAAAAACACAAATTACTGTTCGAACAGTACATAATGAATGAATTAACCCTATCATTACTATTTTATAACTCAATTACGGTAGCAGCGAAGTTTTTGTCCGGAAACGTAGAATTTTATTTGAAACAACGATATTAGAAACTACGTCTATATTTGATTTGGCCTTTGGATGAACGAAACTACTAATTTAAGAGCGTTTATACCGTACGGCAATTCATAAAAATTCTATTATATGAATATAATGATATTTTTTTGATTTTTTTACAGATTTTATTCAACTTCTTACGCATAAGCAAGATAGGTACATAGGACTAAGAAAATATCAGAAAACGTTACCAAAAAATTGTGTTACGGCAAAATTCGACCAGTTTTAATTTTTCCATAGAAACAGAGATTTTCAACAGTCTTTTTCTAAATAAGATATTTCGTAAATGTTCTGTAACAACTTTTTTCTATCCTTCTTATGAGTAGGAAGTTTCATAAAAATCTGTTCATTGATTTCGAAAAATACGGACTCGAAACATAAACATAAAATCAAGCCTGTAATCCCCGAAGGGTTAGGCAGAGGTGTATCCATTAGTACACCCACATTTCGCCAGTTATGTTTTAAGTCCCATGTAATAGGGGGCGAGCCTATTGCCATCAACCGGGCACAAATCCAGACTCCGAGGCTGCTACTGAGAAATTCCTGGTGGAAAAACCCAATAACATTTTGCCCGACCTGGGAATCGAACCCAAGACCTCATGCACAGCAGTCGCGCTTGCGACCATTAGGCCAGCGAGGCAGTTGAGATTTTTAACTATATTTTATAAATAAGACATTTCGTAAATGTTCTGTAACAACTTTTTGAATTTTTCTATCCTCCTTATGAGTAGGAAGTTTCATAAAAATCGTTCATTGATTTCGAAAAATAAGGACTTCAAAGTTTTTATAAAATGTCGTATAGCGCAAACGCTCTTAAAGCGACGTATTCAAATTAATTTATTTTTGGTAGTATGCTAGGGAGCAGGCCGGACGTGTTTTGGAACAGTGGTTCCTGCGTTTGAAGTAAGCTAAATTAAATTTTCGCTGAGAACAATTTCTAAATTAATTCCGGGAACACTAAGCTCGTTCTGAACTCGAGTTGTTACTATCGTTGTTGCTGCAACTGTAAATGTGTTGGTGAATTCAAATATAACATTCGTTTTAATGTTTGAGTACTCTGTAACGTTTGTTGTAATTGTTGCATTCGGAATGAAAATACTGAGAATGTTTTTAATGATATTGTAGAATAGGATTATGTAAATGGTGATAACGACGCAATTACATTACATATACACACTATAATGTACCACATTATTATCTATACAAGTAAACAAAAATTGTAGTGTCTATTTGTACAAAAATAAATGAATGGTTACAATAGGTTACTATTTAATTGTAAACATTCATTTTTTTTAAGCTACTTTTATTTTAGTAAGAGAAAAAAAAATCGTATACCTTCGCGTAAAAAAAATGGGGCATGCGCTAGAATATTCGTAAAATATAAACTTATAAAAATAAAAAATACAAAAAGGGGGGCGGGAAGCTCATAGGGTTTCATAAAACTCATCACCATCGTGTCAGTGGGACATGTTTTTAAAAGGCTAACAGCATTGCCACGTTGTATGGCAATACTGATTGTTTGACCCAAGAATAAAACGTATTATATTAATAGACTAATAACTTAATTACTTACAAAGTGGACATTACAACAAAAGTCCTAAATAAACTCACTAGTAGCAAACCTTTTGAAACCGTATCTTTTATTCATACAAGGACGGGTTGGAAATAATCATTCTTGTTTGGTAACTAATAGATATCCAATAGGTTTAATTGGATTATTTCATAGTACCTACCCAGGGCCGGATTGAACGCAATGTTATTAATAATTACGGTGTCTTTTTAAAACATTTTAATTGTGTATTTTTGAAATAGGTTTTTTTTTTATTGAGGGTTTGTTAAAATATAAATCTACTTTAATTTCCACTTGTTTTTTGCTCTTAAAGTATTTATTCCCGTCCGAACTGTTACATTACTTTATAATAAGTATAATAAGTAACTCAAACACAAAACATGAATAATATAAAAAATACAAAGTACCTTGTGTATAATACCTATTAAAGAAAAAAAGAAAGGAAGAAGCTTATAGGCTGGCAGCAGTGCAACTTTGTATGCCAATGCTGATTATATTTGGTCCAAGAAAAGGCCATCCTTGGTGTGGGTTATAAAATAACAAGAATTTTCACTTGAAGAAACATTTTTCTTCCTCATAAATAATCCGGCCCTGATAGTACCTATGCAAGAAATTGTTGGAGTAATTTAATAGAGTTTTCTATCAGTTGTTTTCAATTAGTTGAATCCCACAATTGAGTACATACGTAGGTATTTCTGCTTCTAATAGATAAATTATTTTTGGATAATACGATGGTCAATTATTAGGAGTGTTATTTTTAAGATATTTAAATTTGTCTTTCTTCCCAGAGATACTGAAGGGTACAGCAATATCAAGATATCCTGCTTGATTATAGACAGTTATATGTATAGGGACGTCGACAGATCATTCGGAAAGAATAAGATGTTTTTTTACTGTTGAAATCTTGTTACTATAGGAGAATGTTTTAGATAATAGAAAGAAAACAAAGTGCGTAAGTACTAGTATCGACAAAAAACATAAGGAAAATGATGATACATATTAAGTTAATAGGTGAACTATTAACTTATTTGTTCGTTACTGCCCGAATTATTTTGTTGATGCTGAATGAAGTTGAGAGCAGAAATAAGCACCAAATAATGCTATTTTAATTCAAAACCAAAAAATCGAATCTTTTAAATCTGACAGATATAAATGAAATCCTCAATTAACTAAAAATTTAATTAAGACAGGATGTTTAACAGTTTTTTTTTTATTTCAATCTGGTCTCGATCCGCGCTGTTGCATCTTGCATCTAAAGGGGACTGTTTTGACTTCGTTTTAATCGTGCACCTAATGAACCATATCGCTCTATGTAAACAAAAAATAAAGTATCAAACTTTATGGTGTATTAGGACATCCGTTGATAGCGGTAATTAAAACGCTGCAAGTTTTAAGTGTTTTTTGTTTATTTTATTAGTTGTAAAGTTTTTAATTTTGATTGATATTTTATTGCTTAGTTGAATTTTGTTGATCTCTTAAACAAGTCGGTGCAATTTTTTGTTGTTTTCAGAAATGAGTGCACTTTTTATTTTTGTACTAGTTTTATTTGCGACTTTACCTGATAGGACTTCAGAATTTAGCTTAAGTCCTAAATTATTCGACGGGATTTAATAAAAACGAACGGACGGTATCAAAATGGGATATTATTATAATTATCCTCTGTATAAAGTATTATTAAAATTATAATTATCATCAATATCTATTGTATGCCTAATTTCCGTGAATTCCGCTTAGAAGTTTAAGCCTGAAAGGCATCCATCTCTCCATACATCCTCACAAAATTTCGTGTGTATGATAGTAGTAATATAAGGTAGTAGAATCTGTGCAAGGAAACTAATAATTATAATTTTAATAGGCACTAACAATTTGTTACTACCTGAGGAAGGACAGATGGATGCATGGACGGATATTTTCTACTCTTTCAGGATTAAATGACTCAGCGGAATTCACTAAAATTAATACCGTTTGTCATAAAAGAGAAAAAAAAACAAGATAAATAATTACGACCACCTATTATTAGTGTATTCATTTTTTCGAAATAATTCACCAATTATTTTCACATCTCGAATGATCTCCGTAATACGAATAAATTGCAGAGCACAACAGTTGTTTAAACTCCTTCGGTTTCCAGACATAACTAACCATTAACCCATCTTCCCATTGCATGCGGCTTAACGACAAGAACAGGTAAGCTACTTTTATAGATGACTTCAATATTCTTATCAATAAAAATCTTCGTATGAAGAATGGTCTGCGCAGAGGCACATCGTTTAGATTGTATCCCTTCCCTTGAAACTAATCTGTACTTACCTTTACAATAGAAAGGGTTGAATAATGGGACCTTTTTTTCTTTTTTTTTTAACCTCGAGGGGACATGCATCTTATGACGGATTGGTTGTGTTGCGGGTTAAAAATGATTGTTAGTACGTTGGGATGTTCTCAGGCGTATTATTAAGAATTTCTGTTTTATATTTTAAGGTTTTGATTTGTAGGGTTCCGTAGTTTAAAGGTGTCAACTGAAACCCTATTACTAAGACTCCGATATTAATCCGTTTGACTATCACAAGGCTGTAATCTTTTGAATCGTAATTAGTAAACAGTTAATTTTTTTACAGAATGTGTTTTAACTATGGCGCTAAATAAAAAATAAAAAATAATAAAATAAAATAAAAAATTGTACGATGGTACAGAACCATTTGTGAGCGAGTCCGACTAGCACTTGGCCTGTTTTTATTATTTAATTGAAATTATGTTTAAATAGCTCGCGATGTTTTGGCATTTAGGGTCGGGTGTGTGTGTTCACTTGTCATAAATGAATATTAATTGGAACATTTTTTAAGCACCTTCTTTGTTAAATTCTGCATATTTATATTCATGATGTCTGTTGATTTTCATCTTTTAATTCCTTTCGGAATAAAGGTACAACGGTCTCAACTATATCCGTATAATTTCTTGTGATTCAAATTGTGTGTCACTTTACTCTGGGCTTATATGAGTAATACGTTAATAAAGGTATAGTAAACCAATGACACGTGTGCCAGTGGTGGCACACTACAAAATAATTTAAGCACACCAATAAAAATCTTTAAAATTCATGTATTTAATCAAATCTGATTACAGCAGCAGAAATTATAGTAATCTTTTATTCTACGAGTATTTTCATAAAATAGTTAACGTAACGACTGTTGGACAAAAGTTGCAAAAAAAAAAACGGAATTAAAAGTATTACTTTTATTTCACTCCAATAAATCACCAAGTCAAGATTATTAGATGGCATGTCATAGCCACATTTGATTTTTATACATAAAAAGTGGCACGTTCACTTATAAAGGTTCACCATCCCTGGCCCAATAGGTTCCTGGTATAAAACATACTTGTATCTATCTAAAGCAACAATTCAGACACACTCAACTTTTTCCTCATTCTAGAGTACTGTTTACACGCTCCACAGATTCGTGAATTCTTGTAAAAACATCAAGTATATCACTAAAAGCCTCCCCATACAACTTAGGCGAGTCAACTGGGGGAAAAAGATTAATGATACCCTACGGCTGTAATCTGGCAATCCGTCATTACTTGTCTACTTCATGCATTTTTTGCAACTGCAGTATTGACACGTGGCTATAGTTCTTTGGAAGGGCTACTGTTTGTTAAAATACTAATTGTATTGACTCTTGTAACATAGGTATTGGTTGTTCTTAAGAGAACGTGATGAGTTTTAGACGTTTCTACTTCTTGTCCTTGTGTAACATGATGTATTTCTTAATGACACTGTCGGCGCAGTGGCTGAGTAATTGGCTGCTGCGCTGCGTGTTGTATGTTCGATTCCTGCACGAACCAAATATTTGCATGGCCTACAAAAATTTCCAAATGTTCCGGGTGTGTTATTTGTGGATATGAGTTTATAAGTTTGTAAACGCACACACGATAGGTACAGAAGAAATTCTAAATATAAGAAGGGGCAAGAAGAGGAAGAGAAATAAAAAAAAAATAGAACTTCAACAAAGTTTTTATTTTCAAAAGTTGATCGTGCTATGAACATTCTAATTTACCCAGACGTATACTTCATTAAATAATCATTAATCCATACGCCGCTTGAGTCGGTGTCATTGTTTATTGTGTGGAAACGAACATTGTGATTCAAAAAAGTTTAACCAGCATAAATGATACGACAGCTCCTTTAGAACATACCATGTTTGTGTATGCATACCACACACGGTTCAGTAAACCGAACGCACCTCTTATAAACATCAAAATAGCTTATGATACGGCTATAGCTAATTTAGGTAGCATTGTGCACCTCACAAGAGGCGCGCTTGAATAAGATTATCACGAGACTAAAACCCGTTGGGAGTCATTGGTCATAAATCATAACCCATAAAACGAGACTGACAATAACCTCTTTTCTTAGTTACGCTTCCTAGACAGAAATAACTACAAACAAAAAGACACCTTAAAATTCGTTTCAAAAGGTAGATATTTCGTTAAAGAATATGAGGTACTTTGTGACGATGTTAGAGATGATAGTTAAAATGACAAGCGAACTTAATATTCCGTTTGATCGGACCAATTGTTGCCATTGTGTTTACTGTCGATTTTTTAGAAAGGCAAAGAGCGCATCAAGCTTGATAAGTGTACAGTATGTGGGGTTGGAGGACAAACATCAATCATTACGGATGTCAGTTCATTTTCGGCTAATCCACCGATTTTAAATGCGTGGATGATCAATTGGAAATTGTTCGTAATGAGGCATAAGTCAGTTCTGTGTCAATGGTTTTTGCGCTCGTGTAGCCGTGAATTGAATGACAGCCATTTTTTGTTCAAATAAAATATTTTGTAAACTTTTTTTCCGGATTTGATTGATATCAAAATTTTAAATTGTTGATTCCAAATGAATGACATGTATACTTTAACGTGCTAAGTTAATTGACCTAGTGCTTTAATAAAATACGGTATCGCTGTGATATTTATAAAGCGAATACCCCGCAATTTACTACACAGTTCTATTTAATTTTTATAATGAAACCACAAAAATACACCTAATGGCACCAACATTAGAAGTAACAACTGAGTATCACGAAACGCTATTTCGACACAATACGAGGCCCTATCAAACCGATGTTTGATAACATCCTTCGAACTCTTTTTATTCTCCTGCATTCTGTGTCTGACTAAATTGGAATTCGTGTACGTTATTGTGACCGGGGGAATTAGATCCGCCGCATTCAAAACTCAGACTATCCTATTGAGACCTCTCGGAAGGGAACTGGATCTGATAAGGCAGATCGTCGATAGGGACCCTTTTTCTTTGCGCGACACCTTTGTCATGACAAAGGGGCTGTTTGGCCTCAACTGTGGCATCTGAATAGGCTTGCAATAACACGTCCTGGCCCGAAGCTCGCATCCCGCGAGATCGGCCGCAGATACTCAACTCTCTAAAGATTTATTAATCTTTCTCGTTTACTGGAACAATGAGCGCTTTCGGTAGGCACCTGGTGCTTTTTTCTCGTCACTGAAGTATTCTCGAGCCGTGTATGCAGTTTTTGCTCGAGTGACGTAAGTGGGGTCTCAAGAGTGATTGTGGCCAATTTGAGTGACGCTGCGAGCCTAAAGTAGTAACAGACCAAATTAATAGTGATAGAGCTACAGACGATTAATTACAATCCTAATTGGCCATCGTTAGGAAATACAAATTAAGTAAACACATTAAAAACCGGTTTCACGCATATAAATTGATTTTTCTGTTAATTTGTATTGAGATTGATGTCTGACAGTTTGTTAGCGAAAATATAAAATGATTAAGAAGTCAATCAAAATTTTATGTTTGGAGGGAATTTAGGTAGTTACGCAATGTAAGTGTTGAAGAAATATTTCGTTTCAACTGATTGGAGGTGGATTTGGATTTTAATTAATTTAAGCCTTTTTATCTTGGCCGTATCGTGTTCCATCATGGGCGATATCACAATATTTAATTCTCTTCTTAGAACATAATGTACGTCCCTACCAAAACTTATTCCTGACGTGTCGTCTGATCAAGTTACCCGTTTAATTTGTCTAGATCGCGTGCAGGGGGACAACAGCAATAAATAATGTTTTTTATCTCGACACCATGGAGGCTCTAGGCAGAAATTCTTACACGTTCGTTCGCTGAATCAACACTTTTTAATCTTATTTGATATGTGTGTTCCTTTAAATTATGAAACGCCTGCAATTGATATAATTGTATGATAAGTTCAAGTAAAGTCAGGCCTTTGTTTAAATAAAAAAGCGTAATTTTTAAATCATTTTTTGACGATACCATATGCGCAGTAGTTGAGCGATCGGCTCCTGCTCGGTCAGTTCCCGCACAAAACAAATATTTGTATATGAATTAATATGTTTGTAAATGTACCAACAATATATGAGAAATACCTAGTTTGGGGCTAAAAAAAATGCCAACTATAATATTCGTTCACACTAAACTAAAAACAAAACTTGCCATTGATCATTAAAGCCAATACAAAAATTGATAAATTGATTCACGATCGAAACACAATAGCACTTAAAACCTCTCATAAAACAATATTTTAAATACACACAATTGAATCCACGAAGTAAAAATTTAATAGAGCAAATACAATAGAGGAATAATGGCAAAGCCCCAACAATAAAAATGATTAACTACTAGACATTGTTGGTATTTTAGAAGATAATACTATAATGCATGAAGGAGATTGCAATGTGCATGTTGGAGAGCCAACAGTAACATCTGCAGAGATCGTAGCAGCGATGCCACATCTTGATAAGGCACCCACATTTTGGCAAATACATCACAGCGGGATGCCGTCACAATATTTTAGTATCTACGACTGTATCTGTGGCAGGGAATTGCTTTTTTTGAAATGTCATCAAAATCTATGACCAGGCGTTTGTGATCGTTGAAAAAAAATGAGTCCTGATTGCTATATTATGGGGTTTCGGGTGAAATGGTCAACTGTGATAATAAAGTGATAGATTTATTGAAGCATAGATATTATTTTAAAACTTGGTTAGTAGCCGTTTGTTTTATTCATCATCTATTAATAAAAGAAAACACTGTTTTGTTATTAATTCATTTTAAATACAGAGTTAACCGGTCAAGCCCCGGCTGACTTGCCGGTAAGTCAGAATAATAAAAAATCAATTGTGTCTCATTACAGGGGTCTTGAGTAATAAAAAATATACCGATATTCCGTTTTCAAAAACTCATATGCCACAAAATACTAATACGTTAGTATAAAAAAAAAACTTGATTTCCGTTTCTTTTTATCGTATTATTATTAGTTGTCAAGATTTCCTGTGCTAAAGAAACGTATAATGGCAAATGACGATAAAATTGTCCCAGAGTACGTCAACATCTCGAGTCGCAGTGCCTCCGCATTGCTCGAGTAAAAACTACCTATAAATTATGTAACACGAAACGTTATGTGTTTTGATCACTCCTCTTGTTCCCAGGCATTGTACAAAGGGGATGTGTAACTTGAAATTCTCTTGAAAAAACTACAATTTTGTCCCAAAACCTCAATCTTTTGTGCCATAAACCGCCCTTTTGAGAATTTATTGTCGTAGAATGATATGATGTCTTTATGTCGTGGGTCCATTGTAATGCACTTATCTGATCGTCTCCCGTATTTTGTAATGGGTCGGATTGTGGGTTCTAGGATTTTAATTTTTGTATACGAGGCGTGTTTGTCTTGATGTTTTGAAGTTTTGTTATATTATTATTTTTTATAGAAAAACGACTAAGAGTATCGTAATCTCTGCTACCTACGCATCGTATAAAGTAGGTCTCAAGAGACTAAGCTATTATTTATTTCTCGAGAAACCTAAGTCTGATGTAGTATCAATTTCTTCGATAATTACGTTCAAGGTATAACTGCTCCACGCAGTGAATAAATGAGAGGCTTCTAAAGTATGACGTAGCACATAAAATGCGAGATATTTCTATTTAGAGTCAAGTATCAAGAATTTTAAGAATAACATTCATTTAAAAAAAAATAATTACCATGCCAGATGATACTCGACAAGTAATTTACAAGTAATCTAGTACCTTTCTAAAAATTTAAATTAAAATTCCATATTTTCTCAGTAAATTTAAAAATACACTTTTAATTTAAAATGAAACATAGCATTTTAATTCAGATTCCATCGTTTAACAATAACTTCATAACGAAACGTCACAGCAAAAGAAAACAGAAAATAAAAACTTTCATTTAACCGCAAAAAGAACTAAAATGTCGGATGGTGTGCGCACTACGCTTTTTGCTCGCGAAAAAATATTCGTCCGAATTGAAAAGTCTTTGTTACAATATTTTAGTGAAAGCCGAACGGTCGTGTGATTTTTTGCGGTTTGTTTATGGCGATAAAGGAATTTTGATGGCTTTAGGGTTTTACTTTAGGGTTCCTCAAAAAATCCTCTTTGTATTCCTAGCCAGAGCTATCATTGAAGCTATTGAGCTGTATTTACTCAGGTTTAGGTTCTCTTTTACAGACACCTGAATACAATTTCATACTGGAATGGTTTTTTGTTTAAAAATGATTCGGGATGCTTACCTTGCCGCTAACGTTGAACGTTGGCATGTCAGTAGACGAAGACGAAGATCCAGAGATGACGCCTCCGAAGAAGAAAATTCACGAGAGGTAATAAATTGAGGAGCACGTAGACACAAAATGAAAATTGTCACTACTCACTATAGACGCAGATAAAAGTAGAAACATCGATATAGAACTAAACATAGGTTGGTAGGTACATAATGAAATATTCATGATCAAATATCCGTTGCGTGTCATACTCGTGTAATATGTATCCTATCACGCATTTTGAAAGCGTCAATTGAATTAGGTCAGTTCGTCGTGGGCAATGGGCCAAACTCATGCATTATTAAAACTTGATACCTAGTACAAACGGCATCACAGCGCCTAGTGTTGCTGTTCGAATGATCTATTTTAAGTTATTTCCATATATTTGATGTGTACGTAATAGATTTGCCGTCGTCTGTAGTACCAATAATTAGTTTATTGTTTAAATAGATAGTTCAAGTTATTTTTGTCTAATTGTCATGATGGTCCAGTGGTAAAGGCATCCGCCTCTTATGCATGAGGCTGTGAGTTCGCAAGTATGCACGGTAGTAGAGTAACTACATAATTGAATGTATCACAAGCTTGTCATTTAGAATCATGAACTAATATTTCACGGTACTATTTCCAAATCCTAGAAGTTCTTGCTAACCAATTAAGATTCAACAAAGATAACGGGTGTCGACATACTTCAAGACAGCTGTGAAAAGTAAGAAAGATTTGTAAGGAGAAGGATACAGCAAACTCATGAAACTCGAGATCGAGATGAAACGCAATTGTAACACGGTTTACGTGACTTGAAGCCAAATGAGAGTTAAGTCCAGGTTTTTTCAAAATGTAAGAGGTATACTTACTTACTTGTAACTCTCTGAAGAGTATTAAGTGTCGCCAGTTTACGGAGGTGACGTAGAAACATTGTGAGAAGAGAGAACACTGTCGCAGAGTTTGCGAAATATAAATAGGATTCAAAATATTCCTTCAGTTAAACAAATGGAGTAAGCACCAGAGAATATAGCGTTCTTTGTTTTCAGAATATATCTGTTATGTTTTTTAATAAAATGCCTCTTATTTAGATAATTGAAGCTAGCTATTACTAATTTTGACATTTTCTAACTTGTCTTTTTCATAATGCAACCAACTTAAAACTTGATTGATTTGCAGCTATTCAATAAAGCACATCTTAAATAGGTTATAATACAGTGTACTTCCTAATCTTCTGTAACACCTTCATCATCTGCCTAGGCTTTTCCCAACTATGTTGGGGTCGGCTTCCAGTCTAACCGGATGCAGCTTAATACCAGTATT
This sequence comes from Hoplodrina ambigua, assembly GCA_949774945.1. Classification (NCBI taxonomy): domain Eukaryota; kingdom Metazoa; phylum Arthropoda; class Insecta; order Lepidoptera; family Noctuidae; genus Hoplodrina; species Hoplodrina ambigua. The sequence continues at coordinate 10,910,934 of OX458973.1, forward strand.
TTACATGGAGCGACTGCCTATCTGACCTCCATAACCCAGTAACTGGGTAATACGATACCCCTAGGTAAGACTGGTTGTCAGACTTTCAAGCTTCTGACGACTAGTAACGACTGTCAAAGATCCACGTATGACAGCCGGGACCAACAGCTTAACGTGCTCTCCGAGGCACGGAATGATGTCAGTAATGTCTAAGATAAACATAAGAAAGTACATATGAATTGATAAAGTCACATTGGTACTTGCCCGGATTCGAACCCACAAACTCATGCATGAGAGGCGGGCGCCTCAACCGCTAGGCCATCACGATATTTCTTCTATAACACCTTATTACATGTATTACGCAAATAAATGATTTGAAATGAAGATTTTATAAATTCCTATCAAATCTTCCAATTAATAACGTATCCCGGTGATGGCTCACCATTTTTTTTACAATATCCTCAAAAATGTAAATGATACTGAGCTAAAAATACCAGGCCATCATAGCTTTATGGCAGGTTTGTTCTACAGAACCTCATGTGCGTGCGATCAGTCTACTGTTGTAGCTTGCGGTCGCTCGCAAATCTCTCGATTAGTATTCTGTGGCGGCGGTTCTGTCATCGGTTTATCGAATCTCGTGTTTCCAATATGAATTTAATATTTTTTTAAAGGTGCCGATACCTTTGTGTTTACCGTATTTGCGGTTAACTCTAACCGACAAAAAGTTTTACTTGTAAACGTTTTAGTTTTTTTTGGGAATCACTTTCGTATTGGTAAATATTTGGAATGCTTTATGGTGTATTGTATTGTAGTATTGTAATTGAAATTAGTTTGTGAAACATTAAGGGCTCTTACAATTTAAAGAGTCTGCCCATTACACCGTACCATGCCATGACTGTACTATGAACGTTTGAAACGTGGAAAGAAACAAAACACGAACTATTATGCCCACAAGAAAGTATTAACAGCGTATCAACAGACGTTATACTAATTCAGTGAAAGCCTCATGGTTAAGATACCTACAGTACATTCTTACATATCCTTTGTTACCATCTATGCATGTCATATAGTTACTCAAGAAATAATTGAAAATCATCAGTGCGCCATATTACCCTGGTGGTTCAATAGAAACTATAACAGGGACTGTGTCTATTTAATTTCACGAAGTAATCCAGTTTCTTTATGGTTTGCTTAGCTCGAATGTGCAGTTTAGCTAGATAAGACCAATATCATTAGATTCTGAGGTGCGTTCTCATTGAACGACGATACGTTTTTTTTCTTCGTCTATTTATATTTGGATTGGCAGTATTTTGCGTATTCTTATGCCTAATAAGAAGAATTGTGTGATTTCTAATTTGAATAACTAGTACCTAAATATTTTAATATGGCTACTATTAAATTATTGTTATTTTCACAATAGATTTAAATAAAATGCCCCGTTATTTTCCCAGTCGCAAACGCGAAGATTTCTAAGCAAGGGTCCTGGGTTGGATTCCCTGTTCGAGCAAAATTTTATTAGGTTTTTCCATTAGGAATTTCACAGTAGCAACTCAGAGTGTGTAAGTTGGCGGTATGCATTGGTTCACGCTGATATCTCGCCGGTCGCATCATATTACAGTCCCATTGGACTATGAGAGTGAGGAAAGTGCATCTGTGTTTGCACACACACTAGTGCACCATAATATCTCCTGCGTAAGTACTTGGCTAAACTCCATTGAGATTGGCCGCTTCTGCCGAAAATTCATAAGTGTGTTATGAATAATAATGTTACAGGTTGAAATAATAAAGTAATTTACATGCAGTATTTAACATTTGAATGTAACTATAATGTTCCAAAATAATGAGCGTTTAATTTAAACATTTAATTAAAATGAATATTTAAATTCATTTAATTATATTTTTAGTATCAATATTTAAATTACATTCTCTTTCTGACTTTTTTTTATCTTTCTGTAATTACTTGTAATCAAAATACAAAGTTGTATGGAAACTCTACTAAGAATTCAGCCCAAAACCAATCGGATAATTAAGTCCAAAGCTTTTAAGCCTCCGATAGATATTATTAGAAACCGGTCAGGGTTTTGTTGCTTACCTATCTTCCTTGAACATTTCTACTGGAAGCTAAAATTAAATGGTCTCTTTAAGCTATGCTTATCTAGTTTACGTTTGTGTATAAGAATTTTATCCGGATCATTTAAGTGTTCATTAATTTGGATACCGATTTTAAATAAAGTGGTTAATTAAAGTGTTTTAAACGGTGCCGTCCAGAATCGATTACGTTAATAAAATGTATTTAACGAATGGCTAAATTAATATTGATTAGATCTTTTTTTAGACTTAGAGGTGCCTACAGCTTCGTTTCTAAGAAATCAATCATCATTTATATAGCTCTCAATCTGTCTATTGAAATTTGTGAAATGAGTAATTACTGAATGAATGATATCTTTTGAAGAAAATCTATTAAGTAGATAAGTGTGATTTTGCGCAGGCATGTATTAGGATATCTATACCCCGGGGTTGCGGGACGTCTTTACAGGATACCGTGGCCTCGGAACGTAAAGGGCAACAGAAGGAACAGGGTGGGTTTTTAGTCAGTAAAAGTCTGACAGTCCCTTCCAGTCATTTGATGATTTTTACCACCTAAAAAAAAAAAAAAATGGATATCTATACAAATAAATAAAATCAAAGTGTCGGTTTGCAATGTCAATATAACAGCTTTTTATAAAATGCATATGCCTATTTACACTGTACTTACATGGTTTGTTTGTTTGTTCCAGCTCATCTCTAAAACCGATGTGAAAGTGCCGATTTTGACGGGTCTTTCCTTGGCCTATAGGTGATGTTATAAGGAGTAACTTAGGGTACTACCTTACTTTAGAAAAAGAATTATGATTCCTCGCAAAAAAACCATCGCTGATAGTCGACATTCACGCGAATGTAGTCGCGGCATAAGCTAGTATAAAATGAATTCATAGACACAAAATAAAATAATAACTTAAAAGTTATAGAATATTAAACTCCAACGAAAATACTAAAAATATATTCCCACTTAACGGTATTACTGTTCCAACAGACATCGTACACACAACTCAATGGATTGAAAAATGTGATGGATATTACCATAAGTGTTGCATTACTGCCTTGCTAATGCTTTGTGTTTCTACATAGCTTAGCTTTGTTACCAACAGTGGTTACGAACACCAATTCAGTCTACCACCATAAAAAAGGACAGCCAAGCAATTTTAGCCTTTATTATTAAAGAACAAAGAGCTATGGAGTTGAATTTTGGGGCTCCCGAAAGTGTATGTGGGAATAGAAACGAATGCATTTGAATAATGTAAACCTGTCTTGTGGAGGCTCAAGAGATGACATGGCATAATACTGCAATGGAGTAGTGTGCTGTATGCCTGATAATCTTGATAGGCTAGTTGAGTGTGGTGTTACTTGAATAAAGATGGCAGCATTTCATGTTATTTTGACAAGGCGAGCGCCAAAAATTATAAGTGTGATACTTGAAATGTTACAAAAATTATATTCAAAAGAAAAAATAAACACGAAACTTGATAATTTCACAAAAAAAAAACAGAGGATTAAAGTATAGAACAGGGTAAAACCGGCCAAGTGCGAGGCAGTCGACAACAATAACAACTGAAATAGAGCAAAAACGCCAAAAGAAAAATATTATAATTTATTCTTAGACCAGCTTAAAAGAAACACACTCTGTGAAAATTTTAATTTCTTACATATTTACTGTTTATGAGATACAGGCCGCTAATAAACAGATGGAAAAACAGCGGAGGCTTAATAACCTTGACACCCTGTGGGTGCGAAACCCTATAAATACACATGGAACTCCTGATTCAACACAAAATTAAATACAAATGATAATAAGCATAGTACATATTATAAACATGGTCTTTTCCACGAAAGAAAAGGACCTTTCGAAGTCAAATAAAAAAATGCAAATGATCATACCAACTTAAAACAAACAACTGGATAAAACGAAAACATATTATGAGTTGAACTTAATACGAAATACAATTACAGTAACATCCACACTAGCTCCATCGCATTGCCCCCAGTCCCAGGAGCGCACAAGTTACAAATTATTCCTCCCACATACTTATGTAAGTGCACCTGAATCAATCAGACAGAGGTACCGCCTTTTGTGTGTGCATCATGCTTATTGATAACATTTTATGGACAGCGAAGATTAAACAATGGTTGTATGTTTTGCGAATTGAATTCTGTGCCGAATATTTGTTGCTGTAGCTTTATTCACAGATACATAAACATAACGCCTGTAATCCAAGAAGGAATAGGCAGAGCTGTACATACTCATTAGTACAGCCACATGTCGCCAATTATGTTTAAGTCCCATTTAATAGTCAGTCGTATCCAAGATAAACATAGAAACTACATACACAAGAACCCCCCCGCCCTAGGAAGACCTACACTGACCTTATTAGTGAGGTTCTTCAGAAAGGTCAGGTGCTTAGTACTCGTAACCGGCGTGTTTGTATGACGAGATGTATTAACGTGGACGAGGCGAAAAGAGTATGTAAGGATCGTAGCAGGTGGCGTTCTGTGGTTTCTGCCTACCCCCATGGAAAAAAGGCGTGCGTTTATGTATGTGTAGGTACTACATGCAAGATGAAACTTTAATCTTTCTGTAATTTTATGTATACCTTTTGAAATGAATAGAGATAGATGTTAATTACATCTATCAATATTCGTCACACAATCAAGTAGTAAAACAAAATTCCTGACACTAAAAATGAGAATATGCAATTTATTTCTCAGCCAGTTTGACAGTTCGACCCGCGAGTCACTAGAAATTTATTTAGCGTACTCAAAACTTGACTGAAGTCGTGAAATTGTGAAGTTTATCCATACTAAGTGTGACTTTGAAAGATTTAGGTTTTACTACTACAGTTATGCATTGAACAAAAGCGCTTAATACTTACAATTTAGGCGGTAAAGTATGGAGAATTTACATCTGTACATGTAAAATTGAAATTAATAATATATTTGTTTGTAATCAAGAATTATTTATACAAATAAATGAAATTAAAATGTCTGTAATAACAAAATAACAGCTTTTTACAAAATAAATACAACGTTTTTTAAACTTTTGGCTTGTTTGTTCCGACCCATCTCCGAAACGGCTAGACCGCTTTCGATGGGACTTCCATTGCCAGGTAGCTGATGTTATAAGAAGTAACTTAGGCCACTTTTATTTTAGAAAAATAAAGTGCTCAAACAAAAAATCCCATGATACCGACATTTAAGCAAACCAACGCGCGGGTACAAGCTTGTAAAAAATATGATTACCCATTGGTAATAAAAACGTTTTAGTGTCTGCTCTAAAATAAATTGTTGCAAACCAACACTGGTAGGGCTTTAAAAACTATACCTTTTTCCTTGAAATCTATAAGCAGCAAAAATTACTCTCCATTGATCTCTCCACTTATAATTTTTACAAGCTCCTGTTGGCATTCCCGTCTGGCTGTCTTAACGTTCCCTTACTCCATTCTCTTCAAGAAGCACAGTCATTTCGAGATTATTGTCGTCGTCAGCTTTTACGAGTCCATTGCTGGGCTTACTATAAATTTCCAAAGCGCATGAGTAAGTATGCTCTTCAGCTTAACGTCCTTGTTATATGTTACCTGCAAACACTCGAACAGGATGGTTTTTTAAATATTTGTTTAATTTTCTAAGTACTGGCTATTTTTATCCTTTGTTCGCGTACTTTGTTCATTCATTCTTGTATAATAATACCAGCCTATTACTGTCCCACTGCAGAGCAAAAGCCTCTTCTCATACAGAGAAGGCATGTGCATTGATTCACACCACGCTTGCTCAAGGCGGATCGGCGATTTCATATTAATATTAATTATATAACAAACTTATTACTTCTTCTTCTTTTCGTGTGGGCAATAAGGTCTTACGACCCCCCACACACCCTTGTGTCAGAGTTTATAAACCGCCTCAAGGACCTCTGACATGGTTTGAGTGGATCAGTAAAGTCTAGCTTTCCTCACGATGTTTTCCTTCACCGATGCCATTGATGTCCAAGATAAACTTTAGAAAGTACATATGAATTGAAAAATTGGGTTTGAACTCACATCCTCATGCATGGCGAGGCGCGCACCTTAACCACTAGGCCATCACGACATTTTTACAGAAGAGAAAATTCAGCAAACTATTTAAATTAGCCTAAGAAATGACAAAGCCAGCATTCGTAGAACTAAGCGTACTGTTAAAGAAGATTATTGTCTAAGTACAGTCGCCACAACATCAGACCTCTTTACTATATCTCTGAGGAAAAATATAGGCTATATATAACATTACGCTACGACATGAGTGGAGCAGTGATCAAAGATGTCACTTAACGCGGGTGAAACCACGGAGTAATGCTAGTGTTACAATAAAAGATCTTGTGAACAGATACATAATTTAATAAGTACATCGTCTTCAAATAATGCTATTCCAGTTTTATTTCCATCGTCAATCTTAACGAGTCCACTGCTGGACTTGGTTTATATTTTGATGTCGTCTCTAGCTAACTACAACCCAGCTTTATGACCTTTGAAGTTGTAAACTACCTATGTCTTACCGTTTAAATTTTCAAATGTGTTCTAGAATATGTTCCATATTTAATTTCTTTATTGTGTTTTTTTTTTGCATCTGGCCTGCTTTTGCCTATAAAAACTTATTTATGTGAAAAATATTTTCCAAACCTACTTTCATATTCATATAGGTACTCCTTACTGCATCAGTATCATGTGATGGAAGATTCATAAAGGATCAAAGGATAAATAAAATAGTATCTTAAACAAGGTCAAGAATTCGTCCGATTGAAAGTCGATTAGCGGCGATGTTTTTGTTTGCGCGGAAGCAAATTCTTTTTTTTTTAAATAAAAACCTAACTGAGTCCTTATTTACCAGTAAAATTCCGTCCTAATCTGTCCACCCGTTTTGTAGATTAGACGGAACAAACAGACCAACAAATCTTTCAAAATTGTTTTTTTGGTATAAAGTATCGTCTGAAAATTTATAGACATGTAAAAAAAAAGCTGACACTTCAATTTTATTTATTTGTATAGATAAGCATCATAAAACAGCAAAATTCCAATTCCATTCCTTTAAATTTTCACATCATTTACAAAGAACTTACACTTCTTTCAATTGAACTTCATCACTAGTATTTAATCACTAAACTGGTCCTAGTTTTCATTCCTATTCATTCCAAGTCGTAATTCAAAGTCTCGTCGTACAATTCTCATCAATTATTCAAAGATCAATCTTTAAGTATATGTCACTGCTTTAACTGAGTCGTTCTCAGACATAATTGCTGTCGTTTGAAAGACACGACCTGGTCTAGATGAGCTATAGGTTTAGAACGAGGTATGTGATTAAGCTTTTAGGCGCTTTGCACACAGATCAACTATTATAGCAACTGGCAACTAGCTGGCAACTAGTTGTTTACTTACATTTCAATTGGACTGCACACACAGAGCAACTCGAGTTTCGAGTTGCGGCAATCGTCAACAGTTTTCAGTTGCTGCAATCGATGACTAAGTTAGTTGCTAGTTGCCGCAACTAGCAACTTTTAAATGTTGTACCGGTTTTTAAAGTTGCCGGTTTCCTCAACCGTCAATCGCAACGCTTCGGGCGATTACACACCCTTCCTCCCTCTCCGTTTGCCCGGCAATGCCAGTGTCGCTACGGCAACGGCATACGGCAAATCGGCTATGAAAGTTGCTCACAAATTGCCAAAAAGTTGCGGCAATCGGCAACGTTATAGCAACTATCAACTTTTACAGGAAACTTTTAAAGAGTTGCCAGTTGCCTCAACTTAAGTTGCTCCGTGTGCAAAGCGCCTAAGTATCTGTTGATGTTGTGGTTGTTATTTCAATCATCTTATTGTAATCTTATGTAGGTACCTACTAACTATATTTTTTTTAGGATACGTTTTCACTCTCTAGTATATTCTTCTGTATCGTGCCAGCGTTGACAGGCATAATATGAACCAGAAAAACAATCTGTAAGCCATAAAACATTTGTTCCGTGCAGGAATTAAACCCACGACTCGCAGCGTAACTGCAGCCGATGGCTTAGCCACTGATCCAACCGTGTTGTTACTGTGTCGTGTAAAGGTAATTTTATATGCTTTTTATTTATTTATTTCAACTTTATACGGCAAAAGTACAAAGGCGGGCTTAATGCCTTAGGTCTTCTCTAAAAGTCGACCAAAGGTGGTGAAGAGATAACATGGTAGTATGCTTTTTCATTGCGACGTCTCCATATTGGATTTTGTTTTCAAGCTTTAAAAATAATGTTTTTTTTTCTAAACAAAAGCCAGTAACAAAAGTAACGTGTAATTAAAAATTTGTCTTCACATTCATTATTCATAACATTCCCATGTGAAATATGGAATAAGCATTAAAAAGATCAAAGCGACACACGAGGGGCGACAGAAGTTAGAAAAACTTAGACTTGACAGCCCTGACATGACGGGGGTTTGACAACCCTATTTTAGTACAACTTAAATGAAAATTCATGAGTATTTTTTTACTTTTTTAATTTCTACCGTTTTTTTTTATAAAATCGTTTAAAATTATAATTATCTTTGAAGTTTAACAAAAGGGAGGGTCAAAGGTCTGAAGACGCTATTGTTTCTGTCTTAAGACAATTATCCTGTTTTAGCTGCTTATGAGGCATTTTTAAGCCAGTAATGAATACTTTCATTCTTTACAAAAGGAAATAGGTCAAAGATAATTACAATTTTGTTTTGTTTGAGTAAAAATGTAATGATTAATTATTTATATTAATCAATAGGGCTGAAGAACAAAAGAGGTTAATTAACAAAATAGTGATTACTTATAAACATACTTAATTAAGTAGACAACATTATTCCCTTCTTAAAATAGCATCAAAATTTTTATAATGTTCAGTTAAAACTATCAAATAAAAACATAAAATAAATTGATAAAAGCAACCTTAAAGAACTAAAAGTGTGCCCTTGTTAGTTCTAAATGATAATTAGGTATTTGGATATCGAATAAAAAATACAAAAAGAATCTCTCCGGCGGGGAATCGAACCCCGGTCTCCCGCGTGACAGGCGGGGATACTTACCACTATACTACCGAAGACTTGTTTACAACTTCGAAATAACACTCGACTTACTAAATAATGTTGTGCAATAGACTGTTTTGTTTTTTTTTTTGTTTATCCACTGCCAAACAGTAGTAGTCTAGGGACAATTTTTTATTGTAGTTCAAGATCTCAAAGTCGGCAAACCTATGTCATAAATAGTCGCTATAGGTAAATAGTGTCGTTAAGACAGAATGTGTACTTACTTACTAGCTTCAAATCTGAGCCCTTTTTCAGGTATCTAGTTTATAGGTTGTTTTTTAGGTATTCGTAACTGGCGCGCTTGTATGACGAGATGTATGAACGTAGACGAGGAGTATGTAGGTAAGGATCACAGCAGGTGGTGTTCTGTGGTTTCTGCCTGCCTCTATGGGAAAAAGGCGTGACTTGGCGTGTATGTATGAATGTAGTTAGTATCTTACTCGCTTACATTAAGACTGCCTCGTTGGTCTAGTGGTCGCAAGCACGACTGCTGTGCATGAGGTCTTGGGTTCGATTACCAGGTCGGGCAAAGTGTTATTGGGTTTTTCTATCAGAAATTTCTCAGTACCAGCCTCGGAGTCTGGATTTGTGCCCGGTTGATGGCAATAGGCTCTCCCTCTATTATATGGGACTTAAACATAACTGGCGAAATGTAGGTGTACTAATGGGTTCACCTCTGCCTAACCTCGGGGATTACAGACAGGCGTGAGGTTATGTTTATGTTGTGTTTACGACATATTTCTCTATTTATCCTCATTTAAAGCATGCTACAATGACGTAGAACTGGCGACTCTAAAGCTCTCAGCCTGTATCCTCTCCCAGACGTAACGTTCCGATCAAGTTATCAGCGAGCCATCTTAAGACGATGTAGTTACAAACAAGATGTCTAGACTAGGGTCCTTTGCCCTTAGCATATACGTAGCTATTGTTCTTAGCGGATTGGATAGTATTGTCTCATCGATTGGTCCTATTTATAGGTGGACAACATCACATGGAATGTGGCGCAAGGTGTAAAGGACAGCGATTTACTAGAAATTTTCAATAATTACTAAACTGTCTTAAAACTACTAAACAATCGACCTTGTATTTTTCAAATTGATGTTTTATTAACTTTTGTTATGCAACATTTTTCGGGGTAAAGGCTAGTATTCCAAACATTGGAATTTCTTATATCTATCCTGTGCAAAAATTTAATTTCAAATTCAGATCCGTTAAGTCGTTGTGGCGTGATTGAGTTAGGTACAAACATTCATCCATCCAAACTTTCGCATTTATTATTATAAATAGACAGTTATTATAATAGATTTATTTTTTTATGATGGATACACGTATGGATTTCTTATGTTTATGTATGAAATCCGATTCAAATTTGGAACAATGATGGCACTATAATAATGGCCAGTAGGTATGTCATCCCTTCAAAACTGCGTAAAACTTTTTGAATAACCATTGAGCATTCATTGTCCACTCATGTTAAACAAATAACATAACATCACGCCTGTAATCCCCGAAGGGTTAGGCAGAGGTGTACCCATTAGTACACCTACATTTCGCCAGTTATGTTTTGAGTCCCATGTAATAGGGGGCGAGCCTATTGCCACCAACCGAGCACAAATCCAGACTCCGAGGCTGCTACTGAAAAATTTCTGATGGAAAAACCCAATAACACTTTGCCCGACCTGGGAATCCAACCCAAGACCTCATGCACAGCAGTCGCACTTGCGACCACTAGACCAACGAGGCAGTCAAACCAATAAATTGATCTTTATCTTTATGTCGCTACCAGCTTATGCCTTAGCCCAATATAAGAACAAAACAAATAATAGTACGTGTGACTGCGTAACATGTGAGTGTTAGACACATGGCGACATGATGGGAGGGTCCTCCAAGATTTGTAGTTGTCAACTGAAATAAAGAACGTCACTTACAGTATCTATTCAGAAGTAAGAAACTAGTTTTTGTCACGAAGTAGGCAGTTCGTTTTAATTAGTGAGGGGACTTACGTGTTCCAATGCTTTGATTTTCGATTAGAATGTTTATTTATCCATGAGATATTATTATGCTCTTTTAAAGAGTTTTCGTTGAGTTTCTTTCTTGATTTTTCCATAGAGATCTACCTACGTTTTGGAATGAGTTCTGGATTCTACTATTTCAACTTTCTAGCTGATAGTCTTCTTGATAATTCAAAAGTCTTTTTAGCACTTGCTGAGACTACTTTAGTACCATCGCCTGTCGAGTATTGATCGCGATTGTCAAAAGTTAATGCCTTTAATAAGCCCTGTATTTTTATTAATATTCATTGTATTTATAAATAAGTTTATTTTTTGTAGACTAGAAATTAGAAAGGGAATCATTGCACTCATTAATATGATCAACTAGCTCATCAACTGATCCATATATTTATGTTCGCATAATTCGACAAAACGCTTATATCAGTAGATATTTTCTTTCACGTTTTCTGTGTTGGTCCCTTAGTTAAAGTTGTTCAAAACAATGAGTACAATGACCTCACTTCAAGTTTCTGTTAAACAAAAAATAAGGTTGTATATCCTACTACAATAATTTGACAATGATAAACATTAAGCATCGATTATTAGATACAACAAAAACACGTTACACCTACTTTAAATATTGCGCATAAAATATATTAATATTAGAACAATCATCATATTAAACAACATATAATTAAATAAGTCAATATTAATACTTTGTGAATTTTATTACGTGTACGAAAAGCCATTGGATTATTCGACTGCTAATAATAGAACAAATCGTGGCCATAATTAATAATTGAGCACACTTTAATTAGTAGGTTCACAACGGAGGCGTTGACATGGCCGGTTCGTAAATATTCCTATCTAAAATTTATATTCGTACAGATACTATTTGAGAACGACCTTCTATTTGATCTCTACGTAATTAATCTTAACATAAATAAGAATATTGAGACGTAAATTAATGCCTACAAGACCCATTTACCGTTACATCAATGTGGATAATATTATGGCTTTTGTGTGAACATGAAATAATATTTATTTGTACCATTCTGACAAATTATACGTTTACACAACATTTGGCACCTCTACTTAAATCGTTTTCGATTTTTTAATCAGTTAAATAGACACGCTCACACGATAAGTAATTGAGATTCTGATTAGATAAGTCATATCTGTATAGGTATTTGGAATTACCAAACATTATTATGTAAAAACTATTGGACAAATTACAATGATAAATTCACAACAGAGTTAAGCTATTTGAGACCAAATTAATCTTTGGAAAATATGCGTGAGAACAACATAAAAAAAAAAATCTTAAATCCGTTGAAATTAATGATTTTTTTTTATCTGAAGATTCTTTTGTTGGTAGTGATGGTGATGAATATTGAGCAATTTATACATATAAATAACATTGAAATGTCTGTTTGTAATATCAAAACAGCTAACTAAATGAATATGAATGTTTACACAATAATTATACCAATAAACTTTATTTTTATTTGCCTGTCTGTCTATTTGTTCTGACTAATATCTGGCCCGGCTGAACCGATTTTGACAGGACTTCAACCGGCAGATAGCTGATGTTATAAGGGCTAATAAAAGATTTTAAAAATTCAGTGATTACCGACATGCACGCGAACAAAATCGTGAGCATAATTTAGTTTTAAATAATTTTGCAAAAAGCTTGAGTTGTATACCTATGAAACCAGTATATTCTGCAAAAACATCCCTCGGTGAATTTAGGTGACATGACATTGAGGTGAGTTGTTAATCCTTAGCATCGGTGGGATTACAGTTTAGGTTTTGAAAGTTATTAATTAGTTAAATTAGTCTTTATTCCAATGCCATGTAGACATAATATAAGGTACAGACAACATTGCACAACACTAAAGTTTAATACCGAAACACAATTCACTTAACCGGAACACCCTTATCCTTATAGGACACAAAATCCAAATTGCTCCAACTCTTAATAAGGCACAAACTATTAGTTTAAATTAAACACCCAAGGAAATTACAATTAAAGTATTTGCAACGTAACTTCTAAAGGATTAGCTAATTAAATCGATGGTGCTCAGAGGCTAACAGTAATAACGCCTACTCGAATGAGATGCGAATTAAAGCCAGCCAAATTGGAACAGAGACATGGATGGCGGCCATTATAGTGGGAACGACACGGTTGGATATTATTGGAGGAATTTCATTAGGAATAAAAGCAGGGATTAAGGAAGTAGAACTATGTATTATTGACATTACATAGTTTTTATTTTTTTATTTTGAGTATCCTTAATCTGTAATGTTTGAAATTAGATAATTGACGTAATTCCGAGACAAAACTTCTTAAAAGAAAACACTTTTGTTGAAGAAAACCTGACACATTTTCAATAAACAGTAAAATTAGTTTTTTAGTTGCTTTAAAATCACTAAATAGTCAATTGAGTTGGAAAATTTGTGACTTTAGGTATTTCGACTTTTAATTATATTCAGTAACTTACTACTACTATAACTAATAGTGTTGGGGTAGTGAACGATTTTGAGTAGGGAACGAATGATCAGAATGGTTTAATACCAAGTTAAGTACATTATTTAAGTTCATTCAATTTCGTTCATTCTTACACCACCGCACTATCTTTTTTTGTCAATACTTGGTAACCCTTTATCTGTCAAGTTACTGAATAGAATCAAAAGTCGAAATATAGTCACGTTTTGACAGCTATAAAAAAGTATGTCAATTAGCGACATACTAATGTGACGTTGGGTATTTAATTCACTCCCAAAATTACCTATATTTTTTTAAATACAATATTGCGGTATCATTTTCTTATGTAAATAATAATAATGACACGTGTGCGTCATTACAATAAATTCTTATTGACTTAAACAATGTTGACGTTCTCGTATTTCTTTTCTAAATTCTTATGTACATTTTTTCTTGACATAATTTTATGCTTACATAAATTCCAATTCTGTAGTAATAAATAAATATGCGATGGGCAAACGGCAAGATGAAGTTGTAAGATCAGCGGGGAAGCCGTAAATGTGTATGATGTAACCCATGGATTGGTTAGTAAATGGATAGCTACTTTACGTTGAACTGTTTTGACTCTGTCGTCTGAATAAAAAATGTCGATAGCACCCACACTGTTTGCTTACATATTGTCACTCCATTCGTACATTACTCCGTGTTGTAACAGGAAAATGTGACGTGGGCGAACTCCACCTGCAGTTGTGTAGCACAGTGTGTAAAACGTTGTTTTTGAATACAAAATGACATTTTGTTCCCGATGTATTGGAAACACTGTGTCATATTTACACCTGTTTAAAATTGTATTTTTTTTATCATGCAGATATTGGAAATGTACTTTAGCGATCTTTTAAGGAAGTGAATGAGCCGTCAAAGGTATTATTTTGTTTTTTCATAGGGCAATTCTTATGAGAAGTCACAACAAGCTCGTTACTTATTAAAAAGAAAATACTCAAAAATAACTCGTAAAATGTGGCAGTAGATACTATTCATATCTTCGTAGGTAAACTTTCGGGGAACCCGGACGAGATGCTCTGTGATACTACAGGTGTTACCATTGTCGCACACATCACCCACGTCATTATTCAGAGCGCTCCATTTATATAACAAGATCTTCACGAAACCGTAATTTAGCACACAGTTCCGTTTCGAGCATATCCGACGTCCAATTTAGGTACTAACATAAAGTTACCGATCACTATTCTGAGAGCGACAAAATCTTTGTGTACACACAGCAAAACAGAAAGGTATGCAGGGTCGTCAGATATAGTTGAAGTTTTGTCTCTAACTGAAACTTAATTAATTAACTGTACATTATCTATGTTTTAAATTAAATTACATTCGAAAATCTCTATCGGTGTCTTTGAAAACTTCAACTATATCTGACGACCCTGCATACTAATCTGTTTTGCTGACTGTACATTTAAGTTAGATGCCGGCAGCAATATCAACACGACATTCACCCCATATTTGCTCTAATCGTTTCAACTTTCACCAACTTTGTTACAACCGACCAATGTTTTTGCTAAACGTGGAATTATCTCCAATTTTACACTTGACATTGGCAGTTTCTCTTCGATATTTCTCCGTGTCTGACGTATCTATCAAAGAAAGCGGCTTACCTGTCTTGGGGTAATTTCGTCGTCCACTGGTTTCTCGTAAAGGGACCTAGTAAGCTGTGCTAAGTCTTTGTGTGCCCTCAGAAGCTTGTAATACGTTTGCTACTCTTATAGTAATGTGTTTGTATAGGTTAACTTATTGGGACCGTTTGTTTACTTTCGACTGGGACGTTTTTGGGAAGTGATTATGAGTTGAAGATGTACTTTGCTTGGTAGCTGTAGGAGGTTTATAAATTGATATTTCACATGATTCGTCGATATATTATATCATCAGCGTCTAATTATCATGCGAAGTCTTTGAACAGCAAAGTGCTGGAAAAGTTTTTTGATAAATTCATATTGAACGAAATACACCACGAATAAAGTTGGAAATTGTAAACAAGATGTATTTATATGTGGAATTTATTATTTTGTATGAAATTACGCAATTTCTTATTTCAACAACTTAGTCAAATTAAAATTATTACCTTTTTATTCGTACAACTTGAGGATCCTTAATTTTTTAGTTACTTTTTAATTTACAATTATTGTAAATTATCAATTATACTTAGTTTATATTATAATAATTATATATATTATTAATCCTTATACTAATGATAAATTAATAAAGTGACAGTAAGGATTATGCAGTTTTTGTCACGACCATCCGATTGCTAGATACAAAATATCCACCTAGGAGATCAATCTGAGCACACAGCACAGCATTTAAGTACATTTAAAGAAAGACTATTTGATTTTAATTTCTTTTGTCTGCTAAACGCTTCTAAAGCCAAAATCTTACTCAATCCTTCGACAAAACAACACCAAACTTGAAACACAGCTACCATCCCACTTCATGTTTTACAAACGTGTCCTCCATACATCTATGCGCCATGACGCAGTGCGGTGCACCTCCACAAACATCATTTAAATCACAAATGAAACCGCTTGGTTACTCCGCTAAGTGATTTCGATGTTCAACTTTGTGACGGCATCGAAGATTCCAATACGATTGTTGATTTAAGGTTATTTGATTTCGGTGTCTTTACCTACGTTTCTGTCTTGTGTTTTTGGGATAAATATTTCCGGAGTCTTGTGGGCGGAATTAATACAAAATTTTGGGGGAAAGTGGTTGGTTTTAACGTTGATTATTTTGTTTATTGGCATAGTATTTATATAGCTTTGTAGAGTTGAAAATGTTGTCTCATTATTCTAATTGAAAATTATAAACGTTTATTTTATAAAAAAGATGATGCAGCTTCTGAATTGATTGCTATAATGAAATATTTTATTAAATTTATTAAAAGAGTGCTTATGAAGTTCTTGCTAATTCTTCTCTATAGAAATAAGAAGAAGTATATAATTATGAATTTAAAAAGTTACATTGGCACTTTCCCGTATCAAAACCCGTCATTACACACACGACAGTCGTCCACATACGATTGTAATTAAAACACTCAAGATAACATCTAAAATAAAACCAGGTGTAATATGTGCGGGGATGATAGGTTTTGTTTACAACAAAACACAATGACTCACAGTTTCTGTGGCTCTATTAAAACAATTTAGTGGTACTATTGTTAGGTATAATAGACAAACCCGAGCCGGCGTCCCGTAGCGAATTATAATGAGATAAAAGATTATGAAGAAGAACAAATGAAGCTATCATATTGCTATCAACATGTGGTTTGACAAAAACCTTTTTTGCTATACAATTAAGGTTCATTCTATTGTCATGTTTTTGCTGATATGTGATACAAATAAAGATGATTAGTTTTTGCGTGGGCTATGCCAGGTGAAAAGACTTTTTAATGCCGTTTTTATAAGGCGTGATTTTTGGAAATTCTCTTTTGTTATTTGATCTTGGTTTTACCAAGTCATGCTGTCCTGCAATCTCTAAAAACCTAATTAAATTAATAACGTTAAACGTCTCCAGTGATACCGATATGGACGTTTCAAAATTTTGCTTAGAATAGTTTTTAAATTAATCAGCCACAAATATCCAAAATAATTCTTAATACTTCTAAATGTGAGATATTTTGGTAGAATCAACCGTATTAGATATAAGAGAAAAAAAGTAAGTTGGAATAAAATTGCCTGCACAGCAGAGCTTGAAAATGCCACAGGAACACGATCTGTTTAAAAATTGTTCAACGCAACAATGTATAGAAAGTTTTAAAACAATACACGGCGTCGAAAATAAGTCGTACCTACGTGGTACACCAAAAGTAAATATGTCACAAAGAAAACAATGGACGAAACACGATTGGTATTAAAAATAATCTCAGAAATTTTAAGCCGGTACTTCAAAATATGCGTCTCACTGTATGCGGTAGGCAACGAGCACAAGTATTTGTAAAATGGTAGTTATTATGTTTTAACTCGCCCACACGCAACAGAATACGGACGTGTTGGAATAAAGAAAAAAAAATAAGAGGAAAACTCACTAGAAACTCGCCTCGTCAAATTCTGGAGCTTACCTTTCATTGATTTAAGTATTCCCCCCTGAAATAGCGCTGAAACCAGAAAAAAGTCTTGACAAATTTGTCTCAAAGTTTAACGATTTAAAAAAAAATATCCCCTGTGGTCGAACCTGCTCCCCTAGAGGACATTTGGAAAAAGTAATCTATTCCGATAAGCCAACAAGGAGACTGTTCATTTTTATTTTGTCCATTCCCTGAGGCTTAGAGCATCTTACAAATTTTGTGTAAGGGGTAAGCTGATAGCGGAGTTTAATTTCGTTCGACTATGACTACTACGTTTTTATGAACTAATAGACTAATTAATTAGTAACATAATGAGTACTTAAACCAAAATTATAACTTAAATAATTGTTTATTAGGTACAACACGCGACTTAATCCACGTGAATTTTCCCACAGATTTACTTTCGTTTGAGCAAAGATTGCTAAGAATCAATGGTTTAAAAATAAATATTTTCTGTTAAAAATATTTTTCTATTATGGAAATAAGAAATTTCCAATCTATATTGGTTTGGCAAGATAAAATTTGTAAACTAGATTCACTAAGTACTAGATTCACTTTACATGAATCATTTTAGAACGTCCCACTAGAATTTTGGCTCTTTCTCGCCCTATCTGAATCGCAAGCTCCAGAACCAATATCATCAGTAACATCTTATAACTTGCACCAAACACACAGGGGCATGACGTTGCATGCGCCTCCCACCACACAGCCTTAATCTCCCTACGATGCGGTCGCGATAACGTTTGTGTGGCGACTCTAGAGCGCAGTGGCCGTAGAGTAGACATGTGCAGACAATACATTTTTGGCCGTCTTTTATGCCTAGGTATTCCTGTAATTAATATTTTAAGTCTTTGGGATGGTCGGAACGCAAAGTCACAAAAAAATAATTCGATAATCTCCAAAAGGAAATAAATGTATGCTTCAGAATGTGTTCGGCACAGACCTCACCCAACACAACATGTTTCTAAAATTAATTCAAAACTAACTTTATTAAAATTTGGACCTGTCAATAATAAATGATTAACATCAAACATTCATTCATGCGTAGGTCCACTTTCTACTCTATTCACTTATACTCTAATAAAGTAGAAAGATCAATACGGCACCAGTTTCAATGTTCTTACAGTTTCTGAGTTTGTTTACAAACAAAACAGGTACTTCTAAAACAGAAAAAGAAATACTGACTATTTTACCTATTTCCACATCTGCACATGAATTGGTACTCACTGAATAGAATGTAACGTTTTTGTGGGCATAATATTGATACTGTAGACTTTCATGCGAAGAATGATTATCCAGATAAATGATTGTATATTTACTGAACGGTACTTCGCCGTTTGAAGGTTTATTTAAGGAAAATGTCTTTTATTTCTACCTACCTTTTTTTACTATAGGAAGACCCCCAGCGGTGTTTGATGGGAACCCAACATTCAGTGGTATTTGTCTTTTTCCAGTCATCGTCTTGTTCAGTGCTGTTTATTGATAGCTATATATTAGCCTGACTCGTTGGTCTAGTGGTCGCAAAGTGCGACTGCTGAGCATGAGGTCTTGGGTTCGATTCCCAGGTCGGACAAACTGTTATTTGATTATTCCATCAGGAATATATCAATAGCAGCCTCGGAGTCTGGATTTGTGCCCGGTTAATGGCAATAGGCTCGCCCTATTACATGGGACTTAAACATAACTGAAAAAATGTAGGTGTACTAATGGGTAAACCTCTGCCTAACGCTTTGGGGACTACAGGTGTGATGATATGTTATATATTAGACAGTGTGTCCATGGCTTATCAAAGGCTTTACCAAAATTGTTTTCATTATAACTGGTTAGAAATATCTAATTTCTATACATACTTTGTTGGATCATACGTCAATAATGAGTCAAGTCAACTGACGTTGATGTCTTTGAAGTGATATCACCAAAGAGAATTGATTCCAAAGTGAAATGAGAACATCGACCCACTAATTTTCACCCAGGTGAAAACAGTGGAAAAATCCGACTTTTAGGTCAAACTAATTTGACGACTTATGTTTTCACTACTTCTATTTTTTTATCCTAAAATAAATTTTAAGGTAGGAAGAAACACAAGATAAAAAGGATATACATAAGTAAAATTAATCGGATTTGTTTAAAACAACTGTTGCGACAAGCCATCGAAATTTTTTGTACCATATCCTGTTTATTTTTTGAACTAACGGTATTAAAGCAACGGTGACATTAAAAAAATGTTACCTCAAAAACTGGCTCAGCACATAAAATACCGTATTCAACAGCAACGGAAGCATTATTGAGAACATTTAAATATTTAAAAGGGGGTTAAAACATTTAAATGTTCCCATTGACAGAAGTTAAAATTCATTGGATTCCGAAACCCACCCTCTGTCTACAAACACGAGCATAATGCCTCATTTAATAACAAATTAGATCTCACCACGTTAATAAAACGAGCCGAATACCTTCTGTATTTTCAAAGGGACGGACCGAGATCCTTTTGTTTAGATATAACACGATTCCGAAAGGAGATTCCGTAATTTATAAAGAAGCGTATAAATCTTCTGGCGGTGGATAAAAAAGCTAAAAACACGTGTGAAGTCCAGTTTGATGTTAAAAAAGGTTTAAAAAAAATCTTGTGTACAACAGTTTAATTAGAAGATTGTTGGCTAAGGTGTGATAAAAATGCTGTAAGTATGCACTACGCCGGACGAAGCTTGAGGTAATAAATAAAAAGATGTTACTAAAACATTTTATGCAGAATTATGTGAGTGGAAAATTTTCATAGAAGTGCTAAAGTTATCGTGCACTTATTAGTAACAGCTAGAGTAGTTTCAATATCCGTAATACAAGAATTTTCCTTTTTAATTTAGAGCAGATAATGTAGCATGGCGATACTTATATAATTAAATATTTATGTACAGTGAATGCTTTTAGACTGTTTCAATTTTGAACTCATCCCGGATCAGATACAACAAATACATTGACTTGATATAAACGTCCTTTACACATACCGATGATTCAATCATCAGCCAAACTTTTGGAAATACTTAGTTATTTTTAGGTCATCTCTGATCCCTATGAGATCCTGCAATATCGCTTTAACAAACATACTAATGATTAAGGCAAACATTATAATAAAACAACCATAAAGGCCCCGTCACAACGGAGCGGACAACTTGCAGGCGTAGCATTTCTATGAATGGATCCACACCAATGCAAGCAAATTACTACTACAGTATCTAGCTGCACCCACAAGTTCTCCGCTCCAGTGTGGCCGGGCCTTAAAGCACGCTGCTGTCCATTCTCCAAGCAAAAACCATACACATCTAAAGATACATTACCTCAAACCTGCTATTGAAATCGATAGAGATACAGATCTAAAAAATTGCTCGAATGATTTACACGTGCCATATATGGTGGAAACAATAGAATATTAACCTCCCAACATCGCGATAGGGAAAGGTCTATGTAATAACTTTCGCGAGCTTTTGGCTGCTACTGATAATGTTGAATATATTGCCGCCCTTTGCATATTAAATTAAAATTATATGGTGAGCTGTAATTATGTATTTAGGACAAATTTTATTCGAGTAGCCTGGATAAAAGGTGCTGATTACGAACAAAAGTAATAAAGAATCTCACGCATGTTTTGTAGACCTAAAGATTGCCAGGGTTAGATAGTATTATTATTCCCAAGCCGCAGTGCTTCTGTTCTTCAGCCGATTTATTACACTGAACGTTAATTCTTAAAATTTGAATACAACTTTGAATTATCGAAGCAATATTATATTGTTTTGGAACTAGGCAAGTGTAGTCGCGAGCAGAAGCAAGTTGTTTTACAATAGTTTGAACCTATCATCTTATCTCTTCACCAGCACCACCTTTGGTTAACTGGTAGAGAATGCCTAAGCCATTAGGTCCGCATTTTTACATTTTGTTGCACAAAGTTTAAATAAAAACAAGAATCATTAAAAATATTGTCTTCACTTTACCTAATCAACTCATTTTTATATTCCAAGGTTTCCCCATTTAGGAAATCGAAGAAACCTAACAAAAATGGGTCTCGTGGCTATTTTATAGCTGCGTCAGAGACTTTAATTATTACGCCCGCACTATCGGGCTGGCGATCGGAGAAGGCAAGACGCCTACTTCCTCCGTTGTAAGCTTACCGTATGTATTTCAATACGGAATTTGTAATGTATATTTTATGGCCTTGATTCTTTTTGCTGGTTTTGCAAGTCGATATTGTGTGACTTTAGGTTCATTGCTAACTCTTGTTAGTGGTAAATTTTTAAAGTTATTATAGGTACCTCAAGAAATAAAAAAGGATGTGAGATTTTCTATAGATGTAAATACTGTGTATGATAGAAGTCAACCAATAATTTCAAGACAACAATTTAAATTCAAAAATTAGATTGATTGATTGTCAATTAACTGTAATATTTGATTTTAGTTGCTTTGAAATAAATAGTTAGTCAATTGACTTGGTTATTCGTAATGCGAATACCGGGCTCCCGACTTGTGGTAGCAGGAGGAATCGTGGGGTTTTAGTCGGTAAGAGTCCGACATACCCCTCCGTTATCCCCAAACGGAGGGCATCCATGAATCCCCAGGAAAAAAAAAAACAAAAAAGGTAAGTGACGCCACACCTTACAAAATCTATGGGGCATCTTGACAGATAATAAAAAGTATGTCAATTGATTGGTACCTACAACCCACTTGAATTAAAACGAAAATGGCATAAAGGTCCTAACACTTTGATTCTCTACAAAAGATTTAACTTTCTAAAGCTTGTTGAACTGTATTTATGGACCTATTTGTTAGCAATGTAGCAGGAATGCCATAGTGTGCTGTGATAAGTTGTTAGCCGTTACCTTTTAAAGCTTGATCCAGTTTAGTACTTAGGTGGTTTTCACCATAGATATTATTTACACAATTTATCTTAGACTATTCACTATTTGGATATATTGGTCTTGGATAACGTTGATAAATACCGTAAAACGGGGTTTATAGAAAGGCAGGGGTGAATCGAAACGAAACTTTAAAAGAGATTTTAATGTTAAAATAATATAGTTTGTTGGCAAAAAAGACTCTCCTTTTTTTTCTGAATTATAATTTACAAATTAGTCTCATTGTTAGCGACCAACTTTATTAGTTTGACTTTAAAATCCTTTTTAAAGTTCCGTCTCGATTCACCCCTGCCTCTCTGTTCACCCCGTTTTACTGTAGCCGTTGATAAATTCATATTTATACTGTTGGTTTAAGATCCCAAAGTCGCCAGACCTATGTCAATTTAGCATGGATGAAATTTTGGGAATAAATGGCAGATTATGATGCAGTTAAAATGTAGGATAGGTTCTTGCTAGCTTCAATGCTAAGCCCTTTTTTCAGGTATCATGTATAATAGGTAGGTACCTACCTCCTCAATGATAATTCACGTAACTAAAAATATTCAAAAATTCGCAATCTCATCTCAAGGTATATCATTGATAAAAAGTCAGTTTCATCTGCCAAAATGCCTTTAATCAATGAATCAATTTAAGAAAAATTTAAATCCTGAGATTAAAATGTCTTTAGAAGTTAGTTGAATTGTCCCCTGGTTTTTTCATCTCGAGAAGTACCTATTCATTAAAAATTATGAAGATGTAAAATACAGTAA
Organism: Hoplodrina ambigua; assembly: GCA_949774945.1. NCBI lineage: Eukaryota > Metazoa > Arthropoda > Insecta > Lepidoptera > Noctuidae > Hoplodrina > Hoplodrina ambigua. The sequence goes on from OX458973.1 coordinate 10,934,313, forward strand.
TATCAAGAAAGATATGAAGAAAGTCTTCAAGTCGACTTTAATGGAAGACTAACAAACCATACAAATGTATTATACCCACTCTTGTAGTTCCTACTAAAAAATTATACCAAAACACTAAATACCCCGTTATTATGTGACTGTAAAATGCATACTTAACAGCTCCAAATGAGTATTAAAATAAGGAAATTAAGTATACCGATTCGATCGGAATTAATTAGCAACTGCATACCGGTATTGGATTACATTTGTTTTCTTAAAAAAAAATGTGCTTTTCTCACGCCCGTTTTTATCTTATTCACACTACTGAGAAAGCTAGCATTAAAAGTTTTTGCTTTATCTCTTATCTCGGTACATTTATTAGGGACTCTGCCCACTACATTGTACCATTGACCTTGCTATGCTTGCTCAGTACTTATCAACAGCGTATCAAGCGACAATCGAAGATGCTCCGAGCTGGTATGCAACGGTGTTGGTCGACGACGGAACGGTCTAGTGAGCGGTGCAGTGGGTGTGTTGCGGTCTCATAACTTTCAATTCCAAGAATATTTTTAGCAATAAGTTCCTTAACGCGTTTTGCGGTAGGAGTAACTTACTGAAATCGTCACATAAGGAAAAAACGTATCCCTTCCCTCTCTTTGTCTTCCTCTATGTCTCTTTCTAGGTATTATCAGCAATTTTCTGACGGGAGTCCTCCGACCGCACAACTTTTTTACCTGACACGTCCATAGCTCGGTCATGGATATGGTACGGTGTAATGGGCAGAGGCCTTAAAGTTCACAGCTGACGGTCCCAAAATGAATTTTAATCTTCTACCGCGAATTCGTAAAGAACAAGAAACGGAATCACATAACATTAACGTTCCGAATTTATCAGTTCATCTCGTGTGATTGTTTGTTTTATTAATGTTTTGAACAAGGTTTATGAGGAAGGTAACCTTCATGATCTGAATATTAATTTAGGGGTGAGAGTTTTGGGATAGTTCGGAGATAAGATAGGACATTGAAATGGAGGTAATGTTTTGAATGAAGAAGAAGGGATGCTTAATCGCGAAGATATATCTGTTGATTTACTGGTTCTTCAAATTGGGAATGCAATTTGGAGAGCATAAGGAATAGAAATGGGTATATATTTTTTGTTATTCTTTTAGAAACACACAACACCAAACTATTATAATCCCACGCAACTTTAATGAATATTTATATGAAGGAACTTATAGGTGAAGGCTACATTTTATCAACAAACCATATTTTGCCAGAAAAGTCGGTTCATTTGTTATCTCACTTATTTTACATTGATAAAATCGTAATTTAGTGAGCAAAATGTAGTAAAACAAGAATAAAGATAACGGAAACAGGAAATTAATCAAACATCATTATAATAAAGGTGATGATAAGTGCTATTTAATTGGTGCACATGATAAATATACTGAGATCGAAATCTCATATGAGTTCTAAACATTTAACTTAGGAAATGAATCATTAAAAAACCGGTTCACCATTAATATTTCCTTTGGCATAAAAACTATCAATATTGACATTAAAGACAGTGTTGTATCGGAAACATTCCATTACTAAGATGACAATATTCAGAATATAGTACCGGATATTTGACATGCACAAGACATGTTATTATAATAATTATTTTTATTATTGAAGCCGATACTGTTTTGTTATATCCTAAAGCACGAGATACAGAAGGGACTAGACTATTACACGATAGGAATTAAATTATTGTTCAGACAACACCTTAATAAAACTCCAACCCGAGTGCGAGCCTTGACTCAAATACAAAATGACAGTAAGTTATCCTTACTAATCGGCACCTTGTATAGTTTTGCAAACAAAAACAACTTAAAAAAACAAGTATTTGCTTCTGTAGTTTTGTTTTTATTTTTTGGTTAGGTATTTTTTTTTGTTTTTGGCTTTTTCGTGTTTTTGTTTTTGTACTAGTGCCTGATTTTTAACGAGGATGCAAAACTGCATCATGTATTGCGATGTCTGAAAACCTTTAAGTTTTGAAGTCTTCTATCTAGTTGAAGTTCTTTGTAAGTGTTAGTTACTTGTCAGTCTTCTAATTGTGACATTTACTATCCCACGACAATTTTTGTCATCATCAGAGTAGGATTTCCTATTGCCACTTTAACCCACTAAACCCACATTACAGCTATTTGTGGTTAAAAACGGCATCATCGTGATTCGCGGCTTTACCACTTACTGTTCTACCACAGATTAGTGAATAGTTACTACGTAACAGATACTTCACTCAGTACAAAATTTCCAATACCTATTACGATAATTGCCTACTCCCTCGCGTCAACAACCACTGTATGCTAAAATGCGCCTAAATGCTCAAGCGTACAGCAGTGATTCCTTCGCACCGCGCGATTCCACAGTAATCGCAGGGCTGCCTCTTCGATAAAATTAAATTAACATAACTTTTTATCTATGTTATTGAGAACTGTGAATATGTTCTAACTTTCATGTGGCAGTTAAAAATTGTATCATTTATAAAATATTTAACCAACTTAACAAAAAGGAGGTGATCAGACATACAGGCCAAACTGAGAAGTTTGACTTGTATGGTTTGTAGGTATGTATGTTTGTGCGCGATAATCTCGCGTTTGGCTAAACCGATATCGATGCGGTTTTCAGAAAAGGATTTGTTACCTTTAGGAGAACGTTTTAAAATAATTATAATACTTCTTAATTTGATGATGATCTTCGGAGATGTTCACGAGAAATGAAAAAAAAAAGCCTTAAAAAAAGAGAACCGACTTCAAATAAAGCACTAAGCCGTAAGAAATATTTTGGTTTTTTTTTTATGTTAGTGCTAACTGCTGGTAATTACGAATCGAAAAAGCACCGACATCAAAGAAGAAATTATTTCTTACGGTTTAGTGTTTTGAAGTCGGTTCTCTTTTTTAAAGTTTGTTTTATTATATTTGTAAGTTTGTTTTGTTTTATATATTGGTGCTGACTGTGGAAGAAACCTAAATAAAACATAATAACACGGCATCGTAATACGCGTACGAACGAACAGCATTATTAAAATTGAACGGCGTGCGCGCGCTTCGCTTGCGAAAACCGTACTGAATTTGATCCGCCGGCGGACCGAGACCGCTCGGCTGGGCGGTAGGCACTTATAGCGCGCAAGTACATGGAGTGACGGAGGCCTGGTTCTACTTACCCAGTGACGGATAAAAACGCTTTAATGGATGAATTTTATGCATCTTATTTTTAACCACATTCTAAATTGGAGTTAACTGTTGGTACTTAGGCACAATCAGGATGCATCAATAGGGCTTTGTGATATGTATCTACCTAGGAAATTCGTAGGATTAAATCAGCGTATTAATTTTTTTAAGTCAAAGTCAAGGATTTACGTCAATTAAGCAATTAAAGGCATTTTTGAACATCATAATTATACAAGACAAAATATGAATACAATCTAGTTGCTCCTTTCAAAAGGTACGTAGTTTTGTATGGAGAAGAATGGGCAAGAAACTCTATACCTACATACAATTGCATAAAACATTATTACTCGTTATTTTTTTTTATTGTAGGTATTTGTTGCGATAGCGGCAACATGGTACTTTTAGAAAATGTCAAGTGACAAACAGTCGAACAGTCTTAGTAATAAAATCCTGATTGACACCCTTTTAGTACGAAACCTTAAAAACAACATAAAACTCTGAAAGTATTCCGCTTTAGTAATTTAATTTGGTATAAGAACAAAAAAATATATATTATAATAAACCACTAAGTTCGAAATGAAATAGTAACTACGAGATTGTAGGTAAGTTAATTAATTATAGACAAAAGCGACCTCCTTGACCACGCAGTTCAGATATTGATCAAGAACACGTGTAGAACTTGCTACCATAGTAAGAAGTTATATAATCTTTACCTTGAAATGTTTAAATGGTTTTGACTTTGATTGAAAAGTTCTGAAGGATTAGAGAATAATAGAAGAACGCCAAGTAGACATTTATGACAATAATACAGCTGTTAAAATTTTTCAAACGGTAATGGTAGTTTTTGTAAAGCTATAGAATCTTAAAGTCTTAATGTAACCATAATATTATACTTAGAAATAATTTTTATTATTCTATTCTATACAAAATTCCATTAAATATCCTACATGAAATAATTAAAATTATTCTCGTCTCAAAGCAATTCTAATCTCTCAAAGTGATAATGTAGATAGATGAATCGTAAACAAAATTATAAAATTATCGTGTCGTTCCTATATATCGATGATAATAAAAATCAATAAAATACGTGGATTTAACAGCCAAATAAAATTAATTTAATATTTCCCTGATCATAAAATCACGAGTAGCTTCATCCAAACTTCGGGTAAACAAAAAAATATAATATTGCACGTGAAAAAGTTTCATCTCCCAAACAAGCCGAAGCGAAATCTCGATTCCAAAACAAACACGCCCCTCGAAACAGAAAGTTGCAGATAAATTGTTTGCTGAACACTCCAAATCATCCATCGAGAGTCTCGATCAAATCGTATCGATATCATAAAATACAGAACCGAAAATCGCATTCGCTGACAGAATATTAATTTTCGGGTTATCGTATCTTTCGCCCCCTACTGGCTCTCCAACAATACAAATATGGTTAACAATAAACTGTGCCATTTTAAGCAATAAATTTTTATGTTTAACAGCTTGCCACCTCTTTATTAAGTGGTTATGACCGTCATGCCGCGTAAACTTGGATCAATTTTTTGTGAGATTTCAGTGTTTATATTATATGTTTCTTACTTTGATACAAAGACGCATAAATCAGTAGTAATACCGGATTTTGGAATGAGTTATTATCATGTGAACTATGGCCACTACGTAGGTATAAAGTTAGAAGAGATGGTGATTATAATAAATACAAGTCATAATACCGCTATAAGCTGTGAAGATAATTTTATGACAAGCAATTTTTTACACTAAGATAAAATTAAATTAGGAAAGAGAGAAAACAATGTAATGGATATCAACACACCTACATCTCCCCGCCATATTCCCCCAATCGATACAGCGGAAGCGAAAACAATATTTATTTATCAACCATACATCTCCTAGCAATCCTACCATGAAACCCATATCGATGGTGCACACTCAACATTGTGTTAAAGCTAAAACAAAAGTCAGTAGGAACCCGCACATACATCAAGGGGTTCCCGGTATCCCTGTAGGAGGCAAATAGCCCGTAGTGGTAAATCGTCTGGCGTAACGCGCAATATCAATGACTGCAGCATCATTGGCGGGAACGGTCGATTGAGCGCACGCGTCGCCCGACCTTGCGTGAGCCAAAGAGTAGATTAGAAAGGATAAAGGTCTTACTGAACTTTGATAGTTCACGAATTTGGAGTCTGCCTATTGTAGTAATGTGTGAACGTGTGACATTTATAGCTGTTGCGTTTAGCATATTTTAATAGTGTAGGTATTTAAATGCTGCGTGTTGAATGTGCCAAAAGCGTTTTCTTTTAACCTGGTAAAATTGTATAAGTTCAACGTTTTTTGATAGATGTATGATGATAAAAAAATTATAATGACAAAAAATGGGACTACCGACAGAAGTAAAAACTTAACGTCACATTAGCGTGTCGGTGACGCAAATCCATAAGATTTTCTCCTACCAAAACCGCTCAACGCTGCTAAAGAATGTTTCACTTCAAAAATGAAAAAGAAAAGTTGACCCTTTCTGTTATTTTAGCATCTTAATCTTTGACGGTTCTGGTATCGTATATTTTCAATTTACCACTATTTCCTGAAATTGGCCCCTGCTTTTGTAAATATTATGTTTGGTTCAATGAATCCCAGACAAAGGAAGTCCGTATTGTACATCTTTTATTTTTAGCTCGGAATGCAGCAGTAAGTACCTACTTATAGACACACTTTAACGCATAGGGGCTTTATACCGCAATGATGAGAAACTCAAGACAAATTGTATAGAAAAATGGTGTTGCAAGCTTAAGTCTTTAGCAGTGATTGAGTTTCGAATATGCCGGAAAATTCCGAAGAACGTAAAACAATACATAGTTAACGAATAAAATGCCGAAAATTACCCAAGTTTTGTAACAGGCCCAGACATTCAATTTGGCTTTCTTTTATTTCCCGTCTCTTTGTTTAGATTTCCGTCACGGGACTAAGAAAAATAGCGAGTCAAACAAAAAGTTTTACCATCGCCAAAGGGCCAGTCAAGCGTGAACCTTCAAAAACAGATAACGGGAGACTCAAAATATCCGGTGTCTTTGAGCCGAGATGTGTAGATATGGTTCACTTGCCACTGGTCATTGAGGAAGATTCACGCACACTTTCACCACTTTTATAGCTTATCCACACACACGATATTGACCAAAGTGTGTGTGATTAAGGAAATTACAAAAGTGTGCGTCCCTGTCGTCTCCCAACTTTTGCAGTTGACATCGCTTTGAGAAACGTGTAGTGGCATAGTGCAATTCCTTAACAAGCTGGCTTTGTTCGGCCTAATAACAGCAAGCTTCGTTTTGTCGTCGACCTAGTTAGGGAGGTCTTCGCACAAAGACGTACCCTATTTTTGTGGTGCACTTATGCAAAAACAAACGTGCTCTAGATAGTAGAAGTCAGTTTTGTTTGTGGTCAGGTGTCATTTACGTGACGATTTGGTTGCGGTGCAGTTCTAGGGCAAACATTTTGGAACAGTAGACTACTGTGAAATTGTCTTTCACTTTGCATTAGGTCGTGAAGTGGTTTATTTTTTAAATTGTGTATTGTGCTACTTTTTTCATTGTTTGAGCTCACAAATTAGTCACTTGTTAAAAACATAGTTACTACCTTTATATTACTAACATAACAAAAGTAAAACTCAGGATCAAGACTTTGTATTTTCCTCCGTTCCTTACCAGACAAGTAGCCGTACACTTATTCCCCAGGCCTTAATCTAGACCTAATTAATTAAAATGTTCCTTCTAACGTCTAACAACGTACTACAGACGAGCATAATGTTATTCCTACGTAGTAAATAGTAGCTATTAGACGCCGCCTCCCTTGAGCCGAATAACTTACAATTAGACGTAAAAAAACGTCAGCGCAGTAAGCGCTTTTTGATGCGATCGCCGCTTGTTTGCTATAGACGACACGATTTCATTAGTGATGTTCTTGATGTACGAAAAGCGATTTAGTGTTTCTTTTTCCTCAATTTCTTTCGATTACGAATCTGTCAGTTGGCAAGAAAGGAAAGGTACCGTATAAGGTTGTGTATTTTTATTAATTCCTTTGTGTGGAAATTGCAGTACGGATAAACAAACTTACATGTTTGTAACTTGTGTGCCTGGAGCTTCCGCACAATATTAAACGTAAATAGAAAATGTCTTCTTACAAAGTATACCTAGTTTAAGTGTTTAATACGTTACCTTTTCTCAGGAGAGCATACAAGTTTCTTTTATTTTCATTCGTACTTAACAAAAGAACACTACCAATTTCACATAGTAATTGGCGGACAATCCGAAACGTCTATTTACTCTTCCAACAGAATTCGTATAGTATAAAATTACCGGTAATTGGTAAAGGTTGCGGAATACCGTATCCAATTAAAGGTACCAATTTTTTACACCAGATTCTCGTTGGGCATCTACGGTTTTTGCTGCGGACGGCCATTGGGTCTGTCGAAGTTTTTACAGGACGACAACCGACGACGGCGAAATTTTTTGCTGCGTCCGAACTCATCTCCGAACGTCAAGTACCCATATATATTTCGGTAGCGGCCAACCATGGGCGGCATAATTGATTGAATTCGCTGTAAATAAGCTTCATTTTTGTTCGTACCTTTTTGTTTATTAAACACATGCTTCGGTGACATTTTTTGCTAGTAAAAAATATCTTTTGCTTTTGTATTGATTAAAGTAAATGTGAGACTGGAAAGTCACATTGGATCTTATTAATAATTTAACTTTTTACTTGACTTGCGTCGGGACAATGAACCTTGTCTCCTTATTTTTTTCTTTGCTACCCGATTTTTATGACTGACAATCAAAGCTAAAAGCCCTCTGACATTCCTATCGGTTCCTTTTTACTGTCACACGATGTATTAACTGCTCCCAAATATAGAGAATGACTTAAAATCTAAATATTTTAAAACATCCTAAAGCTATGCACGATATTTTAATAGGCATTTATTGCTTTTTCAAATTCAAAAGTGTTGTTGATTGTGATCTTGTCAATAAATAACCCTAAATAATGTTTGTTGTCAAAATATGAGTTTCGTTGTGTAGAAGGAAATATAAAAAATATAAAGTTTCGTATTGCAGATAATAATTCAACAACACATTCAAAATAATTGAAGGGGAAACAAACGACGAAAGAAAACAAAACACGATTGCAGTTTGAGGAAGACAGCATAAATATTACAGATTCCACTAAGATAAAAGATGCATGCAGATCAAAAATCGATGTTCTGATAACAGAACCCAATCATCACAGCAGTACGGTAGGCGTTAACGCATAACTTATGACGCCTATAAATTGAACAAAGTCAAACATTCAACAATCGCGGTTGCATTGATTCGAATCGAATCATTCAATTAAAACGCCTGAACTCGAACGTCGAAACTGCGATTGAGATCAATATCGCAGTTTTAATAAAACAGATGGGGAACGGAACGGGCCTCCATATCCGGAGCTTGCTTATTTTTTTCAAACGAGTAAAAAGTTCGAGCCCCTCGAAAAAGCAAGCAATGATAATAGAAACAACGGGAGCGTCGTTCTAAAGGGTTACTCGTGTTTTTATTTGTGCCTATATAGAGGTCTTTTTAGAATGCGTTAAAAGGAAACGCTTGAAATCTCCCAAAGAGTGCGTGGGTGAAAAAATAATACGGCCACTCTGTCGCCTACCGTTTATGTTTAGATATTATTTCCTATTCTGCTTTACATGCTATTGGCATTCGTATAACACTGTGCCAAATATACGTAAAGAAACCGATTTATTGCAATATTTTTGGGCAGCATGCGATGTGTAAAATGTTTATCGGAATACTATTATGTTTTGCCAATGTTTATTTTATGACAATACAATTACTGTATTTTTGTGGGATATTTTAGTGAGTGTATGCATGAACACGCGACGTTTGCGTTTTGTGTTCATATTACAGTGTATTCAAAATATGTTCATCGTTATTTTGCGAATATAAAAATAAAGCTTTGTTGAAGGCTTACAAATTACATTCGTCATTTTTTATTTATCCCGTCATCTACATAAGCGTCCTAATAGTATAAAAGTCCATTAGAAAATGTCTCAAATTTCAAATAATATGTCATGTCTATGTTATTTTTCTTAAATAAGTCGTTGGCTTCTCAAATGTTGTCACAAAAAATAATGTCCTCATTGTTTATGTGATCCGAAGAATAGGATGAACTGACAAATAAAAATATGATATTAAAGAAATCTGATACTTATGACATTTTGAACCAGAATATATTTACGATCGGGCGGTATGCCTCCGGTGTTTTTATAAGAAACCCGACCTAATTGGTGAGTTACAGGCACGCCATCTAGCGTGACTGGCCGTGGTGACAGTTTGAATTCTTAATTACGTAAAATATAGTAATTGGCGGCACCCACTTCACTGTTATTGGCATTTGCTTTTCTTTGTCTCGGAATAATGACGACATTTAGGTAATTAAGGTTGACCATCGTATTTTCATTGAAGGTTCTTGTTGGAACTATGCCTCTTAAGAGAGCAAAGTTCTAAGTAGATGTTAGATAATGTTAGGTTGTTGAATATAGAGGATTACGTATCTCTTGAACAAGTAAATATTATGTGTCTTCGCCTCTTGATGCAAAACGTAATACTCTGGTGGTGAACTGACAAAGCCATAAAATTGCTTAACATTCAGAAACCCTGTGAGGCTTTTGATTTCTTGATATTTCTCATAATTATGAGCTTATAGGACTGTATTTAAACCAGACCAATTAGACACACGTCTTTTATTTAATCAAGTTAGATTCTAATAATATAAACGGTTATTTCTTTGACAGCCCCGTTGGTCTCGCGGTCGAAAGTACAACTGTTGAATGTGAGGTCCTAAGTTCAATTCTCAGATCGGGCAACGTGGTATTAAGGTTTTTTATTAGGAATTTCTTAATGCCCGCCTTTAGTTTGGAACTTGGTAATGTGACATCACCATGCCTCAAAGAGTAAGTAAAGACCAACGTCTTCAAGACGCAGGACCAACGTCCTGCGTCTGATCTCTCTTCGATTGGAATGCTTGTTTGCGCACATGCTTGTGCACTATAATTATCTCCTGTGTAGTCTCCATTGAAATTGTATACTGTAACCGAAAGATCAGGAGAATATTGATAGTAGTTTTGATCTACTTAGAAGTTAACAACGATTCTTAGATGACATTTGCTTGTTAGGGCAAAGGTGGCATTTTAAACTAGGTCGCTTCGTGAAGGCCGTCCGTAGTAAATAATTGACCTGTCATTCGATGCAAGGTTAATGCTAGTCTAACTTGTATTAATATACCTACTGTAATTAATATTATTTTAATGCAAGTTATATTAATTAATGTTTGTTGTCATTGTGGTCGTTTTATCATCTAACATTTTTTGGTTGGTAGCATGGTCAATTATTGTTTTGTTTTTTTTTTCAGTTGGCGAACTGTGTGTCAATTTGCTTGTGTCTTTCATTGTTGCAGAAGTAAAGCCGCCAGTACAAAGACTATACTTTTTTGTTGTAAAATCGCTTCTATTACAACCGCATAAGATGCCGCAGATTTTACCTTAAAGTACTGTAGTTACACGTACATATTACCTTGACCTTGCGGTATTTTTTTTTATCTCTGCCCTAACAAACGACTTAGATCCGTTTTCATATGACAATAGTAGACAATATCTAGTCATGTAGGTTTTCTCAAGTTGAAATTTAATGTAAACGTCATCTAGGTCAGACTTTGTTTGACGGGGAGAGGAATGATTCGCAACATGAAAAATTATCTCTACTAAATTATCTATAATCTACTAAACATACTTTCTACCAACACCACTCAAAATATGCTTAAAATTTGCTTACTTTAAAAGTTGGAATTCAAAACAAAAAAAAAATATACCCCGACTATGACGTTGCTATTTTATTTTCAAAGTCACGGCCAGCGGTAACGATTATAAACTTTGGAGCCAAAATAAGAATTTTTATTACCAAAACAGACAGTCTTTTGAAATATCATCACGCACATTAGGCGATTGTACTCCAAGATTAAAAAATGGAAGCACACTTGATAAGAAGGTCATAAATACCAGTTTTGAAAATGCTCTAACTGGAACACGATAAGATCTTTTAAGCTTTTTATACTAAAAAGGGGTGTGAGTAAAAAAAAATGTATAAAACTAGGGTCCTTGCCCCGATGACGGCCACAACGAGTTTTATTACATACGACATGTTGACGAATAGGGCGTAAAATTCTACGGTTTTATGTCATAGAGTAGGTTTTAAAATAGACGAGGTATAAGGGGGAGAATGGAGATGTTCCATTACGGAAAGTATGCACTACTGTACTGTATTGTATTGTCGCAGTAACAATAAAACATAAATACTCTTCTGTTTATGTGATGGTACTAAAATTTATTATAGATACATTATTTTTGAAATAACAATTATTTAAAAAGATTAGATGTAAAGCGTGACTCACTATCCGGTTAAGCAATTATGCACTATATTCTATCTACCAAATAAACATATACAATAAATGGAACGGAATTTAACAGAAGGTGGGGACTATAAATGCGAGACATTGAAGGACAACTTCAAGCGAGTTTGTGACTCAATAATTTTACACCTTACCCTTAACTTTCAGTTCAGAATAAACATTTAACTTACTAGGTACATAAACGTTGCTATGTACACAGTATACAAGTCAGGGTAGCTGGCAGGTAAGTAATAATGCATCAGGAAGGAGATAAAGTCTAGCCTCCAGGGAACCAACTAAGTTATGCGATAGAATAAGTAATGCACATACATGTACAAGTACTCAGACGGTCGAACGTAGGTCTTCGTAAATATACACCTTGTAAAGTTGATGAGAGATAAGATGATGCCATAGAAGATGACGTTACAGAATACAAATTTTAAAGAAATATTATTGAAATAGCCTATTTTTTTAGCAATGGAACTGCTATGGTAGTGATGATACTGATAAAGAAGTAGCTGACGTTTTTCAAGAAGGAAAAAATATGATGAGTCAATTCCTAATGGCCTAGCTTTTATTATTGATATACTAGATATGGCGAATGATGATGGCAAGTAAATATAGATGCGGGTTAACTCATTTAATATTCACTTTCTGCTCTAAATGGAACCTATTAGATCGAAAGCGTATTTATAGAGGCTATTATAAACACAACGATCGTTTAGCCTTGGATAAACTATGAATTGACAATGATGATCGATCTGCAAGCAATGCCGATGTAGTTCACTTTTTTCTATGAATTTAGCAATTTGAGAGTGAGGTTACCATAATTATAGGTAACTTTCATACTGAGAGTGAAGATGATGGTGCTTTAAACGGCAAAATATTATTAGTAGATGAAGACAATGTCAGCATTGTTTTTTAAATATTCTCTTCTCTGATGCACTAATAGTATTACGCTCTAAAGTCAAAAATACATCCCTTACTTATTGTCTTACTGCAAGGGCAAAGGGCTCTTTTCATTCAGCAAAGGCGTGAGCATTGATCACCATATATATTATGTTGAAGGAGGATTGGCGATTTCAGACTTTAATTTATTGTAAGTCCAGGTTTCCTCACGATGTTTTCCTTTAATGATATCAATGATAGCCCTGATAATCTTAGAAAGTACATACGAATTGAGATAGCTACATTGACACTTGCCCGTGCCCTATTGCAAACCCCCAACTCTGAGCATGCGAGGCGAATACCTTAACCATTACGACGAAGCAAAGTGTTCGCAAAATGCACAATGAAAAATGAATGAAGATGATAAAGTACAAATAAACAAGTTTTTATCAAAAGCTAACTGCAAAACAAACAAATATCGCTCTGTTTTTTTTTAATCTTTGGCGGTTTGGGCACGGCACAGCCAAAGTATTGCGTGACAAAACAATACTGCACGCACACTGTCAAATGATAACTCTACGTCTATCAATTTCTAGAGGAATGGAGCACTGTGGTGTGCTTAAAGTTTATTATGGCGTTCGTAGATAAGGCCCAGTTGTATTATTCAGTCGCCGAATAACTAATAGGTCGATGTTTGTTTTTGTCCTAAAATATTTTTAGGTCACGGCGGTAATTAATTAAGCGCTGACTATGCTGGCTTGTTTGCGGTTTTTCAGAAAGATTAAATACCTTTTTTGTATGGGTTTCTAGACTTATTTGTTCAAAATTTTTCGCTGGATTTAAACGATGTGCAAAATTTGACCCAATTCAGATTAAGAATAAACATTTATTGGCAAAAACACCATACAAGTCTATGGATACTAATTGAGTGTTTGTGTAAAATTTAGCAAAAATACATTGAATTTTCGCTCATATTTTTCGGACTAAATATTACCGACGCAGGAAACCAAATTAGTAGCCTCAGAGGGCAATATGTCCTCATCATCATTATTAATGGGAACAAATTAAACGTTGTTGAAGCCCCACGACCCGATTTTTCTCTCTCCCTTCGCAAATTAACTACAACGAATTCTACTCAGACGTCCCGATTTAAATTTACATTATGTCGGCTATCTACTGTTTAGTTTTTTGACAAATATGTGATTTTTTTCAAGTTTAAGCTTATCTTAATATTTGGTTTAGTAATGGTCGCAAAGCGCGACTGCTGAGCATGAAGACTTGGGTGCGATATTCCAGTCAGGCAAAATGTTATTGGGTTTTTTAATCAGGAATTTCTCAGCAGGAGCCTCGGAGTCTGAATTTGTGCCCGGTTAATGGCAATAGGCGCAATAGTTGACTTAAAAATCGAAACTGGCGAAATGTAGTTGTATTAATGGGTACACCTCTGCCTAACCCTTCGGCATGACAAGCGTGACGTAATGTTATGTTATGATACATAACATACATAACATCACGCCTGTAATCCCCGAAGGGTTAGGCAGAGGTGTACCCATTAGTACACCCACATTTCGCCAGTTATGTTTTTTTTTTAGTCCCATGTAATAGGGGGCGAGCCTATTGCCATCAACCGGGCACAAATCCAGACTCCGAGGCTGCTACTGAGAAGTTCCTGATGGAAAAACCCAATATCACTTTGCCCGACCTGGGAATCGAACCCAAGACCTCATGCACAGCAGTCGCGCTTGCGACCACTAGACCAACGAGGCAGTCTTATGTTATGTATGTCTTATGTTATGTCTTGTCTTATGTTGTGTTTATGTTATGATATCACTTAAAATTAAGTAGTGATTCTAAATAAATCTGCCATCTGCTAAATTGACATTATGTTGTTTTATTATTGCCTACTTCAAATTATTAACTAGATAATTGATTGATTTGATTAAATGTGTTATGTTATATGTAAATGAGTCTGTATTATTAATTTATTTTAGCTTAACTGTTTGCATGCCTTAATTAAGGTAGTCAGTATTACGATCATCTTTTAAACTAAACATCTGTAACTTGTTCCTGTGCAAATAAAGAACTATTGTATTTTAGAAATGTTATAACCAAATTCTATTTTAAACCGAATCAAAATACAAAAATATACCTCCGCATTATTATTAGGATTCCTTTTGTATTCTCTTATAACACGAAAATATAAGTAATTTACCTCATGTTTGTGTTTCGTACTCCAGGGAAAACCTCAGTAAGCCTCAGGCCTACCTATTAAAATATTTGTACCACGTATTAGAAAAATAATAATATTGTATTCTAAGATGGTAAATCTGTGTCGTTAATTTCATACGTCCCTCGAGGGTGGATTTTCCTAATTCGTTTAGGGGTTTTAGCTTTACGTGTTAATGAAAAAGTGTTTTGCATTTAAATGGGAAAACAACAGTCTCTAAATAGATTATTTGTTATTTTTAACAAGATAAGTTGATTTTTGGCGGTCTTCGCTGTTCTTTGTAATGATGCAGGAAATTAAGTTAAAATCAAATCATTTTTTTCTATTAAAACATTAAAATATACTTTTAAATGTCATTTATTTCATTTATAGACAAAGTATTGAATCTAGATGCTAGTATAATATGAATGTTATGACCATCTTTCTTTACTCGTAAATAAAAAATCGTTCTCAAAGTTTTCTAGTTACTCGTTTTACGTTAGAATAACATAACGATGCTTCATTATTGGTAAGGATTGACATACATCCATAAATAACTAAGACAAAAAAACATGCACCTTACACATTGCAAAAATATTTTGAAACCCGAAACCTTTGTTTAGATAACCCTCAAGTTCTACTATGGAGCATTGGGAAAAATATCCCAGAGAACATACTCATACACATGTGGTAGCAGGTAGTGCGCTTTTGCGGTTTCATTGCGTGCAGGAAATTCGTGAATGGAGCGGCTGGGCTCTCGAGATCGTTTAGGGTGGAGGTTTTTGCATTCCCACGGTGCCTGACCATTGAAGGGTTAAGAATGACGTAGCGCTGATTTTTTATGAACGCTTCATTTGTGAATTATGGTAAATAAGGAAATGCGAGGAATTTGAGTTATGGGGAAGAATTTGTTCGTAAAATATGATTTAGATTTTGTTTGGATGTCATTTTATTTATTTATTTAAAATTTATGCAACAAAAAAAGTACAAAGGCGGACTTAATGCCTAAGGCATTCTCTACCAGTCAACCAAAGGTGGTGAAGAGATAGCAAAGCAGGTGCAAAAAATTGCAAAATTGCATTTATTTTTATAACGTAGGTAGGAATTTTATTTGGATTTGAGATTGTTTTATTTTATTAAAGAGTAAGAATTCAATTAATATTGAGACTGATAGTATTCGTAAATAAGCCACACCCATATTTAAGTCCCGTGTAATAGGGGGCGAGCTTATTGCCAGCAATCGGGCGCAGATCCTGACTCCGAGGCTGCTATTGAGAAATTCCTGATAGAAACACCCAATAATACTTTGCCAGACCTGAAATCGAACCCAGACCTCTGCCTAACCCTTTGGGTATTACAGGCAAGATGTTGATATTTTCCAGAACACAAGCTTTAAACTACCTATTCTAAATACAATTCACAACAATAAGTGATTTTGAAAAGGTTCCTTTTAAATCTTCGCCCAAAAAACAATATTAAAAAAACCAGAAATTTTTACTCTATAAAACAAACTAGCTATTTACTAAAATCAAAACAAAAAAACTAACGTCATCCAGCTTCCAGCTAACAGGATTTTTGCTCAACAAGAATTCATCACAAAAACTGGTAATTAAATTACAAAGTGCGCAAGAACGTAAACAGATGGCATGCCTATTTACCCGAAGTGATTTAGTACAGGTGAATAATTCTGTTTTATATTACACTGAAATCCGGTCGTCTCTGAAGTACCTGTGTTATTTAATTTGGACCCAAGGATGAGTTATGAAGACTCAACTTACACAAGTCTGTAACGTTTTGTTATTAGGTAACTTTGTACATGACTGTATTGGATTATGGTTTTGATTTGTGGTGGAGATGTTTTGGCAAAGAAGCATCTGTATTTTTAGCACTGAGAATAGTTAATGAGATTTTCAACGTTTTTTTTTTTAAATTAAGTCTATCGTCATTGTTTTTATAAGGGGTAAGAGACATATCACAGCCGTTTACTTTGCAAACTGACCCGCAAACTAAGTGTCATTGAACATTTTTTTTTACTGGGAAACAAAATTTTACGTTTTGTAAAAAAAAATAACCTGCTTTTATGTTACAGCCATTATTTATATTGTCGGACCGGACCTAATAGAGAATATTATGTTTTTGAATGAAATAATCTTGCTTGAAAGCTTCATAATCTTTGACATCACATGGTTCATTAAAATACTACGTACTTAAAAGATAATATAATATGTTGACCTAAATGCCCTTCATATCCATAATTCGCTCAACTGTCATAAGGAAACGTTTGCACAAATCCTCGATCGCATGATTAAGGATATTTTATTGACAATAAATTTTCAAACATAACGTAAAGCATAAAAGCTTTCCAGCCGCTTTCTATCACATTTTAGCGACACTAAATCTTTTATGAATTATAACAAAAGTTCCGTATTAGAAAAATCGTCACGCGCCCATAATAAAAAGCATACAAACATTGCTTTTATTGCTTGACGGTAAAATACACAAATCGCCAAAAAAATCTATGCATGCTCGCTATAAAATATAAGGACAGGGGGCCAATAAAGAAAACGGTATATTAGGTTCTGAAAATAAGGGCTGTGCCACAAATGTAGTACGTTTCGCCTGACTTTTATCGGTCATAAAACGGGATAATGTGTCGGTATAAGCGTATTTCGGAATGGTACAAATTTAGACGGGAGGCGCCGAGCGGGCCGCTACTCGATATTAGCTA
Source organism: Hoplodrina ambigua (assembly GCA_949774945.1). NCBI lineage: Eukaryota > Metazoa > Arthropoda > Insecta > Lepidoptera > Noctuidae > Hoplodrina > Hoplodrina ambigua. The sequence continues at coordinate 10,951,806 of OX458973.1, forward strand.
ATATGTAGCCATACTCAATGCGAGCGCTCAAAGGACTTTTACACTTCAAGACTGAGATGTCTCTGAGATTTGAGTGGAAACCTTTGAATTAAGGTTTCTTGTATAGAGAAGAATTTTGTTCGATACATCCTAGGGGTAAAGTTTTCTGACTATAGATTGGTATTTTGATTTCAATAACCGCGACCCTTTCAAATTATTTCCTAGCGTCTTCCTTAATATGACTTGCTAGACCGAATTTAGTTTTAAAAACCCGATCACAACTAAAACAGTAGATTTTGCCTAAAAAGTTAAATGTATAGGTATAGGCGTTCAGGTCATCAGTCTGACTACCAAAGTCCCAAAATTATCTAACTAAGCAGAGCAAACCGTAAACTAATTAACTATTATAGCGACTACATGCAGAATCTGCTTCTATAGAAACTGTTTGAAATACGACTTATAAGAGATAGATGCCTCCTCCGACGGTTTTATTTATAAATAGCAAACCAGCGACTACTGTAATTTACAATGAAGCTTTAAATAAAACAGTTTCCAAATTAACTATAGAAAATTCCAGCTTCCAACCAATTAGAGTCCCAAAACATCTCATCAAAGTAACATAACGATTAGATCTATAATACTAATAAAATCCCGACAAATTCGTTTCATTTATAACGTTACAAATAACGTTGTGTAACTGTGGATGGGGCAATATATAGGTGTCACAACATTTCACACTTCACTTGATGAATCGACAAATAGGTGACGATGGGGCACATCTCTTTTGACAATTACTGGGTTTGATACAGAAAGATTATTTATAGATAGGATAAAAAAAGTTTTGGAATGTGATGGACTATGGGTAAGGGATCCTTGAGATTAGAAAACTATTCGTAATCAAAAAAGCTTGTAGGTATGACAGACCAATAGAAAATCAATAGTGTCTCATTACGTGGGACTTGAATAATTAAATACTTAATGAAAACTTATATCTAAATTAACAGCCACAATATAAAGGATGACTGGTATAATTAGTGATAACAAACAACTGTCTCAAAGAAATGATTTTTTGTCACCTCAAAAGCGTGAGCAAGCACTCGTTCCGTACAGTTTATGGTAAGAAAGTATGAAAAAAAAAACATGCTAATTAATTAAATTACAGCTGATTGGATGATATTTTTGTTACTCAATAATTCAATATACTATTGGAGGTCAAAAATCAAGGTCGTTTCTTTAAAAGTTGTTTGTTATCATGAGTACAAGCATGTGTACAATAAGGTTACTAAGGTTTGAATTGCTGTGGACGCGATACAGGCCGTACCTTCATCTGTGTTAAGTGATTATGTATTAACACAGTATCTACGAATACCTCAGAATTCGCAGACGAAGTCGAAAGGGCGTAAGTTAAAAAACATCAATTTATTGCTTTTTGAGATTGCTACTGCACTTATGACCGCTACTGTACAAGTACCAGTCACTAATTACCAGTCACCCTATATCGTTAGTTATTATATTAAACAAACTAAGCTTATTCAGAATAATAATAATAATCGCGAGTTTTAAAAAGCCTTATATCGAATGCATCCCAAACCGTCCAGGTCGGCACTTAGGTAAACTCCAAAGGAAAATCGCACTATTTGCCGGTAGCTGTTGTTTATTGATATTTTCGACGCGGCCCCAGCGCGCTAGATACTAAAGTTACGGCGTTGTTTTAAACTTTTACGGTCTATTTTAGCAGTGATTCGAAAAAAATTAAATCGTGTGAAACCCCTGGGTACCTTTTTATGGGAAGGTTTTGTGTGGTGTATTTTCCTCGTGCAGGATTTTTCTATAGAATATTTTGATTGTTGGTGAAAATTAGTTTACGTAGGTACAGATTATAACAAAAAGGAAATTGGTTTTTAAGTCCAAAGCGTCTCTGTGAATCTGAAAACTTATTTGAAAAACTCGAACACAATTTATTTATTATTTCTCTTACAGTATTTTTGACATACCATCTTCGGCCATTTATCTGCAAACAGATCAACTTACTGTGGTACATCAATAAGTCAGTAGCACCAAGACTTACGTACAATAAAAACAACGATTCAACAAAAATATATATATAAAGACATTAATAAATACTCCTCAATAAAAATACTTAATTGCGTTTCTCTATAAGACAAGAAATTTATTTACAATAGGGCCAACACAAACAAACAAATAATAATGTCTCCCTAATTAAACATTACAACTAAAAGCTTCATTCCCTCACCTGTAAAGACAAGAAACAGCATTTAAAGCCCTTTATTTAAAGTATAGCTTCTCAGATAAGAATAATCTTTCACAAAATAATTCCATGTGCTTTTTAGATGATATGTCATCGATGTCAGTCTTGACAGCTACAGCATGGAGGTTAGATTGAGGTTGTTCTTTACATAAATATATAAATATATTAGTATATATTTCAGTGAAAACCAACTGGCCACTAAGCTACAATTCCAGATTACTTAATACATACAATAATGAGCCTGTTCTCTTAATCACTCTGGGCTTGAGGGAGTATCTTAACTACCTTCTATAAATAGCTGCAAGTACTTAAGAAAATAAAAATAGGGGCAGATCGCAGAGGGCAGTAATGAAGATAGCAATCGCTACACAAATACGCTTCAGCCTGAAAGCAGCGATAAAACCGACATGATAGACGTAAGTGTGGTTATTATTTGAGACTAGCTTCTGTTCGCGACTTCGTCTGCGTAAATTTTACAATTAAGCCTGAAATCGTTACGCTTGCCGTGGTTGAGGGACGTCTTAACAGGATACCGTGGCCCCGGAACGTAAAGGGCAACAGAAGGAACTGTATGTTTTTTTTTGTCAGCAAAAGTCTGACAGTAAGGGAGTAATTTGATGATTTTATACCACTTCAAAAATAATCCTGAAAACGTTGTAAAATTTGAGAAATATTCCAAATTATTCCACGGGTACACAAACACGGGAAAAATATTCTGTGTGTAATAAACTAGATATATCTAGATAAAATATCTAGGATTTTATGATTTTTTAAGATTTTTTTTGTCGGTTATTGAAAAAAAAATCTTTTCTATGTAAAAGTTTATTTATTTTGTTTTTATAAAACTTTGCCCTACACTAGATATTTTCCCTGTATTGTGAGTGCATTCACAAACATATAAACTTACTTCCACAAACAGCTAAACACGGATCAAGTATCTGTAGGCCATATAAAAATATTAGTTCCATGCGGGAATCGAAACGCCGATCACTCAGCCACTGCGCTAACCGTGATGTCAAAGTACAAAGTATAAAACATAAGATTTTTTTATAAAGACTGACTGCCTCGTTTGTGTAGTAGTTCCTAGGTCAGGCAAAGTGTTATCGGGATTTTCCATCAGAAAATTCTAAGTAGCAGCCTCAGAGTATTGATTTGTATCCGGTCCCTATTAAATGGGACTTAAACATAACTGGCGAAATGTGGGTGTAGTAATGAGTACACCTCTGTCTAACCCTTCGGGGATTACAGGCGTGATGTTTATGACGATATTATGCTATTTTTTTATAAGAAAAGTTCAACTCTGAGGGGCCTAGAACCATGTATTCAATCCATGGAATTTCCATTACGACGTCCCATCCATCCCGCATAACTTTAATTAAAATGAATCTGAATATCCCATTGATGTCACATCGACTATATTTCGCGACAGTCGTTAAACGTTGATTTAACTTCAAAATTTAATGTCAGTTATAAATTTGAAACGGTACATAAAATTGTGTTAAAGCCCATATCGATTGTCCTGGTATTGTGTGGGTTAATTTATCGATTTGTTTATTATGTCTACTTGGATATAGTTGATAGTTTTAGTACTAAGCGATCATAGAATAGATAGAATGGGCTGTGAGCTGTCTGAGACGCTGTAAAATATAATACTGACTGAAATAAGAAGATAATCAATTACGTGAATTTATCTTCTTGAAGCCTTTTGAAAATTAATTTACTTTGAATACAGTTACCGTTAGTGACAAATAATCTTGCGATTATTGGCTATTGAAATAGTCAGGAAGTCAGGGTATTGACTGCCCCGTGTTATCAGATCGACCAAAGTGTGATTGGGCTTTTTTTTAAATATCATTGCTATGATATGTTTAAAATCATATTAGTTCAATTATAAATGCGAAAGTTTGCATGCATGTATGTTTGTTACTCAATCACGCTAGAGCGGCTGAACGGAACTGGATGAAATTTGGTATAGAGATAAATTATAGTGTGGATTGGCACATAGGCTAGGTAGGTACCATTTTTTTGGTTTTGTGCGTCTTTGACTGTCAGACTTTTACTGACTAAAAAACCACCCTGTTCCTTCTGTTGCCCGTTACGTTCACATCAATATTGACGCGGAAAATACCGCGGGCAGAAGCAGTTGGTTTGTTTTAACATAACTAAACGAAGAAAACTCTTTTATTACATTTTTGATATACGTAGTAACCAAAATATACGGAACTATTACTGAAAATTGCCGCTTTGACGGTTCAGTGCCTTTAATATCATGAATGTGATCGAAAACCCTGTTGAAAATAGGTCACGTTGTTTTTTGTTCATTGCTTGCTAAAACTAATAAAACTGTGCATTGCTGTGGGTGCAATGTTTTGTTTTTCATCGAGTTTGAAAGTCATCATATTTTGGTCAGTAAGTAATTATTTTCTTGACGGATTTAAAGGCATGAATATCTAGGCTAGGGCTTGAGTTACAGATAAATCATAACACCACGTCACGAGTTACACAACATCACGCCTGTTATCCCCAAAGGGTTAGGCAGAGGTATACCCTATTAGTATACACATACACATTTCCCCAGTTAAGCTTTACTCCCATGTAATAGGGGGCGAGCCTATTGCCATCAACCGGGCGCAAATTCAGACTCAAGGTTGCTGCTGAGAAATTCCTGACGGAAAAACCCAATAACACTTTGCCCGACCTAAGAATCGCACCCAAGACCTCAAGCTCCGCATTCGCGCTTTGCGATCACTACATTTCGGAATTATTGTCGATACAAACCCAGATTTTTGTACCTTTTTTTATGTATGTATGTATGTTTTGTGTTCCAACATTACACCATATCCACAGCATATATCATTCATCTAACGTTATTTCGAAATACCTACCATTTTTTCTTTTAAAAAAGGTTTTTTAATTAAAAGTGCTTTAAACACAGACCCTACCAAAACAAATGAAGATATTCATAATGAACTCTAAGTTAAATATATTGCATTTGACCTCAAAATGTTATTAGCGTTAAGAATGATGAAGGTCGGAAAAGGGTAATCCTTTGGGAAACAATAGAAGCTTTGGGCTTGCGTACCAAAAGTTCCATGGAAGCAATGCTTTTGATTACAATAACTTTGTATCATGTGATATTATTTGGGAACTGAAATTGATAGTAATGAAGTCGACTAATTAACACAGGATATTGACATGTATTGTGTAAATTAATATCCGTGGTATTGTAAGAGATTTTGTCGAAGATTAAGCAGGAATTAATTGATCATAACATTATGCCCATAATCCCCGAAGGGTTAGGCAGATGCCCCCATTAGTAACTAGTTATCTACACCAAAATTTACCGGTTATGTTTAAGTCCCATGTAATAGGAGGCGAGCCTATTGCCAGCAGCCGAGGTCAAATCCAGACTCCGAGGCTGCTACTGAGAAATTCCTGATGGAAAACCCAATAACACTTTGCCAGACCTGGGAATCGAACCCAAGAACTCAAGATCAGCAGTCACGCTTTGCGACCATTAGACCAACGAGGCAGAATTAATTGATGAATGTTATTTAAGTCTCTGTTAAGCCTTAATAATCTACTACTAGATGTAGAAGTATGTAGGGTTTAAACGATTTGATGTAGTTTCAAAATTTGACCAGTAAAAAATAAACAGATTTTTTATTGCTGCCCGGGCCGTGCTCTATCGTTTACATTGTTACCTATATCGACACAACTATGAAAAAAAAAAACAACAATAAAAAAACACAAACAACTTCTGACGCCACACCCAACAAAATATTTTAGTCGCACTTCTATAGTAATTGGCCATTCGAAATTAAGTGTCAACAAAATATTTTATGACCCTGCAAAATACCTGGTGTCAAAACGTTGGCGCCAGTAACGGTGCTAGTTTACTACTTGCGCTAGACTAAATGACAAAACAGTTGCAACTGATTCTAAAATCAAATAATTCCAAAATTGATTGATTCAAAAACAAATGAATCCGATAAAATCTCTTTCAAAATTAGAACTATAAAAACTTCTGTGATTAACTATAGAACGTGCTACATAAAAAAAATACACAAACATTCAGTTAAAATGAATTAAAACTCTTTTTAAAGAGCTAAAGCTGAACATTACAAGCAAAACGAATTGATAATACGGACACGACGAAACAAGCATGTAGCCAAGCCGATACATGGTATTATCTGAGACAATGGACGCCTGATTGGTTTAGTTACACGGAATAGACTTCCGATCCCTGCGCGGTGGAACGAACGTGACCGTACTGCCAGATCAATTTGACACTTTTTTTAACCTTGCACCCTTACCAATTTTACTCTGCCGCTCTTCAAATATACCAAAATATATTCTCACTCTAACGACAAACCTTACGTGGCAAACGGAAGGGCTACTTCACTTCAAAAGGCAGCAAAAATAAATTTGTAAAAAAAGTCGCATCGAGCATCTGCGGGGCAAGAATATTGCCCACTAGACGCTTTTATCAACGTTTTGTAGCATCAAAAAGTATTCCTATTTATAACCAAGAACCGGTCATGTCGAATTCAAAATATCGGTTATTAAAAGTTAAGCTGAATTTATTGTGTTTATAAAAGAGATTTAGCCGTCATCAATCATTCCGGAACTTCAACAAAATACATAATGGGAAAATTTATGCAAGGCGCCTTATCATCTCGAAGATCTTTCGTACCATCCCAAATAGTATTAAAAGCAATTATGAAACACGCACACATTTCTCTTCTTATCGTAAAGATGCATATCTGTACGCGAGGCGTGAGACTCTTTATAGAAAATAAATTTTAATTGGTGCACACAACTAAGTTTTATAAAACATGTTACGACTTAATCGTCTCAGGATTGGCGGTTAATGAGCGTAAAGATTGTAAACGCATTAACAACGTGGGTAGTCCAAACCGAAAATTGGGTTTGACGGTTCCTTAAAACGTGGTCACAAACAACAGTCAATTAAAAGAATCAGATGTAGCAATCGATCAGTCAGCGATCGAAGTAACAAACATAAACCGTTAGGTTTTTAGCATTTATTGAATCAGACAACTTTGGATCATCAGAGAAATTCCCAGTCCAAACTCATGCCAATACCATCACGTTATTAATGAATGAACAGACCACAAGAACAGAACTACAAAATAATTTCTTAAAAAACAAAGCGGGGCCGATGATTTGATTATAAATTTACATACCTCTATCATATGAAGCTAATGAATTACATCGGATATATGATAGGAATGATGGCGTCATTTATATGAAACTTAATCGAATAATTGATTATAAGAGTGGAACAATAAAGTGATTAGTTTAACAAAAAGTAAGACAATGAGTTATTATTCAACGAATAGATTCCTATTGTTGGACTTTAGATAGTACAAGAACAGCTATCTGACAACTCGGGTCATTGACCAGTCGTTTGTATCATTTGTTTATACGATCATCGAGCGAAGATATTAATCTTCTAACGATGAGCAGTCAGATATTTCGGGAAGATATTTAAAGGTTACTTCCTAAATTATATTTATAATTTGTCATTTTGTCTGTAGATGAACTCGGCTTTGGTGTTGATGATAATCTGGTGCTCAATCGTTTGCATTTCATTGAGATTATCTTAGTCTTCAATCATTGTCATAGATTCTTATTTGATTGTTATTAAGACATAAAATCTCAGCACTGAACAATAAAATTTATCTTACTCAAGTAATTATTCAAATGCATAAAAGAAACAAGGAATTAAGTTGATTACAAAAATAAAAAGTTCAATGCAGAGTCATAAAAGTAAATGCAGTATTCTAGAACCTTGTTTTATATCTTCAGGGCAATAGTGTTAATGTTGAGTGGTGCTTAAGACTTTTGAAGAACTAAAAGTTATTCCGAGTAGAGTCATTAAAATCTTTGTCTGGGTAAATTATATAGTTTACTATGATGAAATGGATCCTAAAGACTAGTACTTATTGAGATAAACCCTGAACATTAACTGCCTTCGTTATTGACGTTTGATGAAGAATTGCAGTAATAATGGCTGCAAAAAGAAATTTTACGAAGCCGAAAGCACAGTCAGCAACCAAAGTTGATTAACATTTATGATTTATAAATCCTAACTATTAAGTACAATTTTAAAAGTAAAAGACAATGAGATTTATTAAACCCTTGGCCTTTTTTGCCTAACATTCTGTTTTTATGTTGTTGTGTGTTAGTGTCAGTTCTCAGTAACATTGTTAATCGACTTTCGTGGTTGACCGTACCTACTATCGATTTTTTTTTTGTTCTGTTCCATCCTTTTAGTTACGGATATATCAAAGGTCCATTTTTAACTAAATTAAGTTTTGAAAATGTTCTAACTAATCTTTTACCCCACGATCCCTGTATTTTTAAATGATAAGTACAATATTTTCGTGCGTTACATCATAAAGAGTGTCTTTTTTTTTTTACACCAAGAATAAAATTTGTTACCCAGCAACAATTTTACTCAATATTACTTAGTTAATTAATGGTTATGTGATGTCTTGTTACACTCCGTATAAATAGGTACAGGAGCTAAGTGATGTTAAATCTAGATAGTGACATTTGAAGACAGTAATTTCAACCGATTTTTACGATATACCTATCAGAGCCTCATCGCTAGGACTGATTACTTTAATATTTTTGTGAATGTTCATTCTTTCAAAGTAAAAATGCCTCTTTTAAGAGTCTTACTTATTATATAACATTAAAAAAAAGAATGACGAGCATCTTAAAATTTTATATTTACGAGGTAATGCTTGCTGAGAATACATTTCATATTGACACAAACACGCATGTCCTTACCGGTGCCATAAACGAAGCAAACGAGAAAAATATATCAGTATTTAGTCCCACACTTAATAAGTTGTTCGACGGTAAGCGGATTACTCCTCGGTCAGTCGGCAGAAGGCAATAAATTGTGGAATCTTTATAATTTTTAGTCGCCCGGTTCCTTAACGTCATAAATTCAATATCGTTAAATATGCAGCGACTTCAAATGTGTGCTTAAGTAGGCATTATTCGAAAAGATAAAGTCGTTAAGTTAGCTCGTTGGCTCGCGTTTACGTAGGTATGTGTAGTAGATAGTCATGTCGTATAACTTTACTGCTTATACCCAACTAATCCCTAAAGTACGACTGAAGATACCGAGTTAGGTTTTATTATAACACAAAGTGAGATTCAGTGCTGTTGAAAATCTTACAAGTTTTATTTCAAATTATGTTTCTCGAATCCTAGCTTATGTCGAGTGCTTTTATAAGCTTCTGTGTAATATTTTTGTATGTACAAAAAAGATTTTGGACAAGTCTTTTTGTGAGATTTGAATAAGCCATCCACAGTGATATTATATTTTCAGCCATATTAATCAATATTTCTTACAGATGATTCGTAGATATATTTTTAATCTTAGCTCTGGCAATCACGATAATGGCAGTGACTGAGAATGGCTTTTATGATAAGAAATCTTTTCAATAATAAGAACTTAAAATTCGTAGAGATGGATCGTAGACCATCCAATCAATAGACGTCACAAAGTGACAGTAAACTACTTATTACAGACGAATACTTTAAAACTTTTCACATTAGCAAAATTTTTACTTCAGCAGTCATTTTAATTGAGTGTCAATCAAAAACAATTGTATTGATAACTATTGTTCAAGCATCGGGTTTCAAACAAACATTACCATTTGAAATTCTTGCTTATTGGTATCAAGCCGCGCGCGTTTGTAAGGCGGCAATAAACCCACATGCCTCCTCTAATAGTTGTAAAATGTGTTATGCTTGTCCGTTCGCTTCCCGCAGTGCTCAGCTTCGCGCCAGCATATACGATACCGGCTTTATAGCTTAATCTCTTACACGCTATATCAATAAATAAACGGTTGGGAAACAAAGTAGATAAAACCCTTTACGAATATAAAAAGTAAACAAATTTTGGACTTAATTTAGTTGTAATTTTGTTTTGACATCCCGATTTAGGGCAACTTATGAAAAAATATATGTATTAATCGAGAGCGGAATTTATTTTAATTTTTATTAACAATTCAAAAATGTATAATGATACTGTAATGAGCGTCAAAGGAGATGGTCAAAATGAGCAGGAATAATTGTGTTGCAATTAATTTTATTAAAAGAATAAAAACTATACTAAAACCTAAAAACTATACTGTTTATTTATTTAAATAACTATAATATTTACATCTTAAAGCAAAAGTTTAAAAATATCATTATTGAAAGTATTTTTCCTCTTAACCCAAAAATGATGACCAAAAAGACGAAACACATGGCCAAAAATTATATTATGGCCCTGTACCCCAGATTAATACAATAAATGAAAAATAATGCATTTTTTTATTTATGCTATACAAGACCAATGATAATGAAAGACACCTACTATTTTATATCTGTACGAGCCCATATAATTCATGGCCATCTCCTTAGCAATGAAATTAAAAAGGTTTCATTAATATTCAAAACAATAGCAGAAATGAGAGCACAAGAAGATTTAAACCGTTGGCAACAAATAATCTTGAAACGTTTTCCTCTCAAGCAATTAATTAAGTGTCATCACATCTTCACTATAAAAGTCCTATAAATCGGGCTTAACTGTTCCTGAACTTTGTAGATGCGCCTTCAAAAGCATCTGAATTCCTATTAAAACTAAAATTAATCCTTCACGTTTCTTAAAACGCATCAAATACGAGTGATGACCCAAAAAGTACACTGTGACAGCGTAGTCGACAACTTACAAATACCAACATAGACTTTGCTGTGGATTGTAATGATGATGATGAATCCGTACCTTTATTAGATTGTGTTAAGGTTGATAATCTTTAAAGGGTTGATTACAGACTGTAAGGATAAGTTTGTTTCGTTAAAGATGTCACTCATTCAAAGTTTAACGATCAACCTAATAGCGTTTTTAAAGCAGTTCCCGAAATCCTTGAAACGTGACTTGAGCATCAACAAATTTAAAAATGAATCCGTCGGCTTATTTAATAATACCTTTGACGATTTACTTTGAACTCATGATTCGGTGTGCTCACAATTTGTCCTCATGTTTACAATAATTTAGTTTTATTGAAATTACTTGTTCTTTTTTGGGATGTTCTAGTTTAGTAGAATTTTGGATGTGAGTAGCTTAGTTAATTTTGGATTTCATTTTAACTTTCTACATAAACATACATAAAAAATCTATATCAGTTTAACAGTTGACAGCTTGTTATATTATCTTAATAACTCTGTCGCAATACCTTACAAGATCTACATTGAGACCATCTGCATCAAAAGTTTAGTTTTATTTATGTGACTACATTTTTCATCAACATATTAAGAAAAACTAACTAAGTTACATATTCTGAAAAACCCTACAGTGGACCTTTTGTGTACCACAGTACCATTCATAGCTACTATTAATGACAAAAACAATTACAGGCACGTTTTAACTGTCAAGAAGTCAGTCAATGAGTCAGAAAACTGAAGCTAGTTGCTAATTTCAAAATGTAGGCAGGTAAGTAACACTTTACACTATCTTACTATCTTCATCTCTTTTACTCACAACTTCCGTCCCAATTTCAACCAATTGTTTAACGTCAAGTACTACGTCGGAGAAAGCCACAGAGTAATTTGCCACAAACATATTTAGCAAACATATTACAGCTAGTATTATAACTTCATTAGAAACCGTCCGTGCTCAACGGACCGTAGATCTAACCGCCGGTAGATTCACATAATTACGTGTTATTTGTTTCTATAACAAGGCATAAATATTTGTCTTTATTCGTATGTACCGTGGTCTTGTTACTGTGATTTGCGATAATACGTAGAAGTGATTAATAGTCGTATGAGTCTTCTTGCTAAATTAGTAATAGGACTATTTAGTCTAAGACCCTAGAGTTCCTATATCATTTATGTATATCTCAAATTTTAGGAATAGACAGAGAAATATGTACATGTCGTTAATAAATAATGCGGTCTTACTAGCTCCAATTCTGGGCACTTTTACAGGTAAAAAAGGTACTATAATCACGATACTAAGTGTTGTGATGGCCCAGTGGTTAAGGCATCGCCTCTCATGCATGAGGTTGTGGCTTCAAATCCGAGCAAGTACCAATGTGAATTTTTCAATTCATATGTACTTTCTAAAGTTTATCTTGGAAATCACTGGCATCGGTGAAGGAAAACATCGTGAGGAAACCTGGACTTAATGTTCCACTCAAACCATTTCAGAGGCCCTTGAGGCAGTTTAGAAACTCTGACACTAGGGTGTGTAGAGTCGTAAGGCCTTACTACCAACACGATAAGAAGAAGAAGAAGATCACGATACTTCAAATCGTATTTTAAAGTTATAGCTCACTAAAACAATGTCCTATAAAACATATAAGAAATCAGCCGACTCATTAGAACTTAAACTGAGTAAAATACCTTTTAAGCCTGATCCCTACAAAAGCGCTCATAATTGAAGCTAGTAAGTACTCATACATACCGCATTCCAATCTTAATGACGTATTTCTCTATCAATGTTCAACCATGCTTATATGAAGTGAGTCTCACGACTCTGGGATCTAAGTCTACATGTAGTATTTAACTAACAGTAGATAATAACTGTTGAATTGTTTTTAATAAACTGGGATTTGATGGATTCCAGCAGGCTTGGTAGTATAACCTACCTTGAGTAAAAATTTAACATTGGTGCCGATTCCCTTGGTCACAAACTAAACTAAAATTAAACTATTTTCATCTTTTTCTGTCCAATAAAACAAGAAAGAGACTAATGTAAATAAGAGCTGTTAAATTTACTCAATCTGACACATCCATACAATTATAGTTGACATCTTAAAACGTATGGATTAAAAATATGGAAAAGTTCAAGGCAAAACTAATTTGGCATCGCTAACTTAGTTCTTTAATGTCACCGTTCTTTTCTTTCGCTGTAGGTTGGTAAGAGATGTCAATTCTCTAAATTTAGTCTAGTTTGTGAACAAGGGAATCGGCACCATTATTGACCAGTAAATCTCTAAATATAGTATAAAACAAAATCTTTTATACTTTGCGACATAATTTAATGTGGTTTTCATCAATAGATAGAATTCAAGAGGAAGGTTTTTTACGTATAGTTTAATATTTTATTTTGGTAGTTTGTTGATATATAACCTGTGCAATGGGTCACTATTGAAATACACATATACAAATTTTCAAATTTCTACATGATGATGATGGATAACAACAAATACAGTGGCCAGTTTGCTGTCAAAAAACCTTTTAGGGATGATTCTCATTAGAGCGTGCCGTGCCCGGGGCGGGGCCCGGACGGGGCACGGACGGGGCACGGTTTTAAATCTGTTACATATATTTCATATGAATCAATTTATATTACACAGTGCATTATCGGTGTCCCGTCCGGGCCCTCTCGACGCACTTCAATACCACGTCGGCTCGTCCACGCCCCGGCCCGGGCACGGCCCGCTCTAATGAGAATCATCCCTTATGAGGTTTTGAATTGTCAATATCATTTATGTCAGTTTGGATCAGATAAGTTAATGCTATATTTTAATACTATCCGCATTTTACGAAATTATCGAGAATTTTGATGAGTTTTTAGTTTAGGTAGGTACACTATCTGCATAGCACAGCTTTAAATCATTTCAAAGATTTCCTTTATCTAAGTCACAGAAATAAATGAAATAACAAGTTTGCTATCATTTTATGGACTGCGTTTTCTGTTAATTCCCAGAACAACTAGGAAGAAATGTTTACTGTTTTTAGGCCAACGAACATAGTTGAAAACTGTTTTACATTCTTGAGTGAGAAATGTGAAGAAACGACTTGAAGCAGCTATATCCATAAAGTTATAAAGAATGTTATTTTAAAAATGTGAAATGAAAATTAAACCAAATGCAAATAATTATGTCGTTAGTTAAAGTTTATGCTATTTTCCATTTATTGTATTGCAAATCAAAGTTTATGTTATTTTCCATTTATTGTATTGCAAAACAAATGATAAGTTCAGACAAATACGATTAAAGTGAAAGAAAAAAAATGGCATTTTTTTATGCATTAATTTTTCTTTTCAATAAAAAAGTTGCCCCACACTAGGAATTTCTCTTGTATCGTGGTTGTGTTTACAAATATATAAACTTACATACACCAACAATAAGACCATGGACAACAACGTTTATTCCGCGCGGGAATCGAACCCGTAACACGCAGGGCAGCAGCCAGTGCAGCAGTCAATCACTCAGTTTATTACTTTTAAAGCTTTCGTTTAATTTAAACAGAATTCTACATTCGTTATAGAAGTTTCATAAATATAAGAAATGAACCAATAATTACATAAACTTGCACCTGCCATGTCATATCTTCACCACCTTTGATTGGCCCCTTGTCTTTCTTTGCATAAATAAATTAATAACCAAGAAATACAAGCAAACCGGAAGCAAATACTACGTTTAAGACATAAATTAACAGCGAACTGCAAGAATACGTCATGAATAATATCTGAGCTCTCAACTCGAAATGCTGTTAGCGTTTCATTTTTAAAATAAGTCGCCGAGGAAAAATAAAAAAAGTTAGTCCAGCTATCGAGATTATGTCCCACTTGAGACTAGGAAAGACTTGCCGGGTAGCCTGCAAACTTTTTAATAAACTAAATATTATTTTTATTTTTCTGCCAGTATTAAGAAGTATTTTAAATGAAATTGTTTTAAAGTAGCGTCGGAGTTGAAGAGCAATGTTTATTTATATATTCTACAATCGGTTTCTCTACGTAGTATACTCTCTTTACGCTTAGATCTTATAAAGTCCTTAACGGATTTTAATGCGGCTTTCATCAATACTTAGAATGATTCAAGAGAAATATTTACACTTATAGTTTTCTAATGTTATGTGTTTATTTGTAAATATATGACGATAATTTTTCCAGATGTCGGAAGAGAATATCTAGTTTACTGAGAAGTTTTATCAAAATAGTGTCTTATTCTTTTGAAATGTAACAAAATAATGGTATGGTTGTAATTACACCACACAATAATAAAATATATATACATTAGTAATCAGCATAATAGAAAAAAGTCAGCAATGGCATACTATATTATATGGATAATTTTCTATAGTCATTGAAATGATTAAAAAAATATATACAAATTACATGGAGTTTGAAAAGCTATTGCACCCCTGCGATAAATGTAATTTCATGTTTTTGTAGTGCTGCCAGAGATTGACAGCTCACCTCAAGATCACTTTCGACCGGCGGAATGCTGGAACTGCCAGGATAAACTGAAGAAACTGCTAAGAATAGGAATCACGACATTGACCCATGCTGATCTTTCCCGACATCCACCATAGTCAAAACAACAGCTGTCCCCGTGTACCTTGACATGTCAGTGGACGGGTTGCCATTTTAGAATCAATGCGAGTCAGACTTGTACACGAAGGGTTTTGTACCACCGTAGGTGTAATATTTAATACTACAAAAATAAAGCACGATTTCTGTATTTGTAACATACATACATAACATACATAACATCACGCCTGCAATCCCCGAAGGGTTAGGCAGAGGTGTACCCATTAAGTAGTACACCCACATTTCGCCAGTTATGTTTAAGTCCCATGTAATAGGGGGCGAGCCTATTGCCATCAACTGGGCACAAATCCAGACTCCGAGGCTGCTACTGAGAAATTCCTGATGGAAAAACCCAATAACACTTTGCCCGACCTGGGAATCGAACCCAAGACCTCATGCACAGCAGTCGCGCTTTGCGACCACTAGACCAACGAGGCAGTCCAGTTGTAACTTTATTCAATTTTTGCTATAGTAATACACACTCCAAAAAGTTTCAAGTATCTACTAATTACGATTCAAAAGAACCCTGTGACAGACGTACGGATGGAATTACGGACAGACAAACCTACGGACAGATAGTTGAGTCTTAGTAATAGTGTTTTGTTTGCCACCCTTTGTACGGAACCCTAGAAATGATTGACAAAGCAAGCTGTAAAATGTTCAGTTTAACAAAATCTACAAGCGGCGAAGCAGCCTTTTCGAACTCAATCGGATAAATAAAGTGCTTTAACATCCGAGAGTGAATATTCGAAAGAAAACTCGTTTTACTGCGGAAACGATAAGTGGCATGATGCTTTCAATTCTAATAAAACTTTTCTATTCAACGAGACTACTGTTTCAATCTATGTAAATCAAACTTGTGTTTACTTTTCATCTGGCTCACTAAGCTTCCCTCCTTTGCGCTGATGCGATTCGTACGAAGAAAGAGGTAGGAAACGAGTTGGTTAAGGCTGAGTTACTTAGTGCTTTTTTTAGAATTTTACGTTATGTTCCTCAATTACACCTGGTCTGGACGGATCTGGACGAAATTTCGCACAGAGATAGACTAACTTATAGGCTATTTATCATGGAAAAATGAACAGTTCCCGTGGGATTATTCACACCTGATTGGCTGAACGGATCTGGCTGTTTCGTACAGAGATAGACTAGCTTACAGGCTATTTATCGTGGAAAAATGAACGATTCCCTTGAGATAATAATGTCTACTTTGACGCGGTTAAAGTCGCGGACAGAAGCTATTTAGTTAATATGTTAAAAAAGTAAGTACCTCTGGTTTTTCGAACTAAGAATAAATGTGACAAATTGTCAAGAGCATTACCATTAAGGTAGCATCAAGCTTACCAAACCAAGCAATTTACGAGCGCTTTAACAAAATTCATCAAATTAATTTTTCGTTCGAGAAACTGGGAGCTAGTATTATTCTACATTCTACATACGATAGGGCTTTTATAATTAAACTTTTGAAACAAAGTCCCTTAACGCGGCTTACGGCGGGAGTAATTCGGCATCACGTAAGTGAAAAGCGTTATGTCCTCCAGGCGACCGTCAGTCTCTTTCTCTTTCTATCTGTCTTTCTCTATTATATACGGGTGTCAGAAATACTCAACAATTGATTTTTCAGTAGTTTTTAGACAGACTCTTAATTTCATAAAGACCTTAAAAGTAAAAAGTTCAACTTTAGTAGCAATTATAAAAGTATTTCTCTAACAGCTAACCGTAACTAAAAGATAATAATTGCTTAAAAAGCATAAACGGATCACCATAAATTGCATTCGGGCGCCTAACTAAAATATGAATTCACTGAAATAAACACCGTTGCAAAGATCAATTCAATTCAGATTAATTGGAATTGATAAAATTTGCAACTTCGCTTTTTCCGTTTATTGTATCAATTTTGGTTTTTATTATTTTGATGTGAAAATTTACAGTTTATCGGTGTCTCTGGTACGATTTTAAATAACGATATTCGATTGCTGATCAGTTTTCGGTAAACCGCTGCTAAGTCGAATTGCTAAATTGATTTGTTCGTTAACGTGGCACGCGTCGACTTTAATTTTGCTCCCAAAAGTGTAAATAACATCTAGTTTTTGGTATTATATAATTAAGCAAATTAGATTAATTGGACTCGTCTTCCAATTTCCGTGTGCTAAAATCCAATAAAACGCAATAAGACCAAAAAAACGCTCTTGAATCTAAAGATTTAATTTAACGTGGTAGTTTCGTAAGGAAATAAAATAAATAGAATTTCGTAAGGAATTAAAGAAATTTCAAACTTACCCTTTTAAAATAAATGTTTTAAAATAATTGCACACAGAATCATACAGGATTATCCCATAACTCGATAACCTAAAAACTACATAGGTAATCATGATCATCATTTCATCCGAACAACGTCCATTGCTGGACATAAGCCTCGCCTCAAAATAGCCACAATGACCAGCCCAGCGCTTCTCGCATCCAGCATCATAATACCTACAAAGAATAACAAAACTATTGCGATAATTTTATCAACATAGTACCAACGAAAGAGTCTAAATCACTCGATTCCTCTGCATTAGCCAGCATCAAGATTACCAGTAAATCAAACGTTAAACCGGCAAACGTGTACAAATCTATCATTGGATCGTGTACGGTCCGACTGGGAACTTCATTTCACAACGTAATCCTTTCAATTCAAGAGTTAGATGTGAACTTTACTGTCGAGCAAATGAAGTAAATTGGATTTGATTTCCGACTTCGGCTACCGTTTGTGATTCCACAGTCACGAATCTTTCTATCAGCGATTTAGAGTGTACTCTCATACGTGTGCTGTAGTGCGACGTTCCGTTGTGGCGACTTGTTATTTCCTTTTTATGATTGTCAGCTGTTTATGTAAAAATCTTGAATACTCTACTCAGTCATGTCAGGGGAAACTTGGGATTTTCAAGTCTTTTTTGCACGGCTATCATGATACTTGTATGTTTCCGCCTTTTCAGTAGTAAGTTTTTCGTGAAAGCATACAACATGAGATTGCCTGAAGAGTCCCTTTAAAATGGCGAATTTTGCTGGTAATGAGACACTACTACTATTTTAATGTGCTTTCATTATTTGTGATCTTTTTCTTCATTTTCTTTTTATCAATTATTTCATACTGACTACATTGTTAGTATTCTAATGTAATAATCATTATGATAAAAATATTTAATACACATCATATTATGTGCTCATGGATCTTCTGTTAGCATTAAGAAGTCAATAAATAAACCGACGAATAGCTGGAAAACCTGATCTACCTGCATAACATAACATCACGCCTGAAATACCCGAAGGGTTAGGCAGAGGTGTATCCATTAGTACCTACGCCCACATTTCGCCAGTTATGTTTTTACGCTACCTGCACAATATAATATTTAAAAATATTAATCCAAATGATAATGACAATATTAAAAATTACATAAGAAACTTTAATGGGCATGTCACAATATATCCCAAGATTAAACAAAATAAATAACAATAGCGTTTCTAGCAAACAAAGTCTACTAAATCGCATTAAAGGAACCAGACCTTAACATACAATCTTACCGTCGTATTAGCAGTGTACCGGTGTAGTATTACCGGTCGAACATTAAACACTGACTGAATGAGTGCACCGATGCGTCCGAGACGATAAAACGAATCGTGAACGCCGGATTTGCGGTGCTTACCAACGTATTCGAATGTTTGTCGTGCAAACGAGACGGCACCTTAATTAAATTCGATTTGATTTAAAATTGAATCATCGTTACTGGGTTAATGTATTCGGATTGTTTTTTGTTTATTTGAAGTTTAACGTGTTGATTGAAAGGAAACGAATTGAGTCGGTTTTTAAATAATGTTAGTTATACTTTCCCAGCTTACTTCAGTTTTACTGTAATACCTGCTAGCTTTTGCCCGCGATTTCGTTTGCGTAGACTTCAGAATAAAGCTAAAGTCCTAAATATCCTTTGTGTTACCTAAGCTAGATCAATTTACATCTATAGGTACTTGTGACAAATTTTAGGTACCTAATTTTGTTTAACCATTTCAGCGCGAAAGAGTAACAAACATCCATCAATTCTCAAAAACAAACTTTACTTTTGTACATAAAAAATATATGTCGCACTTTTATAAAATTCAAGACATTGTATTTTTAACAAAAAAAAAACCAGTTACCTATATCAATAGGTACAGATGCAGAACCATGCAGAATGCACTGTAGGTTTGTAAGGTAGAATTATATAGATGGAACGGAATAGTAACTACATGAGATGAGAGTATACATGTGGAGTTCTATCATTCCAATATATTTATACTTATTATACTTTACTAGCCTCATCGAGACATATGACATATAATGGTCCATGCATATTTGGCGGAAGATGCGCTACTCATGCTCTGTGTTGTCAGTCTGTTACGTAGCACCAAAATATTTATTTTATTTATTTATTAAAACTTTATACACATTCAAAAAATACACCGTACAAAGGCGGACTTAATGCCAAAAAAAAAATATTCAAATGTAAACTTTAGGCATATAAAGCTAAAGAGCTTTTTTGTTTGAATGCGCTAATCTGTAGAACTACTAGTCCAATTTTACAACTTGTTTCTCTAATAAAAAGATGCGAATAAAAATTACTAATTACTTTTCGTAACATACGAGACTCACCTGTCTTCTACTAATTACAAACATTCAAAATCTTGTCGCAATCTCATCTTATTGACAATCAAGGTCAAATATTTTTATGTTAAGACATTTTTGACAGGTTGAGACTGTGATAAGATTGCGATCGTTCCTAAAACTTAACAAAGTTACCGCCCTGATTAAACCT
The DNA here is from genome assembly GCA_949774945.1 of Hoplodrina ambigua. Lineage (NCBI taxonomy): Eukaryota > Metazoa > Arthropoda > Insecta > Lepidoptera > Noctuidae > Hoplodrina > Hoplodrina ambigua. Next base: position 10,972,234 of record OX458973.1, read on the forward strand.
ACCGAACAAAAAAAGTCCAAATCTAATGAATTCTCAACTTACAGTATACAGAATTAGATTCGTTTTTATGTACGTAGGTACGTATAACAAGATCCGCAGTTAAGGACTTCAGTCACGTCTGTGTGCAATTAAGTCGTCGTTTCTGAGTCTCTAATTTAGCTATCACGAGCTCTTAACCTGGATATATCACCGGGTAGTAATTAAAGGATAGTTTAGGTCTTTCTTGGGGGGAGTTGCAGTGTAGATCGGAGTAATGTTTATATTAATTTATAGATAGGTGATTTTTTTTGTCATTGTTTTTAGTGGTAGTCAGCATAGGTAAGTGTATTTGTGAATATGTGTAGGTATTTGTGTGATAATATTAACTAATACAATTATGCAAGCACATCAGCGTAGTGTTGCTACACCGCGCTAATGTGTGCTCTATACAAAAGAGTTGATCTTATACATTTTGTTTCCTATAATACAAAAAATGTATGGATAAAATGATAAAAATGTAATTAATGGATAAAATGTATGGATCAGGATTTTTTTTTTGGATTAGTAAATGTTGTTCAAAATAATGAGTATAATGACCATTTTTGAGGTTTCTGGTAAACAACAAATAAGCTTTACAAGATTATTTATCTCAACTCAAAAATAATGTGTTCCATTACGAATCTTCCAGTTACCAACGTGTCATTTTAAAACTATGTTATTTGACGGACGACTGACTAACTAAATGCCTAGATATTAATGCTCATTATGTCAACATAACGTCGAATTTAATTTCTTATTGGACCAAATGTGATTAGACTACGTTTTGAATAGAACGTGCTGTGTATCGACACTAAGTTTTCTTAAGTAATTCTTTTACTCGCTAACATCGAGTTATTGATTAATTTTATATTGCTTGTTCCAACAAGTTATGATTTGAAAATAAATATTTAGTAATCTCATAATAAACAAAAATCTTTAACAAAACATAATCATTTGAAATGTATTGTCTTTAGATAAACAATTCATTTACATTTTGATGATCTTAAACACACATAAACAAAACTATTGAATTATCAGAACAATGTACCAAAGTCTAAACATACAGGTACATAAATTATGTCAAGCAAACAATAAAGCCGTGTGTCCGCAGCTTTATTCTAAGGGGTGGACAGACAATAGCTTTCCGGGCAAGTGCGTACTCCGCATTACGCTGTTACGGCCCTTTAACAAATTGTAGATCCTTTTATCGACGAGAAAATTCATGTATCGTCTTACTTCTACTTTATACTCAATTGGTTTTATGTTTGAAGAGTTTATGAGGTATCCGAAGCTTTCAGTGATACTAAAAATATTTGTTTACGGTCGGTTTTCTTGCACCGTAAATAGAAAACAAATGACGAGTGGCCCACTTCTTATGAATGAGGAGGTTTGACGAAATCGGGTAACTGCAAGTACTTATAGGCGCTTTGCACACAGCATCTATTGCTGCAACTGGCAACTTGCTGGCAACTAGCTATTTACATACATTTCAATTGGACTGCGCACACAGAGCAACTCGAGTTTCGAGTTGCGGCAATCGTCAACAGTTTTCAGTTGCTGCAATCGATGGCTAAGTTAGTTGCTAGTTGCCGCAAGTAGCAACTTTTGAATATTGTACCGGTTTTTAAAGTTGCTGGTTTCCTCAACCGTCAATCGCAACGCTTCGGGTGATTTCACATCCTCCTTCCCTCTCCGTGTGCCCGGCAATGCCAGTGTCGCTACGGCAACGGCATACGACAACTCGGCCATGAAAGTAGCTCACAAATTGCTAAAAAGTTGCGGCAACCGGCAACGTTATAGCAACTATCTACTTTTACAGGAAACTTTTAAGGAGTTACCAGTTGCCTCAACTTAAGTTGCTCCGTGTGCAAAGCGCCATAACATGTAACTTTTTCAATTCATAAATGTTCTATCTAAGTTTATCTTGGACATCACAGACATCGGTGAAAGAAAACATTATGAGAAGACTAGGACTTAATAATGAATATTTGAAGGTATGTAGTCATCAATCCGTCTTAAGCTCGCTATTAATGCTTGTGCCTTCTTTGTATGATGTATCTTCCCTTTGCCCTGCATTGGTACAATAATAGGCTAGTATTATATTATTAAATGACGAGTAACTTTACACAAATCCTCTAAGTACCTACTCACGATATTTCTGTAACATAAAGTAACACCTAAAATTAGCTATACACCTATTCATAACTTATAATTACATATTCGAACTAATATAATAACCCCTAGATAAGGACGTTCGACACTCCTTCAAAAGAACATTCCCACAAATTAGTATTCAATTATTTCTAATTATAATTTCTATAATGTTTTTAGGGTAACCACTTTGATTAAAAGTTGTCCAGTAGACTGTGAAATCTTGTCAAGTGTTCGGTCGACAGATAAATGTATTAGTACAGTTAATAGGAGCAGACAGCCGTGTGATTCGGGTGGCCCGTTTGTGTTGAAATTAAGCCTTGGTTTCACTAAGCAGAATGTAAGTGTAAAGGATTTTAGGTACCTTTTTATTATAGTCACAAGTTCACCTTATTTGCTTGAAATTGCTACGGTTTTTTGATTGTAAACTTCTATAACACGTTTCCAGACTAAGTAGCGTTCTCTTTTGTAGCTATACGGTGATGATCGGAATTTGATATTTGTGTGGATAATGAACTAGTTTCTACGAACGTCTTTGTCAACGTAAAAGTAATCTATAACACTCGGCAATAATGTAAATTTTATTGAGAATTTTTGAAATTGGTAGGTACTTTATGAGACTACCTCCTAAAAACAAATAATTTGATCTCTTAACAATATTTGTAAAAACGTATAGACTAAAGTACCTGTAATAAATTATTAGTATCTTTGATAAAGGGAAAACACAATCATTTAGGATTAAGCAGTCTAATATAATGTTCTATGTGTCATTTAAAATCTACACTTATCAACATTCAAACTTTCTACCACACCAAGAAGTTAACTCGTCTACTCGCTTAGTAAAACCCAACCTTTACCAAGTCCATAGCCCCAAATGGGTAGCAGTTGTACGTATTCAATTTCATAGTGGTTTCGGAGCCTTTCGTGGGGCGCGTTAGGTAAATTAACGGACGCGTTGAAACACACCGGGACGATGATTAGTATCAATTATACAACATGCCAACTACTCTTTTTGGTTTTACGTAATTTTATGTGCGAGTGTGTGTGGAACTGTCGGTAAAAGGGGACTATTAGGGCTGTCGCGTGTAAATGCAGCTTATTTTGTAGCTAGTTAGGTTCTGTTTGCGTCATCTGTAGAACATTCCAAACATCTGTCATTCGATCTTCCGATACGGACTTGAGTGAAACAAGGATGGTTGTAAGCATCTAGCTTTTTTATTCATTTATTCAGATTACCAAACGTAAAAATGAGCTGACTGAAAAACTGGCCTTCTTTTTAGGTACCTAGATAAACTAGAATTTTCGTAGCTAGAAAAATGGATAATCTTTTTACCGTGAGTATCTAAGACAACGTTTTCATAAAATAAAGTAAATTAGATACTAGTCTCACAAGCTTAGCACACGAGTTCGTTCGACTGAGATCTCTAAGAGTAAGGTCTCGTAGGCAGTACTAGTAAGAAGTCACGATGTAAATTACTTTTGCCCTACACAAGGATTTTTTTTTCTATCGTGGAAACGTTTAGGGATGATTCTCATTAGAGCGGGCCGTGCCCGGGCCGGGGCGTGGACGAGCCGACGTGGTATTGAAGTACGTCGAGAGGGCCCGGACGGGACACGGATAATGCACTGTGTAATATAAATTGATTCATACAAAACATATGTAACAGATTTAAAACCGTGCCCCGTTCGTGCCACGACCGGGCCCCGCCCCGGGCACGGCGTGCTCTAATGAGAATCATCCCTTACAATATACAACCTTACGTATTATCCCAACCGTGTCTTGATTTATTTTGGATCTAGATAAAAGAAAATAAAAATTCTCAGAATGTTTTAAAATTCTTCTGGCCAGCAACATTCCTATTTTAAAACTTTTCTTACGAACGAGATTCGGCTAACCCAAATTTTATTTATTCAATCTATCTTGTTCTTAATTGCACAGCCAAAGAAATGGTCTATAAATTTTCAGGAGAACTGACTAGAGTTATTTAGTGGGCAATTTCTTACCAGCAAAATTAGTAGAATTACTTTTAGACAATACAATTTACTTTAACATCTCTTTATGGCCTTAGATGTCGTGGAAGTTTTGTCAGACAGTGTCGTTAGCTTTTGTACATATTCATTTGTTTTCTCCTTCGGTTAAGCTTCTGCTAGGGAGGTAATGAAGGCGTTACCTAAGTGTGGCTTTAGATATACCAGCCATATACAAGTTGCCCCCCTGAACTTAGTCTTACTAAGTTAACGAGCAAGATATTGGACACTGTCCTAAAAATGTGACTTAAAAAAATAGGAAAGTACTTACTAGGCCTGAAAACACTCAAATTCTATTATTTAAATTGAAGTATGATTTAGAAATCCAAATTAAGAGGTCATTATTAAATTAAACCAGGCAGAAATTGAATTGTATGAAATTAGATAACTTTGTTTGTGTACTGATGGGTACACCTCTGCCTAACCCTTCGGGGATTACAGGCGTGATGTTATGTTAAATAACTTTGTAGCATAACATAACATCACGCCTGTAATCCCCAAAGGGTTAGGCAAAGGTGTACCCATTAGTACACCCACATTTCGCCAGTTATGTTTATAGTCCCATGTAATAGGGGGCGAGCCTATTGACTAACTTTGTAGGTATACGATAAAAGACAGTGTTATAATCTTATTAGGTTCTACTTCCTAATCTAACTAAGTACTACTTTGACATGAATACTACAGTCATTGAACGAAACTCATTATCATATCAAATCAAGATATCATCACAAACCTCACCTTACATTTCAAAAACCAACAAAGTAGCCGCCTGATGAAACCATTCCATCTACTACAAATTCGTTCTAAGCGTTACAAATAACGTAACCGAATGAAAAGCGGCTTATAAGTGTTATTCAACTATAAATCCGAGCTAGTATGATGTCCACGTCATGCGACTGATGTCTTGCGCAAGTACCTATGTACCAGGGGTGGCCAACTTGATCAGATGAAAGATAGACTTTTGCTGATAAACCCTGTGCGATCTACAATTATATACTACTTATAATTTAAATGAAACAGTATATTATATATATTTACGTAGTTTATTTATTTATTTTTTATTAAGGGGACCTTTTACTCAGCAGTAGCGCTTTGCGACCACTAGACCAACGAGGCAGTCTTGGGTTCGATTCCCAGGTAGGGCAAAGTGTTATTGGGTTTTTCCATTAGGAATTTCTCAGTAGCAGCCTCGGAGTCTGGATTTGTGCCCGGTTGTTGGCAATAGGCTCGCCCACTATTACATGGGACTTAAACATAACTAGCGAAATGTGGATGTAGGTACTAATGGGTACACCTCTGCCTAACCCTTCGGGCATTACAGGCGTGATGTTATGTTTATGATGTCATGTTTATTAAGAGGAATAACATACAATTGCAACTGTGATAAATAACGAGATGGATCGGCATTCGAAAATTAAACAAGAATAGAAACCCGCAGCATTTGGTCTAGTAAAAAAAGTTTTAAAATAGGAATGTTGCTGGCCAGAAGTATTTTAAATATTTCAGTGTTTTTTTTTTATACGGATTTATATTTTAGCCTTGACGCGTTCGACTGGACTAATAGCCGCGATCGATCGGTTGGCCATCCCTGCTATATACAAATGAATTGATTCCCGTCAACTCTGCTTAGTAATCCGATTAAGCTAAAGAGAGATGTAACGGGAATGTCTGCCTACGGTATTACTTTGATTTTGTTAGGTAGTTTCTTTAAGTACTGGTATGTAGCAATCGGATTTTTTGTACCTACTCAACAATAATACCAGCTTATTAAAGCTCCTTCTCATGCAGAGAAGACATGAGGATTTATCATCCCGTTTACTCAACGCGGGTTGGCGATCTCAGTCTTATTTTTGTTAGGAGTTCAGGGGGCCGACGGCCATCTCTTTAACAACATACATACATAAACTCACGCCTTTTTCCCATGAGGGTAGGCAGAAACTACAGAACGCCACCTGCTACGATCCTTACATACTCCTTTGCCTCATCTACGATCATACATCTCGTCATACAAGCACGCCGGTTACGAGTATTCCGCACCTTAAACAACGATATTTTAATATTACTTTGTAATTTATGTTGTTGGATTTTGAACTCTCGACGCTGAGCCGAACGTTTAAAATCCAACAGTACGGAAGGCAAAGTAATATTAAAATAATATTTGTTTTAAGAAATGGGGGTAGGGCCCCAGGTTTTCTCACAATGTTTTTATTCATTCATGTCTAAGATAAACTTAGAAAGTACATTATTGAAAAGTGAGATTCGCCTTGACTGGTATGGAACCTGGAACCTCATGGATGATAAGCAATCGCCTTTACCAAAGAGCCATCACGACATTAATCTTTTTTTAGTGCTTGTATCGATTTATTTTTAATATTGTCTAAGAATGAATCTGTGGTTACAGTCGGTAGAAATCAAGCACAAAAACTTCACTCTTCGTATTTGCTGGCCTGCCTATCTTAACTTTGGAACGATAACCTTTTATTTGTGTAAATAATTCTTACCAAGCAAGATAAAAAGTTAAATCCCTCTACAAAACAGTATAGCAAACCAGAAGTCCCACGTATATCACGCCAAACAGTTACCATTAAACCCTAATCCAACATAGTAGGTATCGAGCCATTTCCTACCGTCGGAATTCTATAAATGTCAATATCATATTCCACAGTATCCACTTTAGAATAATTCTCAGTTATGAAAGGCGTTACACAACTGCTCTAGTGACACTTGAGTATCGAATTTGTGGTTAGAATATTGGCCACTAACAAAAAAAAAGTATAAAAAATGTCAGTTGACAACTGGCCTAATATGGCCGATGACATTTCTGAATCGGCGACCGCAACGAAACCTGTCTATAATTAAAATAATTTTGACAATCCATTTCATTCTTGGATTATCGAACTATGGATAAGTATTCTTTATTCAAATGACATTTGTGTGACTTGTGAATGAAAGCCAAAATGTTTCTCTTTCTTAGATATTCTATGTATTTGTATGGTTTTATAAATTGATACGACACGCCCACGTCATTATAATAGATAGCTATTCGGCTTTATGTGACGTAAGTCATTACGTTATCAGAACTAAACTTATCAGGTACAAAGCAGCAATTCTTTTTTCTTCTGGAGCTTTAATGTCCTTCCAAATTATATTAGAAGAGAAATGCTACTTCTTCATTTTCAAGATACACCCTTACCTTGCCGTTTGCTTTTACTGTCTTTATTGCTACAATCCTTGATTATTAATCCCTAGTGCTATTTCCAAAATGTTTCACACGAACCAAAAACCGCAGATGAGCAGATAAAATCTTGTCACGTTTGGTGGACTGTCAAAATTGTGCTCAGTTTGTATTCGGATTGATTCAATGTATGGACAGCTATCCGCCTAATTAATTAGGTTCGTCACAAAAAGTGCAATAAGCGGTTTTGATCCAATAAATATTTGAATGTTTTGTTTATTTTAACAGGAATCGAATAATATTGGTTGTTTGTCAAAAACAACAATACTACCCTCATCAGAAGACTTATTATTCTCTGTCCGCCAAAATATTTAACAAAAACTTTATGTTGACTTTTTAGTATGACTGATGATTTTTTGTATGACTTTTTTCAGTTCAATTAAAAGAAAACAAAATGTAAGTACTTACATCAAATTAATTTCACGAAATAAATGTTTGAAAGTGAGCCAACAATAAAAGGAAAGGCTGTGCTGTTTTTACTAAATAATTTTAATTTGAAACAGCGTTGTTTGTGGGTGCAAACAATGATATTAAAACGGAACAAAGAGAGGCGACAAATTAGTTTATTGTATATGAAAAGTACAAGGAAAATTTAAAAAATGTTGCATATTTAATTTTAATGAAGAAAAATCAGTTTTTTTGATAAGAGAATAAAGATGAATATGAGAAAAACTTTAATGTTAGTCTACCATTTATTCACATACAGATTCTAAACATCACTGCAACTTCGTGAGAGAACTCGGTAATTTCACTTTATCAGTATAATCTCACTGAGTTTATGCGAATAATTTGTTGGGAACGGCATTATCCGTGCACATTTGACTGAGGATATAAACGTAAAGTAGGCCGATCATAAGTGTGAATCACCTTCAGTATAAGCATGCAATGCAACCGAAGAATGCATAATATCTACTAGAAGGTGCAGACAAAGTGATTAGACATTGTAGGAATGGAATAAAGATTACTGTTGATTAAATATTATTTTTGTCAACAACAAACCTAACACTGACTGACTGGTCTAACTCATCCAGCTAGAGAGTATCTGTAAAAGATGGCTTGTAGTGATATGAGCACCCTTGAAAAATGTCTTATTTATAATTAGTTGGGTGTAGTTACTGTAAAGACTATTCTTTTCTTAAACTTGATTAGGTCTTAATCTCTTATATCATCCTGTCTGGTTGGTCTGTTATAAGTAATGGAGGAATAATTTTATCAGCAACCATACCAAATTTTGGATCGTTGGATCTAAATACAAGATCAAGCAATAACGTTGGATCTAAATACTTCGCTCGCCCCCTATTACATGGGACTAAAAACATAACTGGCGAAATGTATGGGTATACTAATAGGTACACCTCTTCCTAACCCTTCGGGGATTACAGGCGTGATGTTATGTATGTATGCTAAATACTTCAATTCCAGATATTTATCTGTCAGTGTCCTCTGTAATTGTCTATATATTCTTCTTCTTCATTGGTTGCATCTGTTTACTTCTTTATCATCACTATTATTATCATTAAAGTATTCGTAATCATACTCCTCTTCAATCTTACCATTCTCATGTCCAATTCCAGCTACACATAGTTTCGAAACCAATTTCCAGTAGTCAATTTCGCGCGTTTCATGCCATAGAAACGAACGACCAATAAGCTTAGACCTCACATTCGTCGTATAGCCATATCGTACATACAAACGCAGATAGCCATGCATTCTCGTGACAATATGTGTACCTAGTTCCTTACCTCTGAATAGGTTATTGGAAAATTATATTGAGAAATGGCGACAGGTAAATAGTGTTTGTGGAATTGGTATGCGATTATGATCTTTAGCGCCGAAATTATAGGTATTGTACTGTTTAATAAATTGGAGTGAATTTATGAACGGTTGTTCATGTAGAACGAAAAGGTTATGTCATAATATTCCTTTCATCGTAAACTGTTATTATAGTGCCTGATAAATCTCTTTTGAATGAAATATGGAATAGTAAATTAACCTAATTTATTTATTATTTATTTATATGGCAGAGATGAGTGGCGACGCAGGAAGACCTACACTGACGTTATTGGTGAGGTTCTTCAGAAAGATCAGGTGCGCAGTACTCGTAACCGGCGTGCTGTGTGACGTGATGTATGAACGTAGATGAGGCGAAAGGAGCATGTAAGAATCGTAACAGGTGGCGTTCTGTGGTTTCTGCCTACCCCCATGGGAAAAAGGCGTGAGTTACCTATGTAAATTAACCTAATTTGGTTAAAATCATAACTGTGTCGGTTACCAAATTAATTTGAATTTATTTTGTTGTGCAGCTTATGGGTCAACGCAAATAAGGCACTTATATTTATACTCCAGCACTTTTTTATTTTTTATCTGACAAAGAACTAAAATGTATCATAAATAGAGTTAAAAATTGTTTGCGCCGTTTACTATTTTGGACACAATTTTCTACTCAATTTCTATTGTGTTTGCATTATAAATGAATTAACTTAAGCTGACCAAAAAAAATTTGAAATGCAAAAAAAAAAACGACAAAATAATTATAATTAAACTAAATACTTAAACCAATATAATCATTATTTCCCATAAAGGGAAGACGAAGCATTTATCCTGAAGATTAATTCTACTAAAAATTAATTCGTTCGAAATTAGTTTTTAACTAATTTAAAACGATTAAAATCTAGTCGCAATCTCATCTCACTGATAATCAACGTCAAAAACTATCGGTAAATTAGAGCCTTTTTGACAGATTAAAACTAAAATCAGATCAGTATTTTAATCAAATACAAGTGTTTCTACCTGTATTTGACTCCCGGATATAGATCAAATTATAAAACAACTTTATTGCGCTAACTATGTTGTAAAATTCGATAATTTCGGTAATAAACTGACATCGAAATCGAACGAGAATAAATAGACCAGTTTGTAAAAGCTTTATTTTTTCATTGATTGATTGTAATTGGTCAGCAAATGAATTCACATAAATTAATAGCAATTAATTAAACTAGTTTTCGTTAATTGATTGATATTGGTATTAGGTCATGTTTTTAATCATCTTACGGTACTTAGACCTGGTTGATTCTAGGCTAATCACGGCTAAATTGTAATAATTCTATGGATACCTAAAGTTGAAAATAATCCTCATTTTTTCTTAAAAAAAGAAACGTTTTTTAGACTAGGAATATCGCGAGTGTTGTAGGTGACAAACAAACAGAACCTTAAGGTCATACAAATATTAGTATCATGCAGAAATAGAACCCGTGACCCGCAGAACAGCAGTCAATCGCTCGGCTACTAGGTGTGACAACCGTGTCGTTGACCACCATTAAAACCACATGTCCACAGCATGTTTAATAACGATTATATTTCACGAATTCTCGGAGCTGGGATCAGAAAAACAGCATAATATTTCGGTATCCATTCCGTTTTCAAATCACACCTGATAATTATCATTATTGGACAAACAGCAAGCTTTTAGCAGAACTGAATACATAAAACGGTTTTTAAATCGACAAAGCAATAAGAAAACACAGTACGAGCTTCTGTAAATAACATTTTAATGTGTTAAAATAATACTGAGCTGAATTAAAATCAATTTAAAGGTCGTTGCACTCATTTTGCATCCGATGCAAAAGGACATTGACAAAATATGCGCCAATGAGTACAGGAATAAAAATATTATAATTAATTTTAGTGCAAAAAAATATTTTTTCATCTCCTTTTAAAACTGGGTTTTAACGCCTCCCGAAAACATAATCGTTTTGTTTATATTACAGACAAGATTATCTTCATTCCTGTCACGTGTTATAAAGTTAATCTTAATTGAAGAAAGATTCTGAGACAGTCTGCCAAAACTTTTTAAGATAATTAATCCAATTTCATAAACACATTTTAATCGTGTCAGCTCATTATGCTTTATCAGATCGACCTTTTCGTTTTAAGAAAAATATGTAGTTTGAATTCCTCCGTTTTTGGTTTATAAATAAAAATACCAACTTGCCACTGCAGGACAAAGGCCTTTTATCTTAATTATGTTTAAATATTAAAAATCGTACCTATCTATTGATCACTAGACAGTCGCTCCATTTAATAAACTGTGGTCAGGTGCATCCGGTGATGCTGGAACCTGACCCTAACATCTTTAGGAAAATAGTTAGGATGATGATGATGATTATTAGGTTTGCAGTTAGCATAATTTAAAACATAAACTGAAGTCCAATTCTACTAAAAACTTATCTAATCACGATCTCATCTCAGCGACAATCAATGTCTAAAAGACATTTTTAACATATTAATGCGATTATTCCTAAAAGTAAGAAGAATTTCCTAGAATGCGAATTTTGATGTTCTTCAAATATGCAAATCTATCACCAATATTACAACATTTTCTAGCTAATACCATACTAGGTCATCATCATCTGCCTAGCCTTTTCCCAACTATGTTGGGGTCGGCTTCCAGTCTAACCGGATGCAGCTGAATACCAGTATTTTACATGGAGCGACTGCCTATCTGACCTCCACAACCCAGTAACTGGGTAATATGGTACCCCTAGGTAAGACTGGTTGTCAGACTTTCGGGCTTCTGACGACCCGTAACGACTGTCAAAGATCCACGTATGACAGCCGGGACCAACGGCTTAACGTGCTTTCCGAGGCACGGAGGAGTCTCGGTGTGTAAAGATGGTCACCCATCCACGGACCAACCCCGGCAAGCGTAGCTTAACCTGACGGATCGACCCGTGCGGCTGTTATTACTTAGCCACGAGCTTCTCAATAGTAATACCATACTAGGTATTACTTACAAACATTTTATTATAAATTGCGCGCATATGTAGCACTCATACGTCACAAACATAGCGCGAACACGCGATAGGGCGTGATTTGCGTCCAGTACGCGTCCAACTTATCGCCCATTTAATTGGGTGTTACGGGCCCCGTCGCTCAAGATAATCCTTTAACGGTATCGCATTTTGAGATCGAGGTATCAGCTGCTGATAATATATACTGTTCACAGTTTGAAAAACGGGGTTACATTGAACTTTCGTCTGATGGTTGTTGCATGTTCTTTGGTGCAGTAAGATATTATATTGATGGCGTTCATTCAACGATCTGAACCTAGTAGGTTACGTAATGGTTACCTAATACTCATGTCGGACCCTTACCCACCCTTTGTTAGTCGCATGTCACCGTATAGGTACAGAATCGCATAGATAACTCGGAGGGTTCAACTCCACGGTTGCTCCTGCTACCATGAGTCGAGAGCCCGCTATTCGCTTGACGCATGATTCGCGCCCCCAAGTAGGTGGGTATCCTACCTTTCTAAAATTGTTTTTTTCTGTCGTCGTCAGTTTTGAAACATTAATTATTATTGTAGGTATGCACAGATTTTATTCAAAATTTCGAAACTCTAATTAGTTGTTATTAATAAATAGACAATTCGCAAAACTAATAATATGCTCGTGCCATTGTGCTTAAAAATGATTGTAAATTAAGGTTAATACTCGTAAATAGTAACAGTTGCTAGTACCGTTACAGTAACAGCTGACATTGCATTTTCTTTTTGTAGTTTGACCAATTAACCGTTGCACCATTTATAAAGTATGTTCTTTTATTAGCTTATTACAACTACTATCCTCAGCATTCCTTTCGTCAAAAGTATTTGTTTGCAAACGTATTTAAAATACGATCATGACACTAGCTCATTGAAAATAAACTGTGTTTTTTTCGAGGAACTTTTAGTAAACCTGCTACTTTTTTATGATATCTTGAAAGTTAGTTTTTGAAAGTAAATGACACAGGTAATATGCCAATTCTCTATTACCTTTTTATCTACTTTCTGTTTATATACAATATCTAAAAGGTCTAAATATACCAACATAAACTCAATCGACATTTTTCTTTATAACAATGTTAGACGAAATGATTTTCTGCCAAAAAGTAAGCAGAGAAAATGTAGGTCTCAACTCTTCGAAACCGGGTAACCCTATCAACGCGAACCGACAGTAATTGACAGCGAGGCCGATTCCATTTATTACTAGTTTTTTACTTTTACCCAGTACTTTCAGAGTTTTTAATTTAATTGGCATTGATAAAACCATTTAAAGGCTTTTTGCTATTTTAAAATCTGTGTACCTATTCATGAAAAGGATTCAGAGAGTAATTTTATTTCTAAGTATAAAATAAATAATGGATAATGTTGAGTGTTATTAAGACTTGTAAGCGGGATAAAGATTATATTGTAAGCTGGGGACAGCTCGGTAAAATTTTATGACTGTATTAATATTAAATATATTTTACAAAGTACTGGCGTAGTCATTAGCTCGCCTGTTTTCTTCGGATTAATAGTTTGTTAACATCTTTTACTAGCCTTATAAAGGATAACAAAATGAAACACCACTAACAATATCGGATAAGGCTATTAATTCTTTACAATCAATCATTACAACTTTATAGCAAGGATGTTATACAGTTTTACAATAATCCATATCGAATAAGAAAACAGATAAAGTCACATCAAAGTTCGGTGTAATATAGAGTGATGTTTACGACAAGCTATAAACTGATCTTATAGTTTTAAGTTCAGCATCTCGGCTAACAAATTGCGTTTTATTAGGGAATGAAGCGTTTACGACAGTTGATATATATGAGGATGAATAAATGTACAAAGTTGAAGGAAACTATCGTTGATCATCTTGTTTGGGTACGTTAACTTTGTGGCTCAACCACGTCCGATGCGGATATTTGAAGTGCGAACTTTCGTATGATAAGATTTTATGAATGTCAACTAGTATTCTCTTACAATGTACGGCATTGTTCAAACTTCAACTGTCTTTGCTTCTGTCGTCAAATAATATTCAACTCTATCTTTGTGACCATAAGAATGAAACTAAAAGTCATAAAAGTCGATGCTAGGATATTTTAAAAATAGAAACACTTACACCAGAACAAATTAAATGACTAAACAAATATGGAACTTAAACAAAGAGTCATCAAACTTTTTATCAAATATTATTATCGTTCCGCGGCCGCGCGACCAACCCATCTTCGCGACCGTACCGCTAAATTATACACCAAGGGTCCATAGTACCCCATTACGGAGGAAATGCGCACTAATGCATCTCATTCTCTATTTGTCAAATTATAGACCGCTGCATAGTAGTAATCTCACGAAATAAGATAATGGCATCGGTGAGAGTGTGTCGTGAGTGGATTTTTGGCTCGTTAAATGACGGACATCTGATATTTGCAATAGAGGTGAAAGTTCTCGTGTTAGGTTACAATATCAATTAACATAAATGAGGTATCAATTACCACTTTTTAGAGTGATGCAATATTAGAATGGAACTTCTGAACCAAGGTTTTTGTTATTGATTAGGTAGGTATATTATTATTTTTCTTTGTAAAATCATATTCCATTAGTGTCAGTTTGGGTAGTGAAAAATACAAAAAAAAAAAACATAAATAACACGCATTAGACAGTAATTTGTGTTGTTGTGAATAAGCTCACTTATACAAAGGAGAAAGGATTTAAATATGAACGTGATATTTCTACTTAATGCCATAATGTCTCATTATATTGTCCATTTATGTCCGCAATCATAATAGGTCCGCTTAGAAAGCGTTCACCGTGTACAGGCTATCACATAAAGGTTACTTAAAAAAAATACAATGAACTACCGTTTACATTTACATACAAAAGGTAATCAGATAATTTATCACTTTGAGTTGAACTACTTTCAGCCTTATTGATGGTTAAAGTAATGCAGACAAAAGTAAATATAAAAGTAATACTGCAAATGCTTCTTAAAGGTTTACATAAATATGCAGTTGATGGTATAGTTTTTAAATAAATATAATAGCTTTGCAATTACAAAAACAAAACTACAAAATGCACATGAATAATAGTACACGCCTGTCATCGCGTTATTTATCCAATTATTTCCCTCAATTACTCAAAAAAAAAGGGCGAACTCGACTGTACAACAGCCATTAGCATACAAACAGTACTACCGAAGATATACGAGATAAATTGTCAAGATAACGTAGCGGTGAAAGAAGTACAGGCTGGCGTAATTACTGGTCGGCCGCGTCTAGGTGTAAAAGACCGCGTAAATCGCTTTGCGCGGATAAAATTTTCCGTCATCATTTGCAGGGTTGGGTGTTACAACTGTCATAATTTTATGCGGTTGCAAAGTGTGGTTGCGCGTTATTAGTGTTTGAAATTAATTTTATTATACCGGTAATAACTTTAGACAAGTACATGGAATCTAATTTAGTTGCGAAGCAATTTATTCTTGTTCCTTTAGATTAACTTTTGTTTCGTTTTATTTAAATGTAATGTGGAGTTATCTACACAGACGCACATATCTATGTGAATACGAGGGTATTAGTTGACATCTCTTTATTTATATTTAAAACTAGACTACAAAGAACTAGACATTCCTTTTCCAGATTTGATATTTTCACACAAAAGTACCATACCTACTTGGACTTTCAAACCACATCCTAACAATTACGAACACACTAAAAAAGAACAGTCAAATCGCTCGAGCTGTTCTCAAGTATTACGTACATTCAACAAAAGAGATAGGTATCGAGTGTCATCAGATATAGTCGAAGTTTACTTAGAAATCGATAGATGTTTTCGATTGAAACTTAATGAATGAACTGTTTAATACATATGCTTTTTAAATTAAATTACAGTCAGAACATCCAACGGTTTCTAAGAAAACTTCAACTATATCTGACGACAATGCATACCTGTCTCTTTAGTTGACTGTACATGCGGCAATTGATTTTTATTTCCATTTTTCAAACTCTCTTTTTTGACTGCCTCGTTGGTGTAGTGGTCGCAAGCGCGACTGCTGTGCATGAGGTCTTGGGTTCAATTCCCAGGTCGAGCAGTGTTATTGGGTTTTTCCATCAAGAATTTCTCAGTAGCAGCCTCGGAGTCTGGATTTGTGCCCGGTTGATGGCAATAGGCTCGCCCTCTATTACATGGGACTAAAAACATAACTAGCGAAATGTGGGTGTACTAATGAGTACACCTCTGCCTAACCCTTCGAGGATTACAGGCGTGATGTTATGTTATGTTATGTTTTCAAACTATATGTAAACTACAATCCAATATTTTAATAGGTGAGTAATTAAACTAAGTATTCAACCTCCAATCCGTTCCCAAGTTACGTCACGCGACACCCACAAACAGGATAGTGTATCATAATATCAGCTCACGTTCAAACAAGAGTCGAAATTAAATTAATTAAGAGAATTACTTTAAAGCTAATAACGAAAGGGAATCGTGTTTCGTCTCGGTGGATAATAAGATGATGGTAGTAAGGTTAGATGGGGGTGTAACTTAAATATATACGTAAATTATTACGATGGAAATTTTGGAGAAACGTAAATGTAATACAAATATAATATTTCGCCTAACGTTAAATTACCTACTTATAAGGAAAAATGAAACTAATAAAGGACTACTTTTTGTTAGTCCGTCTCAAACGTTCTTTTTTGTTACGTTTAACTACTAAACTTTATAGTACTTAGTATGAACCGTATATTTTATAGATTTACAAGTAACCTTTTTCGTATTTTAATAATAATTCGTAGTTTAATTATATTTTTGGTACTTCTCACTGGTCTTCCTTATTCATCTTCAGCTGTTTATTTTTTTACTTAAATTGGCATCAAAATAATTATCGCTCCAGTAGTTGTATCATAAGAAGGCCAATGAAACGAATTAAATATTATCGCAATCCCATATCAGCAATAATCAATGTCAAAAAATGAAAGCAAATTAGAAAAAAAAAAATATTTATTCCTTCGAGTCGACCCATGTTATCCTACATAAAAAGTTAAATTTTAACATACACCTACTCATAACTATACTAATTTGTATTGCGGTCGTTAATAAAAGTTTGCAGAATTGACACACTGACCGCAGTCGCACTGTCAATACTTCTGTGGAGCAGATATGTCATTTAAAATATAATATTTTTAATTTACTACACAACCCTAAGGAGGTGAAAGAACTCATAAATATGAACAATTTCTATACAAATGGCCAGTAAATTCAAAGTCAGGTTGTATATCTCGCTTCTTATGACGTCACCAAGATAATTATTTCGTCAAAAACAGCAAATAAAGCAAAAGTACTCAGATCTGATGGCCATCAATAAATTGTGACCGGAAAAGGGGTGTTGCGTATCTCCATCAACCGTACACAATACTGGAAACAGACATGTGTTTTAAAAATCTACTCGTAGATAACGGTTTGAAACCTGTCATTATTTGTGCATTATTGCGAACGCGATATCAAACACTTCGTTACTATGGCTACATGTTAATTAAATGCTCATTTTCCCTTCTTATAATGTGCCGAAACAGAGATCGCTTTGTTTGTGTTTTTGTGATAAATATAAGCAATTTTTTTTCTCTATATTATCAATTTTTTATAATTTAGTTTATTTTTTTAGCAATTTTTTATATAAGATAAATATAAGCATTTTATTTTCTCTGAACCGTTTTATAAATTACTAGTTTTTTCACGGGACTTCGGTCGTGCCGAAGCCAAATATCAGTTCATGGCAGTCGATAATAGTGTACATTTAAACTACTTATTTTTGTAATAGGGCCAGTACTTACCTACTTCCAGAAACCTCCACGTCCTGCAAACAAAAACAAATAAACGTTACCTTTTTTAATGTAATGATGTTTCTGATCGGGCTGGAAATTCCATAGATTACTTTCTACAAGCAAACAATTGAAACAAACATATTTTATCTCTTTTTTAATATAGATAAAGATTTTTCTATAAGAACGAACTTATAAATCCGTTTGTCCCATACATTGTCAAGTATTAAAAATTCAGTGTCACCCTCTAATTCTAAAAGTGTTTTTGATATCTCAATCTTTAAGCATCCTTCATAGAAACCTTACAACATCTTACAAAAACATCTGCATAAAATCCCTAACATAACACGCTGTCTTTACAAGCGCACGGACATTAGAAAGAGTAATCAAAATAAAATTATATTTATTCGAAGTGATAGTCGTGGATTCGGTTCCGGTCTTAATGGGCGCCCGGCAGGTGGCGGCGCGTGGAGACGAAGAAATATTATACAGTGTGGTGTCAGACTACTGGGTGGGGTTCCGTGTGTTTGATGTAATGAGGATGGCGATAATGTTTTTGTTAAATGGTTTGAATTAAATAAGAAATGGGCGTAACTATGTATTTTTAAAGTATAAACAAATAACATATCCTGCCAGTAAAATAAACAATTGTATTGCTCAAAAGTTTCATTGAATATTTTTTTTCTTTAATCGCAAACGTATCAGTAAACTTCAAATACAAATACCGCTACTTACATATCTTAGACTGGTCAATTCAGTTCACCAAAAGAAACAACAGTAACCAACCCAAAAACATTTAATAACAACAAGGAACCCTAATAAAGTAGTCGATTCACTCAACGTCGACGCCGAGTGTGACCGATTTGACATCACGCCAACGACACCTGCGGAGTACGTTTGTTTTACTTGCATTTACACCAGCTGCCCAATTTATGTGCCCCTGGTATATTACAACCGGTATTAGTACATTAATGACAGCCAGATTTTCATAAATATATACATTTTTCATATATTTTATGTTTCTTTCTGCACGAAGGTAGGTATATTGAATATTTTTTTTTGGATATTGATACCACGATTTAGACATTATTGACACAATTTGTGTTGGAGCTGCGTGATACTGCTGAGAAACTTTGCATAATATATGTGAACAGTAGACTAGTAGGTATACTGTTTCAATAGCCCCAACATCGATGTATAGACTGGGGTAAACATCGGTTTGGACAACGTCTCGACTATGAATAGAATCTTACAGCTGCTGTATAGTGGCAAAGTAATAATTACTGCAGCAATGGCCTTACATGTTGCAGAATGGTAGTGCTGTGCACGCAAATACCTAGCTGATTAGTTCCTGCTACAATTATACAGGCGGATTTTGAAGTCACTGCACGTCTTTAAGGGGATGAAGGAACTCATAAATATGAACAACTTTTACTAAGGGACCAACCCTGATATATGAAAAAAACAGTAGTTTCTTAAAGGTCATCATCAAAGTATTATGGAACAGTTCAATTATTATTATTTCAGTTGATTTCATAATAAAAATTCTTCATATTAATGAGCACTTTCACCTCCTGAATTTGTCTAGTGAATTAGTAAAAATCACCTGTATATGAATAAGCTAAATATTCTAAGTCAAAATCATAGCATTTATTTCAATTAGACTATTATAGGAACTAATTGTCAAGGAGTAGGTCAAAAAGTCAGAAAGTTGCTCATCTAAAACGTAGGTAGGCCTTTTAATTAGGTTTTTAGAAAACCCTGATTAAAATCCTCTTGTTGCTTCTACATGTGAAAACAATGAAGGTGAATATAAAACAAAAAACAAATAACTTAAGTATGATTTAATCAATAAGTCATTTAAGACATTGTTAAACTCGGGCAAGCCAGAAATAATTGAAATAAATTCGTCACCTGTAAAATAATTGGCCCAATAAAAATACCGTAGCAAAACTCTCTCTGCACTTTACCAAAAATTCCTTCAAGAAATTACCGTAGCGAAACTAAAGCCAGATTTTAAAGATCACTTACAGTTATATGCAGTTGTGAAATATCCCGTTATACTTACTTCATACAAATCGTCCAACTTTAATAATCAACACAAAATTGTAACCAACAAACAGAGGTCCCTACTAACTGAATGGCTTCGAATACTAGAGCTAAGATTTTAAATATATGGAAGTTCATCTTACACTGGTGTCGTTATGACAACCATAACATTCAATCAGTCAAGTTCATTATAAACAAACGACTGGGATTAATACTACCAACGTCACGGTTGCTTGTTTATCCAAAATTTATAATAAACATCAAAAATTATGTGGCACTTTACCATATTTAAATTTTTACTTTTTAAATTAATGAAATATATTAACGATGCTTCTCGGATAGGGTCAATTATATAAAAAGGTTTAACACAAATATCTCTTTTCACATAAATATGTTTAGGTTTCACTTTCACTCTATCATTACTATAAACAGCGAATTGAAAATATAACTACCTACATACTATTATAAAATGCGAAAGCTTGAATGGATGTCTGTTCCTCAACAATGCCAGAACTGCTGCACGAATCTGGATAAAATTTGGCACAGAGATAGATTATAGTCTGGACTAGCACATACGCTACTAAAATACACGGCTCCTGTGGATAATATATAAACTAAAAAAAAGCTAAAGTGAAGCTAGTTCAGTATAAAATATTTAAATGTAAGTAAAACTATCTGACTTCCTCGTTGGTCTAGTGGTCGTAAAGCGGACGGCCTCGATGGTATAGTGGTCGCAAAGCGCGACTCCTGAGCATGAGGTTTGGGTTAAATTTCTAGATCGGGCAAAGTGTTATTGGATTTTTCCATCAGAAGTTTCTCAGCAGCAGAATATCTCAGCTAAATAACCGGCGAAATGTGGGTGTGCACCTCTGCTTAAACCTTCGGGAAATATAGGCATGATGTTATGTAAAGTAAAACTGTTTATCGGAAAAAGTACCGCTTGTATGAATTGACGCTTAATTACGTGTGTCGCACCGCCATTTTACCGTTCAGAATTGAATGTCAAAAATGTACTGAGAACGTGAAACTTGACTGAACTTTGTACAAACAGTCGACAGTCGTAAAAAGAGTCTGAGAAATAAGCTTAAACATTCAAATTGCTGTAAGTAGGTACTAAGTTTATGTATTGTAAAGTACCGGCTTTTCTTTACAGTGTTTTAAGCTATTTCGCAGTAAAATAATGATGTAGTTGTTAATGCTTAAGACTTAATTACCTATGCTTCCTTTATGAGGTATTTGGAAACAATCACGTTCACGGGTTGGGTTAGCGACCTCCACGTGTCGACTACAGTTATGTTAGTATTCTAGTACCTATTAGGTAAATGTACAGTAGAACAAATATTCAACTTTCCACTAAATTGGGTACTTTGATTGTGTTATTAATAAATTTTAATACAGTTTTATTTCAGAGTAGCCTCTATTATTTATGAAAATCGGTTCAATTGTTGAAAGAATGTCAACCCTTTTCTAATTAAATATTATTGGATGAGAACATCTTCTACAGTTCTGATCGAGTTTTGTTTGTGTCTAGGTCTAAGTTTTTTAAATTATGAATTTATTACGTTTTGTAAAGGAGTTCCCTACGTGGAATCGAATGACGTAAGATCGAATAACACTAAATAAATAAATAATAAATAAATAAATATCTTGGGACAACTCACACACGGCTATCTGATCCCAAGCTAAGCAGAGCTTGTGTTATGGTAACCAGACAACTGATATACATACTTATATTATTTATAAATACATACATATTATAGATAAATCACACCCAGACACAGAACAAACAATCATGCTCATCACACAAAGTTTGTCCTGGGTGGGAATCGAACCCACGACCTCCGGCTTAGCAGTCAGGGGTGCTAACCACTAGACCAACAGGCCCGTCATACACACTATTGCATTAAAATCTCGAATAGCATCTGAATTAGCTCGAATCATCGGCAGCGCGAAGGTACATTGTACTCATCGAGGTAGTGAACTGTCGCGCTTATAAATCTCCGAGATTATTTACCATCAAATTAACGACTGCCTTGTTGGTCTAGTGGTCGCAAAGCACGACTGCTGAGCATGAGGTCTTGGGTTCGATTCCCAGGTCGGGCAAAGTGTTATTGGGTTTTTCTATCAGGAATTTCCCAGTAGCAGCCTCGGAGTCTGGATTTGTGTCCGGTTGATGGCAATAGGCTCGCCCCCTATTACATGGGACTTAAACATAACTGGCGAAATGTGGGTGTACTAATGGGTACACCTCTGCCTAACCCTTCGGGGATTACAGGCGTGAAGTTATGTATGTATGTATGCAAATTAACGTTTTCGAGCAAGTGTTATTCGATCTTACGTCATTCGATTTCACGTAGGGAACCCATCGTAAAGATTCAGTCAGTTCCAGTACTAACACAATTAGTTTCTGGTGTAACATCTGAAAAATAGGGATTCCATAAAACAAAGAAATAAATAACAACGAACCAATACAACTTATTTACGAAGAAAATACAAATATAAAGGTTAACTAACATAACAAAAAGGTATAAACGAATGAATTGGCACGTCGTTACAGCCCCCACACCTATTTGGCATTACGAAAAATATGTCTTCTTGCATGCGACCATTGCAAGTCACTCCCCTTCCCTTTTGAGTCAACGATCGAAAATTATGACCTTTTAGGGTGATGTCAGGGTAATATTGTATTACAGGTCTCGTTGTATTATGTTTTATGGGTTGACTGTTATATTTATTGACTGACGTTCTTTGTGTTACTGGTTGTATAATTTTTAATGTTTCGGTTTATCTTTTTTTTAACTTCTGCCCAAAACTTCGTCCGTGTGATATTTTTCATCTGTGTAAAGTTACGCCTTTGGTCACTGCTTCCCGTAAGTTGTAGCGTGATATTATATAGCCTATACTATTCCTCATATATCTGGCTATCATATACAAAAAGATTTTTTCTAATCCGACTGGCATTTTCATAGATTAGCGCGTTTAAATAAATAAAATATTTGTTCAGCTGAACTATGTTAGTTGATGTTGTAATGCCCTATTTTCAAATTGAGGCTATATTTTTTGGCAGCAATTGTATTAATCGCCTATTATTTCATATGCGAAAAAAATTAAAAAGACTTATGTATTCAACTTAATACAACTATTTCTATTATGTTAACAGATCAAATAGTAAATTTTCTAATTCGCTCCTGCAATCGCTGTTCTTCCCTAACATGCACACAGTCTTAACGATTTAGCCTCACGCCCTCACTCTTGAGACCAACTGGAAAACGCTAACAAGCTATTCATACAATATTTTTCTATAAACGAGTTACGCAAAATAAAGAAACAACCCTCTAATGACTTCTAATTATAATTATTCATAATTGGACATTCAGGCGATTTAGTTTGAACAAAGTTTGTTTAGGTGCTAATTTAGAACGCAAATTCGTACATATTTGCATTTTTGATTTGGATTATTATTGGCTTCATAATATTTGTCAGCGGTTTGTCTAATAAATAATAATTTGTAATATTTAAATGGTTATTCAACTTTCTTGATGTGACATTTAAATGTTAACATTTAATTCCTTATACATGAGACGGTAGCAAAATATTTTTGTGATAATATTTATAACAAACGTTTCTCTCAACACCTGAGGCCAGAGTTCAATCAATTCAAAGATGTGATATTATGTAAATAAGGTTGATAACGATAAAACACTATCTAATCCTTATCTTCATAACTAGTGACAAAACAAAAGAGAACTTCTACCGAACCAGATAAAACCAGATATCAAGACATATTGCAAGCCAGCATTGCGGAACACAGTAGATTTATTAACATCGCCTCAATTGTGGCAAAATTATCTCTCATCTCTGATATATATTAATAATAATGATCCGGTATTAATACGTCTGGCTACGGATCTAATGGTGCGTGCCTTCAGAAGCCCTGTAGCGTATCGTCTTGGGAGTATACTTTATATGTTGCTTTGGGATTTCTACTGTCATCTATCATTGTTTTGATGTGTTTAGAGGTTGTGTAGTGTAGATGAAAGGAGACGTAAAAGAGCCTTGGTTTTAAAAGTTGTTACATGTACGTGCACTCAGGGTAGTTTCTTCAGTGTAGTTATTTACTCAGCAACACTTATTATCCCCATCTTCTACCGCATAGAAACAGAAATCCTTGTACAAGTACTGAACTGACTCCTGAGTGCTTCTTGTTGATACCTAGATTCCGTTGCCACTCCCAGTACAATCTCCGTCAAATCTTCTTCTTTTTTTATTATTAAGAGCATCTAAGTTTGTTTAATTTACGCAAAATTTGTCAAATTTTAGTTTTTTAAGCTTAGTTTAAAATACTAATATTTTTTTATTTATCTGGTGCAAACTGTAAATTATAGATTGTAGAATATAGATTATAGATAATATAGATTGGTTATTTATACATAAAAAATGTTTATTTTAATTAGCATAAGTATAAATACCATACTTCCAATATTTTAAACACACATGACCAAATTCTAATCATGTGATTGGCAACTTTTAAATTAATCTCGGCTTACTGCGCCCCAGGTAACATTCAGACATTAAACAAATTGAAAACGCCCGATACTGCAGCCCTTTCAAATTTTAGTACTGATTGACAATTCGCCCTCTGCTTATGGAGCCAACTTATATTTCCCATGAGCCTCCGGCTATTTCATGGTGATCCCCTCTTTGAAACAGTAAACATATGCCTGTAATCCGACAATGTTGTGTCCTTTTCTAATTTCTGAGTAATGAGAGAGATAGTTGTCAAGTTATTGCCAGGTAGTTTCGACTACGATAATGTGGTACAGGGGCTGGACGTACACACATATTCCCTTGTCTCCCCATACGCGGTGAATTCGACCCTAAAGTTCTAGGCTCCCCTAATAAGCTGTCGCGTCTCACCTTAGGGTAGTGCGATGTCGTTTTAGGCAAAGATCAGGCTGGTTGAGATATGAAACGTAAAATTGGTGGGGAAGTAAGAGTGATTGATGATAAAAATTATAAGACACTGCTTTTGTGTATTGCAACTGCAAAATTATGTTGATGGAGATGTTTGGGGGAGATTTATGTCCAGCTGTGGTCGTCTATTGACTGAGTGATAATAATGATATTGATGAAAGTGGTACAGAAAAATAAAATAATAAAGTCGAGGTTTTCTAATGCTAAGGTACTATCGCAGTATGGTGTACGATTCTTCTAAAATCAGCAAAGTTGAAAGAAGGGGCTGATGGCTCAAAATAAGTAAAAACCTAAATCAACAAACAAAAAAACTGCCAAAGTCTTGTAACTAACTTACACAGTACGAAGCCCGTCGTATCTACCACTAACATGTTCTTTGCCCGCAGCAGAGGTGAGGTCACGTGATTAATGTGCGGGGGGCGCCGTGACGGACGATAAACGTAGCACCGTCTGATCATCAACAAGTTGCAAATTAATATTGCGCAAGTCTCCTTGATGTTTATGAGAACATACTAGGGTGTACGCTTGTAATTTATGAATTTAAGACGACAGTCTTGGCGTAGACGGTAAATGATGTAGGTGCGAATATGAGCTTTAATATTGCGAGGGACAAAGCACTTGAAATTCGTGATTATTTCGAGTCTGGTAGTAATCAACAATATACCTTCTGTAATAGCCAAACTGTCTTCAAAAGTTAAGGCAATGTTTCTAATGGCATTTTATTGGGAAGCCCAAGTTTTGTTTTGATGTTCATGATCTAAAAAGACGCAGAAGATTTTCATTCTTCTTTATTTTCGAAAGCTCACAAAGTAATATCTCATCAGGTAATGGATTCAATTCACGATACACTTATTTCGTTCTTCAAATAAATCCAGCAATCGATAAACATCTAGACAGCAACACAATAGATACTTAACAGATGTGCAATTAACGCAATCGTTCCTCTTACAAAATTATCTCAATCAACACCGTATCTTTTTAATTCCTTACAACCTTTTTGCGTGCGACCGCACTATTCTTTTTATCAACACCATACTAATTAACCCGTTGATGCTATCTTGGCCCATCTAACCTACTCACGTCTACTTTTTTCAATCTTCACACGTCAAAATATCTAGCGCTATCTAAAAGATCAGTGTGACGTAGAACGTCAGCATTTCTCGAATACAATGTTACAAGTTGAAACATGGGAGATGGAAGATAGCATCGGCAAAAACGGAATAGGATTAGATATATTAGTTCCTGTTTGGCCCGAGCCAAAGTTGAAACTGTATTATTCAAGACGAGAATTCTCATTTTTCTTGAGAAATAAGGAAAAATTGGAAGGTTTGTTGGTAAGGAACTTGATTATTTTGTATTTTGCCAAAATGTGCTGCGTGTTCTGATACCAGGTGCTTGTATTGATAAAAAGTTAATTGAAAAAGTGGAGTACTTTACTTAACCACTTGCCTTGGTTTTAAACGAGAATGTTACGAGGACATGAGTACTCTTCGGCCCCATTTTCAACAATGTTTTCGTATCGTAACAATTAAACTACATTTGTACAGAGACTATTAAGCAAAAAATATTGACGCGCAAAACAAAAATGTGCCGGCGGAACAGCGCACTAAAAACAAATGCCCGCGTAAAGTGGCCAAGCGACTGCGCGGGCGCCGTTTCTTTGACGTTGAAATGCTCTCGCGGTACCCGAGCGTTCGAAATAACGAGCTTGAAGGAAACCGGAGGATTTCTTAGTAAAGTTAACAATCTCACATCTGTGTGAGACTTTAGCCAGGCACACTTACTTACACAGAGTGTTTGGCTGAGGTTCTCTTAAAGGAGTATTAAATTACAATCACGGAACACCCGTATTTATCAAGACGCGATCCTTCACTTTGTAGTTAAGAGATTAAATTGAAGTAATTTTGGGAAAGTTTTCTTATTTTAGGTGATTTTTGTTGGTTTTTAGTTTCAAAGGGATAATCTTTACATCATCTTCACAGTACTAACAACAGCTTATCATTATTAAGAACTTAGGAACACGCCTTCCGACGAATACAGTGGTTGATAAAATCACATAGCTATAAGCAATATATAGCTATAAGTGCTATAAGCGGGCTCATAGCTGAGTAGAAGAGAAAAGTATTTCAAGACGTATAAAACTCAATAATATAAAATAATACCAGCAAATTATTGCCCCACTGCAGGCCTCTTCTTATACAAAGAAGGCATGAGCATATTGAGCATCGATCACCACGCTTGCTCAAGGCGGATGACGCTTTCACAGCTACGATAATTTTAAGTCCACGTTTCCTCAAGATGTTTTCCTTCATCGATATAAGTGATGTCCAAAATATACTTGTACTTAGAAAGAACATATGAATTGCATGAAAGTCTTAACCACTGGACCATAACATTTTATATAAAGCACGTAAATTGTAATGAAAAACATTGCAGTCTTGCTAAACGTAACTTCCTTGAAAACACACGCAAATCCGAACCAACGCAAATAAAAGCCAACCCAACAAAAAACGCTACGAAAACTAACGAAGCATTTGAACGTACTAAAACATTAGAAGTCCTATTGTAAAAAATAACCTGTTCCGTAAAGAGTATGCCTTCATCACGACATCCTGCACCATAAAACATTTTCTTACATAATGAAAGGTAATTTATGCGAACAGAAAAGTATCTGTCTTCGACTTGAATAATACTGCTAGGAAAGAGACCACACAAACACTGGATGTGTTAGTTAGCTAAAACGTTACTGTGGAATGGGAATTTGGCTTCGTAATTAATTATTATTACGTGGTAACATTGTAGGTCTTGTAATAGGAATATTGTAAGTTGTGGTTTTGCTGTTACTAGCTGCTTAGATTATAATCGTACATGACGTTTCTAAAGGGATATTATTATGTATATTTGATACTGTGATCGTTAAATTAATCCGTGATCAAAAGATGACGTGATTAAACGATGATTTGTGTAACACTCAATTGATCGCAGGTGGTGGTGGTCTGTCAAAAAAGCAAAAAAAAAATATATCATATCATACATACACACACATAAACTCACGCCTTTTTCCCATGGGGGTAGGTAGAAACCACAGAACGCCACCTGCTACGATTCTTACATACCTTTCGCCTCATCTACGTTCATACATCTCGTCATACAAGCACGCCGGTTACGAGTACTCCGTACCTGACCTTTCTGAAGAACCTCACCAATAAGGTCAGTGTAGGTCTTCCTAGGGCGACCCCTCCCGAAATTGTGTTTATTTGACAAAAAAAAAGGACTTCAGGTTTTATCACTTAAAAAAGTTAAAATTCGCATCAATTTACGTCTAGATAGTTTATTAGTGTAATACAACTAGCTTCGTTTGCGTAAATATCGAAACTCCGTTTCATTCTCATATGGGGCGGATTTTGTAAAATCCTTTCTTAGCGCATGCCTACGTCATAATAACTATCTGCTTTCCAAATGTCACCCCTATACGTTCAGTGGTTGGAGCTGCGTTTTTAATAATAATAATTATCTCTGTTTCCGTCACCGGTGGGATACGATTTTTTTATATATTTAAATGTTTTTATGTTTTTTATATTAATATTTAAAATGTAAATATATATGTATATTAAATAAATAAATAAATGAAATAATAATAATAAAATTTTATTGAGACAAAGAAGGAAAGATAGTTATAACATTAACTTGTGGACTCCACTTAAAGGTCAATTAGTCAGTAACGGTTGCCTTTTATATTTAGATTATTTATATTTTCAATTCAGTACAATTTCCATGAAGTGTAAGCCAATTAGCTCTTTATGCTGTACAAATCATTATGTCATCAAGTATTTGTGTCCACTGCTACAATTCATCCAATTACCTCCTGTTTGAGTAGTTAAGTGGTCTTTGTAAATAAATCAGTTTGTGTTTCAGGATCAAAATTCTCTGTTACTGCAATATAAGCATTATTCTAGTAACAATAAACATCATACTTGACACCCTCAAAAGTTTAGTCGAGGACTAGAAATTTCTATTATAAACCGTCTAATGTACAATGCAATGCAGGGCACACACCTCTTCTCAAACAGAGAAGGCATTGATCACCACGCTTACTCAAGGCCGATTGGCGTTTTAGACTTAAGTTAATTTTATGTCCAAGTTTTCCCACGAGTTTTTCCTTCAGCGATGTCCATGATAAGCTTAGAAAGTACATAGGAAGTAGAAAGTCACACTGGTACCTGCCCGTGCCCGGTTGTGAACCTATACCCTCGTGCATGAGAGGCGTGGACGTCTTAGCCATTGCGCCATCACCATTTTCTATTAGAGACCGTATATTAAGCTATAAATAAATACGAAAATCAAATGAAAAACTCTCTGATTAAGTGCCTATCTATTCGAAATCAAGTAAAAAAAATATATTTCATGAAGAAATTTGTTTTTAGAATATTGAAAACCTTCTCGAGTACACCCTCTAATTCAATTTACTTTTCTTTGACCTTTACAGTAAACTCAGACTTTGATATTGATAATGTTTAGGGTGACTGGTAAAATTAGTGACCTATACTGGGATTGTGTTCATGATAACAAACAACATTCCCAAAGAAATGTTTGTTTAATTTGCAAAGCATGACCCCTGTTTACCCAAAAGCGCGAAATCCCTCGCGTTCCGTATGGTTATTAGAAAAGGAAAAAAATTGTGCATGGCAAAAAAGACAATTTGTTTGCAAAAAGGGATAAATAACTAAAACAGCTAACTGTGCGTTTTTTTGTTCCTTAATTTTCTATTGGGGTTTCGATTTCTAACAAAATCTAATTTTTAAGGAAGTTGTTTGTAATAATAGTTGTTTGACTGCCTCGTTGGTCTGGTGGTCGCAAGCGCGACTGCTGTACCTGAGGTCTTGGGTTCGATTCCCAGGTCGGGCAAAGTGTTATTGGGTTTTTCCATCAGGAATTTCTCAGTAGCAGCGTCGGAGTCTGGATGTATGCCCGGTTTATGGCAATAGGCTCGCCCCCTATTACATGGGACTAAAAACATAACTGGCGAAATGTGGGTGTACCAAGGGGTACATCTCTGCCTAACCCTTCGGGGATTACAGGTGTGATGTTATGTTATGTTATGTTGTTTGTAATAATGAGTACAATCCTGTGTATCGGACACTAATTGCCAGTCACACTCATGTATCCGCACGGTGTATGAATATTACCACTTAACCCTGTTATAACCCAATATAAACGTCTACAAAATACACCACACTAATTGTTCTAGTACTACCAAAATTACATCAGCAGACAAACCTTCGTCTAACCTAAGTTTATCAAGAAGTCACCTGTTATTTACACTAGGCACGAGAAGTGTTTCCGCAGAGTATGCAAGCATATTTGCATTTCATTACCGCACCTCCGCTAGTTTGCTTTGTTTATAGCACTAGAGATATGCCGCACCGCTTACTTACTCGCTACATAATTTATTTTATCCACCCGTACTGAGATCAAAGAGGTTTGCGTTAAGAACGCGTGGAAATTTTACGAGTTTTATTTTAGCAACGGTTTTGTTAATTGCGTGAGTCTCATTTGCTCAAGGGAATATTTAGGAAAATGTTGAGAAAGTCTTTTTAACGACACAATTTTACATAACTGATGAATCACTCATGATAGTATCAATAGAGAATAAGTCCACCCATAAAAAAGAGAAATTATAATATCAGCTCAAATGGGACTGGGCGGTTCACATCATCCATATACATACCTAAAGACCGCTAAGCAAAAGTTTCTACGTAATGGGAGCCTTGAGATGTACGGCATCGCCGAGATCGGTCCAAAAAGAGGTGGCGAGAAGACCTGGACGCGCACTGCGAGGATCGGTTCAAGGTAGCATAAGAAAAGACTATTTAGATAGATTTGAGGGTGACCTTGCCCAGCAGTGTGACATTAGACCCTAATAAAAAAGAATATAATCTAAAATTCAACGAAAATACTAAATAAAAGACAGCTCTGTGAAGTACTCAGCCGTTTATTAGAATAACTCAATACATATCATATCAAACACATTTTATGCGAGATAAAGACGTTTCTGGAAATCGAAATACACATACGAGAACAAAGGGAATTCTTTTACTTATGAAATTATCTTTACCTACTTTCGCTCGTTCTGCCAATAGGTTCTGTACTTTATCGACGTACCTTTACATTGTGACACTTTTACGGAATAGTAAAGTAAGAAACGAGAAAGAATATTATGGATTCAATAATCTGGATTACGTAATTCCTTATCTTGGTTCTAGAGGACTTCGATTCAGTATTAGCATAAGAGCATTTTCAATCGGAATGATCTCTAGAAAGAATTTTCTAGACTCGACTTATAAAGGCGATATTGGATTTTGATACGAATTTATCGAAAACGCCTCAGCGGTGTCAAAGCGCCCCCTTTAGCGGTATCAAAAAATTATATCAGAACTTTATCGTCAATGTAAAGCTGAATGCGCAATTCCAATGACTGACGGCTAATGACAAATCAATGAATCTTGCGAATCCAATTTTATTTACTTGGAAAGTGCCCTTGGGATATAAAAAATCTGGATTCAACTTTGAAATAACGATTTATTTAACGGTTTTTGTGTGAAAGCTATGGATAGGTAGTCATTTATCTCTATCACTGTTATTGTTAACGCATAGGATTTGATCTGATTATGTGTGACTATTTTTTCATTTCTGATTTGGGTGTAAGAAGTTTAGGATGAGAATTTTTATAGCAGGGAAGTCGCCTCAACTGCTAAATGATTTTACTTAAAATTAAGGGGCATGCGATAATAATGTGGCCCCCCGTCATTATCAGGCCAGTATCAGATTGAATGGTAATAAAAAAGAGGCGATAGTAGTAAACGTGTATTAACAGAATTAAAATCATAAAAATCGCCTCGTTAATGTCTTAATTGTCCGCAAATGTCATGATTTCATTAAATAAATCCATTTGTTTGTAAATCTAAATTGTATAGATATGTTGATGATGTCATGATTATACTTGTGTAAATACATATTAGGCTACGTCCAGGCTCTAGGCACTGAGCAAGCCGCCTGTCTGTGCGGACGTAGCCTTAGTGTTGTTGCGTCTAAATATTGATACAATTTGTTACTGAACTGTAAATTTCTAAACACGTGAGAAAATTTGAATTTTTAAGACTACCCTAGCGCTTTTATCTTATGTAAGGATTGTTAATCAAAAGTTTCAAATTACAACTGCAAACAAGATATATACAGTAAAACAAAAACTCTTAAAACCACAACCTTTTACGCCATGATGAAAACTGCCCAGCTTCCATTGTAACCAAACATCCACATAAAAACATAAAAAAAACGTTTACAATATTATTATAACCCGTGACACCATAAAACATGCCATTCCCGTATCGGATGGCTTGTCAAAACGGACACGAGCCCACTTCAAAACAGCGAGGGCCCGAATCCGCGCAGCACGGTCTAACGCCATTTCACGGCGTGTATGTCACGCATGCATATTTCATTGTAGACTACAACAGTGGGTCTCTGTCGTGGGAAATCAAGCGCTTGTACCTATAGCTACACAGAAATGTTTGACGTAATTATACGTTATTTATTGGTATGCGTTCAGGGAGTGTTCGATTGCGAATAGGAGTTCGTGCATTAATTGGGTGGTGTAAAATTTATGAGAAGTTGCCTACTCTAGGACGCTTGAGTTACAGTCCAGTGTCAAGTTCCCCAATTTTAGTTTGGAATACTGAAGAAGTTTGTTTTCATTCGCCTTTTTTACTTCAGCTGTACCTACTATTGATAAAGCTTTTGACCTTGAGCCGGCTTGAGGTGACTTATCAATTCCTAGCACTACAGCTCATCGCAAACTCACCCAAATTCATCCGAGAGAGATAGAATAGACATATTGATTATGTGACTTTATTCTCCCATTATACTACATTAGTAAATTTTTCTATTTTCTAGTTGAATTTGTCTCTCTTTCCAAATTCACAAATTGAAGCATCGTATTTGTATGGAATGACTATAATTATTTGCGCCTAAAAAGGTACTGTTAATGAAGACACAGAGATGTTGACACATTCAATTCGAATGCATTCGATGGTTTTACACACAATACATTTAAATTTATTCTTTGCAGCAGTACAATTATGGTTTAAAAGGCTTGTCAATGTTATAGACCTATGTTTGTTTTATCTGTATATTTAGAGCGAAAGGTAGGTATTTATTATTTTACTGATACTTGACCAATGAAGCTGAAATCTACCTGGTAGATAGATTTTACATAAGCAGGAAACGTCAACGAATTTTGAGACAGGGCCGAAGCGGGTTTTTGACATCCACCGCACGGAGTCTTATGTAAAATCTAGTATGGATATGTTTGAAAATATCAATATATTGATATTTTACTATGATGATGATGTTACCCAATCATGCCAGAACAGCTGAACGGATCTTAATCAAATTTGGCACAGAGATAAAATTATAGTCTGGAATAGGGTATAAAATATTTAACTAGGAAAAATGTAAGGTTTCCGTGAAAAAATATATCAACTTTGACGCGGATGAAGTTGCGAACGGAAGCTAGTATGGATATATCTCTCTCCCCACTATATTTATTTAAATTTATTTTTTGTATGTATGAATATAATTATGTATTTATTATTACAATTTATTCTCGGTAATTTTCTGTATCTGTGCACCTACTTTGTTTTTGTCTCTGCATCACCTTAAGGTAGACTGGTAGAAAATGCCTAAGGCATTAAGTCCGCCTTTGTCAGTGTATTTTAACACGTGCATAAAGTTTTAATGAATAAATAAATAAATATATATTAATGTATGTATTGCATACAGCATGAATGACAACACGAACCGTATCTTGACTTACCTACCTACTGCTCCATTTGACCATTCGAGCGATCAAGATGAACCAGCTGACCTATTTACTGGACCGTGGAAAATTCGCGGTATATCTGTATCGAAGACACGCTTTGAAAATAAAACAATTTATATGCATATATTGGAAAAGCTGGTATGTATAAACTTCACAATATTGAAGGAGCTTGCAAAGGAATTGAAGATGAGACATGTGAGTTTAATCTTAAAGGAAGGCTTTGAAATTGTCTGCCATCAGTTACGTCTATGTCTTTTGTAAGAACTCTTAAGAGATATTGGCAATTTTAAGTAGTGGTTCTAGATCTCAAAGTCACCTGACCTACTTCATTTTATCATGGCTGATTTCTGAGGATATATAGAGGAGTATGTGCCGACATACTCGCTAGCTTCAATACTTTTAGCTATAATGATTTTTTTAATCGACAAAAAATAGGAGAAGATTCTCAAGTCGACTGGTATATATTTTTTTATGTATCATCCGTATCAGCCGTAGGACGTCTACTGCTGAACATAGGCCTCCCCTACAGATTTCCAATAAGACCGGATGGAAGCGGCTTGCATCCAGCGCTATCCCGCGGTCTTCATCAGATCGTCTGTCCACCTAGTGGGTAGACGTCCTACGCTGCGCTTGCCGGTGCGTGGTCTCCACTCAAGAACTTTTCGGCCCCATCGGCCATCCGTTCTGCGTGCTATATGGCCTGCCCACTGCCACTTCAACTTGCTAATTTGCTGGGCTATGTCGGTAACTTTGGTTCGTTTTTATGTATGACCATCTATAACTTTAGACGGAGCAGTCCGATTTTGTAAATTCTTTTTTCATATTTGTTTTGGTGAATATGACCCAAAACGATTGAACCATTTGATTGACATAACATAACATCACGCCTGTAATCCCCGATGGGTTAGGCAGAGGTGTACCCATTAGTACACCCACATTTCGCTAGTTATGTTTTTAGTCCCATGTAATAGGGGGCGAGTCTATTGCCATCAACCGAGCACAAATCCAGACTCCGGAGCTGCTACTGAGAAATTCCTGATGGAAAAACCCAAAAACAATTTGCCCGACCTGGGAATCGAACCCAAGACCTCATGCGCAGCAGCCGCACTTGCGACCACTAGACCAACGAGGTGATTGAGTGAACGAGTAACAAAGAAAAACATGACCATACTACCTATTAAAACTATTGCAGTTTTATCGGTATGGATACATACATTATAATTATACGTGGTTACACTTAGAATATCATAGTCTTACATTAAATATCCTCCTGAATATTGAAATGACTACGCACATCAAGCAATTTGACACATTTGTATAAATGAGCCTCTGAGTACTAAATAAACTATTCAGTACAAATCCATGTGATTAGTTGTTTAGTAAACGTAAAGCTTGTACATAAACCGCAGTGTTAGCTCAAACCCATTAGTCAATTACCTATCATAGATTAGCACATCAGTGCTCGTGAGATTAATGGCCTAACTCTGCAGCACTCAAGTTTGGAACCTGAATAGTACAGGAATTAAGTGCTTATTTCAAATTCTGGGACAATTCATTTGGTGATGAATGGGATATTTTGGTGTATTGATTTCAGAAACCTACAAGAGAAGACAGTGTGATATATAGTACTATGGCCTGACCTGACTGACTAGCTGAATATTTAAGCCAAAATCAGTCTACTTTGTATAGCTTTTTGTAAGAAACTTAAACTAGAAGCTAATCTTTTTATTTTCTAATCTATAATTTTCATATTTTTAATATTATAGAGAGTAACGTTTGCATGTTTTTGTTTATGAGAGGTGATCTCTGAAAGTACTGGTCTGATTACAACTCATTCTTTGACTGATAAATAGCAATACTATTGCCAAGTGTCACAGCTGTATTTAAAAAGGTACATTATTTCTGGTTTCTAAGAGACTGATCTGAGTACGTAGTATAGAGCTCTGGAAACCTGAAATGACATTAAATGGATAGTACAATTTAATCTACTGTTTTTTTTTTGTGTTTAATCTGAAAGAAAAGAAAGACAGAAAGAAAACCGTTTATTCACATGATAGTCCTACATACCTACATTTCACTTATTTATGTGACGAAAACTTTTAAACGTAAAAACACAATTTCCATATTCCGGTACACACGACACAAGTACAGGTATTTCCACACCACTCTATATTTCAGCTACAAAATACATTTCCCTCTCGTCATATCAGCATCTTCCATCAACATAAGAGCGTGCAAACCCAGGCTGTTCAACCCTATAACAGTCGATAAGACATGGCAAAGTACGTGAAAAGAGAAAGTGATAATAGGAACTCTTCTACAGCGATCAGTCGACCCATCGCAAAGGGTTTTGGGGGAAAATGTCAGCACACAGAATCAATTTCCTGACATACACAAAGTTTTTGTGATAAGGATATTGCAGTCGCACAAACTAAACGTATTGTACACAAAGGGTCTATAAATAGTGCTGAAAATTACTGGAAAACTGTATTTATTGTTAGCACGTGGGTCATTTGAAGTGTGTTATATTTCTTGTTAACTAGACGGGGAAAATCAATTACTGATTTAGATTTCCTTCCTGGACTTTACTTTATTGTAAACACAACATCACGCCTTAAATCCCTGAAGGGTTAGGCAGAGGTGTACCCATTAGTACACCCACATTTCGCTAGTTACGAGTGAAGAGTGTTCAAGTCTGGGCACAAATCTAGATTCCGAGGCTGTACTGAGAAACGGGCCGAACTCAAGACCTCATGCTCAGCAGTCGCGCTTTGCAACAACTAGACCAACGATGCAGGTACTTTTTTAGATATTGGATTTTGGATTATATGGCAAAATGCCAAGTGACTGAATTAAAAAAAAAAAAACTAGTCACAGCAATTGTTCACAGCAATTTTTCGTTCGAGAAACCGGAATGGAACAGTGTGTTTTAAAGTCGTCACTATTTGTTGCTTGTCAAAGTCTAGGTTGCCTGTCAAAGTCTGCGTTGCCTGTCTGGTAGAAAAATATATCTATTTGTCTTTCTATGCCCACCAAAGAACATCATTAACTTCCTAAAATTACTTAATAAGACCTCGTTTGAAATCTTCCATAAGTATCCATCATACACATTCGGCCGTGAAATATGATACCGTTTTCTTTACTTGAGAATGGACATATTTTCCTCCTTATGTATCTGATTGATTGACAATCACTTCGATGACGACACTATTTGATTGATTGAGGTAGACAGCTGATAGTTATTTTTGTACATTTTAGGGTCAGTGAAACTATAAAACATGGGCTAATCATTTCGACTTTTTTGGCATCATAATTGTTGCCTATACTAATATGATCAAGCTGAAGAGGTTTTTGTTTGTTTGTTGAAACGCGCTTATCTCTGAAACTGCCAGTCCGATTCGTAAAGTTCTTGTATATGATAGTAGTGAATAGTATAGGCTATATATAATCACGCTACCACTCACGAGAACGGAGCAGTAATTAAAGGTGTAACTTACTGCAGGTGAAGAAAACCTCTCAGACGAAGTCGCGACAGTAGCTAGTGATTTATATTCTCTATTGCGTGGGCTGGTCATCCTTAAACTCCGGTAATTTAATTGGCTGTTTGTAAGAATTTGTCATGCTATTAAATGCATTGTGGAAAAATCAACAATTAGTTATATTTAGACCGGGTCCATTTTTGTAGGGAGCAGCTGATGTTCTTATTTTATAACTGACGAAAAATATTGTCGCTAAGGGTTCAAAATCATGTACTAAATCCAAGGTAAAAGATTGTATCAGATGTTTCTACTGTACCAGTATAGGTATGTCTCAAGTAATACTTAAAAAAATAATATCCAGGCCAATAACCATTGAGTTAGGATACCTACAGTTACGAAGAAATGTAATAAAATGATGTATCACGTGAATCGTGATGGAAAACGGCTGGTTCCTGTTCAAAGCGGCAACTTTTCTTTGATATTACTTTATTTGGTTACGTATATATGGGCGAGGATATGTAAAGAGGCTTATTGGGATAAGCCTTTGGGTGGATACGATCCTTAGTGAAAGTGAATAAAAATATCTTTTTTTTTCGTGATATATTTTGTTACTATTTTATTTGTGGGTCTTTAAATGTGGGCGAGTGTTTATAATGAGGTCACGTGAAGTAACACGTGTTGGTATTTCTGGCCATTTCTTTAGTTATTTATGTCTGGTGAGAAATGTCAGGGTTGTCATTTTTAGCCTCTTTTGTACCCACGAAAATTTTTCAGTACTCGTAACTAATTGGTTCAGCCGTAGGCGTATAATTCTCGTACAATATACATTTGTAGATTATTATTAGACTTTTTATTTAAGTATTCAGTGGGTATAACATTTTCTTTTAATATCTTAACCTGTAAATGTAATTTATTTCTAGGTTTTGAAAATTTTCTACAATTTATCGTCGAGTTTGCCTTTTCCCAATTATGTTGGGGTTGGCTTGTATAACAAGATGCAACTTAATAGCAGTGACATGAAACGACCGCCAATCTGACCTTCACAACCTATTTACTGTACCCCTTTGGTAACACTGGCTGTTAAATTTTCGGTTTTTTGACTACCCGTATCGACTGTCAAAAAAGCACGAATGACAGCCGGGACCAACAGCATTGCGTGCGTTTCGTAGCACGGGGGTGCCACACCACCAACTTTTAAACTCCTGGCTGCTGTAGAAAGATTTTCTAATGGAAAAACCCAATAATAATTATATAGAAACGAAGGTTCCGCGTTCAGCAATCGTGCTTGAGACCACAGATTAATGGGCCAGTTAAATTCTCTACGATTTAATGATTTTATTAAATGTAGTTTGACCTTTCCTGATCTTTCTTGTTTTATTAATTAAGTTTTTTATGAAGTGTATCAATATCAGTAGGTACTAACATTTTTATGGAGTAAACCTATATCTGACCTGACATGCACCCACGTACAAGAATTAAAATTAATTTAATCAATTTTATTTTATTACACTTACGATTGTCATTCATACTCTCCGATTACCAAAGATACATACAGAAAAGAATCGAAATAACTAATAAAATTAATGTCTACATTTGTATGCCAAACATCAAGTTTTACATGAAGTTCATTATAATTTTACTGCCGATATTCATGAGATATTCATGTTAATAGAATTTGTTCATGTATTAGATTACGTTTTAGTACTTTATTGTGTACTTTTTTTTTTTTTTTTTGGAAGAACTCCTCTTTATTTCCTGTTTATCCACATAAATGTCGGTTAACGCGGACGCAGACAAAGTCGCGGAATAAAATGTTGCCTATGTCCTTCCTTGAGGTTCAAACATGCACCGTACCAATTTTCATCAAAATCGGTTCAGTGGTTTCGTCATAAAAGTGTAACAGAGTTACTTTCACATGTAATGGAAATGATTTGGTATCGTAATTTTCTCAAATAAAATATCTCTCCTTTTTGACGAGCATGCAAAACTGTACCATGTTATTATGTTGGTACCCAAATGACACAACGTCATTGTAAAATTGAAAACAAAGGCCTACGGGAAAAAGCCATCTGGCCCACACTAAAGGCTAAATTACCTTTGTGATTTTAGGGAGACATAATAAACACTGAACAGTTTTCTGGCAACATTGTTTTATTTATGTTATGCACAATCCTCATTTGTTTTGCAAATTAATACCCGAACGCACTTACAGTTTGTTAAATGGCTGCGAGCGAGTGAGCCCAGCTGACGTTTCTCACAATAGGATTTATGCATAACGATATAGTTCAGTCACTGTGGCTGTTTTAATTTTTGTTTTTATTGGTACTGAATTACTGAGTTGGATGATGTGTTTTTTTTTGCCAAATTATTCGAGGCACGTGTTTAAAGTCATATTATGTCAAACCTGTAACAGGAAAATCTTTTCCAATCTAAAAGTAATCCACATAAGGTTTTCTAGGAAGTCTCAATGTGTAATGTACAACGTTACCTCTGTTTGTGTTTAGAAACGTATCTCAGATATAATGCAATAATATCCTATTAGCAAAATATATGAAATTGACATAATTACCAAATACAGCTATAAAGAAATATTAAATTCACATCATTACCGAATACAAATACAGCTTAAAATATTTTTTAAGTCGAAGGCAAATCATTTATTTCAATTAGACCATTAATTTAAAGGCACTGTTGAACGTCAGATAGGTATTAGAATAAATAAATTAATCTTATTGCCCCTTGAAAAGGGAAGTTTCGTATGGAGAAGTCATAACATTATAACACTACGCCTGTAATCCCCGAAGGGTTAGGCAAAGGTGTACCCACTACCAGTAGACCCACATTTCGACAGTTATGTTTAAGTCCCATTTAATAGGGGGCGAGTCTATTGCCATCAACCAGGTACAAATCCAGACTTCGAGGCTGCTACTGAGAAATTCTTGATGGAAAAACACACTATGCCCGACCAGGGAATAAAACTCGAGACCTCATGCATAGCGAGGCAGCAAGAATTGGGCGACAAACTCCATACTTACTCTTTTAAAATAAATGTTTTACATTATTCGTTTACAGTATTACACAAAATTACAAATGCGATGTTACCCCAAAATCCTTCAAACAAATTCAATGTTATTTCCAATCGGTAAAATAATTTAAAATCAGTTAATTTGCCAACTAAACTCGTATATCACTCCGTATAATCTCTAGGCTTTACCAAATCCGCTTCGATCAGCCGAACACTCGTCCGCGCGATACATCGACAGTTCAGTTGACAAATGTGCACTGATTAATATAATTGTGTCGCGATTCACGCATTCGTTTGTTTCTGTCGATAACTTTACGATAATGCTGTGTTGGTTAGCTTGATTTATGTGAACGAATTGAAGGGGCATCAGAAATAATTTGTTGGGTTGTTGTACCATTTAAATTGGTGTTGGTTCGATATGTGGGGCATTTCGAATATTTACAGTTGTGGTATCTTTTTTAGAAATAATTACTTATGATGAAAACTTCAGGACATTTTTTTATCTACACAAATAAATTAAGTCTTGTGTGTTTTTAATTTAAATATTTATATAACAGGATCAACGAAACAAGCAATTATTTTATATCTAGATATTGATTTATGTAGGCAAAATAAAAAAATATATTTTGAAATTCAAAACTATATTTCTTTCGAAAATATGGAATATGGAGAATATTCGGCTAATTTTCGAAAGAAATGCAAGAATTATCAATCACTTCAATCTACAATGTTTGAAGTGCTTTCAAGGCCTTCCCAGTACCTACTCAGGTAGATATTGGGCCAAAAAAAAACAAATAAAATCTTTTCTAAATTTCTGTTTGACAAAAAAAAAACAAATAAATAAATAAATTATTTTCAAAATTCCTGTTACATCACATCATCTATCACATTGCCTAGCCTTTTCCCAACTATGTTGGGGTCGGCTTCCAGTCTAACCGGATGCAGCTGAACACCAGTATTCTACATAGAGCGATTCCTATCTGACCTCCACAACCCAGTACCTGTTACATCACATTCACTTTTAAATACCGTATAACATCGTTACGAAATGTTCGTTACTCATAATTAGCCATCAATAAAACAATTACAATGTTATCAATATTCTGATTGAGAACCGGCTTCGAAGCATTTGGTTACCAAAAAATCCATAATAATTGGCCGAGACGATCTTGATTGAGCCTACATAAAAAAAAACAGCCTTCATTCCCAGTAATAGATTTTTAACGGCAATTCGATATAGTATACTATTGAGTACTATAGAAAAACTTGGAAGTAATACTTTCTTACCCGTTCTGTTTGTTCTCGAATGATTTAAAAAGGTTCCGATTTACGTTTTTGCCGGAGGTGTGAGGCGTCAAAACGTTCAGAAAGATTTAAGGCGCTTAGCAGACGGTGCAACTTTGATCTCTGGATTGCGGCAACTGGCAACTCGCAACTAGCCTTTTACATAATTAGATTATAGCATAGAGAAACTGTAAACTGCGCAGACATAGCAACTCTTGTTGCCAGTTTCGATGATCGACAACAGTTTTCAGTTGCTGCATTCAATGACAGAATCAGTTTCAAATTGACGCAACTAGCAAGTGTCAAATGTGTGCTAGTTTTGTCAAGTTCCTTGTTTTACCCATTTGGCAACCATTGGCAACCGCTTCCATTCCCTTCCCATCCCCCGCAGCACAACTCACTAGTAGAGAGAACATGGATTTAAAAAAAATATGTTGAATCCCGGCAACCGTAAACTGGGCTTTTTTGTTGCCACGACTGGCAACCGTTGATAGTTTCTTCTACAAAAGTTGCTCCGTCTGCGGAGAGCCTAATTAAAGAATGGCTGCGTGTTTTAGAACAATTTCTTAAGATTCGTTCCTTAACCGATGTGGGTTAAATTTATAACTGCGGTGTTGTTGATTGTTGTTTATCCTTGAAACCATTTTTAGTGAGTCATTTTTTATGAACAATTAGAGATTTCAAGCTCAAAGGGATTGTATCTCTGGGAAAATCGTTTTAAAATAACGAACTCCAAATATTTGAACGTCTTAAATCTGGAACTTCACGATATTACTCACTTTTGATATGCTCTTCCATGAAATTGAGCCATTGATAATCATTGAATACACTTGTAACAATTATTTATTAATTTAACACTTATTTTAATAGATATTTGTTAATTACTAACTGTTGCCTGCAACTTCGTCTACGTCGACTTCAGAATTATTACTCCAAAGTTCTAAATTATCCCGGATAAAAAGTATTCTAAGTGCTATTCCTGACTATCTATCTCTATGCCAGATCCATTCAACCGTTCTGGAGTCATTGAGTGACAAACATTCAAGCATTCAAACTTTCCTATAATAGTATTTAGGTAGAGTAAGATTCAGTAGTCTAAACAAGTCTTCATAATTTTGCTATAATTCTACAAAACAACAAAAGCCGAACGAGACAAAAGCCGAATCATATGATAAAAACAAATGACAAACAAGTGCTCAAACAATAGGCGAGAAGATCACGCCAAATGAACAATATGTGAACATAAATGTACAATACGGCGTAATTACTGCCACAATGAGATGTCATACCGATTCGAGCTATGACAATCGTTGGGGCGACAGCACCAATAGGTGACAGTTAAGGCAAGGGCTAAAGTTAGGAGAGGGAGCGGCTATAAAAATATAATATTATGATTATGATGTATATATTTTTCTGTTAACTTATTAAAACTGGCGAAATGTGGGTGTACTAATGGG
This sequence comes from Hoplodrina ambigua, assembly GCA_949774945.1. NCBI lineage: Eukaryota > Metazoa > Arthropoda > Insecta > Lepidoptera > Noctuidae > Hoplodrina > Hoplodrina ambigua. The sequence continues at coordinate 11,015,438 of OX458973.1, forward strand.
TACACCTCTGCCTAACCCTTCGGGATTACAAGCGTGATGTTAATTTATGTTATTAAAAACTAGCTTTTGCGCGCGTCATCACCCAGGGGATAGTCGGTCTTATGCAGGCTATTTTTTTTGCACGAAAGCTTAATTATTTACAACAGAAGAAGCCTAAGATTCTTCATACGACATCAGCTGTCTTCCAGTAAAATTCCAGCCAAAATCGATACAGCCGTTTTAGAGATTAGCCGCAACAGATACACAAAAAAAAAATGATTGTCTGCTATAACTAATGTGTAAACATTCATATTAATATGCTTATAGGAAAAAGCAGTAATTGTTTAAAACTCAGTCATATATTAAATTACTTTCTTGTTTGTCACTAAAATAAACGGAAATTATCATTCCGAGTAGATTCAACCAAGTCGCTCTTTATTTGTCGCTTGGCCCACTAAGCTCAGGGAATTAGTACGCGGCGGCAAGCAACGTAACTTGAGCCAGCATACATATGGTATTTATTCCATTCCGTACATCCAATAAGGGTTGATATAATTTATGTCATATTCCGAAAATGTTCGCGACACAATTCAAGTTCAATGTTGACATTTCCATTGAACAATACAGGCTGTTTCATTGTTTCATGATATTTTGTGTTGTAATCAAATGTCGCCTAAAGGTCGCTCAATTAGCAATTCCAGTATAATGTCAGCCATTCGTTAGGTAACAAAAAAAAAAGATAAACAAAAATAATAAAACCTTGAACATTATTTCTGTTTAACTTTTTTGACTAAATTCAACTAAAAACACAAGTCCATTTTCTTTTAATTAGTCAGTTGAAAAAGTTTTTCGAAATTAATGCAAATGTTATTAATCAACACGTAAAATTATTTTGCTTACTATAATAATAAACTGATTGATGTATTTTTGTTAATTAACCAATCAATAAGATCATCGTCTTGTTATTAATTGTTGCAACTTTGCATACACCCACGATCAATTTATAAGTTACGAAAGACTAATTATTTTTCTGTTTCTATAATTACAACTTAGTCCAAAGTAAATTAAATGCTATAAACGAATGATGTTTAATTTATTTTGTAATTTGTAAGTAATTGAGAAATATTGTTTCGCAAAACTATAAAGCCATGTATTTCTATTAAAACTAAGTAATTAAATTATTCAAAGAAATTGTTAATCTTATGTAATCGAGTTGCTTAATTGCTAGATTAATTTAAATTTAAAAAAAGTTTAAAGATTACAATTAATTGAACATTTTTTATTAATTACAAAGCACGTTTTTATGAAATAAATATGTTCAATTTTTGACACTATCAATAACAAAATAAAATTAATGTTAAAGCCAAAACACGCAACTAAAAACCCTTATTGAACTCTAACCAAAAAATAATTCCATTTCGTCCTTTTACCAATACATTGACACGTTTGACAAATGTATCTATAGCGTGCATAACAAGCACCCTGTATGTAATACTCCGGTCAACCGACTCCCAAGCGTAGGTTAATCATTTTATTCAACAGTATACTGTTACTCTGAATTATTATTGACAAACCAACTGTCGGGGGACGCCATCAAATTGAATGTTTGATTGGAAAATCAATAGTATTCGTAATAATGTTTTGTGTAAAATATAAGAATGGTAAGCATGCCTTATGTAGTGTTAGTTATGTAGAATATTAATTTTTATTATTGATATGTTGGTTGAAGTAGTAATTTTGTACGCATTTTGTGGGACTGCTTTTTTTGAACGGAGTCTTTATACGAGTATGGACTTAGATCCCCAACTCGCCAAACCTAAGTATGACATTTTAGGATAGGCAAAATATATAGGTACTTGCTAGTTTCATTGTTAGACCCTTTTTCAGGTATCAGGTATAAAAGGTAAGGTAAGGTATCTCACTCACTTACGCTCAAGTGAGACGGTGTGACGACTCTGGGATTTTGGTATAATAATATGATAAACTTATAAGCTTTGGCCTTGGGTGTCTGATTTTAATTAAGATTTTTATTTTTGTTTTACTTCTCAAAAATACAAAGCTATAATTAATATTATAAAAAAGGGGAGGGGAGCTCGTATGGCATCAAAAAGCTCGTCTACACCGTTGTCAATGGCACAAGTTCCCTAAAGGCTGGCCCTATGCTGAATGGTGTTTTGACCAATGAATAGGCCTATTTAGATTCGACCAACCGCATGGCGATGTCCCAAAAACCAAAGTGAGCACTCGAACCCCTATGGCCCTAGTATTTTTAAGTATGTTACTGAGAGTGAAAGTCACAAAAATGGGTAAACAGTGAAATTTTTCAACAGCATTTCAACCGCGCTTTATATTTCTAAAATATTTGGCACAGGTACACACAGTAAACAGCACCTTTAAGTCTAGAAAAAAAAAAGAAATAATTCCAAACTTTCCACGAGAACGTGTAAATATTTAACGCAAAGCCAGCGCTGTGAGGAACCAAGCCAGATAATATCTGAACCAGTTTCTGTAATGCCTAAATTCCTGTAAATTATTCAACTGCAGAAATTCAGACCGGCTTGGAAAATACATTCTGTTGAGATATGCTATGCATTTGTATAGTAGGTACTGTATTTTTTTGATCTGATTTACGTTGCTATGTGCTTTTGAAAATGTTGTCTACACAAGAAACTTGAGAAACTTAAGTTTTGTTATAAATATCGACGTCCCCGAGGAATAAACCGGTAATCGCAAAAATCAAATTTTACAGGAAAAATGATTTAGTGTTTTTGGCGCATATCTCTTCAACAGAAGGTAATTATGAGAACATTGTTATATGACGGAAAAGCTAATTTTTACCCGAAAAGTTTAAAGTATTAAGTGTAACTATTAAATATACACAGAATAAGTTATTCACCAAAGTACATATTACCGAAAATGGCATCATAAAATTTTTAGGGTATTGATATCTTACGATCCTGACTTATCAATATTATTCCACTAATGTTTACTTACCGATTTATTCTTGTAAATTTCTTAAAACTTATTGGCATAATATTGCTTTACTGGATTATTGAACGTTTTTTTTCATTACAGAGAGACAGAGAGATTGATACTCAATTACTTTTGAGGTGTTTTTAAATTCTATCTATGCATTGGGAATCTCCTCTATGACCCGAAAATGTACTTGATTCGCCGAGCGCGACCAAGTTACCGCCAATACGCGAAAATGTGTACCACAAAATTTACGATAATAAACCTGTAATCGCATTAACCAAGATTTTTTTTTAAATATTTTACAGTAATATTACTTTACCGAAATGTAGCCACAGAACTTAAATTGTAATAATGTATAACGTTATTTTTCTAGTAAATAAAAAATGGAAAATTTACAAAGAACAAAAGTGTTACAAGGAAAATCGTTGGAAATTACCGCAGAAAAAATACGAAAAAAATTGCATAGGTGTATCCCGACCCATAGATTCCGAAAATGGAATAACAGTAAAAAGTCAGTAATAGTATAATACAGGTTTATTCCTTGGGGGCGTCGATATGCTCTATAGACTTGTCAAGTATAATAATTTCAAAGACGGAAGGTCTTGACATTTCTATGTTTATTAAGTCAATGAACTATTATTAGCTAGCTTCTGATCGCGACTTCGTCCGTGTGATATTCAAGTACCATAAAACAGTCTATGGTACGCAGCAATACTGTAGCTTTCTATGAGTAAAATACTTTTTTTATAGAGATACTTCCGGAGATTACCTCTTAAAAACAACTTAACGGCTGACGTTTTTTCATGTGTATTTGTTTAAATGCGCTTATTTCAGGACCTATATTATATATTACACCGATTTGATATTTTTTCGTTTTATAAATCGTTCGTTTCTCGCTCCTGAGCAGAATTAGAGGCAGTCGCAATAGCATCCTGAAGGAGGTGGCTGCGGATAATTCCTCCACAATAGTAAGGCAGTTGGTGAGAGGACTAATTACCCTAGTATTTCGCAGTTGTTAATAGATGGTGATCCTCTCATTAATTAGTCTTTAGTTTAGGTTACTAACAATAGCGTTTAAGTGCAAAAATACTACTAACAAATTTATGGGTCTCTTAGTTAACCGAAATAAAATGATTTATTATTAACATTATAAAGGATGGTTTTAGGTTATATAACATTGCGGTATGACCTACGGGAGCCGAGCAGTAACTAAATGTATGTAAACTAAGGAGTATAGCTAGTTATGGCATAAAATTAAACAGTCATCGAATCGCAGTTCATTATGAAAGCTTCAAAGGATGTACATTTGAAAATCGTAATACTTCCGCAAATCATATCAGCGGTATCGATCGACGCGCGTCGATGGAATGAAATCAATTTCAGAGTTAGTGCGCACCGCCGATCGAGATATCGAGTACCGTTCTTCATTAACTCGATTTTATCGACAACGATTTTTTAATAATTGGAACTCGCCTCAGATTTTTGACGGGGCGATTAAGATTGTTAACTCAGGTAGATGTATCTCACAGCTCCGCGAATTCTGCGCTGATTGCAGAGAAATTATGTCAGTGAGGTTAGTCGTTCTTACATAGTTTGAATAACTCGAACGTAACGGAACTTAGATAAAAGGCGTCAGGTGAAGGTTGCGATATTTATCGTGGAATAAATTTCGAATTAGAGCAGTTTGTAGGTACTAGTTACGAGATAAACAGTAAACGCTGAGTGTATAATTTTAAAATAAACCTGGTTTTCAAACAATATCCCATAATATTCAATATCTATTTTACTTATCTGATTCACACTAACAATCGCACTCATTCTAAAGGCTTTGCATTTTATTGTTTTAAAATCAGCTAAGGCCATTATGGAGCGCGCCGTGAGATTTTATCTAAAGCTAAATGTTTCGTGAATAAAATTGGTCGCGCTCGTTCGAATCGGATCTCGATCGCACGGTCGATGTATCGATTCAGTATCGATATAGCCTCCGATGGTATCGGCAGACGATGTTACGTAATTACAGAGTAGTTTTACGGTTACTTTATTCATTCGGCGAAACTTTGCACATGCATAATTCAGTCGTGTCTGGAAACTCGTATTAATCTGTAAAGTTTTTCGTGTAAGAATATTACTGGGATAGTCGGCTTCTTTACATTCCTCGATGATGAATTAACTTTTAAGTGAATTGTTTCTGGATTTTTAAAACGGTCTAAGATCCCAGCGTCGCTCGACCGACCGACGTCATCTTATCAAAATATCGATACTAAGTTATTACTGCAGTAGAATAATTTACAGGAATTTAGACATCACGGCGGTAACTGGTTTAGGCTTAGAATTATTTTTTTGGTCTGTAATTTTGAGGACAGATAGAGGAAAATTAATTTCCAATATTAAATCAAAAAAATACACGTGAATTCGGGTAGGGATGGGTTAGCCCATAAGGTCACCACGTATCCCCACGAGGTGGTGGGTTAAAAAGTTTCTAAAAACATCAAGTGATCAAGAAATTATTTAAAAAGATACCTATGCGTTCTTGCTTATAATTTCAGCAATGCTAGAATAACGTAGACCTGACGTCATTAAGATCTCGGTTTATAACTTCTCATTTTAAATTCTCTGTAGTGGATAGTTGTAATGTCATGGCTGTATTGAACGGCCGGTTACATGCAAATTGTACATAGAATTTGCGCTACAAAAGTAGAACTTCTTATTAAGCTGTTGGCTTTAATGGGAGATTCTATTACGTATCATTACCTCGTACGGATCCTTAAATTCTTGCTTGCTGCTTAGATTCAGAATAAAGTTTGTGTTTATATTATCTTCAATTACAAGAACAAGTTTGAATGTATCATAGATAAAGACGCTTAGTAAAAGACGGGTCACAGTTTTGGTTTCCAACAATGTAACACATTTTTTACATAGCTTCTCGAGAATGTTACACCATTCGTCCTCCTAGTTGGTTTTTATGAGGGTCTAGCGTTTCCCCGCGACTTTGTCTGCGTTAATTTTATTACCGAAAAATGAAATATAGGCTTTGTTATTCTCCAATGATGTAGCTTTCCATAGGTGAAAGAATTTTTAAAATCGGTTAAGTACTTTTTGAGTTTATCTATTACAAACAAAATTACAAATCTTTTCTCTTTAGTTTAGGTGATGATTATAAAATAATTTTCAAGCCTTCCTTTATAATAAACTAAAAGATCAATTGAAACAGGTAAGCAGGTACGGACATATTGAGTAATTGACAAAGCAATTCCATGATCAAACCTAATCGTTTTAACGGGTGTAATTAAAAAGGCATCAATAAAGTAAAGGCCTGGTTGGGTGTCTGTTAATTTGCTCAATTTTGTGAGTTCGTCATTGGCTGCCGCTAATTTTACTACGACATGTGTTTGGTCGCACGACGCTTAATGAAACACGCAATCGTTGTTTGAGGGAACACGCCTGTGACAGCGTTCGGTAATTTTAATTACAAACTCTTCAGTATTATTAAGTTGTATCGCGTAAATTGTTTCATAAAGGTTTGGTTTAATACAGAAATTTTCCTCAAGAATTAAACGTAAAATTCTTTGGTAAAACGGCGCTGTCGATCGTCAGATCTAAGTCCCAAATGGACGGATGACAAGATACAAAGATAGAATGCAAAATAGTTACGCAGTGAATCCCTTCAATCTAGGACCGCTGCTCCCAGCTGTTGTAATATTTAAACATGTGGACAGGGTAGTCCGAAACAGTCAAAAAAGGATAGTCTCGCCTTAGTTCCTATACTGGTGGTTCCCAGTTTAATTCAGGTAAGCTTAGTTGCTCTATGTATAATATTAACACTCAGTCATAATCTTCTTGTAACAAGGAGTTACTGTATATTACAATACTAGCTTCTGCCCGCGATCTCGCTCGCGTGTTTTTTTTTTATCTGCCTTAAGTTACATCTTCGGTTATGTCGTAACGTTATATAGCCTATACGATTTCTCATAAATATGGCTATCATATCGAAAAGATTTTTCCAGATTAGCAATGTTAAGCAAACAAGCATAAAATCTCTTCAGTATTAGATATTATATTAGTATAGGTATATAATATTCTAGATTCTAAGGCAACACCATTTAATAGCTTGCTGTATATTGACTAGTTAATATACAAAGGTAAGTACATAGACACTCCGTCACCATCAACAATTAGATCGGACACCAGTTTCCGAGAATCGTAAATCGACTGCTTGACCCACTAATACATTCAGCCGAGATATCGATAATCGATACAACCATCCATACATTATCGCCAATTAGTTCGTGTGCCGCTGTCCTTACTCGAAGTGTCGTGTAAGGGTTGAGACGAATGCGGATATATAGGTACCTATATCGAATGACGTGCCGCGCATTCGAAATGGTCCCATTAACTCGCATCGCTTTTGAGATGCAAATGAGAATTTTTTTTCTTCATAAAATCTCTTCATTGAATATTTCAAGCCGCGCCTTGTGGGTGAATTTATTTCCTTCTTCCAATTCTGAAACGAAATAAAGGAATCAACAATTTAGATTTTCTTTTTTTAATGCAACAAGGCAATTTTGTTACTTTAGAATTTTAATTAAACGTTGAATTGTATAGATATTGCGGATATTTTTTATTTATTTTTATCCCAAAAATTTGATACCACATGTTCGTAAATTCGCGATTCAATTTTATATTCAAAGCTATGCTAAAAGTGTATGCGAACATGAATAGGGTGAAGGCACCAATGATCGGCCATTGTGTAAGCGAACGCCCCTAGCTCAGTGTTGTCACATAATGTCAGTATCGGAAGGGCTCAAAGTGTCACCCCTGGCAGACGAGTGCACTTGCTACACGTTATCCAGATATGTTGTGAATTTGACTCGGTACTTTGAATGACGACTAATTCCATTGTTAACGCTCTGCCATATGGGCGGCATGACAAGAGCGGTTTAGTACAGATTGCCAATATTGAGTTTAAGCTCGTCTGCATTATGCCTTGGTTATTTATCAAAGTCGACGTTTTGTCATTTTAAAATGTTTCAAATATTCATCCAGCTTATGAGATCGATAATTGAATCTGCTTGAGTATTGATAAATATCTATATAATTATATTACAACAACATGTAGTTGAGTTTATAAGTATTTTTTGCGCTTAGTAAGCTGGGATAATTATTATAAGCTAAATGTTAATTACCGACTGTGTAATAAGAATAAACTGCAACTGATCCATTACATCCATAACCAACACTAATCGAGATAAAAACCTTATTGTTTAAGACTTTACCCAAAACACGGACCAAACTCGCAAGAATCTCAATATTAAAGCGCCATTCGGCCGCAAAATAGCAAACAAAAACACAATTAGCTGCTGGGGGAACAAGAGTACAATAGCGGTTTGGACAACGTTTGGAGCAGTTACCCTAATTTGTTATTACTGTCAGTTTGGGTGAACTTGCGGCTGCCTTATGCTAATAAATGCGTGCTCGCCCCGACAATTGACATAACGACTGCATAATAAGTAAACGCTATGAACTCCGTATTTGGTGGCAGAAGTAGTGGGGTAGTGGTTTAATAGTCATATTTTGCAAGAGACGGATTTAGCCGTAATATTGGTTAGTTTAAAACGCTGCATTTGCGGGTTGACAATTTCATGTACCTAAGTGGCTCGTAAGAAGGGCAACGGTTGTAAACTTTGGATATAAGGTATTTTGCAGTTAGTGGGTTACGGAGGAAATACATTAATAATAGCTTTTGTATCAAATGCTGTTATTGTGGCGATATTGGAAATATTGGAAATCGACTCCAAAATAACTTAGAGCAAGTAAATACTACATACAAGGTGGGAAGGACATTGTACTGAATCCATGGTAACCTGACCGGATTTCCGCCCTGGTAGCCAATCTCAATGGAAACTACCAAGTACGCGGAAAGAAATATCAAAAGTGAAATTAATAAAACCTGAAATCAGGTAAAAGTTAAAAAAAAAAACTTTTTGCTTTTAAACTATAAACAATCACATTCGCAGGGCATACATCCCGTGTTTTAGGAAGTCCAAAAAGAGATGCTTCTGAATTTTATTTTAGACATCGTTATCTGGTCCACTCGGTAGTTCATGATGTATATAAAATTAGGGTGACTTTTGAAAGCAACGTCCTCTTTCTACATACTAATATCTATCCTCCATTACAGGTCTTTGTAGCTATCAATCTTATGTCTATGTCCAAAGTACCTATGTGTTCAAACATTTTTAGGCAGCATTCAAAGATTTGGTTTATTATAGGATCACATCAATTTATTTAAGGAATATGCTATCCTGAAGTGTAAATGTGGTGCTGTTACTCAAACTATGGGACACCTGTTATGAATCATCTCCTACGTGACCTGATCCTTGCACCCTGCTTACATGCTTCAAGAATTTATGGACGCCACTGATGGCGATAAATTCATGGCCATCTCAATATAGACAGCCAGCGACACGTTAAGATGAAGAATTATCCAGTTCCAAAACGATATAACAACATTACAATAAATCACATTTTCTAAGAGCTGATACTAAAGAACGAAACCTTTCAGACAAGTACTCTCTTAAATCTAGTTCCAGATACGATAGACAAATATAACAACGTTAAGATTTATCATCAATCCGCAATCTCAAGACATATTACTACACAAACGGATGATTTCAAAATTCAGCAACAGCCTAGTACATTTGTCTTGAGCAGCTTGCAACCATTTGCCAACATAATGTTCCGAGATAAGAATGCACTCGAGAAAACAATATTAATTTTAGTGTGATTCATCTTTTACTGCTCAAACTTGCATGTATGTGGCGGGTGGAGGGTTATAAATCAAATTGTAAGTACCATTGGGCAGGGATCACAGTGTTTTTATTCTTCTGACTTAAGTTTCAAGGACGTATGAATCAAAAGTTTTGAAGCTATGTCTTTGCAACTATGTTGAATCTTGGTCATGAACAAAATTCGTTTAGTAAACATAACTAATACTTAAAAGCTGAAGGTGTTTTTCCCATCATTCCGATAATTTCTTATTTACAAGCTTTTTTCTGGACCTTACTTGAGTACCTGGTTACGGAAATTTCGAATATCAAAGTTTTAATTTACTTCCTCTGTCCAATTAAATTCATGAGTAGGCACAATACTTTGTGTACGTTACATTGCACAGTGACAAGAATAATACTTAGACAAAGCTCCATCTTAGTACAGTTGCCAAAATCTGACCCAATCATAAATGTCAATCACTCCAACTAAAGGAATCGTGCCCGCACATACAGACATTTTTAAAGAAGTCTTACTTTTAAATAACCCTCTCAATAAAACCCTATGCACACACCTCAACAGTACTTAGTAACATGATAAAACGGAATCAATAGTGCTCTCATACCGTGCCAAGATGTAATAAACGCATGAAAAGTGAACAAAACACGACCATTTGTTCTACACAACGTTCAAACCCAATTACATCACGTAACTCTTAATACCACGGCATAAAGTGTAAAATCAATTGACAAGCACGTAGGTTTAATGTTAGCATGTTGGAACTAGGATGAAATTAATGATGTCTGTATTGAAAATCGTTTGTTTTGCTTCGAAAATGTTTAGCTTGGCAGAAAGTCTCTTTAGACCATATTTCATAGTGTCCTTACCAAGTTGATGATGTAATGATGTTGCCTTCAACTAGATAGATGGATACTGGATACCTTTTCAAAGATCGGGATAGATTTATAGGTTTGGTTTATTTGATGTACCAGTTGTAATTTGTATTCAGGCCGATTTTTAAGGGATGAAATAGACAAAAGAGACTAAAGAGATTATGACACGAATTGACTACTGACGTAACATTAAAAAAATCATTTAAAATAAAATAATGGTTACTGCCTCGTTGGTCTAGTGATCGCAAGCCCGACTGCTGAGCATGAGGTCTTGGGTTCGATTCCCAGATCGGGCAAAGTGTTATTGGGTTTTTCCATCAGGAATTTCTCAGTAGCAGCCTCGGAGTCTGGATTTGTGCCCGGTTGATGGCAATAGGCTCGCCCCTTATTACATGGGACTAAAAAAACATAAAACGGCGAAATGTGGGTGTAATAATGGGTACAACTCTGCCTAACTCTTCAGGGATTACAGGCGTGATGTTCTAATAATAGTTACAAAAAAGTAATAATGACAACCTTTTGTGTAACAGGTCCAAAAACGAAAACACTTTCTAGACTAGGTAAAGCCTAAAGGAATGAATAAGCTGTATATGAAAATAATCCAAGCCTATTATTGACCCACTGCAGGCTTCTTCTCTTACACAGAAGCCACAAAACGGATTAGAAAGTTCAGACTTACCTCTACATATTAATAATAAGTCCAGGTTTCCTTTCGCTATTTTATTTCACCGATGTGAGTGATGTCCAAGATAAACTTAGAAAGTACGTATGAATTGAAAAAGTTACATTCGTACTTGCCCGTTAGTAAACCCGCAGCCTCTTGCATGAAAGCTAGGTCATCGTGTACCTATGTTATAGGTATGTAAGAATAAGAAAATAGTCAATTTGCGATTCTAAGGAGCATCAATAAACAATTCCGAGTAAGCCAACTTTTAGTAAAATATGAAAGACAGCCAATCTAACTATCGAATTCCATTGTTACATACGGCATCGTAACTTTACATAACCATGGCACTATCTTCCAGTAACTGTCATTATGTGAAACTAAACAAGGCATGCTGTAAATCAGTGCCCGAATCGACACGAAACTTGCCGAGTGAAGCCGATAAAGAGAAACAATATGATTCGAGTGTCACGTCGTGTCCAAAGAAAGTGCCAAGCGATTAGTCGTACGATATCAAGTGCCATAAGTCCCTGTAAGTGTTAAATATGGCGAGTCTCGACTGATATATGAGTTGGAGTTTAAAAAGGAATGTTTTGGCAAGTTGTTAAGTGTGAACGCGGCTGCATTTTCATCATTGCGATATGAATTGAAAGATTTATGTAAGTCAAAAATTTGCAGTGAATCTTCTTGTAATCGTCAAAGAAAAATATAAAAATGCACCTACTTACAACAGCATTCATAATTTTCTCTTTAATTCACATTTTTTATATATTCCAAACAAAAATACATTTAATTCTCGTAAAATCGGTTGTTAAAAATAAAAAATAATACTACAAATCTCTGCAGGCTTCAAAAACTATGGTATGTAGGTACAGGCAAAGTTAAACACCTTTCTTCAATGGAAAAGAAAACAGCAAAATGAAAGTGTTTTTTTTTTCTTCATTACTTTTCCTTTTAATTTTATTAACTTAATTTTCTTAATTTGTTGTTATGGCTCCCATAGTAATAAACACGGTGTGGAAAATTGTAGTGTCAAAGTATATACCTATTACATTTCACAAGCGACAGCCTAGTAACAGGAGGAGCCCGTAGCTAAGTATTAGCTAGGTATTAGTATTAGCTAAGTATTAGTATTAGTAGCCGCATTGGTCGATCCGTCAGGTTAAGCTACGCTTGCCGGGGTTGGTCCGTGGATGGGTGACCATCTTTACACACCTTGACTCCTCCGTGCCTCGGAAAGCACGTTAAGCCGTTGGTCCCGGCTGTCATTATGTGGATCGTTGACAGTCGTTACAGGTCGTCAGAAGCCCGAAAATCGGACAACTAGTCTAAGGGGTATCGTATTACCCAGTTACTGGGTTGTGGAGGTCAGATAGGCAGGCGCTCCATGTAAAATAGGTACTGGTATTCAGCTGCATCCGGTTAGACTGGAAACCGATCCCAACATAGTTGGGAAAAGACTAAGCAAATGATGACAGCCCAGTGACAGATAGACAGTGAAGCCTTAGTTATAAAAACCCGTTGGTACCATTTAGGTAACAATTACATTAATCATTATGTACCTACCAACAAAATTTCCCCTCACCTTATAACACTTCACAAAAACCATCCACCTATCACTTCAATATAAATCATTTAGCACAGTTTCATTACAAAAAGTTTGCACTTTTCAACGTTTTCGTGAATCCGTAATGCAGGCCCTAAATCAGTCTGGGGACCGACCACATTTGCATATGAGTAGGGCGACAAAGAACAAAGGGATATTTTTTGGTCGTTTTTAGACCGATATGCTATCGACAAAGACCTGCCGTATAATATAGGTACTATCAGCGAGCTGTAAATCATTTAGGTTTTCGAAAAGTATTTTGGTTACGTCCTTTTTCGTGTGATTTATGTTTCCGTAATGAAGTTTTAAACAGATAGTGTGAGTGCGAAATATTTATTTAGTATTGTTTTTGTATAAATATTTTTTTTATAGTGTTTTTCTTTCTCAGACTCTTAAGATTTTCCTGTCTTCCATTCAAGTCTTTTTCTAACAATTTCTAGCTTCAAGTGGTAGTTTATCCACTAGTTTTAGTTGACAACAAGTTTTGACTATAAGTAATTAAAATTTCTCTTTTTAAATTCTATTTTAAAAACGACGACTTATTTTTTTTTTCTATAATACTCGGTATCCTGTCTTTGCAGTTAATTCTGATGTTTTTATCAATCTGTTCATAATTTGCTCCAATGTAATAAACATTCTACTTCGTATTAATAAGGAAACATTATAAGAAATTTATGTGAGCAAAGCAACTAACTAGCAAGAATTAGACTCAGTTTTTGTAGCGCCACGCGCCAATAGTCGCATTCTGAATAAATTAACGACTATTATACTTTTATATACAGTTTTTTGTTCACAACTCAGTCACGTACTAACTATTTACTATAGCTGTGGCGTTTTAGTACGGCAATTTCGATTCTGACATTCGAAAACAATACATAACCCTAAAAATATTTGCCAAATTAGAAATAAACAACCAAACTTTGCTGTCACACATATTTTCCACATAAAAATTCATGCGACCACAATCGCCACCACAATTGCGACCGCAAAACCGCGTGGCGCAATTAATATATGTCGAGCTACTCCACAGTTTTCGCTGCGCCAATAATAAATGACCCAAAATTTTCAACTTTATTTGTTTTTCAATATCATTGTGTTTTATGATTCAGATTAATTAATTGACTTACCTATGTACTTTATAGTTTGTTTACGAAATACAATTTATTTTAATTAATTCATTTATTAAGTTTGTCTTCAATAATAATTATAATAAATCTGAAGAGTTTTTTGTTTAAATGTTCGTGGGATTGAAAAAAATCTTTTTGTATGTAACAGTAAGATTCGTCAGGAACAGTATAGGCTATATATTATATATGCTCATGCTACTTCAATCTAAGTCCCTGGTTTTAACATTCTAAGAAACAATTGACAAAAATGACAGCATTTTATACTCAAGTCTACAGAAGACTAATTTTTGAAATTAAAAACGTTCAATCTCTAGCCGCAATCTCATCACAGCCATAATCAATTTTAAAGTCTTGTCAAAAATGTGGGTAAAATAGAGGCATTTTTTATAGTTTTGCGAACGTTCCGTCCAAAAAGTTACCTAAGTTGCCTCCCTGATATTATTATAGGTACTTCCAACTCAGTAAGTCTTTTGCAAAAGCTTAATGCAGAATTTTCTTTTACAATACTTACGTGCCAACTGCTAGGTCAAACGTACACTCGCGTAGAATAAATTACAATTTTAAATTAAAAAAATAATTACCACTAACACCTTTCCTTCACTATTGCTCCATTTTCTTAACAAAAATCTGCGTTCATGCAAAGTCTTACCGCAAACTCACACCACGCCACATTGAACAACGCTGGCGATTCGTGTTGCACAAAACACTTTTTATTTTAATTGTCAATGAAAAAATATGCTACATATCTTACGTTGTTATACTTAGGGGTTATATTAGAGTGTTCAGCATGTAAATGTAAGTTGGTAAAGCTCTTCTAAGGAAGTGATCAGTCAAAAGCAGCGACGTAATCAACACGTGCTACGTTATAATGAGGCTTTTAAACTCTGTATATATTTTATTTTGTTTTGATTATTGTGCTTCTCTGGTTCATCACCTTCTTATTATTTATTTAATTAGTCATGTGGATACGTAAATGTGATTGGTATTTTAATGAGAATTTTTATCACTACAAGTTATGAGAGAAATTATTGTGAAATTTTTAGAAAAATATTGGTTTTAGTTTCGGTTGGTTTCTATTTGACTGTGATATTATAAACCTAACTACTTAGACGGACTTAAACTACAATGTACATTGTTTAATTAACCTCATAGTCACATGTTATTTGTTTGTTGTATTTGTATAATAAGTCTAATATTATTTTTCGACAGCTTTGTGATTTTTATAATTATAGCAAATAAACGTATCAACTTGAAGCCTTATTTATATTAGTGATGAACGTTTATGTTGTAGTCGGGTTTTAGTTTTATAACATTATTTTTACTTTATATTTTACTTTTTATTAATCTGGAATTTGGATGCTTATCTAAATCTGATTTAAATTACTTTTATCTACCTAAGTCTGGTTTTTTAACCAACTAGAAAAAGTAGCTACCAAAATTAATAGATATAGACAAGTTTTAAATATTTATCTCACAACCATATCCAAATTAGAATTTAAACACAACACATAAAGCTGGCTATTAATAAAAACTAAATCTCAATTTATTACTGCGTAAGATAAGACATTAGTTGAATCCAGTTCAATAATAAAGACATTAGATATTATAGAATTTATTTGAACTCATGCTTTAACGTTGGCCTGGAACGTCAATTTGATTCGTCGACCAGCAAACAATTAAAATGCAAATGAGAATGTTGGGACACCGCCCGAGAATGTAATGTGAAAAAAATCACAAAATGTGGTTGAGGTGAGTGTACACTGAAGGTTTTAAAGAAATTATTTATTTAAATTATGTTTAAACAAACATTGTAGTTACTAGGAATTTATCCTGAATCGTAGATGCGATTACAAACATACAAATAATCTCACGTACACAAACAATCAAAGATGAAATGTTATTGTCATACTACCTTAAATTTTTGAAATGGATTTTTAATGGATGGTAAAAGGTTACAGCTGGAGCATAAGATTCTAACAAATTACTGTTTAAAACGAACTTATAACCTACCTACGTCAAAAATGGAAAAAAGTCTTGCATCCTATTATTTTTTTCATAAACTCTACCAAACAATTAAATATTAAACCAGCGCCATCTATCCAATGAGCCAAGGACTAACAAAAAGCTTTTGTACTTTGAATTAGATGGCAGATACCCTACACGACCTAGTATTGTTGATTGTCTTTTATTTTGTTATTGTTAATACAAAATTAAGTGATGATTTATAATTTAAACAAATTAAATAGATTGTGCAATTCAAGAAGCGAATTTTCAGTGTTTAGTGTAAAACGAACTTTATGATTAAAACAAAACATTTCATAATTTAATGCCGTAAATGACACCATCGTTTAGATAGGATGGCATTTAAAAAGCAGGCTTAGTGGAATGTGCGTAACGCGATATCTATAAAAGCGTTGCACACATAAAATTTAAAATTATTTAAAATTCTTTTAACCAGAAAAATATCCAGTATATTTTTGTAGAAACTTGAGAATTAAAATGTTTTTATTTAATTGATACAGTTTGTGACTTAGCTAGTTTTTAATATTTTTTATTGTGCTATTAAGTGGAACAATAGTATAAGTAACTACCTAATAAATTAATGCGTTTTGTTTTATCGGACCAACGTCCTTTGAAATTTAATAATATTTCGAAGCACATTTGGGTCTAAATTTACCTGAAAACTGTTGAAATCATTTTCCTTATCAAAATCATAAATGTTTTTTGTTTTGGGTACAGCATTGAGTTTATTGACAAAATTGATATACATATACCTTTCTACCTAAAAGGATATCGGCTCTCAAACTTTGCCCCTTAAAATTCATAGTACCAATGGAACACTTAATGATTCAAAGTTCTGTAGATATCAAATCATAACTCACTAAACAGGTGTTCAGAATTAGTAATGAGTGTTTCCATACCAATTCCTTATCAGTCGCGCCCTCCCATTGAAACGGTCGCACAATATGTCATAATTATTTAATTAATGCAACCCCACTCGGTTATCTGCATTCATAATTCAAGCCACCTACACGAAGAGAATTTCCAATCCATGAATTTCTCGACATCCAGTATCGTATGGAACGTTTGGTCTTACTGTACGTTTGGGTGATAAAATGTTTGGTATGTGACTGCACTGTGGTTGAATTAAAAATTAATCCCATCGATTTGTGCACGATGTTTGGGACATGGGTATGTATGTACGGCGAATCACGTCACCCACGCTCGCCGATCTTAATTATGCGATTGTATGCCTACACGCGTGTCAATTAATTGCTGGTACCATTTCATTTGTTTTTATTGTCACTTATTTGTTAATAAAAACATTTTGTGCTTTGTTCGAAGCGGGTGTGCCGGCGTTCTTTTGTTGTTGATAAAAAATATAGCAGGTTTTAATTCGAATTGTATTGGTGGTATTGTTTGTAAGAAATGCCTGTTCTATAGACACTTTGTTTAAAAAATCGTTTATTTTAGCGATAAAAACAACCTTTGCAAAGCATAAAAAACATCAAAATGTACCATTTTATTTGGACCACAGCCATAACAAATGATACTAATTCACCATCAAATACCCTATTAGGTACCATTTTGGCCGTAACCATTACAGATCAAAGTTCAAGATCAGCCGGATGGCCCGAAAGAGTTACCTAATGACACGATATCGGGGCTTGCGAAGGGCGCCATTCAAATTCAATCACGGGCTTTGAAACAATTTGTAACAAATGTCAAGATCATAAAGGATCCTACTTCGGTCCGTGCGAATGTCTGACTGAGAGAGGAATCGTGACTACTATAGGAATGATCGATAGAAGATTTGGTAATTTCGACTTGGAAACTAGGACATTTAAACATTGATTCGCATCGTCAAGTTCTCATGTTCACGCTTTTAGAGAATCGTTTTGACATTGTTTAGAAAGATGTGGTTGAAAATTGTTGCAAGGGACATCTACTAATTAGGGTCCAGGGTAATCGATATCAGAGAATGGTACTTCCCGTACCTGGTTGCTAACCCACAGTCTCGTGTATGAAAGGCGGGCGCCTCAACCACTGGGCCATCACGATATTACAGTCCAATCTTCAAGTACATACTTATCTAATTTTGGGATAAAAAAAACGTCTCTAATCCAGGCTCATGTTAGCATATAAATTATCAATGTTTGATGCTATCATCCGCGCTTCTATCGGCAAAGAGTAAACAAAGATCTAATTGTACCAACAGATAAGCTTCATTGTTATACAATGAAAGAAAAACTGTTATGTAATGTTTGGATCTTTCAAACAATTTCTATACTGACCTTCAATATTTCCAAACGTAGACAGACGGACCTGATGTTATCTCTAAGATTACACAGCAATGATATCACAGTCATGCTTTTGTTAACAAGAATCGTAAAAAAGATCAGTGAAAAAGCAAAATGTCCATTTCATTAACTACAGAACTAAATGCCTTTAAATCAAATCGTATAAGCACCGAGAGTAATTGTTACGATAGTCCGTGGAAGCGGTGGAAATAATGGTTCGGCTTCTAGTGAGATAAAATCGTCGTGTCCTGTCTGTAGAGTTGGGCTTTTGCTGGTTGCGGCTTGACGGTTTGTAAAGGTAGATTTAGTATGTGAGCAACTTGATTTAATATTCCTGATTCGTGTCTTAAAAGGGCTTCAAAATATAACTGACGATAACCTAACATTTTCTTTATCTCCTGCAATATTTCTCTAGCTGCAAAAATGTAAATGCATTGCAAATTGCAAAGAATCTCTCGCAGCTTCTCTTGCAGCTGTAAAGCTTGATTTTATTTCTTTAGCAAAACTAACAAGTACGTCTAAAAAACTTTCTTCCTCAACCTTTCTAACTGTATTTGGAATAATAACAATCCTTGCATATTATTTGCAAACGAAGAGTCCATTTTTATCCCGCAGATGCAGCACTTCTGCGTTCCCGGTAATTGGTTGAAGTTATCTACGTCATTACATCTCGACTGTTCCCTTTTTTGCCGGCTTTATTTCTCTCTCTTCGACCGCCACTTTCGTTTGTTTTTGATTCAATTACTTTTAATGCTCTCTGATCATAATCTAAGGGAATCGCAACGTTGGGATATTGTTAGTACTTAATCTTTTTTGAGATGTCGGGGTCGACAGTTTAACGTTCTAATTTTTAGCGAAAAAAAAAACCTGAATTGTTTATTCTTTTGGGTTCCTGCTCTTATTTTTACCACTCTCCTACTAAATTGACTGCTTATATACTTTACAAACGTGAGTATTTCACCAGTTTTAATGGTAACAATACAAAGTTTACACTCGTAACCTTCAGCACGATCTAGATAACTATCCATTTTTCTTTACTCAACCTTGTTTATGCGGCTTTAATACGTTATTCTTAAGGACGCGACATAACTCATGCAGTATCGTTGGTCGGATCGGTATTTCACTAAATGAACGCGTCTCAAGCGATATTTATAGCGACGGTGGACATAATTTAATAAACAAAGCAGGGCCGAGCCGACATTTTAATGCCACCCCGGGCATAGGATCTGATAATGGATCATAACTGGTTTTCAGTCTCGGTAGATAGCATTGTAAGGAACAAGTCCCACTTCGTTACGAGCTCCCGGTAAAACGTACAGGGCTTCCAATCGTTAAGCGTAAACCCTATCTGCATTGGTGCTATTAATAATATTATACGGCGCAATATCTGATACGCATTGAACGCATATTTTATAAGTGCACGCGCTGTTAATATTTCGTTACTGTTTTCTGATACAAATTGTCCGAACGTGGCATAATATTGTAGATAGTGAAGATAGTAAATACTAACGAGATTTACCATAAAGAATGTGACAGGCATATACATGAATATTTATAATAGAAGTAAAATACTGTGGATATAGTTGTACATGAAAATATAAAACTATTTTGCTTTGATCGATCATATAAAAACAAAGCTTCGAATCGCATAAAAACGGGTCTGAATTCGCATTGTAATAAAGATAACATTGTACTGGCTTTAGATATTTTATTGGTAAAATATTTGGCATTGAACGAGTTTATCTAAAGGGGCTTTATTATGGATTTAAACAAAACCCACGAACGTGTTGTTACTATTTAATTTAAAAACGAAAAACAATTGCATACAACACAAAGTATTGAAACAAAATGTTTCGAATATCTCGTTGGATGCATGACAAATGACTGGCACGTCTCATATCAGCCGAGATGTGAATCGAACGGTTACAAACGAGAAAGTATAAACATTTACATTTAAGACGTCCAACGGCCAACAAAAACGGATCGTGCTTCAATTTTGGTCTTATCTAGAGTTGCCTTTGTTTCCTTGACAGGTGCATTAGTGTGCTATCACACAACAATTAAATGCATCGGTATTGCTGCATCACGATGAGTAGGTGTACGGAGACTCGTATCATGAACACGCTCTGCGTTCCTGCTATCTATAGTTTTTGATCTTTCACGTCGATTTGATTAAGGAATTCCTTTGTTTCGTTATATTGTTTACTGTCTGCGGTCGGATGACTTACAAAATCTAGTCTGATTAGTTTCTAGTTTAGTTATTTGCCATGTTGTTTCAAGGACTAGAATTGCTTGGCTGTTGACGTAATGGCTAGGTTTATTACGTTCTTTGAATATCTACGATCGTGAAATTGGTTGGTGGTAATATTTTTAGCCGTCTAATTTCCATATCAGGGAATGTAGCACAAATAGCTTTGGTGTTTCGTCCGTTTATTTGGGAATCCTACTATAATAGTGTGGTAATAGAGTTTTGGTTGATAGATCAGTTGCAGAAGTAATACATGTTTATTTTCTTATTGATTCGTTACTTACAAATTCAACAGGATCTATAAAATGTAGTACTTGATAAAAAAAAATATCAGTCTAAATACACTCGCAAGTATCAAATCATTTCAACTTCTCATCATGTACTGGTACATAGCATCGGTTTCGTTTTTCAAAAAATACTCAACCCGTTTATGAAACCGTTATATTTGAAAATAACATTATTGGAAATTGTACTGATACCAAAACCGTTTCTGAATATTGATAAAATAGTGTATAAGTACCTACATCGATAAAAAATATAGAATATAACAAACTGTTACTTTGACAGAATACTAATAATAATTAAATTATACTAACCCAAAGAAAAGTATGTTAACTGATATTTGATTGAGAAGGTCACAAACAGATTCCACGTTCATTTCTAAATTACCAACACAAAGATAACGCCTCGCTTCTTATAAAGCAATTTAGACGAAAATCTAAAGCCAAATACACGATTAGATGTACGTATCGCCCGCGGCCGTATTCCGGGAGAAATTTTGGCTATTAAAAAAACATATTTTCACGCACCCAATATTTAGTGTGTGAGTGCTTTAAAAAGCGGTTTTATTACTTTTAAATAGCAGGTAACAGTTCGTTTTAGGTGAGTCGTAAAACGTTACTATCACAACTGTCTTAAGAAGAGTTTGAGTTACTTTTTGAGTGGGTCGCAGCCATAGAATGCTTTTGATAGTTTTTGTCAAATATTGAATATAAAAGTTTCAATGACGCATTGAAAGATTTTATGTTTGTATCGTTACAATCTATTGGTTGAGAATGGGTTACATTTTAATAGAACTATTTGGACAATACTCATAGGTTTTAAATATGATTATATTGTTTGTATAACGTGAAGATATAAAATAGTCTATAAACGTAGTATCAAATTAATTAAGTAGAGAATAACTCAAACGAAACAATAACATAAAACAAAAGTTGTTTCTCTCTAAATGAACAAAACAAATCATAAAGTTCTGAGAGAGAGAGTTTATTTTTCTAAAACACGGAAGTATTTACACGAATTCTTTCTTTAATTTCCCAAATATTTATAATAAAAAGTTTCCGTTTCTACCAAAATATTTATACTGTACACGACATACAGAATAACTTCCGTAGATTGCAATATGGCGCCGGTTTCCGTTACCCGAATGGTCAGGGCAAACAAAATATCGAACCTTGCACCGATACGTTGTTCGAGCCCGGCCTTATTTAGAAATAGCCACGCGTTGAGAGAAACGACCAAGTTGGTAACCATTGGAAACTGATACAGATTATGCACAATAAATTCTCTGTAATGTTTTGTTTGTTATTGAAAAATTGTTGGAGCGCCTTCTGAAAACATATTCGGTGGAGAAAGATACCACATTTTTATTTATTTTCGACAAGCTTATGGCCTCGACTTCGTTTGCGTAAATGTCATTATTACGAAGTTTTGTATTTTTTGCGCAGAACCCTATTTCCTTTTTTATCAAAATTGGTCCAGCCGTTTCAGAGATTAGCAGGGACAAACGGATTGACATAAAATTCACATTTGTTATGTAAAAAAGTGGTAAAAAAGCTGTGATGGGAACTACAAACAGGCACTTATTTTTTAATACTTTTATAGATAATGGTGCCGATTCTCTTGGTCACAAACTAAACTGAAATTAGACTATTTCCATCTTATTCTGTGCAATAAAACAAGAAAGAGTCTAGTGTAAATAAGGGCTGTCAAATTTAGTCAATCTGACACATCCATACAACTATAGTTGACATCTTAAAACGTATGGATTAAAAATACGGAAAAGTACAAGGCAAAACTAATTTGACATCGCTAACTTAGTTCTTGAATGTCACCGTCCTTTCCTTTCGCTGTATGTTAGTAAGAAATGTCAATTCTCTAAATTTAGTCTAGTCTAGTTTGTGAACAAGGGAATCGGCACCACTGTCTTGTTTTATACATATAAATGTGTAACTGCCAACTTGCTCTTTACTGACCATAAAGGAAAAAACATATTTCAATTTTCTTAATATTTGACCTACATTCTAAATGTTTCTCATAGGTTACGCACTAACACAATATCGGTAATTTTTACCGTATTTTCATTTCTTTCACGCTTTCTTTTAATTTTGTTTATACGCTGCTCCAAAATCGACATAGTAACCACAAATGCTCCCATATTCTCACATTCCCGTCGATTTCTGACTTACACATTTTCTCTTGCCGCCCGAACCATTAAAGGTCAGAGCAAGTGAGCTATAAATAAGGTATTTAACCCAATGTGTGTGGGCAAGCCTTAACTAGCACGGCCATGAGAAAGCCTTCGGTTATTACAATCGCTACTATTTATTTGGTACCAGCTGAAGTATTGGGTAGGACAGGTATTCTATTGAATACAATGTCGAGCATGCATGGCTTGGAGTATTATTTGACCTTTGTTCGTTGTATTGTAAGGTCCATGTTCCTGGGAGGTCTTGTTTTATTGTAATTAGGGTCAGTTTTGTTCTAACTAAGCTATCTGTTTGGTACTGTTTTGGGCTTACATGGGGCCCTAAGGGGTTCGCTTCTGAACATGGTCCGTACTTAAAGGCTTCGCGTAAAGGTTGAAATGGAATCTTCGTTGAAGTTGTAGGAATCTTGTTGGACACGTTACCTACTGGGATGAACTTAGAACCTACATTGCTATTTTTACCGACTTCACAAAAAGGAGGATGTACTATGTTCGGATAAATGTATGTTTTTTTTATGTTACGTACTACTGAATTACCAGTTGGATCGGAAAATTTATTATGTTTATGAAAGCCAAGTTCATAAGAAATAGTATAGGCTATATAATATCATGCTACCTATGACACAAGTGAGTGGAGCAGTAGACAAAGAAGTAAACAACGCGGTCGAAAAAAACCACGCGGACAAAATCGCGAACAGAATCTAGTAATTTATAACTTCCAATAAATAAATGATAGGAGCCTGCTACCTACTACAAAAAGTAAACATTTAACAATGTTAATGAGCAAAATTATCATTATTTATTCTACTATTAAGCGATAGGTAGCGTCTGTTTTTGATAAAGGATAAAAATGGTTTGTTTTAATATCCTTTTTATAGCATTTTAATTGAACGTTTTATTAAAACAGTCTCACGGATTTATTAATATTCCTTTTTCATTTCTAGTTTAAATTTTACGTGCCTATTAGCGGCTGATTAGTATTATATAGATTGATCTTTTTTTTATAATTATAAAATAGTAATAAAAATCTTTATCCAACTGTGTAGAATTTCGTTGTCTTTATCTTTACGAGTTTTCAGTATAATGTTTATTAATGAATGATGTAAAAACTTAATAATAGACACATAAAGTTTCGTAAGCGCGATTGCTGTGCATGAGGTCTTGGGTTCGATTCCCAGGTCGGGCAAAGTGTTTTTGGGTTTTTCCATCAGAAATTTCTCAGTAGCAGTCTCGGAGTCTGGATTTGTGCCCGGTTGATGGCAATAGGCAATATTACATGGGACTAAAAAAAAACTGGCGAAATGTGGGTGTACTGGGTACACCTCTGCCTAACCTTTCGGGGATTACAGGCGTGATGTTATGTTATGTTAATAAAAATCTTTATCCAACTGTGTAGAATTTCGTTAAATCTTTATCTTTACGAGTTTTCAGTATAATGTTTATTAATGAATGATGTAAAAACTTAATAATAGACACTTAATATTTCGTTTCCGTTAACTTGAGGTGTTTTTGACGGCGAAGTAAAAACACAAAGGTTATAAAATAACTAGTTTTGACAGCTTGTAGTACAATAGGAAATATTAGCTGACGTTAATATTCTTGAGTTATTAATGTGTAGGTTTTCATACAATGTTCTCTTCCGCCGTTTCTTTGGCTCGATGATAAAAATAAAATTTTATGTAGATATCCTTTTGTTTCGACTTGTTTCTCAGATTGTAATTTTGAGTGCTTGAAAATAGTAAAAAAAAATTAAGAGTGAATTTCACCAAACTTTTATGACCGGAATAATTGCTTTTATCCGTGGAATTACTAACGGTTTCTGTATAAAAAATCTGCGCCTATTAGTCTTTAAATCAAAATCAGGGTATTTTTTAATTAGGTAGATCAATCAAATCAAAACAATTGAATCTACATAGTTGCCCTTTCCAAAAGGTAGTTTCATATAGAAATAAACAGACAAAAGATTACAATACTTACTCTTAAACTAGGAATTAAGATGAAGACTCAAAACACGTTTAAGTTTGCTGAAATTCATCCCTAATAAAACTATTTATCAGGTATTGTTTTAAAATATTACCGTAAATACTTTAGATGAGATACGTTTTACGAGTAAAATCAAACTTCGAGGGCTATTTGGCTTAAGCCCCGTAAAATAAATTCAAAAATAAAAAGTTTAATCCAAACATACCAACAAGCGACCTCGCCTTATCAGCACAAACAAAAATTTTGGTCAAACAATAAAAACATAAGCTCAACAGTATAATAAAGATATTGAAAAAATGTACCGCACAGAGTATAAAATGGTAACTCGATAAATGCTCGCCTCGAACGCTATAAACAAACGAAAATATGAATTGAGATTACGGTAATACACGAACGTGGGTTAGATAGGTCGAACACTGTCGACTTATACTTGCGACTGCTTTGTCGGACGACAAAATTGCAAATATAGTTTTTTTTTTTAACTTGGGCACTAGGAATTTCTTTTTCTTTGCCTCTACGCGTTTACAATCATATAAACTCACATACACAAACAAAGAACTTACCCCCGGGTTTACCTGTAGGCCATACAAATTAAAAAGGTAAGAATGTTTGTGTGTATGAGAGGTAATCTCTGAAAGTACTATTACCGAGTGCATTATGCTATGTTTTATGGTCTACCTACCCAGTTGAATTTGACATGGAAGAAATCGCGGGTAAAAGCTAGCTTATTATATAACACTAACTTGGTTTGACAAGTTACTTTGTGACGCAATTTTGCAAGAAACTGATTAAAAGTTATCATTTGTTTTCCTTCTTTTAAAATAAGCCCTTAGCAGCTGTCAATGAATTTTCATAAATGTGTTAAAAACAAGGAATTGTATAGCAAGTGGTTGTTTAAGTATACCGATCATTAGAGAAAGTAATCTTTTTAAACTAGAGTTAACAGCGAATAAAAAAGTAATCGCAAAATAGTATAACGTGCGCCTTTTCTTCCCCGGGATCGCTCGAGCGTGGGTCGACATAAATGGTAGTGCAACGAACATGCTGTACCTATATGAGACACTGCATCATTTGCAATTACATGTTATTGTACCTTTGTACTATTTTAATGTCCGCCAGTACGCCCTCGGTAAGAATGTGGTATTGTAAGCAAAATAGTTCGCCGTTTATTTCTGTCAATTTGAGTATCAACGGATGAGTTGCAACGAGGCATAATGGGCTGGGATTGTACGCGAGTTGATAAATGAGTTTCGTTCTATTGGCCCTTACAAAGTTAGGTCTAGTACTCATGTTATGTTATGGTATACTTTGAATAATTTTGTACATTAATAACAATTTGTAAATTGATGCTAAGTAACTTTTTTTCTTTTCTACAAAATACCATTAGTACCTAACAGATTCCCAGCTAGGTTTGTGAGTATTTGTTCAATTCACATGTACTTACTTTTTAAGTATGTGTGGAGTCATGGACTTAATATAAGATTAAAATCACCAATCCGCATTTAGCTAGCGTGGTGGTCATATTTGCTTTGCAGTGGGATATTAATAGGTATAAATAGGTATGTAAATTTTTAATTGGTAAAAATCAAAGTACGTCTTGTGGTAATGATATACCGAGTATCAGAAATAATTAAACAAGTAGTGGTTCTAAAAGTGTGATCAACACATTACTCGCACAGTTGAGCGCAGTAAAACTTTGTGCCAACTTCTGTCCGATCATCAAGCTTTACTAAAGTATCAATGATCCCTAAGATTACAAACTCTGACCTTTCACAAGCGATCTGACATTTGGACATTCAATTCGGTCGTCCAACACAGTTCATTAATCATTCCAAAGGCTACCAGTGAACTAAACTCCCATTAGGCTGCAAAAACATCGATGGATTGCTGCGTGCGTAGTAATCACTAACGCAAACAGCCTACGTTAATCCTTTACACAAGCAAACACATAGCATTAAGTAAATCCTTCAAATAATCCAGTACGAAAAGCCGACAAGTCTCTGTCAACACTCGACGAACGCGATTTCCTTGGCAAGCGTCGAAGTTCTCAACGTATTTACATTTTCACACATAAAGTAAATTCCTCGTATCCAGAAGTTTGAGTGCGGGGAAACGAAAATAGCGATTCATCACAAGTTTTAATCTGTTCTAGAGTTTGGCCCACTTGCGGTCATGGGACGGGCAGGCGGGCGTTCCGAACGCGGCGGTTAAACGCTCGGATGGTTATACCCTCCCACATTAAACTAACTTAAGTTCTTTAAGTTATATGGCATAATAATTGACACTTGTTCACCTCAATCTCTGTTATTACTATTGTACCATATTGACAGTATTCCAAATTAATTGCACAGTTACAGTCAATATTAAATTACACTGTGTGCTTTTCCTACCGCGTAAATCATGTGAGTTTCATAGTCTTGTGAAATGGGAGTCACTAAATAATACTTCCCACACTGCAATCGTTTAAGCATGGGTGATGTAGCAGCAACCTGTCATTATTTGTTGCATTAAAGCGCACTTGAAACCAATATATGTACGTTTGCTAAATACGGTAACGTGGTTAATATTAACGGATATAAGTACGTGTTTGATGTGGGAAAATAGAAATAATGAATTTCGATGCGATATTTTTATTAATTATTTATTTAAGTACCATGGAAGACCGACAGCTAGAAGAAAACAGATTAGTGACAGAAAATTAGACTGACAGCCAATTACAGGTCTTCACTTATAAGATACAGAATAATACTATGTTCTGTGGACACTGCAGTTGCCTACAGGAACAAAACAACAAAAGAAAGAAATTACTGAATAACTTATTTTACTTATATACTTACTCTATATTATTTGCTCACATGTCTCGTTTATAAATAAAGGCTTTATGATAATACAGTCAGTAATGTTCGAACTGAATACAAAGAAACAGAAAGAGAATATCTAAATTTAAAATAACAATAAAATAATCGTGAAACGCGAAAGGCTCTTATTGATCCACTTCATGCAAACGCGTAGGTCTTAAACTGGTATCAACTGACAAACTCTTCCTTCTTGATAGTTAAGTGAACTACCATATTGCCATAAATGCGAAAATTGATTTTGTTTTGACACCATAAAAATATTTTGTATAGTTATCTCTAGAATACTGCGAGCATAAAATATATAAAAGTATATTTTATTTGAATTGGTTAAGTTAGACTGCGTAAGAACTAAAGTTATGTGCAAAACTGTAAATTATTAATAATAAAGTATGAATAAACTTAAGATTAATACTATTTTGAAACTTTTATATTCTCTAATAGACATACAGCGGTCGTTGATATGAAACATGTTAAAAATTACAGAATATTATAAGAAAGTTTTGAAAAATTTGCAAAATTCTCTTGTAAACTAAAATAATAACACATTAAATGCATACCTAGCAAAGCCAATGTCTCCCATAAAAAGCGATATGACATTTAAAACAATACAATATCGACGTTAAAACGCTTCATGTGGTGCCATATTTATTTTATCTTATTTCACGTATCCATATCCATTTGAATCGAATGACCCCTTTTTCAAGTTTCATGGTCGAGACCCACCTACTGCTTTTCATTATAGACACCAATGTTGCGAGCGCATATTTGTTAAGGATCATCTTTTTCAACATTGGTAGCTTCAACTTGGTTTTGTCTGCGATTATTTTTATTATCAATATACTTTCAGAGAATCTCAGTGCGATGACAGGTAGACAATACTTATTTATGTTCGAGTACAATCCGTTCAATTAGAATAGGCTATCTTGTTGGCTATTAGGTTGGTTTATCTTAAACATCACCGACATCGTTCCGTGCCTCGGAAAGCACGTTCAGCCGTTGGTCCCGGCTGTCATACATGGATCTTCGACAGTCGTTGCGTTTCGTCAGAAGCCCGAAAATCTGACAACCAGTCTTACCAAGGGGTATCGTTTTACCCAATTACTGGGTTGTGGAGGTCAGATAGGCAGTCGCTCCATTTAAAATTCTGGTATTCAGCTGCATCCGGTTAGACTGGAAGCCGACCTCAACATAATTGGGAAAAGGTTAGGCAGATGATAATGAATTAGAATAGGCTAAAAATGTGAGCATTAATAGAAAAATCATAATAGAAAAGCTAACGGTAAAAAATATCCGCCCGTCTGCATCAAACAAATTTAGCGTGCAATATTTGGACGGCCGCGGTTACCCGCTCACCTCTGCAACTGTAAGTACCCACATATTTTACGAGAATTCCACCGTAAGGAATATATTTTTTTTTAGTTCCATTGCGTGACGACACACAACACGCGACACACGATTTTTGATTTATTTCGAGGTTGAAACGCGCGGCTTTTGTTTCGTGAATGCGTCACCTAATTAGAGTGATTGCATGTTGAAAAAATTCGGCGAACCGATTGTTGGAAATTGAAAAACACATTGTTTTTCTTTTATGGTTATGTCTTCATTTCAATAAAACAAAAGTGAGTTAGAACGTTTTTTATTCACGATGTAGGTATTACAGAATCTACTTGTTGGTGTTTCAAGTAATAATTTTAAGTGCCTATTAATTTAAAGTAAGTCGTGATGGCCCAGTGGCAAAGCCTCTCATACATGAGGTAATGAGGTTGCTAGTTCGGACTGGGACCAATGTGACTTTTTGGATTCATATGTACTTTCCAAGTTCATTTTGGATTACTAAACATCGTCTGG
Organism: Hoplodrina ambigua; assembly: GCA_949774945.1. Taxonomy (NCBI): domain Eukaryota; kingdom Metazoa; phylum Arthropoda; class Insecta; order Lepidoptera; family Noctuidae; genus Hoplodrina; species Hoplodrina ambigua. Next base: position 11,045,174 of record OX458973.1, read on the forward strand.
AAACCAGGAATTACAATTAATATTAATCTAAAATCGTCATTTCGCTTTGAGCAAGCGTGATGATTAGTTCCCGTGCCTTCTCTGTATGCAAAGAGGTTCTACAGTAGGAAAATATTAGACTGTTATTTTTAATTATATGTTGTTTTTGCATGTATTGTATAAAGGTGAATACTTTCACGATACAAAAAAGCAGTCTATAAAATATTTACCGTCACATGACACCAACTTAAGCCCCTATCAATTCTTCACGCCACTCAAATGAGCCGTAAAAAAGTATTCCATTCAATTCTGTCATATAAATAATGTGATGACCCTATTCTTAGTTTATAACTTGTTTATACTGAATCAGCTGTTAGTATTAAATCAGTATTTTATTGCCAACAATCCGTTATTCGTCTGTCGAACTGGTGAGACCACATAATAGCCGTGTTTACGTCTTGTGCTATTGAACACGTATATTCATCTACTGAGACGTTATCCGTTTATTACTTTGATGTATGGATTGAGTTTGATTTTGCATTTGTTGGACTTTGAACAGATGCATGGTGCAGTTTGTGCGAGTGGTCGTTTTTCTTGGGTGCCAGACTAATAACGTATTGATGGTTGAAGTATTGCAGCAAACTAGAGTTCTGACTATGTTGGCGACTAAAGATGTCTTAAGATTCTAAGGAAGACTGAAACATGACTATTACTTATTATACATTGCTACTCTTTTTCAGTTCAAGCGTCGAGGCTGCCGACTCACAGTAGCAGGATGTTTATATGGTAGTCCCGACGTATGGCAAGAGGAAACATTGGGTTTTAGTCAGTAAGAGTCTGACACAACCCTTTGTTCTTCACAGATGGAGTGTATCCTTGAGAATTTAGTTTAGTTAATTTACGTCTAATTTAAGATTTAAGGGAATAAATGAAGTAAAGGACAATTCCTTACATAAAATCTACAATTATTAGACTGTTTCAATTGACCTCAAGGAATTGCCAATGTAACAGCAAATGAAAATGCAATGTAGCAGCCTCGGAGTCAGGAATTGTGCCTGGTTGATGGCAATAGGCTCGCCCCTATTAACTGACGGAATGTGGCATGTGGGCATGTATGTGGATACACCTCTGCCTAACCCTTCAGGGATTACAAGGGTGATATTATGGTATGTATATATCATTTCATACCTATTTACCTATATATGTATTAATTCATCGGAATTACCTACACTTGTATTACACTGGTTGATACGTTATTCTTCTGCTCCTCCATACCCACGTGAATCCACGTAGCTTCTTAATTTCAATTAACCTCCCTGATAGCACTCAAGCGATCTCATTAAACGTTCTCTTGTCACCCCATCACCTTTCCATCGATCATGACACCTCACGACAGTACATCATCCAACACAGGTGCTTAAATAATTTCTCCCTCCATCGACTTTATTAAAAATATCCCTTTTAATATTGATGGTCCATTACTGGTAAGCTTCTACGATGTATCGCTTCTTTGTAATACAACACCGCTACGTCAAGTTCTAATTGATGCTGTCAGTCAGTATAAAACGGGCTTTAACAATACCGGAGTTAGTATCCATTTGATCGTCCCCTGGGAACACTCCCGGCGTGATCGAAGTGTTTTTATTTTGTTCGAAGTAATAGGAGAAAGTTTTCGAATACTCTTGTGTAAGTGCGAGTGGAATGATGGAATTGAATGTAGTATGTTTGTATGTTAGAAAAAATATGTAATTGTTAAGGGAATCGTGTTTATTTTTTACTTACTGAAGGTGAATATGAATGTCATTATCCCTTATACCATGAGCTATTTGGTAGCAAAAATTCCATCAAAATGAGTCCAGCCTTCAACCAAAAGAGAAACAAAAATATAGTTAAAATTTAAAAATAAAAATTGTTGTGATTACGTATTTATATTTATTTTGTAAAAAGCTGTTATTTTGATAATACAAGCAGACACTTAAATTTTATTTATTTGTTATTATTTAGTTAAAACATAAGTTAACCGTGCGTACGACTAAATCACTTACATTTTAGTAGCTTATAAACTATAACAAACTTAAATCAACTTAGAGCACTAAGACTTTTTGATTTGTTTGCTTTCTTGTTCCAGCTATTCTTGTCATTCATAAGATTCTACTTATTATCACCTTTCAATTATAGTTGTTCTGCCATTAATCAAAAACACAAATATAAATTGAAATTTTTATACTCGCCACGCCACAGAATGTGAAATTTCAACATTTGTTAATACAGCACTGAATTACAATTTGTCATATACGAAATTAATTGCAAACCTATTGGTACAAAGAGGAATAAAGTTATAGGAAATGACATTTCCATTATACTATCCGTATAATTACAGTGTCCGAAGATAAATTAATTAATTCCCTGTAAAATTGTTCAGACTTTTAACATAATGGTAAGTACCTACGCAAATTTCTGTTAAAACATTAATCTTGCAGATTATTTACTTCGAAGCTCATTTATCATTCTCTTTTTTTTCGTAGTACTTTTCTGAACAATTTGTATATGCACCTTCTACATTAATTACTGTCACTATTGGTATATTTTCGTTTAATTATGTTTCAAATTCCTTAATTTTTGTAGTTATTTTTGTGTAGGTGCATACTGGTGCCGATTTTCTTGGTCACAAACTAAACTAAAATTAGACTATTTCCACCTTTTCTGTCCAATAAAACAAGAAAGAGACTAATGTAAATAAGAACTGTCAAATTTAGTCAATATGACTCGTCCATACAATTATAGTAGACATCTTAAAACGTATGGATTAAAAATACGGAAAAGTTCAAGGTAAAACTAATTTGATATCGCTAACTTAGTTCTTTAATGTCACCGTCCTTTCCTTTCGCTGTATAGTAAGAGATGTCAATTCTCTAAAAATAGTCTAGTTTGTGAACAAGGGAATCGGCACCATTTTTTTTTTTAAATAAAGTGGTAAAGATACTAAATGAATTCACACTAATACAAAATTATAAATTTCAAAAACTGTTATGTCCATTTATCTGTTTCCTCTTCATGATACTCGTATAACAACAGAACCGATCGTAATGACAAAGAGGTTGCATGGGCAGAAGACCAATCCTGCTAATTAGAAACGTCTCAACGACAGTCAATGTTAGAAAATTTACATAAATTAGAAGCATTTTGACAAATATTGACTGAGATTGCGATCGTTCCTGAAACTTGTCTCTCTGAATTGAACCTCTGTTATAGCCTACTTTATAATCCGAAACTTCGTCTGCGTCCTCGATAATCGACATTCAAGCGAACAAAATCACGGTCAACGCTAGTATCAAGTTTAATAAAGAATCACACATCATTTGTTTCAACATTATTTATTCATCCGTGAAATCAAAAACATCAATATCATCGCTTTGATCCGGTCATCCACCTCATTCCTAATAATAGGCACGAAGTATGACATAAAAATACCTTCCAAATAGATATGCATTTAGTTTTTATCTCCTCGAATATTTATACGGACAAAAAACTATAATGGCAAATCAATAGTTACTGCATATTACCATCGCCAGCTATCTTCTCTAGAGACGTTTTTCGATTTGCTATAAATCTTGTGTTTAATTGTCCGCGAAATAAAGGGATTAAGCGTTGGGGATTAAGTAGACAAATTCTTTTCAATATCCATCTTATAGATTTCATCAGGATTTTTAGGATATTTTTTGACTTTGTGGAGATATTTGGCTTGGATTCAAGACCCGGATATAGACCATTGATTTAATAGTGCTTCTTCTTCTTTTCAAATCAATGGTTATATCTTTACCTACTTAATCCTTTCTAACTTTTATTATTATAAAGGATCAGTTGAGTTTTCAATCCAATCAAATGATATGGTTTTGAATTATTTTATCGTTTTGTTAGTTGGTCAATTTCTTTGAGTGTACTCGTACTCTTTCGGCTTTTTAACTACTGTTTGAGTGCATCTTAATTTTTTCTTTTTCAAGTAAGATTTGATACTAGTATTATACTTTAGTATTGAGGTTACTTGTTACATTTCTGACATTTTATGAAGTACCTAACTGTAAAGATTTAACGCGAGTTCTGCAAAGTATTCTTTTTTTGCGTCACCTCGAAACAGCCTTTTTCATTTCGTTGGTACTTTTATATTGTTATCATATAGTCACTGTCATTATAAAATACCACAATTACTTCGATTTTATTTAATTCCCAGATTATGTCAGAATTAATTTGTATGTAATGAGGACAGGATGGAAATGAATGGATTACATCGAGTAATCCTTTCATGTGGACTTATCAATTAAGTGCTATCACGTTTTATAAACATTGAAGAATAATTTAATGCATGTAAATGTGAATAATGTTAATTAAACTGTTGTTTCAGTTTATGTTCTGCAAGTGTCCATGCATAACATTTTAATTATCTATACAAATAAACATCTACTTAAATAAATAAATTTTAAGTATTTGCTTGTAATATCAAAATAACAACTTTTTACATTGTACATATTTTACATTTACTTTAAGGTTTTATGTTTATTGTGGTTTTGTTTATTGTATAATGCATATTATTTAAATATAAAATAAATGATTTATACTTTTTACAGTATAAATAATATGAATATAAATTTTCACGGTATTTACCCAAATAAAAAATTACAATCATTACAATCTTTGTGTCTGTCCGATTCTTCGGGCTAATCTGCAAAACAGCTGGACTGATTTTGTCGGGACTTTCAGTTGTAGATAGCGGATTACGAAATAACTAAAGACACTTTTATTCAAATAAGAAAATAGTGTTCCACGCAAAAACAATAGACCCCATGATTACTGCATGCTAGTCCTAAATAATTTTCACACACCATAATGTTGCTTGCACAATTTCATTGCTAATATGCAAATCAAAATTGTTTAGTTTTCAGTTTGGTGTTAAATTAATGCTAATGCTTCAATGTCAATATAATTAGTGCTCTGTAATAATATTGATTTAATCGTATGTAAATATTGACCAATATAACAGCTGACTGATTTAAACTTAATCGATATTACAAATTACGTAGAATATATTTTGTTTGTTTCGTCAATATCTTTGTCAGGCAGAAATGTGTGTGTACGATCTTCAAAATCATGATGAGTTATATATTTATTGTAAAAACTAGCCTTTCCCTGCGACTTTGCCCGTGTGTATTTTCATATGGATCCCTAATTTGTTTGAAAAAAATAAAATAAAAAGTAAAAGAAAAAAATCAGAACTGGACCAGTAGTTTCGAAGATTAGAGCAGTCAAATAAAAAACCATACAAACAAACTCTTTAACTTTATAATAATTATTAGTAAGTATCGATCATACAAGCTTGGTTTTTGTTTTACGTATTGCTAGCTTGAGTGGCGGTTATCTACAGTGTTTTATGCCCAGAACCCCATATCCTTTTTCTTAAAGCCAAGTTACTTCTTACATTTATCAATTATCTGCTAGTAGTCTCTTCAAGCTTGTTGCTTCTCCTTTGTGTCAATGTTCTACATCTGACTGTGAATATGAACAATCTGCTCATCACATCTTATGGGAGTGTATTCTTTGGCAGAATGAACGCAATATTATGCTAGATAGTGTACAGGCTACATCCGGTGTTGTTTATTATGCGGACCTTGTAGAAACTAGAACTAATTTCCGTGCGTTCAAGCGTTTTTGCCATACCTATTACTGGAATCAAAAGTAACAGCTCACATTAGGACCCATTAATTTAGTAATAATTGCAATCCATGGTGCTTGGCAATCTGGGCTTTTCCCAGTTGCAAACGTCCCTTTGTGCCTATTGGCCTAGTTCTGTTCTGTCTCCTGCTTGTATGGAGGGAAGTGGAAACTATTTTTTTTCTTACTCCTCCGCTATTCTTTACTGATTAATTTCGTTGCGGGACCCAAGACAGTTAATCGTTTCTCTGGGACTCGTCGAGCTTCATTGTCTCGACGCTTTTCTGGTGGCCTCCACTGTTGATTCTGGCTTTCAGGAGTTGCAGTGGGTGGGAACAGTGTGGCGGGCTTGTCCTAAAAAGAGTCTCTTCAAAATTAGTCCAACCTTTTCGGAAATTAACCGCAACAAACAGATAGACAAACAAATATTTTAAAAATTGGACTTATGGTTTAAGTACCGTGTAAATTCATATACGTATTAAGTAAAATACTGTCATTTTGAAATTACAAACAGATATATCAATTTTATTTATTTGTATAAATAAAAAAATATGAATGTCGTGATGGCCTAGCGGTTAAGGCGCCCGCCTCTCATATATGAGGTTGTGGGTTTGAATCCGGGCAAGTACCAATGTGACTTTTCCAATTCATATGTACCTACTTTCTAAAGTTTATCTTAGACATTACTGACATCATTACGTGCCTCGGAAAGCACGTTAAGCTGTTGGTTGCGGCTGTCATATGTGGATCTTTGACAGTCGTTACGTGTCGTCAGAAGCTTGAAAGTCTGACAACCAGTCTTACCTAGGGGTATCGTATTACCCCGTTACTGGGTTGTGGAGGTCAGATAGGCAGTCGCTCCATGTGAAATACTGGTATTCAGCTGCATCCGGTTAGACTGAAAGCTGACCACAACATAGTTGGAAAAAGGCTAGGCAGATGATGATAAATAAAAATTTATACATACATACAACCAAACAATCAATCCAGCTGTCAATTTCAATAGAAACTTTAGCAGGACGAGAGGTGTTATTGCAAAAACATTTTACGTTCGCAATAAACCATTTAACTCCTGTTTACGTGTTTTGAAAGCTAAAGCTAATAAGGCCGTTAAAATTATACGGTGCGCCGCAACAGGACGTCCATACAAAGATATTATAACGATTCGGACGTATGTTTTCAAACACCGGGGTCGTATAATTTTATAATACATGTTGACATAATTTATTGTGCTGCTGTAAAACTTATGAGTGGATCTTATTGCTTAAGGAATAGAGTTTATATTTGTAGGAGCTTTAGAATGCTAATGGTGAATTTAATTTTGTTAACTACGGTAATGCAACGGACAGTGGCTTGACCATCTTTGTCCGACCAATCAGCTAATCCTTACAAAACGCATATTAAACACGTAGAAGTAAAAAAAAAAAGTTTATTTCTCTGTCGCTATTGAAATTGGTCGCCTAATTAAATTTTACGATACATTTTATTTTAATACTAGCTTTACACTGCGGTTTTACTTGTGTTTAGTTGTGTCTTTGTTTACTGCTTCGTGTGTCAGATTGTAGCGTGATGTTATAAGGCTGTAATCTTCCCCGATAAAAAGGCTATGTAAAACAAAAATATTTTTTCGAATTGGATTAGCAGTTCCTGAGATTACCGCATTCAAAATGTGAATTTTTATACCTATTGTTATACTAGCTTCTGATTTTTCATCAGCTGCTATTCCTCTGACTATTATATACAAAAAGTTTTTTTCGAAACCGACCAGTAATTCTAGAGATTAACGCGTCTAAACAAACAAACAAAAAGCCTCTTCAGCTTTGTTATATTAGTATAGATTGATATATCGATAGAATAAAATAAAGTTTTGGATTTGGTGTCCTATTATGAATAAACACGATTAAATTTAAACTCTCACAAAATCCTTGTTATTTTGATGTAACACATTTAAAGCTTATAAAAGCTGATCGATTTGCTGTTTTATACGTAGTTAGCTATCAAACGATACGGTTACGAGGTATTGGAAACTTGTAATATAAGTATCATATCGTTAATACTGTGCTTAATATATATTTGTTCCCATTAATGTAGTAATGGTTACAGGATTAATTGCTTTTTGTTCGAATCGAATTGACTGAAATTAGTACTTATCTAACACAAGAATTTTAGGCATTAAAGCAGTTTATGATTTAATTCTTTTAATTTTAACTGCCTCATTGGTCTAGTGGTCGCAAAGCGCGACTGCTGAGTGTTAGGTCTTGGGATCGATTCCCAGGTCGGGTCAGTAGTCTCGGAATCTGGATCTATGCCCGGTTGATGGCAATAGGCTCGCCCCCTATTACATGGGAAATATCGTAGTTGACGAAATGTGAGAGTACTAATGGGTACTCTTATGCCTAACCCTTCAGGCATTATAGGCGTGATGTTAAGAATGCAAGTCACCAATACTACATACAGAGAAACAACGACCAATGAAAAATTCCTAAAAAATACTGAATGAGATACGTACAGTCTACATTAAAATAAACAAAATACTTAACATTCATATAAAGGAGTTTACACACGCGATTAACGAAACGCAGCGTGTAGCCGCGTGACAAATTCTTAAGCGGCACGATGACGACTCAACCGTATTTACTTAGGAATTTATGAGCGTCTTATAATGTGTTTAGGATAAACAGAAAGGAAAAATACAAAGGTATAAATCATATATAAAATTTGCAAAAAAATTTAAAAAAGAAATATCGATACGCGAAAAAAGTGTCAGTTTCTTCCGATAGCTTGTAAGTACTTTTTATTTTTACAAATTAAAATATGCAAGAAAAATTAAACTATTGATACTTAAAAACTGATCAAAACTAAAAATGTCTGTTCATGTTGTGATGGCTCAGTGGTTCAGTGGTGGATGTGGTGGTGTTGTGGTGGTGGTGGTGTGATGACTCACAATCGGGCACAGGCAAGTACTAATGTGACATTTTCAATTCATAAACACTTTGATCAAGGAGGACAATATGACGGGACGCTTTAGATGGCTTCGTCAGGAACTGACGAGAGGAGGCACAACTCAGAGTAAAGTGAGAGGAATGGGGAGAGGCCTTTGCCCAGGAGTGGGACAGTAACGACTATAAAAAAAGAAAAAAAAAAACACTTTAGCTTGGACTTTACTGACATCGGTGAAAGAAAATATCTTGAAGAAACCTGGACTTAAAATTTTTATAAGTCTAAAATTACCGATCTACCCTAAGTAAGCTTGGTGAGTAATTATTATTTTAAAAATTACAAATTAATAAGAGAATTTGCATGTTATCCTTTTGTGCATTACTGCTCACAGAGACCAGTCAAAACATCTCAATTAGTTAGGCATGGTGCATACTTGACTTTTAAATGCGATTTTTACGACTGCGTTTATGCTCCTTACTGCATTACGACATAATTATTCCCTCTGTTTAGTGTATATTTTAAATATAAAATTAATATTCAAGAATGTTTATTTGCGTAGGTTTTATATTTAAGTTCATACATTTTTTTTTTAATTTTATTGTAACCGTTTAAGCGATGCGATTGAAAAAAGAAATTGATTCTTTGCTTAAGGCGTTGAGCTTTTTCAACCTTTTTGTGGTTAATGAAGTTGGTTTTTTGCATTATTTGTGGCTTGCGAGTCGGCCGACAATATAATCGCAATGTCGTGGGAGTTGATTGGCTTTTTATTGGCATCGAAGTACTTGAGACAACCGCACTAGTGTTTTAATTTTTAACTTTATGTGTTCCATCTGGTAATATTGTCTGAAGAGCCAATATAAGGATATTTTTTTATCATTTATTCGTGTCATTGATATTAATTTGTAGAGAAAGTTTTAAAGCTTGTCTTTTATTTTATGATTTCATGATTTATTGCAAATACTTCTTGATCAGACAGTATATCTCAGCTGTTCCGGTCGTATATTATACTTTTAAAATAATATACGATGGAAGGTACAGCGTGACACAAACTTTTACAATGGATTCCGTACCTGATTCTAGACCGCCTAGCGCTAACATTTTTCGGAAAAAAAAACTCTACTTTTGTATAGAACAGATTTTTTTTTTCTATAACAAGCGAAAATTATTTTTGAGCACTGTGGGGTCTAGAATCATGAAATAAATACATGGAAAAAAAAGGCAAAAAAAAATAATGTCTAGAAAGCGCTATAATATAAAGCAGACAACAGACGGTTATAATTATGTAATATTACGTCTGCTTTATATTACTTTTATATTATAATAACTTTTTCCCTTCTATAATATACAAAATATAATGTATACAACTCTTTTTCATAACATCTTTTGATGTGGTTACGAAATTCTTATCAAATAAAAATAAAAAGCATTATGATGTTCTTAATAAACGTACCTATTTGATGTTTCAATATCAGCCGCGGTACATGTAATGGATTTATTTTGTATTCGGATTGTGTTAAATGAAAGATACAACGTCAAAACGTTGGTATGATATGAGATGGGAACATTCTCTTTGTCTCATGTCAGATAAGAGTCGGAGTACAGAAAGAAAACTGTTCCTTTTCTGAGCATTCTTATGAAATAATTGGTCTAAAAAATAAGCAGCTATTTCTAAAACGGCTTATCAACTTTACCGTTATTATTTTATCGCATTAAGAAATTAATTGTATAAGCCATTTTACAATCAATGAACAAAATCTAAAACAAAAGAATTTATTAGTTCTTAATTTAAATATTTGAAATTCTTTCTTTGAAAAGGCTGTTGACAGTTTACAAAAGAAAAAGTTCTGCAACATTTTATTTAAAAAAAGGTTGTTAGTTACATTAAAACTCTATGGAACTTTGTATACCTAGAGAAGGAGGAAGTACTTCCATCCACCCACAGTCCTTGGTCAGTCAAACAAAATTCATAATCGCTTTCCTATATTAGTAGCATTACCCTAATGGTACAGTCATGGCGTGTGTTCAAGGATACCACCACGGGTGTCGTGGACGGTGACTAAGAGTTTATTTAGTCCATAGATAAGGTACCTATATCTTGAAATGGTATTTGAATTGCTATTAAAAATTAAAATCATTGGTGATAACCGACCAATGGATGTTAAGGGGACATTAAGAAGGCTTGTGGTCAGAAGACCGCCTCGTTGGTCTAGTGGTCGCAAGCGTGACTGCTGTGCATGAGGTCTTGGGTTCGATTCCCAGGTCGGGCAAAGTGTTATTGGGTTTTTCCATCAGGATTTTCTCAGTAGCAGCCTCGGAGTCTGGATTTGTGCCCGGTTGATGGCAATAGGCTCGCCCCCTATTACATGGGACTAAAAACATAACTGGCGAAATGTGGGTGTCATGATGGGTACCTACCTACCCTACACCTATGCCTAACCCTTCGGGGATTACAGGCGTGATGTTATGTTATGTTGTGGTCAGTTTTGCTTCAGAAAATTTCTTTATAAAATGATGAATGTTGTTGGAAACTGATGTAAGTGATAAGTGTATTTATCTTATCTATAATATTTCATAGATTTTATTACGTATTGTCCTAAATATGACTAGACTACGTTTGCATGAAAGCGCGCTGCCAGTAAAAGCCAGTTACTTGATAGCCGTTACCTATCACAGATGAAATAGGTCTATAGCCAAGTTTTTTGAGGACGAGATGTGCTTTGCATCTTTTTTCCTTTACTTCTATTTTCTCAGTAACCTGGTTTTTAGCTTAATTTTCAGGATCTTCAAGTAGAAATGCCTCTAGAAGTGCTACCAGGTAAAGTGAGCTTGAGGTGAGTTGTATATCCTTAGCATCGCCCGGTACATTCTTATATCTCTTTTGATTTTTATGTGAAGGTGTACTGTTAATCCCTAGTAGATGGCTTCAAGCTCACTTCAATCCTTCTGATCAACATGCATACAGTTTAGTGCACCTTAGACACCTGGACAGTCATTCCTCTGCTAACCTTGCAGAATGGCCAAGTTCTCACAGCTTGTACTTACGCGAGAGTAGTATAGAAGTAACCATGTTTACAAGCCGATATGATACGTATTGTATGATCTTAATAGTCCATTCAGAACATGGAGAAGCAAAACTTTCAAGTAACTGTGGAGATAACTTGGCAGTAATAGTTGAAACCACTTTCTAAGTTAGAAGTTTAATATACTTTGGTAGAAGTTAGGGTAATTTTGTAGACATTAATGATGTATGATGTATTATCTTGGTTAGAATGTGAGCAAGTGATTGATATTGCTAAACTAAGTTTTTGTTAGATGACTGTGCAAATTGCGTTCTTATGTTTTCATAAGTTTTTGATTTTGCATTAATTAATATTCATGATTTCAAAGCCTTCACGCACGGGTCGATCCGTCAGGTTAAGCTACGCTTGCCGGGGTTGGTCCGTGGATGGGTGACCATCTTTACACACCGAGATTCCTCCGTGCCTCGGAAAGCACGTTAAGCCGTTGGTCCCGGCTGTCATACGTGGATCTTTGACAGTCGTTACAGGTAGTCAGAAGCCCGAAAGTCTGACAACCAGTCTTACCTAGGGGTATCATATAACCCAGTTACTGGGTTGTGGAGGTCAGATAGGCAGTCGCTCCATGTAAAATACTGGTATTCAGCTGCATCCGGTTAGACTGGAAGCCGACCCCAACATAGTTGGGAAAAGGCTAGGCAGATGATGATGATTTCAAAGCCTTCATAGATATACTTACATAAATAATTTTGATCAATGGAATATTATAATACCACTTGCAAGCATCGTTGACAGCTCGTGTTAAAGCTAAGCTAATTAAAAGAGTATTGACTGTAGTTACTGCAGTCAATACATACTGTAGAGATTCGAGTAATAAATGTGGTCTTTTTACGAATTACTCATAACCATAACCCGGAGTTTGGAAATTGGTGGTGTGACACTGCCTTACCTTAGAAAGCATTTAAAGCCTCCTGTAGCTCCGGTTGTGTCAGTTTTGAGAGAAATGAGTGATTATCTTCATCCCATCAATCAGGGAAAAAGGACTGCACCTGTGCTAGCACAGCACTATAATATGTCCTGCCTACTTGGTTGGCCTACATTGAAGTTGGACGGGAGAATATTATTACAACAAAATAAACCATAGCGTTGACGTCACTTAAACCGTCGATTCCAGTCACAAATCAACGAAATCTGCTTCTTGCTAATATAGTTTTAAAACACATTACTCAATGACAAAATTATGTCAATATTAGTCAGTTAATTGACCACAGATTTTATTTAATTGATTGGTTGAAGAGCTTACAAAAACTGGACGTGTGCCGTCAATACTGTTATGAACTATGTTGTAAAACATTCTACTTGTATGTATACAGATGTTTGACTTGAAGTCATGGTCAGTCATGGTCAATGTACGATGCGCGATGAACATTTAATACTTTTAAAAGTTTTTTGCTTTAAGTTAATGGCGGTTAGCGACTTGGGAATGAAATAGTTTAAGTACTTACAATTATTTTTCTCCTTCGAATGAATGACTTAAAATGAAATCGTTATGATATTTGAATAGGAAGGTACTGAATAAGTAAGATAGGAACTATAGTCTACCTGTAATTATTTGTTTGATTGCTTTGTTAAACTTAGCAATTACAGTAAAACTGACCTTATTTACAAGACAATAAGGTACTAGAAAATGATTACATCTACCACCAGATTTGAATTCCTTAAATGTTAGCAATTATACAAAAACTTACCTTATTTATAAGACAATAAGGTACTAAAAAATGATTTCATCCACCAACAGATTCAATCCTAAATGAAAAACTACAGTATTCGAAAGTACTTATGAGAATCCATGTGAATAGCGCTCATATTGTGTCCCACAAAAAAGAACCACAAAACGCTTTACCACCAGCTATCCGTTTGAACCTCGTGCCTCGAGTAAAAGAGAAGCAGTGATACGGCTCTCGCATCATCGCTCAATTACAAAAAGGTAATCCCGGGGAGGCACTTAATGAATCATTATGGCCAGCGGCGCGTCGACCGATGTGATGTGTGCGGGATTTATAGTCGAGCCTTTAACTGTTCATATTTTATTTTTGTTCCCCCACAAGGTGATATGTGACGTTTTTCGCTGTCTCTTGGGTGATGGAATGACGAAGGTTTTTTAGGTTCTGGTATTGGAATGTTTTGGGCGAATTTCCTGTTCAGTTATGTAGTAATGCTTTTTTTTTGTCCTTATAAACAAAACTGTAGTTTAGGTGTAAAAACAGACTACAGAATTAGTTTTGTTTTAGAAAACTTAATACAATCACAAAAAGTTAGCAAATTACGACTGTAGATCTGAATATAATTGCTTAACGCAAACGTCTACACACTTGAAAATTAACCATTGTAGGTACTTAACTGCAATATTCAACAATCAAAAAAAAAAAAATGTGTGTATGTCAGCCGCACTATAGATACGAGCGTGCCTCCAGCTAGATCGACGTTTGAGCGACTCGGAGTCAAAGGCGGCTCGCGTCAACATCAGTCATAGAGACCCAATGTGACCTTGCCTTTATGTCGGCGTGAAGTTGTAAGAGGGTCATAGTTCTGCGTCCGTTACACCGTATGGTCAGTTAGACAATGTTCAATCGGTGGTGGAGCAGTGACCGTGATTTTGACAAGAGGCAAGAACAGTACCGTACTACGTGTCATACTAGAACTCCTGTGAACTTGAAGAATCCTCGGAAATGGTACCAATGTTGAAAGAGTTTATTGAATTTACATAACATAACATCACGCCTGTAATCCCCGAAGGGTTAGGCAGAGGTGTGCCCATTAGTACACCCACATTTCACACGTTATATTTAAGACCCATGTAATAGGAGGCGAGCCTATACTCCGAGGCTGCTACTGACAAAATCCATGATGGAAAAACATAATAAAACTTTGCCCGACCTGGGCATCGAACCCAAGACAGCGTATTTAAAGCACGTTAAGTTGTTGTGCATTAATGTGAATATGGGGTAAGCAATCTTAGCTCCCACTACCCTTTAGACTTTAAAGTTGTTAATGGTTACTCTGGAACGATAAAAGTAATATCATACTCTTCTTTTGAAAGGAGTGGAGTCTCTTACTTGTTCTTCTCCATTGAGACCTTCCTACGTTTCGGAAGGAGCAACTAGCTTAAATTTTCTGTCTGAGTCCTTCACCATTTCAAAGTGCCTGTAAATAGGTTTAATTGCTACGAATGCTTTAATATTGTGGTTACAGGCGTGTGTGGCAAGCAATCTAAGCCGCCACTTAACGTGGATGCATAATAACTTAACTTGCATGGATTTTTAAATAAGCTGAAGTTGTTGAAATGCTTTCAAATCCTACCCAAATAAATAATAAAACCGCATTGCAGTTAAAACTCAACTGAACTCTCTTTTGCCCGCGACTTCGTCCGCATAAACGTTGGATATTGCGGACGCTAAACACCCTATGTCCTTCCTTGGGGTCCAGACTTATCCCATACCAAATTTCATTAAAATCGGTTGCGTGGTTTAGTCGTAAAAGCGTAACAGACGGAGTTATTTTCGCATTTATAATTGTAAGAATAAAACGTGTGATTTGTGACACAATTTTCGATATAGGTTCAATAAACGCTATAAACATTAATACCAAATTGCTTACAGTTTAACGATTAGACACACTCAATCTAGACAAAATGTAGTATTTGATTTCTTTAATCTAGAAACATAAAGTAAATTAATTTGAAATGAAATATAGGATTGAATCGTATATGCTGCGTAGTTGACTCATATTAGCAAAAAAATCTGAAGCAAAGGCGAATGTTAAATGAATTAGGTATATAACTAATCCTTATTTATTACATCAGAACTTTTGGTAAAGTCTTATGAATATTTGATTATATTCAAATAAAGTTTCAAAGAAATATTAAGCCATTGCTGTTTGTCAAACTTCTATAATTTTATTGGCATGATGAAATAAAATAAAATAACTTGATTGAAGACTAGTATTTATCGCGGCTGTCACAGAATGATCTGATGATGATGTTGTAAAATTAGGTGTAAGCTTCCCGTCATAAAGGCCCTATAAACATGGCATTCTATATTAAAGCCTTACTTCAAAATGCCTAAGCGAATTGACATAAACAATTTGAATTTGTCGTCCTCTCAACAAATATTTATACTAAATCTATTTAAATCAAAGTATAGTATTTCCTTCTATACAAATAAGAATCAATTACTGCGTGTATGTAAGATCATCAAGCGAATGACTCGGCAGATTTTTTTTTACATGGTTTTTTTAATACACATACATACACATACATAAACTCACGCCTTTTTCCCATGGGGGTAGGCAGAAACTATAGAACGCCACCTGCTACGATCCTTACATACTCCTTTCGCCTCATCTACGTTCATACATCTCGTCATACAAGCACGCCGGTTACGAGTACTCCGCACCTGACCTTTCTGCAGGACCTCACTAATAAGGTCAGTGTAGGAGGTGTGTTTTTTTAATATTGTCAGGATAAAAGTTGCACGTCTGCAATTGCCTTGCAATTGTTATTTGTTTATTATTGTGTATTGTGCGTCACTTTCACGTGAATAAAAAGATTTTCTTTATTTTTCTTTAGTTTCTTTTCAACTGGGCGAATCCAGGACGGGTCTCTAGTCTAAATATAAAATTACCTTCCCATTTTCACCTCGGAGTCTGGATTTGTGCCCGGTCTATGGCAATAGGCTCGCCCCCTATTACATGGGACTAAAAACATAACTGGCGAAATGTGGGTGTACTAATGGGTACACCTCTGCCTAACCCTTCGGGGATTACAGGCGTGATGTTATGTATGTGTATGTTTAAACTTGGAAAATGTATAAGTAAAATAGCATAACAAATCACATTAACTTCACACTTAAGCGTTTAAGAGCAAAAGAGTTCTGCCAATCGTCGACAAATTAATAATGTATTAAGCTTTTAAAGAAACGTAGGACACGACGGTTTTAAAATGGCTATACATGATTTCAACTGGAGTAGCGTGGGTTCTGTATAATTATCTACACTAATATTATAAAGAGGAAAAATTTGTATTTTTGTTTGTTTGTTTGAAATGGATAAACACAAAGACAACTGGACCGATTTAAAAAAATCTTTCACCATGAAAAAGCTACATTATTTGCGAGTATCATAGGCTATATTTTATTTTATTTTTGCTTGAGCGAAGTCGCGGGCAAAAGCTATAAGATATATATTTTTATTGATTAAATTAAAAGTCGTTACCTAAAGATGTTTATATATTTTAAAGAATAACTTATTTGGATGGTGAGTCCTAAATATAAAAAAAAATATATAGGTAAGGTTTATTCATTTATTTATCTATTTATATATACAATTAATATATAACATCATGGCAGTAAAATAAAAAATGATGCTATAAGTGAATTAAATAAGATATTTGTCATGTTTTGTTCGTTAAGTTCACTGAGTGATCATGTATTTTGTTGACCAAAAGGACCAAAATCTGAGAACGAAGAATTCAGGAGCACATTTCGTACGTGAGGCACTGAGAATTGCAGTGCATGCAGTCGCCAGCTACCGGTGCGGATTTTTTAAACGAAGTGAACAAGCGAAAAATCGAATGTCATATAAAAAGGCTTAACATACAGTCAGTTCTATCGTCTACTTTCAAACATAGAAATAAAACGTTTTGCAGTTGTTTTTACGGAACCCTAATAATATCAAGCCTCTTCTACCTTACATAAAGTAGACTATAGAGCTTCTGTAATTCAGTGTAATCGTTCCGAAAACGCCATTTTGTGAAAATATTTACAACACATATCATTAATTTATTTCCTGTAGACCGGAGATGAGTTATTTGAATCGCAACTTTATGGCGCTAGCTTTAAGGTTTATGGAGTATTTTGTAGGCAGCAGATATTACTGTCATGTCCTGCCTAAGGGTACAAGCAAGTATTACGACGTATGCTCAAAAGACGTTGTTATAAAACGATTAAAGGAAGCATTTCATATAACGTGAGTATATTCATAAAACATAAACGTTATTAAAATTAGTTACACATAGCTTTTGTATTTCAGTTATGGTAATCGGCTTTTAAATAATTTTGTGTTGAAAACTTTTTAAATCCCGCTTTGCATGCAATTTTTATCTTATGATTAGGGGGACAAGCTCCAAATTTGAGTGAGTTTTGTGTGGTGTATGCGTGAAATTGATGGTGTCAATTTAAATTGCAAATGTGCAACTCGTTTACGTGAGCAAAGGTGTCGTCTTTAAGTATCGTCGATTGACGTTAATATTCTTAGTGATTTCGCGAACCCATTGACCAATTGGTCTTTATTACCAAATTATTATAGCATCATCGTGTCAAAGCAGGAGGAGCTTGTGGCTAAGTAATAACAGCCGCACGGGTCGATCCGTCAGGTTAAGCTACGCTTGCCGGGGTTGGTTCGTGGATGGGTGACCATCTTAACACACCGAGACTCCTCCGTGCCTCGGAAAGCACGTTAAGCCGTTGGTCCCGGCTGTCATACGTGGATCTTTGACAGTCGTTACGGGTCGTCAGAAGCCCGAAAGTCTGACAAACCAGTCTTACCTAGGGGTATCATATTACCTAGTTACTGGGTTGTGGAGGTCAGATAGGCAGTCGCTCCATGTAAAATACTGGTATTCAGCTGCATCCGGTTAGACTGGAAGCCGACCCCAACGTAGTTGAGAAAAGGCTAGGCAGATGATGATGTGTCAAAGCAGACAAACGATATACTTTAGTACCTTTGGACATAATAATAATCTATACTTATAAATGCTATGCAATATAATGCTAATGTTATAATGCTATGCTATGCTTGTTATGCTGTTGCTTACTGGCGAAATGTGGGTGTACTAATGGGTACACCTCTGCCTAACCCTTCGGGGATTACAGGCGTGATGTTATGTTATAAATGCAAAGTAACTCTGTCTGTTTCGTCTATTACGCTTTCTCGACTAAACTACTGTACTAATTTTGATAAAGTTTGCTACTTGTTCAGTTTTAATCCCAAGAAAGAACATAGGCTACTTTTTATTCCGTGACTCCGTGTGCGTCTGCGATAACCGATATTTACTCGGATGAAGTCGCGTGGAAAAGCAAAAGTATATATACCTACACCTTTGTATTGTAAAACCATTTTTTTTAAATAAATGGATATGCTTAATTATTATGATCAAAATGGAAGCATAGCAAACTTGAATTAATCATTTATTTTGTTGCAATGTCCATTTTTTTAAAACAGAATGCCGATTACTACTTTAGGGCAGCGTCCCACTAAATGCAACAGTTATCTGGTCGGATGATCCTCCCTTTTTAATGGAGGATGTTTAACTTTTAAGCTAGAAAGTTCATATATAGGAAACAAAAAAGAAACACTAAAAACATAACAACGAAAACATAACTGGCGAAATGTGGGTGTAGTAATGGGTACACCTCTGCCTAACCCTTCGGGAATTACAGACGTGATGTTATGTAAAAAAAAATCTTTTTCAACAGTGTTCACAACCATGTATGTAAAAACATTCAGAAGATTCGCGTTGATAACGCCTTTATCAATAGGAATCTTCTAAATACTTGAACCTGTTTCAAAGACTTGTTTAGTGTGAATATAGACACTTTAAATGCTAGTCCAAATACTGAGTTATGTATTCACATAAATACTGAAGTTATATCAAAATAATCTCCGTTTCTTGATGTACCACAATCATGGGATATAGCCCCGAGCTAAGAAATATACGCTACACATTATCCATTATATCCAGACACCTAATCTTCAAACGTTCATTAAAGGTTTTATCAGCACAAGAGATCTCAGTTTAATGGTCTTTCATTAGTGAAGTTAGAAAAAATATAATGTTCTTTAACAAAAATTATGTCTTTATTAGACCTATTACGATTACTATACGCTTACGAGTAAATAATACTAGGTGTATTATATTTGAATTACGTAATCTTAAATGTTTAACTTTAATTTTATTAATAGTTTTTGGAATAAATAGCTAGAATGCCTTTCGTAAAAAAAAAAACAGTTTAAAATAAATTTTAGATTTAGGCAATTTGTAATGATTTAAAGATGATAATAATATAATGACTACATGGGGTCGAGAAATCAGTTGTTTTAAATATTTTGAACCTTATTCTAGGAGGTATTAAAATTTAGAGATTGTTCTGAAAATCTAGTCGTAATTATTTATATTATCACTGAAAGCAGTGATGTCTCAGTTATTTTACCCATTTGCCGACAGTCAAACGCTAAAGTGATAACGTAAAAAAACAAAAGAATAATGTCAGTTCTTTTTTTAATTTCGAAAATTCGTTCAACCTTTAGACATTGAGTCCGTTCGTTTGAGCCCCACTACGGTTTCTGATTACGGCCCTGTGTGGGTCGTCCAAAAATAAAATGTTGGGACCAAACACATGTCATTTGTCAGCATTTTGCTCACATGACGTGAAGTAATTTACGATATCCTTCAATGTTGCTCTTTAGTGGCAAGTACAGTTGAAAAATATTAATAATATTATTTATGTAACATAATTTCGGATTTTGTTCAATAATTAAAGGTTAAGGCATAATTAAAATTATACGCTGAAGATAAACACAAAACGATAAGCTAAATATAAAGTTTTAAAAGATATTGAAAAAGCTTCTAATGATTTTTCGACTAACGAATTAATTACGTACTTTAATTAATTTTTACGTCGTTCATTCAATTAATGAACAGGTACTTTATAGTATAAAAGAATTAAAATCGTCAATGTTTAAATTTAATTTCAAACTTTTATAAATCACTGAGATAATACTTTTATTCTGAAAGAGGCGACGGTCACCAGAATTAAATGCTTAAAGCAGGAGCTTTGAACGATTCGAATTAAGATTCCAAGTTAACGCTACGTAGTCGTTATTCATATGACGTATAGCGTTCAAAATTAGGTCGGATTAGTGATTTCATGGTGTTTTTATCGTGTTTCTTCGCTTTCTGACGCGTATTTGGTTACGTGCCACCGCATCGTTGCCGGAACTCAAAAAATTAAACAAAGACAGCATTAAGTGCATTTTGAAAATCAATATTTTAAATAGGACTTTTTTTGCAAACATACTTTTTATGTGTTGCCAATTATGCGTTTCTAACCATATTGATAGGTTGTTTGATTTAGTCGTTACATTTTAAAAAGGATTAACTGCAAATTAACATTTACAGATCTAAATTGTACTTACAGATCTTTAAAAAAGACAAAAATAATCTTTACAATCAAGCTTTTTTAAGAACCATTTCAAATAAAATTTGATTGGACGAAAATCATCTACAATTTATTACAGACGATAATTCCCCGTAAAGTGTAAACTGGTTACGTAATAATAAGTCGTAAAAATATTGAGACAGACCACCATTCATTGGAATATTGTGCTCTTGGTAGATAACTTGTAATCTTTGTACCATAGTTAACAATCACATTGGACGGCCGGTCCGCGTAAATTGTCCCCGCGAGGTACAACCAAGCACGTATTTAGAAAAATCACTTTTGCCCTTGCGGCTCTGAGCGCGGTTGTACCCGACCCAGATACTCAGCGTAAATGATATTTAATAATTCCAGTTGAGTGTTCAAATTGTGTATGAGATGTCGTTTATTAAAAAGTTTGTATGGAACTCGAACTGTTGTATAAAGTTGCTGGCGGTATCGCTATCTTGCTGTATCGTTTTATTTTATCTCTAAAATAATAAATAAGTATCTGTAAATAAAAGTGCGTTTTGAAACATAGAACCTTTTTTTTTAGTCATCGCTAAAGGCTCACTTAGTGAAAACCATCTGTCAGTAGACTGTGGTACATACTAGAAATGTATAAATCGCTATTTTTATGAATAGGTACTTGGCTCAGTGGTCGCAAAACGCGACTGCTGAACATGAGGTTTTGGGTTCGATTTCCAGGACGGGCAAAGTGTTTATAGGTTTTTCCATAAGAAATTTCTCAGTAGCAACCTCGGAGCCTGAATTTGTATTCGGTTGGTGGCAATAGGCTAGCCCCCTATGTTAATTTAGGGCTAGCCTATTGCCACCAACCGGATACAAATTCAGGCTCCGAGGTTGCTACTGAGGAATTAAACATATAACTGGATAAATACACATAACTGCCACTTGCCTGAGCTGGCGTAAGCAGGTCGCCAATGTGAGCAAAAGAGTCACCTGGACGTTGCGGTCGCTTTATAGATTGAAAAATGTTCTTCCATCACACATAAAGGCAATGCTAGTACAGTCCCTGATCTTTCCCCTTCTCGATTATGGTGATGTGTGTTACTATGACCTGAATGCAGATCTCCTCAATAAATTAGACCGACTTCTTAACAACTGCATTCGATTCGTTTTTAATCTCCGTAAGTATGACCATGTCTCTTAAAATGGTTACCCATCAGACAGCGTAGAGCGTTAAGGGCTTTAACAACCTTATTTTCTCTCCTAGACAAACCTAGTTCTCCTTCTTATCTGACTTCTCACTTTCAATATTTATGCTCTGCGCACAGCAAGAACCTTCGTTCCTCCAATAATCGTCTTCTGCGATGTCCTTCCCACCGCTCTGGTTTTCTCAAATCTTCTTTTCCTGTCCAGGCGGTTTTCTTATGGAATGCACTCCCTCTGAATATCAGGATGGCCACCAGTCGGTTCATGTTCAAGGTTAAAGCTCGCGAACACTTACATAATAAGTTGGCAGACTCGTCCCACAATTAATTTGTTGTACTTCATCTATGTATTTTATCTCTCTCCCCACTATTTATATATATATATATATATATATATATATATATATATATATGTATTTATTATTATAATATATTCTCTTAATTTTCTGTATCTGTGCACCTACTTTTTTTTTGTCTCTGCATCACCCTAAGGTAGACTGGTAGAAAATGCCTAAGGCATTAAGTCCGCCTTTGTACAGTGTATTTTTTTTACATGTGCATAAAGTTTTAATAAATAAATAAATAAATAAATGTGGGTGTACAAATAGGTTCAACTCTGCCTAACCCTTCGAGGATTACAGGCGTGATGTTATGTAGATGTAGGTACTTATAAAATTTAATTAAAAGAAAAACAAATGAAGTAAGTAACATCTGTCATAAGATTCGATAAACAATTGCAATTCAAACCATATTCAAAATTGGAACACAGCTATCACAATACGTGAATATACATAATATCGTCCTACACGAATAAATTTTCATTGCCATTCTGCTACCATTGCCACGATCCACCGGAACACGACAGGTGTGCCTTGAACTTATGAATTTTCATGTGACATTAAATTCACAGGATAATAACACCTCTAGAAATTACTGGTCATTTCTTGAAGCGAGCAATGTATGCTATGAATAGTAATGTGCAAAATATAAAAGTAGAGACAATGTATAAAATACACAACATAAACATAACATTACGCCTGTAATCCCCGAAGGGTTAGGCAGAGATGTGCCCATTAGTACACCCACATTTCGCCAGTCATGTTTTTAGTGTGTATGTGTGTTTAGGTGTGTTGTTTTTTGTTATGTGTTTGTTGTGTGTTAATGTATAAAATATTTATTTATATCTGCAGTATAAAAGATATTAATGGGTATTGAAATGCAATATGACATCGTTTATCTGAATTTGGTATGCTGTTTAAATCATAGCAGACTTAGATCGTAGTCAACATGTCGTGTTAGCCCCGTGGTTAAGGAGCATGAGGTTGCAAGTTACATATCGAGCAATGTGGCTTTGTCAATTCATATGTACTTTCCTAGTTTATCTTGGATTCCATTAACATCGGTGATGGAAAATATCGTGAAGAAACCTGGACTCATTTAAGTTTGAAATCGCCAATCTGCCTTGGGCAAGCGTGGTAATCAATGCTCCAGAAAACCATGTGAGGAAACCTGGACTTACTATTCCACTCAAACCATGTCAGAGGCCATTGAGGCGGTATAGAAACTCTGACACTAGGGTATGTAGGGTCGTAAGACCTTACTGCCCACACGATAAAGAAGAAAGAATGCTCGTCGTGCCTTATGTATGAGAAGAGGGGTTTGGCTGAAAAAGGGCTCAGCATTTAATCTAACAAGATCATGCGATATTTTTAAGGACCAATTGTTTTCTATCTATTATTAATTGTTTTCAATGACGTAGATCTGAGTCTGTGATCGTATTGGAAATAAAATGAAATTAATTTTAATTTAATTATAATCTGTCAGGTGCGTGTCAAATAAAAGTCAAACTTACACACCTCATACCTATTCACCCCCTCCCTATCTATCTGACACCTTACAGCCAGCCGTATCGCTCTTCAAGTTAGTTAGACTATCAAATTATCTAACACAACTTAGATCTCAGAACAAGTAACAATATTCATGGAAATCTTGAACTTAAAACACATCTAACATATTATTTACTTACAAGAACGAGCTTCAACAAGTATCTCAACTATCTTCAAGATATACTTCACATTGTTTTTGTTCTACTTAGAAACATAATATCTGTACCACATCTCAGTTTCCATGCTTCTAGTTTACAACTTTATCTACAAGAAGTCTAGGTTAGTTACGTCATAAAAGTAAAACAAAAGACGGTTAGTAACAATAAGCTCGAGTTTTAACGAGTGCTGGTAATAACTTGCGTGGTACGGACTAAAAATACTTAAGGTATATGAAAGTGTGTTGTAAAGACATAATTGGCCGTTCTCATAAACAATGGTTCGGGTGCTAGTGCCTGAAGCAAGGAACAAATGAAGCATGCTCTCACGTATAAAGCAACCAATTTTCCTTGAACCCTCTGACTTGTTGAAGTACCACTTTGCTTCTATATTTTGGATGATTGTGGGAGAGGAGGGAGGCCAAGATATTTTGGTGGCAGCGGGTCCTAGAACAACAAAATGCCATGTATGAAACAAACACGTTGGAAATTCTGTTCCGCATTAAAAGTATGTCCATGGAAGGAAAACGTGGATAATGGTAGAAGCTTCATTTGGTAGGATGAGCTAACGTTCCATGGAGGGATTATTTATAAAAACTTGTGAAGATAAAATTGTAGTAAAATTCTTATAAATTATTACTATACAAAATTATTTTTAAATTTTACTATTATAAAAACTGCAGTCAAGTTTTCTTTATAATTATTGACTACAACAATCAAATTCAGATATGACAACAAAAGAACCAAAAAATTTTAAAAATAAATTGACTGTCTACTAATAGCATAGTGCCCTATATGTATCGTGGCTGAATTGATAACTCCTAGCGAAATAACAGATTAACACAAATACTCTCTCTGGGTAAAAAAACTGCCGACAGAAGTGAATACTTAACATCACATTTGCATGTTGGTGACGCAGAAATATTACCATGTTGGTGACGCTAACCCACAAGTTTAAGAAGTTTTCTTTTCAAAATTAAAAACCATTTCATTCTACAACTAATCAGTATCCTTTCTTACATAAATGTTCACAAATTCGACTGAAGTTTTTCATACGACCCACAGGGGGATGCATAATGTACAAGTGACTAACAGTGTACGTAACATATTGTCCTCGTTACAGACAATACACTACTTTTTCAGACACTTTTATGTCCTTTCTACGCTTTAGAACGGGATGCAGCAATGTGGCAAAGATTAAGATCTAGATGAGTCACTTTTTTGATGTGAATCTTGAAGCAGGTGTGAAAGAAAATGTTTGAGAATTTATTTTTTATTTCTAGAACACTTAGAATATTTAACAGTTTTAGCTACACAACGAAAACCTCTCAACTTTTGTTTTTATGTTGCGAGACGTTCATTTATATTTCACAATAGTACATAAGCTTTAATAACGATGATAATAATTAATAGGTACCTACTAAAAACACACAATTTTGTTTGACAAAAATGTTAATACGATTCTTACAAAATTTACATGTTAATTAAAACTGTATTGACTTTTCTCACAAAGTGACTTTAATTAAAAAACATTAGCTCAATTTTATTTTAATTAACTTGCGATCATTACAAATTTTAAAATACTTAGGTACTTATACCTACTCTATACAAGTTTATATAGTACTAGCTTCAGCCCGCGACTTCGCCCGCTTCAAAATTAATATAATATACCACGGGAACCGTAAAGTTTTCAGGGATAAATATGTAGTAGCCTAGCCAATGCTATTTTAAACTATATATATATGATGTGTTAATTTTATACAGATCCGTTCAGCTGTTCTAGCGTGATTAAGCAAGAAATATCCATCTATTCAAACTTTTGCATTTGAAATAGCAAGTAATATAATAAAATCCGTTATTTCACGACACGTACAAAGCAATGTAGAATATTTGTCATTTACGGAAAAAAATATCATCATCATCAAATATTGCAGTTATTTTAACATAATATTATTTGACCGTTTTTTTTCTAATACTGTGATAAAATGAGTATATTATTATATTTCATTTTTAGTAGAACAGTTATATACAATGGAAGTTATGACAAAAAAAAAGTAAAATTAGGTCTTCATTTCGATTCTTAAAGTTTTGTTTTATCATGAAAAAAAGAACTCGGAATATTTGAACATCAATCGAGTGACCTATCTACTATACTAATACCTTCCTACTCTATGTCGTCACTAAGTTAGTTAAACGCCTCCCTAAGGCCTCATACACAACATAAGTTTAATCTACCAACGTAAAATATCGCACATCATGTTTATTAATGTTTGGTATTTATTGCCAGCGTTGTACCAAATTTATTCATTGCGTGGACACGTTGAGGGGTTTTTAACAACTTTATTTATGTGGGAATAAGAGGGGTTTTCATGAAATTAGCACGTCAAATCGGTGGTGGTGTAAGCTAATATTTGTGTTATGAAACACTAGCGTCTACCCGTGACTGCGTTCACGTTTAAGTTGATATATTATCCCACAGGAACTGCACAATATTTCGGGATGAAAAGGACCCTATGTGCTATTCCAGACTATAATCTATCTCTTTGCCGAATTTCATCTAGATCCGTTGAGGCGTTCTGGTGTAATTGAGTAACCAACATCCGTCCATTCAAACTTTCGCATTTATAATAGTTAGTAACATAATATACATAACATCACGCCTGTAATCCCAGAAGGGTTAGGCAGAGTTGTACCCATTAGTACACCCACATTTCGCCAGTTATGTTTTTTAGTCCCATGTAATAGGGGTCGAGCCTATTGCCAATAGTAAGTAAGTAATACGATATTGTTTTGTTTTTTTTTTAGACTTGTATCTTTCTCTAGTTTGTACTGATGATGCATGGAAGAATGGACCTCCATATTACCCATATGAAGAGACTATAACGCAATTTATAAGGCAGCATGGATCAATGTTTGAAGAGATACCCCTGTCAATTTTGTTTACAACCGTCTTTGCCCTTTTGACTCACATTACCCTCAATTATTGACGCTTATTTTATAACCGTACCTACACGTCAAGCAGCGTTTTATTCATCTCACCATCTTTTTTTATTTTACTAACATAAAACTTAACACTATAAAAGAAAATAATAAAAATACCACTGAACCAATCAAAACCCTTTTTATTTTACTAATTCAATTTACACAACAAATATTTTTATACTTCACTAACATTTAAATATTTGAAATTACCAACGAAAACTTTCTAAATTGGCCGCAGTAAATTGAATAAAAAACAACATAAAAAATGGTAGTTTCAAAGGGTTTACGCGCAATATTATTTATTCAACACTAAACCATTATTTCGTTTGAAAGCGTAGTTAGAAGGTAATAAAACTTAACAGCACCACAATGCTTAATTAAAAAGTATAAAGTCAAATGTTCTAATTAAAAATTAATGAAACGCCCTTTAATATGACGTGGCTATAAAATTGGATTTTATTGCGTCATACGATATTTGACAGCTGTGGGCTTTTGACAGACCCTGTGCTTTGTGACAACGGGCGGTATGCGTTGGAAATCTCGGTGAACAAAAAGTAGCAGTCTTCGTCAGTTTCCATAAGGTTTTATATAAGTTTCACTTAATACCACTAGATCAGATAACTTTATGGCACTATACAACAAAGAATATTGAATGAAACCTGTCTATTGATTTATGTTCGCTAGGTATTGTGCCTAACTGTTCGTTAGATTTTTTTGTGCCAATGCGTGCCTCAGCGTAGAATACGCCACACATGAATTCCTAAAACTTATGAAGAAGCATGAAAAAGATCAATGTTAAACTGTCTGACCTATTTGTCGGACTGTCTGTTAACAGTAAATGTTATTGTTTAAAAGACTTAGATAAACTAAAAGGGTTAATCGCCATGCTTGTTTAAGGCGGATTGATGACTACAAACTTATATTAATTATAATTTAAATTTTCTACACGATGTTTTCCTGAACTCAGAAATTACATATGAATTTAAAAAGCTACATTCGTACTTTCTTAACGAATTCCCAACCACATACACAAAAGGCGTACACGTCTTAACCACTGGGCCATCACGTCATTCTGTATAACTAAGGGTTAATTGGTAAATATCCGGTATTATTGCAACAAAGTATCATAGACATTGTCACAAAAGTAATACCTGTCACAATTATGTCATACTCGTAATTTGAACGGACTACATTGTAAATGAAAACAAAGCGGCAAAAATGGTAGCCATTTTTAATAAATGGGTACATGGAGGTATAAACATCACAGCTGCTTCGCAGCAGTTATGATACGCAAAAGATAATGCGATGCAAATAAACTGATCAATTATTAGTTGTTTATTTGTATTGCGCAGTACTGTTGTACATACATAATGTTGTTTATTTAACTACTGCTGCGATTACTGCTGCGTAAATGTTATCAGGTTTTTGTAAACTGGATTAATGTTTAGGGCGAGACTCCACCAATGCGGAGAAGAGATGTGTCTGACAACCAATCAGCTTGCGTCATTTTGACAGCTCAGTGCTTAGCTTCAGCACAATACAATTTGTTATTGGTTAATTACAAGATATCTCCTCTCGTGCATAATTCACAAGCATCTTGATGCAGCACCTTTCAATGGCAGTCAAGCAATCTTTACTGGGCTCGGAACCTTTTAAGTTTTGCGGCTTAAAATTCCGTACATGAAAAGTGTCTAACGTTAGAGGGCTTAAGTAGTCATAAAAATGAACAACAATCTTATGGAAATCATTACGGAAAAATGTATCTACTGTTCCCTATAAAAATTAGGTACAACACTATAAAAATTTATGGGGCAGCTGTTTTATTTTTTCATATTTCAAAGTCAGTTCAATTGTAAAACTTGTTCATATTCATGAGTTTGTCAATTCTTGAAAAAATGGCTAGTACCTATAGTAAAAGACAGCCGTAAGTAAGTTTACTTACTAAGTTATGTTATATGGTACCTTACTAACTAACAAGCTACCTTTTATTCATGATACCTGAAAAAGAGTCGGGTATTGGAACTAGCATATAATTAGCAACTATCTATTTTCAAAATTTCAGACATGTTAAAGCGAGATAGGTCTTGTGACTACGCTAGTTCATCAATATGTTACCAGCAGAAAGATTGAAATGCAGAAATATATATGGACAAACAAAAACCAACTCGAATAATAATTAATAGTACCCAATCAATTTTTTCACGTCAAAAGTCCAAGGCAAGACGTTTGTCAAATGAACTGACCGTTACACATCCTTGACATAATTATCTTTTCTATGTGACACACAAATATAGCCCTTATAACAAGCTCCTAAGGCTGATGCGTACACACAAAGTTTTTCCGACTAACGACGCCACTTCATCTCTTCTTTCGAGCCTTTGTTCACCTGACAAGGTTCGCGATAATATTGAAATGCCGTACGTGAATAGAACGTCCATTCATCTATCGTTCTATCGCTATAGCGTGATACATGGTTAAATTAATTAAACAACTGAGTGAAATAATAAACAGTCTACTTATTTTTATGAAAAGACTGTATATAATATAAAATGCTCGTAACAGTTGACCAAACATTTTTTACACGACTGCCCCAGAAAAAGGAGTGTTATGTGTTTAGGGTTAATGTATGTATGTATGTATGTGAGATTCTTTATTCCACCATAACTTTTAAACGCTTGAACCGATTTAGATGTATGGGGTATCGTTATAATCCTTGCATTGTTCCGAGTAACATAGGCTAGTTAAAAATATAAAGAATCCGTCACTTTAAAACGTAAATTAATACCAGCCTCAATTTTTTTTTTCATGAATCCGATCGTGTCTATGTTTATCGTCTAGAATTTGACAAGTAGATTTAAAAAATATATAACACTGTAAATAAAAACGTCGTAAAAAAAGCTGTCGAGTAAACAAAGTACAAATATGTGCAATTTTTGCAGTCGTGTTTTTGATTTTTTTTAATTACGGTGATTGTCCTTAATGTCTCTTTTTGCCTATTGGCCTAGTTCTGGTCTATTTTGAAAATGTGCGACATTTAAGGGTGTTGAATCGTTTCTCCGGGACTTAGTCGGTACTGTTGTTTCTGGCTTTTATGAGATGCAAAGATTGGGAAGCATAAAACTTGCTGGGTAAAATCATCATGTTCGCCAGTGGCTCAGCAAAATAAATTGATTCAATTGGTTATTGATGCTAACTTTTATCAAAAGTAAAATCCTGCCTTAACCGCTCAAGCCTCGGCTGTCATACCGGTATGCCAGAACAATAGATAATCAATTGTGCCTCATTACGCGGGGCTTGAGTAATTAAAATGAACCACGCTCATCACCCATGTGTTGACTAACAAAAAAGTTTGTTTATCCAGAAAATAAATCAGTTATTTTGAAAATTGTTTGCCAAACTAAACGGCAGTATGACCCATACTATTTACAAGAATTTCTTGCAAGCGTATGATTAGCTTATTGTGTTCGAGCTACCGTTTCATACTTTGACAAGGCCGATGTAATAAATACTATACAGATATAATTACATCAAGTTTCAATGTCCGTTGATGTTGTAATATTCAATCGAATAGATATCCACAATGTATCCGATTGGCATTTTCATTGTAATCGAAGTAAAATATTCAATATTTGAGCTTATTCATAATGGATTTTAATTATGTATTGTGATTTGATTGAAATCAAATAGATTTCAATTATTTATGCGAAGTGATTACGTATTATGAGTTAGAGCTTTCGAAATTATATCAATTTAGTCAGTTGTTTGGTTTAGAAGTTTGTGAATTATTTACTTTTTTGATTATTAAAAGTTGAAAGAAATTATTAGTCTAAAGTCAACTAAATTCAGTTATGTGAATATCAATAGAATCTTTAAGATATTCTGTGTTTTAACTAGCAATGCTTTTCTAGGTATAAGAGCGTTCATTAAAATTAAAATAATTCCAAAATAAATAAATGTTTGATAATATTGTTTACTAGTAGTCGTTTGAAAAGCATAAATCAAACCTCTAAACTTAGCAGCGCCTTACTGTAAAAATACTCGATTGGAGTCGACTTTCGAATTGTAAATTGGACTGTTTTCCTGCAGCATTTTGATTCAGTTTTAGATGACAAGCATAATAATTATAACCCAATAGATATGAATAAAGCCTTCAAACTAAATAAATATGTGCGAATTATGTTCGTTTCCGATTTTAAAAATCGATCGTATTCACGTTTCTTATTTACAACGAACTTGTGCTAGGGCCTAAGAAAGCTCTGATTATATAGAAACAGAAGATGTAAAAAATGATGAAAGGTACAATAAACTTTCAGACAATTATATGAAATGCTCCAGCAGATGCTACACAGCCTAAATGCACCATCTGCCCAAAAGAACCGCAGTAATCACTCCAGGGCCATATTTATCGAGACATTGTCCGGCAAATATCCAGATTTCATAACAATTACTTGTACAACGTACGTAATACGTCCGAGGGACGTGTAATAGCTGTTATTGCACAGATGTCGAACTGCTATACAAAACCGGAATAAGCAAATTACCTTTATAATGGCAGCTAGTCTGTAATTAGCCGGACATTTCTTGAATCACCCAACTGTGGGCGAGTACAGGCGGTGCAAAAAGATTTTTGGAAATCTATTGTGTACGAATTAATTTGCTCAAGTTTTTAAAACACAAATGTCCCATTATGTTGACAGTAGCTTAATATTACAATTCACCGTAATCTATAGCACCGTAATCTATAGCAACGTCATTTTAAAAATAGAATGGAATCAAAATTTAAATGATAAGAAAGAACATTTTTGTAGACATATTTTTTTATCAATATTATTTTTATTTTATACATTGTTATGTTTTGGTATATTTACAAGAATTATTTAAGAACAAAATTCCACCCTGTCCGAAAGAGACTCTGATGAAATAAATATCATGTGTGAGATTTTCTTACAACTTATTTTTATAACTGGTTCCACGACATGCAGACTCCATCTTAGCATCAATTAATTATATATTTTAATCTCGTTATCTTAAGTGAGATGTAGATGGACTAGATATAAGATAATCTGTAGAAATTAATTTAATTGCCTGCTGATAAATTGTGATGTGACTTTATCTGAAAAGTATAACGATTTACATATCTTCGCACTAATTGCCATTAGTACAAAAAATGCGATCCTTGCGATTATGTTTTTTCATTTTTGTGTTGAATTCTCCTTTTATTGGCTGTTCTCTTATGTTTTGATCTGTTTTAAACAATGCTTGATATCAAAATATGTACTACCACAAAAAAATATTTAAATTTTATTTAGAAAGAGTAACAAAAAATAGGAACACAAAACAAACAAACGCCAAGCGTTTTCACATCGACTGTACTTGTCATATCAGTGCTACGAATTTGTGCATAAAAAAATACAAAACTATGCAATTAAAACTTCCGTTTTTGAAGTATTAAAAGGGTTGAGCAAATTAGGCTTTGGAAAAAAATTACTGTGTGCAAATGATTTGTAGGGTGGCAAGTAATTACTTTTCAAAATAGAAACGACTTACGAAAGGGGACGTGTTATTTTGAATGCGATTATCACAGGTGTTTATTTTAGGTCCTATGTCAATAAGGACATGATTATAGAGGGGGGTACTGTGGTGATTTTGTAAATGACATATTAACAATCTTGAGAACGAGAATTTAAAGGTTTTTGCGTTTTGATGTGTGTAGGTAATTGCTAACCCTACACAGTTTATATGACATACAATGACAAAAATAAAAGTTTGTTACGCTTTGATCGAAGTGCAATTTAGGTGCTTTGAGGGGGACTAGACTGTGTTTATTTTTATCTGACTTTATTTTGAGCGAGTGGATACCCAGGGACAAAAGCGGAAGTTTCCGATTTTGTGCAGACAAAGTTTTAATGT
The DNA here is from genome assembly GCA_949774945.1 of Hoplodrina ambigua. Taxonomy (NCBI): domain Eukaryota; kingdom Metazoa; phylum Arthropoda; class Insecta; order Lepidoptera; family Noctuidae; genus Hoplodrina; species Hoplodrina ambigua. The sequence goes on from OX458973.1 coordinate 11,078,175, forward strand.
TATAAATTTACTATCACTAGCATTCAGGTGAACAAACTGACCTCTTTACCCGACTACGGAAGGATATGATTTTGGCAGTCTACTCGTATGTATGTATGTTCATCTGTGCGGGAATATCTTCTTAATTGTACTATTTGTCGTGTATTAACGAATGAGGTATCGTTAAAATTGCCATGATGTTCCACTGGTTATAGGCTGTATGACGTCACCGAAAATTCAAAATGGCGCCTTACGTAACGTAATCAAAAAAATAATTTAAGTAATTAAATCATATTTGGTGTCTAGTGAAAGATCTTAACAAGGACATATATAAGAAAAGTATGTGTTTAGTCTTTTGTTTTAAAACTAGACCTTAGAAAAAAGTATTGTCCAAACATATTATAGAAACATGACCATAGAATTGCTCTTACTTACTTTCTTCATGGGAGAAAGTACATCACATTACAATGCAGCAAGTTCAGCTGTCAACTCGTCAAAACTTGGCATGACTTGGTACCAGAGATGGCGGAATTACATTATTGTTGAAAAATCAAGCATGCATTGAAGGACCGCGGTCTGTCGGTTTGTTTAGCGACCACAATGCCCCACGCTAACGAGTCGCGCGTCTGAATAAAACATCGCATAGATGAGGTATGAGGGATGAGATGAAGAGTATTGCACGTGAGAGAAAGTAAATTTGAAGTTTTGAGAACTCTTGATATTATATCAATGTACCCTGGAAGCATAATTAGTGAAGTACATTTGTCTTCTAGGGTAGTTTAGTTTTGCTTAGTTGTCTTTCCACTTAGACTCTTGATTGGGCCATTGTGCTACACGTAATGCTTACTAGGGTAATCAGCAGGACTATTCTGTAAAAATCTCCCTGAAGAATTTAGGTGAAATGAGATCGAGGTGGGCTGTCAATTAGTTGCATAAAGTAAGATGACAGGTCACCTAACTCACCTCACTTCACTTAAATGGACTGCTGGAGATTTTTACAGAATACACCGGCAGATTTTTAGACTGGCATAATAATTGTTACATCAGGAAAAATTGCTCCGTTGCTTTCGTGGTCACACTTTACAACTGAGCGTGGGACCTTATGTTCGATTTTCAAGTCGAAGTTTCTAGCAGGAATTTTTCAGTATTCACCAGATTTTTGGAAGTGATGTGACACCTCCGCGTCCTAAAAGCAACACATAAACCCGCTGGGCCTGCGCCTGATCTCTCCCCAGACGTCCATCGATCTATAATAGAGGCCGAAGAGGGAGTGCTCCTGTATTCGTGATGCTGAAGTCGAAGCAATAAGTGGAAAATAATACTAAGAACGTTTTAGGGACCTACCTTCAACCAAGTGATGAAAGTTACTGGTAATAAAGGAATAAAAATTAACAACTAAAGTCTACAGGTGACATAAAGTTCAAAATTCTATGACATTTCACATTAGCCATTCGCAAGTCCCTTATCCTTTGCCCCACACATTAAACGGCAACGTTTCACTTTGCACAATAGACTCGGTTTGGCTGTAACCTAAATATCGGATTCTGGTAGAGGCACCGCGGAAATGTCGCTGTTTATTCTATTGAATAAAATATGTTTAACTTGTTGAGAACACCTAATCATGTGTGAGCTTATTAGGTTTATTCGTGTTTATAGAAATGTGTACTACCTTGTTGGTTTAGTGGTTGCAAAGTGCGACTGCTGAGCATGAAGTCTTGGGTTCGCTTCCCAGGTGGGAAGCAAACATGGAACTTAAACATAACTGGCGAAATGTGGGTGATGTACTAATGGGTGCACCTCTGCCTAGCCTTACGGGGATAACAGGCGTGATGTTATGTTATGTGATTTTAGTTTCCATTCCTTACATTTTGTTTTAAGCATGATGACAACTGGATGATAGTCCTACTACTAGAATGGACTCAAATGGTATGCAATAGGAGGAGCCTATGTCCAGCTGTACTATGTTGATTGTAATGCAGATAGTTGTTTTATACATAGAAAAATACCCTGACCTGAACTTTTATCTACGAAATGGACAAAGAATGTCTAGAATGGCCCATTCTATGCCAAAAAGTGATATAAGGAGAACTTAATAGGCGGCTTAACCGACAATAAACCAACTACAAATATACCCCATGACTGGCTGTACCAATGAGACTCATGCTTGACACAAGATAACTTAATGGTGGGCCAGCAGCAATTCAATTCGATTAGAATATATTTGATAGTACCGTGACAGGCGGTCATGCCATAGGATAGACTTGATAGATATCTCAGGACCATCTTATATGTCAATGATCCTAAGAGGTAGATTAAGTTAAAAAGTAAAGTGTTACGGAGTAAAATTGCCATAACTGATTCTCCTGACAAAGGCAAAAAAGGCTGATTCTGAAAACCAAACGCTTTCAATAAAATAAAGAAGGTCAATAAGAAAAATGGAAACCGTAAAAGGGTAGTATTACGGATACGTTACAAACATTATTTCAAAGAAATTGTTCCAAAAATAGCCTTACAAATTCACTGCTAAAAATAAACGACCCGACCCGACTATTTCTAATGAAGTCAGAATTTAAACAGTATGTTGGTTTAACCTTTACAGTTCATAATTATACCAGTTTCAATCACTAAAAGTCCATTGACATTAAACACAGGGACCGTATGAAATATCTTCATAATGACACATGGCAGGTTGTAGATTAATTGAAGTCTAAAGGAAATTAAAGCACACTCTTAGAATAGCAATTATGCTCTATAAAATAAGGTGCTATTTTTAGCTGCACCTGTCCTCATCAAGTGATAACTTGTTAAGCTGGTATTCGATGTCTACGTCAACGATTATGTGACATTGAAGGGAGGAGTTGCTCTTTGTAGGCGACGGGAGGTGTACGATACGGGAACGACCGTAAGGGCGAGACTCCACTAAAGCGGAGACGAGAGGAGATGTCTTGTAATTAACCAATAGCATATTGTTTTGTGCCGAAGCTAAGCGCTGAGCTGTCAAAATGACGCAAGCTGATTGGTTGTGAGACACATCTCTTCTCGTCTCCGCTTTGGTGGAGTCTCCCCTTTGTTATTGTTGACTTAATATAGGCTACAATAGTAATTCAAATTGGTCATTTATACTAATTTTATAAAGCAAAAGAGTTTGTTTGTTTTAATGCGCTAATGCACTACATAGATTTTTATTATGAGAAGAAATTGCCGATTCCTAAGCTATTTAAACAATTTCAAAAGGATTAAAAAGTACCTTAAGGTAAAGTAAGTTATAGTAAGTTACTCACTCACTTTCATTACTTAATTAACAAAGTGTAAAGGGTTTTAAGTGAGACATAAATAAACAAGTTTTATATTATTATCTTTTGTTCACTATTTTATTTTTATGTACCAATGTCATTCTGTCCCTGTTTTTTAATAGTTCACTTACCTATGTAGAAGTAGTGGCCTACATAAAGCGGTCTGTAATAATATTATTATGAGTACTCTCCAAGTAAATGCGCTGTGTCATTATGCAAAAACCCTCTTATACCTAAAAGACATAAAACCAACACTTGTCTCTTACCGTTTTCATATCGTTCCGTATAAAACACTTGCCAAGTTTGTTGAAATAGCTTGTAGGTTTGTTAAATAAAAAAGCTTTTAATGTTACTATTTTAATAGGTGACGTTGTAATGCTGTTTGCCCATTTAGATCAACGGCAGATGGTTGTTGGGGCAGATTTCTGTACAACTGCATCTGTTGATCTACTAGATTTTTTAGCGTATGGTTGGAGCATGCGCTTTACTGAACCTGCTTAATGAACGACATTGCTTGCATTGTTTGAACGTTTGTGAATCAAGGTGAGCGTCTTTTGGTAGGCGTTGTTGTGAGTCAGAATTAAAAACGTAGTGACACCTATCTTTTCGATAGAAATCTTTATTTATTTTCTCCAAAACTATAGGAGAGTTAATCTTACTACTATTATAAATGCGAAAGCTGATGGATGGATGTTTATCACTCAATCCACTAAAATGACTGAATGTGCCTGGATGAAATTTGTCACAGAGATAGCTAATAAGAATCTCTAGATTAATAACTAGGCTACTTTTTATCCCGGAATAATGTTCCCGTGGGATATATCAACTTTGACGCGGACGAAGTCGCCAGCAGAAGCTAGGGAAATCTAGTTTCCAGGAGTCGTATTAATTTATGTGCTAAAATTCAATTAGGGTCACACAATATATATTTATGTAGTATTTTATGATCACACACTTTTTTAATGTTAATCTGTGAAAAGTAAAGAAGAATCCAAAACACTTCAAAAATTGTAAGCGCCATTCTGCCAAAAATCAGTACATTAAGTAGAACTTGTCTTGTGCTAAAGTTTGTTTAAGTTTTCTGCCTTGAAAGCTCTATGCAGTTCCGAGTTCCTCGTCGAATAACAACAGACTCTAATAAAATGTCACTAGAAATATGGCTACATCTTTTTATTACCGTCCACGCGTAATTTAGCAAAATGACGTCACAGCTCGCTTGTTTATATGGCACTGTAATAATAATTACTGCAAACACAACCAGTTAAACTAGACCTCTTAAAGTCCTTAAAAGGAGTTAACTTTCTTCTTTTTGTGTTAGAGTCAAGTGTCTAAGTAATATGGTGCAGTCACATAATTGTTGGTGGTTACATTGTTTAAGTGTATTTACTGTTCTTGTTCGCAGCTGACGCGCAATGAGTCTTGGTCAGTTCATATTGAAAATTTTCATAGAGTAGGTGTAAGGAACAGAGGTTATCGAATATGTTATAAAGGGTGTAAAAATACACTTAACGAAGCCTACTGTTCTTTCCATCATTGCAATATTAGTTTTTTGGCCGTACTTAAATGCTAATTAATAAAATTGAACGTCCTTTTTTTTTTACGATAACAAGTTTTAACACTATTTTCTTGTATCGTTAAATGCTTAATGATCATCTAAGTTACATGTACTTTGATTTATCAAACCAAAAAGTCGAAAAAGAAAATTATTTTTGTGTGTGTTAAAAATAGAAGTTACCCAGCGTTTCCCAGCAATATTTGTTCAATGTTAGGTACTTAGTTTGATGGGCAGCGGTGGTGTTTTCCTAGCTGAATTATAAGCCAAACAAAAAATAACAAAAATATATTGTTAGATTTGAAATAATATATTTTTGTTATTTTTTTGTAAATTGGCCATCAATACAACAATTTCGATACATACATACATCAATACAATAATACAAAAAAGATCGGTAATCATCATCTGATGATCAATAGTCTATTAAAATGTTGAACTATTTTCGACACAAAAATGTCTGCTATCCTAACTCCAATAATACTAAATTCCGATTTAATGTATCTAATCAGTAAAAAGCAATGAGCCACACATTCAACCATCAACCCTCGGGCAACAAACAGGTAATCGCCTAGATGTTTACGAAAAAAACAACAAAATTAGATCAATGATCGTTGTATCATACCATTATTACATACCACAGAATCTCATATTCTAAATCCTTCAATAAACAAAATCATATCACGCCTATTTTCTTCAAAAGGGCAAGTGCTTATTACATTGCGTATGTCATAACGTGTGTAGAAAAACATTTATGGAAGCCAAAAGTTACATTCGGATCCCATCATTGGGATCTTTTTTCTGGACTATACCTGGGAAACATGGTGTTTAGTACCGTCATAGGAATTATTGAATCCTTCTTTTGTGTTGTGATGTCGTTCTTTTGTGTACTTTGCGTAATCCACCTTGAACAAACGTAGTGATCAATGTCTTCTCTGTATGAGAAGACGCCTTTGTCTTCCAGTGAGACAATATTATAGTATGTACTATTATTATTTTGTAAAAATTAAAAAAAAAATTTGCTTCTGCAAACGAATTTGTCTTTGAAAACACTCGGCAACAGTTAGCTTTCCATCAGTAAAAAAATCTTTTTTTATCGGACCTGTACTTCCAGATTCCTACTTCCAAAGAACCAAAGGTTTGTCGCCTCTGCACATATTTACCAATGCAATCAACAAGTTCTATATTGAGACGAGCAACATTTTTTTTGTCTCACTTTTTATTGGCTTCTGTCGCGCGCCCTGTCGAGCAATTATTGCAAAACTAGTACCTATTTCAAAAGTTGTTCGTAATTAACAGGTTGTACACAGCATCTGCTTGCTTGAAACATAAACGAGCACTCCTGAGCAACTTTAAAATCATCCTTAATGCTTTGGAATAAAGTTAAAAATTGAACAACAATGAGTTCGACGATGGAACGTGAATATTAGTTTTCTGTTTTTGGTGATTAACAACTGTGTTCTATCATTTCGTGTTATTTTTTTTTTTAGTTTTTAACGGCTGCAGGCTTTAATAGACTTGTTTGTACTGTTTTGGTATTTTAGGAGCATTCATATTAGAGTGTGCGTGTCTGTACACTATTATATTGTTTGGTATTATAGAATCGTTTGTAAAAGCTAGAAAAGTTACGTAATTAGTGTGACTTGACATCAAAATCAGCAAATTCGAATAAGATTTCAAGTACTCAACTTTTTTTTTTATTTAGGTAGGTACTTAGATGGATTTATTTATTTAAGTACATCATCAGCATTTACATCAAACATTGGTGTACCTACAGTAGTACTTAAATAATACATTAATTGCATTTTATTTCATCTGTTCCTTTCTTTAGCTTTGTTTCTCACAACAAGTTTCTCCTGTATCGTGGGTGCTTTTATAAACATATCAATCACACAAACAACCAGTCCGGCAACCGCTCAACCACCATATCGTCTACTTGATAGAATAACATAATTAGAAGAATAAAGTTCAGAAGATACGTGAAAACTACACATTACATGACATCACGCCTGTGATCCCCGAAGGGTTAGGCAGAAGTGTACCTACCCATTAGTGCACCCACATTTCTCTAGTTACCTACGTTTAAGTCCTATGTCGTCACGCCTGTAATTCCCGAAGGATTAGGCAGAAGTGTATCTACCGATTAGTGCACCCACATTTCGCTAGTTACCTACGTTTAAGTCCTATGTAAAAAGGGGCGACGTAAAAACTATTTTGCCAAATATTCAGTTTCAATAACAAACAAAGTAAATCAAGGAAAACTATTCGATTTATGAGGTAAACATTCAAAAGATCACAAAAATAAGTGGATACTTCACCCTCCCTCCACCGACCAAACACATCGCTATCAGGCAGTCAACACGGTCAAAATCTAAAAAAAAAAACGTTCGCAAACCACCATTAAGCCCAACAAAGTGCCGTGGACGTCATAAAATATATTTTCCGATAGTCAAATTGCAGCATCGGCGACGCCCACAAATCTTTTCCGATAAATTTTGCCCAACATTGGTACTAGAGATACTCGGCTGCTTCTCGATGCTAAGTCACTCGAAAATAGAAGAAATCTGTCTGTAATAGGAAATAAGAAAAACATAAGAAAAAATTACAGCTTTAATTTATAATAACAAGTAGATAAATGAAACAGGGTCAATAGATGATTTTAAAGTGACATTAAGTACCTTCCCATTTCTTAACCGACTTCAAAAAAAGGAGACGGTTCTCATTTAGTTAAACATTGTTTGACGTTACAACTGAACTTCTAAATCTATCTCATAGGTAAAAAAGTTGAAGATTTTTGAACGCGCTAATATCCGGAACTATCAGTAGGATTGCAAAAAATATTTGTATTATTATGGTAGCCTAAATCATAAGGAATAGATGGTCAGTGGGTCGTCTAATAGGTACCTACACCTCTGCCTAACCCATAGGGGACTACAGACGTGATGTTATCGATGTATGTGCTACTATTATAATTTTCCCACACAATAATGACGTCATTCGAAAACTCAAATAAAACATTTAAGTAAATAGTAGCACTTCAGTACGGGCCGTAGCCGAGTCGAGCCGTAAATGCATTTTGTGAATTATACCAGCTGAATGTGGTGACTGGCCAAATTGTCGGCCCACCAAATGGACGGATCCTTCACACCTGCGTCCTCGTGTACGGTTCGTAAATCACACGTACTGATATTAAAACGTTTTGGAGCTTTCATCCTTCAAAGTGAAAATGAGATTCAACTTTCAACTTTTTTATCATTGTAACACTGGCAGGTGTAAAATTGTCCACAGCTTATATTTTTTTAAGGATCGAATTTTGAATGGTTTCCCGCGTCTTTTAGATACGAAGTGTTCTGCCCAGTTCAATGTATCGCTTTTTAGTAATTTTATGGTGGCCAATTCTGAATGTCTTAATTCTGTTTTCACTTCACTAATTACTCGTCATGGGTTATGTGAAAACTGTATGCAACGAATTACAGCACACTTACAGAATACTTTGTCAAAGTCATGCACAACTTCGTCTGACTAGACTTCAGAATTTAGCCAAAGTTTAAAATTATCTAGGTACCGTGCGAAATAGTATCTATTTATCACGGGAAACGTATATCTGGAACATGTCGCTGAACAAACCTTTGTTATTAGCGGAGATTTGGAGTCTTAGTATTTCTTCGAAATATTTCACCTCCACGATCAGGTGGCTCATCGCTATTAGATAGCGTTATTGAGATTTATCAAACTAGTAATAAGTAAAAAAAAAACGGACGAAAAAATTTTTCGCGGTACCCTCACACCAAAGAAAATAAATGTACCTACTCACCGATAGCTGCTGACGAAATTAGCTAATTACCAGTAATTATGAAATCAAATACGTACAAAAAGTTACGATACAAGCACTTAGCACAATAACACACAGCTAGAAACAACTCACGAGCCGGGAATCGATCACAGAACACGATAAACGTTATTATAATTAGCAGCGAAATAGATCACCGTTGCACCGAGCGCGCGCGCGGAAATAACTGCAAAGTGCATATTTTAGCTTATTTCGTTCAGTCGTTAAAGATTGCACAAACATCCAACTATCCATCCTCACATGTAATAGGAAGTAGTATAGGTTTATTTGGTAATAAGTACTAATTTAAATGATATTGTATATAAGTCAGCCTATTGACCGGACATTTTATTTTTAGTCTGTGACAAAACTGTCTCTAACACGAGGTCATTCGTGTGACAGTCAGATAAAGACATGATTAGGCGATAACGGCCATTTTTTTAATAAATATTAGTTCTTGCGAAACTAATATAGCTAATCTAGTATCTCTATTCACGTCAGATAATGGAGTAATTCATTACAACCACTTGGTGTCCAATTTAATCAAGACGCCATCAGAACGGATTACCAATGTCAAAGTAAAGACAAATTATCTTGATATTACAAAAAGCAATCACGTTTAGTTCTGCAATAAATTACTGTGTTGCACCTTAACAGTAAAACCGATCGATTTATTATGAAAATTTTGGCTTACTCAATATCTGAATACTGTGAGGCTAAGTATGGTGTTTAAGGAGAGACTGTCAATGAACAATGGTGTTGTTTTTTCGTACGGGAGGCGTATGCCCCTGTGGTTTTCTGGTGTAAGAGTGGGAAGAGATGATCTAGGGATAGATCCCTCTACCTCCACCGCGGGGGCATCAATGAGGCTTTTCCAATAGGAAATAAAAATTAAAAAGTACTTATTTACTTACTGCCTCGTTGGTCTAGTGGTCGCAAGCGAGACTGCTGTGCATGAGGTCTTGGGTTCGATTCCCAGGTCGGGCAGTGTTATTGGGTTTTTCCATCAGGAATTTCTCAGTAGCAGCCTCGGAGTCTGGATTTGTGCCCGGTTGATGGCAATAGGCTCGCCCCTATTACATGGGACTAAAAACATAACTGGCGAAATGTGGGTATCCTGATTTGTACACCTCTGCCTAACCCTTCGGGGATTACAGGCGTGATGTTATGTTATGTAATTTACTTAATTTCTCAAATATCTACATTTAAGAGATAGAGATAGATTCATTTAGGTATTCTTCATTTGTTTGATAGTAGCAGGTACTATGATCCCCACAAAACAGTTATGGTATTGGGAGTTTAAGTTTTACTCTACGTGAATGAAACACAATTTGCTTTTTATTACTTCGTATATTGAGCACATTATACATAATATTATTAGATATTTTTAACTGTCAAGTCTTTTCCACTTTAATCTCATAGGAATATAAAGTAAAAAGATATGGCTAAACCAGCCAGACTCACTACAGTACGTACCTGTAAAAATGGTCAAAATATCCATAAAAAAAAATTAAAATAGTTTATACAATATTAATCCGCATCTACTCAAAAGTTAAAAGGGTGAACTTATTATTTTTCTGGTACTGTGATATTAAAGATTCTAAGTGCAGTTGTACGCCGCTCCTAATATTCAAAAGTGAGAGGTGACCGTACAATCGCACGGTCGCCATTTTATTTGTCACGTCTTGTTTGACACCGCTGGCATTTGTGAACAAACTCATAGGGTTGACGGAGTTCACACTCATTGGTGCAGTGGCACAACCTGGAAAATTATGTTTTCAAGTAAGATAAATACATTAAACACCGACAGTTTTTCAAAAGAGGAGTGAGAGTGATTGTAATATCAATTTTAGCATTATGTATAATAAAAATATACCATCCTATTAGTATGCCACTGCAAGGCAAAGGCCTATTTTCATACATAAGGCACGACAAGCATTGATCACCACACTTGCTCAAGGCGGATAAGGTACCTATAATATATTGGCACATAATATAGTTTAATTGTTTCAACACAATTACCAGTTAATACTTGTATTGTACAGTGACTAAAACTAATAATAATTATCTTTTATATTTTTTTAAATGACTGCCTCGTTGTGTATGTAGTGTTAAATATTGTACCGTAGTACGGATCCCTTCGTGTGTGAGTCCGACTCATACTTGGCCGGTTTTGATCTCATAGCGATAGTTCAAACAAAATTTTAGTTCTTTCATATTATACTTATGCCATTTCGCTCACCACACAGTTACAACAATACAAAATTCAATAGATGTCAGATATTCACGCTCCGTGTTGTTCGACGACTTTATCGAAACATCTTAACGTTTTCGAGGAATTGTTCGAAAACCTCAAGATTCTGATCTAAAGGTTAATCATTACCATTGACAATCGTATTGCTTAATACCACAGTATATTTGATTGGACGTCAAACTAGTTACGAAGTGAGATTAGACTTTAGCCGAAGTTTGGGCGAATAGTTTGTGTGTTTAGCTAGAGGGGTTTCGCCTTGGATTGTAGGTTATCGGTTCGTGTATTACTTTCGGGCACGTACCTATACCTAGTGAACTGATACTGTTTTCATGTCTTTAGTTTGATGACAAAATGATTACTTTAGATATGCAATTAAAGGTTTTATATTGATCAAGTGGCAGAAATTAATAACCAATTTTTATTTTTACATGTCGCTTTTCCCATTTTTACTACGAGCTTTAAGCTACGCTGTATTTTAACTTAACATCGATTATTACTGTTATCCATACTTAAATGCAAAAGTAATTCTTTCTGTCTGTTATACCTTTCACGACTAAGCCAGTGAACCAAAGTTTGACGTAAGGCACGGGATAAGTTTGGATCCCAAGAAATGACTTAGGTCGCAGGCAAAAAACTAGTACACTATAAGAAAACGCCGGTTGGAGTCTTATTAATTTATTGACAAGTAACAATAGACAACTCACAACTTAAAAGGAAACATAATTATGGCCCAACCAGTTATGACATTGTCTGAATAGGTTGTATTTAAATACTCCAGTTACATAATTCCTAAATAAAATAATAGATCATTCTAATATTAGGTATCTCCCAGTTTATGCTACGTATTGTACGAAGATTCATTCCACAGATGTTCTAACCGTATTTTGCCAAGCACATGGCGTCTTTAAAGTTTTTATTTAATCTCCCGACTTGCACTATGCAACATCAAGCGTGCCATGAATATTTACAACAAGTAATAATAGATACTTGTTCTTATAATTCAGGATACACCAGCTGATATAAATTCTCAAAGTAGACGCATGCGGTGCAAGACCAGACAATATATGAAGATAATATTTTATAAACTTTAAAGGTAATATTGAAGTACTCTTTGGGTCTCTAAAGAGCCTTGAAGAAGTTTGCCAAATGGAGAGAGTATATATTCTAAGTAGTTTATTGTAAGTGCATTATTAAGTTCGTACTCTAACACCAAAGGACTTTGGGAGTTCGAGTCCCTATTAATTGGCTTAGTAATTTAGCTAACGAGACTAGTTTGTTAAGTATGCATTCAGTTATTATTTATTGTTCTATGGAGACAGTGAAATGTGCTTATAGATCAACAATTTAATTTAATTTGCACTTTTTTAAGTCTTTCTTTTATAATGCGTACAGCAAAGGAGTGGAACTCTCTACCTGCCTCTGTATTTTCAAACGCATTCAATCCCGATTTCTTCAAAGTTGGAGTGAACAGGCTTTTACTGGGTAAGCTTACTCCATCATGACTTAGATTAGAGTCAAGAGCAAACCTATCTATACACTAATATTATAAAGAGGAAAAAATTGTATTTTTGTTTATTTGTTTGTAATGGATAAACTCAAAAACTACTGGACCGATTTTAAAAATTCTTTCACCATTAGAAAGCTACATTATCTGCGAGTAACATATTAGGCTTATTTTAGGCTATATTTTGTTTTATTTTTGCGCGGACGAAGTCGCGGGCAAAAGCTAGTCTCAAATAAATAAAAGATAGTAACTGAAAAGACTGTTTATTTTGTCAGATGAAATTGTTTGTTGACAGTTTCTTCATAAAATATTGGATTAGTTATTTTTGTGACTAAATGTTTGATACAAATAAAATAAGTTCCTTTATAAATAAAATTTCATCCAAGCGCCATCTTCACCGTATCACTTTTTAATTTCTCTCTAACGGCCCATAAAGTTGATCGTACCCGGCTACGTCCGTAATACCTATGACACAATATTTCTTGGAGTTCCAAACAATATTGAGTCGCTCCGACGACGTCCCTCGGCGACAAACTTCCACGCTCCATTGTGATAAACGCCAAACAAACTTGGTCAAACTCGGCCAACTTGGCAAATTTTGGGCGAAAGGTGCACTCATATACAAACTGTAGTAAAGTTTTAATTGCACTAGATTGCAGCGTTGCCACATATTTGTGAAGTAGCGTACGTAATCTAGGTGCATTTTAAACATCCAAGTTTTTGACTTATTCGCGTTGCGCTGTGGGAGTGAGTTTTAATGTTGAGAATTATACTTGTAATGTCTTTGTTTTGTTCTTGTTTCGACAGTTTTTTGTTACAATACTACTTAAGTGTACTTATGTGTGAAATTGTTGTACCTATGTATTATCTACTAGGTCATCTAAATGTAAAATTATCATCATTTATTTTTCATAACGGCGCAATTAGTTTTTATGAGCTTTTGCGAGAAGTTTTGCTTGCGTCAAAATTGATATATTTGCCATGGGACCCGTACATTTCTCTGGTATAATAAGCCTATGCTATTCCTGACTAAAATCTATCTCTGTGCTGAATTTCTTCCAGATCTGTTCAGCCGTTTTGGCGTGATTGAGTAACAAAACTAGCAGTAAGAAGTAAATCTTAGGTCAGTTAAATATAAAATTATCTAATATTTTTCTTAACAGTACAATTAATTTTTAAGAACAATAAAACTGCCAACATCTCTGTTTGTCAATAGCAACCGACAGTTTGTCAGTATTTGTATAACATGTAACATTACATTACTTAGTAATATTGAACAGGCAAGCTTGCAATTTAAAATACGAAAAGAAACCCCAATGAAAAGCTGCCAACATATGTCCCAACAGTGTTTTGTATTTAAATCACTCATTTAATTTAATGTCTTACAATCTCGCAACATGTATTATTTTGACAACTTAACAAATTAACATGGCCGCAACAGCGAGCGTCAACTGTTAAAAGGAAATAATATTCTAGAGGTGTTTGGTATCAATAAATCAATGATTTCCGACCACTTCGCGCCCTCATAATGGAATTATTGAAAAATGTGCATTTTAACGCGCACACTTCATTACGATTCCCGTCATGCAAGCTCCGCATAAATCGAACCGCAAATTCCAATATTGCCGTTAAAGATTTTATAAAATTTAACGCCTCGAGTGCTGTATCTGCCTAAGTGCTGAACGAATATAATAATATTCATGGCGTGATAGATGCTTGCTCCCATTTTACTATTTCTTTTAGTGAATAACTTGAAATTTTAAATTCTGACGTACTTTTGTAGAAACGAATAAATATTTTGTTTGTCTGTTTGTTTCGGATAATCTCCTAAAGGGCTAGACCGATTTTGACGGGACTTTCAATTCTTTATTTTAGAAAAAGATTTAATGTATTGCGTATTAATAAAAATAACGTGATAAAAGACATTCAGGGGCCGTTCAAGTATTACGTGAGCAGATTTCTTACCATTTTTTACCCCCCCGCCCCCCTTGTCATCAAAAGTAAGCAAAGCACTTACCCCCTCCCCCTATGCTTACGTAAACATTTTTAGTAATAAATGTTTTTTTATATTGTTATTTTTAAAATAGGAAAATTCATGAAAATATTAGGTTTAACTGATACACATAGAGTAAATGACAAAAAAATATAATCAGAAATAAAGAACATAACTAACATAAAGAATATTTTCGGAACACATTAACAGTCTTCAGTCCATGAAACCTGAATCCATGATTCTAAGTTATCGATGACATTGGATTGCTGCTCAGTGTTGTGAGTCTGCTCACTTTCATCCGATTTTGGAATGTCTACGTCACTCATCGAGCCATTCAACATCTTGGTGCTCTAAATTTTGAATAATGCACATCAGTTCATTAGCACGACGAGCAGCGACTCTTACAGGTCTAACTTTTCCCTCTGTGGGCGTGTTTACTTTTTTATGGATCTTCTCGATGTGACGATTTAATGATTTGACGGAAGCATGATAAAGACCACACGTTTTGCATGTTCGGCTTGAGAGCCTCAATTTTACCGTCGGACAAAAATAATCGTAGGGCATTTGCAAACTGGATTTATTTTTAGTCGCCGCTTGCAATTCTTCTTCAATTCTCTTAGATACAATAATATCTAGTTCCTTATCTGACTTTGCTTGTAATTTATAATTTCGCCAAACTTCGTTAACTAACTTTTGTACATTTTGCACTTTCGTCCCAGTATGAGATTTTTTAAAACTTTCGAACAGTTTTTGGTATAACTTGGATTTGTCTATATGATATGACATTCTAATAAGATATTTAAATTTAAATAGGTAATTAAAACCTTAAACTTTGGCTAATTGCATCAACATAAACACAAATGATAACTTTCAATGCTTACAATACGTTTAGAATCCAAACAAAACAATGCTGATAGATGCGCACTTGCAGCCGGCCGGCACGAGAGTGAATTATTAGACAAGTGAATAGCGCACGGTAATTTCCCTAATGCGCGGTAATTCCCCTAATCAGTTCTCAAAGCGAGTGCCTACGCATATGTATTATTTGCGGGAATCCCCGAAAAAACTTAAATAACTAACGATGACGTAATCATCATCTAGACCCCCCCACCCCCCATGTCATCCAAAATAAACAAAACAGAGACCCCCCCACCCCCCCTTGGTGCTTACGTAATACTTGAACAGCCCCTCACGCGAACGAAGTCGAGGACATAATTCTTGTCTGAAATAATTCGGTAGGTAATGTTATGTCAAAATGTATAACGCTTTTAATGTCAGTATTTCTTGTATTGTATTCAAATTAGGTACCTATGTCTGTGTCATATTGATAGTTGGTGTCAATTTCAACCAATCCATCAACCCTGCCTATCGCTACGTAGCAGACAGGAGTGCTGTATTCAATTTGCATTACGATTGACGGCTTTCTGGTTTTTGTCAGCTAGTCCATTCTATAAAAATCTCTTTTGGTGAATTTAGATGAAGCGAGTTTTAGGTAACCTGTCATACCTGATGCTCGATATTGACTGCTTATCTCATCGCCGTCTGCTCACTTCATCTAAATTAATCATAGGAAATTTTTACAGAATAGCACTTCTAGTTGTTGTTCCTTTGACTCTCAAATTGTATACAACCAATAAAAAGAACTCATATGAAAAATATTTTTTTTACAATATTGAGTATATGAGATTGTATCGCCATCAGAACTTAAAATGTATGCAAAATTTCAGCTCAATTTGATATCAACAAATGGTTGAAAAATGGTTTGCGAATTTTAAAAGGACAACTTACTTACATACTAACAGTGCAAGCTAAATAAAATCTTGTAAATAAAAAATAAACTAAGTAAATATAATAAAATCTTTCCAGTTCAACATAAACTAATTATTTTAGTAGCATCCTTAGAAACAATAACGTAATTTAACAACATTCAAATACTGTAGAAACTCGACCTTTAAAAATCATATTTATAAATAAAGTCACTCCCACAAAAATCTCTGAAACATGAAAAAGAAAACACACAAATTGATAAAAATATGAGATTCAGTTAATTTACGTAGGAAGTTTACTTAGCGCTAACTAATGGAGAATATTCTATTTTCGGTGTTTCCTTTGACCCCTGAAGGTTAAACACGATCGATTTGCTTGAAGAAAGTGCCATGTCATGTATAAAGTAACTGATCATTCGCCTATTTATAACATAAAAGAGCAACAACCCGTGAATATAAACGGCCGTGGTTCTGGGAAGGGCCTCTTTTTCTCGAGCAGGTTATAGGTACCTGAGAAAGTTTGGTTTTGAAGAGTTTCGTCTCTTTCAGTTATTTTTGTGACGTATCTGTAAGGTAGTGGTTCTATTTGTCATACGGAATAACCTTTTCTTTCAAATTCTCTCATTAATTCGCACCTAGATTTAGAAATTATTGTTTTTCGTTCTTCTCCACATGAAAACAGGTATGTTTTGCAAAGAGCAAGTAGGTAAAAAAAATATTCCTAAAGTATTACGTTTACAAAGACTTTGCAATTATGAATGTTTACCCGGCAAATACACGAAAAAAAAATTGTTTTAAATTTATATCTGTGTACCTGCCTGTTTGTTTGTCTATTGGTTTGTTCTGACTTAAGTCGCGGACATAAACTAGTCTCAAATATAAATGTAAAGGCTTTGAATAGAAACTCTCATAAAAGACACATCCATGACCTATGGCTCCTAACAACATTAGTCTCTACAACTAATATTAGTTCCTTGTTTCAAGTTAATGCAACTGATCCATTTAACCTGGCTATTATGCAATAACTGGCTAATTATTCATAGGTTGAAACAAAACCGCTGCCTACACTAAACCAGTTTATTAATACGTTTTAGACAAACTAATTAGCATCATTGTTTGTATGACGTTTTGAAATATGCAGTTGTATTCATTTGCAAGGCTGGTGACATACATACACATGATTTATTTGTATAGACTATATTTTTAGCTCTTCTCGCTTGAAAAGGATTACCTAGTTCATGCATGTAAGATTTAAGAATATAATTTACAAAACAGCAAAACTATACCTATTAATTTGATATCTTGTATATCAAAGGATACTAAAAACTTCGTGTGAATTTTAAATGATGATTCATTAGCAATCGATTATTATTAAATCCTTGATTATGAAATCACCTGTGTGACGAATCTATAAGGAGGCGGTTCTATTCGTCATACATTAAAACTTTTTCTCTAAAACCTCCATAAATTCGTAAATAAAACGATATTTTTTTACGTTATTTCTCTAAGGGTACGTGAATATGGAGTTCTTTTCCCATTTTTTTCAACCGACTTCAAAAAGGAGGAGGTTCTCAATTCGACGCGTATGTTTTTTTTTTTTTTTGTATATTTGTTCTACGATTACTCCGCCAATTATGAATCGATTTGGATGATTCTTGTTTTGTTTGAAAGAGTATAGCTCCGAATAGGTCCCATAGGAATATTGTCATGATCTGATGATGAACTTTGGAGATATGGAACGGAACTCCTTATAAAATCACAGCAGAACCGCCGTAACAAGAAAAATTGCTTTGTTTATACGTGCAGTCGATGACCGACTGAAGGAAGTGGGGAGGGGGTACGTCAACCCCCCCTCCTACCATTTTCCAAAATTAAATATATCGTGTGAGGTATTGTTTGAAAGGTCTTTATGTAAGGATTTCAAACATTAACACACAAGCACTAAAAAGTGAAAAATAAAAAGCTTTTTTACAAATAAATATGACCGCCTTCAAAAACTACAAAATAAAAAATAACTTTAGCTTGGAAGTCGGTGGCAATACCTACATAACAAGATACAAAACCAAAGCCGCCGACTTTCAAGCTAAAGTTATTTTTTATTTTGTAGTTTTTGAAGGCGGTCATATTTTTTTGTAAAAAAGCTTTTTTTCTTCATATTTTTACTTTCTTTGTTCATTTATAATGCCAATGAAAAGTTTTAAAACGCCACAAAAAAATATCTTAGTGTAAATCGTTGATTAAGGCATAGTCCATGATAACGTTTGTTAAGAATGTTAAATCGTTACGCATGAAAACAGACTGGAACAAAAAATCACGTAATGAACATTTTGGTTGACACAAGTGTTATTTTTTTTAGAAAAAAAATCTGTGATTTTATTTATTTGAAAAGAAAAAACATCATGCGCTCCAAAATTATTAAAACTCCAAATATTAGCAAACAAAGCTGTAGTTTGCACTGACTGATTTGGTTTGGGAAAAATTGCAATTTCGCCGACCTAGAACTTAAATTCTAAGCGGTTTTTTTCTCAAAAATCTGCAAGAAAACAAGTCCTAACAATACCGTTGCATCCCGCAAGTTACGCATAAGTGGCGGTAGCTCCGTGATCCAGATAGAGTCAAGTCACAAAGGAGCTAGACGACAAAGCCTGAGAACTGGGGCGGTTACCGGTACAAGCCGGTATCTCGCATTTGTCTTGCTGCAATCCGCCAGTTCAGCGAGGATGCTACTAGATTGCTTTTGGTGTAACACTAACTTAAAACGTTGTATGAGGAGTTTGGGTAACAGTGGTCTATTGAATTTTGGCAAAGTTGTGCGAGGTGATATTGAATCTTTGCTGGATAGACGAGATAGTGGTGTTCAGAGCTGATAGATCCTACGATGTGCAGTCAAGGAAAGAGATAGGTTTACTGAGTCGTCAGATATACTTGAAGTTTTCTTAGAAATCTATGGATGTTTATTTAGTTTAAAAAGTATAATAGAGTAGAGGTGTACTAATGGGTACACCTCTGCCTATCCCTCCGGGGATTACAGGCGTGATGTTATGTTTATGTAAAGTATAATAAACAGTATATCTGACGATCCGAGCTACCTATCTCCTTTGTTAGCTGTACACATCTGTATTTCTAGAAACCTGTATCTTACAGAAGTAATGTATTAATAGAACACATACATACAGGGTTATCATTAAAGTCTCTTAAAAAAAAAACCTTGTCCCGCACAAGGAACTTCTATATCGTGGGCGCTTATATAAACTTATTTACTCATATTAACTCGGATTAACTACGACGATAGTGGAACTCACGACACGCATCATAGAACCAATCACTCAGCCATTTGGGCTTACAAAAATAAAAAAGTACCTATTCAAATTAAAATTTACGTAGGCACAAACCTTGCAACAATACGTACTAAAAGATAATTTTATCGTCATTGCTCCATATCGAAAAACTGTAACCCACGACAAACAACGAACTCGCACCAACACAACAGCGGCCTTGCTTTCTAATAAGAACCGATATAATTTTAATGAGCCTATAATATCCAAGGTTTGCATTCGATCGTCAAGATAAAGATGTTGAATTTTGTTCCTAATTACTGGTCGCTACTTGGGGTGGCAGATAAAATCTTCGGTTCGGCTTTTGTCGTATCTCACTCGCTCTATTTGCTTGTCGTTATCAAGATTGCATTGCGTACGGATTCCATTGTTGTTATGTAAGTTTGGATCCAATTAGTATTAGATTAGCATTTGTTTTTGGTTGTTAGGTTAAATTGAATGTGTTTTGGGTATCAATTTGATTAGTTATATTATCTAATACACATCATGGTATCATATCATCATTAAAAGGCAACTTTGAACTTTATATACAAGACTATAGAATAAAATCTAGTTATCCTTTACAAAAAGTTCCTAGTTTCATGTGGAGAATAATAAGTAAAAAAAAAAATCCATCACGATACCTACACTATTATCATACTTTATATACGAACATGTTTGAAATATCTTCATCGATTTCCATGAATTTATATAAAAGCAAAAGATTATTCATTCACTCACTAACAAAACACGCAATCTCAAAAACTAAACCTACGAAGATGTAGTAGCTTAGAATGGGTTTTTACGGCAAGGCCGAATCAAGGAGATCTCTGTATTCCACGAAGACAAAATCGCTGGCCAAGCTAGCTAGGTATGTACCTACATCCGGATCCAATCTAGGTCAACGCACTTGACAATTGTAATATCGTTATCATACTATGACATGGTTACTTGTCTTACTGGTTACCTCAATGATCTAATAACTTACACTGCATAGGCTGTAAATATTCCTGTTCCTAATTTGATTTTATGAGAACACTTAAATCTATCATTCAATCAATTCTGTTCACTGACATAGAATTGCGATAAATCCACAAGTTCTATTGTTTTCGAAACAACAGCTACATACCTACAATTTACAATGCAACCAAAATAATTTATAATTCCATATAAGGCTAGGTCGAAGATGCCGTCTGGTGGTTCAGGCTCTTGTTTCTCATACATGAGGCTGTGGATTCGCAACCGGGCACGGCAAACTATCAATGTGTCTTTTTTATTTCATATGTACTTTGTAAGTTTATCTTGCACTGACATCGGTGAAGAAAAACATCGTGAGGAAACCTGGACTTATCATGCGCGCGTTTTTTTCACCCGCGTTACTGCTCCACTCCCGTAGACCTTAGCGTGATGTTATACAACGTGGCGCTACCATGGTGACATTAATTTAACACACGTATAGGGTTACGCATTTTTGTTTTATATAAAAAAGAAAAAACCATAAAACCTTATTAATTATTGAGTTATTTCAAATTTTAGAAAATAGCATCTTGGAGCAACCTGTATTTAAAGAACTCTAGCCCAGCGGTCATTTGCCGGGGTCACGGATACTAGCATCGTATCAATGAAATTAAAACGAATAAGCAATACTAAAAAAATGAAACAAATGCAAAGAGTAGGCTAATTGAAGGAAAGAGAGATCCCTTTGTCGGCGAGTATCGTAGGCGACGCAGGCGTCGGGTGTCGTCGTCCCTTCCCCCCGCAACCCGCGGATCCTTTTTATTTTTTAGTGCTCGTCGGACCCATGCCCTTGACACACTTATTGATGTGAATACTCGTGCGCATAATATCGTCGTATTTATTTTTGTGAATGTTTTCGCGAAAAAGACGGTTGCTTAATTTATTTATTTATTTTTGTGTAATTAGGATAATTGTTAGATCATGGTACTGCGATAAAGACGCTTTGCTTTGTTTTAGTTAGTTTTCTTTCTTATTACGATAGGTACTTACATCTTTGGCAATAAGGACGTTTTTATTTGTGTTATTAGTGCTTGTGTAAACCTGTGATCGTGATGGCAAATACTCATCCTAACTACACGGCAGCTTCACTGTAGAAGCTCTTTAGCGCATCCGCGAAAACCAGCCAGTGGATCCTAGGTCTCAACGCCCATATCAACCGCCTACACGTTAAGACCCAATCCAATAAAATGAAAATGTGCTACATTATTTTCAAAATCAGCCCGGAGGGAAATGACTGTAAGGGACAATTTATTTTCAAAAGTGCG
The DNA here is from genome assembly GCA_949774945.1 of Hoplodrina ambigua. Classification (NCBI taxonomy): domain Eukaryota; kingdom Metazoa; phylum Arthropoda; class Insecta; order Lepidoptera; family Noctuidae; genus Hoplodrina; species Hoplodrina ambigua. Next base: position 11,099,941 of record OX458973.1, read on the forward strand.
GGAGAACATGAAGCGCCCTTTAGCCCTTTGTAGGTATCCGCCAACAAGGTGGTCTCGTTGAAAATTTAAAACACTTAAAGACTATTAACTAAAAGTGAATTTGATTAGTGATGATGGTGATAATAACTAACAGTAATAAGAGAAGGTGATATGTGATTAACTACGCTCGGTTTCGTTGTTAATATTATGTCATCAAATTACAATCGGACCGATCTCAAGTACCAGGCGCAAGCGAGGTTGCCAGCGCGCAAAGCGAGACGTTGCCGCTTCGAGTAAACGTAATTCAACCAGGTGATAGTATTCTAATTTCATGAATGAATTTTTGTACAGAGTGATCCCAATTTTGGTTACTTTTTTATTATTTAGTTTGTTCGAAAAAATTTTTTTTTCAATTTACGTGTTTCTGTAGCCTTTCTTAATGAATATGATTTATGGACACTAGCCCTATTTGTGTGTTAAATTAATGTCACCATGGTAGCGCCACGTTGTATAGCCTATATTATTACTGATGAATCTAGCTATCATATACAAAGGTTTTTTTTTTAATCCGACTGTCATTTCTAGAGATTAGCGCGTTTCTACAAACAACACAACGTTATTATAATATTAGTTTAGATAAAAGTCTGAAATTGCCAATCCGCCTTGAGCTGCGGTGCTCAATGCTCGTGCCTCCTCTGTGTAAGAAGAGGCCTTTGCCCTGCAGTGGGACAATAATAGGCTGGTATTATTACTACCTACAAGGCTAGCTGTTCCTTGAATATTGTTGTACAAACGTCTAAGTAACGGCAAGTAACAAGTACTACAAGTACATCAGTAACTTGTTTTTCTTCATCAACTCAACTACTTTCTAGGAAAGATAAGGTAGCTGATACGTCGCGTGGTTTAAACGTTTATGTTAGTAATGGAAATAATGTAACTGGAAAACATATTTCTATGGAAACTTTATCTAGAAAAATTGTATTAAAGTTAATTGGAAAGATAGTGTTGACTAAAATGTCTAAAGTAATTTTCTTTTTTTTGTGTTATGTTATGTCTTTGGTAGGTCCTCAATAAATAATGTAAAAGATGTTTTATAAATCGGACCGGTTCCTGAGTGCAAACAAACAAAAAAACCTTTATAATATTAGTATATAGATAGTCAGTGAATTTTGACACTCAATGATTTTCGAAAGGGGTAATAAAGTCTTATCATACGGCCCTCCTTCCGCCAAATATATTTTAGTAAGGCGTTACCAATTACAGGCACATATTATAATTAGGTTTTTAATATTGTTAAAGCCACGCTGCCGATTTAGGGTAACCTGTAATGGTAGTGGTGTAGTTGTATATAAATAAAAATAAAATAAAAAAATAAAATCTAGACCTGGAGTTTTGTTTAGGAGACAAATTCTTTATAAACATTTTTATAACATTCTGCAATCACGCTTGTAACTATTAGACCAGCTTGAAGGATTATCATGATCAAAGCATTCAATATTTTTATTTCCCTAACATCCACTGAGGTTTACGTAAGCGAAGTCACGGGCACAGCTATTGTATAAAATCTAAATAAATTATATACTAGCTTATGGATTACTGAGCTAGCTTTACAAAAGTGATTATAACGTAGACATTCCGTTCGCTAAATTCACATAATATTTCCTGTCGTTAAACATTTTTAATGCCAACAACACAAAAGAAATCTTATACGAGACAGGCACGGTTATAATTCGCATGGCGAGACAGTGAAAGACAATATTGCACCGTTTACGACCAGCATGTAACAAGCAACAAGCCGTCACACATTCCTTATAAAAATACCAGTATCCGACATCAAAAACAATTACTTTGAAACAGACACTTTAGCTTCGCGTTTATGTCGGCCTGCACTTGCTCCACAACTTGTCCCAAGTATAAAATTCCACAGCAATTTGTCACACAACAGTGACAGCGGACCTTAAATTTGAATTTTAATCATACACTATTAAATTTCACCTCTAGGCGAAGCAAACCTGTCACAGAAATTGTAATTACATTTCACAGACAGTCGCAATCGAAGCCGACCTTAAAAATAAAACGGACTGACATAATAGACTTCCTCGAGTTGTGGGCTGATGAAATAATTACATATTTTGGTAGATGCACTGTATAATTATAGATCTTTACTATGCCCACCAACTGTGTGAAAAGAAAATGAAAACAATTAAACATCAGAATAGTTTGTTGGTCTTCGAGTTTTTGTGGGTGAATCTCGGATTTTAAAAATGTGGATAGTGTTTTGTTTTAATTACAATTTACATAGTACGTGTCTAAAAAAACTTAGAAGAATTTCGTATTTAAGCACTTTATTATAATTTGTAGATTGAAAATCAACTACAATTTTATAACAAAGTAACCCCGCTCACCACGTTTAGTCCATTGGAGCGCTGTAGAGGGCTTTAGAGGGCGTTTTATTTACATCTTGCAATAAAATACGAATAAAAAATCATTAATACACCTACGGAATACCTACGTTTTTGACCCAGATAAAAAATAATTGCCCAGAAACTCCTTATGCTTTATTTTTCTTGGGAAAATTCTCATAGATAGGGTTCTCTCTGGGTAGATCGTAGGGTTATGTTGGACTCTGACAGATTCACCCCACAGTTCCTCCTGCTACCATAAATTGGGAGCCCAGTACTTATTCGCTTAACTCATGATCCGCGCCCAACTGAACACTCCTTATCCTGTACAAAATACTCTAAGCAACAAACGGATGTAATTTGCTTGCATTATGGGTAATTAATATAAGTGTTTCTACGTCTGTTAGGTACAAGGTATTTCCGAATTATAACTTAAGAACACATTTGAATATTACTCATAGCGATTTGTGGTTACAATATGTACGTTTCCTAGAACACTCATAACATTGAGCTCGTAACTATAATCTCATAACTATAGCAAGAAGTTGATAGTCTAGTTATGAAGGATGTGGGTGATTCATATTTCGTTTTAATTCTCAAAAACTATGTTGAAACAGTTTTAATCGCATTCTTCAATCTTTTGATCGAGCCGCAGCATGTCAATTGAGATTTATGACTAAACTGGGTGTATCAGATTAACTTGCAACTTTTGACAGGAATTTTGATAAGTTCTGATGTGAGTAAGGTATGGTATTAAGCCTTTTTAGGGTTCTTCACCGGAAGGGTGCCAGCGGAACGTTACTTCTAAGCGTCCGCTGTCCGTTCGTCTGCCTGTCAGCGGCCTATAGGTATCTAATAAACCGTAAAAGATAGAGAGTTGATATTTTCATAAAGTGTGTATTTCTAATGCCGCCATAACAACAAACCGTAAAAATAATATAAAGGGTACATTGGTACAAGGGGTCATTGTACTCATCATTATGAACAACTTTTACGATGGGACCACACCTGAAATCATGAAAAAAAATCAGCTGATCCATACATTACGATCTTGTTATGTAGCATTTTTGTAGGGAACAGCTGCTTTTTTTTCTGATTTCAGGGTTGGTCCCATAGTAAAAGTTGTTCATAATGATGAGTACAATGACCCCTTTTAAGGTTTTGGGTATATTTTCAATTATCCTGTTTAGTAAAAAATAAAGGGGGCCCTATACGTGAGGAGAGGAGGTCTGCCAGACTAAAAAGCACCCCGATGTTTCCTTTCTACACTTACGCCGGGGTCTCTGGTAGCGGATATGCCTTCAACAATCCCTGACTGATAGTATTATATATAGGCTGACATCTGATCCATCATCATCAAGGTTAGCTGCAGTGTGGCACAGACACATTTTCAATTATTTCAGTCTGTCTTTATAGTCCAGAACGACATTCAAACATTTCCTTTAATCTCATGACATTTGACAACAAAACTAAAAGTAATTGTAACCATAAACCATTTCAGAAAATTCAAACATATCCTCCTACAATGCAAGTAAATCCAGTACCGAACCTTTTCAATATAATAATCCTAAATCCAATCTATTCAAAGCCATTTCTGTATTGTAAATTGTACTACAAGTATTTAAAGGCTACACCACATAAATTTGAGTAGGTTAAGCTAACAATGCTAAGCACAGTTCGAGGCATTGCTTCGCGATAACTGTCCTACAAGCTCTTATTCGAGTCGTGGCCAACAATGCTATAAATCGAGGGCTCGCAAGCGGAAGACATTTTAGTTTTGAAAATATCAGATGCTTTGTAAATCCCGGTTGTGTGGGATGTACGTATTCTATGAGCGTTCATGTAATGGTCACACGGTAACGGTTCGGCGCATAATTCTGATACAGAAATAGGACGGAAATTGATTTTTGGTCATTCTCATTTGTTAGGTGTGAAAGATTTGTTGTGTTACAATGTTTATGAGCAGCCAGAAGAGACTGTGTGAGTAACGATTCTCACTCAGTATTATTAGATGGATTGTAATAAAGTGGGAGCTTCTACTTGCATGTGTAGGTATGTATGTTGTATAAAACATACAAACAGACTTTTAATTCACTGGTCTTCTTTAGAGTAAAAGTACCTTTGCACTACCCAAGTACGAATATGCATGCAAGTATGAATAGGAGCAACTTATACTATGGGAACTTTCATATGGGTCTAATAGTAAAAGTAGTTTTTACCTCCTGAAAAATGGCCAATAAATAACAAGTCAGCTAGAACTAATCAACTAATAATACCAAAAAAATTAAGCCAAAAAAGAAAACACCGTTTAATAACAAAAACACAAACTAACATAAACAAAAACTCTATTTTTGTTATTTATCGTTTTCGAATTAACCGATTACTATAGGGACTAGTAGGGCTACTATTTCCTAAATAGTAATCATTTTCACTAACCATTACTTTCATATAACTAGTAACACCGAACAACAAACAAACAGCAAAGACGCAAACGCTCTAGCATTAATTGTCATTGACAGTAGGTACCTGTGCCAGATGACCATCCATTACAGCCACGCTCTATCTTCAATCGGACGTCAATACATTACAGACAGCTAACAAAGGGACTAATCCATAAATTGCAGGACAACACGACTGTCAGACAAAGGACATACTTAGTAGATATAACAGATGATTGTGGGAGGAATTGTGTGCTCTTAATTTCTATATTTAGTCGTTTATTGAAAGACAAATCCAAAGCATTATACAACAATTAACCTAAACATAAAACCTTAAAGTAAGTGTAAATTAAATATGTACAATTTATAAAAAAAGGGCAGAAAGGAGATACCTCATAGGGTATCAAAGTATTTCAATAAAACCATTTACATGCACTTTTGAATTGTCAAGTAGATAAAAAGTTAGTCAATTAATTCAGTCAGTTAGTTAATCTAAAGTAAGTGTAAGAAACACAAGAAATAAGCTCAACGATCATTCTATTCATCTAGGTTCTTGAAAAATCCTGGTTAAAAGAAATGATATAAGCCAATGGCAGTTAACAGATGACCAATCTCAACTAATCCTATGTTTGGAAGTCAGCAACTTTTTAAATTATATCTTAATAGCAAAATCTATCAAGCTATAAAAGTGTTAAACTCAAAAAGCTTTTAATTTCATGCAATAGGTATTGAAATCCACTACCATATTATATCCACAATAATACTTTCCTACTTAATTAATGCAATTATGTTAGTAACCGTAACTAGGGCGTTCGTGTTATGAGTGCTCGTTCAATATAGTTAAGTACTATATCGAAATGTAAAGGAACAAACATTTACTTGAAACGAAAATAGGTAGGTAAAGGAATTGGCTCCAATTTTAACAATAGCCAGACATTGTATTCTTGACAATGAGTGACCTGATTTTCTCCACTGAATGTTTAACATATAATTTGAAGCTGTAAATTCGGCAATAACAACAATACTTGCAAATCGTTTACGAAAACGTGGCTCATTAAAAATGTACCAATATGCAAGCTGAAGACTTAAAATTATGAACGTGAAATTGAAGTTACAGATAAGATAATTAAATTAGCATTCATTAAAAATGGTAAAAATAAATACACGTTATGAAATGAAGCAATGATCAAATAAAAAGCTCATTTATTACCGCCCGGTCCCAACTGAGGTATTATTTGATGTGATTAATTAAAACTTATAATTAATGAAAGAGCAATATCGTGTGCAAGGCGCGCCGTTACAATAGTGCGTGGAAACAACCATGGTATACGTATGAAAGTGTGGAAAATATTCCGTAATACTTCACATGCATTCCATCGCGGTAGCGGGATTTCATTGTGTGTTGAGAATTAGTCTCATTGTTTCTATATTGATTCTGAAGATAGAGAGGTAATGATTACATTAAGAACACGTAACAGTCGGTTCACATTCTCTGATACAGATAAACGCCTCCAATTAAGCGAGAATTTTTCAGCTAAATTCTCAAACGCAACACAATTTTCAGTTCCTTTATACCTTATGCTATCTCAGCCACTTGTGTATTGTAGCGAGAGAGGTACATTTAAGAACATCTTAAAGTTAAGTGTCGTTTGAGAATTCGGGGGCAGTACAATAAAATTGATAAGAGTAAAAATTGCTATCTTGCGACTGCTATACCTATAAAATTACATCATACCTTAATTCATAACAGATTAAAGGAATCAGAATGAGGACCTACCAGGATATAATTTAAAAGTATTTCTAAAACCAGTTTCTTTTAGCCGTAGCTAAGGCTCGAAAGCCAAATCCTCTTCGTTGCTCTTCACTCTTGAAAAAGAAAATGAGACAAAAGAAGGTATTGACAAACATCAAATTTCTTATCTTTGCATTTCAAACGTAGCAAACACTTCAGGAAACTTCAAAACGTTCCTTTTAACACGAAAACAAACAGAGTCCGATACTCTGCTCAAATCCAGAGCAGACTCTTCGACAAACTTGTAACTCAATCTAACTCCTTAAAGATTCGGGAGCTGATTAGAAGACCCCCGCCAACGCAAAACATCGTAATATGAAAGGAAGCAACAAGTTATACTATAAATGTTGGGCTTTTGTTATTGCGAATTTTGACTTGCGCTAAATTTTGTTACTTTGACCCGAAATTATTTATTCATTGAAGATGGTTTTGCGTAACTAGTGGATCAAAGCTTTTATAACTCCAATTTGGGAAGTCGTTTTTAGATTTTATTCAATAAAGTCAACCGTTAGATTTATTTTGAGGATTTATTTTGCTATGGTTACAATGTTGTGTATTGGCCTAGTGGTTAAGGCAGGTGCCTCTCATGCATGAAGTTGCGGTTTCGAAATCAGTCGAGTACCATTTGATTGTGACTTTTCAATTCATATGTATTTTCTAAGTTTATCTTGGACATCACTGACATCGGTGAAGGAAAACATCGTTAGGAAACCTGGACTTATAATGAATAATATAAGTTTGAAATCACCAATTCGCTTTGAGCAGGTATGGTCAGCAATGCTCGAGCCTTCTTTGTATGAGAAGAGGCCTTTAGCCTGCATTGGAACATTGGAACATTGCAGTATCGCATTATGAATTATTATTTGTTTATTCAAATCGATACATGAATTTATGTCCACAATCGTTTTATTAAGTCTTATGTTGATAAGGTACTCTATATTAACAAACCGCCGATAATTGATATTCTTGTCAATCACAGTTAGAATTCTATCAATAATTAGTTCAGTTTATCTATTGCGATCGAGTTTCGATATCAGATCCTTTGCATTGCGCAAATCATGATTGGCTTCGGGACATACATTTTTTATTGGAGTACTATTGCGACATGAAATGCTTTCAAAGGTATTACAAGTAGATCTTACGTTACGGTTGACATTTTGTTACACTATCACATATTTGCATAAATAGCCGTATGTATTGAAATGTTGTTCCGAAGGCAATCGTGTCAACTGGATTTGTCTATTGTAATAACATGCTTAAATGGCTTTCATATTTTTTTGGTTGTAAGATTAAGAACGAATTAAGTTTTTATTGAGTTGAATTCAATCCGCTTAGGTTAAATAGTTATAGCAGTGATCATTTAAGAATTTGTAGGTTGGGTCAAGCATAGCATTGCCATACGGCGTGGTGCAGCTGCCAGCTTTTTGGGCACTTGACCCATTGACAGCGAAATGGACGAGTTTTTTTATTGCCCTAAGAGCTTCCTTCTTTCTCTATAATACTTGTAATTTTATCGTTATTCATAATTTTATCATTAAAAAGACAATAAATCGAGTATTTAGAATCTGTAGATCATAAAATAGTAATTTAAATGTAGGTAGGTCTACTTACAATACAGCCCTATAAACGTTTTGAGTGTTTCAAAATCACTTAAATACAAAAGTCGTAAAATCAAACTGTTTGCTCGACCATATTATTTGCATTTTCAATATAGCGAAAGCTATTGCAATACAAATAACAGTCTCAATACAGCAATAACCCCATTCATTACTAATCATAATTAAATTAAATAGAAAATCAAAACAAGAACTAAGAAAACTAATAAAAGCAAATGTTATGCAAATCGTTCATAACTTGGATGCCCATTACGTGGAACTTTTCATTGATTACTTAAGCCAAGTTGGGCTTGCTTTAAGTTTAAACGAGGTTATATGAATTTGTCAGGCAGACTGAGTTATGAATTGTAAGCAAATAAGTCTGGTTCGTACTTCGTCGACGTTTTGTTAACATTGTTGCTTGGGAGGACACTTTCTTGGACTTATAATGGGTATACATTAATTGAAACTTGTGACAGACTTGCTTTGTCTATGTTTACTGTCTCTCCTTTATTTGTTTTGGCTTTTTTGACTTTAGTCCACTCATTTTCTCTCACTATATTTTTAGAATCTCTTACTTTAGAATTACTTTAAGACTCAAACACATAGACGCGGTCAATTCAGTCAACAACAAAATTAAAAATACCATAAAAATAAACTGACCCGTTCCAAAAATGGTCAAAAAGCGTGACCATAACAACCTCAGTGACAATAAAACGCAACGTCACTTAAAACAAAAGTTTTAAGGCAAGACCACATAAACAAAGTTAACGGCTGCAATCAAAAAACATTCACATGGTGTTCTTATCTTCAAGTCTTTATACTTCTCTCTTCGAACCTGTTCCGTGGCCGAGATTAACAATAGCTGCAGGCTGTCCACCTCTTTATTGCCACTTGTATCTAGGAGTAAGTTATGAAAGCCGAGCGAGCGAAGCGGGCCTAGCGACCGGAGAGAGCGGAGCAAATGCAAAGAGAAGAGAAGTCAAGAAGAAGAGAAGAGAGAGAGAGAGAAGAAGAGATTAGACTTATTATCCTAAGTCTAATAACAGACTTAGGATTATTAAAGTTTGGTTAAGTTAGAAGTGAAATGCAAAAGGCTTTTGCTTGAAATAAATTTACTTTTTTTTTGTAAAACAACAGGAATTTTTCCCTTGTGATTTTATACACACGAATAACTTATCAATATCTTGGAAAGTCAATTTGTATATTGGACTAATTTACATAAATCTATAAGTCAGCTACATTAGTCTTACTTTAAGGACATTGTAATTAATACGACATAAAAACGCTAGCAACACATAACTTGCACCAAACTTAAAAGCCGTCCACAACCATTTGGTAGTGCCTTTATGTCCTCACAAATGTCTCAAGCTTTGTAACGTTGCGGCATATAATATAACGACCGAAAATATCCATGAGACCACGTCCAGTGTCACAAAATTGAGGTTTTATAAAATTGTGGGAAAATTACATTTCAGCGAGACATTTTGATGAATTTTATTGCAAAAATTAAATTTCTTGACTCACTCGTTGCTGATTCACTTGGTGTAGATGACAAAGGTGAAATTGTTTGAGTTAGTGAGACTACTAACTTTCACGATGATTAATTTAAATTGAACGATTTATAAGCCGCTTGCGGTTTGTGTATTGTCATAGGGATTATTACTTCGGGGAAACTTTTGATATTTATGTTTCTGATATAATAATACCTTTAGATGACTAATGTAGATTGAGTGATTTTAAAGAGGCTTGTGGTTAAAGCATTGATTACACAAAAGAGACTCTTTCGGATTAAGATATTTTATCTGCCGTATTATTGTTGTCTATTTCTCACAGTCTAAACAATTTATGATTGCATACAAACAATATTTGGGGTATATTCTTGCAATCGGAAAGATGTGAGCAAGATAACGAAATGAAAAATACTATATAACGTGGTGGACAGCAATGCGAGTATGGTTGAAATGATGAAATGAACATTAGAGTCCTTTTAGTCAACAAATATTTACATTTAAATGTTGAAATCCCTTTTACAGTTTCGTTCTCATTCAACCCTGCATCACTATTCGCTATTCAATATTATAAATGACCAACAAAACTGATAGAATTTGACACAGAGTAAGCTTGAACTCAAAGAAAGGACTTCAGCTACTTTTTATTCTCCAACCTCGTGCTGCATCCGTGATAACCGACATTCGCGCAGACAAAGCCGAGTGTATAGGCTAGTTTTTTATATAAACACACGTTTAATTGCACTTTATATTATGCGGCAATTAAAATGTTTATTTTAACAGCTTTAAAGCTAGCAATTTTATAGTTAAGCAAACTATTAATTGAGATTAAATTCGTAACTTAATTTAATGGACGGCGATCATAAAACTGGTCTAAGAATTCTGTAGTTTAGCTTAGCGATTCTTAGTACGTAGTTCAGATATTTTCCTATAACCATTCATAGTTCTCAGAGATTCATAAAGTCATAGATTTAATATCGCCGTTCAAAAGCAATCACGCTACTCTAAACAATTTCCTAGGGCAATAAATGGCTATACTTTACCATGATCTGACTGTAACACAAAATTACTATTAATTTTAGTAGATTTAAAATTACTGATAAAATATCCTAATATTAGTATTACACTGAGGCCGTATTTTTCATTTCCTAGTTTAAATAAAATTACGGAAAACAATGAAGTAAAAAAACAAAAATTAAAATCTGATTACATCAAAAACGTCCATGAAAAAGCAATAAACAAGGCTTTAAATTGGTACATGCAAGTGTTATTTTTTTTAGTTGTAGTCACACGTCATTAATTTCACACACCCTCACACCCATACGCACGTTTTACAATAATTATAAGCATTGTTGTACACATAAATTGGTAAATTAATATTGAACTAGTTATTGTAACCTCTTGTAAGGGACAGGGACCGTTATTCCTTAATACAGGTTATTCTATAACCTAGCTAGGAAAGCGGAACTTCACCCACCAGATTGTAATTGACATGGTTCAAGCTTAAATATTATGTGTAACTCTATGCATTCCTCATGTACTACAATCTCCTTTTTATCAAATAAATTAATATTATATTATATTATATTATTATTAATTTATATTATTTAGTAGGTCGGTAGATTATACAAATGACGTATGATTTCATTTTTTTATAATATTTTTGAAATGTGCTCATTAAGACTTTTCATTAGACAAGAAACATGATATAATTACATTAATTTTATCTGTTTTAACGTATGTTGTGGTCGCTGTAAAACGCTATTTTGATTTCATGAATACGTAGGTATCTATGTTCGCTTTCAGCCGCCATTTTGAATTTTCAATAATAAGCCATCATCTGCCTAGCCTTTTCCCAACTATGTTGGGGTCGGCTCCCAGTCTAACCGGATGCAGCTGAATACCAGTATTTTACATGGAGCGACTGCCTATCTGACCTCCACAACCCAGTAACTGGGTAATATGATACCCCTAGGTAAGACTGGTTGTCAGACTTTCGGGCTTCTGACGACCCGTAACGACTGTCAAATATCTACGTATGACAGCCGGGACCAACGTCTTAACGTGCTTTCCGAGGCACGGAGGAGTCTCGGTGTGTAAAGATGGTCACCCATCCACGAACCAACCCCGGGAAGCGTTGCTTAACCTGACGGATCGACCCGTGCGGCTGTTATTACTTAGCCACGAGCTCCTCAATTTTCAATAATAAGTACTATTGAAAATTCAAAATGGCGGCTTTCGTTAATGAACGAGGACAAGTAAAAACAAATTCATTATGTTCATACAATTTCATTAAACGAAATTCTACCCGCGAATTCGTCTGCGCCAAAGTTGATATTATTATCCCACGGGAACCAAACTTTTTTTCCGGGATAAAAAACATAATTATGTGCTATTCCAGACTATAATATCTGTGCGAAATTTCATGTCTTGGCGTGATTGTAAATACCTAGTAGTAAGATTAAATTTTCCTATAAATGGTGATATACAATACTGTGTATCTTGCAGTAAAAGTCTTAAATTGACGTCATAAATTGCAGGTTGGTTGAAGAAAATATAGGAACACCCACGGCTTCATGTTTCGTTTCGGATCAAATATCCTATTAAAGTCTAAGGAAATTGCACTTTCTGGAATCCTTAGTTGTTTTAGATTTGCGGCTTGCTCGCTCTTGAGATTACCGCTACTGTTCCAATGTTGGATTATCTAAATACTTAAGCTTCGTGATTCCTCTTTAATAATCTAGGATTAAAATTGTTCGTTTGTTCTCAGTTTAACTACAATTTAATAAAGTGCTATTTTTATTTATGTTTGTAACTCTAATAGAAAGTGTATTTTATGTGTTTAATCGTAGTTAAATTAATTCAATTTTAATTTGAGTTGTTTGTTGCTAAACTTTAGTTGGAAAATATTGAACTGAATTTCGGAGTTATGTAGCTTTTATTTGTCTAATATAGTAGTTTATAAATACTGAATTTCATATCAAAATATTCACACAAAACAGACCTTATAAGCGCTTATTTGCCTTATTTTCCTTTACTATTTCAATATCTAGTTTAATATTTTTTGTTGACTCATCATCTGTCTAGCCTTTTCCCAACTATGTTAGGGTCGGCTATCAGTCTAAAGGGGTATAGCAGCATACCAGTATTTTACATGGAGCGGCTGCCTATATGACCTTGGCAGCCCAGTAATTTCGTAATACGATACCCCTTGATAAGACTGGTTGTTAGACTTTCAAGCTTCTGACGACCCGTAATAACTGCCAATGATTCACACATTACAAGCTATGACCACCTTAACATGCTTTCCGAGGTCTAAGATAAACTTAGAAAAAGCATATAAATTGTAAAAGTCACATTAGTACTTGCCCTAAATCGAACCCACAATCTCATGCATGTAACGCGGATGCCTCAACCACTAGGCCGATATCACGACATTTTTTGTTGACTATAATTATTATGTTTTTTTTTTTCTATATTACCTAACACCGCTGTTCAAGTGTTTCCATATCTACACTAATATTATAAAGAGGAAAAAATTGTATTTTCGTTTGTTTGTTTGTTTGTAATGGATAAAATCAAAAACTTCTGGACCGATTTTAAAAATTATTTCACCATTAGAAAGCTACATTATCTGCGAGTAACATAGACTATATTTTATTTTATTTGTGCGCGTAATTGAAAAGAAAAGAATTTAATAATACCTAACCATTTTAAAATATCACCCGAATATTTTTTTTACAAATTACCAATCAAACTCATCGATCTGATTGCTTTGATGGTAAGTTCCAAATAAGTGAACAGTCTTGAGAATGCAAAGTATTAACAATCATTCTCCATTATAAGTTTATAAAGCTCTCTAAACCACGTGTCGTTTCATACAAAGTCGTAATTACATGTAGAGTTATTTAATGGCTCAGTAGTTTATAACACTAACCTGTGAGTGCACAATAGCGCATTAAACTTTTACTTTCATTACGTAATAGGTTAAATTTAACTCCAACTATTACGCATAATTTCGTTCCGACTGTTGCAAGTTGATGATGACAAAATTGTCGGTTCGGTTCATTTGTACAGTGACGTTCAAAAATATGTAATAGTTTAGATGTATATTAAATATACAGTACTGTGCACAGTGCTGTGCATAGTAGTATCCTATGTCTTATGTTTTTAGTCCCATGTAATAGGGGGCGAGCCTATTGCCATCAACCGGGCACAAATCCAGACTCCGAGGCTGCTACTGAGAAATTCCTGATGGAAAAACCCAATAACACTTTGCCCGACCTGGGAATCGAACCCAAGACCTCATGCACGGCAGCCGTGCTTGCAACCACTAGACCAACGAGGCAGTCACATTACATTACCGATTTGTTACTAAAAATAGGTACGTAAATAAAATCCGCGTTGACATACCTACTTGTGTCTGCAAGTGACTGTACAACGACGATTCTTAAAAATAATTGCGTAGCTGTCAAAGGCATCGAATAAAAGATGACGATGCTACTACAAAGGTATGTCTGATTTGGATCTATAAAATTAATTATCGTTTCTTTATTAATTGTTTGAGCAACCTTTCAACGAGAATTCTTTTTGGGTCAATGATGTTCTAAACCAGTGGTTCTTAACTGGTAGTCCGCTGAGCACTGATGGTCTCTGAAAATAACAAAAGGGACCTCGACTTCATCACATAAATTAAATAACAGCAAGTCGACAACCCATCTTAGGAGAAGCCAGAACATTTATTTTTTTGTAATATGGTACTCTTGATTTTGAATAATTTTACACATATTTTATTTATAAAACAACCTTACAAATAATTAAATTTATTGGCAAACAGTCGGTAGTCCAATAGACCAATTTCGCCAAATGGTTCCGAACACTAAAAGGTTGAGAACCACTGTTCTAAACATTTGGGCTTCTTAATTTGCTCTTGTCATTTCATCAGTACTGTCTTACATTATTAATTGGTTGGTGTTTTAATTATGTTTGATGTCTGTGATGATGTGTTGCAACGTGTTTGAATGTTAGGTTTATGTAATCGCAACTTTATGCTACGAAACTTTAAATTATTCAAAGTTGTATAGGAAATTGTTTCCGCTATTAAGTAAATAGACATGTGGATACAATTAAAATATAGTTTTTAATTAAATGTGCAGCGTTTAACTCATTCAATATCACTATAATGTGTAAAATGATACAAATGAATAAACTTTATATTAGTAATGTCAATATAACAGCTTTTTACTAAATACATAATTTAATTACAAGGTAAATAAAGCTTTTTTTAAGTTGTTAATCTTACTCTTTGTTCCGGCTAATCGACAAAACGAATGGACCGATTTCGACAGGACTTTCACTGGCATATAGCAGTATCTTCGGCTAGGTACTTTTATTTTTAGAATAAGAATTAGGGTTCCACACAAAAAAAATAACCAAGCACATATCATGACATTCACGTGAGCGAAGTCACGGGCATAAGCTAGTTTTGTAATATAACCCGTAATTGTTCTTGACAAAATTGTTGTACTTAATAGTTTTGTTTAATGATGTCAACGTTACAAAATTAAGCCTTTCTCAGAATAATACACAAAACAACTACAATTTATTATCTTAAGAGGCCAAAATTGGTGAGGTTCTATTTAGCGGGACACCATCTGTCCTCAGTGTCCCCGTTTCAAGCTCGTATTTCAAAAGCCTGTCAAAATTTCAGCTTCAAGAGAGGACCGTTGAAACAAAGAGCGAACGGCATCTGTTGAACGTCCAGCCTCCGGCGGAGACTCTCTGTAATCATCCGACATTTTGAAGAACGTAATTGGTCGACTAATGAATGCTGCCTAAGGCAAAGCTCCAGTTTACGCAATGAATCGACTGTGTCACTCGCGGTCTCTTATACAAGGTAAGGTAAATATGAGATGGGAACTCATAATGATATACAATTTTGTTTTGTTCAATTTTTTTCGGCATTTTAATTTTATGGTATAGGTCTGCTGAAGCTAGTACCGTCATATTTGTACATGGTCGTAGGTATATTATTTGTAACAATTATATGGTGTTATTAAGTTCGAGAAACAGTTAAGTTACAATTACGTGAAACCAATAATAACGACGACAAAGTATGTTGGCGTGTATCAACCTACTCGAACTTTTTGTTGACACATTTTATAGGCTTGTACAAGTATGATGGAGCACATAGTGATTAGTTTGAAAGTTAAAGTCAAATAATTTAGTTTAATTCTACCAATAAAAGGCACGTCAGAGAATTGAATCTAGTTGCCCCTTCCAAAACGTAGTTTCATATGAAGATGAATTTTCAAGAAAATCCATATTATACTCTCATAAAATAAATGCAATAGGCTCGCCCCCTATTACATGGGACTAAAAACATAACTGGCGAAATGTGGGTGCACTAATGGGTACACCTCTGCCTAACCCATCGGGGATTACAGGCGTGATGTTATGCATGTATGTTAAAATAAATGTTTTACAATATTTTTGTTTCACGTAAATGCGATGTACCTTGCATAAAATCTACCGTATATATTTTATATATTAAGAACTATTCACAAACTAAGAATTAATGGCTAAATTATAAGTGGCAACGTATTTTTCAACTGACGTTGATGTTTTGAGCTTTGATTATTTTGAAAAAAGAGTAATTTATGTACTAACAGCAAATTGAACGCAACATAAAAATCGTAAACGTTAAACAAACTTCCTTCAAATAACTCAATGTAAAATGAGCAAGTGAAGCAACCACTGCCCTGTATCGTGAATGTCTGCTTTGAGACTTAAGTATTCAAGACTAACTTAATAAAGCAAGTTTCTCACAACTTAAACACAAAGCACTATAGTTTGGCTCTTAAAATACTTTTAAGTGTATGCTAAAGTTATTTTCAAGTGTTAAACTGTTTTCATAATGTAATAACGTCATATTTTATCTTGCAATGCTTTATTCCGTCATGTTTAAAGTTCTGTTTTACTAAATGGACAAGACAATTTCGTCCTTATTGAAGTTAGAGATGGCTAAAGGATTTTTAGGGAGAATTTAAGTATTGATGTTGTTACGTCTCAGGTAAAAATCTCATACACTGTTCGTAAGTTTGTCAATGAAGAAAGTCTTGATAATAATCTGTGTAAGGTTGAGTTTAAGAAGTAGTAGAAGAGCGGACAATGTACGAGTATTAGGTACTTCTAAACACGACAACAACACAACGGCAACAGAACTGTCAACTACTGTTTTTTTTTCATAAAATAGAGTTATAACTATATTAGTTTTGTCTCTACTAGTTTAATATTATTTTTGTTTTACCGCGTAATATTGTACACAAAGTCTGCTGTGTAACTTGTATTTTTTTATGTATCAGTGTAACATTTGCTAAAGAAATCCAAGTAACTACAACTTAAGTTTTAATATTTATTATCAAGTTCATTAGATTCCTTATTGAAAAACTCAATAATCTCTCAAATACTACTGTCCCATAAAAAGTACATAACGTATAATCCAAACATCATTCTCCATGTCACACCTTATAATGACCAAACATGAGAACCTAACACAAAACTTCCACGTTCCGTCACGGCCAGCAAAAAAACCATTACCAAAAATAACAAAGCATGTTTACACGATGATCGTCTACCGATTGAACACAAATATTATATTGACACCTTTCTGTTTGTCAGAGTGCAAGTGACTTCTAATACTTGTGTAAACATGGGGTAATCTTAGTGTGATATCTTGTTTGAGCTTTTTATGTGCGGTATTAGGATTGTTTACTTCTTTATCTGCTTGTAAAAGGTTTAACGTATCATTTGTTTGTTAAGTATTATCGTATTTTGCTGTCATTTCATCAGATTTATCTCCGTGAGTTTAACAACGATCACATTTTCGTTTTTCTTTTTTTTATGCCAACCCTTGATAGGTATTTCTTTTGTATCGTTGATGCGGTAACAAACATACAAACTCGGAACAACTATATGGGTACGGAGGCCGTGTAAATATTGTTTCTGTCCGCGAATCCTATCCTAGGATACTCAATACAGCGGCCAAGCAATTGCGCCAGCCTTGTCGCCATTCGAGTAATGGGTAGCTCGCCGTCCGATCAAGGACCAAGCCCGGGTCGACGGCGCGTTCTGTTCGCGCGCGCCTCAAAGAGCTGTCAGCACAGGGACGGGGCCCCCAACGGGGCCAACGCCTGCCGGGGTTGCGGGACATCTTAACAGGATACCGTGGCCCCGGAACGTAAAGGGCAACAGAAGGAACAGGGTGGTTTTTTAGTCAGTAAAAGTCTGACAGTCCCTTCCGCCCCACCCAGGGCGGAAGGAGTCATTTGATGATTTTTACCACCTCAAAAAAAAAAAAGCCTTGTCGCCATTACGATTGCATTAAAATGCACATTGGTACTAGGTACTTACTAGCCCGGTATAATACCTACCAGCTCATGTATGAGACGCGATCACAGGGCCAAGGTAATATTCAATAGGCAATCTTATAATTTGTTTTATTTTTTTATTATGAAATCATATCTAAACAATGGGTGGTCTGTTCCTTAGCGTGTCTGAACTATTTAGGATGGCAAACATCTGTTGTGAGAGCTATCATCATCAAAAATCTCGATCTTTTAAAACGATTACTTAAAAAAAGTCCTCAATCATTTAAAAAAAATATATCATTTAAATCTATGCTATAGCAGTTTTATTTTATATTCTACTAGCTTTTAAACAATACCTTATATGTTACTCGCTGATAATGTATTTTCACAGGTGAAAGAATATTTTGAATCGGTTTAGTAGTTTTAGAGTTTATCCATTACTAACAAAAATACAAATCTCTTCTCTTTACAATACATCATGCTTGTAATCCCCGATAGGTTAAGCAGAGGTGTACCCATTACTTCACCCACATTTAGTTACAATCATGGATAAGTCCCATGTAATAGGGGGCGAGCCTATTGCCATCAATCGAGCACAAAGCCAGACTTCAAGGCTGCTGCTGAGAAATTTCTGACGTAAAAACCCAATAACACGTTGGTACTTTGCCCGACCTGAAAATCAAACCCAAAACCTCATGTTCAGCAGTCGCACTTTGCGACCACTAGACCGACTAGATAAGGCAACGGATCTTTACAATGTTAGTTTATAATACACACAAAACATTTTACCAGCGGGAAAGCACTTCAGCAACACCATACCATTTAGTACAGCTTTCATTTTCACTTAATTTGCCGAGAAATCGTGAAATATGAGTCGGTTGTACCATAAAGCAGTTTCAGCGTTAGCAATAAGCGTCTCATACAATTTATACACGGTTTATGTTCTAATAACTACAGCGGCCTACGCTAGTGAAATCAAATATATACTAATAATATAATGCCACTACGTACAAGTTAATTGAATAGGAATTTATTGGTTTACCAGTTGCGTGCTAAAACGTATTTACATTTATTAAACGCTTGGTAGCTGGATTTACTTGGAAAAACGGATTACAGAGAGTTTTAACGTTGAATTATTTTTTATTTGATGAAAGCTTTTTTACTTAAAAAATAAAAGAGTGAAAAATATTTATAGTTTTGGAAGTCGATGAGTCGAAAGTCAACTTTTTTTAAGTAAAAAAATGTTTTATATTTTTAGCTTTTTAGCAGCTACCTAGGTACTTCCTATCATCCAAATTCATTAAGGAACGGTAACACAACATAAATGAACAAGATAAACATCACTGAAAAGTCACAAGAAAGTAAATTACGCAATTTATTTTACTTGAATATCATTTTTTTATTTTTCACTTATGTTCAAAATAAAAACGTATTTTAAACGGGAAATTTAAGAACACTTTGTTAATATGTAAATGACGAAGTACTAGGTTCCTATTTTTATGAAGCCGGTTAATTACTCAAGTCCCACGTAATGACACACAGTTGATTTTCGATTGTTCTGTCATACCAATAATAATATGACAGCCAGCCCTTGAGCGGTAAAAAAAATAAACAACTATTTAAAAAAATTATCCTATTATACCCAGACATGTACAAGAATATTCCTTTTGCACAAAACCGATAAGTTCGTTGTCTTACGGAGCGTCTTAGACAATAGTAAAATTTCAAGTGGCAGTTAACTTGGAGGCAGTATCGTAATATATTAGAATTCATTGCGCCTTGCAGCACTGAAATACAATAGACAATGTACCTACGTTAAAGGGATAATAATATTTTAAGTTTTATTTTAGTATCAGATATCCAGCCAGTGTTACGTTGATTATTGAGTAATACAACATACATACATAACATCACTCCTGTAATCCCCAAAGGGTTAGGCAGAGGTGTACCCATTAGTACACCCACATTTCTACAGTTATATTTAAGTCCCATGTAATAGGTGGCGAGCTTATTGCCATCAAATCCAGACTCCGAGGCGGCTACTGAGAAATTCCTGATGGAAAAACCCAATAACACTTCGCCCGACCTGGGAATCGAACCCAAGACCTCATGCACAGCAGTCGCGCTTGCGACCACTAGACCAATGAGGCAGTACAACGAACGAATGAGTAATACAAGCTACTATAATTAAAAAAAAATTAAACACGACTTCACATTTTGTACATAATTATTTATACTTTGTTTACTTGTCAGTTTCTTTACGACGTTTTGTATTTACAGTGTTATATATTTTTAAATCTACTTGTCAAATTCTAGACGATAAACATAGACACGACCAGATTTATTAAAAAATAAAATTGAGGCTGGTATTAAGTAGTTAGTACTAGTTATTTTTATTTTTAAATAAGCTTATGTTAATCGGAACGATGCAAGGATTGTAACGATACCCCATACATCTAAATCGGTTCAGGTGTTTAAAAGTTATGGTGGATTAAAGAAACTCACAAACATACATTAACCCTGAACACATAACACTCCTTTTTTTAGGGCAGTCGTGTAAAAAGATGGACTGGTCGCTTGCTACTTGGTCTTGGGTGTAAGAACAAGTTTTTGTGCAAAACATTCAATACATTAAATGCTGTAAAATGAAAACAAGCTCTTAAAAGGTATGGATAATGGAAAACGATCAAATGTTCTAACTATCAAAACTATATAGTTTAACTGCAGTTTGTACTAATAGGATTTTTAATAGCTGCCAGTCATTTTAATCTAACGTGCATCAGTTAATTGCATGATTTTATTGCATTTATGTCACAAGAAAGTATTTTCAGTAAGACTATTGATAATTTACTATTAGTAGGTACTGTGAAAACTGGCTATTTTAGCTATATCAAACCTTAATTGATAAAAATATATTTATGAGATAAAGACTTGATAGTCATCAAGTCTTTCTTATTTTAAACATAGTTCACAGAGCCGAGGGCCGTGAGGGCTGACAGGAAGTATTTTAAATAATTTTAATATAATGTATAATGTATTTCGCGTTCGAAATACACTTATATACCTATATTATTCTAAGGAGAAAAAAAATATTTGTAATAGATAAACTCATAAACTTAAAAATCAACCAATCTTAAAAATTATTTTGATCTATAGAAACTACATTATCAGCAATTATCATTACACACACACACACACACACACACACACACACACACATTACATATATAGACTGTTAGTGTAAACACCGTTGTCACTAAAACCATAGGTACTTGATTTAATATAAAAAATGTTTATCTGAATTTAAAAATAAATAAACAAAGTTTTCTTTCAAAAATTAAAAAAGAAATCTGTCGGACACCGTCCGTAAATTCATGGATACTATGTGCCCATAGTTACGTAATCACCGCAAAGGGCGTTGACCGGCTGCACTGGCCGTCCGTTACTACCTACATAAGTTTTAACTAAGTAATATAGGGTGAAATAATTTTGAGGAAAAATGGAGATTTTACTTAAAAAAAAAAAAATTTTTTTTCATTGAATTTACGTTCTATTAGTGAAACCAAACCACTGGTTTCAAGGATAACGGTGTTTACACTAACACTCTGTATATATCTTTTAAGTAGAATTCTTAACGAAACTCCACGCAAACGAAATCGAGGGCAAAGTGCTGGTTGATTATAAAATTGTGTATTATAAAATCTTTCATATACTTTGATAACCATATTCAAGCAATGCTGTAGGTACCTGTCTAAACCTCGTACGCCTCATAGCACCATTGTAAACTACAAAACTTATACCATGTAATATATTTTCTCTCGGAGCTAATTACCCATCAAGGCACATGTCTCGTTATATTATCAGCTAGTCGACTGCACTTCATTACCGTCAAACTACACGTTATAACGTATACCATTACCGGTAACAAGAACTTAGAAGTATTGAATGTTCGCTCGTTTTAATAGCTGAGAAACTGCAGCTTTTGTAGTTAATATTCTGAATAGAAAATAATTATGTGGATTTTTGTTCAAAGATTATTTAGAAATTGTGTGCTTATCTGTACTTTTAATAAAGAGGAAGGAGGTGAGTTGGAAACTGTCTCGCCAACTCACCACTCACTCACTTTACAGTTCAAACTTTCGTAAAATAAAAAAAAAATACCTTGAAAAATTTTTTGCTTTATAACATTTACATACTACTTATACACATTTTATGTACGATTTAACTAAATACTACCCGAGCTTTTTTTCGAGCTTTTTTTCGACATCATTGGCATTCTTAGTTAAATAGATGCAAAAAGGTATATTTGCATCTATTTATTTAGATATATTTTCTATTTAACAACTAATTCATCATTTTGTTAGTCATTTAAATCTAAACTAATAATATTATAAAGAGGAAATTTGTATTTTTGTTTGTTTGTAATGAATAAACTCAAAAACTACTGGACCGATTTTAAAAATTCTTTCACCATTAGAAAGCTACATTATCTGCGAGTAACATAGGTTATATTTTATTTTATTATTGCGTGGACGAAGTCGCGGGCAAAAGCTATAATAAATAAACCTAACAACTAGGTAATCATGTTTTATTTTTGTCGGTTATTTTTTCAAATTTCATCGTAATCGGTATAGTGGTTTAGTCGTCAAAGTGTAACAGACTTTACTTTCGCATTTATAATATTAGTATGCATTATTAGAATAAATTCTACGTTCGATTAATTCGGGCTGGTGTCATACTTTTTTTTCCTTAAAAACTAATAAGGCATTCTCACACTTTCCGTTACCGGTAACAAGCCTGTGGTATTGAATCGCATTCACGTTTAATAGCCTGCAAACTGCTTTTGCGCTCCAATTCTGTGTATAATAATCTCTGGAACTTTAGAGATACGTTTTATATGTACAGAGCTGATAACAATGCATGTATATATTTAAATTATTTAGCACCAAGAAAAACTTTAACAGGTTGTAATACTCATTTATAATGAATAACTTTAAATACATTAAAAAACGTTATTCCACGTTATGAATTTCTTCTATAACGTGAGTGCGTTTACAAACACATAAACTCACATACACAGCTAAACCCGGGCGGGACGACTATATGTAAGCCGTGACAGATATTTGTATTAGAATCAAGCCCACGACACGCAGCGTAGCAGCCGATCGCTCAGCCACTTTCTGACTAACACAACTTTTTGACTAACTGACCGACTATTTAACAATTCAAAAGTGTCTGTAATTGGGTTTAATTAAAATAAATGCTTAGACTTTGACATTCACTTTAGATAAATCACACCGGAACTTGGTAATTAACGGTCTTCTTTTGTTTTCAATCCAATTTGAAACCGGAATCATTTAAGCAAACGGAGAAAAAAATATAACAATTTACCGAACATGACACACTAATTTATCAGCTCTGTATAAATCGGCATCATTAAGCCGACAGGTTGGAATGCTGCTTGCCTGTCCCACCACGCTTAACATCTGATATTCGATACCACGCTATCTTTCTATCTGCTACCTAATGTCTTCTACATTGCACAGTTGTTTGTCTTTAATTGTTCGTTTGTTTGTCTTTAACGTCTTTAGAAACTGTTCGGTCGTTTTCGATGGTGTTAATGTCGTTTTATTTTGGCTTTTTTTTTAGTTTATCTTTTTGTGGATCGTGCTTGAAACACCCATGATATTAATCGCTGCCATGGGTCAAAAGACTGCTGAGCTCAAATGGAACTGGGCTGGACATTACTGACGTATGCCGAATGATCTATGGGGCCGTAAAAACCGAAATTGGTGCCCTGAAATGAGGAGACGGGGCCGCAGTAGACCACGAAGGAAATGGCGAGATAACTTGGACGGTTTTCTTGAAGATTAGTTAGACCGATGGAAGGAATGGTGGGGAGCCTTTGGTCATCGGTGGAACAGTACAGGCTAATTATAATAATAATATTGTTTTGTGTAGGATGTCTTTTGTTTCATAAGTAAATCTTGTAGTAAACATTATTTTTCTTATCTATTTATGTTTGGAAGATCGCTATCTTTATTGATATTTCTCACAAGTTCAAAGACAAGTAAATAACTTTAAATATAAGTTTCGGAAATATTAAAGTTCCTTCTAACAGTTTGAAAGGTCAAATGGAAATTTCTTAATTATAGACCACCGGAAAATGTTTAACAACTTCAATGTCTCGAGAATCTGGCTTAATCTATTTGCTACTGTTAAAAGGCTTTTTGTTTGATTGAACGTTAATTCAATATTTTCGTGAAAAGGAAATTATAAGAACAAATATAGTGGAACAGATAATATCTAGAGGCAATGAACGTTTAATTTTGTCCTTCCAAAAAACGGTAATGTAAAACACAATAAATTCTGATTCTGGAAAGTGTTTAGTAATTTTCGAGATTAATCCTAAATTAATACACACGTTCGGGAACTTTATTTGAATTATGAACAGAAGTGTTAATATTATAATGAGAAGGTACGCCATTGGAGAAATATCGTATGACGTCATAAATCACGCCTCACGCCTACACATCAAGACAGGTTTCGTAGAAAGGTCTTCGCCCATAAATTTCGTGACTAATTAAATAAGGTTGACTAACATTAATGACTTATATGTATCAAGTAAGACATTAAATTTTGCGGTTATATTACAAACCGTCCGCTTTTTAAGAATGACTAATTTAAAATTCGTTGGAATATGTTTTATGACAGGTATTTTTAGTGACAATAAAATTTAGTATGTCACTATAATCCTGTTCAAGTCCGCAATCAAGTTATCTGGCTTTTAATCTCGGTGACACTTCATTTGGTTTCTACTATGAGTAATATTATTATGTATGTCCGTGTGTTGGGGTTTATTTATTCACGACTTACACATACCTACGCAATCATTCAGACCCGAATTAACGTGTAGGCCATACAAAAACCAATAAGGCGAAAATTGATCCTGTGACATGTAAGACAGCAGCCAATTGCCTTCTCATCCAACCGTGTCGTTAGTAAAGCTACATTACTCTGTATGAACTGAAGACTGACAACCAGTCTTAACAAGGGATATCAAATTATCCAGTTACTGGGTTGTCGAGGTCAGATAGGCAGTCACTTCTTTAAAATACTGGTATTCAGCTTCATTCGGTTAGACTGGAAACCGACCCCAACATAATTGAGAAAAGGCTAGTCAGATGACTCTGTATGAGCAAGTCAACATAAAAACAAACAACAGTGTCTATACTATATATCCTTTACAATTCTAACGTTTCCCGCAAAGCCTCTAGTTATTCAGATGCCTCCTATACTTACATAGATAGTTAGACGGATAGCAAGCCTTGCGATTACGTCAATTACCTCCCGTTGTGATAATAACGTCAATGAGAGTGGCCTTTTGCCCAGCAGTGGGTCAATAATAGGCTACATCCGCGCCTCTGTTGTTACAGCGAGGCTCGTGAATTAGTGTGTGTTTTGAGTTCTTGTTTATTTTAGGACTTGTTAAAGGGGGGAGCGGTTATTCAGAATCCGTTTTTGCATGTGTTTGAAATGTCTATTTTTTATTTACCATTAACAATCAAAAGTATTTTACAATCTTAACAATGTTTTGGGATCTATAAAACACTGGAAGTCGTAAATAAATCTATAAAAGTTTAAACAGTAGGTAATTATTTGATGGGACTACCTATTAAGCAATGTGTAGGTATGTGCAGTTGTTTATTAGACACGAAAACGAAAAAATGGCATAGCCATAAATAGAGCGGTAATCAATAACAAGATCAGTGGACTTCCATATCAAAATAGACACTTAAACTGAATGTAGTTCATTAATTATTTAAATCATAAATCTAAAGGTCAATTTCTACTAGATGTAGGTAAAAAATAGCGGTATTTTTGACAAATTGAGATACAAGATTAATATGTCCTTCTGGTTTGCGAAAAGAAAATTACCAATGTGTTAAAATTCAGATTGGCTATTTGATAATTCAGTCAACCAATTACAGCTGGTTAATACTTCAGGAACTAACCGTTAATGCGGTATCCATCTGAAGCCATGTGTAACAGATGGTGACAGATCTTAAATTGCGGTTAACATTCAAGTCATGTCGTGGTATACATGTCAACGTAAATATCACGCTATTTAACGGTATTTCACATAACCGTGTCCGTTTTTAAGAGAAAACATACACATGGCAATTACAGCTATTTTCTTGCCTTATATTTATTAGAGTATGTGTAACGGCTGACATGTTATTATGAACTGAGAGCCAGGAGTCGCTAGACTTACGTCATGTTAAAGTTCCAACCTTTGTCTGGTTGAAGTTACGCTCACAGACGAAAGTGTTTGCCAGAAATAAAAATGAATATAAACAATATCCCGTAATACAAACAATTGAAAACACTTGAATGTAAGTAAGTAAGGTAGGTGTACCTAATAAAGGGCCAAAAATTAAATCTAACAAGGGCGCATATCTTAATTTAGCTACATAGGGGGTGTTACAAGATATTTAATGAAACCGAAAGTTACAATAATTAATTATGTTCATTCCATCATTGTTATCACTTTTTTTTTTGTTTTGGAACCCTTCTGGTTACGAATACATGAAACGTTAAGTTTTTTTATGAAAACCAGTTTAAAATGATCTAAACAATCCATTCTCAATATTTCAGTTATGCTAAAATGACCTAGATCTGGTGACTCAAGGCTCTTTTTTTTTTTTTTTTTACCGATGGGAAACACATTCACATAACCGTGTCCGTTTTTAAGAGAAAACACATGGCAATTACAGCTATTTTCTTGCCTTATATTTATTAGAGTATATGTAACGGCTGACATGTTATTATGAACTGAGAGCCAGGAGTCACTAGACTCACGTCACGTTAAAGGTTCTCAACCTTTCACGTGTCTGGTTGAAGTTAGGCTCACAGACGAAAGTGTTTGCCAAAAATAGAAATGAATAAAAACAATATCCCGTAATACAAACAATTGAAAACACTTGAATGTAAGTAAGTAAGGTAGGTATACCTAATAAAGGGCCAAAAATTAAATCTAACAAGGGCGCATATCTTAATTTAGCTACATACGGGGTGTTACAAGATATTTAATGAAACCGAAAGTTACAATAATTATGTTCATTCCATCATTGTGATCACTTTGTTTTGGAACCCTTCTGGTTATGAGTACATGAAATGTTAAGTTTTTTATGAAAACCAGTTTACAATGATCTAAATAATCCATTCTCAATATTTCAGTTATGCTAAAATGACCTAGATCTGGTGACTCAAGGCTCTTGGACTAAACAGTATGTGTACCGTCTGACATGTTATTATGACTAGAAACTGGTCTAGTAAACGCTTCATTTGTTTACCTATTGATTTTAGAAAGCGATATAAATCAGCTGTTCTATGCCACGGTAGTTACCATGTTCAGGTAAGGTAGTAGTCATTTAGGGCTTACAAAAAAATAAAAATAATGCTTTCATGATTGGTTATAATAGGTAGAAATCTGATGATCTGTGCTTGCAAAATATATTTGTGCTTGCATATTTAGTTTATCAAATGGCTACCATAAAAAAATTGATTATTTTTTCCTCGATTATTTAATCTTTAAACTCCGGCTACTACTTAACCAATTTTAATGAAATTTGGCTCACTGTGAGTAATTTCTTCACACTTAAAAGATAGGATAGTTTTTATCCCGATTATTCATTTCAATATTTTTTAGAGCACAGCACAACGCTTGGCCTGGCAGCTGGTTATGAATAAAAAATATACAATCTGCTGATACTAATAAACTAAAGCTGTATTGTTAACGAATACTTGTTTTCCATTTTTGAATTTCGTTCTTTAGAAGAAAAAATCATGTTTATAAAAAAATAAAGGCCAAATTATACCGTACATAAAACCACATATTTTTCAGCCAGCCTTTCAAACGAGAGAGCCAATTTAGCAAAAAGGCGGAGGTCTAAAACTGGCATCGCAACCCTTCACTGGACGGGAAGCTAATAAAGCGTAGAAGTTTAAAGTTTTAATTAAAAAGGCCCGGTAATTAGATACGGTCTGTGGATATGTTAATTAATCCACGGATTAATTCTTCAAAACACTGCCATTGTTCCCGGAGTCATAAAAATTGCGTACCTACCTACGGAGAAACAAAGGGCTCGTGTTTGGGTGGATGCTGATTTTTTAAAGAACAAGTACGGTATTATTAACATTAATTGATTTCTACAAATTATTAAGACAAGTACCTAGAAAAATTATTATGAAAATGGCTGCTCACACAATAAATACATAATTATCGAAGTAGTCAGATACCTTTATCAATCTGAGAAATATAATTAATGGGTACGTATTTAATTAAAACGATTTATATTTAACCTTTTGGTTATGACACGTGCACGTGCCTAAAATAATAAGCAATAGAGTGGCGATTCCATTTTCAAAACACAAAACGATCTCTTCACGATATAAAAAAATAACCAGGCTTTCTGGAACTCGAACACCTAGAAAAACGTAAAATGAATTAGCCCTTATATTCGTCAAAAAAAAAAAATCTGATCGTGAGGTCAAGTGCTATTCAGAAAAATCTTCAGTGACTTTAGGTGAAGTGTAGTAAATTATGAAGTTGAAGTAAAACCGAGGGATATTTTTACAAAATACTTACAGTTAAATGACTTTGACTTTGACTTTGAACTGTAATGCCATGTACTTATTTCAACTAGACCATTAAAATGCATTTTTAAACGTCATTTTCAAAAGAAAAGTAATTCCTAATATTAAATCTAGCTACCCATTTAGTTATGTATAGAGAAGACTGGACAAGAAACTCTATACTCCACTCAAATTCTAGAACATTCCACATTAACTGAACGGAATATCCACAATTCCTTTCGTACCATGAAGCACATAGGTACAAGATACGGTTGGAAGCCAGTTATTGAATTTCACATTGTTGTTTGTTATTTTTGGTCGTTCGAAGTGAAATATTAAGGGGGGTTTTATGAACTCGATTGATTACTCACCGAGCTTGGTAATTAAGAACTCTCATTTAATGCATTGAGAAGAAGGGAACAATGCATTTGCAAATGTATTTTATGAACGTTGATTGAGTATTTTTTGTCCTCATTTATTCCTTGGTCATTTACGGGTTAGGACGCAATTAATCGGAGTTTTTAATAAGCCGAGTTTTGGATGACGCATTTCTCCTTGGAGAGAGAAATGCGCAATGAAGTTTTGCTACACGTGTCATAGATCATTCGAATAATATGAGATATGTGCACAATTAAATACGAGAAAAAAAAATGACTGTTACAGTAACGTGTATCCATATGCATTTTAAACATAGAATAACATCTCGCCTGTAATCCCCGAAGGGTTAGGCAGAGGTGTACCCATTAGCACATCTACAATTTGGCCAGTTGCATGCAGGTGTATTTTATCACATCGAAAATTAAAATTACTAGCAAAATTACTAGCTTTTGCATGCATAAATGTCAGTTATCGCGGAAGCAAACAACGCGTAATAAAAAGTAGGCTTCCTTGGGGTTCAAACGTATCCCGTACCAAATTTCATCTAAACTGGTTCTGTGGTTTAATCGTAAAAGCGTAACAGACGGAATTACTTTCGCGTTTATAATATTAGTAAGGATTATTGTTTGTCCTGAGGCTTTTGCCCAGCAGTGGGAGAGTACAAGCTAATTATAATAATAAATAAACAAGTACCTAGCACCTAACTATGTTAAGTCGAAGGAAATACAAAATTTGACATTTAATCAGTGCTTATATACGTACTTTTTATTTTTAGCCTAACATAAGCTGGTTTAAGAGTATTAAAACCAGCTTATTAAAACAACTGTCATGTAAAATCCCTACCAATTGGATTAACCTGTTAAACTTTAATGAAAAAGGTGGTGTCTATATTTAGTCTGATACTCGGCACGTGTCAACGTAAAGACAAAATATGAAAACTCATTTAGATCTCTTTTTAATGTTACCAAATACCTTTGTTTATTTCAATGTTATATGAATTAAAAAAAAGACAATTTCAAATAACATAATCGAGTTACTGCAACGTTAGTCTCGTGGTCTCATGCGCGACTGGTGAGCGTGGGATCCTGGGTTCGATCCGCAGGTCGGGTAAAACGTGTATTTCCATTAGGATTTTTTGTAGCAGCCCGGAGTTTGGAAGTTGATGATGAGACGCCCCCGTGCTTTGGAAAGCACGTAAAGCCTTTGGTCCTGCGTCTGATCTCTCCCCGGTCGTGTCGGATTGCCGTCCTATCGGACTATGATAATGATGGAAAACGGGATAATCTGATTAATGACTGTACTGATTGCGATGAATGATTAATTTAAATCAAATATGTAACTTTGTTATTAGAAAAGTGTACCGTGGTCCATTAGTACATTTATATTTTGGCAATTATATTTAGGTCCCATGTAATAGGGGGCGAGCCTATTATCATCAACCGAAATTCCTGATGAAAAAACCTAATAACACTTTGCGCGACCTGGAAAACGAATCTAAGACCTAATGCTCAGCAATCGCGCTTTGCGGTCTACACCAACGAGACAGACAATTTGACAGTCCCTACAAGACAAAACTTAGGTCCACTAATGTGTCTGTCCTAAAACCTAGGTCTGACCCTTTCTCTAATTTACAGCCTTTCATCGCTTTAATTTTATTGCTTGACATAGTTGTGGCGAGGCTTGTATCTATGACATGCTTTATTGTGCTAAGCGTCTGCCTACTAATTTATTATCTAGACTGAAAATTTAATTGTTACATAACATCACATAACATCATGCCTGTAATCCCCGATGGGTTAGGCAGAGCTGTACCCAGTAGTACACCCACATTTCGCCAGTTATGTTTTTAGTCCCATGTAATAGGGGGCGAGCCTATTGCCGTCAACCGAGCACAAATCCAGACTCCGAGGCTGCTACTGAGAAATTCCTGATGGAAAAACCCAATAACACTTTGCCCGACCTGGTAATCGAACCCAAGACCTCATGCACAGCAGTCGCTCTTGCGACCACTAGACCAACAAGGCAGTTAATTTAATTGTTATTCGTGCAAAACAGCCTTGTTTTTCACCTAGATTTTTGACATTGAGACGTCACAATCCATGTAAATCATCACGACGGTTTTTTTTTGTTTGTTCAACACGTTCGTCTCTGGAACGACCAGTTTGGAAAACAATCTCTTTGAGCATTGTATAATAGCCAGATAGATAAGGAATAGTATAACTATACTAAGGTAGACTGGTAGAGAATGCCCAAGGCATTAAGTCCGCCTTTGCACAGTGTATTTTTTTACATGTGCATAAAGTTTTAAATAAATAAATTAAATAAATATATATTATAAATTTCTAGGACCAACAAGAGCGGAGCAGTGACTAAAGACAGTCCGCCATTTCGATCAATACCGGACAAGTAATATGTGTGACTTTTTCATTCATACGAACTTTTTAAGTTTAATTTGGACATCACTGACATTGGTGAAGGAAAACATAGTGAGGAAACCTAGACTTATAGAACAAAGTCGGTTCACGCCGTCTGTATTTTTTGAGTCCAATTTTAATGCGGTTTCCATCAATAGATTTAGAGAAAAAGCAATTTAAGAAAAAAAATTATGTAGTAAATTAATAAATAAATATAGACACATCAAAAAACAAAAGAAATTGAAACGGTGACGTCACACAAAATGTCGAACTATCTCTGTTCACCCTAAGAGTTCAACCTCACTATGCATTAACTAAATCTGTCTCATAATGACATCTAAACAGATAACAATATCGCCTGTATAGTGGGTGTAGTTGTATCTGATCTAATTAATGCGACGTTGATTGATACTAATGTAGTTCGAAACGTCGGTCGCGGTGAGTAATTGATTGTCACAACATGATGTATACGGTTATAAAAATCGATATTTAGTACTGGTTTTTGGGTTTTTGAGGTCGACTCATGATGTTAAAAGGGTTCATTATAACTTTATCAGATGAACGTGGACTTAGATGGCCAGCCTCCATGAGTGGTGATGGGTACTTAAATGTGCCTATTTACGTTCGATGTATTTTTGAAAATCACCTTTATTGCCACCTTAGTAACTGGTAATAAAATATTGACAGTTTTTTTGGGTTCTAACTGGAGCCTATTAGGTATTAAGCCTCCGGTGTCCGTTGGTCCGTCTGTCAGCGGGCTGTATTTCATGATCTCATTATTTTTTTGAGGTGGTAAAAATCATCAAATGACTCCTTCCGCCCTGGGTGGGGCGGAAGGGACTGTCAGACTTTTACTGACAAAAAAACCACCCTGTTCCTTCTGTTGCCCTTTGCGTTCCGGGGCCACGGTATCCTGTTAAGACGTCCCGCAACCCCGGCAGGCGTTGGCCCCGTTGGGGGCCCCGTCCCTGTGCTGACAGCTCTTTGAGGCGCGCGCGAACAGAACGCGCCGTCGACCCGGGCCTGGTCCTTGATCGGACGGCGAGCTACCCATTACTCGCCGTCCGCAAGCCCGCGCCTACGGTGGCCAGATTTCGCCTCGCGACGTCACCCTTAGTGTGCAAAGTCCGATTTGCACTTGATCGGTTATTTTATTTAAACGCTGTCTAAATTCATCACTGAATTAAAACGACCAACATTGGTAGAAGAGATGGTCGATTTTATGAAAACTCATTTTCGTATTCAGCTTACCTATACGAATAAAAAGTTGCATGAATGTTGTTTACTAACTCCTTATACCTATTAGACGGGCCTGCAATAGTTATATATTATAGTTTTAGGCCACTCTAGCAGTCACAATTACTACTAATACTACCCTATCAATTAATCACCGAAAGTACTGCTCAGTCTAAAAAACAGTAAAAGATTCAAAGTTATAATTATAAAATCACTTAAGCACTTTAAACGACTTGACGCAAACTTAATACCGACCTACTGTTTACAGAACAACTTCAGCTATGCTCCAAAATTATGATCACAAGTTTTGCATAACATTTTGCACCGTGCACTAAGACGTCTGCTGTAATACAAAAAAAATATGATCAAAAATACAAGTCTACACAAATATGAGTTTAAAGGTTAAAATTCTCAGGTTGGATATTTATCAAGGATCAACAGCATTGTAACTACGTGATGATAACTTCTAAGGTATTTTTTTCTTTTAAACATGAGACTTACCTTCGTAAGAAACTGGAAAGTTTTTATGAAAGAAAAATAAATCTCACATTGTCAGCACGTGTAACCTCTTTTGATTACCTCTTTGATTAGCGCTCTTTTTACATTAATTCTGCGTTGATTTTACTTCGAGAAACCGAGAGTCAGATAAAAGTATCTATCGATTATTTAAGCATTGCAAATACATGTACGTAAGTACAAAGTTTTCCATGCGCCCTACCATGAATAATGACTTTTCACACCAAACTTAAAAGTAGTAATAGTAAAACAGGAATATTATTTAGATTACCGTTAATATCCAGTATACAGGAATATTCCGTCCGCCTTTGTACTTTTGTTACATATAGTTTAAATAAATAAATATTAGTTATATTTAGGCAATGTGATGTGTGATGTATCTATTTACCCTGTATACTGGATCTTCTGTACTATTCTGTGTAATGGTTGTACCTGCATTATTCACCATCGTCTCAGGTGGAACAGTTACAAAATGTCCTGTCCCCTTCTAATTCTTAGCTAAAGCAGCTGTTATAAAACCGGTCCAAACGGAGTTATTATCAGTTGTGTGCTTGTTTTTAGTAAAATGATCCATACTTTAGTGTTATGTACCATCACGTTTACTAATATATTTAATAATACCAGTCAATTATTGTCCAACTGCAAAGTAAAGGCATCTTCTCATACAGAGAAGTCACTAGAATTATGAAATTATTTTTGACTTAGAATTGCAGTATTTACCCACTGCGAAGGTAAATAATTTTTGTGTCAATATGGTTTTTTACTTAATATTCGTGCCTTTCTCTATATTTCGCTTACTCAAGTCTATTGGAGATGTCAGACTTAATATTAATTATAAGAAAAAGTTTCTTGACTATATTTTCCTTAACCAATGTCAGTGACGTCCAAGAAAAACTTAAAAATATTTATAAATTGAAAAAGTCACATTGATTCTTGCCCAGTATAGAAGCCGCAACCTCAAGCATAAAAGGCGAGCGCCTTAATCACTGAATAATCACGACACTACCTATTGTACAGTTCGGGTATATTTGTACTTCACCGCATAGTCTCTTCATGATAAAGATGACACGTAGTTAGCAGTCGCATCCGCTAGCCTTATGTCACGATTTTTAGAGTTTATGTAGCCCAACTCTAGAAACAAACTTGCATGGGCACAACACTATATCTGTCAAGTTTTATAGGTACGTTAATTAGTTTAAACAGAGTTTAATATCTTAAAAAACAATGCCTAAACGTTAAACACACTTTTTTATTATTTATTTCGTAAAGAAAACCTCATGGATGCCCTCCGTCTTGGAATAACGGAGGGTTAAGCAGGACTCTTACCGACTTAAACCCCTCAGTTCCTCCTGCTACCATAACTCGGGAGCCCGGTATTCATGACGTATGATCCGCACCCCCGCACAATTTGCCATTCAGAAATAAACAAAGTAATCATTCAAAATAATTATATCCAATTGGAATAATTATTTAGAATTATTTATTCATAATAGTATATTAATCACTGTATATATTTTCAGTCAAAGGAATCCTTTTACAGTCTGTAGGCGGATGTGGGCGGAACTGTTAAATATATTTTAGATTTCCGGTATGTTGTTATCTTGCTTAATTGTATATTTTACCTGCTATTAATAATTCTCGAGAAACAAAGACTTTGATTTTGATGTTAATAAATGGTAAATTCATCTGCCTATATGTATAGCGTCCTTGACCTTTGAACCTACGTGCATAGTCAAAATGGATGCCATAGTTGGCGCAGTGGTTGCTGCGTCGAACGTTTGATTATTATATAAAATATGGCCTACAGTTAGTTGTTTCGGAGAGAAAAAGTTTTTAGTGCGCGATAAAGATAATATAAAAAAATCTTACCTAATAATTTATAAAGAGGACTTATATTTTCGTTTGTAACGGATAAATTCAAAAATTACTTAACCGATTTAAAAAATCTTTCACCTATGGAAAGCTACATTATCAGCGAGTAGCATGGGCTATGTGCTAAGAGAGGGACAAAGTAGGCTAATAAAAAAAATAGGCTAAGTATATTTTATAAAAAAAAAAGGGATCCGTAGGTAAAATTTTAGTACGGCGACAGTTAGCTAGTAATAATATATTTTTTAAATGCAAAAATAAGCGAATTAATTAGTGAAATTCAAAAGTAATTTAAATGCTATCAACATTCATACTTTCAACCGAAAATTACCTTATTGTGCAACATGAAAGTTTCACACCGCATTCCAATGTCTGTTGCATTTGTTCAATTCAAATTATAGTACAACATTCCGATAGGTACTTATTGAGCTAAGATATCGAAACAACATTGTTTGATATACATTTAAAGCGATCGTGCCTAACTCTTAGGTGTGAATATGAAAAGCTATAACAATAATAAACATTTATTTCGGAATTTCATCCTTATTTTGTTAGTGAAAATTTTACTTAGGTATAACTAGAGATAGTAACACTGTAATACAAAAGAAAAATCTGTTGTCTATCATTTCAACTCAAGATATAAAATTTTCTACTTTAAAATAGGTAACTACATAAAACGTATATTAAATAAAATATCTTTAAGTAAATAATACACGTTGGAACCAAATAGTCGTTAATGCTTTCCATACAAATGTTGTGCTTACTATACCTTATCTTATTCATACTCTGAGGTGTGTAGTTATAATATAACTTAGAGGCTGCTAGTTTATTTGAGATCACTGCTCAAGTTTTGTCGCCTTTATGAACTAGGTCAAAACAAATGACTTAATTTTCTAATATCTAGTGTCATTGTTCTAGTACAACAAATGTCATAAGAAGTGATAATTTTGATATCACGTTGAATTAATGTTATACGTTGTGCTAACATTTCATTATTGTGATTTCGTGATTATAAACGTTTTGTTGGATTCGATTCGAACATGTTGATACACTGATATATCTACTTTTATGTATTGAGCAGAAATAACTGATATACTGCAGAGTTATTACAGAATCGTTATTTTCTCATTTTCCAATTCCATCAAGAAATTAGATGTCTGTTACTATTAGTCTTGATACTACCTACTAACCTCTGAATCCACATTATTAGATAACTACTCAATTGAAGCTTTAATTAACTCTCTTCTTTTGATCACGATCCGTCGGAAGACTAATTTTCCAAAATGAGTGCCAACACAATTTCCGGCCAACGACCAAAAATTAAATTTCAGCCCAGAAAACACTAAAAATCTCAGAGGCCTCAGCAAACTCGAGTTTAATTTCTTTTTAAAAGATTTCTGGCGCACGAACTTCATCGAATACGACAGACGAGAAGCGAAAATGAAACAATTATGCAAATGGGCAACAAAATAAAACTCATTTTATTAATAATCAAATAACGGGAGTTCGCATTCGCAAATGAAATAAAATTTCGTAAATGGTGGCATTAATTGTCGGGCTGAGGAGGTGGGGCATTTGTCCCCAACCTCCTTCCTTCTGGCTTCTATCAAACAGAAGTTATCTCAAGGGGAGAACTTTTAATAAAATTCCGAATGCCTCGGGCAGTTAGATACAGTGAGATTCTTATATACCATATCTTCTAGTTATAAAAGTGGCAACTTAGCTGAAAGAATCTTTCGCATGAACGGTTGACTTTGAGCGACTCCAATATTCGAGTTCAGCGATATCCGCGATTGTTCAATATTCGATCAAATAAAACTGATACCGTCATTTTGAGACATTTGCGGTTCAATAAGTTTGTTGAATGAATCTTTTGAATACGAACGTAGACAACAAAGGCTTTAACTACAGATAAGTCTGAGTAGGGATTTCGGGAATTCTAGTGACGAATAATTCTTCGAGTATTTTTTTTATTTAAAGTAGATTAGCTACCAGTGAAAGACGATTTAGTTGCTTTTCTTTTGATATCGACCGAACGCAAAATTGCCCTTTGCCGCAGCTAAAAGTGGCTAGTCTGTTTTGGTCCTTAGGTATTCTAAAAATAGAAAACAATTGGATAACGCTTTTTGCTGATTTGATAGTATCCAACTGAAAAAAATCCAGTTGGTAAACCTTAACAGTAGCGTCTGAAAAATAGGAAAGCTTTAAAAATCTTTAGTTTTCAAATTTATGCTCCATCTTTTAGAAATCTATCTTATTTACATAAAAATGAACGGCTCATCGCAAAACTCGTGAATGGCTGGACCGATTTTCTTGTTTCCTTTTTTGTTGTGTTTGTCTTTTTCCGGACATAGTTTGTATGAAAGCATTTTTTAGGAAAATCCCCCGAAAATGTCGAAAATTTGCACCCATATTAAGTCAGAAATAAATATCAAGATTTCTTGTATTGAATTGATGTATGTATTGTATTCTAAATGCAAATCTAATAGTCTACTTAATATAACGTGTACATCTTTTGTGCTAGTATGTGTTGCTTTTCGGACAACGAATAGCAATGTATCATCTAATTTAAATCGTGTTACACAAGGGGTCAATGACCAATAATGAAACGAAGACAACTTTGTTGAAAAAACAGCAAGTTCAATTGTGATAAAGGTTGTTCCTCTCATTAATAATGTATTTGTCTGTTGTCCGAGGAATCGTGATATAAAAAATTAAATGCCTTTCTATTTCTGGATTTTATTCCACCGCCATATTAGTCAGTAACGATGTACAAAGATTTCCGAGAAAAGTTTTTGTAATTGTTTTTCATTTTATAGTAATGTTTGTGTTCAAGCGTGTTTTTTGTATGAAGCCATACATAGTAACTGAAAGTAACAAAAATCAACCAAACAATTATTGACTCACTACAGGGCAAAAGCCTCTTACA
Organism: Hoplodrina ambigua; assembly: GCA_949774945.1. Taxonomy (NCBI): domain Eukaryota; kingdom Metazoa; phylum Arthropoda; class Insecta; order Lepidoptera; family Noctuidae; genus Hoplodrina; species Hoplodrina ambigua. The sequence continues at coordinate 11,138,007 of OX458973.1, forward strand.
TAAAGAGAAGGCACGAGCATTGATCACCACGTTTGTTCAAGGCAGATTGACGATTACAGACTTACATTAATTGTAAGTCTAGTATTCCTTACGATGTTTTTTCTTCGGACTGCCTCGTTGGTCTAGTGGTCGCAAGCGCGGCTGCTGTGCATGAGGTCTTGGGTTCGATTCCCAGGTCGGGCAAAGTGTTATTGGGTTTTTCCATCAGGAATTTCTTAGTAGCAGCCTCGGAGTCTGAATTTGTGCCCGGTTAATGGCAATAGGCTCGCCCCCTATTACATGGGACTAAAAACATAACTGGCGAAATGTGGGTGTACTAATGGGTACACCTCTGCCTAACCCTTCGGGGATTATAGGCGTGATGTTATGTTATGTTATGTTTTTTCTTCGCCGATGTCAGTGATTCCAAGATAAACTTAGCTAGTACATATAAATTGAAATAGTCACATCGCATCGGTACGTACTAACCCTGTTGCAAACCCGCAGCTACATGCTCGAGAGGCTGGTGCCTTAGCTACTGAGCCATTACAGTAAAAATATGAATAAAGTAATTAATGCCATTTTTTAATTCCATTTTCTAATTTGTAATAATTATTCTTTTGATATTGGCCGATTTTAATTATTTACATTTCAATATCGTTTATACATTAACATTAATTTAATATTTACCATTTAAACTTGAATAAATCAACGAATTCTAGAAACTGAGCTTGTTTTAATTGCCAAAATTCTACAAACAATAATTCGTCAAGCGCGAATTAATTAGTAGGTTCGTGTAATTTGCAATATACTTATTAGTATTCTTTATTTATTAATCTACAGTCTGTTAAAGCTGCTTTTACACGGGCAATTTTTTCGGAAGTAATGGAGCAATCCTATTACCAATCCTATCGCGCTATAAATATAAACGGCTTGCACTTTGGTGGGCAACAATTGCTATGCGCGATCTTGGCATACTGCGGAATGGATTCATATTGTTTTGGTACATGGTACAAATTAATGCCATAACAATATTCTTTTTAATACTTAATTCTACCTACCCTAGCCTTATACGAGCAATTGCCGGCTATTACGGCAATATTTGCTCGTGGAAGCGCAGCTTTACAGTAGCGCTTATCGTCAAAACGTTGAGTTCAAAGCTCCTATAAGAAATTTTGTTATTCTCAATTAAAACGTTAACAGGACTAAGTAAATATTTCAGTGTTACTTTGGACGCTATTTATGGCCCTTCTAAGGCTTAATTAAAGACTCTTTGATGTTCAATCTCTTACGGGAAACTCGGTAATTGCGTACTACGGTAAGTAAATGGAAAATTTTTGCTTATTTACGTACGCATCTGGTGGAATGAGAGCGTAATTAGCCCTTAAAATATTAAGCTTTTGAAAGAGTTGGAGCTTAAAATTTACGTGTGAGCTGAAGGAAACTGCCATCTTTAATTAATTAAGTGTATTAAGATGGTTATCTTTTTCTTCGCTACTTTTCTGTAAGGGATTAAACGAATAGCTACTATCATTTTGGAGACTTGACTGGTTTGTGAAATCTTTAAGAAGAAAATTATTTATTCTTCAACCAATTGTGTAGTAGACACAATTAGCCAATAATTTCAAAACACTGCTTCTCTACAGAAACACTTTATATTAGCCCTGAAAACCCGATTAATTTTGAATTAATCATAAATTAGATTATATGCTGTTTTGAAATCAATAAATAGATAACCAATGTGTTGGAAAAAAAGTGGCGTAATAGTTTAAAATTGCCATACAAAATATAAATAGTGGAATCGCGTTGTGAAAACTCATAAAAAATATTTCAAGTGATTGTTAGTGTATAATACCCAAATACAAATCTCTCTTCTTCACATTGATTTTTTATTCGAATTTGTTTTGTGCAATTTTCAACTCTAATAACATCGTACATAACAACACAGGTTCACTAATGACACCATAATATTTGTCAGGAAAATCCACCTCAATTTCCACAACGAAATTTGCGGTACAGCGACCATTCCACCACACTACATCACGATTAGTCTTGCCAATTCTCCCCTACCTACTCACTAATCCGCGACCGCACAAAAACTTAATTAACCAAAATATATATGGGAGTGTATAAACAAACATGAGCCACAAAGTCACTCCCTCCCCCCTTGGGACTTTATACGGTGATACTATTTCGTGTAATGACTCCAAAATGAGGATACACCTCCCCGCAATATACGGGGCGTATGTTTGGAGGTGTTAAAACTAGAAGTGGCAAGGTGTGTGTAAAGGCTTATCTTTATGTTGAGACATAAAGTTTTGAAATGAAAGTACGAAAAACACACCTCATTTAATAATAGAACAGTGGCTGATGAGTAAGTTGGAATAGTATGTTTTTTAACGAAAATGTTGTCCCTTTGGCTCTATGTTAGCAAACATTGATATTTTTTTGAGAGTTTCAATTTACTTTTTTTTTTGCTTTAGGTTTCTGAGGACGAAGAAGTGATGTTGAGATACCTAGGTATTGATGGGTTATGTTAAAAAAGAAACCATATTTATGCAAGTTGCATACAGATTTATTTTTGAAATTCTCATATTTCACATACATTTCCAACATACAGCGACAACGGACATCACAAAAAAAAATACGATTTAATAAACAACTAAAGTAACAGCTCACATTAGGACCCATTAATTTAGTAATAATTGCAATCCGTGGTGCTTGGCAATCTGGGCTTTTCCACAGTTGTAAACGTCCCTTTGTGCCTATTGGCCTAGTTCTGTTCTGTCTCCTGCTTGTATGGAGGGAAGTGGAAACTATTTTTTTCTTACCCCTCCGCTATTCTTTTCTGATTAATTTCGTTGCGGGACCCAAGACAGTTAATCGTTTCTCTGGGACTCGTCGAGCTTCATTGCCTCGACGCTTTTCTGATGGCCTCCACTGTTGTTTCTGGCTTTCAGGAGTTGCAGAGGGTGGGAACAGTGTGGCGGGCATGTATCAAAAAAAAAAAAACTTTCTCTAAGTCTATGACTGCCTCGTTGGTCTAGTGGTCGCGACTGCTGAGCACGAGGTCTTGGGTTCGATTTCCAGGTCGGGCATAGTGTTATTGGGTTTTTCCATCAGGAATTTCTCAGTAGCAGCCTCGGAGTCTGGATTTGTGCCCGGTGGATGGCAATAGGCTCGCCCCTTATTACATGGGACTAAAAAACATAACTGGCGAAATGTGGGTGTACTGATGGGTACAACGTGGAACAACTTCGGGGAATACAGGCGTCATATTATGTATGTTACGTATGTACCTATGTTTTTTCTAGTCTACGCTATCACGTTTATGAGCACAGAACTCTTTTGGAGCGCTACCTCGAACCAGCCTTCTTGGTAGACGTCCAGATCATATGGCTAGGCCGTCCTTTTCGACCCCGTCCACCTTCAGGCACTCACAGTGTAAAAATACGATAAAATAATCAAATCAAAGAGTTATCTGTTTCATGCCAGTTCCATAAAACCAACATCTATGTACTTTTATTCACAGCAGCTCCTTAATTCATACACGTCACGTTTTCATGGGAGGCGTCGAGTCGTTCTCTCGAATCGAGTAACGCGAAATGAACATAGCATTAAAGTATCGTTTTCATCTCTTCATATTATACATTGAATTTCGTAAGATTGAGCAATTAGTTTTATTATATGGTTATGTGCGTGTTAATTAAACCTTGTTTGTAGAGAGAAAAATGAACTGTAATTAGAAGCTTTTGATTCTGGCTGACTTTATGAAGACATGACATGAAATCCTTTTTTAAATGGAGCCAACTCGTTTGAAGTACATATCGACGCCCCCAAGGAATAAACCTGTATTATACTATTACTGACTTTTTACTGTTATTCCATTTTCGGAATCTATGGGTCGGGATACACCTATGCAATTTTTTTCGTATTTTTTCTGCGGTAATTTCCAACGATTTTCCTTGTAACACTTTTGTTCTTTGGAAATTTTCCATTTTTTATTTACTAGAAAAATAACGTTATACATTATTACAATTTAAGTTCTGTGGCTACATTTCGGTAAAGTAATATTACTGTAAAATATTTTAAAAAAAATCTTGGTTAATGCGATTACAGGTTTATTATCGTAAATTTTGTGGTACACATTTTCGCGTATTGGCGGTAACTTGGTCGCGCTCGGCGACCAAGTTACCGCCAAATTTAAAAACACCTCTAAAGTAATTGATACTCCCCATACTATGGGGGAGTATCAATCTCTCTCTCTCTCTGTAATGAAAAAAAAACGTTCAATAATCCAGTAAAGCAATATTATGCCAATAAGTTTTAAGAAATTTACAAGAATAAATCGGTAAGTAAACATTACTGGAATAATATTGATAAGTCAGGATCGTAAGATATCAATACCCTAAAAATTTTATGAAACCATTTTCGGTAATATGTATTTTGGTGAATAACTTATTCTGTGTATATTTAATAGTTACACTTAATACTTTAAACTTTTCGGGTAAAAATTAGCTTTTCCGTCATATAACAATGTTCTCATAATTACCTTTTGTTGAAGAGATATACGCCAAAAACACTAAATCATTTTTCCTGTAAAATTTGATTTTTGCGATTACCGGTTTATTCCTCGGGGACGTCGATATATTGCTGTTGTGATGCTAGCTAAAGCGTTTGAAAATGGATGAGGGGAGGGGGTAACTCTAGTAACTTTTAGGAACTAAAAAGTCAGTCTTAATTTGTCAAAAATGCTCTAATTTATGTATATACACAATTTTTTCGTAGATCTTTGCTATGTATCGTTACAGCTTCGGTCTCATGGGTCGTAGCGTGGTGGTATATAACCATACCAACATATATTGCTCATGAATCTGGCTATCATGTACAATAGCAATATATCCAATCCGTCAAATAGAACCAGATATTAGCGTGTTTGAACAAACAACAAAAAAATACTTTTCAACTTAATTAAATTAAAAAGTATAGATATACAATAAACAAATCCACAACGTAATTGAATAATCTGTAATCGGTACCCAAGTCTACTTCATATTCATAGCTCTGAATTGAAATAAATAAAGACATTCATCTCACAAAAAAATCTCCATAATTTAATTCAATATTATCACTAACTCTGTGCGAGTCACATGCGAGGAACGCACGCACATCTAATATCACGTTTATATGAATATTTGTCTCAATGAAAAAGGAATTATGAGTGAACACACACCCCCCTTTATGGGTCACGGGGAAATTTATATTCCGCACCCATTCGAGGAATTTTTCATATCCGCAGTAAATTGTTATAATATTTTAAAATATTGCTGCGGTTATGGCAACTCTAGGGATGTATTATTTAAGACCGTGCGCACACTAACAGTTTTGTTGGCGTAGACAAAGAGTTTTAGAAACTTTTACAATAGTTTTTTTGACAGCGATATAACTAATACTAATATAGTAATACTTATGCTGATAGTAATATATGAATATTAATAAGTTACAGTTAAGTACGGTCGGAATGTATTAGTACTATGTTGCAGGACCTTGTCTTATAAATCTCAAGTAGGTACAGACTGTCGCATGTGACTATTGATACTTAGGCCCACTTGCACTTAAAATTTTACTCAGAGTTAGCTAGCACACTAATTAAATAAAAATCCAAAAATAACCTTAGCTGGTACAATTATCAAAAGGTTTGGCTAAGCACTATCCCTGTCCCTGTCGCAGATTGTCAAAATACTAGTGCAAGAAAGAGACGTGAGCATAGCCTAAGCATGTGCTAAGTAGCTTGTATTTATTTCAACCTAACTGGTAACTACTGACGAGATTGTGTCTGTAGCCTGCTAATGTATAGGATTCAAGTTGTTTTTTTTTTTAGGTTTTTATATTTTTTAATTTTAAACGACAGGCACAATCAGTGTCATCCATTGGTATTGGTATTGGTAAATAAAGTCTTGAAACTAAATACGTTTACATAACTACTGAGGATCGGATAGTTCTAATTTTTAAAATCGATTGATGTGTCATTTCTTCGCGTGTTTGTGCTAGGCCTTCTACTCACTTATGGTATGCTAGTTTTTATTATTTTCGACTAAAAAACAGTCAGTATTTTGATTTAAAACGAAATTTGTATTTTTGTATACACTTTTCTTGTGTACCTGAATTAGATTAAGTTGATATTTATTCAGGCTATCCAAATGTTTGTTCGATTTTATTACATGTTACAATTTAGTTTTGTTTGTTTGTTTGTTTGAATTTCCAACTTAATTGGATGCAAAAACTGTGATCAAAGGCCCAGCACTAAAGTTTAGTGTTTATTAACAAAGTTTTTGTAATAAAATTTTATTTGCTTTCGATATATACATAAATGGTGAAAATCAAAGGACAAATGGATTTTGCATGATTGCATTATAAAATATTTTCGAAACAGAAAACCACATTTATACAAAATCAAAAGAGGCTGTCATAGAGTGCCAACTGAAACAAACAGTAATAGCCTGATTGATCTGAAGTGCTATTTTATAAAAATCCAACTGGGAGTTGAGTGTCAAATTTAGATGAAATGAGTTGTCAATCTCTAGCATTAAATGGGATGGACTCATCTTACTCTCACTTCGACTAATTTTATCGATCGATATCTTTACAGAATAAACCAGTTACCACTGCACCATTTGCTATTGATAGCTATCAATAGCAAATTTCGAAATCCGAACTAAATAATGCTAGCAACTTTTAAAGACACACTTAATTTTTAAAAAAAGAACCATTCAAAACCACATCTTTACATCCAACACTAAAACTTCACAATCTATAAAACAATTAATCAAAGACACACCAAGAAGATCGCCACACAGATAACACGATACTCCCGGAATTTACTTACAAGACTAATTCACGAATACTTCCCCTCACGTTATAAATGGCAGTAATTATTCTCTCTGGCATCTGTCATGTTAAAGAATAGTCGCCAGCCTGAGGCCGAGTGCAGCCGACGTAATTGCTATTGTTAAATCAACAGTCAAGCATGGACACTCTGACGCAAGATAGATATTGCAAGGATAGAAGTAAAAAAATATTCTCTCATCACATCAAATGATGTGATCTTCGAGTGTTGTGAGACTCAGGCTGGTTCAACCATTTTCGTTCGTATTCTATATGTAGTAATAAATAAATACAATGCGATAAACTCTTTTCAAAAGTTTGAAAATACTTGGCAGTCAGCCACGACTAACATGCACCAACAAGACGGGTTTTAGCATTTTAAAATATAAAATGAAAATATAATTCGTGCAATTATAATTAAATATGTTTTACCCGTGTAGATTAAACTTTCCGGTACTGGAGCCCGTGTCCAAGGAATACAATATCTACTTCAGTAGGTGAGCAACTACAGTTGGTTAGTCAGGGCCGCATCACCTAACCGGTAGAAAGAAGAAGAGGCCAAAGGAGGTCAGTAATGCAAAGCTCTGACTGTACATCTGACGCACCTTCTATCTAGTCATTTACGCAAAGCTTTTATCCGTGTTTGTAAAAACCTACTGTTCTTTTAATTAAGTAATCATAATAACCAAGGTGTGCCACATTACAAAAGAGAAATCTTGAGTGAATAATAAAAGTAAAAGTAAACAAAAAAAAACTGCATTACCTACAGGAATAAAGTCATCCACTCGTGATATTAAAGCAACACGTACTCGTATTTAAACGTAGGCATGTGTAATTTACGCGTACGCACAGATGACCGGAAACACCTGACGATATTTAAAAACTCGTCGATGTAACTTCCATTCCGTGTCGTGCTGTCTAAAAAATGAAGTCTATTTATTTGTCACTTTTAAAACGGGTTCAAAAAATTTAATATTTCTTCGGCTAATTAGTTCTGGTAATTGTTTTTCGGCCCCTCTTTAACGAACCTCTATCATTCGTTGAAATTGAATGTGTGAGGAGTCTGTTTTTGTAACAGAACGTTTGACGTAATTTTATTTTATTTTTTCACCTTTTGATGACTGGACGTTGTTATTTCTTCAACTGATTTTGTTATTATTTTTTTTACTGCTCTGAGGATTCTGGGTTAGGTTTCTAAGTCGGGCGAAAAAGGATTTTCCATTATGACTATCTCAGTACAGGCTGGAGTTTGGGAGTTTGGGTGTGAGACGACCGTGCCTCGGCAAGCACATTGATCCTAGGACTGTTCTCTCTCCGATCGCATCGGATAGCCGTCCCATCGGACTATGTGAGTAAGGGAAGAGAGAGTGCACACACTTGTGCACTTATCTCCTGCGTACAGTCTTCAATCATTATGCCCCTACAGAATTTTTTTCTTCAAAATAAAGCTAACATCTATTATTTTTAGAAGACTACGTATTTTACTGTACAACAATTCAATACTCGAAACAGAATAAAAATAAATACATCCTCCAAGGCAAACTATCACTTTTAAACGTCGTAAAAATAATTTGCTCGTCATACAATAAGAGGTACTCGAAAAAACAATTATAGTTGAGCAATTTACAAATTTTACTTATTTTTCGGTCTTAACCTTAAAAGAAATGAACAGATGTCACAGCATCTGCTTATCCCACTCAACTTGCAACAACAAAGGGTATTGACTAGGTTATGCTCTAAGGCTATGAGCTAACAACAAGTTATTAAATGCCTCATTAACCAGTTGGTACCTTTAAGGCCGCTCGTACACGCTAAGGCGATTAACATACACCGCCACGGCGGGCAGGGGCGGTAAAGCGGATTGTACCGCTCGGCCGCGCGGTCGAGCGGTGTACGTGTGTTAAGCATCAACGGATTTCTTAGAGGCCAATGTGACCCGAGATCCGCTTCACCGCCAACCGTGGCGGTGCGCGGTGCCATGTCTTAATCACCTAAGAAATTTCACCGTGTCTGCTACAGATATTACCAATAAATCATGTACACGACGACAATTTTGTCGTATCTAGGTACGAATATTTAAAATTTACCGTAGCAAATTCGCGCGACGGGTCTAGCGTAGACGAGATCTTTTTCTTGGTCAGTCTCGAAGCAGTACACACAGTTCGTGTGAAGAAAGTACACGAATTTTTGCGAAGGCCCGGCGACTTCTTTAGCGTGCAAGCTGCCTTAGTACCACAGATGGCTTCGACCGATGTCAATGTATGTAATTTTTATGATGCCTGGAGTTACATCGCCTCTATAGTCAGGTTAAACGAAAAAAGGTAATTGTTTGGTCTTTTTATTGCTTCTAGCGTTTTAACCGTCTTATTATTTTTATTATTGAATTGGAGATGCATTTAGCTAGGAAACGTTATACAGGGTGGAAGGGACATAGAAATTACTACTACATTACTTAATTGACCAACGAGGGCTAATATTTTATGTTGGTTCAAAGAAACATCTGCTATTCGATACATTTTGTCCAGTGAGTGTCCGTGAAGTGTCTTGTTCGTTATTTTCTATATAGGTTTACCTCCGTTTTGGAATGAGAGAGGGAGAGTAATTATTGTTATTTGAAATGAAGAAAATGTTTGAACTTTGTAAAACTGACACTGAAACGTCATTACGCAAAGAAGCTCTGCAAGGTGATGGTGTAAACTATTATTATTTATTTGTCTCTTGGACTGCCTCGTTGGTCTAGTGGTGGTAAGCGCGACTGCTGTGCATGAGGTCTTGGGTTCGATTCCCAGGTCGGGCAAAGTGTTATTGGGGTTTTCCATCAGGTATTTCTCAGTAGCAGCGTCGGAGTCTGGATTTGTGCCTGGTTGATGGCAATAGGCTCGCCCCCTATTACATGGGACTAAAACATAACTGGCGAAATGTGGGTGTACTAATGGGTACACTTCTCACTAACCCTTCGGGGATTACAGGCGTGATGTTATGTTGTCTCTTGGAAACTATGGTAGGAAACAGCCTTATTCTTTGCAGAAACCAATACAATATAACCAAGCGATTAAGCTACCTATTTTACGACTATAATTTACGCACAACCTTAAAAGGAAGGTATTCAATACAATGAACCACAAAGTTCAACGGCCAATTTTTAAACACAACACGACGTTCGAAAGCATAAACACGACACAAGTGCCTAAAACCGTTCATTAAAATAAAACTACTATCATTATCGTTTTCCCATTGACCCAGAAGCTTAATAACCACCTAGAACGGTCCTTGAAAATACTGTTTGTAACACAGATAATAAGCGACAACTTGTAATCTTAACTTACATCAACAGACATAGAAAATGTTACGTAATTGTAACAGAAACAATGGAACAGCTGTCGAAATAAGAGGTCTGTTATGATCTATACAATTGAATGAAATTGTAGTGTGTGTTTGTTATGTCAAAATAACAGCTTTTTAATAAATGCATATGAAAGGTTAGACGGTAGGTACTTTGTAAGGTTACAAAAAAAATATTGGAAATTTATATCTCTGTCTTTCTGCCTGTGTGTCTGTTTGTTACGGCTTATGTCCTAAATGTCTAAACCGATTATGACGAGACTTTCCCTGGCAGATAGTTGATGTTTCGTATTATAGGAGGCTCCTTTTATTTTAGAAAAATAATTAGGGTGCCTCACAAAAACATTATACACGGTAGATAACCGACTTTCATGCGGACAAAGTCGCAGGCATAAGCTAATTTGGTAATAAGCAAAAAATTGTGTATCAAATTCGTACGTACAAATGATGTTGAATTCGACTGAGTTTGAGAAAGTGAATATTTTAGATTGCATCAGTCAATATTGAAGTAATATCTTTTGTTAATAATTGTGTTAGTTGATACGTGTTTTGTTTCTATTATAGATAGAGTATGATTACTTTAAAATAATTTGCGCCAAAACTATTACGATCTATAGTTATATTCATTATTATTTATACAAAATCTAATTTAAAAAAAAGCTATTTACTAAATGTATGCGAATGTTTACACGGTATTTACGTCAAAGAAATAATTATATTAGTCTGTCTGTCTGGTATGACCAGAAAGAGCTGGACTGATTTTGACGGGACTTTGACTGGCAGAAAGCTGACAGTAAATAGAGTAGTTAAGGCTACAAATATTTTAGAAAAATTATAATATAATTATAATAGTTTCTTGCCCATTCTTCTCCATAAATAACTAGGTTTGGAAGGGACAACTAGATTCAATCCTTTTTTTTTTGTGTATGACGTTCATAACTACCTTATATTGGCCTAATTGAAATAAATGATTTGACTTTGACTTTGACTTAGACAGACCAATTCCATATTTTTTTAGTTCTAGTTTGTGTTTTTTTTTCTTTATTTCTAGACCGTGTTTAGTATCTGGACAGCATCTCTCAGATAAATTTTATTACATCAACTTGTTAGTAAGTATGTAACCTAAGAAATCACTTTTTGACTAGTTACGCAGTCAGATAATGTCTACCCACTTAAATGTCGTCGAAACTCATTTTAAAAAACCTAATTATATCGGAAGAAAGTTGCGAGCAAACCCGTGATTACCGGCTCATGAATTCAATAAATTACTGTATTTTTCTCCAAAGATTTTCAATTAATCGATACCTTTCGGCCGACTCGATTATTGGCTATCATCGTACGATGTACCACCTGACAATGTGATAGGAGCCGATTATACATTTTTGATTCAAAAATCGATTTCATTCAACCATTGTGTGGCGTTGATGGCAAACCGTTTATTATCAATGACTAACATCTGCCCACGACTCTGTCTTCGTGGTTTTACGTTACGTTTTTGGGTACTGCTATGCTCTTGTGAGTCGTAGCGTGATGTATAGCTTATACTATTCCTGATGACTCTTGCTATCATATACAAAAAGAGTTCTTAAAAGACAGGAACTTCAAGGGGTATGCATTGATTTTAAAAGAGTACGTATGGAGTTTCTTACCCATTCTTCTCCAACTACCTTTTGGAAGGGGCAACTATGTAGATTCAATCCTATTTTTTTTTTGTGTATGGCGTTCAAACTTTAAGCGCGACTTTAAGCGCGTTCAAACAAACGAACAAAAAACTCTTTAGTATTTTTATATTAGTTTGGAGATAGATGGATATAATTTGCTAGTTATACAATAAGAATGAACTAAAGCATTATACAATGTAGGTGGAGAATACGTGCAGTTATGGCAAATTGAATTGTCTAGAAAAGATCGAAAGTGGTGATAGATTCTGGCACGTGCAATTTATGACTGTCGTTTATTAAATTATATTACTTTAAATTTTGCTATTAAGTAACATACTTATTTTCCTCATGTGTTTATATAACGGACAAGGTTTTCTATGAACTTTACGTTCACAATTTCTTCAATCGGAAAAAATAGGACTAGAAAAGATTTTTTTTGTTCATCCTTAAATTTATTAGTGCTTATAGTCATACAATGACAATGTTATCTAATAACATATTCCATTTGCGATGACGTTTTGAAATTAAATGAGCCAGATACTTTTAAACAACATAAAGGTACTACATACTTAAAATAGCATAGGACTGGTGACTTTAGGATAGGTTAATTATTACTCAAAAACTCAAATAACAAAAAATATTCTAATAAGTATGTGGATACTTGGTCTGACTTCTGCAGTGTCCACAGAACATAGTATTATTCTGTATCTTATAAGTGAAGACCCGTAATTGGCTGTCAGTCTAATTTTCTGTCCCTAGTCTGTTTTCTTCTAGCTGTCGGTCTTCCATGTTACTTAAATAAATAAATAAAACGTTAGAAGCACAAACGGTCATACATAAACAACAAAATCACTTCACAGTTAACACAAAGACGGTACCTCCACAATAAATTAGGTTCGCAAACTGCGCATGACTACTCGTAAATTTGGAGTCTCGGTATCACCCCTCAGGGCCAGCGTGAGGTACAGATTAACTTATTCATAATAATCAAAAGAATTCACATTGTTTTTAACACGTGAATTCTGCTCACGAGTTGGTCGTATCTCCGCACGTTGGCCATTTTACATCGAGCCCAAGATTTATTGGCAGAAGTCAGCTTAACCGGGCGTGGCTTATTGAAACTTTGTTTGATATATTGTTAATGGCCTTTATAAAATTAGTTTATGATATTGATAAACAATGTTGAACTTCCGCCAACGGTACATAAACAATTAGTCACTTTTATATAAATAAGTAATCCATAGGACTCAAATTATACATGCGGAAGTGATTTTGTAAATTTGTTACACATTCGCGGCTAAACTACCGAACCGAATTTGATGAAAATTTGCACAGACTAAGCTTGAACTCAAGAAAGGAGATCTGTGACTTTTAAAACCGGGACTCAGTCTGCATCTGCGGTAACTAAGATTTTACTAGTTCAAAAATATTTGAAAAAAATAACTGCCCACGAGTTTTGTCAAACGAACCTGCTACCTACACTAGGCTAGGTGGTGCAACAAACTTCATGGGGTGGCAAGTTGCAGCTAAATGATAATGAGCAAGGTGGACGTGCGATTGCAGAAGTATAAGCAGAGCTATTCTGTGAAAATCCCCCTTGTTGAATTTAGGTAAAGTGAGCTAGGAGTGAGATTGGCTTATGCATATCGACGGCTCAAACTAACTTCATCTAAATTAACCGTGGGAGATTTTTTCAGAATAGACCGTGATGCTAGGGATTGTCAGCTCATCATATGCTCACTTCACCTAATCGAGGGTGACTTGTACAGAATAGACCGCTTGAACTGCCACTGGACTGCAATAGGCAGATACAAAAAATGTTTGACCCAAAAATAAATTATCAAACATAACACATAACACGCCTGTAATCCCCGAGTTAGGCCGAGGTGTCCCCATTACACTCACATTTCGCCAGTTATGTTTAAGTCCCATGTAATAGGGAACGAGCATATTGCTATCAACCAGGCATAAATACAGACTCCGAGGCTGCTACTGAGATATTTCTGATGGAATAATAAAAAAAATGGTCACAGAATAAAAAGCACTAAACCAAATTAGACGAAATGACGAGTATACTGCATTGAACAAAAAAAGAATCACACTAATCGGACTAGAAACCTCGGAGTTATCGGTGTACTTACCAAAAAAAAAAAACAAAATACCAGCCGAATTGAGAACCTCCTCCTTTTTTTGAAGTCGGTTAAAAAGCCAATACCTAACACTTTACCCGACCTGATGCTAGAAGTTAATTTCAATTCCAAAACCTTTATCACCAATAACACTAACACCATACTTAGCCACAATATTTATCGCCATTCAATACATTACGCCATTACACAACAAAACGTAATAAAAATCTGCGCACGCTTCGCTTTTGCGGCTAACGTCAGTCTCACGCTTCCACAGTAATGTCAGAGAAACGTAGTATTTACGACTGCGCCGTATACTTTGCGCCTTATTCGGTAACACCTTACAGCGCACACCGTTACAGAGCTTTTATGCATCTTTAGATTTTAAATTGAAATTTATTAGGGTATAATGTTTTTGTTTATGTTGTAGTGGTATGGGATATTCTTATTGTTTTGTTTAGTTGGTACTGCTTACATAAATCGGTGTCTCTTGTTGAAAGGTTTGGCAGGTAGAACTCTTTTCTATACTTAGTTAAAAGCAGAAATGAATATGAGAAGAATGATCAAGGTTTTCATAAAGAAGTGTAGGAACCAGGCCAACATTGCTGCCTGGTTAATGTCTTCAAACTTGTGGCGACACCGTATTAAAAATAAAGAATTGGATTTAGTGCTTCCAAAACGAACCAACTTACTCAACCCACAATCTCTCAATTACTGTATTAATTACGTCAAACTAACTGATTTTTAAATTGTAAACAAAAAAATAATGATTTGATTTATTTCACATACATACATAAACTCACGCCTTTTTCCCATGGTTGTAGGCAGAAACTACAGAACTGATTTCGCCTGATTTCTTTCCTTTTATTTCAATCACGCCGTATTGCTAAAATACAATAAGATAGTCATATTTCTAATTTAAAATACGACTCGAATCGAATACGTGTCGTACGCTCTTGGTAGGTCTACGAAACACACCGTTCGTTAGGCTAGTTAATCACCAGGTGGTATATATCCGTCCAGGTTTCCGTTTGGCATTTGGCGGTCGGCCGATCTGCTAAACGTCAATAATTTCCGGAAGTAACCACAAACACGCAATATCATGGCTGAAGGGACAAGCCGGGGGACTTGCCAATGAGAACACGACGTAGAGGCAAATCACTGCCTGGAAATTGCCTAGTGGAAACGTTCCGATGTTTCGCATAGGGAAGATTTAGATCGAAGGATTCAATGGTGTCGTTTTGCAGTGCTTTGATTACGTGTGAACGTAGAAAATTGATGATTTATCTTCTTCTGTCTTCCTTCTTCTATCTATCTTTCTTCTATACATTTAAAATACTTTGTAATGAATGACTGACTGACTGGTGTTCGTAGAGACCTGAAACTTGGAAGGTGCGTTCTCTGTATAACGTAGTTTCCAAAATTCACCCCCTAAGGGGATGAAACAGGGGTCCAAAGTTGACGCGGACGAAGTAGCGGGCAGACGCTAGTTATTTAATATTTTACTCCATTCATTATAAAGACCAGCCTATTATTGTCCCACTGCAGGGAAAAAGCTTCTTCTCATACAGAGAAGGCGCAAGCATGCTTGCTCAAGGATTTTAAACTTATAAAATTCACAACCCCCTACAGTTATTTTAATGTTAGAGTATAATAAGCTTTATTATTTCACAATAAATATAAAGCCAGACTATTTGAAAAATCAAGAAATATAACCAAATCTTAATAATTTCAACCATATAATACAATAACGTTGTAGTTGTTTTTCTACTGCTTTAAATAAATGGAGTATAGTTTATCTGGAAACAAACTAGTTTTATCTAGGTAAGTAATTAATTTACGGAGATAAACTAATCAGTATTAGTAAGTTGTACTATTATTTACAGGAAATATGCGTGATCGTGCTGGGTGGTCGCCAATAATCAAAAGCGGATATGTCACTAACGGGATGTTGATTATATCAAGGAACTAGTTTTGGCTCGCGACTTTGTCTGAAATCAAAGATGCTCTTAGTTTGGCCCAGTCGGAAAAAATGTTGGTGGTAGCGTGATGTTTGGTTAACGTAATATGCAAAATCATTTAATCTTATTTGACAGGTAGTTCCAGAGATTAGAGCATTTAAACAAACACATGAAGAAAAAATCTTTAGCTTTATTATATTAAGTATAATAGGCATAGATTCAAATAGGATAGGATAGATCAGATAGGCAATCTCTCCATGTAAAATACTGGTATTTAGTTTCATCCGGTTAGACTGGAAGCCGACCCCAACAGAGACTAGGCAGATGATGAGGCATAGATTTTAATTTCAATTAGTCAACACATTTATCTTAACTATAAGACCAAAACACATGTACGCAAATAGGCTATTTATCCAAGGCCATTTTAACACATGACTAAACAGCACAATAAATTAATACCGCTAACTCAATATGTAAGCTAACAAATGGGCTTTAAACAATATAACTTGGCGCATGTCATGTAAGACACATTGTCACATTAAATCACTCTTCTCCCTCTTAAATTTTTCGTCAGTAAACATTGTACACGCAACATTATGCCAATATTGATAAGACGAATCAATATTCCCACCATCGCGGGCTCAGTAACCTTTTTCACAGCAAAAGCCTGCAAACACGCTTACTGATCTCTTTGTACTTCATCCTTTTAGACAGCACGTGCAATTTTTAACTCTATAACGGTAACTGCAGAGTTGAGCTTTGATTGGATTTTTCGTGATAGAAAAGTCGAATATTCTTAAGCTAATATAAAATAAGCCCGCGAACAGAGTTATCGGATCCACGATTTTTTGGACGCGTTTCGAACAAAAATTAAGGGAGCATTACGACACTCACTGACCTGCCAGTTTAATCAAACTTTTGATGCCTTTTTTATATAATAAAGTGCAAACGGTTTTTATAGTGAGCGCTTGTTCCTTGAACACTGCCTTACTTTACTTTTACCGGGAATTTTTATATTGAAATGAAAATTTATCGGCAATCCATGCTTTTATTTATTTTAAGTTAAGTGGTAGGTATTAAAAGAACATAAGGGTTACATATTATCTTTGAGAACTCACTGATGCGTAATTTTCTGCCTAAGGTGTTAAATGGCAGCAAAAAAATTTTCAATTATGTTCAAAATTACGATTCTTATCGAAAGTTTAGCCTTATAACTGTGTATGTAAATAAACAAGAATATGCAGCAAACCAATTTTTTTTAAAAACATAACCTCACAGTAAGAATTTCTTCCTGTATTACACATTTACATACATAATTGTAAACTTACAAACACAACCAACCAGACCCCGAACCAATATCTGCAAAACTATTTTTTTCACGTGTGAATATCGATCCTGAAACACGCAGAGCTGCAGCCAATCGCTCAGTCACTGCGTCAACCATGCCGTCCGTCCGTCTGAGGCATAATTATATTCGCCCATAACCTCAGTATTTTTTGCACAGCACAGACATCGCAAATAATCCATAATATAAAATCAAGAATCACTAATTAGAAATGTATTCAACCCAGCTCAATGTTGGAACACTTCCAACAAATTCAGGAAAATTACCACAATAAAGTTTCACGCTCCTCTCGATTTTGAAGCATTGTTTTGATAAAAAAGGAATTAAAAGAGGAATGGAAATCCTTCCTCTTCAGCCCTCGACCGTCCAATTAGACGCACTTTCAAGAGAAACTCAAAAAAACGTACAATAGAACCCCCGATATCGCACGTTAAAAATTCATAAGGTGTGGTCGCTGTGCAAGAGATAAATTATTATTAAGTAAACAACACTTAAATCTAAATATACCTATAAAGAAACATTTACTTGGCACGTACTACGGCTTAGTTTTAATTTCGAGTCTATTTTACGCTTGAAGTTGGACTGGTTGTGCGACAGTCGCACGAATTACTCTTCGCCAAAACATGCTACAAGGAAAAACTAAGCATAGATAAGGCTGCGTTTCTACCAAAGGTGTGCGAGGATGCATAGCGAGGGATGTGAGGGAAACCAACAATGAAATCAAACAAAAATCCATTTAGCTTTATTATATTTGTATATAGGATCTACCTATATACAAATATAAACAAATATAACAATACAAACTTGGTATTTTTATTATCTAAAAATACCAAGTTTGTAATGAGAGTAAGAGGCGTCAATGTAAAACGAAGTCCGCCCTATCCTTATAGTCAATATTTCTGTTCCGATTCCCGCTGCAAGTGGGCCACACCCTACTCGGGATGCAATGGCACGAACTGTTGCTTGGCTTGAAATACAGTACCAATTAAAGTTGACACCCGACGCCTCCTACGGTTTGCACCTCGAACTTTCGATTGGTTCTCACGTGTCCACCTATTTATTTTGTTTATCGTTTTTTTAGACGCGATTCCGTGCAGATTGTATCTTAGGCCATTATGTGGGTATACAAAAATTAACAATAATTGTAAGATCGTGCGTTTTTTATGTGCAAGGGTTACGAGTATATTGTATAACAGAATCATAGTAAATAGACGCACAATTCAATCTTTATATGTATAAACGAAAATGATTCTTCATTTTAATTTTAACAAAAAAAAAAATGGTATGTATGCAATATTTACAGGGATAATAAATTATTGGATGGTGTTTCATTTTATTACGTTCAAGCTAAAGTCTGAGGGCCTCTACAAGTTTCTTGGGCTCTTCGTATGCCTTTCAATAATAATAAATAAAAAAAGAAATAAAAAATAACGATAACAAGTAAGCAATTCATCAAAGACAATGAGGCACATTTACAAAGCATTTCTTTAAACAACCTCATAAATACATTTAATTAATTTTATGCTTGTAAAAAAACCTTATATTATACGAACAATCCACTCCTGAAGCCATAGTTTATAACTCCAAAAGGAAGCCTGTAGTATTCACTGTGATAAAAAGAAATTCAGTGAAAGGTTCTGATGTTTCAAACTTTTTATTTCTTTACTAGATTCTATGGTAGCTTCTTAAGTACATTGTGAATGAAATACAATAAAAAATTATGTATATTTATTCTTTATTCAATATCTACTTATACACGATTACATCGCGAGGGTATCAAGTGTCTGCCTCATTAGTCTGGTGGTCGCAAAGCGCGACTGTTGAACATGAGGTCTTGGGTTTAAATCCCAGGTCGGGTAAAGAGTTATTGACCTGATTGGATTACATAAAATAGCAATAAAATTAAAAAAGTTTTCGAAAATAATTTTTCTAAATCATCGCATGCATTTCGCATAACAATATCGTGTGTAGCTGCAATATTTTACAAAACGTACTGTCGTAAGTTCAGTGACAACTCAAGTAAAAAGATTATGTTGCTCACTGAACTATTTGGTATTTGGTCTAATAGAGACATGCTAGCAGAAGTCTCCGATAATGGAAAGGGGTAGGCTGAAAGCTATTGTAATTTAAACTGTCTTAATATAAATGACTGACTGAATGACTTGGACTGCCTCGTTGGTCTAGTGGTCGCATGCGCGTCTGCTGTGCATGAGGTTTTGGGTTCGATTCCCAGGTCGGGCAAAGTGTTATTGGGTTTTTCCATCAGGAATTTCTCAGTAGCAGCCTCGGAGTCTGGATTTGTGCCCGGTTGATGGCAATAGGCTCGCCCCCTATTACATGGGACTAAAAGGATAACTGGCGAAATATGGGTGTACTAATAGGTTCACCTCTGCCTAACCCTTCGGGGATTACAGGCGTGATGTTATGTTATGTATAAATGTCTAGCTGCTGTCCGCGACTTCGTGCCGCGCGTTAAGTTACGTCTTTGGTTACTACTCCGCCCCCGTAGGTCGTAGCGTGATTTTATATAGCCTCCTCATAATTCTGCCTACATCCTCCATCCTCCATCCTCCATCCACCTACATCTGCATACAAAAATTCTATTTTTTCTAATCCGGCACCAGCAGGTGCAGAGATAAGGCGTTTAACCAGACAAGAACCTCTTCCGCTTTATTATGTTGGTATAGATTTATCTTTAGATCAGAAGACCTATTCGCGACAGATTGAGGTACAGTCAGCAACAAAAGTCAATTAACAATGTTACTTTTTTAAATCATTTAAACAGACACTAAACACATATAATGTTCTGGCTTTCAGAATTTCAGGCAATAGCTAAGGGTTTATATTATCTTAATTTTATTTTTATTACGTTTTACTTTTAATATTGTACTAAATAATAAGGTTTTAAAAATCATAAATATTATTCGACTTTTGTTGCTGACTGATGTACTTCCGGATTAGGATAATGATTTTGGATGGATTTGGATTAAGAAGTAGGAAAGTGGAATTCAAGTCAACAAAACTAAGAATTTGGTTTAATATGAAGATCTTCAAGAAATTCTAAACTGACGTAGGTAGGAATGTCAATCTTTCTAAAACAATAATAAAATTACCATCAACTATAAAGCAAAGGAACTTTGGATAATGTATTCCAAGTACCAACTGAAAGTAAACTATTATCACAGCACTCTCGCACATGTTAAGAAAATACAGCGAAAAGCAATTTCTGTGCTAACCGCGGCAAATTATAAGATGCCTACATCTATGTTTATATTGAAAACTAAGGGAGTTTCACCCTAGGGGTGGAAGCGTGGCGTGTCATAAAGAACGCTTTCATGCAAAGTGGATTTGTGAAAGTTTTCGCTTGAAATAATATTTGAATTTGTAATTCTGACGTCATACTGTACGTTGGATGATGGATGTTGTCTGGGTGGCATGCTGAAATTGATATGGCCTGCAAAATGCTGTACTTTGGTTTAATAACTCGCGTTTGTTTCAGTTGGATGTTCGTGACGGTATAACTGTGGGTGTGTTTTCAGTTTAATGATCGTAATCGAATTTTGTTTGGTACTTTGTAGGTACTAATGTCATGAACGCTGTGATTAACTGAAGTAGTGTTTGCCGGCATTTCTTTTAATATAGCATGTTCGATGTACAAGTGGTCTTGCATTTTTACAGTGTTGGACTGTTTGGCACAGCTGCGAAAAAGGGGCACAAGATAATGTTTTTTATTTTATTGAATAGCCTTTTAATGATTATTTTAAATAATTAAATGGTTGATTGATTGTTTTTTTTTATTTTATTGGTTGGTTAGTAGATGAGGCGAAAGGAGTAAGTATGTAAGGATCGTAACAGGTAGTGTTCTGTATTTTCTGCCTACCCCCATGGGAAAATGGCGTGAGTTTATGTATGTATGTATGTAAATGATTAAAAAATAAAAATAATAAATAAAATAAACAAATAATTTTTTGTGTGCACATGGTTCTTGTATTTTTTTTTCTTTCTTTTTTCAAAATCTTGCTCGAGGTCATCGAGCAAGATGTTAAAATTACTAACTCGGAGATAAGGTTGCACCAAAAACTTATCTCAACTGGGCCTAAGCTGGCTGGGAAATTTGATTAGTGGTGCTCTGAAAAGTGACTTTTAAACCCTTACCAAGAAAGAAGCGTAAGAGCTGCCTTCTACCATTTGGTAGACGGTGTCCAGGTTCTAAATTACTATCAGCTATTTCAATACATGCATCAATAAGAAATACTTTTACTTGGTAAAAAAAATATACCTACTCACAAACTTTCATTATTTTCCCATCAACCCCATACATCATTCTCCATACTATTTCAAATAAACTCTATACAAAGCACGAACACACGTAGACATACATGTTAACTGTCACAACATGTTTAATGAAAGTTTTCCCATAACTTCCAAGGGGTTAGTGCCCCTTCCCATAATTCACCCTAGAACCACCCCTTTTCGTGGTATGATTCTAATAAGATACAAGCGCATGCATATTTATAAAAGAACTCCGAACTAACAAGCATTAGGTAAGTACTTATTTTTCGGTTGAAGGAAAATATTGGGATGAAAAAAAATATTGTTGTAGATGCTAGGGCCTTTATGAGTAGTGCATGTGTATATATGAACGGTTAATTGGTATCTGCATAGATTATACATTTTCAAAACAAGCCACTATAATTAAAAAAAATAAAAAACACGACTGCATAAATTGTACATATTTGTACTTTGTTTACTCGTCAGTTTTTACGAAGTTTTTTATTTACAGTGTTATATATTTTTTTAATCTACTTGTCAAATTCTTGACGACAAACAGACATGATCAGATTCATTAAAAAAATATTGAGGCTGGTATTAATTTACGTTTTAAAGTGACCACACCGGATTCTTTTTATTTTTAACTAGCCTATGTTACTCAGAACGATGCAAGGATTGTAACGATACCCCATACATCTAAATCGGTTCAGGCGTTTAAAAGTTATGTTGGAATAAAGAATCTCACATACATACATACATACATACATACATTACATACATACATACATTAACCCTGAACACATAACACTCCTTTTTTTGGGGCAGTCGTGTAATTAGGGCAAACGATAAACTTGAACACAGCATTGGTCTCTGTCGAATAACCTTACAATTTTGTCCTAAAGATCTTTCAGCACAGGAAAAGGAAACTTTTAATCACAACACTTCAATAAATTACCTACAGTAAGTACCTAGTTTTCAAAATTTCTATGAACGTCGTTCCTAAGGTTTCGACCATAGTTTTGACATTTTCGGCCTCATTTGTTTCTACCACGGACGTTTCATTGAAATAATTGACAGAACCTGGTAAGCACTAATGAAATTATAGTAGTATAATTATCATAATGACGAATTTGAGTTAGCAGTCATAAACGATGGTTTCAAACTGGCAGACGTGTTGCTGCAGATGATTTTCCTTTAATGTCATATTAATAAATAGTTTTTCCATTACGAATTTCTCAGTAGCAGCCTCGGAGTCTGGATTTGTGCCCGGTTGATGGCAATAGGCTCGCCCCCTATTACATGGGACTAAAAAAATAATAAGGCGTGATGTTATGTATGTAATAAATAATTTCTACAAATACCAAATTACGCTACCACTACGTCATATAATAATGTTTAAATGCGCAACCACTTGAACATTATTCCTTATTAGCGCCAGAGACGTAACATTTTTCATTGCCACTAACAATTTTCCACAAAATAAAAAGATTTTCTCCATATTCGAAGTAAATACTGCAAGTATATTTCCACCATAACCACACGGTGAACTATAAAAGCGCCATCTCAAGATATAGTCTAACGTGGGCCGCTTACAAAACGCGCTTGAATTTTATGAGCGCTTTAATGGCACATACCTATGTAGGTATGTTTTATTTAGTTTCCCCATATCAGTTTCCCTTATGTACTTTTGTTTGATAGCCTAATCTAAGAGTGATCTTGGCAATAAAATGGTTAGGAATGACAGAGCCATAGGCGTAGGATTGACGGAGTTTGTAAGCGGATTGTCTTTTTATAAGACTTTTGCAAACAATGTTGGATAAGTAAATAAAAAATAAAATAAAAAGTGTCCATGGAGTTTCCTGCTCTTTTTTCTCCATACAAGGCTACCTACATTTCGGAAAGCGCAATTTGCTTTAACATTTCGACTAACTGACCGAAACCTTAACAATTCAACAGTGCTTGTAAATGGTTTAATTCAAAGAATGATTCGACTTTGACCTGGACTTGGAATACATAGCTCATATAGAGAAGGCACAAGTATTGATCTTAACACACAAATCTAAAATCGCCAATCCGCATTGAACAGTCAAAGCGGATTGGCGATATCAGACTTATAATAATTTTAAGTCCAGGTTTCCTCACGATGTTTTCCTTCACCGATGTTCAGTAGATGTGAAAATAATTTCCATTTTGATTCTCAATGTAAGTACTTTTTTCAACCGGCTCGAGACCTCGAGTTACATCCAGGCCAAGGTCTCTAACATTTTATATTATAGTGATTGGAACCTAGTCAGAATAAAATAAAAATATGCCATATAAAACAAAATAAAAATACCTCAAAGCTCTAGGTTTCGTTTTTGCTGAATAACCATTTCATAGCCTGCTATTTCAAATATGATTTTTACGGTAGGCCACATTCTCGTGTGAACGGTTTCGTAGCAAACGTAATATTTTTGTACGAGTATGACGTAATAAAAAGAAAACCTATCGATGTTCATTTGAAATTCGCATTGACATGAAAATTTGGATACATTTTCATAAAACAATGTCATCACATTTTTTTTGTAATAAGTATGGAGCATGCTGTTACAGACATGTTTTAATTTAAGATTTGCTTTCTTAGAACTCCCGGAAGCAAAATGTAACACATAACATAACATCACGCCTGTAATCCACAAAGAGTTAGACAGAGGTGTACTTATCCAAACACCCACCCACATTTCGTCATTTACGTTTAAGTCCCATTTAGAGGGGGCGAGCCTATTGCCATCAACCGGGAACATATCTAGACTCCGAGGCTGCTATTGAGAAATTCCTGATGGAAAAATCCAATAACAATTTGCCCGACCAAGGAATCGAACCCAAGACCTGATGCTCAGCAGTCGCGCTTTGCAACCACTAGACCAACGAAGCAGTCAGAAGTAAGATTTGAGGACTTCAAAAACCTGTCATTTAAACACACCGTCAGACGGATTTTAGTACCTACTAAGCAGCATTAAGTTTTATTCAGAGAAGTCAGTGAAGTATGTACCTATGTGTGCAGTACTACGTTTTACTCCAGGGAATAAACAGAACGAAAAGTGTTTTATAGCAAAAGAAAACAGAAAGTAGTAAAACTAAAATTGAAATATACGCAGACGAAACCACTAGCAAAAGTGCTATAAAATCTAGCTGCTAACTTAAGGTGAAAGCGCCTATAAAAATGTCTAACATGAAGTTTGTCCTTTCAAAGCTGTTATTTCTATTATTTTACTTGAAAAGAACAATGTTTTACAACTGTTTTTTATTGTAAGTTGTATAGTTATTGCTTCTGACATGCCATCCTTTGATTGGCTCAAATATTTTACGTTGACGTGTGCTAAAATGAAGAGAAGATTATTGGATATTTATATTTTGAAAAGTCTCTATATAATTATTTTGTAACGTAAAGAAAACTTATCTCATTTTGTATCAGTTATTTCGCCAGTTCTTAAAATGTATTAATTTTGATCCTTCACATGATATTTAAAGCCATGTTTAAACATCGCTAGGCATGTGTATTCATACGGGAACTGAAGACTAATTCTTCCAAATAAAAACGTTCAAAATGAGGTCGAAATCTTACCTAAGCGACAATCAATATAAAAAAAAATGTAGATATTTAGAGGCATTTTTTTGACAGATTGTGACTGAGATTAGATTGCGTTCTTTTCTTTAATGCTAGTGGAATAGCCCCCCTATGATACGGTTCGATTTTTAGCTAGGTTGCCCATAGTGTAGGTACTGTCGTTTCGTAGCGAAGCATTCGTGGCGATGTAAGCAGGTGTGGCCTCAGCAATAAAAACATACTGCAAAAACGTTAACTATGTTATATTTCTTCTCTATCAGCAATACAAACTAACAAAAGCTTTTTTATTACCATTGGCCATTTATAACTCGAAAACAAGATCCAACAGTATAATCATGGCTTTTTAAATCGATCCAAGTCGTAACCTAATATAAAATTAAATACGCAATTTGCTTGCAAACTAGCCGATAACGACCAATCGGCATTGTTAGGGTTAATAAGCAGTTTAATGGATTCGATAATAATTGGTTCCCTTCTTGTCTATTTTAGACAAGCAATTTTAGAAATGCTTAGAATTTTATTTAGAGATTTCTGCTTCGGTAGCGAAATTTCGATTACAATTTAATGGAATGGTAAATTGCAAGTAGGTAGATGGTAGAATATCTGATTAATTAGATATGTACATAAACATAACATAACATCACGCCTGTAATCCCCGAAGGGTTAGGCAGAGGTGTACCCATTAGTACACCCACATTTCGCCAGTTATGTTTTTACTCACATGTAATAGGGGGCGAGCCTATTGCCATCAACCGGGCACAAATCCAGACTCCGAGGCTGCTACTGAGAAATTCCTGATGGAAAAACCCAATAACACTTTGCCCGACCTGGGAATCGAACCCAAGACCTCATGCACAGCAGTCGCGCTTGCGACCACTAGACCAACGAGGCAGT
Source organism: Hoplodrina ambigua (assembly GCA_949774945.1). Classification (NCBI taxonomy): domain Eukaryota; kingdom Metazoa; phylum Arthropoda; class Insecta; order Lepidoptera; family Noctuidae; genus Hoplodrina; species Hoplodrina ambigua. The sequence goes on from OX458973.1 coordinate 11,164,082, forward strand.
AATTAGATATGTTTGTTATAAGATTGAAGAAACTATCAAAGAAAGCTGACCGCAACAACAATGTTGAGACAACTCAAGTCTGTAGTATCAAAACCAATAAGGTAGGTACCTAATGTGACCTTTAGGTATAAAAATATTTTGCAACATTTTTTTTATTATACTTCTTATTTCCTGAGGATATAAAACAAGATATACAACAGTTGTATCATACATTCTACTTCAACATAATCATAGCTAACATCGTAAAAAGTTGTCGTCCATCAGTGAACGGAAACTCCTTATAAGGCCACGTACGATCGTGCAGTAATTAAAACTTGAAGACATATAGCACTACTGATATTTAATTGAGTTCATTCATCTCATTTTTTTAACTATATATTGTACAAAATATAAATATTTAATAAGACTGAAGGTAGTCTTTAAAGAAATATAGAGTAGGTATAAACAACAAGAATATATGCAAAAAAATCAATTCAATGATACATTAGAACAACACTCCTAATTTCCTATTTAATCATAACATGAATATTGCTTGTGGAAATGACAGAAGAATTCACTAATAAAGTTACTATCGTTCTTTCAGGCATACATCACACAGAAATAGACAAGAAGAATTAAGGGCCGAGAGAAAAAGAAGAACCATGATTATAAATACGAACATCATACATTCAACATGGACGAAGCATTACTATATATTTAATCTCTCATCTCTGCCTGTACAAATATTTAAACGCAACTTCCATACGACAAAAAGCGATTACTTAAAAATTCACGACACAAACATGCCATCATTATTTCATTACCTTAACAGATTGGCCAATAGTCCTTACGACTACATGGGGGGACGGAAATGTGCACTAATTAAAACTGTTCGAGGTCATACAGTGCGGTCTACAGATGTGACAAGATACAATCGTCGGTACTTCGGTACGTGACGGTTGCTATCTCACCACTGGTTTAATTGAACACGGTCGGGGCGGTTGACCGGTGCCGTGTGGGGGTATGGAAGAAGCGATTTGAAGACGAGAAGATAAAATGGAGTACCTAATGTTCAGGAGTATATCTTTTCTTACTCCTTCGCTGTATTTATTTATTTTATTTGATAGGGACAAAAAAAAAACAGTTTTTCGTTACAATATTAACATTAAGTTTAAGCATGATAGTTAAAAACGCATAACCCACAATAATAACATTGAATTTAAAAGAAATAAAGGAACGGACGCATACAGAGAGAGCTAAAAGAAAAGAAGAATGAACCCGAAAGGTCACATCAACCAACCCTGGACAGCGCTCACCATCCAAAGTAGGTGTGTTGTTACCAATCTGATCACAACAACAAGAGCATCAGCCAGAAGCATTTTTCGCTCTTTACTGATAAATTTCGTTGCGGGATCCAAGACAATTGAATCGTTTCTCCGAGGTTCAGGTTCTTGTTCACATTAGAAATCTCTAATAATATAAGGAATCACATTAGTAATCTCTAACATTATCAGTGTTTCGTTACTATATTATGCATGCATAAATAGAAATTCCAAATAATAATATTTGGAATAGGTACCTACCTATCTCAAAACAAAATTTTTATCACTGATATTTTATTAGGTAGATCCGTTCATAACTATTTTATTAGAACACACACGTAACAATAAATAGTAATATTATGTTATCTAGAATCTAGTAAGTAGCTAGCAAAAATAACAAAACAAAAAATCGTAATTTAAAATTGGAACAAAAATATTTTATTTGCACTTTTTGCGCAGACGTTAAAGGGCATACATACGTGGCGTAGGTATCAATCCTCGGCGCGGCGCCCGAGGTGGCCCGAGTCCGCCCGACTGCCAGGCGGCAACGGTCAGTGTGTGTGTGTGTACCGATGGCGCGTGCGGAAGCATGGCGCCAGCGTGAAAAGTTTTCGTTGTGTAAACAAATATAGTTAGTTTTTATAGTGTAGTTATTGTTTCAAAGTGGTAGTAATGTTGTTATTATTGCCTACATATATTGTGATAAGTTTTTAAGGTTAAGTGAGTGAAAATTATTAAAATGAAATCATATCACATCGCTGCGAGTACAGGTCAGTTTTATTTGCTTATTGAATGGTTTATCTAGTTAGGTAAACTCATAACGAAGCCGGGAGTGCCGGGAATGGTAGGTATATGTACCGTGCTCTGGCTGTATATTGGCGAATTATGCGTCTTTCTGAAGGCCTACCTAAAATAAAATAAAAAATCGAGATTAGGAAAACATTTTGTCCGTTTACTTAAATCTAGGCAATGCGCCTGACGGGTTAATACCTACAATAAATTTCGTTAAGACGTGGTAGATTATACACATGTGCTTGTGGTTCTCCCCTTAATTTGTAGGAGGAGGAACAATAACAATCGTAAAACAGTCCTAATGTGGTTGATCAATCAACCGGTTATGCATTTCAAGATTTGAACACAAGAACTAATACAATATCTTCTTCTAAAATAATACCCTAATGTATTTATAAAAACTTGTTGCAAACGCTACCGGTAGGTACCTAAAGAAGCAAATTAAATATCGCTCGTTTCAATGCTCCACCGTAAGCCGAGCAGTCGAATCGAGTCTATAGTTCTACTGGTTGTTATCAAAACAACCTTTTATAAGGAGTAAGCCGTTTCGTTACGTAATAAATAGGAACACGTATTAGGTTAATAGAGCCTTGTATGTTTGTAGATTACAGATTGCATAGTAGTGAATAGATTTTGTGTTGATATTGGAGGGGCGGATTAGGATGAATTTAGTGTATTATGTAGCTAAAATTTTGGCTTGAACTTGTACCTATTTGAATAAACTGCAGTTGCGGGGTCGCGGGGTATTACGCTGGCTTCTCCCACATGATTTCAAGGTCTCTGGCACTTACAGTCGCCTTAAATGCCTCTTAACCTGCCTTGAACAAAAAAGCCTTGCTATCCAACGAGGCAGCGCCACTAGTTTCTCGGGAACATGGCAAGTTGACAGCAATGAGGAAGAATCTTTGATGCCCCTTTTTTTGTAGTTTTTTTGTTTCATTAATAAGGGATATTACCTATATTAGTTTTTTTTTTGTTTATGTTTATTAAGCGTGTAAATATTGTATGCTCGGTGGCAAGAACATCATGATGCAAACTCTTCCAATGGATTCAGAGACGCCCAGAATAAATATTTCATTGAAGTTAAAAAAAAAAAAAAAAAAACTCGTTGTTTCATGTATTTTGACTACCACACATAGTGTTCCACTTTTGAATTAAACAGACGGTTTTTTTTAAATAACCGAATTTCAACCTTGTGGCGTATATCGGGTGTCCGGTAAAGAATGGATTATCTTGAAATGGGTGATAGTAGAACTAATGGCGATTCAGAAAAAAAATACATTAGAAAATAAAAACAAGTAGTATCAAAGATATGATTAATTTAATAATATTCATTGATTTTTGTTACCTTATTTTACATTCTTGTACACCACAACCACGAATTAATGAATTCCGTCGGTTTTTTATTGTTAACGTAATTTACGTAAGCTAATAGATAAGTAATCAAAAGTAGGACTGCTATTACACGGTTTTGAAAAAAAACAACTTAAAGTCTGTTCTTTAGGAAAAAATTGTGAAAAAAATTCTATTTGAAAAAGTTTAAGCGTCCGTAGTTTTAAAAAAATGTATCGGAACACAAGTGGCACAATTTTAAAAACTTATGTGTTTATAGCCGATTTCAAAATGGTATGATTCAGTTTTGTACCTAATGTAAATAGTGAATTATTGCTATTCGTTTTCAAAAGGAGCGGAATTTGGTTAAACAACAAAGTTTGCAATATTGTAACAAATTTGAACATTAGATGAACCTGACCATCAGGGTTTAAATAAAAAGATTTGTAGACGTTAGTAATTAATAGGAAAGCTTGGTTTACCTGTAATGCGACTTGTGGGATGTGATATGATGAAAATATGGTGTGACCGTGTTTTTTTTTTTATTTGGGCTGTCTTAAGGAAAATTATTACGCGAAGTCGATTCTTGAAAGACTTAGGTAGCCGTGTTCGGTCAACCACATCAAAAATAAGCGATCGACGTGATATACGACTACTTAGGAGAGCATTTATTCTAAAATGTAGGGTCTGAATCAGAGTGGGTGGCAGACAATTTACAACGAATGTAATTTACAACAAATACAGTCTTAACATCACGCCTGTAATCCCCGAAGGCCAGAGGTGTAGCTACATTTCACCAGTTATAACACTTTACCCAATAACACTGCTCGACCTGGCAATCGAACCCAAAACCTCATGCTTAGCAGTCAAAAACAGTGTCATTAATATCAAATACTGTTTTTTATTAAACCCCAATGACCAGATACATTTAATGTAAATAAATAATCTAATATCTCAAACTTTGTTGTTTACCCAAATTTCGCTCCTTTTGAAAACGAATAGCAATAATTCACTATTTATATTAGGTACAAAACTGAATCATACCATTTTAAAATCGGCTATAAACACATAATCTTATAAAATTATTGGCCACTTGTGTTTCGATACATCTTTTTTAAGCTACGGACGTTTAAACTTGGTCAAAAAGAAAATTGATCACGATTTTTTTCAAAAGAACATAGTTCAAGTTGTTTTTTTTCAAAACCGTTTGATAGCGATCCTATTTTTGATTACTTATCTATCAGCTTAGTTAACGTAGATAACGTTAACAATAAAAAACCGTCAGAATTCATTAATTCGTGGTCGTGGTGTACAAGAATGTAAAAAAGGTCACAAAAAACCACTAATCTTATTAAATGAATCATATCTTTGGTACTACTTGGTTTTTTTTTATTTGTATTTTTTTCAGATTAGTCATTAGTTCTACGATGATCCATTTCAAGATAATCCATTGAAAACCGGACACCCTGTATATTCATGAACTAAATTCATGGAAAAAGTTTCCGACACGATGTGTTCCACCATATTCGGAAATTGAAATAATTGTTTCGAAATAAACTTATTCAGATGGATAATACGATTTAACCTTGTACTCAAGATAACTTTATAATCCTTAAAGCAGTCAAAAAATATTCAAAGGCTATCATATCCACACCTACACCATTTTACTTTCTAAACATTTAACACCTGTCGTAAATTTAATTTAACTTTGACTGTCGCTTCTCCATTAAAAATTCTTAAAAAGTTAAGTTATCAAGTCTGGAAAGTTCGACGATTCAACCAAATTATGGACGATACTTTTCGCGTTTTACTGTTTTTTTTTTTTACTTTGAACATTTTTCAAATCTGATTGTAACAATTTTGTCGATTAAATTAGGTTGAAAATATTTTCGAGTTTATTTTCGTAACGATTTGAGTAGGTGGATCTTATATTATATGTAATGTATTTCTTAAGAAATCTACTATCTAAAATACCTACCTACACCTACCTAATATAGCTTTTTATTACGGTGAGACCACGAATGTGAAATTATTGACAAATATAAATAAGAAAGAAAAATAATCATAAATAACTGTTCATAAATTTCAATTAAATAATTTGAAAAATAATACATCGTCCTCTTAAGTCATCTTCTACAACGCCATCTTGCATATTATTCTTCTCTCTCTCACACACTTTCACCTTTCACTAGCACTCTCCATACGTTCCATTCTATTCATATTAACTCATCCATTTCTTTCCCTATTTTTAATTTAAAATAAAATAAAATAATTCTCTCCATTGAAGTAGATACCTTTGTAGATAAATATTATCTTAGTAAGCAGGATTCTGTACCCACAAAATTAAAATTAAAACTAAACAGGAAAACTAGCAAGTAAATGTAAATTATAAACTTTAAGAGCAATTGTGGACCCGCCACAATTTCCATTTACAAATTACTCTGATAAAACGCTTTTAGTAATATTAATTTAATATTCCATAATACGGTTACAGGCAGTCTCGCGGCTACACCTAAGTTTGACCGGTTGCACTACATTGTACCCGGTAGCGAATAAAACAAGGTACACGTTATTTCTTAACACTAAGCTGTGCAATATTGTGTTGGCGTAACATTAGGTACAAAAACAAAATTAATTTCTATAAAACATGATGTGTCAAAATACATCATTAGTGAAGAAGACCCCTTCGCAATCTCACACGACCTCAACCGAAAACACATTGTGTATTCCATTCAAAATAAATAACCTGTCAGCGAAAAATGGCACAGACAACGTTCAAGTTATTCGATTGTACTTGATAATAAAATAATTTGACTCCAGGGACGTATGCCTCACCAGTATTAAGAGACCTTTCACTCTTCAAAAATGTTAACATTAGAATACGCCAAACAAAACACTACAGCGCTGCCACGGGGCCATTTTAAATCAGTCATAAAAAATCCAGCGGCCATCATACGAAGATATGCTGTGCACGTAGTTTTTTTAATTACTTTCCGTCAATGGGCCGTGCAATCATCAATCAATAAGTCGAAAAGATTGATGAATGAGCCTGTAAAATCAATTCACTGGTGATGATGTGTTTTGCCGTTTAATTTGACACTAAATGTATTCGATGAGGACGGCTAAACGATGTCTCGTAAATGCTTTTACGGTTCGTAAATTGATTATTTTCGTTCGTTATTTGAATAAGCTTTTTATAGAGATAATGTGACAGTCCATCAGTCGAAACAATCCGCGCTTATCAACAGTCAAATCGCGACTGTCGGTCTGAATGGCCAATGGCACAATGAAGCCCTAAATAACGTCTGTGGACGTCGGTGCGGCGCCTCAGACGACGTCCGAGACCGCGCCGTTCGTATTCGCGCGGAGTGACGGACAATGCCACCGCCCTGACTGCCCTGCCACCGGCATTCATTCAAGCGGCGTGCGGCGGCGGGTAGAAGCGACCGCATCCGCATTTACGGGTTATTCGAGTGAGAAAAGATAAAGCTTTTTATGGTGAATTGAAATGTTTCTCTATTAGAATATTTCGCTGAGCTGGATTTTCAACGTGTTTGTTAGAGCGTATTCGGGATTTATTTAGTACGATGATTTCAATCAACATCGTTATAATGGAGATATGAGAAACAAACGAATATGACAGATAATATTCTGAAAGTCTGACATGATATTATAATGAAAAAACTTTTTATATCACGTTAAGACTTCTACACGTGTAAGCTTTCATAACAAATCACATGCTATATGATTTAAGTTTTCAAGTAAAGGATATTCAATAATTAAGTCTATTTATATGAAGCACGTAATTCGGTAAGTAACGAGGGATTTGTTGTGTTATGACGTAATTATACACGTTTTAACGTCGTTTTAATTGACATGGCTGACACGGGAAATGCCGTATTATAATATCAAAACATGTTATTAAACGGGCCGAGGTTGTATGATATAAAATGAGGTAGTAGGAATTGGCTGAGTAACAAGACGACATTATAATGTATGTTTGATGCCTTTAGGACTTGTTCGGGGTTTCTGTTGGGAATGTTTTCTTTTCCTTATAAAACATAATAATTATATTATTACTTATAACATCATTATTATAACATTTCGTACGACAAATATATTTAGAGAATTCAATTAGTAGATAAATACATTTTTTTTTATCTAAGTAATACCTTTTCAATAAGAACTAAATATGTACACTCTGTGCAATACTGCTTGGAATATTGACTTTTCTACTGTTGAACGCATTTTGTAGTAAGTATAAAAAGTATCAATTAAATGTTATCAATTTACCGTGCTTTATGAATAAATTTTAAAATCAGGGAGTTAATTCTACTATTTTTAGGAACGTTCGCATTCTAATCTCAGTCTCAATCTGTCAAAAATGCCGCTGATATATTTTTTTATATTTTTTGACATTCTTTGTCGCTAAGTTGAGATTGCGACTACATTTAGATAATAAAATACTAAAATTGTCCTTCAGATATTTATGTAGTACATTTACTCATAATTTATTTAAATTATAAAAAAAATATTTTTGGATTTTCCACTACTTATATTTTTCTTTAATACCAATTACGAAACACATCTGACGAAAACAGTTGTAAAGCATAACTGGAAGGCGCAGCAAGCGAAGTGCTGTTAACAAGAAAATGTCAAGCAACAAAGCAACTCGGGTTGACACGTCAGGGACGCGGCGTGATTGCGCCGCGCTGTCTCGACGCCCTGAGATATTAGACTTGCACTGTCTCTGTGCAGTTGCTTGTAAACATTGAATTAGGCTACCTACTGGATATGATGACCAATTTCATCTTATAGTTTAGGGATTGATTTCCGCAGTTAGTCCATTATGGTTGACTATTTTGCGTGAGCCTTGGCGGCTGTCATTCTTACTAGCCTCCCTTTTTTCAGAAGCAGATTAATCGTACCAGACTGCACCAATTTAAAAGTGAGTCTTTAACTCGCCTTTCGCAGCCCGTTACACATTATTGTGATACAGGTTGTCGTGTTACGTAAAATCGTAACAATGACGTAATTTTTTGTCCCATCTCGCAATCTGCCAATGTACCTAAGCGCGCAGATTAGATACCCAAGTGTGCCGTCATAACGCATCTTGACACGTCACACCATAAAAATGTGAACCTAGCTTTAGAAGGTGGGCAACTAAGCAATTTAGGCGGATAGAGCGACGTGATCGCGTTGCAACGTCTTCATGTTTTGAGATATGAGACATACAAATGTCTCTCAGTGCAAATAAACAGAATCGGTAGCAATTATGCCAAACATACTTTTTATACTAAATTTAAAAATAGTTAAACTTATAGTTGTTTGTATGGAAATAATGATTCGACAAAAAAGTCTGTGATATAAGATAGTTTTAAGTGACATAGAAATATTCGCAAATTATGGGAGGGATGTTGTAAAGATGTGTAGGGATCATACAAAAATAATGTATGAGGTATGTCAACATAGACAAATATGAAAGTATTATATGTAGACATTGTTCAAAAGATAAAAAAAATATAGAAAAATAAAATAAGATACCATGATCCATAAATTGTCAACACACAGAAGTTGTATATTTAAAATTAAATTAAATTATGAATCTACGCACACAATTAGTCCAATTAAGTAGCACATCTAGTCAGCTGAACCATCCTTGTCAAAACTTTTGAGTACGAGATTGTTTGCTGTCTCTTTCTAACAGGTTATTAATGTAGTTTTAAAATGTGCACTCCAAATGACTTTATCTAAGTTAAAACCGCGGTTAAAGCTTGTCTTTGTGCCTCTGACGGAGCCATTTAACTCAATTCATGAAGAATTAAAAGATAATGATAAAAAATTAATGCTTAAATGTGTCAAGAGTTTGTGTAAAAACATTCTTGGAGATTTTTAGGTTTGTGTTTTTTGGTTTATTTAGTAGTATTATATTTTTGTTTGTTAGTGTATAATAACATAACATCACGCCTATAATCCTCGAAGGCAGGTGTGGTGTGGTCGTTAGGCAGATGTGTACCTATTATTATTAGTACCTTTATCAGCATTTCGCCAGTTAAGTTTAGTAATAGGGGGCGAGCTTATTTCCTAATATTGCCTAGTGTATGATTGTTTACTAATTATAATAATAACTAGGTTTTCTTTGACATTATACTGATATCATTAAAAAAAAGACATCGTTTTTCTTCACTGATGTCAATGTTAAACAAGATAAACAAAAGTACATCATTATGAATAAAGAGAAAAAAAACACCCTGTCACAATTATTTCGCTTATATTAATTAAAATGCACCTGCTGGCTTTTCTTAATAAATAACCATGAAGATTAAAAGTTTGACTTCCAAAACACCAGTACACCCATAAAAATAATCCCTTAAATTACAATGAGCCTACATTCAAAGTCAGAAAAAAATGTAAAAAAAATAATGTACCCAAAATAACCATTCTTTATACACTCGACATTCTGCGCCAAATTTTCCCTTCCCGTAAGCAAAATTTATGAGCAAATATTTTGAAAGTCTATACATTAGTTAATGAATGCAGCTCTTGGCAATGTGTACGCAACGTCTTCTGAGTCCTTATTCTGCGCTCTGCGTTTTTCGTTTTGCTTTAATAAAAGCTATTCTATTATTATATTTTTCTTAACAATAAAAATAAACAAACAGGCATAATATAGTCTTACTAATGAGCAAGATTTTGTGTCTGTTTATTTTTTTATAATAGGTATTAATAACAGGGTGGGCCTCTGAGAGTTAGTTTAAGCCCCTTGTACGCCTTACAAAGACCCGAGACATCAGGGTCCCGAGAAATATTATAAAATGAAAAAAATATAAAAATAATAACTGTTTATATCAGGCATTAGAAACCACAGAACTACAAAAAATTAAATACAAAAATGTTGCTTACATAAAATATTAAAAAAAAAATAGATTTACTCTTACAGAGTAACGAATGTTTTCAGGCGAAGTCATTTTTTTCAGAATAAGAATATTTTCACTAGACCAATTCACAAAATACACCAAGAATTGTTTTTCACAAAGAGCCAAAACTGCTTTCGTCTTATAATTATATCAAAACCTTCAAACTAAAATATCTTCTCACAAAAAGATTTTCTTAGTAAGCACATGAAATATTTACCTACCACCTACGTTGTTGTCTAGAATAATATTATGTTTCACCTTGAAATACGTAGGTTCTCAGTACGCAGTCTGTCACAGAATAAGGACACTGATATAATGGATGGCATCGAGACAGTCACTTGACGCACCCCTGCAATACCATTATAGAGCCTTCTTTCCATCGCCCCCTTTGGAATAACGATAATTCGTTTATATAATACCTATCTCTTGTATTATAAACGACTATGAATTTTGCTTCATTTATAATATTAACCTTTTAGAGAAAGTAAATTTGCGCGGAGCTTAAATTAGCGGGGTATTTTAGCGCAGTATGATTAAGTCAAAGAGGGGTATTTTTTTGAAGTGTGCATTGCTGATTTATGGAGTTTTTCAATTAGTTTGTGTATGGGTCGTTAGGTTAACTTCCTTTAAAAATGAATTTACTTAACATTACCTAAGGAGAAGAGATTTGTCTCTACTCTCTGGGTAAGATTAACTTATCTTCTTTCACAATAAGGTTCACTTGCAGGAGCGATGGGATGACGTAGTATTCAATTCTTATTTTCGTTATACTTAAGGTCTAGTTAAGCGAAGCCGCGGGCACAGCCAGGACACAATAAAACCAAATCTAAACTGCATTATAATATCAAACAATTGACGTCGTAACCAGGAAAAACAATTGAAAAATTAAAAACAAAAGAAAAATTTCAAATACGAAGGAATTCAGTACAGTCGTGTTGTACTGCAATCATATTTTTATTTTTTTTCATCGTATGTTTTAACGAGCTTCGCATGTTAATGAATGTATTTAACGCAGTTATTTATTTACTCGCATTTTCTTCAGTACTTTCAGAATGGCGGTGACCTGAAATGTGGAATACGACTATTGCAGGGAATTTTGCCACTGGAATAACTACTGTTTTGTATACGAGCGTTTTTATAGGCAATTGGTTATTTTTTTTTTTCCTTTTCTTTCTATTTTGTAGCTCAAACAACTATTCATACTCGTCGTAACTTTAAAAAGCCACCTGAGTACCTATTTTTTTTTATTTGTTATGTTATCTTTTGTTACTTGGCCATGAGGGTACTTATATCTCAATGAAAGCTATTTTTTTTTCCTTGTAAATTTGCAACATGACCATATTTTTCATATTAAGTACTTATGTAGATTCTAAAATATAAGGTACCTACTAATTTATATTTTTCCACTTTTTTAATAAAGTTTGGAACATACAATATCTTTACAGTATTCTAGGAGTACACGTAAAAGGCTGAACAATAAAATCAAATCAAATCACTGTATTGCATTCATGTGTACATTCAGGTGTTAAAAGTAGGTATGTTCCTACATGACACCCGGTTAGGACACAGCAACATAATAATAATTTTAACATAATAATTCTACCATAATAATTCTACTATAATAATTCTACCATAATAATTTTACCATAATAATTCTACCATAATAATTCTACCATAATAATTCTACCATAATAATTTTACCATAACAATTTTAACATAATAATTTTACCATAATAAAGAAAAAATACTTTTATTATCGTTTTAAAACACTTACTATGCTCTTAATCAATAAGCACACTCGCCCTGCTACTAGCGATAGCGATTGTATAAAAAGGCAATCCTGATAATTTGAAATGAAGTGTCCAATTATCTTAAATACATTTGCCAATGCAATTCACCGTCAGTTTAAACCGTAAAAGATTCATAAACTTTAATAATAAGTTAGAACTGCGTTTAATTCTGATGATGATGGTAGAACAGATACGTTTATTTACTTCGGTTCGTGAGAACACTGCTGTCTAGGATGTGATTATTCAGCAATTATCGCTTATGTACTTATACAGGGTGTAAAAAGACACATTATCTACCCGTAACTACGCATACTTACCATCAAATTAAGTAACTTTGAGCAAAAATGGTAGGAAGTGGCTTTAATTTTAGTTGTGAAAAATCGTAGTGTCGTGTTTTTTGTAGTGCGCAATATCACACAAACCAAACATCGACCTTTTACGTATAAGTAACAGTACAGGGGTCATAAAAGTAAATCATGTTCAGTTAAAAAAAAATAACGGATTTGCAAAAAAAAAATACACAAATGTCAAAAAGTTGAAACTTAACCTTCAATATTTCCGCAACCAAAAGGACCTCAAGAAAGCATGAACCAGGACAAAAAAATGATCACATTGATAAAAAGAATATCTTAATTTCGGCTTCGTGAAATGTTTTTCTACACCCGGTATATTAAAATTGTCATTAGCTGTAGTATCCACATAGCATTTTCCCAGCATTGTGACTGGTTTGATGAACATATTGTTACGGATTTACTTGTAAGCGTGAATTACATCGTCTGTTAAAAAAATGTGTCTAAAAAAGAAAAGATAATTACCTCCTAGATGTCGTGCAGTTCAATATTCTCTATCACTTATTATGCAAAGATTAGTTTATTTATTTATTTAGGTTACCAACGGCGGTACATATCGGATTGGAAAACATATTTTTGTATAGATATGATAGCCAGGTTAATACGAATAGGCTTTATTACATTACGATACGGCCCACTATAGTGGACCAGTAACTTAGATGAAATAAACCACGTGGACGAAGTCGCGGCCAGCAGCAAATATAATATATACCGACTAGCTTTTGCTCGTGACTTTTTCCGTGTAAATGTCGGACCTCCTATCATTCCCTTAGGGGGTGAATTTTGAAAAATCAATTCTTAGCTGACATCTACGAACTATAAACTTCCTCCCTGCCATATTTAATCTTTGTACGTCTAGCGGTTTTCGATATTTCGTGATGAATGAGTGAGTGCCTGACTGACCCTTTCGCTTCTATATTTAGAAGAAGAAGATAAACGCCACCATATGACACAAAGAAAACACATTTTTATAACTCTAGAGCGTCCCGAACGCCCGTTTACACAGTCCTATAAGCGTCAAGACATGTTTTTTGTAATCCAGATTAGGTTGAAGAAGAATAACGGCAGCGCCGGTCAAAAGGAAACGTAAACGGGACTTAACTGGTAAATGCGGAGTTTACAGATGATATATTTTAGCTTTTTACAGGGCCTTTAAAACAGCCTTAATTAACGCTGTTTTACATTTTGTTGCTGACTGTATTTTTGGTTGTTTACAGATTTTTGTTAATTTTGCCTTATCTTTGGTTATTTGTGTTGTGAATTTTGGGTTGTGTTATTTTGCGATGTTGCTGTATTGAAGGTTTTAGGGATATCGTAGATTTGTCACGTTCCAACGTTGAATTATTATTTGGGACAAATCTACATGAACGGATTGTGAATTGTTTTTATATTGAGCAAGTATTTTATGAATTGTTTGACATTTTCGTCCGATTAGAAAAAGGACGAACTCTTGAAATCTCAAAATGTTTGTAGATATGTTGTAAAGACATACAGAACGCTATAGTTTTCTATATAGGTAGGTAGATATAAAAAATGGCTAAGTAGATATACCTACCTAATAAATACCATAAAGTCATTTGTCTTGATATTCATTAATTTGTAGATTTTTGACTGTTGTTACGGGTAGTCGTAGGTTGCCAAGGTATTGTGTTACCTCCTACTCCTACCTCCTGTCTAGCCTCACCCAACATAGTTGAGTGAGGCTAGACAGATTATGACATACAAATAAAAACCAACATGAGATTTTTACATGCATACGATCCAATGAACAGACCTATCACTGTCAAAAATCGCGTGTTATCAACCCTAACCCTGCATTCGCCGACCAATATTTTATTTTTTACCTGAACTGTAACGTTACAAAAAAATATTGCCGGTCGTTGAACTCGATCCTATAAATTTTGTCACCTCGTTACAAATGACTATGCACTCGCATGATCAAACAGCATTATTGGACCTGCACAGAAATCGTGGTGTTTTATGGCTGTTATATTCATATTACATAGTGCTATTGTGAATGCTAACATGCGATGCCAACTTGCCCTTTGATTAAGTTTTGCGACTAATAAATAAAGATATGAAGTTCTGTGTTTATGATGTGTGAAATAGATTTTTTGCTCTTGGTAGCTATGTAGGTAGTGACTGGTAAACATTTTAAAAGAGGATAAAAAACCTGGTCGCTTAAACCTGGCGGGCACTGTGTCGCAGTACAATATGTAGCACGACTTTTTTAAATAAAAGTTATGTATAAAAATCACCTTTCCTATATGGGGTCTTTATTGGTACCTATAGCGCAAAGTGGAGACTGATGAAAGGGTTTTAGGAAGGCTTTCGCCTAGTAGTGAGATAGTACGAACTAGTTATAATAATAATAATTGTTATAGCAGCTATATACACACTTTGTAAAAAATACAAGTGTCTACCTATTACTGTTTTAAAGAGACAGCCCTGTGATACACTAACTGACACACAGCGGAGACTAAATAATAGGGTCCCGTTAGCACCAATTAGGCCGGGAACCCTAAAAATAACGATATTGTCAAGAAAATAATAGTGATATTACATAAGCTATGATTAAGTTACGTTCCCCAAAACACATTCACACTTCCATATTTTACAAACTTTCTAATCATCATGACGTACAGAAAACTTTAATACAAAAACAGCTGAGTTTTCCTTTTAAAATCAACCCTCTAAACGCGGAGGCCATTTTCCATCATACCTTGTAACGCACGATATAATCACGTTACCGCAAATAATGCGTTATCCTTTCACGTTCTGACGGGGCTAATGACGTTGAAAAATAAGCCAGGCTTAGCCGATGCAAGCGTTACACGGGTTAATATAGTGGGGTGCTGTACTGATATATCGTACGTCATATTTTTGACGTTATTACTTGTATGTAACGTTACAGTAACGGTGACTTTTTATTTTGTATGAGATGTTTTTGGATTATTGTTGAAGGGAACGAAAAGTGCTGAAGATGAATAGGGAGATTGGTTTACTGATAGGGAAAAAAAGCGGAGGAAAAAACGTAACTAAAATGTCGGTATCCTAAATTACTAAACACATCATAGAATTTAGTACATTTACATAATATACATAAAATGTAGAAGCACTTTTCGGTTCAAACTAAAACTCATACAACAATACTATTCTGTAGTCTTCCTCGATACATTTTGGTGAAGTGAATGCGAGGTGAGCTGTCTTATTATGCATAACATAGCATAGCTCACTTCAAGCTCTCGTCACAAATTACCGAAGGAATAAATAGGTACAGAATATTTATGATTTTATACCAGAAACAGTAGGTAATAAAACAACATAACATCAGCCTATAATCCCCGAAGGGTTAGGCAGAGGTGTACCCATTAGTACACCACCATTTCGCCAGTTATGTTTTTTAGTCCCATGTAATAGGGGGCGAGCCTATTGCCATCAACCGGGCACAAATCCAGACTCCGAGGCTGTTAATGAGAAATTCCTGATGAGAAAGCCCAATAGCACTTTGCCCGACCTGGGAATCGAACCCAAGACCTCATGCACAGCAGTCGCGCTTGCGACCACTAGTCCAACGAGGCAGTCAGTAATAAAACAAATATTTTTTTAAATATCGAAAGGCTTTAATTGGTATTTCAGAATCCGTGGCAATATTAAAATGTTTCTTTATTAACACTTCCCTACAAAAAATTATGAATACGGGACAATATTGGCACTCTTCACATAATCATGTTAATTTAAAATTTCACCATCGCTTGTCATGGGAATCCGGAAACTTTTCATTACGAAAGTGACACATTCAATCACCAACTATAAAATTTTACTTCACTGAACTGCGTATAAAAAAATATGAATGCTTATAAACATCATTCAGGCACGTATCAATGTTTATATACAGCAGTAAATATTTTGTATTTTAAGCCCAATTCCGCTATGAAACTCACGAGCGTGACACACCGTATGTAGGAAATTTTGTTGCACGCGATTGTACTTCGTTAGAGGATTCACCTGTTATTATAAATCTGTTAGAGATTATGTCTATGTGAGATGTTTATCACAAATTATGAAGCAGAATAGGCGTGTGGGTTAAGTTTTGTTACTAGCTTTTGAAGTAACTATTTATGATAGAGCTAGCTTTTGCCCACGACAACGTATGCGTTGACTTCTGAAGTCGTAAAGAATCCAACACAAATTCAAATACGGGATATAATTATTTTGTGTTAAGCTAGATCAATATTTGTGACTTTTGGCTAATCATTCAGATGTACCTAGCCTGCAAGGGTGATAATTTGGCCATCCAATTGAGTGTTACAAGTGATTTCGTTTATACATCCAAGAGCTTAACTACCAAACATAATCCGGCCTTATAAACTTTGTAATAGTAGGTATAGTAGAAAGTATAATAAAGGCGAAAGGTCAAAATAAGTGAAAACTTATGACTAAAGGGAAATCATCACTAATTGTACTCAAAATATACCTTTATTATTATTATTTTCAAAACGCGATATAATACAATTTAGGATGTTCTTATCAACAAAAATAGCATTGTCAAAGGTATTATAGTAGCGGAGTAAGTACAAATTTGTTTAAAAAAATCTCAAAGTCATTATTTTACTTTTCCATTTAAAGAAAATCTTACATTGATATAGCTGAAAAGAAACTCAAGTGCAATGTGATTATCATTGTCTGCTCACTGAATTCAAATACAATTTTTTCTGGAGAATTGCGGTGACATACTTACAATTTTTATTTACTTAAAAATCAACACAAGTAAACGGCAAATCTGAAATAAACCTTACGTATATTTATTTTTAGATTCAAAATTCCAGTGTTGAATTATCAAAAGGACAATTTATTCTGCCTCAGTTATACGTATTTTAACCAGTAAAATACATTATGCGAACCCCGCAACATCAGCCATAGGCAGAGGTCTTTTTCAAGAGTCCGGAATCCCCCTTCGTCACGCCCACGACGGTGGAAGCCCAAGATAATTTCCACAGCGCACAATAAAAAAGGAAAGGCTGATTTTGATATTCTAGAAGGTAAAGAATAAAACGATGATGATGAGATGGTGAGTAATATCACTTCGAGAATTTGACAACTAAAACTGAAGCTGATAAACAAGAACCTCAAGCAAACAGAATACAGACACAAATGTAACGCGATTTTGCGGATTTCGCTACTTGCTGTCTTAAAGGACACTTGAAAACTGCCAAGTTTAGTCTCTGAACTAAAAGAAACAGCTACATACAATACAGTTAGAGGCTAAAGGTTGGATTGAAACAAGATCGGTTCCTGTTACATAATAGCTTAAGTTACGCCTGTGTGAGTTTGTTCAACATTATTAAATTTTTACGAGCAACATGTATGTTGGTACTTTATTTTAATACTGTACCGTAGATAAGTGAAAACATGAAATAGGTCATGAACGTAAAACGTATCTACGTCATGACGAGAAATAAATGACTGTTGCCCAAAAGAGGTTATTGTGTCAATAAGTATTTTATTTACTGGTAGGAAAGGATAACAAAAAGTTTTAACATAACATAACTTCACGCTTGTTATCCCCGAAGGGTTAGGCAGAGGTGTACTCAGTAGTATATCCACAGTTTGCCAATAAAATTTTGTTTAAGTCCCATGTAATAGGGGCCAACAATTGGACACAAATCCAGACTCCAAGGCTGCTACTGAGATATTCCTGATGGAAAAACCCAATAACACTTTGCCCGACCTGGGAATGGAATAAAAGACCTTATGCTCAGCAGTCGCGCTTTGCGACCACTAGACCAATGAGGGAGTAAATTTTTTTTTTTTTTTTTGTCGAGGAATTTCTGAATCTGGGCACCGCAGGACCGGTCAATGTGGTTATCTTTAGGAGAGGTCTACATCCTCATCAGGATGTTGTTCGGCTGATAATAATATGATGAGGATGATAATGATAGAATTTCTCCTATATTCGAGGGTGCGGATATTAATATTTTCGCATGCTCAAACGTATCAACAATCCGGAATAACAATTTGTAAGTCGTTGTAAACATTTGTATCGTGCGAAAATCGTATGTAAATTGGGTGTTAAAAGACACGAAACCGAAAGTCACGCATTCTTTACACCATTGTGATGTTTTTTTTTCCCTAGACATCTAAAGGTAAAGTTTTAATTTTTTTACGTAATTTTTAACTATTGTAACTAAATTTTACGACCCCTGTACTGTTGCATGCACCCGTAAGCATAACATTTAGTGCGCTGCCATAAACTGGACTTTATCACACCAAAAATAAAAGTTATTTCCCAGCAGTAATTTTTGCTCAGTTTCTTAGTTTAATGGACGTTATGTGTAGTTAGCGGCTTTGTGATATGTCTTTTTAAACCCGTATGTTATAAAGCTAATATGCTTTGAAAATAATCGTATGATCAAGAATCCATTTTTTCTCCCAACTTACCCACAATCAAAACGCGAGCCGCGCAGTATCAATGTTGCGTCCACCAACAGTTTGGACGCGACGAAAGCGAAGGAATTAATGACGCTAATAAAATAAATGTGCGACATTCGTTTACACGTCCCTGTGTTTATGTCTCATTTAAGACGACATATACTTTTACAGCCACGTCGTAAAACGTCCCATGTGGCGTGCTTTATCAAGCGAGACTTAAGAAGCCAATTCTTACGCACATCTCTAATGACTCGGAAATGACCGACAAAGTGAATTCTGTTGTGTTTTATTTTAAGGTACAATTTCATTTTTATGTCGTATGGAGATCGGTGCGGTACCAGTTTCAAAATCGATTCCAGTGACATAAAAGATTTGAGCTCTATATTTTTGGGGTAATAGGCGGAACCACTCCGGATTTGAATATTTCTCGAATTGTTTGGGAGTTTATGTCTTAATAAACCTTTATTTTGAGGCGGTTGGTGTAGGCAGAAATATTGTAGGAGTAAGTAAATTAGTAAAAAACCGGTGGCATTCAGATTAGAAAGATTTCAATAAGATTAAACTTTGATAATTTTAGTTCGAATAACCGTTAATTTAAACCGTTCTTTGCATATTGATAAAGATTTAATCTGGTATTTTCTTTAAGGCTATAAGTTTTTAATTTGTCATAAAAAAGTAAACTAATGTATTTATGTCACATTATAGATAAGAATAGATCGAAATGCATTTTAAATATAGTTAGGTACCTACAATGTAAGTTGATCATTACGTAAACAAATTCTTAAGAAAAAAAACTCGAACTGCATCATACTTTAAGCCGAAGCAAGATTTTAAAATTTGCCATAACTTTAAAATATCAAAACGGTTTTAACAATCAAACTTTAAACACATCTTCCACTTGTAAAGCAACTATCTTACCCAAGACCACACAGTCGACTAAAAAGAGAACCAACCAAGTTTCTGTTCCAATGTTCTCTTACGAACGATCACCTAACACTGTCAACGTCCCCACAAATCAAGTATTTCAAAACGTGACACGATAAATATATTCAGTGATAAAAAAACGAACCGACCAATGATTTATTTTATACAATTAGTGCGATTTAAGAGAATCACGTTTGCATTAACGAGCGAAATCAGCCATTACTAGAGTCGTAAATATATCGTCGGGCTATGGTCGTGTGTTGCAAGTTGTGGTAGAAAAAGACCGCGCCCTGACGTCAATGAAATTAAATTATGAGGCGGAATTCTACTGTTTGCATGATGAGTCTTTGTAATTAGTCTGGAATTAAAATCTTTGGAGTACTGTGTGATTTTACTTCTGTAAGCATTAAAAAAGGAATACCAGTATATTATTGTCTTACTGTAGGGCAAAAGTCTGTCCTCGTACAGAGAAGGCATGAGCGTTCAAGACGCATTGGTTTCCTCACCATGTTTTCCTTCATCGATGTCAATGATATTCAAGATAAACTTTAGAAAGAATATTATATTGTAAGTACGAATTCAATAAGTCACTTTGGTACTTTCCCAATATCAAACTCATACTGTTCCTTTTTTTGAAAAGGTTTGCAGAAATGTTACAAACTAAAATTGGTCTTATAATTATTAAAATTTGTAAAACATTTTTTATAATGATTGAATAAAATTGAATCGACTATTATGTATTTAAACATTTAGATAGAGCTACTATTTGTAATTCTGTAAATAATATTATGAATGATCCAAGTAATGTAATAAACCATTAACGAATAAAGCTCAGCAAACGTTATAAAATTCTAGCTTACGTTCAAGAAAAAAAATCTCAGATGTAACTGATTACACCTTCCTCATTTCATATGCTCAAGACTAAGCACAGTCGGCTAACACAAAACATTATGCAAAAGGAAACAAATTAGACGAGAAAAAAACAAAAACGAAACTTTGAATTTATGGAGGTTGAATGTGAAACGACAAACGATGTAATAAATAACGTTGGTATACTTTACGTGATTTCGTAACCGAGTGAAGTGAAATTTTTAACAGAACAGAAACGCGAACTAATGGCACTTAATTCGAGCCCTAATGTTGCGTTTATTGTGATGAGTAGACAGGGAGAGCGAATGAGAACCAAGTACGTAACTGTTATTGACATTATTTTTGATGTTACTGTCACGCGCAAGAGAATGGCTCCTTTCGCAGATTAGTGCTCAGTGGTGCGAAAATGTTGAAATGAGTTTGCGAGTTTAAATCGGGTTTATGGACGCTTACCGTCTTGATAAATTAGGTGCTTGGATCATAAAATTTTTATTCCTTTTGATATTATGTTTTAATTGTGATGGTGGAAGATGTTTCTTCCCTTTTTTCTAAACTTCCTTTAACGGTGTTTTTTCTTATGTTTTTGTCTTTTGGCACTCGAGGTCGGGATAGTGTAATAAAAACACTCAAATCCGAAAAGAAGATAAAAAAATACAGAATTAAAGCGAGCTTAGAAAGAAATACGGTTTCTGATACATAACCAAATTTTACATAGAAATTATTTACATTCCAAAAAGTTTGACAATTGTTACCTTAATAGCACAGCGTCTAACTAAATATAAAAGTATGTACATGTACCAGAAATCAGTCCAACATGTTGCACAATCTACTTAACTCATTGTACGTGTTCTCAACTTGTTACCACACGAGTAATAGCTACCACAGAAAAAGCGCGTGCCACAAAAAATCACATTACACGGAACAAACGATACTAATTCGAAACAGATACACATCACATCCAATTTCACTATTATAACCACTTACCACCATATTACGAAACAGGTAGCACCAATAAAAGACCCTTGAATTATGCAACAAAGCATTACAAAAGGGTAGAAGTTAGCATGGAAAACAATGAACTAAACACACACTGGATCGTGCCGTGTGAAACTTAGTGCAAAATGTTGGTTTATCGAAGCATCTAATCGGATTCGTGGCGTGCACCGCATTGATATTGCACGATGTTACTTGTAAGAAACTATTGCGTTTACTATTGTTTCCATACGATTGCGTGATAATATTGAATGTTCCTTTTTTTGTTTGCTCAAGTATTTTGCATACAATTTGCGGGGCCCTGCTGATATCACGAGATCGTTTTAATTTTTTGATAGTCATCTTGGGTGCGATGGTACTGGGTTCCACATTACAATTCTCAATTGTATAATGCTTTTCATTTGGATTTTCACACTCCGATTCTTCATTTTTATAAGTAATCTATGTAATCAATCATTGTGATTTAGTATCATCGTTTTCTTTTTCATCATCGTTAAATATAACTCACGTGGAAATATCATCTTTATCTTTGAAATTCGTATCATGTCTGCAATGTAATTTAGTTTTATCTGCAGTAAGCCCTAAGTGGCGAAAAACTGTTCTATTTTCTCCTTAGACCACTTAACGTTATTAGATGTAGACTACCCAAATTCCCTAGACTTAACAGAAAACAAAACCCTTATTACCCGTAACAATTTAGTATTTTTTGTAACACAAAAACTGTGGATCTATATAGGGAGTTGATCCGAACAAAACAGTACAATATCCACATTCGGCGTTGGCTAAAATAAACACTTATAATGACAGACCATTAACACTTACCGATGCATGTTTACTAGGGGGAATAAGTTCCTGTATGACAAACTAAATTATATTATGGGACACAATGCTCTTTCACATTGGGAACATGTCGGACAAAATGTTTGATGAGTATGTTTGTTTGTTTGTTGAGTAGTAGTTGAGTTGTGAAGAAACTCGTCCGGGCAAATACTACCAGCATACCTATTTCTAAAGCAGCGTTGATGTTCCAGTTTAAAGAGTATAGATGCTAGTGTAATTCTGGGCACGATATTTTGGCTTTGTTTCTGGTATGTTAATTGAAGATCATTTTCCATACGAGCAATGAAGAAAATAATAACCAGCCGCGCAATATAACATTTAAAGTGATTGTAGAAATTAAACCATTGACTTAGCTACCGCTATTCTTTCGTCAAGTAGGCCTAATAGAGAATCAACCTAACACGTTGGATGTTTAATACATCAATTTATTTAATCATGTATACTTTGCACTACCCACTTATATAAATGTGCGCTACATTGCGTGACTGTATGTATTAAGTTATTAGTCCACCACAGCAAACATCGGGCTAACCCCAAAACTCCTATAAATTCAAAATTCTGAAACTTTATTTCAAAGACTTAAAGTCTAAAATCCAATGATTTGTACTTTACCAATTTAAGGTGCCATTCGGCAATGCACACACGTGTTGTTCCCATTAATGAGATAATTCCTCCGGGAAAACGTTAGAAAATGGAATAAATATGGCAACCGAATTGCAAATATGGTTATTTGTGTTACTAAGTTAAGCGATGACTATTACCTTGGCATGTTTGAGGTTTTAAGTAACCGTTCTTTTTCCATATAAGAAAAAAAACCATTTTGGGTTTAAATAATGTGCTTACTGTTTTGTTTTATTTACTTTGAAATTGTTATTATTTCTTTGGAACTTACACAAACAGATATAAATAAAGCATTGTAGATTCATTCATTGATTCATCATTATTTTTTAATAACGTCAACAGTTTTCCTTATAATCCTGATTCAAGCATACACAAGTCCTTAATAACAAGAAAAAATCGTAGAAATATTATAATATCGGTACCAGCTAAAAAAATCTAATGCCCAAGAAAATGCGAATATGACGTAAAGGTATGTTCGAAGAATATCCGCGGGAACTGTGTTTGTTATCAAACAAAGTATAACAGATACTTATGTTTGGCTCAAACAAACTGACATTGTGACGTGAGAAAAAATGGGATGGCGGAAGAAAACATACAGTGAAATTGTAACAATGAGTATTTTCTCATGCCTAAACTTTGTTTTGATCTAGAAGTAACAGAAACACGTCTAGAACTGAAGTGACTAAACATAGTAGCTTGGTATCAATGGAATGAGTGGGTAAGTAGACTGTTTCGCATTTTTTGCTATGGGTGTCTTTGCTTCTGGTGGTTGTTCGGCGATAGACGTTCACCGCATGAACACAGCGTAGGCATTCTCCGAATGAACACAGCGTAGGTGTTCACCGAATTAACGCAGCGTATGCGTCCATTTAATGAACGCACCGAAGACGCGACATCCCAGGGGTGAATGTGATTCCTTTTCCTAAGTACGCGGTTATAATGGTCTGCGGCGACAATGTGTCGTCAATTCCTATGCTGGGATATACGCATGGTCATTGCAAATACATTCTAAGTACAAAAAAAGTTAGAAGTTTCCAAACGAAGTTAAATCTCAGTTATTCGGCAAAGGTAAATAGAAAGTAAAGGGTAGCATTAGAGATAGCTTTTAGTTCCAAAGTACCCAAGTGATTAAGTCGATCGTTAGAGCTCGACTGGCTAAAAGTCGTAAATTGAGTAATGAAAGGCATAATGTAGACTTCCATAATGTTTATGAGTCTAGGCAATCAAGTTAGGGTAAGTGCTTTGGTTTTTTTTTTTTGTTAATGCTGGGAATGTTTCTAGCGAAGTGGTCTGCTACTTGCATTGAAAAAACAGTATGAACCTTAATTTTTGGTCTTTGTATTTTGATCCATCCAATCTCACGGCAATGCGTTCTTGTCGATTAATGTTTCATGGAATAGTCTAGTTCATCTTTCCAGGTTTGTTATTGGTATAATCCAAAATGTTGTTGTTTCTCCTGTTATTCCCCTTACCATAACATTACCAAATATGTTCTTGAAGAGTCCCATCTCCTTTAATAGATTTAAAGGAGATGGGAGTTTACTATACTAAGTGTATCTAACATTCCATACTTCTGGTTATTACGATTTTTACAAGGTGCAAATATCTTGTTGACTTTTCACTCTTTTTAACTTCCAAGTTAAAATAAGCGTGATAAATACTCCCAAACATTCTTACCGCACCAAAAATGAAAAACCTTGTTACTAAATTTGAATAATGTATTCGCTCAATGCTATCGTATTTCTCACTTCCATTAGTATCCCCCATTTCGTCTGCTCTTATTTATTTGCTTTGCTTACGTCCGTATTGTGAGGGATTAAGGTTCATTTTTGGTTGTTGTTTTGTTGTTATAGCGTGTATCAAATTATCAGTTAGGTGTTGGGGGGCTATTAGGCTGTCTGCAGTATTTGCTCCAAAATGCAGTTGATCCGTGGTTAGGGGTTGATTAGGGAGTTTGATATTCGATAGAGGAAACAAATTAGATTTGTCATAATATTGCTGGTTATGAAATTGGTATCTACAGGAAATGACAGTGTTATTTGGTTAGGGATATTAATGGCCGTTTCTATTTGCATTGAGTTTTTTATACTGTATTTCATGAATAAGTATGGAAAGATGTTTTCCCTTTATTTTTATTTTGATCGAGTGCTTGTTTGAGTTGTATTGTATCTAAGTATTTAAATAATTGTCATTCATGAACATCTTTTACAAATAAATGATAAATATAATGGCTGAACATCTATAAGATTTACATACACAAACGAAAGAGTTCCTTATCTAAAACTACATAAAATATATTTTACGTTTACAACTGTACCCCAAAAAGTATTTCCCGTAACTCACTTACAGAAAAATGTCCTAACAATAATGGAACTAAAAGAGACCCAAATTCGTGTCCCAAGATGCTTACCGAGCCGTCTGACGTCACGACATCACAATTAATTTCCAACCCTTTTCATATTCCCTTTCACGGTAAATGGTCCGTGGAAAAACTTCTCAAGTCATCGGGCTATGAGTTTATCATATCGTTGTGTTATTCGCTCGGTATGATACTGTTGCGTTTGATGTTAAGTTGTTTTGGGGCGCGTTGACTTTTTTCTGATGTTTTTTTTGTATCTTAAGTCATGTTTTCGATTATGACGTATTACTTTATTCATGGAAAAGTAGTTGGTTTGGCCGGGCTGTCTGAGTACTTAGCTTCTTGATTGCGCCATTGTGCGTGTCTCTGTGTGGCAAACTGAAGAAAATGTCTAGACACTTTCATAAAAAAGACAGCGAGTCCTGTCTGACCGAGTTTAGGGACTCCTTGGACCTTGGTTCCAATCTACATAATTTATGTGATCGTTAATCTAGTTGATTCGCATTTCGTTTTTTTGCGAAAAGATCCGGAGTAGTAGAATTGGGCGTAGTAAGAATTCAATCACACACTTCTGTACTTGATAATATGTTCAACTCCTTACACATATTGCACTGTGTTGACACAGTGTCTTCTAATGCCCCACCAACAAACACACCACGACACAACACAATCTAATTGGTAACCATCGGCGCGACGGCGTTTGCATAAGCCGGGAGGGTGCTAGCCAGCATTATTTTTGCACGTACTCAATTTCTCGCCTCACTGGGTGTCCCAGAGAATAGATATTAATTTACATGAATAAATAAAATTTGCATTAAGAGCGTCCGAGACGGGGAAGGAGCAAAGAAAACTGTTACTTGAGATACAAAATAGATAGCCACAGAAGGTCGGCTCTATCTAAATACAACAGCCACACGCACACATACATGCATCGACGCGTGCTCCTTAAGTATCTATCTCAAATGTGTGCCATTTCAAAGTATTTCAGCTGTATGCGAAGTGTGTCTAATAGTTGCTGTTCTTTACATCAGTGCCGCTCCGACACAGTAACAACCGAACCGACATCGCCTCGAAACATTGATGTTAATGCGCCACTCGTGAGCTGTCACCTTTTTTATATTGTCATTAGAAAAAATATTTTAACACATACAATATATAGCCCCAACTTGAATGGCAAATCATTTGCTGTGTCAGTGATACACTGTTCTAATGAGCGATGACTTTAAGTGTGTGTGTTTCCGCTCAGTGTTTGAAGCTAGCCTTCTGTATCTGTCTATTCTGTGTTTGAGTGCAGCAAGCTTTTTCTCTCGCATCATATTCTTATGGCATGCGTCAACATCTGTGTGGGTTACTGTTTACTCTGTAACGTGTTTGCGTAGATGGTGCGTACCAAAATGCTGTTGCGGAAAGTTATTTTTGGTATATTTGTGTCTGTCAAATATTATTTCAGCGAAGTTTTGTTTCAGTTGCGAGTAAAATAATTGATTCAAAATATTCTGTTATTTTCTTCCAGTTATTATTGTTTGTATTGAATAGTAAGCCTTTACATATGAAAATGTGTATTTAAATTCCCTATAGTATAGTATCCATTATAGTCTAATTTACTCGCCTCGAGTGTGTTGATAAAAAAACTTTTCTTTATAAAATTGCACCCTACTTAAAATGTTGGTGCAGTGCTGTATACCAAAATTGGAATCTCTCTTGTTCCCGTATTCCCTCTGGGTTCCACTCTAATGTATTTCATTTATGCTAATTCAATTTTTTTTTTCTACGCCTTGGTGTGTCTTTAATGGAGTTTTGTGTTTTTGTTTTTCGAAATTGGTAATATTAATATACTTTTTAATGAAAATTGATTGTGTTTCTATTAAAATTTAACTTTTTTATTTAATAAGATAAAAATATCACGGAGTTTTTTGGATAAAGAAGGTAAAGGTGTTTGGACTCTGTTACCGTCACAAAATGAGAACTTAATAACCTTTGAGAGATTATTTTTAGGTTTTAGATAATTGACTTTATTAACTACTCCGTATCTAGGGTTGTAATTTCACTATGTTATAGACATAAAATAACGCCTGTAATCCTGTATGTAATTAAGGCAGAGGTGTTCCTAATAGTACGCCCACATTTTGCCAATTTTGTTTAAGTCCCATGTAATAACCGGGCACAAATCCAGACCCGAGAAATTCCACTGATGACACTTTGCCCAACCTAAGGAATCGAATCCAAGACCTCATGCCCAGCAGTCGCGCTTTGCACCACAAGACCAACGAGGCTGTCAAATTAATATTGACGTATTTATTTATATTAATTTTAAGCATAACCTAGGTACCTCATTATTTATACACTATTTGACGCTACAATAATTTTCAAATTGTTGAATTCTATACAAAGTTAAGACATGTTCATTATTCGCTTGAATAAATTGGCTCAGTAAACTAGAAACAGAATTTGCGACGATGTACTACTATTTGACTCAGAGAACACAATGTCTTAACCTTTATAAAGTTAATTAAAGATAGACTAAGACCTAGGGCATTAAGTCTGTGTCTCTAGGCAGTATCAAAATTCTAGCTGCTTAAAGGGTTCAGTTGTTCTATTCTGTGTTAATTGAAAATTCTAGGTTTTTCAATTGTTTAAGTGGGTACTATTGAGAATAGCTGTCTGAGCCAAATACAACCTTATTTTTTATTAGTATGGTATACTATGAGATAACCGCTGAGCCTTCCCAGTCTACAACGAAGGCTATGCGATTAAGATAGATATATGTATTATAAAAAGGCTCGCCTCCTATTACATGGGACTTAAACATAACTGGCGAAATGTGGATGTAGTTATAAACTTACAAATGATTTTTGTTGATTTTTGAAATCGGAATAGTCGATACTGTTGTGGTTGTGTGAATTGCTCGAATTACTGATATTTAATACCTATTGGCGAGGACTTTTCAAATGAATCCGATGTTTGGAATCCTTTGGGTCTATCTTTGGACGAAACGTGTGTCGGAGATATGTCGCTGAACAATCGTTTGGTATTAGCGGAGGTCGCGGCGGCCGGCGACCTGGATGTTTTTGTATTTCTACGAAAAATTTCCCCACCACTATCAGGTGGGTCATCGTTATTAGTTAACATAATGAATTAGACTAAACTATAAACTAGTAAAGAGAAAAGAAAACGATAAAATAACGGACGAATAAATTATTTCGGGATACCCTCACACCGAAGAAAATAAATGTACTTACCGATAGTTGACGAAATTAACGAATTACCACTAATTATGGAATTTAACACGTATAAACACTTGGGATACCAGCACTTAGAACAATAGCACACAACTAGAAACAACTCACGAGCCGGGAATCGATCACAGAACACAAAAACGTAATTTTAATTAGCAGCGAAATAAGTCGCCACTGCACCGATCGCGCGCGCGGAGGGAAGTAGAAATTATATTTTCTTTTCTTACTCCTCCGCTATTCTTTGCGTTGCGGGACCATAACATAACATCACGCCTGTAATGCCCGAAGGGTTAGGCCGAGATGTAGCCATTAGTACACCCACATTTCGCTAGTTATGTTTTTAGTCCCTTGCAATAGGGGGCGAGCCTATTGTCTTCAACCGGGCCCAAATCCAGACTCCGCGGCTGCTACTGAGAAATTCCTGATGGAAAAACCCAATAACACTTTACCCGACCTGGGAATCGAACCTAAGACCTCATGCGCAGCAGTCGCGCTGGCGCCCACTAGACCAACGAGGCAGTCATTCATTAACTTTTTTCCTATTCATTTTGAATAAAAAGATTTACAAAAATTTTTGGATCTCTTCTAAACATACAAAGTAGGTACCAACATTTGTTCAATCGTTGTAATAGTACTTAGTTATCATAGAAAAATTTTAGTACCTTCGTAATATATTTTTTTCCTCAATTCCTCTGGAAGAACCTTAACAAGAAACGTGTTTAATATTATTTCTGAAAATATTATCAACGGACAGTGAAAGAAAACCTTTCAAATGGATTCGTTCAAGCAGCGAATAAATAAAATATATTATTTTCGTTTAACGGATGAAAAACACGTTTTAGACACACGCACGGGTGCCAATGTAAGTTGAGCCCAAGTTATAAACGACTAGCACTCTCCCTGCGACTTCGATCATGTGATTTTTCTTATGGATTCCTAATTACACGACTGCCCCAAAAAAAGGAGTGTTATGTGTTCAGGGTTAATGTATGTATGTATGTATGTATGTGAGATTTTTTATTCCACCATAACTTTTAAACGCCTGAACCGATTTAGATGTATGGGGTATCGTTACAATCCTTGCATCGTTCCGAGTAACATAGGCTAATTAAAAATAAAAAGAATCCTGTGTGGTCACTTTAAAACGTAAATTAATACCAGCCTCAATTTTTTTTTTAATGAATCTGGTCGTGTCTATGTTTGTCGTCTAGAATTTGACAAGTAGATCTAAAAAATATATAACACTGTAAATAAAAAACGTCGTAAAAAAAACTGACGTGTAAACAAAGTACAAATATTTATGTGCAAATCGGCAGCCGTGTTTTTTAATTTTTTTAGATAGTGAATTATAGTTTATAGGACTCAGTGATAACGTAGCTTCTAATTTGCGAAAGTATTTTCAATATCCGGTCAGTAGATCCAGAGATCACAGCTACAACTTCACAAATTTTACCTGATTATAGTATCATAGAATCGCCTCCTGTTACATGGAACTTAAAAAACATAACTGGCGAAATGTGGGTGTACTAATACGTACACCTCTGCCTAACCCTTTGGATTTCAGGCGTGATGTTATGTTTGTGTAGTATAGATAAGAAATATAAATGTTTGACTTATAAACTACTAGATTCTACCCGTTTCACTATATAATAATTTGTTTGACCCTTATTCCAATTAATTAATAGTTCTTAATAATCTATGAAGTAGGAATGTAAACAATTAGAAAAGTATTAAAAATGTCACACAATATTCTCTCTTTCTGCTTATAACTTAAACAAAGTCGTAATCTGACACAGTCGAAGGGTTTCAATTTGTCATAAAATTTATCGTCGAGCCTCCGATGCCCGCACAAAGAGATTGGAAAAATTGTTTCCAGCAATTCCCTTATTAGATGTCCGGCGACCCAGGCCGGACGCCATCCGCCTTTGACCTTAAGCTAGATAGGATACGGGGTACTGAATGTAAAGATGCGACTACTTGTACAGTTGAAGACAACAGTAGTATTTTAATTAGCTGATGGATCAGGAGACGTTCATAGATTTGCTTGAAATTAAATCAATATAATTACCTAAGTATCACTTTCTAGAAAATCAACTAATTGTTAAAAAGATTGTACTATAAAGATCCTTGCAAAAAAAAATCTTACGGAAAAAATCTTATACATTTTATTATATGTATAAGGGGTATAAAAAATTCCTAACTCTTCCCATCATTCATAGATCTGTCTGAAATAAATGAATTATTATTATTATTACCAATATTTTTGTGTTCCTCACGACATCTTCGCCATTGCATGCAACAGTAAGGACCAAGCGGTCGTTTGCGTGGATAAACAGTGACTTTTCATACGAATAATAAAAGCTTTCCAGCAATAATTGTTGCCCAATGTTACTTTATTTGATGGGGAGTATGCATAATTGACAACTATGTGATGTTTTTTTACACTCCGTATACCTAATTCTTCAATAACTTAAAACTCAAAATCGGAATTATAAAACCATTAACTTAAACCCAAAAATTAGTCAATACTGTTCCAAAAATAAAACACTTATAAAAATTGAAACTTCTCCACTCAACTCGTAACGTTACCAAAACGTTTACCTGCTACAAAATCCTTGGCCGGTCGTTCAATGTTTTACAGTAGCAATAAAAGTTCCCAGGATATCCAAAGGGAATGAGGGTCGATGGAAGCCTGTGGATCCCTGATATGTAACCACTACACCGTATAAGGTAATCTCCTATGTCCGCGGATTGCTTCTCCGAATGACACCACTATACTATGTAATGGAGATTGATTCTTTGTCTCAAAATTGTGGACGGTGGACGGGATTTTTTATGGATTCAGGTCAGAAGTATACTGCTGATAGTTAAGCCGAGTTAGGTTGGGTAATGAACCGAGTAGTTTTGTATTAAGGGTAAGTTCAGATGGACTAAAAATAGTCACTAGAAAGATACAAAAAATATGCTATAAGAATTTCAATGAACAAGTTTGTGTATTTGAATCTACAATGTTGACGTTTGTTATGTTATGTGAAAATGCATTGGATATTTATGGAAGTATAAGTAATCGTGTTAATGACCGCCTTAATTTTCAGGTCTGTTCTGTTAAAATCTACCTCAGTGTCAATCAATTGTCTCAGTCAATTGAGAGAAAGTAAGCTTGAAATGAACTGCTATCCCACCATGCTCCCTTGGACAACTCACCTTAAGCTCAATTACATTCTCACCTACATTCAACTAGAAAGATTTTTACAAAATTAACCGACTGTGCCCATACAGAATCCTAACTAATATTATAAATGTGAAAGTAAGTTTGTTTGTTTGTTTGCTACCATTTTACGCCTAAACCACTGAACCGATCATCCTGAAATTTTGCATATACGTTGCCAGGTGTACAGGGACGAACATAGGGTACCTTTAATCTCGAAAAAAAGTACTGTTCCCGAGGGAAATCACAAAAACGTCCTTATGACAGTAGATGGCGCCACGTGTCTATCGGATCATGATTAAATTTTAAGTTTAAGCATGTAATACATTATGAGTCTACACTGTCGATAGACCAGTTTCAAGTAAACAACCTAAGAGTACGAAAGTTGTTTGCTTAATAATTTTTCATGCCCAAAACCGCTGAAGAGTATCCTGACATTTTGCATAAAGTGGCTTCCAGACGGACGGACTTGCGGTTACGGCAAACCGCAGGCCGCGGCTCCTAACGCTCCAAAAACACACCACCGCGGTCGCAGTGGCGGCCTGAAGTATCATTAGCGTGGTGATTGTGCTACAATCGGACAATCGGACGTCGCAATCGGACGTCAGTCAATATGGCTAACCGTAACGTTGTCTTATTACTCTCATGACTCATTAGTCCTCTCAGAAGAAAAGAAAAAAGGTAGGAAAACCGTTTATTTAAACACTTGAGGTGTGAGGTAGAGATAAACTACAGTAACATGACGCGCCTTTCCACAATTCAAAACGGTATAATAGTTTAACTCTACCTATATTATCATTAGCATCGCATATTACTCTTAGAAATAAAGAAGTGTGAGTTAAATTTAAATTATTATTTAAATTCAACTATTTCTATTACAATTTCCATATTTGGCGTCATTTTACAAAGCAGTACACGCGGCCGGTTGTTAAAATTTGCAATTGACGCGGCCGCCACAACATTTCGCGTTTGTCTGTGACCCACTTTATATACGTTGTCAGGGATACAGAAAAACTGCGTAACTGACACTGTCATCACTGACACTGACAGGTGTAAACGCATTCATAGAGGATGCATGGAAGAATAAAGGTGAACCTACGCTCTGTCAATGAAGCATACTCTGCGATTATTCCGCTAAATGTAAATTGATTTGGATGATTCTTTTTTTGTTTATTTTTTCGAATTGGTCCCAAATAAATACTGTCATGATCTGATGATGAACTTCGGAGATATGGAAAGGAAACTCCTCATAAGATCACAGCGCAGAACTGTCTTAACAGTAAAATTGCTTTGTTTAATGAGTGTAGTCGATGATTGACTGAAGGAAGAGGTTAGTTGCTAAACTAACCGTGACCTATGTCGATGTATGTAGACAACAGTTTTTCAACGGCAAAGTTAAGTTTGTCCCTCAGTACTGTTTATTTTTTCGTTAGAGGTATTTCCGGTGTGTTTTAATGAGGGTAGGTAGGTTACGTTTTTCAATTTTAGAATATCTCGCAGGTCCAACACACAACCAAAAGCTCATTGCGAGCCCGAGCAAAAATTACTGCTCAATCCTCGGAATCTTCCGTTCATGCCGCATTAAGAAGGCAAGCACAACCGGAGCGACAAGTAAATTTGAGAGCTGATGAGACATTTTCTTAAAGCCAGGAAAGACTAGAGAGCCAAGCCGTTCGCCCTCCAAGCTACTCAGAGAGTGACTGAAACGCATTTTAAACGCAATTGCTTTTGGAGGAACAAGCCGAAAGCCAGAGAGCTGTAAGAGCAACTGAGACGCCTTTTCAATCAAACACAACTTCGTCTCAGAGAACAAGCTCAGCCATTACAGCGACAGAAACTCTAAAATAGTCGCAGGTGAGAAGGACGCATTTCCGACGTTTGGCTCCCAAGTTGGAACGGGCTGGGGCCGCCTTCAAGCGGCTCTTACCCAACCTGAGGGGTCCAAACGCCTCCTGCCGGAGGCTCTACGCGGGGGTCGTGCGGTCGATGGCCCTTTACGGGGCCCCGGTGTGGGCGCGGGGGTTGAGGCGACGTGCCGCCCACTACCTAAACGCGTCCCAACGGGTGATCGCCATAAGGGTCATCCGAGGATACCGCACGATCTCCGGTGAGGCGGCGAGCCTCCTTGCCGGATTGCCGCCGTGGGATCTGGAGGCGCTGGTCCTCGCGCGCCTGCACGAGTGGCGCGTGGAGGTACTAGGCCGGGGGGAAACTCCGCTGCCGCGGCAAATCGCCGCTCAACGGACAGACCTCCGGCTTGATCTCATGGTGACATGGAAAGAGCGACTGTCGCAACCCAGTGCAGGGCACGCCTCTATCGAGGTGGTAAGTCCCCTCTTTGAGGAGTGGCTTGAGCGGCGCCACGGCGCCCTCACCTTCCGCCTGACGCAGGTCCTCACCGGACACGGATGTTTCAGGAGGTTCCTGCACATCATCGGGCGGGAGGAAACGCCCGGGTGTCATCACTGCGAGGATCGCCCCGAGGACACGGTGGAGCATAAAGTGGCGGTGTGCCCTACTTGGGCGGAGCACCGCGACGTCCTCGTGGCGGCCATCGGCGGCGGCGAACTCTCGCGTTCGGCCCTGGTGCAAGCCATGGTCCGGAGCGAGAGGGAATGGGATGCAGTCGCCTCCTTCTGCGAAGCAGTAATGCTAGCGAAGGAGGAGGCGGGCCGCGTGAGGGAAAGAACCACCTCACGCCCCAGCCGCCGCGGGAGACGCTCCGGGCGTCGGGAGCCGCGAGACGACTCCCGGCCACCGTAGACGCGGGTCTGTGGGCGGTGAGCAATGGGTAGCTCACCGTCCGTTCGTTGATAACGACAGACCGTGTCGACGGCGCGTTCGTGTTCCACGCGCGCCTCAAAGAGATGTCAGCAAACAATTGAAGGGGCCACTAAGGGCCGATGCCTGCCGGGGCTGCGGGTTGTTCGAAAGAGATACCGCGCCCCCGGAACGCAAAGGGCACAAGAAGGAACATGGATGGGTTTTAGTCAATAAAAGTCTGACACTCCCTCCCGCCCCGCCCAGGGCGGGGGAAGTAATTTGATGATTTCCCATGGGTAAAAAAAATAAATAAAAAAGAGGTGAGAAGAACTTCTCTCTTGCAGAAATGCAAACTGAACGCCGACGGACTTTTATGAGTCACAGTCTGTTGGTCTGTAGGTATTTAATAATTCTGGATCTGGCCGAACAACAAGCCGAGTACAGCCCGAATTGATTGTCAAATTCTAAACAAACGCGGGCGAAGCCGCGGGTAAAAGCTAGTATACTAATATGTACATACGCTAACATAGGTAAATGTTATCCACATTATTACTTAAGGTATCTGGATATTGGTAAGTAGGTAGGTACCAAAACGGAAATACGACGCGCTCAAAGTTAATCTTACAAAAAATTCAAAATTAATTATGTAGAGTACATTTTCAAAAAGTGTAAAACATGACTTGCATAAGACTTTTTCTTTTCAGTAGCTGAGTAGAATTAAAAATGCAATGCATCTCCATAAAAACTGACACTTGTACTTTTTGTAATTCAGATCCGCTGTAGTAGAACGTTAAAAATTTCTAGTCTTTCATTGCTCTTATTACATTAATTTTACGTAAAGGAAGATTGTACAATGTTACTTTAAAATATAAAGTTCAGAATTTCAAAGAGAGTAAACATTAAATTGTTAATGAATGTTTGAGATGTTGCGTTGGGATAAAATGAATTTCAAACTGCATCTCTGTTTTTCCCAACATGAAATGTTTTACTAGATCTCTTTAGATATCTTTTTCAACATTCAACGTTCACAAGCCCCTTTAATATTTCCTTCTTCCTCATAAGTTAACCTTACGTAATCTAGAAACATACGAACGAATAAAACCAATTTTTAAAGGTCTAACTTCTAAAGGATTTGTGACCCACTTATTTGGGTCGAGTTTTCTTTACGAGGTTTTGGATTCCGTCTATCCCTGTGATAGATCGCCCTCTCTGACGTCCAATGTTCAATAAGCTTGAATAATTTGTGCAAAAAATACAAGAATAAATATCCTTAAAGCATTAGAACAAAGAGTGCCGATCCAATTTCGTTCAACGGCCTTTTAATTAAAAAAAGAATTTGGTAATCATTCGAGATAAGGCTCTGTTTACATTAACATAGCTTTGGATATAAAAAGATAACGATATCAGCGGATATTGAAAATTATGCCATTATTAGTGAAAATTACGTTGTACTGCTACTAACGCATCGATGACCGGCAGTGATTTTGATAACAAATTAGGTTTACATAAACATACAAACTTTATCAATTTATATTGTAAATAAGTGGATACATATTTGCGTATCAAATTTCCAATATTTTTCGATAAATACGATTTTACAGTTTAAGTAGTTTTCTTTTTATTTGAATTAAATTTGCAGAAAATGGTTTGGTACGAGTACCTACGTCAATTCGTACCCTCCTTGAAACCGATAATCTACCTATACGCATCCATTTCTTATTACTGTCAGATATCTCATAAAACTCAGAGATACGCTTACTTAACAGCAAGCCCTCACAATAACCAAACAAAAAAAAATACATGAAGGGAACGAACGCTACCAAAATATGGTAATGCAATAGGTACCTACTCCGAACAAATCCTCGCATAACATCAACGCCCAAATAATAGCATCGGCTAGGAATAACCAGGTTTTCTACCTCGTATTTTCCGTATTAAGTATTTTGTTGAAAGCCCTTTCCTTTTTCGACCCCTCTTTGTACTGTATCCGATATCATCCCCTCAAAATTATGAAAGTGTATATACATTTTCACGCCCCAGCCGAGTTCGCCCCCCGATTTCCTCATTTCCCGGCTGCAAGTTATTATTATCAAATCAAGCTATAGATATCTGGTTTGATAACAGTTGCATGACTACTCACTCCCCCAAGTTAATGGAAATATAAGACCGATATCGAGATTTTCAATCATTGTTTTACGATACCGTAATTTTGAGGGGACTGAATTGGTTTTTCAGGAAAGCTTGTTCATAAATTTGTTTCATTTGTGTTTGGCAGGAGACATCATTTTATTATGTCTCTGTTTGTTATTCAAATGTTTGATACAGAAGCAAATCTAATCTTAATTCAAGCAAGTCTAGCGTATTCAAAGCATGAATCGCTTTCAATACAAGCTGGTAGTAATCTCTGATCCAAGGCAAGTTTGGACGTTGCAATTTCTGGACATCAAAGGGTAGACTGCCTCACTATGTAGGTAACGAAAGCAACTTGGGCAGTTGTTCTATTGCCAGCAATGCGGACGAGTTTATTGATGCCTTTTTTCTTTTATAAATTACACGTACCTTTAATTTTATTAAATATCTATGTCTGTCTAAACATATAAAACCGATTTTTTATAAGGCAACCGCTACTGACTGAATGCTCTATCAATACGCAGCTCAAATTCGCATGCGCCAAGAAAGGATATTTCAAAATTCACCTCGTAAGGGGATTTAACGGGGTTCCAAAGTTTGTATGAAGAAACAAGATTAGATCGCCAATAACCGACATTTATAGGTACTGCCACGAGTGGTGAGCACAAATTTCACCTGCGCATTTGTTCATTAGTCGGTCTCTTTGGCAGAATGAAGAAGGCGGGGGGTGCCGATCTTGGAGTCGACTGCATGCGATTGGTTCGTTAATTGATGCTCATCGTCTATATTGATCTATCGCCTGTCATTCCGCTACTGTACACTTTTGTGCAATATTAATGAATCACGATTTGAATTTTTAATAGTTTATTTTTGTTATTACGTTTTAGATGTTTTTTTTTTAATATAGTTTAATTTCATTATTTCGTATTTGTTGTGTTTTTGGTTTATTAATAGTTCATTTTTATTATTTCGTTTTATAAAATTGCTGTTTTTAATTCTTTTTTTTTTTAAACATTGAAAAGGAATATGTATTAGCCTTTATTTGGCCAAAAGTGTACATGCGCCAAATCCTACAATCTGTGCTCACGAGTCGTGCCGCCAATTATACGCGGACGTAGTTCGCGGGCAGAAGCTAATTATTTATAAATTTTGTGGTAAATTATGATTTTGAGTTTCAGTTGTTAAATAAGTAAATGAAACATATTCTCTCTGTGATAATTTCTCTTTAACAAACCAGGAAGAGTAAACTACGCAAATCCACAAAATCCGCTCTAAAATTAATTAACGCAAAGATAAAACTAGTGCAAGAAACACAAATTGTCTCCGCCATTACCATCAAAACTCATTTTGTGTACGTGATAACAAAGAACGTCGGCGGATATGCTTCGATTTGCATAATCCGTGCATCAAATTCCGTTAATTTTCTTTTAATGCGACGGCAGCTGCAGGCTATGCAAACACAAACGTTACTCGTTAATCGTGTTACGTTTTTGACGTGAGTTTTGGAAATGCGATTTTGTTTTTGGTAATTTATTTTTCTTTTTTATTTGGATATGGAATTATTTAAAAGCTACGCAATTTCACTAAGCAGTTTTAGATCGTAATGAATTTGAAAAAATAGTCTTAATGAAATAATAAATAATGTTTCGTCAACTCCCAGAGGTACCTAAATTGGTACTCATTAATTTAATTGCAATGAATTATTTTCGGATAATTTGAAATTAAAAACCAAATGCACTTATGAATTCTTGATAGTCAAAAGTCTTACTTCCTTAAAAAAAATCAATGTCATTTAAAACTATATACAACTTCATGCCACGCGAACACCTTACACTTTTATCAAAACTAAAATCTCTTTGACAGTCTCGGAACGAACGATTTCTTGTCTTTGACGGTTTCCAGCGTCAAACTGGTTGGCCGATGAGTTGGCCGATTGTGTTTCTATCGTAGACAAAGCGAGACCTTTCCCAGTTGTAGAGGTATCAATAGACATAACTTCAAATAGAGCGGAATAGCATCCAGTGGTACGCAACCTTCTGGTACGTTTGGATGTTAATATTCATTACGCTGCATCCCTGGGGGAGTTAGGTTCAGACAAATAGACAGCGTTGTCGCACTCTCGTCAGACGACTATGATATGAGAATGGTTTAGAGTACCTATCTTGAAAATTTTTGATCACGTTCTAGGAAATTTTTGTTCATGTAAGTTTTTGTATACTTACATCAAAGCAGATTTGCGATTTCAGACTTATAGCAATTTTAACTACAGGTTTCATCTCCAGGTTTTAACTCCAGGTTTCAACTCCAGGTTTTAACTCCAGGTTTCAACTCCAGGTTTTAACTCCAGGTTTCAACTCCAGGTTTTAACTCCAGGTCTCAAAATGTTTACTTGTAACTACTAGATAAGTACCAATACGACTTTTCGAACGTATAACTTTATGCATGAGAAGCGGATGGAATTACTGCTGGGCTATTAAGACATTCGAAATTATAAGAGTAATAATATATGTTGGTATATTACTCCAGTAAGACTCATTATTACCGACTACCTCGTTGGTCTAGTGGACGCATAGCGCGACTGCTGACCATAAGGTCTTGGGTTCGATTCCCAGGTCAGGCAAAATGTTATTGGGTTTTTCCATCAGGAATTTCTCAGTAGCAGTCTCGAAGTCAGGCTTTGTGCCCGGTTGCAATAGGCTCGCCCCCTATTACATGGGACTTAACATAACTGGCGAAATGACAAGACACATCACAAGACAGATTAAGCAGAAGTGTACCCATTAGGGTACACCTCTGCTTAATCCTTTAGGGATTATAGGCGTAATGTTATGATAATGAGACTCATTATTACAACCTCAAATAATAATAATAATAAAAAAAACACGAATCTAGTAAGTATGTTATGAAACATGTTATTCTATAATAAAATTCGCTGGGTTCATGGAAATTTTCATCATAAATGTTTATTATTGTAAAGGATAAGAACTGTATTCGTATGAAAATGTAAAACATGCATGTAATTTACCATCATCCAACCTACCAACGTTATTAAGTTAGAACCAAATATTAAATATATTTTCAGACAATATTTTTATTGGGTTAAGGCGCAACATTATTTTAGAAAAGCTTATCTAAAGGCAGATTCGTAATGGAAAAACCCAATTACACTTTTTGTCCGACCTGAGATTCGAACCCAGGACCCTTTTTTTTTTTTTTTTTTTTGCCGATGGGAAATCATCAAATGACTTCCCCCGCCCTGGGCGGGGCGGGAGGGAGTGTCAGACTTTTACTGACTAAAACCCATACATGTTCCTTCTTGTGCCCTTTGCGTTCCGGGGGCGCGGAATCTCTTTCGAACAACCCGCAGCCCCGGCAGGCATCGGCCCTTAGTGGCCCCTTCAATTGTTTGCTGACATCTCTTTGAGGCGCGCGTGGAACACGAACGCGCCGTCGACACGGTCTGTCGTTATCAATGAACATCATTGCTCACCGCCCACCGACCCGCGTCTACGGTGGCCGGGAGTCGTCTCGCGGCTACCCTACCCTACGCTCAACATTCACACTTACGAGACCAACGGGGCAGTCAATCAAATCTCACAAATACTTCTTTCCCTTACAAAAGTAATGCAATATTAATATTTTTTCCATAGAGGTAATTTTATAACACGGGTAGCGACTTGCACTAATACCATGTCTACATAAAAAAATAAGAACAATAAAAATAATTAAAAATCCCCGATGACGGCCATCTTGGACCGATTCTCATCAATCATAGCTAGGAACTCTTCCAACTACAAACACCTTTCAAACAAAAAGAAACAAAACCAAAATCGGTTCATTCGTTCAGAATCTACGATGCAACAGACAGACACACACAGACACAGCAAACTTATATAACACCCAGTCGTTTTTGCGTCGAGGGTTAAAACGCAACATTTTACCATTCCGATTTCTCAGCTGTAAAATAAATCTAGCATCCAATAGATAATTCAATAGGTACTGTTAGGTTTGTAGTTCTGAATTAATATTCATTACTGTCTTGGATAAACCTTCTCGTTGGCGCGAGGTAAGCTCCGCGCCTCGGTGACTGCTGTCAATACGAACGCGGTATGTGATGTTCTAATTTTCATCGACAGTTGATTGGTTTAATTAATAATGTTTAGTTTAGTTTTAGCAAGATGTGAGGGTTTTTATTTTCGTTGTCCGTTTTCAGAAGACCATGAATGTTAATTAAAAATGTTTAAAATTATTAAAAATCTCATTTAAGCGACAATCAATGTTATAAAATGTACGATGTGGTCTGTGATCGTTCCAAAAAGTTTGTGAAATTGGCAGTAAAAATGTTTTTTTTTTAAGGAGTACGTATGGAGCATGTTTCACATTCTTCTCCATGCGAAACAAACTTTTGAAATAAGCGACTAGATTCAATAAAAATAATATTTGAAAAATACAATTTAGGTATATAATTATGTTCGTTTCTTGTAAATGACTTTCAAAAGTGCCTTCTAGTGGTCAATTGTCGTGATGGCCCAGTGGTTAAGGCGCCCGCCTCTCATGCATGAGGTTCAAATCCGGGCAAGTACCAATGTGAATTTTTCAATTCATATGTACTTTCTATAGTTTATCTTGGACATCATTGGCATCGGTGAAGGAAAACATCGTGAGGAAACCTGAACTTACTGTTCCACTCAAACCATGTCAGAGGCCATTGAGGCGTATTGAGGCATTGACACAAGGGTATGTAGGGTCGTAAGGCCTTACTACCCACACGATAAGAAGAAGAAGAAGAGTGGTCAATTGAAATAAATGTTTTGACTTTGACTTTCCGTATCACATAATAAGTTTTAAGGACAAATCTTTCCAGATTTGTCACCAAAACTGCTTCACTACACAGCCCAAAAGATTTTTATTTTTTGTTACTCAATATTTTATCATGCACGACGTCATTAAGAGCCCTCGGCGTTTTGTCAATGATTTTTAGGTCCTGAAAGCTCTCGAACCCACTGAAGAGGCTCTATTTTCGTTTTCCAAAGTCACGATATGAGTGTCTGTGATATTATTGGACATATGTTTGAATTCCTAAAACAGGTTGGATTTGTTTACGAAAAAGTTTGGTTGGTCTTTCGTATTCGTTCGATATTTTGTATGTAGGAATGCATGGACGGCCCAGTAAGAGGTAGCTTAAAATGATCTGGACCATGAGCGCTGATTCGAGGTGATGTAAGAAAAAAGTTCATGGAAGGACCTGGGGGAGAGTATTTGCCCACCAGTGGGACAGCGTTGCCTAGAGAAAGAAAAAATAATTAGTTTTTTTTTGTGTCAATTTTTTATTAAAAACTTCAGCTCTAACGATAGACTTCCTAGCGTAAACGAAGACTCCGTTTAACATTCAACAGTTACAGCATCTCAAAGAGAAAACTTTTTAATGGCGTTAATTTGATAAAATTTTTAACGACGTGAATTTTAATGGGAATTGTAAAAAATATAATAATAGGCAAAAATCGACGTGTTCAACGGTCGACAGTAAAAAGTTTATTAAAAAAAAAAAAACAACTTTGTTCGTAAAATAATAATTTTATGAAAACGACCGGCTCGTAAAACCTTTTGATTGGTTTGAACAAAGTCGTATAGTTTTTCACTTTGGGAAAATGGTTTTTTTTTTGTGTTCTCTATTTGCTCTCTCAGTTCCGCTCAGCAAAGATTTATCTAACTAAATTGATATTGAGTTTACATTGCTTGCTCGGCGTATGGATTCCATTTGTATATAACTAGATCATGCTGGCCTAGTGGTTAAGTCGCCCGCTTTTCATGCATGAGGTTGCGTTTTCGATACCGGGCAAGCACCAATGTGACTTTTTAAGATTAACTTGAACATCACTGACATCGGTGAAGGAAAACATCGTGAGGAAACTTAAAGTTATAATTAATATGTCAGTCTGCAATCACCAAT
Source organism: Hoplodrina ambigua (assembly GCA_949774945.1). Taxonomy (NCBI): domain Eukaryota; kingdom Metazoa; phylum Arthropoda; class Insecta; order Lepidoptera; family Noctuidae; genus Hoplodrina; species Hoplodrina ambigua. The sequence goes on from OX458973.1 coordinate 11,206,890, forward strand.
CCCCCTCGAGTGAGCGTGGTGATCAATACTCGTGCCTTGTCTGTATTAGAAGAGGCCTTTACTGTGCAATTGCACAATAAAAAGCTACTTTGTCATAACCACAAAAAAATATGCCTTCATTTTCGCAACTTACCAGTATAATTTTACCCATACACACATTAAAACCGATTTTCTCTCCAACTTAGAATGTTCAACATTTTTCTCAACCATTAAATTTTAAAGCCACATACAGTGTTCTCATCTACTAGAAACGCGATGAGCTCTCAGCAGTTGTAATAACACGATATGGGGACGTATAATATGAGATCTCTTTTTGTTCAGGCTTATCTGTGGCACGCCCGCAGTTTTCTGTACCTACCTATGTGTTTTATTTTAATTTTCTATTTTACAATCTGTGTATAGCCTAGGTACCTTTACGATTGTTTTTCGTATTCAAAAAAGTACATAATATTTAGGGCACTAAAAGCTAGATTCGCAAAAGAATGTATTTTAATATGAAACCCACTTTTGATTATATCCTCCCGACTAAATTTCAGTCACGAATAGAGACCATGTACCCAGAAGATGTGAAAGTCCACAAGTGTGTGCGCAAGTACAGGTACATTCTTTCTTCCCTCACTCTCATAGTCCGATGCGATGGCAATCCGGCAGGACCAGGGAGAGATCAGGCGCAGAACCTAGCTTAACGTGCTTGCCGGGGTTGCGGGACGTCTTAACAGGATACCGTGGCCCCGGAACGTAAAGGGTAACCGAAGGAACTGGTTGGTTTTTTAGTCAGTAAAATTCTGACATTCCCTTCCGCCTTACCCAGGGCGGAAGGAGCCATTTGATGATTTTTACCACCTAAAAAAAAACTGAAAAAAAATCAAAACAAAATAAATAAAAAAAGCTTAACGTGCTTTCGGCACGGGGATATCGTATCACCAACTTTCAAAGTCGGGCCTATAAATGAAAAATCCGCAATGGAAAACCTTAGTTAGGGCGCGTTCCCATTACGTCGTGACGATTAATTTGGCGACTATCGTCTGTAGCTGTATCCATATTTGAGAATCTGTCGTCACTGAAAACACTGAAAAAATACTTGTGAACAATAGTGAATCGTGTCGTGCTTTAAGTAAACACCTCCATTCAAATACAAAAGCCACGACTCTTTAAACGAAACGATAATCTGTCGTAACGACATAGTAGGAACACACCCTCACACTTTTGGCTCGACCTGGGAATCGAGCCCTCAGACCCACGAGACCAACGGGCAGTCAAACATACAATTAAAAATTAAATAAACACGCGTCCAAACATAACATTGTGTACAATGGCGTGTTGCATTCGAATTAAAACAATATGAAAACACCTTTTTTGTGTTTAAGTTTGGTTAAACAAACAGGCTAATTGAGTTATAATTTTAATCGTACATAGTAGTGAGATTATTGTCCCATATTATTAAACCTAATTAGGAATCACGCCATTGTGTGCTTAGTTTACTAAAGTAAATTGTTAATTGAGGTCAATGAACTGGATTATGGTTGCTGAGTTTGATATACATTTTCGTACCAGCCTATGATTGCCCCACTGTAGGGTAAGGGTTCTTCTTATATAGAGAAGGCACTAGCATTGACTGCTACGTTTGTTCAAGGTGGACTGGCGATTTTAGACTTAAGTCCAGGTTTTATAACGATTTTTTTCTTCACCGATGTCAGTGATATCGAAGATAGACTTCGAAAGTACATAATTATTATTCATTGAAAAAGTCACGTTGCTACTTGCCCGGGTTTGAACCCACAATCTTATGTATGAGTGGCTTTAACCACTACGGCAACACCACATCTTGTTTCAATATTAGTTAAAAAAAAAAAACATCTAAGTTCTGGACCTACTATATTTGACCCAATTATCAAAGAACATTCCCAAAATCCTGGTCAAAAATTATTGCAACCAATTGGGAAAAAGTGCATTCCGAAATTGCGGAATAGTAGGCAATTCCGCTATTCAAACTCATAAAACTTCAACGGAACAATATTCAGTACTCCAATTACGGCTATAGCATTCGAGTGAGGCTGAAAAGAATATTGCAAAAAAGCCGGCCAGACACGAAACGGACAAGCGCACTTAAAGTTCCGTACTAATCTTCTAATCTAAATATATAAAAGCGAAAGGTTCACTCACGCACTTACTCAGTAACTCATCTCGAAATATCGAAAACCTCTACACATATATTTAGAATTTATAGTTAGTAGACGTCCGCTAAGAATGAATTTTCTAAAATTCACCCCCTAATGGGATGAAACGAGAGTCCGACATTTACTCGGACGAAGTCACGGGCAAAAGCTAGTCCATAATGTTTGTAGAATTCAGAAAAAAGAATTGTTACCGTTGTTCTCGGGTTGAGTTCGGATTTTAAATTATATGTCATGATGGCCACCACAGTAAACCATAGACACGTATCTGTGATATTTTAACTCTGTATCTATTTTCTGTTAAAAACAATTCACCCTGTCAAAGACAGTGTAACGTCAGGCTTAACAACGGTATTCATTGGGTAAATGAGGAACCCTAAAAAGCTTGGTAGCGCCGAGGGAAGAGCGTGACGTCACGAGCCGTTGCAACAGAACCTAATAGGAAACGCGATCGTTGTCTTTAATCGAATCGGTGTGCGGAGGTTGTCGAGTTGGGAAAGCTTAGAACTGGAGTAATACTAGATTCAGGAAATTAAGAGTTTGAGCAATCCTGAGCAATTTTATTTTTGCTTTTTTAAAATTCCAAAGTTTAAATAAATATGAAGAAAATATCGATATTATAGATGAGTTCTATTTCTTTTTAAAAGTATTAAAACGGAGTAATACCAACAATTTCAAAAAAAGAACGCCTTTTTACTTTTGCTCCATAAATAGCAGGATTATATAAGTTTTCTTTTTTTCCCTTTTTTTAACTTTACGTACTGCCAGCTCCACTTAATCCATTAAGAACTTTGTACATGTAAAATCTCATGCTGAGTCCAAATTCAATACAAAAAGTAGTACAGGGAAGCAGAGGGGAGCAACTGTGATTGATGGATTAGACTGGACATTGTCGACAGCATACATGATAATCAAATTATGACGACGAGAATATTATAAGAAAGAAACAATATTTGACACAGACCATGTGCACACACAAAATAGTAGATAATCAAGAGATTAATAGGATACTAACACAAAAAAAAACATTATAGACCCAAACAGGCCTAGTTTAGCAAAAAATCCAGTCTATTTTTGCCTGACACTGGTTTTCAACTAGACCTTTGGGAGTGACGACCAGGTTTATTAGAAACATAGAGAGGTAAACAGAAAATCATTTTTGCAAGTACGTAGGTAGGTACTAGTGCCTTTTTCTAATCAGGTCAGAAAAAAAGAAAATAATTATGTCGTAACGCATTAATTGCCTAAGATCTCATAGTCAGCAGACTTACGCAAATTTAGTTAAAATTTTCAAGGTAGATAAAGGAATATACAGGATTAAGAAAGTTTAGATATTTGCTAGTTTTAATGTTAGGTCCTTTTTTAGGTATCAGGTATAAATAGAAGGTAATTATAATATATATATACATAAAGGTATAAGTGAGACGGTAGAATTTGACAATCATGTTTTGCAGAATAAAAACCATTCTTCTGCCTACCCTTGAATTTTTTGAATTTCGAACCTAACTAAAATCTGTTCCTCATCAAAAGCGACAAAAAGTAATCAAAAGATACCATCGCGGCATATAATTTGTCGGACGCAAGTTGTTGATGTCCGCCAACGAAGCCTAATTGTACTTAATTTTCACTGAATCATTTCCTCCCGTATAATCAAGTATCACTCACATAACTAATTCCTGACACTCGCAGACACCATGAACTTATCGGGTGGTTCAAGTCATAAGGATATAGCGATTTATTGAAATAATTAATTTGATACACGACTGCCAACTCTTCGGGGACTACAGGCGTGAGGTTATGTTTGTGAGTGTATTTTAGAACAATACAAAATAATATAATAAATATCAAGACTTATAAGATGTTTTTTCCATTCGATATTTGAATTAGGGGTTTTCAAAGTTGTTTGTTTGTTTTCTATACATTCCTAAACCATTCATCCGATTGCGATGAAACTTTGATGAATAGCTCTGTGTTCATCCGCGAAGATTCCAGGCTAAAAAAAGCACCAGAAGCGAAATCGCAAGCAGCAGCAAGCTAGCTAGCTAGCATATAAAACTTGATCCTTGGAAAAAAATGTTGGCACTTGAATCCTCTATATTTCCATAACTACAATTCTACGATGGGAGGAATATGTACCTAACTTTTGGCTAAATTGTGTCTTTTTACCTGTGTATCAAAAACTATAATTGCACAAATCGCTAACCCGCTCCTTCTATACCCTTACGTCGAAATCGTAATGAGATTTTCCGTCGCCACTGTTATCCCTGCATTTGATACACCTGCTATAAGCCGCTATAAAAGTGTAATAACACTAATGGCATTCGCATGTCTTTATTATATAGCTTCTCGTAAACTCGTTATTTATGAAGGAGTGCTGCATTGTTTTAATTTTAATGTATAGTAAAAAAGTTTTGCTTTACTATTTGTAAATGTTATAACTTGAAGTTGATTTTATGTACAGTTAACAAAGTAGATAGGTATGCAGGGTCGTCATAATTTCATTTAATTTTTCTTAGACACCTATGGATGTATTCAAATGTAATATTATTAAAATAAATAGTTTATTTTAAGTTAAGTTTCAAATGAAGACATCCATCGGTTTCTAAAAAAACTTCAACTATATGTAATGACCCTGGATACCTATCTCTTTTGTTAAGTGTACCTACTTGGACGATCGTTTTGTGTCAGCATAGTTTGTGAACGTACTTGGTCTACAATGCGTCATGTTTGACGTCGAATGACGTCAGCATTGTCTTAGTTAAGGTTAACCGTGACGTTAGTTGAATGAATACCTGAAGCGCTTATTTCTAGTTTAAGGTACCTACTAACCTCATTCTGTAACAACATTTTTGTACTTACCTATATTGCAAATAAAATCGATTTGATTTGATTTTTGATGTGAAAGTAATTTTATATAAACTGTATTTCAGGAATTGCAACGTAGGACCTAATGTTCAGTTTTATTTGGGCAATCAAATCAAACTCAGTTGTTCGTGCGAAACATTATTGAAGTTATAATAATGAACAATTACTGGTAAAAGTTCCATATATGTACTAATATGATAAAGATGAAGAGATTTTTTGTTTGTTTCTTTAAAATCGTTAATTTCTGAACCATTCATTCGGATCGGAATAATTACGATAAGCTATACAGCCTCACTCCATGACCTATGGGAGCGGAGCAGTAACCGAAGATGTACAACGTTGTTTTTTGTGTAACAACAATCTACGCAGACGAAGTCGCGTCTAGAAGCTAGTCATATACATTTATGGATACACCAACATGTCATAAACATTTCATTCTTCTCGTTATTCCTTGTCATATTCAATTTAAAATTGCTTCTAACATTAGAAATCCCACTTCTGCATACCCGAGTATTTCTAATCATAAGACTTAGTCTAAGAAATGGTTTTAGTAACTGCAGCCTACCATAATCGTAAATTTTATATATCCTCTTTATTAATGATCTATTCTAAGATAAATGAGCCAGAGTCTCTAGACGTACGTCACTTTAGAATGGCTATAATTTAATAAAAAAAAGGAATTAATAGAATAGTTTCTATTCGGCGAAAAGTGTCTGGCTTTGGTGTAGGTATGTTGATTTTTAACACTATCCTGAAAAAAATTAAATGCTAGTTTCTGCCTGCGACTTCGACCACAACAAAGTTGATTTCCAAACTTTGAACCCCTTTTTCTTCCAATTAGTAGGAGAATCTTGGAAAATTATTTCTTAAAATCGTTTACTATCTATAAACTACCCTCGGCCAAACATTTTTATACGTCATGCGGTTTTTAATATTTCGTGATGAGTGAATGAGTGATATTAATCTTAATATATAAAAACTTTTCGTTTTTATATATTAAGATTAATAAAGTAGTCTTCACATAAGAACGTAAGCAAGAAAGTTACCTTTTGTACCTTATACCTAAAAAAAATTTAGCAACTAACAAGTACCTGCTTTACTTAAACAAGTATTATTTAAAATGACATAGATGAGTAGAGTCGCCCACTCTTAGTCCTTAATACTCTTCTGAAGAGACGCGGACGTGTAAACTCATAATACAAAAACTATAACTCTTATAAATATTTATATCTTTTCCTATGTAAAAGATCTCGCGTAACATTAAAATTCAATCTCAGACTGAATTACGCATAGCCTATTTCATCTACACCATAAAGTACAATCATAAAACGTTGAATCTTTTCACTTCTTCGTATTCAGTGACACGCAATCAATCAAACATATTAGCAAGCTTTGATGGTGGTAGCTAAAGAAACTTGCTTCAATTTATTCAAGGTTGGTAGTACTCATAACACTTATTGGCATTCATAAGCGCTTGGAGGCTCATAAACTGTAGATCAATATTCCGAAGCCAGTAAGCTGCCGGTACTACGGCAGTCGAATCCTTTGTACTCTAGATTACGTTATTTAGGCAACCATTGACATGTAAATTCCTCCAGGCTATTAAATTTGCATTCTAATTAAAACAAGACACCCGGTATTGGCTTATTTTGTAAATACTGGCTGCTTCTTGTAAGTACTTCAGTTTGTTTACCTAAAGTTTCTGTATAGTCTGAAGGCTGGCATATACTTAAGCTTTTATGGAGCCGGCGTAGAAGCTTGCCTAAATTAAAAATCTCTTTAAGGTAAGATTTTTAGGTAGGTAAAGGGAAAAGCTAAACAAAGAAAATTGTATCTAGGTCTTTTATCAGAATATCAAATAAAGAAATGTATACCCAAATATTTAATATGTAGGTATGTTTTTTATGTGTACATGTAGCTAGTATAAAAATCGCTATACACTTAAGCGGGTCGGATTATTCGGTTCGGTATTCTCAATACAACCTTTCATGCACCGACTCGCTTATAGTGTATAGCAACCCTAACAAACCACAATTTAGTTTAAGAAACAATCATCTTTATTGCCAGAATATCAAGGTTCTTAATCAAACTACCTAAGCACATCAAAAGAAAGAACCACACAGAGCAACCTTCAACATTCGAACAGAAACACAAAGAGCCACAAGAACACATCATCTTGACAAAAATAACAACCAATAAGAAGCTAACGACGCACTTCACGAAGACGCCATTAGACGATCCTGAATTGAAAGCAATGTTTTCACAATACGCTGTGCGGCAAGCTTTGCGGTTCCCGACTAGGGAAGGTGTCGTGAGAAGCTACTTTAGAACAGCGGCGTGTAGGTATCTGTACGTACTTTTGTTACATAATATGATTAAAGATCGACTTGGGGAAAAAAAAATTCTACGAACATAAAAAAATATATTGTGAATTGAGCTATCGAGCTGATGAATTAAAGTATATATTAGCCGTGGACAACATTTTTCATAATTTAGAACTTAAATAATTCCAGCCTATTACTGTCCCACTGCTGGACGAAGACCTCTTTTCACACAGGGAAGGGACGAGCATTGATCACCGTTCCAGACTTTTATTAATATTAAGTCCAGGTATCCTTACGTTGTTTTCCTTCACCGATGTCCGTGATGTCCAAGAAATCATATACAAAAAAAAAAAAGAAAGAAAAGAACTAAGAAAATGCATATGAACTGAAAAAAATACATTTACATTTACACGAACCCGCCACTTTGTGCATGAAAAGCTGGAATAAAAAATCCACAGTATAAGTACAATTTGTTCCGTTTTATATCGCAAAGAAAATTAATAGCTATAAGTGTTGCTTGCTGTTGACCTCTTTCTCGCAGTATCTACACCGAAGTTTTTGTTTCTTAAGATTTCCTCCCAGGAAGAGATAAGCCATAGCCGAGACTTACCGGTACAGCTTAACAATTTATTTTTCAAAGTTAAAAAAAAAAGATATACAACGTACGACAGTGAATTGTTTTGTTGTATAAGTGCTAAGCCACAACAAATAATTTTATTCCCGCTGACCGGTCCCATGGCGAGACCCAACGCGTGATAATGCATTATTTATACGCCCTAAGACGACCAAAACGAATGCAGATACTAACGAAAAATAAGATACGGAGGCACAGTCGCCTTTTGTCTCAACGACAAACGTGCCTTGTGAATAAATAACACAAATAAAAATCCTATAAATATTGAACAACAGTATATTTCACACTTTACCGAGAGCCACGGTAACTGAGATATATTATGACACGGTTATATCGATGCAGGTTTTTTGGGTGGTTGCTGTTTTCACGAATCTTTGTTTGTAAACGAATCGGAACAATGCGAATGAATTTTTATTGTTATTTTTTACAATGTAGGTCTGTATACTTCATTCGTCCAAGTTTGGTGGTAGTCGCAAAAAGCACCAGGAAAGCAAAAATGATATTGCGTTTTATCTGTGTTCTTTTTATCAGAAAACGGTTGTTTGATTTTGTTACTTTACACACGACAGTTTAAATCGGATATTTTTTTCGGTGTGCAGAAAGTTGTTGCTGAATTTTGACCATTAAAAAAGCTTGGTGTGAAATGAAATAAAAAGTAACGGCACAGTTAGGGGCTTGTTCGTGTAGATTTGTTTAGTTTTCGATCAATATTTCATCGTCGCAGGCAGCCGGTCACCACGTAACGTCAGCGTGCTGCCAAACATGGACACAGAAAGCAATGGGGACATTTGATTATATTTATTTTACGTCATCTAAATTTTACATATTTTTTTACTAAATGTTATGTGAAGTTTTTATATTATAGTTATTTATTTAATTCCAGGTTCTATAAAGTAACAAAACTGACAAGTAACAAGACTAGCTGTTGAGTTTTTTCTGTTTGTTGTCTATGAGGAATAGTATAGGCTATAAAACATTACGCTACCGACGAGAGCGGAGCAGTAGCTAAAGAAGTAACTTAACGAGGTTAAAGAAGTCGGCGGGCAGAATCTAGTATAGCAATATAATAATAGTAGCCTATTATTTAATTGTCCCATTGCAGGACAAAGGCCTCTTCCCACACAGAGAAGACACGAGCATTTATCACCATGCTTGCACTAGGCGGATTGGCGATTTTAGACATATATTTATTGTTTTGTTTTATTTAAAAGTCCAGTTTTCGTCACGATGATTTCTTTCACTGATGTCAATGATGGCCATGGTCAACTTAATTACAAGTACATATAAAAATAAACAATGACATAATTAGTAATTGTCCATGCTTTGCTGCTCTTATAATAACTAAAAAAATATATACACTTGACATCAATAAAGGTTATGTTTCAAAAACATGAACAAAAGTCTCCAAAGTTTTTCTATTACATACGTGTAAGCGTATGAATTGTGGATCTGTATGGCGCAAAACTGCCGGAGCGGAATAGCGTTTATAAAGCGTTAATATATAAATCAAAACGTTGCTCGGTCTCGCCGATATGAAAGAACGTTTACATTTTGTATAGTTTTGAATGTTTCGTGATAATATGGAGGGATGGTTTTTATTATATAAACTGTAAAAAAATTGTAATATTAAACGAGTAGAGGCTAAATTACAAAACTGAGAGAACTTTATATAGTTACCTATCTAAGAAAAAATTTGGACTTATAATAAGAAAGAGTGGAAAAACAATGCCTAATATACAAAGTTGATACGAAAGATGGGCTTTCCATTAAACTGCCTATACTAGGTACTATTTTCAAGCTCTGTACCAAAAATCAATTAAATAGGAGCAGTAGTTTAGCCGCAAATGATTTTTTAAGTTTTTGCCCCGTTTGAACACGATGTATCTTTCTTAACAGCTGATTATGTCTATACGCATAGGTCATGCACCTAAGTTGCCGCTTACTTAGGTGTCTAAGGTCAGTTAAATTTATTTACAAAAGGGAGTTTGCGTTTTACTCTGATTGGTAAGCTATTTAGTTTATTAAAAAAATACTCATTTATATTTAATTTTACACCGTATCAAATTAATACTAAACACGTATAGTATACGTAGTGAAATTTAATGCCCCTCTGTCATATCAACTCTGTATATAACAGGTACCGTATATTTATACCTAATCACATAGACCATTATTGTTTGCCAATCGATTTATCATCATAACCAAATTAACTTTGCATTTACATACATTACTATTCAGTGTATTATTAGTTTCTCTAATATTACGCAGTGGGAATATTGGGTATCGATTTCCCGAATGCAAATATCATAAACATAGAAATTTGTGTACGTTAATTAAGTTAGTTTAGTGTTATGGGAACATTTTAGAATATTATTTGATGCTAAAAATAATAATAGTATCTGAACAAATTTTGTAAAATGAAACCGCCAAAATGTTATGTTCACAATGCAGCCAGGACTTACTGTTCCACTCAAACCATGTCAGAGGCCCTTGAGACGGTTTAGGAACTCTGACACTAGGGTGTGTAGGGTCGTAAGACCTTACTGCCCACACGATAAAGAAGAAGAATGCAGTGTCGTAATAATTTTATTTAAAACTAGCACTCTTGCCGCGACGTCATTCGCGTGAGTTTTCTTACGGATCCCTAATTTTTTATATATAGTCACCCGGAAAAAGTGTAGCTTTCCAACAGTGAAAGAATTTTCCAAATCGGTTTAAAAGCTTATTCAATGCAAACAAAACAAACAATCAAATCTTACCTCTTTATAATATTTTTATTTATTTTTAAAATGTGTTCTGAAGCAGTGTTTTATTTAGGTTTTAATTTTGTTTTTTGTTTAGACTAGCTCGTTGGTCGAGCACGACTGTTGTGTATGAGGTCTTAGGTTCGATTCCCAGGTCGGGCAAAGTGTTATTGGGGTTTTTCATCAGGTATTTGAGTTAACTGCCACTTACAACCTCTTTTTTCTAATAAAATTATTGACCACAGTGGCCGGGCCCTAACCAATGTTATTTAGTCAGTATGTCTTCATACCAGAAACATTACACAAAACTCATTTGCACGACTTACAGTGTTCCCTAACTACGTCTGTTACCGACAAATAAACTTAAATCCCCCAAAATTGGGCTTAACCCTCTACATACCCACGAATTTACAAGTTAACCCTAATTCCTGATATCGCTGGTACTGTGGGCTCGGTGTTTGTGAATTACTGGAATAATCTACGTACGATTGCCTATTATCTGGGTATCCAGTTCTTCGTACAATTGGACTTTTTGATCCTGCTAATGCCTGGGTCTGGACTAAGTTGTTAATTAGGGGCCTTGAATCAGGAGGTTACTTTTGTAATGTGAATCGATAGTATTTTGTTACAATGTTTTTGTTGCGTCGTGTTTTGTTTTGGGTTTTGTCGTAAAGTGGTGATGTTTTTGGTTTGAATTTAGAATCGAAGTGGAATGAGCTTAAGGATCTTTCACTCTCAAAAGGTTTGGTGAGTAAGTATGAGTTGAAATAATTTTATCAATTCTCAAAAGTAAGTAGGTACTTACAGCTGTGTAGAAAAAAAAGGCAGTCATGGGGACTGTTGACAGAAGTGAAAATTTGACGTCACTTTAGCGTGTCGGAGACGCAGTCACATTAGCATGTTGGTGACGCGAACCTATAAGTTTAGCCCCTAGCAAAGCGTCTAAAGAAGCCTCCAAAAAATCTAGTTACATAGGTACACATTTTTGCGACCTCATTCATTTCACTTGTCTAGGATTTCATCAAGTTAAAACGCCAGCAAAATTCACTTTAAACTCATGCAAATACCTAACTAAGTTACCGTAACTCTCAGTCGACATTCAACAGTCAGATTCTATTCGAAACACTAAAACGCTGCATTCGACAAACGTTGTAACTCAAATACCGGGACTACGTCGGGAAGACCGTTCCTAGACCTGTTTGTGTTGCACCCCATTACCATAATTAACTACAAACACTACGCTGTGACGGTGACAAACTCAAACATTTAGGGTATCGGTGAAAATTGTTAGGAAATAATATCTATCAGATACACCGTTTGCTTACAGCGTACTTAAATCTATGTGTGGGCCGATAAAATGGCGCTTAAAGCGATTTTTTTAATCATATTTTTTTTGATGTGGAACGTTTCGTTCATTTTGACTCGAATGTCTTGACGTCAAACGGCATGACGCTGTCATGCTTGTTTTATTTCATTATTACAAGGTTTCATTCAACTTGTAATGTCTGTATGCAACCTTGTTTGTTCGGATATCATCTTGCAGCTCAATTTTGAAGCAGATATATTCAACCGATTTTGCTGAAATTTTGCGCGCATATGTATATCGTGTGGCAATGCAATATGATAACATGAAGCTGATCAGTTACTTCATATTTCGTTATTATAGATTTACATACATATGAGAGACTGACAGTTTATTCTATTATATTTGTTCAAAAACTTCTGTAAAGTACCTACGTAGATATAAGTTAAACACATAAATATAGTAATAGAAGGAAACAATGAAACAAAAAATAATTTATCTTAATAAAAATCGCTTCAGCATTTTTGCTCTGTCAGACTTACGCCGTAAAACACCTATTATGAAAGTGCTTATGATGAATAATAAAAATATATACTTCTCCGTTTAGTAATGCTAGGAATAATGAATTCAGATATTTTTCATTTCACTCCCTAATGCCATTTTCATGTACTCCCTAGTCTTAATTATTTTTCCAGTTGCCCCTAGTTATGGATAGAAAAATAGTACCTAACTGCAAGGTTAAATGATTTAATGCCATATAAAATGGCATTTTGGTATATTATTTTCATTAGGTTGAATTTTGATTGGCAAATGTTTTAATGTCTCTTAATTTTGGCAAAATCTCTGACTTTACAGGACTTGTATTTAACAATCCAATAGACAGACTATTTATGTCAACAGACTAGTCATGTATTTACTATATACCTTCGTAAATAAGAAAAAAAAAACATGATTAAAAATACAATCACTGTAACTTTACATAATAAAACATTTTCACCAACCAATCTATATATATATTTATTACATATCTACATAACACTAAACAAGAATACAAATAATTATAAAAAGTCAGCAGCATATTAATGAACCAGATCTTAATGAGGAAATAAATTCCAGTCTTCAGTTTTCAGTAAATAAAACGAAGACATCAAATGTGGTGCTGTTAACTTACCTACCTACAAAGTTTTAATGACGTTTCATCTCGAATGGGTTAAGTAACTTCACTGTAAATATTTAATGTAGATTCTCATGTTAGAACTTTGCTGTGAGGGGAGTATTTATAGATAAACATTTGTTTGTTTAGTTAAAAACCTATTAGTGCAGTTACAACTACGTAACTTAGTTCTATGAAATAGTACGAAGCACTTCTGTAGCTAAAAAGTATGTAAATCTTGTGTTAGAAAATAATTGCCAATTAGACAGATCTTTCTAAAAAAAATAGATTTCATGATATTTAAAGTATATATTACTATATTCTTTTATTTCCCGATAACCGTGTAGGCAATATAACAAAAACAAACACACATATCGCAAAAACTATAAACAAATAACCGACTAGCTTGAGTCCGCGACTTTGTCCGCATGGAACTCGAATATACTATAGAACATGACACTCAGCAGTTTAGTAGGTAGGTATTTCTAGAGATTACACACAAATAAAAACATAATCTTTCCCTTTTCTAATATAAGTATAGATATATGACAAACAATCTCACTCCGCCATCTCTGATTAAAAAGCACAACGTATCCGTACAAATCTGCACACACAGGTACATAGAAGTATATCGATTGACACACCAACCTGTCCCAGTGAACCGATTCTGTTTAATCAACGCCCCGGATTGGAACTATTGGAACTATTCGAAGTGATTGAAGCGAGAACCCCGGTTGACGAGCAATCTTCAACTAATATCCTTCGCGAGAACTCAATTACAATACGGCAGTGCCTTTAATTTCCTCATGTAAGGCTGTTCGAAGCTTTACTGGTTTAACAATGCATGTTACTATTTGCTGTCGATGCTATCTCGAGAAGTAATCTGGATTGGGTCGGTACGTGGTGAGAATATAGTGAGTTTAGAAAAACGTTTGCTTTTTGATCCATTAGTATACTGTTAAGCGTTTTTGTGCTTTAATGGCAAGACATTACATACACAATTTGAATGACCCCAACGAATGTTCGTAATACAAACGACGAAAGGTGTTTAAAGATCAAAATATAATAGATCAAGTTTTAGTGGTATCAAATCTGAAAGATGAATCATTATACCCAACTGTTACTCAAAAAAAAAAATTGACAGCACTACTTGTTCAACCACATTCTACAAGTGCTTATTGTTATGTTATCGGGTCATGTAAATATTATTAGTGCCATAAAAAATATAGTCTAGTCCACACAAAGCCGTAGTATCTAGTCTAAAACCTATTAACAATAGAACATTTATAGTTATCTCAGAGATCTCCATTCGAATGATTGGGTTCTAAATTTCACTGCTTTGTCTATTTTAGTGTCTAGCTTCGTATCTACGTGTTATTGTGTTGCCTTAGGGTTTAGACGGTTGGATTTTAGTTTTTATTTTTTAAGTAGATGTTTTGCTGATTTTATTTTAGTGTTTAGTAAGTACCTTTTGTTGTTTCTCTCTGTTATAGCACCTAAAACTAAACAAAGATAAATAAAACTTTTTATGAAAGGAACATAGTTATAATTTGATTATTATTGTTTAAATTATTTACCAAGAAATTATTGAGGAGTCTATAAGTAATTATAGCACTAATTGCTTCTCATATTGTACCAGTTGTTTGCATATCTAGTAATTATTCATACGAAGCCTTTATAGGTTGGTTCGAAAAATATACAGTCGCTGTAAATTCAGATGGTAAATCAAATCAAATCAAATCAAATCGTTTATTGCAATCCATGATGTACACATATAGGTGGTAAAATAAAAATAGAAACAATCATGGACTCTGTCGGGCACAGCAAATTTTTAAATAAGTAAGAGAGAGGAAGAGCGCTTTATTAAATTGTCTTATGCTTGAGATATATTATATTGTATAGGTAGTTATGTTCCAACTTCTAATCATTTCTCTGATGTGTAAATTATTGTAAAAACTGGAACAAATATAGAAATGTATATCAAACATACAATGAATTGGTACTACAGAAATACTTAAGGCTTTCAACAATCAAAGAAAGAAAATTATATCGTTGAAAACAAAATTAAATAATACAATCTACTTTATTATAGACCTGATTCAAATCTCAGATAAAAAACCCTCAACAAAAGTAAACTAAACTTTGTAAGAATTTTAGCAGAAAAATCTGAACTTAATCCACAAAACAAAAAATAAAGACAAACGGAAAGATTTTCAAAGATTCT
This sequence comes from Hoplodrina ambigua, assembly GCA_949774945.1. Classification (NCBI taxonomy): domain Eukaryota; kingdom Metazoa; phylum Arthropoda; class Insecta; order Lepidoptera; family Noctuidae; genus Hoplodrina; species Hoplodrina ambigua. The sequence continues at coordinate 11,222,311 of OX458973.1, forward strand.
TGTGAATAATAAATTTATAAAGACCTCCTTTCAGGGCGAGTCCTTGGACTACAATTCTTTATTAAGAGATAGGAACCTTAACCATAAATAAGAGAATAATGTAAATACTTTCTTAGAAATATCAAATTATTTTAGATCTTTAACTTCTTTTTATTCACGTAACCTGGTAACCAGCAAGCCAGATAATAGATATCTAATAAGAAAAAATCTCCAATGAGACATTTTCCTGGCAAGAATGACAACGTGCTTTAATTTGTTAGTCATATTTATAAATTTTACGATGCCAATAAGGTTTTCTGTCGATTCTCCAATTCAATACTAACCAAAATCTACTGAGAATATGGAACAGTTCATTTTTTTACACTTATAGATATCTAGTCTTCATCAACACCATTTAACTACCAAAACAGTTTATTGAATAAACTGACTCCAGTCCTCGTAAAGCCGGTTGGGCGATTTGAATAGAACACGCCATCCGCCGTTGTCGCGGCACCGAATGGGATTGTATCGGCAATAGGCCTCAGGTGGCGATTAGAGCAGATCTCTGAATAGATAGGGACACGCAACCCCATACACACGTCTACAATACTATTTAACTTCGGATTGTGTTGGATACAAGTTGGATTGCTGTAGGCAACCATGTGTCTTGGAAAGTATTGACTTGTTTGGGAGGAAATTAAAACAAAAGAAACACGGAAGCTATAACTTTTTATACCAAACTCATGTTCAGCAGAGAGCGGAGGTTCTGCCTGGTTTAACCATAATCGACCTTATTCCATAGTCAATAGCAGACATTCAAGATTCCAGGTACTTCAAGGTCCCTAAAGTGCTGTAATCATTTAATATTTAAACTTTTCTACAGATATTAACGTTCTACTAAAAGTATCTTCACGTCGCCTTCGAGCTTCTAGACACATTTTGAACATATAGAAATTCCCGGACTTTTACCCAGATTTTATGTTGATGGCGTTGAAACTTGAAAATTCTTTACCATCGTATTTTTTCTGATCTTCTTTAAATATTAGCAAATAGCGCAATCTCTAAAAGATATTTAATGTATTATCGATACACGAACTCGGAAGAAAGTCCTTGTAAGTTCTTCACATGATCTACATAAATTCTTAAACAGTTCGATGACATTTATCTCAATAAACCTCTTAATGATTATAAGTGTAATATTATGTATGAAAACTTCCACCATATTATCGACGAAATTGACATTTTTGTTTCAATAAATTAGAATTTTCATAAGAAATATTGACATTTTATTATTGCTTTACATATCGACATGTCCCTTATAGGGAAAATTAGATTGTCGCTATATTTCAAACGGATTTTAATCGGTGTCGACTCAGGTGCTACGTAGAAACGATCTCTACTTAGATAGATACTTGTAACTATGTAAACAACATGCTCTAGATTATTATGTAACGTTGTAATGTAATATCGGGTTTAGAGTAGAGACTTTATGGGTGTTTCGATATTATTTCGTGTTTCGGAATATCTTAGTTATAGAGCGGTGCGATTGATCTAAAATATTTACTAGAATAATTTATAAATTGGAATTTTATATGTACGTATTCTGATGGAACTATTAAATGTTATAATCTGTCCGTATGTTTGGGATAAATCTATCAAAATAAACAAAAGCTGAGGTCACTCTCTCACTGACTCACTAATCACGAAATATCGAAAACCGCTTGACGCATAAAGATGAAATTTGCAGAGTTAGGTAGTTTATAGTTAGGTACCTAGTAGACGTCTGCTTAGAACGGATTTTTCAATATTTACCCCCTAAGGGGATGAAACGGGGGTCCAAAGTTTGTATGGAGAAACAAGATTATATGGCCAATAATCGACATTTACGCGGACGGACTTGCGGGTGGAAGCTAGTATTCAAAATACACGGTTAAAGGGCAATCGTGACCAAGACTTTTACAATGAATTCAGCAAATACAATAACAATTGCAACAATTGTAGATAGGTCAACAAATAAATAAATGATTCCCAAACATTTGGTCCATGTAGGTGTTGCACTTTTTCGTTGAACAGCTTTTCTTTCTTTCTTATTTTTTTTCTAACTGACTAAAAATTTCGTTTCTGTGACGTCTAGAGTTTTTACTGGATTCAAAGTAATGATTTCAATACGATGTACCTCCCTCCACCCAGTTGTTATTATCTATTATTTATTTACATTAAAAAAAACGTTTGTCTTTAATAAAACGGCGTAAAACGGAGTAATTTTTAATAAGACAGTAATTAAACGTTAGCAAGGCCTTGAGTAAGAAAATCAAACTCAATTAGATACTACTTTCTGAGAACTCTTCAAAATTAGAATGTAGACAAACATAACAAAACAGGGTAAAAAACTCGTAAAGCCCAACATCTCCGTTGATAAAAACGACCAATTACATGATTTTTCCAAACAAATTTTCGCAACACGATCACAGAATACAAAAGAATGAACTTTCTTAAGCTTGGAATAATGTGCATTTTAATTACATTTCCTTGCCTCTGAATTATGCAAGGAACAGTCGTTATTCTTAATGGTACGGATAAAATCCTAAACGATTATTTTGCTATTGTGAGTTTTGAGATGGAGATAGCGCAGTAAAGTTGCTTGTAGCTTTATTTAATTGATCGCGTTAAGTGACTCCCTTGTGTTACTGTAGAACTTGACTATAGATAAGACACTTTCTGTGTGAATGTTATTCCCGAAGGGTTAGGTAAAGGTGCCCATTAGTATACCCACATTGCGGCAGTTATGTTTAAGTCCCATTTAATAGGGGGCGAGCCTATTGCTATCAACCGGGTACAAATCCAGACTCCGAGGCTGCTACTGAGAAATTCGTGTTGGAAAAACCGAACCGAACCCGAGCCCTCATGGATTTTCCTTTTTAAAATCCCCTATTTAAGTCATGCACCTCAACAACATTATGATGAACATTATAATTTACAAAAGAATAAACAAAAGTTTTTAATACAATAAAGTAGTCTACAACAATCTGAATTGCGTGAACATCAAAACAAATCTTCAGCAGGAACTCAAAATATTTCGCGAGAAAGAAAACAAAAGAAAAGTTTTAAAAACGACACCGATCCAAATAACAGGACGAGATAATACGCGGGTCGCGTTAGTGAAACGTCATCGGCAGTCATGGCACGTCCTACACCAGCCTGTGACACAGCCTCCAGATATACGGAAAAAAATAATACACGAACAACTTTCACAAAAGTGGGCGAAGTCATTTATCAAGCTAGCGCTAAGAACTCTCGACAGGGAGAACTTTTGATACAGGATACGCTGGCGCTAGACATTAATAATAAGGATATCGTAGTACTCGGAGTGTTTTTAGGATGTCTTCAACGTGTTTTATCACTTAAGCTCGAAAACTTTCCTCTTAACGTCAGGGAGTTTTTGCGCGCGACTGTCGTGTCAACCGCGACCTAGATTAAGGAACTTGTAGTTTTTCTTTTATGCATCTAGAATTCTTGTTCTTTAAAATGCTTTTAGTGTTTGTATTACGTTTTTGCTTTTTAATATTCCTTACTGTTATTTGTAAAACTTTCTCCATTAAACTACCCCAAGATTTAACATTCTCACACGGAGGTTGTAACTTCATAATAGTATCAAAGCTAATATATCGAGAACAAACAACTTCGGTATCTTTATTCCCGGCGCCTGCCTCCAAACTCGGGCCGTATTCTGTACGTAACTAACTTCCAGTTAGACCCGTAAACGACTTTACGTGTCGAACAAGGAAATCAAATTATCAACTCCTACCAACTTCGCACCTCTTCCAGCCCGTACGAGATACTGGAATTTGTTGCCCGAAAACGGTCGCCCTTCACTATTTGAAAATTCTGTACGTTTCTTTAGACAAAAATATGTGTAAGGGCACGCGACGCCAAACAAGCTTTATTGGGTATCTTCGCCAAAGTATGCGAGTTGGGAATTCAATAAGTGACAGTGAAACGAATTAAGGGTTGCCCGCGATAACGTAACCTGCACTTTGTATCCGATTGTCACTTTTATGTTTTGTTTCGTCGCGCTTTTAAAAACTTTTACCGACATCCAAATTGATACCTACTCAAAAGTTAAGATAAATCAGATTATTACTCAAATATATTCATTGTCATAATAAAAGAAAACATAAAGAACACATAACTAAAACCGAAATCGGTAGATTTCTTTCATAAACTATTCAATATCTCATCGGTCATTCAAAGAAAGACACGACCGTGCATCTATTAACATAATTTCTCAGACGGTGCGCAGGTTTCCTTTTTTAACCCGATGCGGTGGCTCGATTAAGAAAACATTACATAATTGTGCGAGAGCTATCGGGCGCGCAAGTGGCGCCATGCGAGGGAACGTGTAACTATGTGGGGGTGGTGAGGGTGCGGGGGGGTTCGCAGAGGGGCGACTATGAACGTTACCACTCTCGCCGAACTGACGGACCGGTCGCTTCGCCAGTCGCACACGAACCACGATGAGGACGGCACGCGTCCGCGTCGCCTTCAACAACGAACGTACGTGCGCCGCGACGTAAACATTAACCTGTGAAGTGACATTGATAATGTCTCTATAATACAATATTAACTCAAACTCAGTGACCGTTTAAAGTTACCGTTTTCATCAAATCGGTATAGACAAATGTGTTTAGAAAATGTTTCAATTGCTGACTCTTTTGTTAGTGACTTTGGGTGTTAATGCGGCTTATGCTCCGAAAGGTGTGGATAACTGCAGTCGCCTGTCTAAAGGCGACGAGGGCACGCTGTGCCGGGTGCGAACCTTAGACGCCGATGGATCCAGTTTAACATCTGCATCTTCCGAGAACACGAAGCGACTCTCCGTAGAATGTAACCAGCTGCTTCTCTTTGAAAGTTATCTGGAAGCGAACTATTTCCAAAGATTTTCAGCGCTTGCTGAACTATCGCTAGAGAACTGCAAACTTTTGAGAATACCCGGCAACGCGTTCGAAGGCTTACGAGAACTGAAAAAGTTGTCGGTTCGATCTAAAAACTACGATTGGAGCCCGAATAAAAACTTGGAACTCTCACTCGGAACTTTCAACGGTTTGCGGGAATTGCAAACACTTGATCTGGGTGAAAATAACTTGAAGGCGATACCACAGGATGTCTTCTGCCCGTTGGACAATTTACAAGTGCTAAATATAACTCATAATAGGATCAAAAGTGTGGATCGCCTCGGCTTTGGGAAAAGCTGTGGTTCCGGACTGCGAAGCCTAGATTTAAGCCACAATGAACTCAAGACGCTCTCCGAGGAATCGGAAATTACAGGATTAAAACGGCTCCAGGAGTTAAGACTCCAACACAATAATATCACAGATATTTCAGGTGAAACATTTAATGGGCTTATTTCTCTGCGAATACTTAATATTTCTTACAATAACCTTCAGTTTATACCAGAGGGTACGTTCGCGAGCACGAAGGAGTTGCGAGAGGTGTATTTGAATAATAACTTGTTATTTGAACTAGCCAGAGGCGTGTTCCACCGATTAGAACAGTTGCTTGTCTTAGATTTATCGTATAATCAGCTCTCGAGCGCTCACATAGACGGTGGTACATTTATTGGCCTTATACGCTTAGTCATTCTGAATTTATCTAACAACGCGTTGACGAGGATTGACGGCAAGACATTTAAGGACTTATTCTTCCTGCAAATATTAGATTTAAGAAATAATTCTATAGGTTATATTGAAGAGAATACTTTCCTTCCTTTGTATAATTTGCATACATTGAATTTAGCTGAAAACCGCTTACATACGATAGACGAGTTCCTATTCAACGGATTGTTTGTACTTAGCAAATTAAACTTGAACAATAACTTACTAATCAATATAGATCTGAAGGCGTTTAAGAACTGTTCGGACCTTAAAGAATTAGATTTAAGTTCAAACCAGTTAACAGACGTCCCGTCAGCTATTTGGGAGTTATCTCTATTAAAAACTTTGGATCTCGGCGAGAATCAAATATTGGATATCAAAAACGGCTCCTTCAAAAACTTAGACCAATTAACCGGTTTAAGATTAATCGACAATCAAATCGGAAACCTTACAGTCGGTATGTTTTCTGATTTGCCAAGCCTACAAGTGCTCAATTTGGCTAAAAATAAAGTTCAAGCCGTAGAAAGAGGCACCTTTGTTCATAATAAACAGTTAGAGGCGATCAGATTAGACGGCAATTTCCTATCAGATATCAACGGAGTTTTTTCGACCTTACTGAGTTTACTTTGGCTCAATCTGTCGGAGAATCATTTAGTTTGGTTCGACTACGCCTTTATACCGATTAATCTGAAATGGCTCGACGTGCACGGTAACTTTATTGAACATTTAGGAAATTATTACAAACTCCAAGATGAAATTCACGTAAAAACATTAGACGTGAGCCATAACCGTATTGTGGATATTTCGCCGATGGGAATTCCCAACAGCGTGGAGTTACTGTTCATAAACAATAACCACATAAACAGTATTCAAGTAAACACGTTTATGGAGAAGCGTAATCTCACCCGAGTTGATATTTACGCAAATGAGATAACTCATTTAGATATCAACAGCCTCCGGTTGTCTCCGGTCCCCTTGAACAAGTCGTTGCCTGAGTTCTACATCGGAGGAAATCCGCTTAACTGTGATTGCTCCATGGAATGGCTGCCTTTGATAAACAATATGACTGCGATGAGGCAGCATCCAAGAATAATGGATCTTGAGAATGTAATGTGCAAAATGACACACACTAGAGGCGTAACACACGAACCGTTAAGCAACTTAAAGTCAACCGATTTCTTGTGCACATACGAAACTCATTGTTTCACTCTATGCCGCTGCTGTGATTACGTAGCATGCGATTGCCAAATGACGTGCCCGAATAATTGTTCCTGTTATCACGATCCGACTTGGAATAAAAATGTGGTCGATTGTTCTAGCCAACGTGCAATTGAAATACCGGAGAAAATTCCGATGGACGCAACAGAGGTATACTTAGACGGAAACGACTTCAAAGAACTACAAAACTATGCATTCATTGGTCGCAAAAATATGCGATCTCTATACGTTAATTCAAGCGAAGTTGAGAATATTCAGAATAGAACGTTCGCAGGTTTATCTTCCCTTATTACGTTGCATCTTGGTAACAATAAACTAAAGCATTTAAACGGCTACGAGTTTGAACATCTGACGCAGCTTAACGAGCTTTACTTACAAGACAATTTTATCAGCCACATAGCGAACTCGACGTTCCTAACTTTGAATTCATTGAAAATCTTGAGAATAGATGGCAACAGACTAGTAGATTTTAACGTGTGGAGTTTGAATATTAACAGAAACTTGAACGCGCTCACATTAGGCAACAACATGTGGTCGTGCAAATGTAGGTATTTACAGAAGTTCACATCATACATATCTGATAATGTCGCAAAAATAGTTGATATAACAGATGTATGGTGTTGGAACACTGACCCAAAATCCACACAAAAGAAGGAACTGAATTTGAATGGGACAATATGTAGCGACTATTACGCCGGAGATTCTGTTATAGATAACATGTTGGTCTCAAATTACATGCCTATGATGGTGACTACGCTCTCCGGATTCATGTTGATTATGCTAGTCATCCTTGTAATTTTCTTATTCAGAGACACGATTCGCATATGGCTTTATACAAGCTGCGGTATAAGATTGTTCCCATTCACTGGAGCGTACGACGACACTGATAAATTATACGATGCTTATGTTTGCTACAGCCCTAAAGATGATGATTTTGTTATTCAAACGTTGGCTGCTGAATTGGAAAATGGAAACCCCTCGTACCATCTTTGTTTACACTACAGAGATATTCCTCAACACAATGTGGCTTACATGCAATGCACGTTACCACTCCCCGAGGCTGCAGAAGCATCTAAACGCATTATAATCGTCCTCACAAGGAACTTCATCGAAACGGAATGGTCGCGTTTCGAATTTCGCCAAGCACTATACGAAATCTTAAAGCCTCGAATTTATACCTTAGTAATAATAGAGGAAAGCTCCGTATTGCCTGAAGCTGAATGCGATCCCGATTTGAGGCCATATTTGAAAACGAGTTCAAGGATAAGATGGGGCCAAAACAAATTCTGGGAAAAGTTGCGTTATGCGATGCCGGATCAGAAATATAAATCTAAATCGACTACTTACAGAAACAATATCAATTCCTATACGATGAGAAGTGGTATGCAGAACGGTACGATGAGGTCGTTTTCCTTCACGGAGAAAATGAGAGGGTCGGCGGACGGTGTGAGTACAACGCCGGAATTCGTGGAAAATCGTCAGCAGCAAGTTCACACGGGGTCATATGGGCCTGACGGTAGACCGCCTTCAGATCATATATATTCTTCTATAGATTCCGATTATTCGTCGTTAGAGCTAGGTGCAAACAATCCTAATAGAAGACGAGAGTTTAGGCACTGGCCGCCTCCACCGCCACTAATCGATACTCAGTCTTCAGGTCAAGCCTACCTTGTCTAGTCTACGCTTCTCATTAAAACTCATGTAAAATCATTTAGTCAAAGCTTCATTGTGAATATTTGTATTAATCGCAACGCGCGCTTTACCAAATAATTAAGATTTTAATCTATTTTTGTAATTTCTCGCCGTTACAAAGGGCGTTTCATAATGTTGGTGTAAATACATTCTATAAGACTGCTGTAGAAATATTATGTGAATTTGTATATAGATTGTAAATAAATGTCCATATAAGTCACGAGTATACTATTTATGTATTTTAATAAAGCCATTGTGATAATTTTTGCTATAAAACTTTTTTTTTATTTTTTCTCCTTAAGTATACACAAATACACACTACAGAGTTTTTACGAACAATTAACTTAAAATATTTAGGGATTTTGAAAAAAAAACAGACTTTTTATTTACTGAAAAAACATTACTACATCACACAATCAAAATGTTTAGAACAGCGGTTTTATCCCACTTTGATTATCGTTCATATTTATGAGTACTTTAACCCCCTAAAAGATAGGTAGTAAATTAAAACTCATGTTGTATTATAATAATAATAAATATCTACTAGACTACAAAACACAGTTTTCGCAAAAACTTTACAACGTTTTGTTTCTTAAATTCATAAACATCAAAGTCAAATCATTTATTTCAATTAGACCATTAAAAGGCACTTTAGACACATAACATCACGCCTGTAATCCCCTAAGAGCTAGGCAGAGGCGTACCCATTAGTACACCCACATTTCGCCAGTTATGTTTAAGTCCCATGTAATAGGGGGCGAGCCTATTGCCATCAACCGGGCACAAATCCAGACTCCGAGGCTGCTACTGAGAAATTCCTGATGGAAAAACCCAATAACACTTTGCCCGACTTGGGAATCGAACCCAAGACCTCGTGCTCAGCAGTCGCGGTTTGCGACCACTAGACCAACGAGGCAGGCACTTTAGAACGTCATTTACAAAAGAAAAGAAAAATTATAATATTGAATCTAATCATGTTAAGGTCTCTCCCTACCTACCTATTTAATGAGGCCAACGTTACGCAAACCTCTTTGCTTGCTACGAGTACCTACGACTTTCACACATTATCGCGTGTATAAAAACAAAGAAACGTAAACAGTGGTTATAATCGCGCCAAGGGGGATTGTTTAAGCAGATATGGTAGTAAGTATAAACTTAGGTAAGTGTGACTAATATTGGCAATAGATGTGCTGATTTTTATTGACTTTAATAATAATAATTATTCTCCTGATTGAATTTTCGGTCATGGCGGTTGTTCTTAATGGAGAATAGCCAAGTAAGCAGGCTGGCATGCCACTGTGGATATAAGCCTCCTACATAATTTAAGAATAACAAAAGTAGAGAAAAGCATTAAAATATTTTAATAATTTTTTATAGTGCATAAGTGTGTGTGCGAACACATCTACATTCTCTCTGGCCTCTCATAGTCTGTTGGGGCTACAATCCGAACCGACCGGGGAGAGATCAGGCGCATCAACAATGGCGATACGAGCGCACCGAGCCACAGAGTGTCACATGTTCAACTTCCAAATTCGCTCGGAGTTTGAAGCTGCTACTGAGAAATTCGTATTGGAAAAGCACAATAATGCCTGACCTGAGAGTAGTATGGGATGTAATTGCAGGCAAATCATTAAAAATCTTTTCTACAGGTCAAAATCTCAAATTAAATTCTTAAGTCAACCTCATAAAAACTTTTGTTAACTAATGTAAACAAGCATACTAAGTGTCAAGGACATAATTAGTAGCCGTAAGTGCTGCTGCATACTGCACCATTAGTACCGGCCACAGTAAAGCCACTAGTGGCCGCCACAAGTTGTGAACAAAATATTTCATGCATTTTCTATGGCATCGATCGCATAGGTATCTACTGCTAGCACTTGTAGCTTAGTTTGTGTAGAAGTTAAAGGGTTCCCTTTTTTAAGGCTAGTTAATCATCAAATGACTTCTTGGGCTCTGGGCGGAGCGGAAGGGAGAGTCAGATTGTAACTAACTAAAACCCATCCGTGTTCTTTATAATGACCTTTGCGTTCCAGGGCCGCGGTTACTCTTTCTAACAATTTCTCCAACCCTGGCAGAAAGGGTTCCCTAGTGCTGAGAATAGTTATGAATAGTAGGTTATCTCCCAAATAAATGTATTGTCATCGGTAACGAACAAGTGTACTAAATTTCAACTTGATAGGTCAAGAGAAAGGTTTTCAAAATAAGCTTTCAAGAATTCAACCATACCAAGTAAAACAAAAACTTGAAATTACTATTACAGGTAGGTCTATGTAATCAAATAACATTCCACAGGCACAAAAGTACAAACAAAAAGTGCGTGTTAATTTGGATTAGACTTCGCACTATTTTGTATTTGTATACAAACTTTTGTAGCTCACGCACTGGCATAACCTTATTACACGCAAAAGGTTACACGTGCGTACCTGCAGTGTTATTCTGTAAAAATCTCCCTTAGCCAATTAAGGTGAGGTGAGGTGAAGGTGAGGTGGGGTGACAGAAATTCTACCAATGGTAGAAATTGACAGCTCAGTCACCAAAATTAACTAAAGCGCTCCAAGTAGTACTGCATGCAAGTCGTTTTTGAATAAAAGAAGAGTATTTTCAGCATGTGACCCAGGTGACGACTTTAGCATAATGTGTATTAATTCTAAGATTTTTTTTTGACATCTTAGTATATCGTCATAATATAATGTGATAAGAGTCGCCTTTTTTCCTAGAGTTGAAAATGGGACGAATATTTTTAATTTTGTCAAAAGAGTCGACTATAGTGAATTCTTTTGATGCAATTATAACAAAAAAGTACGCAATTATTGTCATTTAAAAACAAAACACGTTTTGAATTTTGAAACTTTTCTAAAGTTAACAAACAAAACCAGTCTTATCTAACACAATCTCGGATAAAAAAAAACAGAAGCTCCCAAAAAGTTTGCATTAAATCTCACAAAATTAAAAAAAAAAACAATAGACTTAGAGGCAAGGGAAAGCTACCTGCAGCCAAATCTGACAAAGCTTGGCAAACGTGACCAGAATACGGCGGTCATCTCTTTCATATCATAATCGCGAGGACTCACCCATAGAATTTTAAAATCTGAATTTTCCTTGCATAACCTCAAAGGGAAGTAGCGTATAATCCGATTAATTATACTTTATTTTATTTTATAAAAAAAATACTTAATAGTAAAAATGTTAAAAGTTTTACTGTTGATCTAAAAGAATTAAAAGCAATAGATGAATTTCCTTTAAACATCAATTTAACTTTCTCGTATTTTTTATAATAATGCCATAAATTTGTACCACTGCTGAGCAAATACCTCTTTTTATAAAAAGAAGGCATGAGCATTGATCAGCCATCTCCTCATACAGTTACTTCTTCGCATTGACCACCACGCTTGCTCAAGATGTATTGGCGATTTCAGAATTATATTAATTATAAGTCCAGATTTCCTCACAATGTTTTCCTTCACCAATGTCAGTGACCTCCAAAAAAAACTTAGCAAACACATAAAGTCAGATTTGATTTTTACGTTACATACAGATCAACGTTGCTACTAAATAATTCATAATCCAGTATTTTAATAACAATATGACTTGCACTTAGACCGGAGTCCAAACCCATATAACTCACCAATCTCGAAAGGTGTGTATTTCCCATTAAGCCACAAAAACTTAAAACAATACATTTGACCAACATCACATTATAACCTGTTAAAGAGTTTATAGCTGCAAAAACAAACAAACCTCCTTTGACCTAGCCGACATCCGTGGCCGAATTTACTTACCTAGCACTCTTTTCCCGGTTATATCTTCCTTCCTAATTCACATACTGCTGTAAATTTCTGACCTCCTAGTACCTTAATTTCGTTTGTCAGGTGATGCCGACCTAACACTACCTGTAACTGATAGACTGATTGAAAGTTTTTTTTTTACATAATTACGAAAAGCCCGAGGGCGGGGTTCCGTACCACCGTGCATTATTAAAGCCCACGATTCTTATGCATATACATACAAGCCGATCCCCTTCTTTTTTACCAAGTCAAGGTAATAAAAATATTCGCTCAAAGAAAATTTGAACTTTCTACCTATTACGTTTCATGAAACACAACCCCCTGACAGACAAACGGACGTCCTGTTAGCACCTTTCGTATACGGAACCCTAAAACGAATACTTCATCAGCCTAGGGTATTTTAGGAACCCGTGGCTAGTCGGTCTGGCTTGTAGGTCAAGGACAATATGAATATGCAACGCTTCAAGTAGTTCTGCTAGCCTGGTCATCTGCTTCTGGTACATTAACCCATTTAGCTCCATTAAATTTTATTGGCTGGGAAGATTGTCATTGTGATAACAGTGTGTGGTCTTAGTGAGTAAATTAGCATGACAAATTGATTTACTCATGGAAGCGAGCAATGTTTTGTTTGGTAATTGTTATTTTATCAAGAAGTGTAATGATTGTCTTTTGGTACGGTGATTATTGAACGCACCTAGCTATTGTTTGTATCGATGGCAATATAGACACATTTTGTTTTGCCCCGTATTCAGCTTCGGCTTGTAAGTCTTTAAGAGAAAATAATGACCGGTATTGGTTATTACTTCGGTCACTTTTTCGATGGATTTTCTTTCATAAAAACCTTATACAGAGAATCGTCAATACAAGGAATCAGCCAAGTAGGTTCAGCCGTTATCGATTCTTGCACTTATTGACACATTTAGCCATTTGTTTTACATAGAAAGATTTATGTTTATCAAAAAACGTAACCAGATTTATAATAAAACACAAATCATACAAGATGTATCTTTTATTAAAATAATATGAACAATAAATAACTGTGATACAACAATGAAAAATGTTCAAAATATACAATAGGTGGTACATTAAATTATAGATTGAAATCTAACTACATTAATGGATTGTGAATTTACCACAATAATAATAATAATGAATCACTAGTTAATTCAATACACTTCAAACGTATATTACAATTCATAAATATGAATTATAATGAAATGAATAACTCAAACTAGAATATAAATTATTTAAAACAATACAACAGATATTAATGCAGTAACAATTCTATTACAATACCAATTTCAATTAAAATGTCGATATGAAGATAATAATTTATTACAATTTTCTATAACTATAAAGCATATTCAATTACATTGAAATGGAACAATATTGCTATCGCTCCAAAAGTTAGTCGTTACATTTTCACATTAATGATATAATCCTTAATTTGTTAAATTTTAAAGATAACTTAGTATACGAGTAGGCTCGTAAAAAAATATTGCCATTGTGTCAGGAGATACTTCTACTAACTTTTAAAAACAAACCGCAATCGAATCTCAGTTTCAAACTGTCAAAAATGCCTCTACACAGCTACATAACTATTAACTACATATAACTATACATTTTTCAATATTGATTGTTGTTGATAATCAATTGCGACTGGATCTTGAATGTTTTTAATTTGTAAAATGTATTGACCTTCAGATAGTTGTCCTATCGGTCTATTCAATATTCCATAAAAATCTCCCCCTTAATAAATTTAGGTAAAGTGAGTTTGAGGTGAGCTGTCGTCATACCTGATGCTAGGTTCCATCAAATTTCACCGAAGGAGATTTTTACAGAATATAACTATTATTCGTTGAAAGTAATTACAATATTATAGTTATAGATATATAATATTCGAGTGAAACTCTTTTTACATTAAAGTTAAGAGAATTTACTTTTAAAAAATGTGCGTCTTTCGATTTTCAATTCAAATTCGAAATTCATTTTTTTTTTCGATTCAGTTTAGAAAAGATACAAGAGTGATGATCTGATGATGCTCATCATATCACGGAAATACACACTAACTTTTCATGAAAATATTATCAAATAATGACACATAGATAGTGGTCATAATCATACGCTGGTATTCACCCTCCCACCATAGGATTAACACAAATGGATCTAATTGAACTCAGTTCTGCCATGGGATCAGGTTATGGGGAGCAGACAATTGAATCTAGGGAATTAACCCGTGAGGTCTAGACACTCTAGACTCTAATCTTCATAGTCGTGTATGAAACAATCACAGTGAGTAAGTGGTTTCTAGGGCTGTCTATGAGAATGTACGATATAATAAAAAAGATGATTATATGGATGGAGAGGTTTATTTTAGTTTTAACTTTAGATTGTATAACGTAACAATTATTACTATTAAAAACATGGAACTAAGAGCGAACCTGTAAAGTTCAGTATAAGAACTGCACGGTGATTTGACTTGGTATTTACCTTTTCATCGCTTTCTGTAAATTACTATCCTCTGCTGCTCTGCTAGTCTTATACCACTAAACCAATAAACTGATTTTGATGAAATTGTACAGAGTAAGTTTGAACCCCAAAGAATGAGGAAATGCACTTTTTATTTCAGGTCTTTGCCTGTTTCCGCGGTAACCAACATCTACGCGGGCAAAAGCGAGTATGCTTTAAAATGTAGGTACCCTAAAATAGCACTCAAGGATTCAGTTCCTATCAGTTTTATCAGTAAAGATTTTTTTGTAATCTTTACAATACTTCGAGAGAATACCTCTCACAAACACAGTAAAAAATCGAACAAATTTTACCCCTTTGGTGAGTAATACTTACTGAAATTCTGAAAGCTACACGTTAGTAAGGCACCATTGACATTAAATTGCCATGACATTTTAGGGGGATATAAATAATGATTCACAGATAACGCGTCCCATACAATACCATCTCACCCACTCAACAGTGAAAGTGACTCATCATATCAAATATATCATAGGTGACACACATGTGACCCGTAAAGACTGCCATGCTCCAGTTCCCACAAGTCTCATGACATCTAACAATTAATATGAAATTATAAGGTGATTCAAGATTCCAATTCAATGAGGAAATGCCACTTATTGATAACAGGCATGATGCAAATGCTACAGTTGTTTGCTTAACTGATTCAGGGTTTCCAGTATCGTTATTGGTTTAGATTGATTCGTCATAATGTTAAGTTGATGACGTTTATTGGATATCGATGTTAGGAATTGGTCTTCATAATATTTGATCATAGTAATTCTGAATATTATGCATCCAAATCATGACGCATTGATACAAAGGAATTTTCGAACATTTTGGTTTTTTTTTTGTTAATAATTCTAGCCTGTATAAAACTAGGTAAGTTAGTTTCAAAATTTGGTAAATAATAGTTGGAATGACTAACTCTTAGCAGTATTTACTTATTGTGTTAACAAATAAGTTTTTCTAAGTATATCAAATATTTTGACCTAGTTGTACTTCTAGATACGTGTGAACTTATTATAATAATTATTTCAACGTCGAATTTACATTCAAAAGCTTAGTCATACACCTTACACAAGTGCTATTGTGTCCTATTTCCACTCCCAAACTCATCACTGCGGACGTCGTCATTAAGAATTACTGTGGGAGAGTCGTCGAATGCTGAACAATTTTATGTGACATTTGTCATACAATGATAATGCCCATTAACACCCACTCCTTCACTTATTTCATCAATTAGAGTATCACACCCACGGAGACTGTTATTAACGTATTGTTTATTTCTCGACCCCTTAAGCGAATAATTGCTTAATACAATTTATTTCATTTTTGTTCGTTTGATTTCATCATTTTTATTTTGTTTTCTTCTATCATTGTTTTAACTGTGCTCATGTAGGTGTATCATGACATGTGTCTTTTCTTTAGTAAAATACGTTTTATATTTCTTTTAGACTTTTTGTTTAAATTTAGAAATGAACGTTATTTTAGTTGTTTTGGTATTTGAATCAAAAGAACATGAAATTTACATAATGATAATTTTATTTTATCCTGAAATCTCCGCTTTTATTCCTTTGATGCCTTTTATTACCTAATATAGTCTAGAATTATTCAAAATACAATTCTTATACATATTTTATATTACCAGCATCTTGATTTCGGAAAGACTTTTTGTTTCGTTTATTTCTTCTATTGGGTTACTGATAACATTGTCGGACTCAAAATCAGCTAGCACAAAAAGTCAACAGAACGGATATTTAATTCCATTGTCTTCAATATTCACAGTAGTGACATTCTCAAAAGGCATAAAAGAGAAAAAAGTTTCCAAATACCCATAAAACACATGGAAGGTTATGACTCATTGTTGACTCCCTATTGACATAAATACGGTAGTCGTAATAAAACGGTCTTAGAACCATGACATAAATTCTCCTAAGTATCTCTCTGTACCTTTTATTGTATTTTTTGTTCCATAAATATCACACAAAATGTTTACTTTGTCTTATTCTTAGTTTTTATTATCCTCTTTGTTTTTAACAATGGGTTTATGTTGATTGACATTCTTGAAAAGCTTTTCTTCACTGCTTGAAATAACTGTCAACAGGTTTTTATGTTTAGGTAGTTTTTTTTCGGTACGTAACTTAGTTAAGTTGTCTTTTTTACGAGCAATGTCTTACACATAGAGAAAATTTACAAAAGGACATATCAAAATTAAATTAGGAAATGTTTGGAAATCTGTTGCAATAAAATCAATAATTTCTTGTTTTTTGTCAAGTTTCATAGTTCTCATAATGGTGTATAATAAACGTTAAGTTCGTGCTTGTCGTCGTTAGTTACGGGTTTAACCAGACATGTATGATGCCCATTAAATCGTACCATCCCACGCACTACAACATCAATCGATTTTACATCAGCGTCATAAACTATCAACTAGCTTGACATCACATTTTATAGCTCATCCATTTCAGGTGCTATAAACAATGTACTTAATGACCACATTATTTGTAATCAATCCGCAAAACATCCTGACCTTTAAGGTAACATTAAGTAAAGATACAATTTCGCATTACGCTATAATCAATCAAGACGATCTTAATCCGCATTTAAACGTACAATGTAACCGCTAACGATGTCTCTATGATATCATCGTGCTATGTCGAAATAATTACCTTTATGGGTGTTTGATTATATGCGAATAACGTGCCTGCTTCAATTATATCATTCCTACGCGCGAGATTACAGAGGCTGCGGTGCGAATCAGAGTAGATGACGAAAATGGAATAGATGCGGTATGTGAAAATTTGTCTGCGGTAGATTACGTAGGGACTATTTAAATTTCGAATACCAAATAATGAAAAAGTACTTTTCTTTTGAATCCAAATTTGATGACTTAGTTGGCCTAGTCGCTAAGCGACTGGCTGATGCGCTGCGTGAGGCGGGTTCGATTTCCTCATGGAACTAACAAATACTAGTTCCAAGGCCTTCAGATAGTTGTCCCGGGTCTGGTTGTTTGTGTATGTGAGTTTACATGTTTGTAAACGCACCTAGAATACATATGAAAATAAGAGATATTTTTGTATTTTATTTTAACATCCACAGCCGATGGTTCATTGTGTGTCCGTTCATAGTGCATTTCTTTGAAAACAACAGTGATTGCTCAGCAACAGCAACGTCAGGGAAATTGTAGCATTAATGTTCGCATATTAATGCTACAATTTCCCTAACATTGCTATTTTTATAAACGAACTGGAATAAACACGTTGCCTAATACTTTTTAAAATAAAACAGTCTGTTTGAAGCCTGTTTAACATATTTTCCGGGATAAAAAGTAGCCTATGTGCTATACGAGACTATAATATTTTTCTTTGCAAGTTTTCATTTACATCTATTCAGTCGTTTTGGCGTGGATTGAGTAAACATACAGATGTTTGAGATGGATAGCCATCTAAACATTCACATTTATTATAGTAGTAAGATTACCAGTCCACCGCTAAACATCCATTCTAGGCACAACCAAACTATTACAAACGATTCAGACCAACTAAAACATAACCTCAAACAGCTGAACTTCTAAGCACACAAACTTCAAATTGAATAATATCTCTAATTAATCAGATAATTGTAGCAAAGACACTGAAGGACGAATGTAATTCAACGATTACATCAGAATAGAACATTCTGTTGAACCTGATTGATTACACTTAGTTAATGGGAATTTCAGAATGAACAATCCGACTAAATGTTACGACTATCTGTTTGTAATTGCCGAGCAAACAAAGATCCCTGTGTTCGCGGCATTAATTTCACGTTTGAGATACGTTGTAATCATAACAAGACGTGAATTTGTGTTTAGGTAATGCATTCGGATAGGAATTTGACTAGGCATCCTTGTTTACTAATGGTAATTTATGTCTTTAGGTTTGAATTGTTAACTAGATTTATTACGTGTTATGTTATCCTCTGTTTTGGTGTAGGTTCTATGTAGTGTTTCTATTACTTCTCTCTGAGGTTGTGAGATTCAAATCCGGGCGACCAATGTGAATTTTTCAATTCATATGTATTTTTTTACATTGGACTTAAACATAACTGGCGAAATGTGAGTGTACTAATGGGTAGAGTAGTATCCCTAAAATGGAATACCGCCATCTCTCGGAAACGAATACTCCTAGTTGCAAAAGACAGTGATCTTCTGTATCTTTCCATCATTATACTCGCGTACAGGTTTTGACTTGGCTGTCGGGCGAACGTTGTGGCTGCGGTAAGAGTGTTTTGTTTTGGTGTTGTGAGAAAAGTTTTTAAGGTACGTGAAAACTAAGTATTTCTCTCAAAACGTGATTGAAAATAATATTGTATATTATGCATTGACTACATGTTTATTTGATTGTTTTAGAGATTTTTTCTTGTCTGATTGTGTTTAGTAAAAAAATCTGATATATGTTTTGATTGGTTTGAAATTTCCGAATATGGACTATTGCACACATACGTTTATTATACGTTTTGACACAGACAGTGAGCCTGATGCCGTCATAGGACTGGAAGTTCCTGACTCAGAAGATGCAGAGTGTATGTTCTGTAACAGCCTGTTTTCTCAAGATACTCAAGGAGAGACATGGATCAAATGCCTCATGTGCAGGCTCTGGGCACATGGTGATTGCGCAGGTGCAGAGTTCGATACATGGATATCTGATTTCTGCAAGTAACTTAATAAGTACCTTTTTAAAATTGACCAAAGTTCCTGTAGATCTCATAAAAATAACGGTTTATTATTCATAGTTTTATAGTAGTCCATATTTGGGTACCTATTCCATAATTAGGTGCCTTTATGTTGATTTTGTTTTTGAGAAAATTTTATATTTTAAATTAGTATATGTAGAACAAAACTGTCAATAAGTTAAGCGCAACTGTATGACTGATAATAAATAAGAATAAAAGTTTTTAATTTACAATGTCTTTTTTTTTATAACACAAAAACAAAATGGTATTCCATATTTGGTTACTTTCCTCTAATACACCTCTGCCTAACCCTTCGGGGATTACAGGCGTGATGTTATGTGTGTTATGTATGTATTTTATTTTATCTTAGATTTATCTCTAAGGAGAACATCCTGAGGTTTAGTCTAATAATTAACATAAGTTTGGAATCGCCATTCGCCTTGAGCAAGCATCATTCTCGTGCCTTGTCTGTATTATAAGAGGCCTTTGTCCTACATTGGGACAGTAATAGGTATTAGGGACATTATAACATACAAAAACGATAATAACAGTCTATTTTAAAAAATACTAGGTATAGACTTTCTCGCCCAGTCTTCTCCACACGCAACTTTTATTCATCTTGTAATTTTTTGGCAACCAAAAGTACCTTTTAATGGTCGAATTAAAATAAATCCTTTCTATTTTTTCTCTCTTTTTTCTTCTTTGAGGAGCATTTCATGTTGGTAGATTAAATATTTTTCCAACTAAAGAAAATACATATTCCTAAGTCTTTAAAAAAATATTTGTTAATAATCCGGCGTGGGCGGATGAGGTAGAAGAAAGAATACACACACAGGCACGATTCAAATACTTCGGTAACTCACATTGCGTAACGCGTTTTCATTTGCAAGTTTACTGAATATTACATAACTGGTACTTACGTACTGTACGTTGACGTCAATGACAAAATACTCCTAAAGGCCCAAGATCCGAGAGCCGCTAGACCTACGTCATTTAAGCACGGCTGAAAGTTTAAGAGTAAGTAAAAGATTATGTAGTTAAGAAGGTACTCGTACCTGATAATTGGCCCAGTATGACTTAACGACCATAATGTTTTTTTTTTTTATTAAACGTATTTTTTTTGCAGTCTGAAGTGTAATAAATGTTTAATATTTCATTTTATATTTACCCTAGACTTCGTTGTCCCACTGCTGAGCAAAGGCTTTCCTCAAGGCCCATCAGGAACACTTTCCCTGCGCCACCACGTACCAGCCGCCGTGGTACGCGTCCATATCATTTCGCCACCTCCTTCTGGGCCGTTCTCGGCAACGCTGTCTATCAGGCACTGTGAAACTTGTATTTCCAAATAAAATTAAATAATACCTTGCTTTAAACTCCTCGTAAAATGACGTAGGTTTGACGACTCTGGGATCTCAGTTCATAAGAAGAAATGTTAAGGTGCAGGTACTTCATCTCAAACTCAATTTGACCACTTCAATATCTTAATTTTCGCTTACAACATTCCCATCTGATTTATCATTATCATGCATTCATTAGTTGTAAGTTAAGGTTTAATGACGTTGATTTTAATTACACAATGGGCCAACACTTCATTAAATTGTCACTCACGATGGTTCTTTTCGTAATAACATCTAAAATGTGACGTAATACGTACCTACTGACTTTTGACATCAATGTAAGTTATTGACTTTTGAAGACGCGCTCTTGGATAGACTGTTTGAGGCTTCTATGGTTTCTTTGTATTTCGAGTGTTCTATTTTTGAATTCAGTAATTTGGCGTTTGTTTTGGTTTTATTTTGGAATGGATTTTTTAAATCTTGCGTAGGGCGAATTCCATGAACGAATAAATTTTGAATTTTGACAGTTTTCCGTACCGTCAAATGTCAATTTTGTTTCACGAAAAAAAAACTTATTCTAGTTTCAAAAATTTTGTGAGTCTTGTCCTTAACTCGTTGACTGCGGGAAAACACACACGTTGTGTTTTGACTAAAAAACGCAAGTGCGGCGCACACACAAACGTGTGTGTTTTTCTATGGCGAACACGCGAACATTGGTAGCTAGCCGCACTGGCGTTTGGCGCAGCAAATGTTCGTCCGCAGTCAAAGGGTTAAAGGCGTATTTTGCACGGGATATCTGTCAATATTTGAGAAGTTACCATAATTGAAGCTCAGAAAAATGACATTTTTGACTTTTCTTTATCCCGAAATAAAGCAAAGTCAACATGGAAAATCCAGGCCAAATAAATACGCGTTACTTTTTTAGCTGTAAACAGTACACCGTATAAAAGCACACGTGAACACAAAAGCACCGTATTTTTCTTCCCCATGACGTCACTCTACCCTCCACAATTTCCATAATCGACTGACGAAGCCCATTCTAACCTAAAACATACCTACATAGACGTAAACAACGCGTCGTGTTTTTATTAAAATTCCTTTAATAATTTTGCCCCGTTTACTCGGCAAGTGGGTCATAGGACTTCTACATAGTTGTTCGCAGTGCCACAAGCTCGCCGGTCACTAGCCCGCAAAAGGGGGTATGTGGAGGGATAGAAAATAGTTTTAAAGAGGACTCCATCGGTATTCACTACGGACGGCAAGCTGGGAGCCTGCCCTAGTTCGGATTTCAATTATCCACCTCAACCATTTGTTTTCTGAACGCAAAACGAAACAAACAACTGAATGTGTTACCAGGAACGGTGCATATTTTCAGAGGATTTTATTCGACGGGAGATAAATACCTATTGTGTTTTTTTTCTATTGTTTTGCTATCAATAAAAGTACAATTGTTTTGGTATAGGTTTTAGTACCTATTGTAGGCCACAGTTTAAGTTGCTTTTTTTTGCTTAGTTTCACAGAATTTAGTCATTTTATATAATAATAATGAAAAAATATTTTCTGTATAAGTAATTTGTACTTTCATTTACAATTTTCAGAAATCAGCTTACCTGATTTCTGAAAATTGTAAATGAAAGAAAAAAACAGCTTGTAACCATTTTCATAATTCCCAAAAACAGTATTTCGATATTATTATTTTGCCACTTCCTTGAAAAGGTAAAAATAAGGTCCATTAAAAGGTTCGATTGATGTTGGTTGAATCACGGAAACTTTTCATTCTAAGTTTTTCACTATTTGTTCAAAACTAATGCTAGAATTTTAAAACAGTCTACAAGTTAAAACGCATTTTATATTTTTAAATATCAGTATTATAATGGTACTAGCCTATTATAGTACTACAACGAGGAATGGCCATTTTTCGCACGGAAAAAGTCACGAGCATCGCGCATTCAATACCACGTTTGCTCAAAGAAAACTTATTCTAATTATTTTAAGTCCAGGCTACCTTCGATATTTTCCTTCACTGATGCCTATCCAAGATAAATTTTGAAAGTAATATATAATAGAAAAAGTCACATTGGTACTTGTCTGTCCCCGGTTGCAAACCTGCAACCTGATGCATGAGACTGGGTAATCACAACATTTTACATCCTAGCTTCTGCCCGCGATTTAGTCCGCGTAAAGTTGATTTCTCCATTCAAACATTGGACCCCCGTTGGAGAGTGAATTTTGGAAAGATTTTCTTAGCGTACGTCTACTAACTATAAACTACCTCTCTGACAAATTTCACCTATATACGTCAAGCGATTTTCGATATTTCGTGATGAATGAGTGACTGCCTCGTTGGTCTAGTGGTCGCAAGCGCGACTGCTGTGCATGAGGTCTTCGGTTCGACTCCCAGGTCGGGCCAAGTGTTATTGGGTTTTTCCATTAGGAATTTCTCAGTAGCAGCCTCGGAGTCTGGATTTGTGACCGGTTGATGGCAATAGGCTCGCCCCCTATTACATGGGACTAAAAAGGTAACTGGCGAAATGTGGGTATACTTATGGGTACACCTCTGCCTAACCCTTCAGGGATTACAGGCGTGATGTTATGTTATGTTATGAATGAGTGAGTGACCTTTCGCTTTTATATATTTAGATTTAGCGCTCCAAAATTAGTAACCCCAAATCCCTTTGTCCAAGACTTCCACTATTATTCTTAAATCCCTTTTTTTCTTCAGATAAGATTTTCAAAGCTGTCTTCGTAGCGTACGCTCAATTGTCAAACTTGTTTATATAACTTTGAACACACTTGGAATAACAATCCTTTGTTGACGGTTCTTTTGAGCCTGTCCGTGACAAACTCAAAGGATTCGTTGCGAAGCGTGTCCACTCGAGATGGGAACATCTGTTATATTAAATTAAATGTCTTCCGTTGGACGTCTAAGTATAGATTTATAATGTCAGATGTAAAGGTGTGCATTGAGGGTGGGCGATGATTTGCAATGTGATGCAAATATTTTTTGATGGGCTTTATTAATGCAATTGTTTTTCATACAGACTGACTCGTTGGCATGTCGATTTTCAAGTCGGGCAAAGTGTTGTTATATTTTTCCATCAGGGATTTCTCAGTAGCAGCCTTGCAGACTGGATTTGTCCCCGGTTGATGGCAATAGGCTCACCCCCTATTAAATGGGACTTACCTAAACATATCTGGCCAAATGTGGGTGTACTACTACTACTACTCCCTTCGGGGATTGAAAGCGTGATATTGTGTTGTTTTTCATGTTTGGTATTAAAGGTCTACACGTATTTGAGGAAGGTCAATAATCGGGATATCAACTTTCATCCTGTGTATTTTTTTTTTAACTTTTGCTATACTTTAAATTTCCTCTGTATGGTGCGTTTACCACATACAAAAATTTCTGTACCCGTAACAACTATGTGTAAGCCATAAAAATATTCAAATATTTGTTCTTTGCAGGAATCGGATCGAGCCCAGCAGCTAATTGCATCGACTCTGTCGTCGTTTTCTTTTTAACTTCCTGTGTATTGTAAAATATACCTACGTAATTACGAAATCACAACGCAAAAGTTACAAAATACATTTAAATATTCCATACACCTCATAATTAGTAAGCTGTACAAAATGTATTCGTTCTAAAATACAATATATTTCTCCCAGCAGCGACTAATTAAACAAAACAAACACAAACGCTGCGAAAATTAGATTCTAATTAAAGGAAATGTTCAAGTTTTCCATTGGTACGACACAAGCATTCATTAGTAGGTAAAGCGTGTCATTTTGTTCGCAACAGGCACTGAATACTCGCGAACGGCTAATATGTGGTAAGAAAAGGGGACTCGTTCGCGCCGTATCACAACCAACCAAATGAAATTTCGCACAAATGAAAATTAGATGGCGAAATAATGTGCCCATTTAAAGTGTTCAACAAACCGTGAACGAAAATAATAGTAGGTACCTCCCAAGCACAAGCACCAAGAATGATATTATTATAGTAATTAAGAGCAAACTACCAGAAAATTTTGTCGCCAAACAATGTTTTTGGTACAACAATGTCATTAAATAAATAGCGGAGTTTGCAAAGACGTGCTACTATTAACCAAATAAAACTGTTCATTAAATTCGTGATTTATGCTTTCGCGGCTTTTATTCATTGCGTTATAAATTCGCCCTCGTTCGAGATTTTACAGCTGAGTCCGGGAGATTTACTGGGAAAATACGTCGATTCCATTTCAGATCATCCCCTGAACGCGTTTGACTTAAAAATACAAATTGAAATTTTATTTTAGTCCCCTTTTGTGTGATTATTTTAGGTGAAAATATCGTAACTGGTATTCCAGGACTATTCATGATCACGAGTACATCGTATAATGCGTACTTTCTGTATGTTTACCCGCATGCGTAAACTCTCCGCATGCGGGGAACATACTGGGTACACACCATAATTAATAATTTTATGACAGGCGTGGGTAATAATTTTACGAAAGTTTGACGTGTGACTTCGAAAAAAAATCTCAGAATATTTTAATTAATATTAAATATTAAATATTTTTCTGTGATAAAAAAAAAACAAATAAATGAAACGTGTTGAACTATAAAGGTCGAAAATACGACTTTTAAAACTATGGTAGGTACAGTTAACTTTCTGTAAGAAGAGACCTACGTCTTAAAATTAAGTGATAATCTATGAGCGAATATTTATTGGGTCACCCGTAGTGCTATCTTTCTATCCCAAATGATCATGAACTGGTGTTTATCCACTAACACAGTATTATTACCGAGGCCTCTCCATTCAATTGCCAACGTGCTCAATCTTCGGCCACTCTCAAAAATTCCCACCTTCACATAATCGTGTCGCTCAATGAAGACAATACATAAACATTTTATGCAAATATGTATGATAAGAGTTCAGACGTGCCTCAATATATTTGACTTTCCATCTCATCTCATTAACATGACCATCGTCAAAGCATTCCATTCATTATGACAGAACAAACATTACATTAACAGGTGCGTTAAACGATATCACAAAGGCTTGTCCACACAAAAGGCGATTCTATTGAATGCTCTTGCTATCGATTAGAACCTTCAAAGAAAGATTTCGCGATTGCAAAGACAATATCATAGGAATTGTAACGAAAATGACAGCTGTCATTACTATACCATTACACCACTAGTACCATTAGTATCATTGTACCAGCACTATATAAGCATAACAGCACAAAGGAACAGCCAGCAAAGAACACGGTAATTATGTCGGTTCATTATGTCCGTCGAGTGTACAAACATCTACTTTCAACATCTGCGTTCGTACTTGACATAGCTCTAAACTTTGTTGCTCTTTTAAGTGTGAGACCAAACGAACGTCATTTTATGAGTCGCGTAATTGACATTCTACTAAAACTTACGGTGGTCGACACAGACAGGATTTTTGTGTGAGAAGTAAAACAACATAGATGCGACTCACATCTCACAAAATTAATCGTTAATTTGGTCACATATAAAAGAAAATAAAGATTGCTCCCGCTATCGCGTTCTCACCGCCCCACTCCGCCCTCAGCCTGTCATCTAATACATAGCATCGTCAATGTCTTGCTGTGTGGCGACATCCTAAAATAATCGTAGGAACATCGTCGACTTGTCCACACCTCATAATTTATTACCATCTTCCTCATTTCCAGGTAGTGAAAGTCTCAAACAAAATGGTTGACAACGGGCAAATAAAGGGTCGTCTTATTCTGTGATATTATGCCCTATTTTTTTCCCAGGTTTCTTCTTATCGTGGGCTAATATTTGCTTTTATAACAGGTTGAAGTTTTATGGTTCAAGTTTATCGTAGTATTTCGTTTAACAATTGTTGGATATAAACATTGTCATAGAGAGAAACTTTGAAATAAAGAATAGGTAGGTTTTTACTTTTAGTTTTTAAATCACCGAAATCTCAAACCCGACTCGCTTTGTTATCACAGGGCTTGCGGGCTTAACCTTGACAGATATTACAAAAAACTAAATTGCAAGTTATCATCTAGACCCAGTACAAAGATATTATAATAATATATGAATACCCAACATCTAACGCAAATATTTTCATATTATTTCTATAAGAGCAATAAGAAAACGAAAAGTACGAGAGGCCAAAGAGAAACATGAACGTTTTACTTTTGTCTCTCTCGAATAACATTGGGTACCTACATTACTTCAATATTCACTGTCACTGAAAAAATAAACCGTCTCCGCACGATGTTTGCTCTCAAAACAATTGAGTACTGAGTTAGTTTTTAATGAATAAATTAACAAGAACAATATTGGCGCTTTGTTTTGTTCTGTTTTGAAAACATTCTAAATAATAAAAAAACACATTAGCTAGGCTTTGACGCTTGTAATAATAGGTATTCCATTTTATGGTTTTGTTTGGTGTACAGGATTACTTATTGAACGGTTTTGGCCAAAAGATAAAGTGTCGGACTGATAAGGAGATGACCTAAGGTCAAAACTAGTCCAATGTGATATTTGGAGGGCTCCACTTAAAGTAGTGAAGTCTAAAAAGTGGATAGATTTCCCTAGACAAAGAACTAGGGTAATTTATTTTATCTAGCTTATCGGAGAGGAACCTACCTAATTAAACCGATGCTTTCAAAAGGTTAAGAATTATAGACCATCATTATCCATGCTCAGATGGGTACCTACCTAATAATAATAAATGTTAGTCTAAAAAGTGTTTCACTCATCAGCATACACTTTTGTACAGCCTGTTGTTTATGCAAGACGATTAACAAACATCAAAAAGCACCGTAACATGACACATAATAAAACAATTGCTTTACAAAAAAAAATAATGTCTTCACAAACCGCGTTACCAAAACTTTTCTAACCAAAACAATAAAGACGTTAGTCATTAAAAAAAAGTAGTTATCGTGTGAAAAATCGTTCCAAAGCTTCTATCTACGAAGAGTCCAAAGCATGTAATTTAATACTTTCTACTTACTTAAATGGTACATTCGGAGAAATAATTACACGCCTGCTGCTTATCTGACGAGAGTTTGACAGCTCAATGTGGGTTTGGCAAAACATTACAATGTTATACGAACAGAAACAAAAGCTACCGATGAGAAGGAAACAAACGTTTATGTATGACTGTTAATGTCAGATATGAGTTGGAATCTGTGTCAGGAATCTACCAAAAAGTCCAAGATCCTAATGTCGCTAAATATTTGTCATTTTAGAATGGCTGATATGAGGATGTATAAACGTTTTTGTCGGACACTTTCCGTAGGTCAAACTTTAGCCAGGTTAGGTCCGAATAGCGTCTGGCTGAAATTTTTGCCCACAGAAAGCATCTGGCTATAATGTATGTTGATTTTTAATAATAATATTATTTTAAAACATATTAAAAACCAGCGGTTCCAATCGAACGTAAGAGTAATAAGGAAGATGTACTTTTTGTATTAGATACCTGATTCCTGAAAAATGGCCCAGAATTGAAACAGGCAAATGGTACACATACTATCTTAACAAAATATTCCTCTATCTATACTCAAACTTTTAGCCATGCAAAAATGACGTAGGTTTAGCGACTGTGGGATCTCAGTCTATAATGCTTGTATTCGTCATGCGAGTTGTAAAGGGTTAGTCGATGTGGTAATGTGTATGTATGGTATAATGAAAGCTATAGAACCTTATCTAGGACAAAGTCGATCGATCCGTTCTGTCTAGGTCCGATTTGCTTTTGTTATTTTAACGTCATTATATTATTTTTAAGTTACCGTGAGATCACAAAATTTTTATAGGTACACACAAACACATAAGTATGCCATTGATGTCTCTCGAAATAAAAATTCGTCATCAAGAATCATCTCAACCGACTTCAAAAAGGAGGAAGTTCTCAATTCGGGGGTATGTTTTTTGTTGTTTTTTTTTTTTTGTATGTATGTTACGCGATTACTCAGCCAATTATGAAGTGATTTGATTAATTCTTTTTTTGTTTGAAAGAGTATACTTCTGAATTGGTCCATAGAAATATCGTCATGTCCTGATGAAGAACTTCGGAGATATTATTATTACAGTATTGCCGTACAGCGTGGCATAACGCTGCCAGCCCTTTGGGCATTTTTCCCATTGGCAGCGATGCGGACAAGGTTTTAATGCTCTATGAGCTTCCCCAGTTCTCTTTTATAAATTGTGTTGTAATTTTAATTTTATTATTATTTATACTGCCTAGGACTTATTTTACAATAGTAAGATAACTCTTAACGCTGGGATAACTAAGGCGGTTTGACAGCTTTTGTATAGAGAATACGTCAAACTGTCATATTTATTCTTTGGATAAAAGTTATCTGACCATTGAAAAATCAGCCCTTAGTGTTTTTATTAATTTATTATGAAGTAATAAAGTTGAAAGTATCTTTTCAGAACAATTAATATTGCTTTTCTAAATAAAACATAAAGTTTTCTTCTTAAATACATAGTAAGCGTGAACAATCAAAGTAGGCTTTAATAATAACGCCATTAAAACAGTCGCCAAGAACAACTACGAACAGTTGTTGTTATACCTCAAACATGCATATTTCCTACTACTTATGTAAATTGATTCATAATAAATATTTTGATTCCACCTTAACGAGTAGTTGAAGTTGGATCGCTCGTTCGAATCTCGTTAAAGCTGAATATAAACTTGTATTAACATAATATTGTTATTTATTGCACAACCCTTTATTATTCTATGTTAAGTTGCTAAATAAGATGCTTCATTTCCATGTTGAAAGGACTTAGAGAATGTAATGGAGTGCAAGTTAAAAGTTTTCATAAGTAAACATAAAAATGCCTGGTGCCCGATTGATGACAATACGCTCGCCCCCTATTACATGAGACTTAAACATAACTGGCGAAATGTGGGTATACCGATGGGTACCAGGTACCAGTGCCTAACCCTTCAGTGATCATAGGCGTGATGGTATATTAGGTGCATAAAAATGTCGCTCGATCCCCGAGGGACCAAA
Source organism: Hoplodrina ambigua (assembly GCA_949774945.1). Classification (NCBI taxonomy): domain Eukaryota; kingdom Metazoa; phylum Arthropoda; class Insecta; order Lepidoptera; family Noctuidae; genus Hoplodrina; species Hoplodrina ambigua. The sequence continues at coordinate 11,252,199 of OX458973.1, forward strand.
TTTTCGTAATTTTAGAATGGCTGAAATTCCTCCAACTGTTCTCTAAATTTCAGCCATACTAAAATGACGAAAGTCTTACGTCTTTATTTTTTGTTTCCATTCAGTGTTGAATGTTGGAAAAGCATTAAAGTACACACTAAATACTAGCGATAAAATGTCTAATGAAATATATTTTGCCTAAAATGATGATTGACATATACCTAAGGTAAAGGCTAGCAAAACGTTTCTTAATTTTTGGTAATTAAAGAAAAAGAAGATTTAAGAAATATATTGCATAAATCCATTATACACAAAAAGAAAGATAAAAATATGAGTCACAAGCTAGACGAACATTTCTAAGACACCATTTTCTTTCCAAAAATCAAATTTCTCAGCGAAAAAATAACTTTTAAAGTAGTCAAAGATATGCAACGCAAAAATGTAGTCATATTTTATTTCATATGCAAAGTCCTAATAAAAAATACAGCTCATGATGTATTCGCATCCTTTTGAATAAAAACTTGAATTCAAAATATGGCATAAGCCTTGAAATAAAAGTAACGATGTACTTGATTGACAGGAGAGCTTGTTATTTCTCTAATTCTTTGCAAAAATGCGCTTTTATTTTGACAAGTGTGTGAATATAAACAGTGTCACTTTATTTTTCTTTTGTTGGATAAACAGTTCTTTAAATGGATTAAGCATATGTTTAGAATCGCGTATTGTAAAGGTGTTTTTGCGTTCTTGGTAAGAATTTGGTTGTTGTTGAAAATGTCAGTAAGAAAATACAATAGTCAGCTTACCTGTTCTAAATCTGTAATAAAAATATTTCAAAGCAAGTCCTTTTATTTCGTATTTCAATTGTTTCATTATCAGACGATGGATCTGCAGTTTATAATAATAAAAAATATTTATTGATAATATTCTTAATAACAAAGCGGTGTAGTCATGTTTTTACCAATATGTAGCTGAGTAAACTCGATTCAATTTTCAGAAAGGCTAATCTATTAAAAATCTAATATCTAGGCTTTTAGTAAGTCAATTTTCCGTCAAATTACTTAATTTCGATACGTAATTGAATAATTTGTAAAGGAAAATACGAATTCGTAAGTAACTTTTAATTGACGGAAAACTGACTAAACACTAACCTTGAATATGTTAGTGCCCTTACTCTATCTACAAAATTATATCGAATTTAGTTACTTACAATTTTTTTTTAATTGAATAATTTAATAAGTGAGGCTTTCTATTAAAAAACACTCACTTATTGAAAACAAATGACTAGACTACGTTTTGTATGAAGCGTGATGACGGTAAAAAGCTTGATAGATGTTCAAAATGTAGTCGCCATCTAATCTTAGCGACAGTCAGTGACAAAAACTTAAAAAAAAATGCAAACAAATTACTTAAATGAGATATTATCAAAGTCAAAAACTTATAAAAAATCTTAACAGCATTCTATAGCCTAGAACATGTAAAAAACTTACAACGTAAACTTAATGAGTCCAACCCGCCTCCTAAATGAAAACAGGCGTGATGATAAATCAATACAAACTTACATCTGTCATTTATCTTAGTACTTTAACGACCATCATTTAAATTGCTTCTCTACATGAAAACCATTTTGTCCAATTAAATGAGTTAGCGAATTTTAATGAATCGAGTTGAGAATTGATTCGATGTTGTATCGACTTCGCTGTAACTCGAGTGAGTGTAAAAGCAATTCAAATCAATGCTGAGTCAACGAAGTTAAACATAACTGGCGAAATGTGGGTGTACTAATGGGTACACCTCTGCCTAACCCTTCGGGGATTTCAGGCGTGATGTTATGATGTTATGTTCAACGAAGTTTAAAATGTTGATGTTCATTTTGCTTTGATCGAGAATTTTCGACGTTACTATAAAGAATTTCTCTGGAAGCATTTTCATTTTAATTTGACAAATATGTATTTTGTAAATAAAAAGATAACATGTTTAACTGATGCTGAGATGTATTTTTTATATTACCGTTTTGATTCTAACATTTTTCTCACTTACAATAATTTTACTATCTTTATGTGCGCAGACTTCAGAATTAAACCAAAATCCTCAACTATCCCAAGAAAATATAAACACCGAATATAATGCCTTGTCCTAAGCTAGATTAATGTATAAATGTGTGCCTCTGCTAATTTCATTCAGCCATTTAAGCGTGAAAGGGTAACAAAGATCCATCCACCAAACTTTTGCGATTATAATAGTAGTAGGACTAGGATAGACTACATTACTACGGCTTTCTCTAAATTGGAACGAAACTACAAGTCACTGGAGCCGATTCTCTTGGTCACAAACTAAACTAAAATTAGACTGTTTCCATCTTTTTCTGTCCAATAAAACAAGAAAGAGACTAATGTAAATAAGAGCTGTCAAATTTAGTCAATCTGACACATCCACACAATTATAGTTGACATCTTAAAACGTATGGATTAAAAATACGAAAAAGTTCAGGGCAAAACTAATTTGACATCGCTAACTTAGTTCTCTAATGTCGCCGTCCTTTCCGTTCGCTGTATGTCAGTAAGAGATGTCAATTCTCTAAATTTAGTCTAGTTTGTGATCAAGGGAATCGGCACAACTGTGAACCAACACAAGTAAAGCAACTAATATACTAAGTAAGTATATCAGCAAAACGTCTGCAAAGATGAAGACATTTATAAAGAAAATAAACCCATCACGGTACCAGATTTTGTACTTCCAACAATCAATCACCAATAACTAGCCCTCGTTAGCACATACGCCACCGATCGGGGTGAACTAGAACACACAGAAACTACAGCCAAGGACTCACGAAGGATAAGTTAGACGGATATCGATCCATTAACCCGGGGCCCACATCAATCACCCACGGCAAACATTGGGCCCATTATATTGGACAAACACCGCCGCCCTACGACTTCTGGGCTTATGTTTGTTTCTTATAAAGTCATTTGAAATAGTGAGGTTTTGTTTTGATAGTACTGACCAATGTTTGGAAGTTGGAAGTTGCTTAGTTGGGCTTTTTGATTGGGTTTGTTTTGAGTTATAGTTTGATTTGGACGTGATTAATGTTTAAATGTAGTTTATTATAGCAGTTGATGCGCAGTAGTTGATCAAAATAATGATATAGTAGGTGACGAGAAAAAACAGTTTTGATTGGATATCCTCCGGAAGTATTAATGGTGAAATCGTTGAAATTGATGCATTGGACTTTGCGTTCAATGGTGGCAAACAAAATAAAGGTCAAGAATAATTTCTTTTTATAAACAACTCAACATGAAAATTAATTTCAAAAAGTAACGTAATGCCCTTTTAGGGTATAACCCAAAAGCCTAAGAAGGTTATATTGAAGAAAACCTCTATAAATTCCCAAAAGCTATTCAAAACTAATGGAACCACATTATTCGTTGGTCCATTAATAAAACACTTAATAACGCCAACTTTAAGATTTATCATCGTAATACCCTTTGTATTAAAAACTGAAGCCTCCATATTTGTGAAAATCTGTAATGTTAGCAATATGTTGAAAGTTATTTTGGTAAAGGCCCGGCCACGTCTCAAGGCCATGTCTCTGAATTAAAAACGTTCAAAATCTAGACGCAATCTCATTTTAGCGACAATCAATACTGTTTGTGTATGTATGTAAGTTTATAGTTCACGCATCTACGATACAAGAGGCAATGGCGATGCAATAAGACAACCATTTAAAGCATTTTAATTGTAGGCATTTTTGTCACATTGTATGTCTCGGTTACAATTTGTTAAGAATGCCATTAGATTGCGATTGTTCCTAAAAGTTATAAACATCCTACGGGTGCGGTCGGGGTTACAGTCAGATACTGCATGCAGTAGTATTTCGGACAGAGCGACTGCACGCGTTGGTGTGGACCCGTCCATAAAATACTTGTCCACTCCGATGTGATCGGGCTTTACTTGGATACAAATAAAAAAATATGGTATGACATTGGCCAGACTGATAATATTGTTTTATATTTTCTTTGCACGAAGCTATTGTATTATAAAGTGCAATATAAGACTGCGTCTACATACGCAGTAAGGTGGAGTTGCGACATTTTGGGTGATACTGAACTGTGTTTTACGGCGATGGTATTTTTAAGGATGGTTCATCGTATAGATCCATTAAATTGTGTTTTAATAACGTGAAACGAAAGACTGGCCAGTAGGCAGGAGACATTATAGTACACAAAATGTGTGCGCAAACACAGGCACTATCTCTCTTTCTTCACTCTAATAGTTCTATGGGACGGCAATCCAACACGATCGGAAGGAGATCAGACGCAGGACCAACGGCTTTACGCAGTGCTTTCCGAGGCACGGTGGTGAGAAACCACCACCTTCCAAACTCCGAGCTTCTACTGAGAAATTCCAAATGGAAAAACATAGTACACGTAAACGTCAAAAATACACAGTAATATTAAAAGAATGCAACTCCATTTAGCAAATTCACAATAAGCATAATTAAATATATTGAGCTAAGTTTTGCCTACAGTCTCTCAACAGTTAATTTTTTTACGAAAAAAGTATGAACTTCTATCTTACAATACATAAGAGAGTACAACTCGAGAGACTGCCTCGTTGGTCTAGTGGTCGCAAGCGCGACTGCTGTGCATGAGGTCTTGAGTTCAATTCCCAGGTCGGGCAATGTGTTATTGGGTTTTTCCATCAGGAATTTCTCAGTAGCAGCCTCGGAGTCTGGATTTGTGCCCGGTTGATGGCAATAGGCTCGCCCCCTATTACATGGGACTAAAAACATAACTGGCGAAATGTGGGTGTACTAATGGGTACACCTCTGCCTAACCCTTCGGGGATCACAGGCGTGATGTTATGTTAAGAGAGTACAAATACTAGCTATAATTTCATTTACCCTGCACTCATTACAAGGTACCTTAATAAAATCACAGCTAACATTATTAAAACCAATATGAATGCTGCCTTACATAGCCGTTATCGAATGATAGCCAATGCCTACGCATAAGACGGCAATGGAGACGTCTGGATAGCCGTAATGACGGCTACACTTTTACCTATTATCTCAGACAGTTTCTTATACGATACAGGGTTGGTACACCCAGAGATAGGGTTAGCGCAAATAGAAAAGCATAATACATTACTTGAATTGTTTTAATTTTATTAATTGACACGAACTGATTTTTTTTTTTCCTACAACTTCTTACTACTATGAAATACGCGATTTCGAGGATGGATAAGACAAACGTAACGGACTCTTTTACCATGGGTTTAGCACGTGATTCTAGACCTCGACCCATAAGCGAGCAAAAAATCAGCTGGTTCAGACAGTTCAACACAGCTGATTTTTATTTTTTTTAAATAATAATATAACCTACGAAAAGTTTAGTCAAGTTTAATCGTTGGGTTGCATAAAATAATATACTGCATCGTATCTGCGGTACGGTATGGTTCAATGTTTTTCTGTATCACCTTAATTTCAGGACTAAGACCGCTTGCAACAACCAGGATTATAAACTCCGACTTAGCAGCGAGCACGGCCCTATCATGTATGGGCATATAGTAATTTAACCTCGTGTTAGCAACTAACTTTAAGTTATCATTTTAGTACAAGTGAGCCTAAGTAACCTGCTACAGTGACATCATCAGAACAATCACTTAAATGTTCTCCTTCCCAAGCAACCGAGAACAATAAACTTGCCTAGAAACAAAACAAAATTTTATTTTACTTCCTCCCAAGTACTGAACGACATAATTCAAAGTGACGGCAAGAGATATAAACGGGAGGACGTCCAAATTTCAGTTTTATAGTTTTAATTTAGGAGCCTCTCAAGTACAGGTGAAGAGATTGGATGACGTAATAAACGTCGTGGCGAATTTTCATTTACTTAGAAGCTAAGTGAATGTGTTTCTAGCTGGTGGTACCTACCACACTGCTTTTTGTAGGGAAAATCACTTTTGTTGCTGATTATTTATATTAATTTGATGTTCTTTGGTTCATTTCAAGATTGTCTTTGCATTGCCATTGGTGAAGGAAAAAGTACTGAATATTTGTCTTTCGGTAAACAAAGAAAACGATTTCGGAACGGTTTGAGTATTAAATATACTACAAATTAATGTTACTTCTCACTGGATAGTGGTGGAAGTGTCATGATGGCTCAGTGATTAAGGCGCCCGCCTCTCATGCATGAGGTTGCGGGCTTAAATCCGGGCAAGTACCAATGCGAATTTTTCAATTCATATGAACTTTCTAAAGTTTATCTTGGACATCACTGACATCGGTGAAGGAAAACATTGTGAGGAAACCTGGACTTACTGTTCTATTCAAACCATGTCAGAGGCCCATGAGGCGATTTAGAAACTCTGACACTAGGGTGTATGGGGTCGTAAGACCTTACTGCCAACACGATAGAGAGATACTGGATAGTGTGATCTCATTTTAGCGACAATCACTGTCAAAAACTTGTCAAAAGTGTAGGTAAATCTATACTATAAACTACTATAATTATAGTAAAGCTCGATTGTGAAGCTTGGGTTCGATTCCCAGGTCGGGCAAAGTGTTATTAGGTTTTTCCATCAGGAATTTCTCAGTAGCAGCCTCGGAGTCTGGATTTGTGCCCGGTTGATGGCAATAGGCTCGCCCCCTATTACATGGGACTAAAACACATAACTGGCGAAATGTGGGTGTACTAATGGGTACACCTCTGCCTAACCCTTCGGGGGTAAGAGGCGTGATGTTATGTTATGTTTATGCAACACAAGTACAAAGGTGGTCTTAATGCCTTAGGCATTCTCTAAGTCAACCAAAGGTGGTGAAGAGATTACATGGTAGCTACAAGTTATTGTACGAGTTGTTCTCATTTCTTGATTTTAGTGTTCTCGATGTAAATGACAAGTGACTAGTACATTTAAACTATCTGTCTAAGACCACACTAGAATCAAGTACCTACATAATAATCGACTCAGAAACACGTTGTTACATAACTTTTAAGAATTTATTGAATCCGATTCAAACCTGAAATCAGCTTTCAACACTTTATCTGAAACTGCATTTTGTATATAAAATAGTGTCGCAATGTACGAAGATAAGATTGTTAATGGTAGAACAAATTGTTTCAAACATTTACATTTAAATCTGGTTCGGCCAGAACAAGCCCCATTCTACCAGGTTTTGTAACGTTATCAAGGCGTAATCTTAAAGAAAATGTTCTAGTGTCATATCTCTTGGAAATTCCTTTTGTTTGAACTCATGTCAGGTAAAATTTTTGGATAATGATCGGGAATTTCTGAGTTATTTAGGTTTTAATAATATTGTAAAAATATGAGCACCATGTATCTATAATCTCATATTCATTAATAAATCAATGTACCTGTACAAATTATTGTAAACATTTTTTATTTAATAAGTGTACGGATCGACTTAAATGTCAAACTAAATTGTAATATGTAATACAAGCAAAATAAATTACTAAAATCTAAATATTTTTTATTTGTAAAATTGATTAAATTCTAATCAAGGAGACATACTACGAGTATAAGCCCACAAATATTAATAACATTGAGTTGCCAATAACACAATTTTATATTTTTAAATAAACAAAGAGGTCCCGGCTGTCATACGTGGATCTTTGACAGTCATTACGGGTCGTCAGAAGCCCGAAAGTCTGACAACCAGTCTTACCTACTAGGGGTATCATATTACCCAGTTACTGGGTTGTGGAGGTCAGATAGGCAGTCGCTCCATGTAAAATACTGGTATTCAGCTGCATCCGGTTAGACTGGAAGCCGACCCCAACATAGTTGGGAAAAGGCTAGGCAGATGATGAAATAAACAAAGAAATGGTTTGAAAAAAGAATTCAAAAATTATAATAGGTACAACCTACTCCAAAACAATAATATACAAGGCTACACGCTGAGATTAAGTCAAAATAAATTGCAATGAGTCTTCAGTAATACCTTAACATTATTATGAACTTTCTTAATGAGATTTGTTCCACAGACAGGCAAAGCTTCATGTTTATAGATCCCACGCAAGACTAAGGGCTGTACAAGTTTATTTTATGATCCAAGATCTCAACGTCGCCAGGCTTACTTCGTTTTAGCACGGCTGAAATTTTGAGAAACATAATTATATTATAACCTACACATAATACGAGTAAACAAGATATTGATAAAACGCTATTAAATATTATGATTTACTTTCCATGGGAAATAACAATGGCCAGATGCTTTACAATTTCGATCTTTATGATTGTGATGTTTTTTAAAAATAATTTGTTCAATATACATGAATACCAAACGTCAAACTTGCCACTACCGTTTTACTTACCTAGGGGTATCGTATTACCCAGTTACTGGGTTGTGGAGGTCAGATAGGCAGTCGCTCCATGTAAAATACTGGTATTCAGCTATATCTGGTTAGACTGGAAGTCGACCCCGTCATAGTTGGGAAAAGGCTAGGCAGATGATGATGACCAAACGTCAAACTTAAAAACCAACTTAACATTTTAGCCATGATAAAATGACATAGTTCTAACGACTCGGAGATCTTGGTCAATTAGAAGCTCCAAAATTAGGTTCCAAGAATATGAAAAATAATATTTATTTGCTCAGATTCAGTTCTCAAGATGTCTATTGGTTGTGCAGACGTAACAACTACGTGCTTAGGAAACTTGGTCACTATTTGTTGTAATAAGAGTCTTGTACTCATTTCTATATCTCGTAATTGCGACTACTTGTAGTAGGTATTAGCTAGAGAAAGTTTGTCTGGTATAAAGTAGCGATTTATACAAAACACTAGCTGATTCGGCTACGCGTTGCCGTGGCTTGAAATAAGTAAAGATATTGAGGATTAATTGAAATAAAAACTATCCTATCTTTTAAGTTTGACCAAATTACGCACAGTCCATATTTCATAAAAATAGTTGAGTAGTTTAGTAGTACAACCAGGACAAAAAACGTGACGCGTGATTTCTATATTATATTAAAATTGAATGTGATTTTTTGGAATAGCGTTGCTTAACATGGCTTGTGGTACGTGGTGGCTGGTAGAAATCATCACGTAAGGAAAAAGCATTATGCCCCTTCAGGAGACCTTCCCTCTTTTCTCTTTCTCGTTGTCTCTGAACGTTTTTTCCAACTTTTTTTTTAACATAATTTACAGCCGTTGATATGAGCTTTGTCCGAAGTAGTGTCTGAACTTGGTTTAACTACAGCACACAATAATATAAAACTATTTTGGTAATTCCAAGGGGCAAGTGATTCCGATTCCTTCGATTGGAATGATAATTGTGAAATAAATTCATTTTTGGCTTTAATGTATACAGGAAAAGGCCACACTTAAAGCTTTTCTTCTGAAATAGAAAACGTGTGGAGTCGTAGAAGGATCCAAGCCTAAACGTCTCGTTTTGATCTGTCATCTGCAAAATAAAACAAAAGTTTCTGTTTAAACTAAACAATAATGGCCAAACAAAAATAAAACACTACACTTAATTTGTATCTGCTATGAAGCATTAAAATTAAAGAGTCAACGTCAACAGTACATTGATCCCAAACGGAGCGGCGTCGGACCGCATCCGGCAAATAATTAAAACTTTTACAAGACCCAGTGAAATGTGGAAGAAAGAAATAAATTTTCTACCCGAACGCACACTTTCGTTTTTATCCTTCAAGCTTGTGATTTATACCCAAAACTTATTTACTGCTGTCCAAACAAACGTTCTTCGATATTTCACTTTGTCCCACCAATAATAATCACCAATTTCCCTTAAAAGCTTCTTTTCTATCGCAAATTAAAGTGGTTCGTATTGAAATGTTCAGTTTTTTGTTATATACGTGTAATCTGTCCTCTCTAGCACGATTTCTTCTTATTTGAACGAATTTCTAGATTTCCGCTGCCCTTATTTTTTGCTCTTAAATCCGTTCCGTTCTTTAAGATAGATTAGTGGATTTCTATTAAGATCTTTTTTAAACAATTTAACCTCATTAAATTGAAGTCAGGAACTAAAAGAGTACTTATTTATTAGGGCGTGAATTTCCTGAGCAAACCTATAGGCGAGATTAGAGTCCAGAGGAATTACTAAGGAATTACGGTGGCTGGCCTTAGCCGGGGTTAGTCAAAGAGAAGTCGGGATTCAAATAGAAATAGAAGTCCTTTGATCTATAAAATATCACTGGCAAGCAATATTGATGAATCGTGAAATGGCGCTGCACTATTGCTTGATATTAAAATAATATGCAAGCGTTTAGACCTTTAAAGTAGATTTATATTTAATTAAATTATCTTTTATTCACGGCTTGTTTAAAGTTCGGAGTATTTGTAATTTGATGAAGATTGAAAAGGTAAGTATAGATAATGAAATAATTCTTCTATGAACAAAATATTGATTGTCATTTGTTTGCAATTTACTCTAGCGCGTTTGATTTCGAAATGTTTTTAAGATTTACGTGAAAAGTTGTTTTCTTTCCCATCAAACCTAATCACCAATTAACGGTCCTTAAGTAGGTAGGTTCTATATTTGAAAAAATGCATAGTTTCTCATAACATTACCCAATATTTGTTATTCCTACGTCTATTAACATAACGAAATTATATACAAAAGCGATTTAAGAGCCAACAAAACGCTCAATCAAGCTATGTATCCCTTCAATCATAAAGAGTTAACGTATTTGTGGCCAGTAAATTTTAGTTTAGTGGTGTAATAAAACCTTTTCTGTGATTGCCATCATGGACCATGGTGGACGTGGGAATGGCAATGGCTCTGATAATTCGATTGGTGTCCAATCTTTTTAATAGATACCTACAGTTTGGATATCGATGGGCTTTTATGGACTAAAGTGTTTTTGTTTGATTGAGTTGCAGTGCGTCTGCCAATAGGTACTGTGAAGGTTGCATATCAAGAGGTTGTTTTGGTCTTTGGTTGAAATAAACGAAAGAAAATAAACGAATAGGTGTATACAGGGAAACTTTTTATTCATCACCCAAATTTTAAAATCGAGGTCTCTTAATTAAATTATTTTCATATGTGAAACATTATGATCAAATAATAACAAAAACAAAAGAAAGAGACACGCAGCAAGGGGGGCGTAGTGCGTGCTGTTTGTGTGCGTTCCCGAATTTTGAAGTAAGCGTGTGTGGAGTCAATATAAAACAACCTATTGTTGAACTGTATTTATTCTACACGATGTGATTTTAGTAGAGGACAATGGTAAAAATCAGGTAACTTAAAAAACAAAAAAATCATTAATTGATAAGGTATCCATTCTAAAACATTTCTGAAAATTTTAATGGTGATTGCAAAATAACCCTGTCGTCTAACAACTCGTCCGTCGCATTGGTACATACCTGAATTAGAATCAACAACACTAACACTGTGTCCAGTACTACAATCATATTCCGTCGTTTACGCTGTAAATAACACAGCTTGCAATTTCCAGATTGTCATTTTCACTGTTAATAAACACGAAACTCATTCTAATTGGACTACAGATTGACTGACGTAGGTGCCTGGCACGTGGAATAAGCTACACAGCCTAGATTGCCATCCATTACCTGCTCTATTTTAGACCTAAAATTAGGTCATAGAGACACGTACCTATGAACGAAGTTATATTCTCCTGACTGAATGTTGGTTACGGCGCCCAATCTCACTGAAGACGGGCCAAGTACGCAGGAGATATTATAGTGCACAAGTGTGTGCCCAAACACAGGTGCACTACCATGACACGACTGGAAAGAGATCAGTAGGCTTACTCTTGAACAAAATCGAAATGAGATTGGAATCGACTGCATGTTTGACTACAGCAATTGACATGAGGTTGCCATACAAATGAAAACGTAAATTACCAAATTGTAAAATATTAAATAACTCGTTAATTCTATAAATAAATGTCTTCTTATATTTATTGGAATTGAAACTGGATCGGATGTACATGTAGGTAATGTCGATTCCAATCTCATTCTCGACTTTGTTCGAGAGTAAGCCTACTGGTGCAGAGCCAACGGCTCTATGTCCGAGACACGAGGGTGTCACACAACCAACTTCCAAACTCCGGGGTGCTACTAAGAAATTGCTAATGGAAAAATAACACATTTTTCCCGACCTAGGAATCAAACCTAGGATCCCGCTTGCGTTCAAAGACCAACGGGTCAGTCAATAATGTATGAAGTACTACACAGTTATATGTCGTCCTCCGTTCCTATTTCAGACATCTTTCACTTGAAGCTTTCATTTCTCTTCAATACCTATCTACATCCAGATTTGTTCCACAAATAACGGAACGTTCTGTTATTTGCAAAAGAACATTAATATTAGCTCGTTTATTTACGTAAAGTGAAACGGATCACCATTTTTTATTAAAACCTTATACAGAAATGTACAGGGTAGAATGATTTTTATACCTCTCTAAATAGAGTCGATATAAGCATGGATGTTTGTCAGTATTTTTGACAGTATCAATTTTGCCTATTTCGTAGAGCGTCTCGCATTCATCCCTATATTTATTCTATTTCGTTTGTTTATAAGAGAATAACTATCCGTGATTTCAATATTCAAGTCTATGTGATTTTTGTCTTTAGCTGTTTTCTTTTTATGGCATTTATACAAGGATCAAGACAGCCAGGACATGTTATGCGTTGTGTTCTTAGAAGAGAAGGGAGAACTAATTTTTTTTACACATTTTTAAACTTTTTTTTTTCATGTTTAAGTACAATAAATAAGTCGTTATTTTCACGAAACATTTATTTTATTTGCTAACAATAATAAATTCCCGTGTTCTACTCCTTAACAACTAAAAACAATCCCTGCACACAATATACAAATTCACGGTACATTAACATTACAAACAACATAAAGGTGCGTACATAACAGCGGATTACGATGGCGCGCGGTATCGAATTACCACCATAATTGGTCGGACCTTCACTGTTGAACGTATGGCTAATGCAACAATTTACGCATCAGCTAATCTGCAAATTGGTGCTGCTTTGTCGGCCGGAGGCCGGCCGTGTCGTCGGCCCGGTCTGTCTACAACCGGCTTTATATGGTCGATGATTTATTGATGAACGCAGCGGACTTCAATCGCTGCTATTATGGTAGTAAGTGGATTACGTTAAGGATGTTACTAGATAACTGGCATTCTTTATTAGTTAATGGTTACGTGTCAAGAGCTTTCGTATTAGAAGGAATAAGGAAGGTAGGAGTTATCTAAGTTATGTTAATCAGTTTATGTATACAACGTGTAATTGAATTAATTGATAACTTGTTCATAATGATGAATTTAAATACCCCTTGGTATTTGAATTCATCATTATGAACACCTTTTACTATGGGACCAACCTGAAACCATATAAAAAATAACTGTTGATACATGAACTGGTAGCTCAACAAAATGTATGGATCAGGTAATTTATTTTTCATGATTTCAAGGTTAGTCGCATAAAAGTTGTTCGTAATAATGAGTACTATGACATGTTTCGAGTTTTCCGTAAATTCAATTACACCTTGTATGTTGACTAAACACGCATACTCCAACAATCCATGTTTTTTTTGTGGTTACAAAATAGACCTTATTCTCAAAAATACAAGGTTCCTAAGTAATAATATGCGTAACCCTGACACAATGATTCTAATAATGACAAATAACTGTAAATGTTAAAATTACTATTACTTTTCAATCCTTTGAGCAAATGAGCACGTGCTGTGTAGTATTCAATGATTTTTCTGCTGCGTGGGAGGCCTTATTATCTGAAAGCAACAAAGTTAAACTGTAACGCTTTTTTAGTTTTAAATAAATAGACATGACACAATTATATACTTATATAATCTACTGATTGTTGACATAAATAAGTTATAGAATATTACCTGAAATCATATTTTTCCGATAGAATTTTTGTCATGACTCCGGCGGCCAATCTTAATGGAGACTTGCCAAGTACGAAGGAGATGTTACAATGCTCAAGTGAGCGCAATACGCATCCGATGGGACGCCAATCCGACACGACCGGGAGGGTGAGATCGCATGAGTTGTTATAATGATAGTAGACCAAGACATATTTTCATCTTTGAGGCAAGCAAATGTAAAAAAAAACCGGCCCGATTCGATTTGCCAATGCGATTCGGACTCATACACGAAGAGCTCCGTACAATTTATAATAGAAAATGCAAAAAAGTAAGTTTATAATCGTTAAAAAGTAATTAATTTGTGATATAAATACAGATTTCTTCTTATACTTGTACTACATGGCATTGCTTCTTGCCAAATTACATGATTCTACGGTAACGGGCAGTCCCATAAAGGTTTTGATTCTCTAACGAGTGTCAAATGCGCCATACACGACCATACCTTTAGATTGCGTCGACTTAGAAGTTTTCACTGCTCCAAGGGGTATCAGACCTGAGTATTTGATATTAATTTCAGCTTAAATACCTCCACGCGTTCCTTAAAAAAGGTCTTAACAGTCGGACAGACAGACGGACAATAAAGTGATCCTATAAAGGTTCTGTTTTGACCAACTAAGGTGCGAGACCCTAAAAATAAAATAAAACTTAATACGCTAGTTCAAATTCCCATTCTCGTTGACACCTTATGACTCGCTCCTCTTACCTCCATAACAGCACCTTTCTCTGAACCGGCCACGGGCCACGGTGGTTTTGTTTGGTCCACTTCCACTGATAACTAATTTGACGCCATGTCTGTACGTCTGTGTATACCAGTTATTGTACGCTAATAGACCGAAATCATCTTATTACTTAAAGGGGGTCAAAAAAAATGATGTTTTGGGAAGATAGGGAAAAATATTAAAAGAAAGAAAGTCCTTTATTTGGTCATGAAGCACAAAAAGTAATAATATACTGAAATATAATATTTTGAATGAAAGAACCTTTACAATTCTGCAATAAATAACCATTGTCAAAAATACTAATTCTAATGCTAACAGAATTAATCTCATTAAAACATTTTTGGTTAGATTATACAAGTTTTAAACGGCTTAGCGCATCAAAGCTGTCAACTAAAATGGCTTTGAAAACCTTTCTCATTTTGTCAACTAATCTGTGGTTTGTGGACAAAGTTTAATATCTTTTGCTCTATTAATGAGTTGCTTGAAAGAATTTCAGTCGTACGTGACCACAAACCTGTGGTTTATTATATGAAAACTTATCAGACGGAAAGATTTTCTAGTTGCATAGGACTCAGTTCAAATATTAAGATTATTTGGATAATATTAATTTCGACTGCCTCGTTGGTCTAGTGGTCGCAAGCGCGACTGCTGTGCATGAGGTCTTGGGTTCGATTCCCAGGTCGGGCAAAGTGTTATTGGGTTTTTCCATCAGGAATTTCTCAGTAGCAGCCTCGGAGTCTGGATCTGTGCCCGGTCGATGACAATAGGCTCGCCCCCTATTACATGGGACTAAAAACATAACTGGCGAAATGTGGGTGTACTAATGGGTACACCTCTGCCTAACCCTTCGGGGATTACAGGCGTGATGTTATGTATGTATTAATTTCAATGACACCGACATATTTGTGATTACGAAAGTTTTACATTGTACCTACATACAGTTATTGTGTTTTGACTTTAGTGTAAAACAAGTTAAAGAGTATTTATATTGATTTAACATAGGAAAATAGAGATTTATTTAAAACACAAAATGTTTGTTACTTAAAAACGAATAGAAAAAATTCGGAATCGAAATAAGTTTCGACGTGACAAGTAAAATCAGGGTTTATTTTCTTAGTCCTAAGACATTTTTTACCAAAAGGGTACCTACTTTAAATAGAAAATAATCCCCAAAAATAACACCTCTTCATACTTCTTGCAGTTGGGCAAGATAATCTTCCGTTATACTCAATTAAAATACGTTTAGAACAGCACCTGGCGAGATAAACATCGTAACTATTGAAACTCGAGAATTTCAAACCTCAATTTTGACAACAAAAAGGCCATAATCGATTTTCGGGTATACAAAAGGAGCATTATATTTGACAAGTCGACTGTACAAACGTTGTTTGTGGTGGAGATTATTTCGGTTGAAATGAATGAAAGCAAAACACGATCCTGTGAATATGTTGGTCGGTAATTGAAATACGAACAACGACCTCAAGGGTGGTTTTTTAATTCTTTTTTTAACGTTCGTGGACTCGATAGGTTCGAGTGTCGCTGTTGTCTCGAGAAATCGATTTGATAGAAAATATTTCGGGCTTAAAAATTGTGAAAGATTATTTTTCTTCGAATTGTTGAATCTTATTTCTGTGCGTAGTCTATTGAAATACTTAGAAGGTTTGGTTATTACTTAGTTTTTTTACATTTCGAAACATCTACAGGATTAGATTGGCTCTTGAATCTTCTTTTGATACTAAAAAAAGAATTTAATTTACAAAATATTACACAAAAATATCATTTTGATCACTCACATGACTAAAATCTAAATTTCACCCCAGCGTTGTTAATTTCGAATACAATACAAGTTTCTCTTTTATTACGATAGAGGATGCGCATAAAAAAAAAACAAAACACAATCCTTTCTTTAATGCATCATAAAACATGTTACCCTCTCATTGTGGTTTATTGATTAATAGATGAAACTTTCAACGCAAGGCAGGAAACGTATGGTAATAGAAAAACCCACCCGCAGGCACTCGTCATTACGCCTGTTGTTCGAAGGGTCCAGTATAAAATAATGATTAATTATTATAATTTTGTCCATGTCATCGGACATCCACATGGCAGGCCCCACCCGACAGTTTAATCTTAGTCCAGGTGCTGTTTATCTGATTGTTGCGTGAAAGGGTTCAAATTCATGGTTAGTAGCCGTCGAAACGATTGTAGAACAATCTACTTCGGTAGTAAGTGAAATCATAATTGTGTTTATAGATGACGTGGTGAAAACAGTGATTGAGTTTCATGGGAGGTACCTAATTGGACAAATAAATGAGTCTGATTAAGGTGGTTGGCCCATAATGCTAACATAATAAGGTAACTTGATTAGTCACGCCTGCATACACCATGGAATTTTGATTATTAAAGCTCAGCATTTCATAATAACTTGTGCTACATGGCTGGAACATAAAATAGACCACACACTAAGACGTGTAACATTTTGAATGAATAAAATTATACATATGCAAATCTAGCCATGAAAGAACATTGAGGGTAACCGACTGTTCTCATTTTAAACAATGAGAAGCAACTAACACATTGCAATGTTAACGGCGATAATTTGCAAGCTTTGAACGACGCCGGCAAATCTAATAGTGACATAAAGTTACCGTTCGAAGCCCTACTCACCGCAAAGAGGGGACAAACTTTTAAAATTGATGCCGCCGTGACAACGTTAACCTGACGGAGCAATGGAGCGTCACAAAAACTGTGCAACCTAATCCCGAACAATAGAACATGAATGCAACAAAGCGCAGACATATATCAAACAACAAAAACACTGCTCTCGACGGCCGTACGAGCGAACGAACACTATCATTTACACAACGATTTGTCATCGAGATTCGGGGGTAGAGGGGCGGGACATTTTAGCTGATCCCTACGACTGGTTCTCATATTTTTTCTTGGTAATCCTACATGTAAACTAAGTCAAAATGATTAATTACTAGTAGATAGTGATATAAAAGTCTCTAAGAAATTATTGACAATCATGGCGTACCTATTTAAAATTTTCTTCTTAGGTAGTTGATTTCATTTGATCCATGGTGTATTCAATTATGCTAGACAGGTCAGTTTTCTTTTCAATCATAAATCACACGAAGAAATAAATGAAGATCAATCAGACATCTCAGAAATGGTCAGCTCGATTGCACGTTTCAAACCCACAGATCTCCGATCAACAATGCCGAAAATTCGCGTCATTTAAAAGTCGAAATCCGAACCGCTAGTAATATCCCGGAAACTGGATTAACGGTTGTCAACTTGATGAACGATGTGCGTAAGTTACACGACAATGGAATGTGGGCATCCGTCCCATTTGGTCCGTACGTCCGATACGCATCGCGTACATTAATTAATTATGAATCGCTTTTGAGTTTTTCAAAATACAGAATTTTTGTTCGGAGGATTTGATCAGCGGGCGGTATTCTAGCACTGTGGCCCTATTCAACTGTTGTTGCTTTCAAAGAGATACATTTAATGCCTTTTTGTTGTATTGTTCTATTTTTACACGGTTGTCTATCAGTGTTTGGTGCTTACGCTTCGTTTTGAAAATTCTTTGTTTCCTTAATAATACTTTTATGTTTCTAAATACCAAAAAAAAAACGTCCTAATTCTGTGATTTTTATTTTTTTTAATAGATATTGTTTTACATACACGCGTGGCATTTCATTTAATCATCATTATCATGTTTTTATTATCATCTTCATCCTCACTGGCCTTGCCGATCTAGAAGTCAATTTAAAAGTTAGCGAACATGGATATAAACTTAAAAAGATATGACAAATAATTCAAATGTTCACCCATTTAAGACAGTGCATATAGCGCTATATATATTGATATTACAACAACATTGCCCAAAGCTAATATGCCGCCGGAATATTCTTAAGGCCCAGCTCGCCACGCTGCTCCCTTCTACGATTTATTGTTTAATCACAAGCACTCAGCCACCGTAGTATTGCGTCAGTAAATTGTGGCAAGCACCGAACGTTAAAGATGTTTAATCTTGACTGGAAAGGTTAAAAAAGTTGTATTTTTGTTAATAAAGAAATTAAGGGGATTACATTTGGAAATAAATTGGAAGATTTAACATGCTGCCTAAAGTAAATAATTATGTTTATTATATAAGTGTGCTTTAGTGATATGTAGTAGCTTTAGATTAAAGGTATTTTGGCCTTTTTTATTTTATACAAACCATTAAAAAAAAAAACTAAACTACGTACCTACCTCATTAAGAAAAACTTTAGTCTCTTCGTATACTCTAGTTCTGTGTACGTGTAAACGTCGCTCGCTATATTGCAGTTCGATGTGACGTAATAAATGCTCCATGTGTGTAAACCCAAGTCCTCAATAACTCTCCTGAACAACTTCATAGTAGCAATTACTAAACACGACACATAACCTAGGTCTACTTAACCAATCATTTACTTCGATTTTTGAATTCTTGTTTTCTTTTTTATTTAGCATTTATTGGAATCCATAACACTGTGTGGTCTTTTATTTTTTTATGGATAGTTTCTACGTTACTATTATTACGTAGTGGGGTAACCTCAAATTCTTGTGGGCAAAAAAATATACCATTTGAAATTGGAATTCTACGCGTTCTCGTTATATTAAATCCTATTATAATGACATGTGACGTAGGTTAAGACAGACGTCTGAACTGATGCGTCTTATACTAATCGCCTTTATTTGTTAGACACTGGCTTATAATTTACATAATATTATAAGTTAAAATTGTATGCAATCATTTTGAAAGGACGTTCTAAGGGCGGTTGTTGACAGCGGTTACAAATATGTAATTGAATTGTAATGGATGGGAATTACATAATACAATATTATTACAATTGGTGGCAGTAAAAGCCCTTGTGATTTATTATTTATAAAAATCTGTTATTCATCAGATTACTTTGCCTTTTCCTCCGAAAGGTCAAATTATTTTATACCTAATGCTTTACGTAAAACACAGAATATTTTTACTAACGAAGTTCTTTGGCCTTACTGGAGTTTTGTCGACAAAATGTTTAATAACCAAGCACGCAATGAAGTGTTAGTTAAAAATATCAATTTTGTATAGCGCAAAAACGTTTACACGACAAACAACAATGAAATGCAAATGGAACAAAATATCGTATAAAGCGACATTCACACCAAATTCAAACCGAAAATTGGCGTGAAAATTGTCTCTATTTGCGTCACTGTGCACTGTCAAAAGCTTATTGTAACACACTACAAAATACGGACGGTCACTTTTGTCTTTTTACAACTCTCCGAGAAGTACAATGAGTTCCCCACTGGGTAAAACAATTGCTAGCTGCATTTAATACACCGCCTTCGAGATTTGGAAGCGTGCCACATTTTGTCACTCTATTGTCGAAAACAGTAGCAACTTTTATAGTTACAGCATTAAGACGTTTTTGGCACGTTCCTGTTACCTGCTCGTCGTTTGACTCTGAAGGGTCTATTGCCCTAATGACCCATAAATTGATGCGTGACGACCGATTCATTTGTCCATATTGTCCAGTTCGACGTTACTGAAGATTAATGGTAGTTATTGTCATACAACAATTATGTTATTTCTGATAAATGGGTGGACTATGTAGAATTGGCCCATTGTGTGCTGATTCGAAAGTCATTATTCTTTTAAAATGAAATGAGTTAGTTTAAACGTTATTTTAAGTAAAATTTTAACAGCATGAGTTTATTAAAATTAACATGAGCAATACTAATAATTTCTTTTAATTTTTGTATGAACAAGGTTGTAAAGTATGGATTTAATTATTTCAAACGAAGGTAATAACAATATAATTAAAACTTCATAATAATTAAGAGTCTAAATGAGGATACGTCGAGAGAATACGACATAAACAAACACAACATCTCAATATAAGGAGTTGATGCAACGTATTAACATAAACATTGATTCGATAGCGTTCCGTACATCTCTCCGGTCACAGTTTGAATACATTACGACCGAGTTGTTTTTTATTACGTCAATAATTTAAGAATTAAACTGTTCTTGCTCTGTTTATTGGTCCTTTTCTGCTTGTTCCGAGACTTTTCTAGTCGCTCCCCGCGGATGCTCATTCCGAATGGACACGCAGGCGGCGGCCCGTTGGTCCTTCGGTCGTAAAAATCGATTACTTTATTTTCTTACAAGCTCATCATTAAATAATAAAATAAAAATTTCAAGGTTTTATTGGACCACATACAGTTTCATTGTGATACTAGAAATTTTTGATTACATGTAGAAAAGTACTTTATTGATTGTTTCCAGAGCTAAAATGTTTGAATGCGAGTTAATAACGTAACATTTTGTTAAAGGCTAATTTAAAAGCCCATTGTCTTCGTCGGTTCACGGTCACACAGGACGACAGTCGTTAATGACCCATTAACATTTTGTTTCACACCATCCATTAATACTAAAAGACCTACAATTAAAAAGGAAACGCCGCCGCCACTAATTCCGAAGCACTCTCACTTAAAACGTTACAACTTTACTGCATTCAAACATCTGATAAGAGACTTGGCAACCGAAAAATAAAAGGAAAAAAGTTGCCATATCACAACACAACGGTAGCTTTTAGAATTTATAGACAGAATATCTCTATTTCGTTTCGGTGCTATCAGTATCGGTATATTTATCAGCGGCATCTAATGATCGGTCAGTTTATAATAGGCTGTGAGTGTCAAGTTAATGAGAATATATTCCGACCTGGGACACAATAAATTAGAGAGGTTTCGAATACACCCGGCATATTAATTGGACATTAGTATACGTCAACACCTCCGAAGCAAAGTGTGGCCGATAGGAACGATTAAAGTACGTGAAAGTATCTAAGAAGTAACTTGGGGGCTATAAAATTAGGTGGGTGTAAATTTTTAACGTTGGCCGGGGGCTATTTCTGTAAATGCGATGTGAATTTAAATTTGTTTTTTAAAAGCTTGTGAAGCAGTTCCGTTTGTTTCGGCTGAGGAAGAAGGTAATGTTGGAAGGGTACGCGTAGTACGGAACGATGGGGGCTTTTGTTTACATTAAGGTTATTGTTAGTGAGAACACTTGCATTTATTTTTTTAACAAAAAAAAATAAAATTCTAACACTATATGAACTTTGTTCTTCCAGCAGGAGCTAACAAAAAATCTCTAAATTATTGAATTAAATACTTCTAATTCAAACAAATGTGTAAGTTATTTATCCTTATTGACTTACCAACTTATTGTTTACGCTGACAACATGACCAATAATTTTTACTTACAATTGCAAATAATTATGTTAAGTGCAATATTTTATTTAACATTTGTTACTTGACTATCCAGCAAAATTAGTTCAATGAACGTTTCAAGTAAGCTTAAAGAGATTTGAAATTAAATAGCGTTTAATATCCTAAATCATTACAATTACTTTGTAAATAGAAGAATTTTTACTCGACTTGTCGATTCAGAAGAACTAACTTCATTAGTAAAACTATATTAGTATAACTATTAGGTTTAATTAACAAAATAAATCTATTCCCGTCGGTAAATAACTAAGAATTTAAACTCCTTTAATTCACAGAAAACTTAGCAGCTCCGAAATCTTACGAAGCAATAATTCAATGGTGCTTTAGAGGAAGACATTACTTTTGTCTAAGCAAATTGAATTCCACAAAATCTCCTCGAGAAGATTGACTGACCACAAATTGGGGATTCGTTGTCAAGCGAGATAACATCGGAGGAATCTCATTACAGTAGAACATTCGTCCCAGTTCGGTGATGCCTTTACATGTAGCGTCCAACTTTGGCTCCGGAATCTTCCGAGATTCTAGGTTGTTTCAAGTTTCTGGTGGTAAACATTGTCCACCCAACTTTGGACTTTGGTATTTGGTCATTACTTAATACGGACTGACCTAGCTGACTTTCTGATTGCAAAACAAGATCTATTAAGATTTATCTGCAGGAGGCAATTCTACTACATTTAAGGAATTATCACAATCTATTTTAATTCTTAATCTGTCAAAAATACCTCTGAAAGCTAAAGTAATAAAAAAAAAACAATAAGACCATTAATAGGCACTATTGAACGCCATATACAAGAAAAATGAATTAAATAAAATCGCCCAATTTGTATACAGGGTCAAACAAGATGACAATGAAAAGTAGATTGTTGCTTAAAAAATAAATATAACATAACATCACGCCTGTAATCCCCGAAGGGTTAGGCAGAGGTGTACCCATTAGTACACCCACATTTCGCCAGTTATGTTTTTAGTCCCATGTAATAGGGGGCGAGCCTATTGCCATCAACCGGGCACAAATCCAGGCTCCGAGGTTGCTACTGAGAAATATAAATGTTTGCCTATATATTTTGACAACGACTGTCGCTGAGATGAGATTGCATTTTTCATTAGTAGAATTGGCCGTCTGATAGACAGTTCGTTTGATTGGATAGTTAGAAAATAAAAATCGATATTAGTTTAATATTTCTAATAAGAGTCCATGTCGTAGCAAGATTGAATCAGCCACAAACTGTTAAAGCCCTGACAGCCGGCGGCGGCGGCGAACGGAAAATTAAAAAGCAAAGCGGGGACTCCTTCCTCCCCATTCTTTTTAATTCAACGTAGCAATGGATGGTGTGGAATCATTAAAATTTCCTCCGTGCCCGCCACCCTTGCAGATTTATTTGATATGGAATGATAAAGTTAGCAGTCTTACAGAATTCACAATGAGCACGCATTAATCAACAGGACAAGTTTTAACACTTTTCTGACGTTAATTGCTATAAATATTTGCACACTTATTTGTTTTTTATTAGCTTCATTAGCCTTTATGATTGTAAGAAAATTAATCTTACGAAGGATGATTGATGCGATGTGTTGTGTTCAAAAGATTTTTTTCCACCAAGAACGTTGTAGGCGCATTGTGCAGCGAGATTTTTAATGGTTTTTGCTAGCTCATGTGTCAAGAATAAGACGGAATTCAAATCTTTTAAAACTTGAAATATAATATTTTTATAACAAAATAATGTTTGTAAAAGATTGCTCTAGCCTGGATTAGTTGACTTAATATTCAAATCCGTCTAAACCTAGTCGGACCGAAATTAGATTGTCAACTTAGTAACTCTATTAAAGTAAAAAATGACTTTATACCTATAATCACTTAGTAAAAACGATTGTGACAAATCCTTATTTGCGAGTCAGTTAATAAAATAAACGGAATGGAAATATTTTTTCCACGTCTAACAAAATTATGATATTAAAACGTAACAAAAAAGCAACATTAACCAATAAATCATAATTAATCCTCTTAGCATAATTTTATCAACGCTAAGGATTTGGGCGTATACGACTATACGTAGCTAATAAGTCTAAATGGTAATAAATTGTTTGCTATTAGTAAAGTAAATGATTTTAACAAACGAGTCTTGCCGACAACTTCTTCAACCGGTCAAGTACATGCCAGTAAAGTGAAGTACACACGCATTCGTATCCGCTCTTCCGAGACATTCACATTTGAATATTAAAATTACTGTGTGGAAAAGAATTTTCGTTTAATTCTGGATTCTTAGCATTAATTTCAGTCGTCGAACCGTGTGCACTCGTCTTTTCAACGTCGAGCTGAATTCCGAACGGTACTACAACGACGTTCCGCCTACGACAGTTTTACTAACCCGTTTCCCACACTTGAGTCATCATTCTATACTAATATAATAAAGCTAAAGAGGTATTTTGTTTGTTTGTTTAAATGTGCTAATCACTGAAACTGCCAGTTGAATCGGAAAAAATATTTTTGTGTATGATAGGCAAATACATATAGGTTACATAACATCACGCTACAACCTACGGGAGCAGAGCAGTAACTAAAGACGAGAAAGAAGAAAAGCAAGAATTCCGGGCTATCTACTTCCTACAAAGTGTACCTGCTAGGTCTCGTGGTAGGAAACACGACTGCTGAGCGTCGGCTTCTAGGTTCATTTCTCAGTTCGGGTGAAGTGACATTGGTTCTTTCCATTAGGTTTTTAGGCCTGAGTTTGACCTCTCCCCGGTCGTGTCTTATTGCCGCCCTCTCGGACTATGACAGTAAAAGAAGATGATTGTGCTCTTGTGTTCGCTTGCATGCACTAATATCTCCTGCATGGCTACTTGGATAGTCTTCATTGGGAATAAGCCAGGAGAATATTAATACCTAATCTTTACAAAGAACAGCTTTATTTTTCTTTCACTGCTTTTAGATACCTACCTAAAAAAAGAATTCTTTAATATCAAGTAGGCACTCCAACTGCTTCTGCTTGTTCGATCAAGCAAATAAATCAATTTAATTAAACGACACTTTACAAAAAGACCAGAAAATATATAAAAAAAAACAAACGCTTTTAAAATGCCTACCAATATAAAAATTTACATAATAAACGAAATAAAGTAGCGAAGTAAATATAAAACGAGCCATTTACAAATCATCAATACGTATAATGTCCTTGTTCGTCTCAACACGGAGCTATCGACAGACCGAAGCGTCTATACAAAGCTTTAGTTATTAACTATCATTAGTGTGCCGCGAAAGGCTCGCGCGTAGGTGAGTCGAACAAATGCGATGAATTCTTCTAATTTATTGTTCATTCAATGTATATAAATTGCCAATTACCTACGACTAGTTTTAGCTGTCTCTCTAGCGAAGTAGGAGTTTGTGCAAATAATGTCGTTTATCTCAGAAACAACTGGACCGAATTTCACGGAATATGGCTAGGAATTTTTATTAATTACACTTTAACAATATTTATTGTTTTTAAACTAATAATTCACGAATAATTGCCGCTTTAAACTATTTATCTATTTAAGAGCTTAAGTCAATAACGATTTAAGGAACCGGTTTGTACATTGGATCTAGATAAAGTATACTTAATAGGATTTATATTCGTATTAATTTATTTTATCTATAAAGAATGCTTAATATGTCAAAGGCCCGGGAACGCCTAACACAATCGTGCTTTGTGTGAATATCTAATGATAAAATATTGCTCTAAAACTAATAAAGCTGACTTTTTGTCTAAAGCATAATATTTCTCAGCAGCAGCCATAGAAATGAGTAAATATTTTACGGAAAAACTAAAATATTATACTAAGTTAGTAGATAAATGTAATTGGAAATAAATTTTAGTGTGGATTAATAATAACAGAAATAGACAGAGAGAAAGAGAAAGAGAGGGAAAGTCACCTGGAAGGAATTTAACGCTTTTTCCTTACGTGACGATTTCTGCCAGTTAACGCATTAAGGAACTTCGTTTCAATAATACCAGCCTCTTTTCATACAGAGCAAAAGCATTGAGCAAATGTTTCTCAAGACGGATTAGCAATTTCAGGCTTATATAACGGTCAGGTTTCCTCACGATGTTTTCCTTCATCGATGTCGGTGATGTCCAAATTAGACTTAGAAAGTGCATATGAATTGAAAAAGTCAAATTGGTGCTTCACGACACTGGACTGACACTAATTACATAGAAACGCTTCTTATTGATTTATATTCTGTTCTATTTATAAATCTTGAGAAAGTTTACGCTGCCGTCGTGGAAATCAATAAGTGGTAGGTAACAGAGACTAAGTGGTTTGAACTGTTGTGTCTTTATTTTCTACTTACGTATGCCCACAACTTCGGCCCCGTGAATAGCGGTTCTCATAGACAAAGCCGCGGATTCAGAAGTAGTCTATGTCTATGCTTAATTTTGCATTTTTAATAATTTAATTAGAGTAAAAGTGTTATTTTTTCACTCTCTCACATTGGAAAACTTAGGCACAAGAATATGGAAAGAAAGAGGAAGACCAGAGATAAGGTAAATGGATCGTGTGAAGA
Organism: Hoplodrina ambigua; assembly: GCA_949774945.1. Lineage (NCBI taxonomy): Eukaryota > Metazoa > Arthropoda > Insecta > Lepidoptera > Noctuidae > Hoplodrina > Hoplodrina ambigua. Next base: position 11,278,659 of record OX458973.1, read on the forward strand.
ACGATAGAAGATTCAGTGATAGCAAGACGGTTATCAAAACGAAATGGAAGACCCCAAGTATCATGGGACAAGGGCAGGAATTTGATAAGATACCAGAATAGGTACTAGTATTGTGAAAAAAAAACAGCTAAAAAGCTAGCAACGTTATAGGGGTTGACACCAGACACCACAGTGAACTCCATTTTAATAACACAAGCGAAATAAGATTTCAAATATACCCAACTTACTTGAACCTAATATTAGAAGAGACTAAAAAGCTACAACTAACATTTTAAATGACACTGCTTCGCAATACACTCGTGGCCTTATTAAAAACTGTTAGCACGTAAGTGTCACATAATAATACACACAAACAAATACAATAGCTGCAGTTTTGTTCCAAATACGTTTCAAAACAGTACATTTGGGCGCTATCCAGGACATTCATACAACACCAATGTTTGGCATTAGCGGTTAATATTTTGCTATAATAACCCCAGTACCATCTGTTTGGCAGCTGTACACAGTGGCCCATTTTGACAAACACGTGTTTATATGAGAACAGTAAATAAAAATATGGTTTTAATAGTGATATCATTTGAATGTGGTAATGAGGGCAGGGTAATGTTCAATTTGATGATAGCTGAGAAACAAAAGAGTACCGTTGTTTGTTTTAATGGGAATTTCAACTACCTATAAAATTGTTATGGGATTGGCGGTCGCTGGTGGTTTGTATTGTCTCATTTATCCCATATGACAAAAGACAAACCACACAGTCATTAGCTACGTATACTGCCAATCAAATAAGTAACACAAGCAAAATTATTGCCGGGAAACTTTTTGGAGTGAAAAATCACTGTCTCTGATGGCGTAGAATGTATCGCAAGCAAAACATTGGGGGTACATCCAACAGTTCAGGGGTCGTAAGGATATTTAATGTTTAGTTTTAACAATTTAAACATGTTTTAGTAAAAAAATTGAAATAAGCATAAAATTGAAATGTAATAAAATATCGTATTGATGAAATGAACATCTATCTTTCGTCTTCGCCATGTGTCAAATGTATTTTTACGGTTACTTTCATAACAGTCTTCTCATTCTCATTAATATAATAATATAGCGTGAACCATCATTGTTATCTATTTTTCAACTCTTGAATTTTTAACGAAGATAACTCCTGAAGCACCTTAATACGAAATAAGAAGAGGTTGTTGCCTTCAGTCTCCTTCATCATCCTTATCCATAAACAATCCATTAATTGTAGCTGCTCAAGAATTCAGTGATTGATGTAACCGAATCTACGATGCAGAATAAATGAATAACTTTAAATCCATTCGTGATTAAGAGTTAAAATATTTATAGGAGTTGTACTGCTACAACTTAAATACAAATTGTACCCAAAGCTATATTCACCACCAAATCATCCCATTAGAGGATTCATAGTTCATTCCACATCGTCATTTTACACAACAATTATCAATAAATCATGCTTGCAAACACTACAACTTGTCCCCAAGATTTATTCTTCTAGCTCTCACATCTTTGAAATGAACACCGAAGGGATTTAATAACATGAATGCTGACACATTTTTCTCAATAATTTATGTGAATAAGCTCACACGCGACGAAGTCAGCTCATAATTTATACCGATGTTCGCCAGCCGACAAACTTCGGGACAATAAAGCACTATGCAGCGACATTAATTACAAGTTATCGTAAAACATGGAGTGCGCTGGCACACTGCATGTTCCCGTAACAAACACGGCGCGATACAGTGTTTAGGAACCGGTGCCAAATGTATCAAATTAGACACAGTGTGTCATTATGATGGACACAATTTTTTGTGTTGTTTTGGATGATACTAAGTGTGGTTCTTGTTATGTCCTCTTCAAATTAGTAATGACGATAGTTTCTACCCGAATGTGAGCCTTAACTTACTGTTCTTAAAGATGAGTGTTTATTTTTCAAAAATAAAAGGATTGAGCAATTTTTCTTTTAACCAGGCTCATTTGCAACATAACTGTCGAACCATAGAATTTGAACTCCTAATAGCAGCTGAGTTTTAGGTAATCATTACACACTCTCCACAGCCAGAGAGAGAGTTATAATGATGTTATACTTACATGTCAGCTGTAAAGTCGATGCAAAGTGACTCAAAATCAATAAACATTATCAACTGAAGAACGTTCATCACTGTACCTAAGCCTCTTCCAAGCATAGTTGCAATAACCAAAAAAGAACTATATTCCAATCAGAAGATTCACAGCAATATACTCACAATCTCCTACTGTACGATATAACATAAATAGCGCTAATTTCAAACGCCTGCAGCAAGGTGTCGTCTCCTTTGATTAATAGACTATTAATCCCGGATTATATGCCGTGTTGTTTCGGTTTTAATGGTTGATTTACTATGGATATCTTCGGATGTATATCAACACAGTTGTGTGAAATTGTGTGACTAACTCATTTTGTATGCTTTTCGTCATCAAATGAGTTTTAATTGTATGTGATGAATTTGAGTTCCTTTTCTTTGTTGCAAAAATAATCTTTATGTTTACTTCGTTAGCATAGTATTTCGTTTGCACCAGCCACTGAAAACTTTTTAGGTTATTTCTTTACATTTTTCTTTATTAGCTTCTTTCTTTAGTTCGTAAGATTAGAGTACTTTCGTTGTCATTGTCAATTTGGCCCTAGTTTTTTCTCTTATATTGAACTTTTATTACATCTTTTGTTATTTTAAGAACGTTGCCTCGCACTAGAATTTTCTGCATCCTGAGTGCATTTACAAACAGAAACTCACATTTACAATCATCAGAACTACCTGTATATTCAAAAATATTTGTTCTGTGTGGGAATCGAAACCGCGACACGCAACGCAGCAGGCAATCACTTAGCCACTGCGCCAACCGAGTTATCTATGTATTTTTTTTTATTACTAATATACAAAAGGCAGCTTTATCACGATTTAAAATTGATTATTAATCAGTAATAATCAGTTTAGCATTTGCATTTAATTCTCTAAACCAATTTAGGATTCATGTGAACCACATGATGAGTTATGACAAGCAATTGGTTGGTTATCGAATTAAATCTATCAAATATTTGATTTTAATTATACAGATGAGAGTTAGTGTTTGTCGCGGCATTTCATGTGGTCATTATTATTTGTATTGTTGATTGATAGGAGGATGACATTTTAAATAATGATATAAATATTTATATTAAAAAAGAACGATAAATAATAATTTGAAATAACGGTGATGCACTACATCTGTACTCGTATAATTACAATAGACTATAACTGCCCCACTGCAGGGCAAAGGCCTCTTCTCATACAAAGAAGGCTCATGACTTCTTTGTATATGAAGCATGCTTGTGCAATGAACTGATCTAGGTTGATTGACGATTTCAGACTTATGTTAAGTCCAGGTTTCCTAGCGATATTTTTCTTCACCAATGCTAGTGATGTCCAAGATAAACATAAAAATCTCATGAGACATAGAAAAAGATACACTAGTACTTGCCCGTGCCTTGTTGCGAACCCACATCCTTGTACATGAGAGACTGGCGCCACTGGACCATCTCAAATTGCCTCAATAATTTCCTTCATACATTACAAATCATAAACGTAATGTTATGAATAAATATGAATATAGACATCTCTAGGCTTTTTTCTCTGCACGATATTACGCATAATGACAAAAACAAACTAAAACCTAAAGAAATTAAACCACGTAGGACCGCTACACGTTAAACGGAGGCTGTATTAAATAAAAAACAGAAAAGAAGCATTAAAATTACAAGTTACGAGTAAATAAATGAAAATGTGATTGCATTCGCGGTGGCTGAGTGTAATTGAAAAAATGTCCCTTGAATTGTTTGCAACGGGTCTGAACCTCTGTAATAAGATGGGATTATATTTCCTCTTATTTCTTCGGAGTGAGTTGGTACGAGGATAATTTCGAAGATTACTTTTTTTAGATTTTAAGACTATTATTTTTATGGGAACTGTAGTTGATGGTAATGACTTGTATAGTTGGAGATTGGCAAGCAATATTAACATAATTAAATTTCGTTTTTTTTGTTTAATCAAGGCTTAATTTAATGTCGTAATGGCGCCCATCTCCCATGCATGTTTTTTTTTAATTCATATGTACTTTCTAAGTTTATTTTCGATATCACTATATTTTCAATATCGTGGGGAAACCTGAACTACGTAATTAATATAGCCTTAAGGAAACATGGTGATCAATACTTGTGCCTTCTCTGTATGAGCGTTTGCCCTGCAGTGGTACAGTAATAGGCTGGTATTATTATTTTCTTCTTAATCATTGAGAGTCAGTTCATAAATGTATAGAGTAGGTACATTTCTTTGGATTGGATGAGCAGATTGAGAAAAAGCTTTCGTTGAAATTTGAGACAGTCATATTTGCATGGCAACTGCTCTAACCATTCTCCTACCAATCATAAAAGAAACTATTTCTGGAATTTCTTCGGTTTTTTATTCGTTGAAATAGGAGGTACTTGAAATTTCACGAGAATCAACTCTTGAATAAATAATAAATTTGTAATAAATCTTCTAAAACTATGTATTTACATTAATTCTTGTTTAATATTGATGTTGTCAAGTTAATTGCTGTTTGGAACTTGAATGGTACTTTCCTTTAATCTTAAAGGCCCTACAATATTTTGAAGTAAAATGTTTCAAGCGTTTTCGGCTCAACTTAATAGATAGGAAAAGTTATTATTAATTATAATTTTGGAGTTGAGACGTTGGGTACAAATAATGATTCTTCAAACATTAATGTTTCCATTACGAGTTGAATGGAGATAATAAAACAATTTGGTACTGGTAGATAACATAGCAAAATATGAATGTAATTGGTTGTACAAAATGGAGTTTATAATTATTAATACTGGCTTCGGCCCCCTAGTTTCGTATGCGAATTTCCACCAGAGATGTGCGAGGATGTGTAGCGAGAAATATGTGTGAAGCCAATCAATTTCAGCGCTAGTTTCAGTTTTTAGCTCAAGTTTCAAAAATAAAGCGATCATTGGTTATTTTCTCACACATCTTTCACTACACATTTCCGCACATCTCTGGTCGAAACGCAGCCTTATTGCTTTGGTTACTGGTACGCTACCGTGGTGCTTAGCGTGAATAGCGTAGGAAAAAGATTTTTTCCAATCCAACTGGTAGTTCCAGGGAAAAGCGCGATTAAACAAACAACAAAAAAAACTCATCAACTTAATAATACAAAAAAGTATAGATGTAAAAGAATCTTTACAAACATTGAAAATCATATTCACTGAACAATCAAATTAGACAATCTTGGAGTGGGTGGTTACAGATTGATTTGAACGGAACAATATTTTTAGATGGAATATAACTTGATAAAAATATTTTGCAATCAGTTTTTCTTATTAAAGCTTCTATTATTAGGTGTAACAAGTCGAAAAGTACATTATTACACAAGCGAGGTAAGTTTTGTAACGTCGAGGTTGGATTAAGTCCGAACCGACACTACCAATACAGCACTAGTATGACAATGAAAGTTCTTTTAATTTTAGCTGAGAGTTTATATAAAGATTTTACGCCTAAATATTTTGTGAATAAATAAAATAAATAAATTATATAGTGTAATACATAAACGTTATAATTCATCAAATTAATTATTTTTTTTGATATATCAACCTTTGTTTTATATTTTTTACATACCATAAATAAATACCTATTGTGTTACCTTTTAGGTTCTTTTCACCCTTTTAGGGATGATTCTTATTAGAGCCGTGGACGAGCCGCCGTGGTATTGAAGTGCGTCGAGAGGGCCCGGACGGGACACGGATAATGCACTGTGTAATATAAATTGATTCATACAAAATATATGTAACAGATTTAAAACCGTGCCCCGTCCGTGCCCCGTCCGGGCCCCGCCCCGCGCACGGCCCGCTCTAATAAGAATCATCCCTTACTCTCTTCTACATTACATCCTCGTCTTCTGCTTGGGCTGTACTGTACCTAATCCAGTCTCAAGTTGAATGACAAACTTAGCTCACTAGTATCAAAATGTACTATTACAAGATCAGAATGTAAAAGAACACACACGCACACATTCGTAAATAAAAATACCTAACCAAACTCAACACAATGCAGCCAACAAGCCCGCAGCAATTGCAAATAGCGATGCCCCAGATACAACAAGTGCATTCGTATCGACGATGGCAACTGTCTTCTATTGTCATCCTAACTAGCGGCCATTTGCAACAATTAGCGATACTCAAGCGAAGTTAACGAGCCAATTGTACGGAACGAGTACTAATAATGAATATTGTTGATCATCTAAATGTTTATCTGTTGGATCTAACGGCTTCAGATCGTTGGGGAGATAAAATTAGTTTTCATTATTGTTTGTTTCTTCTTTATGGCCGGGGTATATAAACGTTACTTAGCACGTGCTGTTTGCTGTTTTCGTCTCTTTCTTGCATGTGTAGTTTGACAGGTGTATGACAGTGACAGGAGTAGGTAATAATAGGGAAGATAATAAATAAAAATATAAAATGTAAGAATTCCAATGACAGTGGCCAATCACAATAGATACTAACCAACTGCGCAAGAGAACATTATAGTTCACAAGAGTGCGCGCAAACACAGGTGCACCTCATTTTCCCTTACTCCTTATAGTCCGAAGGAATGGCAACCCGACGTGAGAGAGTAGACACAGGATTCATCACTTTACATGCTATCCGAGGCACGGAGGTGTCACACTACCAACTTTCAAACTACGAGCTACTGATAAATCCCTAATGGAAAACCCCAGTAACTCAAAATAGACACTCTGGAAACCTGAACCCAGGAGGTCAGCACTCATGACCAGAAGACTAACGGGGCAGTTAATCGATTATATTAAAAATTTTGTCCTTGAATAACCTTGGACCCCATACTAGACTTTGTTAGACCAGACAGTCAAAAAATCATTAGCTATTAAGCTCCGCTTTATCGGTCAGAATCAGTAAACCATAACCAGTCTACCAAACTTGATGATTATGCCAATTTCCCATCAAAGTGATCATTAGAAGGTCCATGTTTGGAAACTAATGGTTATGGCATAATGTCTTAATTTATATATTGAAGCCAAGTGTGATGTCAGCTACTTTATACAGAAGTCATTTATTTAACTTTAAAACTATGAGATAATACTAGCCTTGAATTGAGTCACTGAAAGAAAAAGGCCTCTTCTCATACAGAGATGGCACGAGCATTGATCACCACGCTTGCGCGAGTTGGCAACAGTTATTACAGTCCAGATTTTCTCACGATCTCATTTTCCTTCACCGATCTCAGTGATGTCCAAGATAAACTTAGAAAGTACAGTCAATAAAAGAAATAGGTATCCAGGGTCGTCAGATATAGTTCAAGTGTATTTTAGAAACCGATGGATAAATAAATAAATAAATATCTTGGGACAACTTCACACACGGCTATCTGATCCCAAGCTAAGCAGAGCTTGTGTTATGGTAACCAGACAACTGATATACATACTTATATAATTTATAAATACATACATATTATAGATAAATCACACCTAGACACAAAACTAACAATCATGCTCATCACACAAAGTTTGTCCTGGGTGGGAATCGAACCCACGACCTCCGGCTTAGCAGTCAGGTCCGCTAACCACTAGACCAACAGGCCCGTCAAATTTGATCATCAAAATTTGATCGTCAGGATGTCTTCAATTGAAACTTAACTTATTTAATGAATTGTTTACTATCTACTTTTTAAATTCAATAACATTTGAAAACATCTGTAGGTTTCTAAAAAAACTTCAACTATATTTGATGACTCTGCATACCTATCTCTCATGTTGACTGTACATAAGAATTGAAAAAACAATCGACAAACATATTGCTGATGCTGGTGCCCGATTTTTTATGACCGAAAGTGAAACAGATGGTTATTTGGTACCTATATTATATACCTACTCTTTGCGACAAATCTGAAGGTTGTTGATCTTATAGCTATTGGTGCAAGGTTAGGTTTTTTATGTATTTTACAGGTGTCGCTTAAACCTAGGTACTGTGAAGTTTGTTGCCATGGCAACCTGGCTGAAACGATTTTATTCCAAGCACTTTTTCGAATTCGATTAGGGATTAGGATTTTTTTTATTGTACTGTGTACAGGTGTTTGGCCAGTTGTAACCAAGTAATTTTAAAATACACTCGGCGTCATATAAATCTACATTTAACAATACTTTTATATCTTTTTAAAGAATGTGTGGACTTTATAATATCTTTTCATCGTCCCTTTTACGAGTGATTTTTTTTGTTTCTAAAATTAAATGATGATTTATTTCCAGGCAGTTAAATGATTATCGAATAAATACCAATTAAAATTTAAATAAATGCAACATTTTTGGGAGGTACGATGTTTTTGAAGCCGAGTTTAGTTTTAGTAGTGATTCAGTGTTTCTATATACTATAAAGGTACACCTGATACCTTGGTCACTTGGCAAAGTGACCACAGTACCTAAAGTTGCTCCCTCACCGGGAGCATTCGCGTGTAATGTAACGTTACAGATTTGAGCATTACATCAGTGAAGGAGAAGAACCGAGCATTACAATGCGCACCTTGTAATGATACAATGTGTAATATCTTGATACAACTTGTAACATCAATGCGCTCCACTTCCGATGTAATGCTCAAAGTCGAATCTATATGTTACATTACACGCAAATGCTCGTTAGTCAGGGAGGTATTATTGTAATGTAATGCTCAAAGTTGAATCGATAATGTTACAATACACGTGAATGCTCTCGGTGAGGGAGCACCTTTACAGTTAATTTTCTCATTGAAACAAGCGGAACCGATAAGCGTCAAAACGTTTATCTCACAACTCGTTTTTCGATCGCCGAAACGATAAAATAAGTTTTCATTTGAGTTAATTAGAAAGAGCTGTATATTACCACAAACTTGGTGCCAAACGGAGTATTAATTTTGTCACTTTCATCTGTCAGATTTGATAAATATTGTGGAACTGGATGATTAATAGATAAATGATTTATTTAATTATGATTAATCGTCCGGATCTCGCGGTTCGTGATAGGTATTATGATCGATTCAAAGCTTAGAATTGTACCCAATTATTAAGCTTTCTTATACTTTTTGTAGAGTTCTATAGGCTGATAATGATGATGATTTATTTGATCGTATAATAAGTTAATGTTGTATTCGAGAACTATTGGTGTATTCATGAACACAGTTTTATATGGAATTGGCTGACAGGTGAACGTAGTTGCACAGTCTAGACATATTCTTATACTAAAAGTGAATAGATAATGAGTTTTGTGAATGACATTAAATAATTAAAAACTGAATTTAAAATATTCTTATTCTAAGCAACTTAATTGTCTCATTCCTTAATAGTATTTGAAAGTCTAGGTCTTAAAAAAATATGTAAATTCCAACATCATATTTTTATTTTGGTGCTTTAAAATAAAACAATTTTATAATTTAAATTTAAAGTATAGAATACTAACAATTGTTTTTTTTTTCTTATTACCAATCAGACTTTCAATTACTATTACATTATTAGTTTTAATTGAGAGTAAACATTTTTCGAGAGCTAACAAAATTAAATTTTTCATGCCTAATCCTTTTATTTTATTTGAAGTTTCATTACTACATTAGTACCTACACCCAAATTCTCAATAATTTAACAAAACTCAACGACAAACGAGACCCCATAACCCTAAACTGCCCTATTTTTACTTTGAAGCCCAAACACAAATAAATTCAACATTCCTTTACTTTATTATGAGAACCAAATCAAGAACACATGTATAACCATAACTCTTCTACATTCAGATTACTTTACAGCATCTTCATCTCTATTTATAGCTCTATTAGAAACAGCAACAGTTTGACGACATCAATTAAGAACATTTTAATCGTTAACCCATTTTCGCTAAGACGGAAGGGAGAAGAACCAATCATTATTCTCTTTAGTCAACTCAATTCGAATTTTGAACATTTTCTTAACTCTTTCATCCTTTTAGAATATTCGGAATTTATTTCATTTAAAGTTTTGTTACTTAGTTTTGTGTTTTAGTAAATTCGATTTTTTAATAAATTTTAATACCTATTAAGTTGAATTTTGATGATTTTGGTAAATAACATAACATAACATCACGCCTGTAATCCCCGAAGGGTTAGGCAGAGGTGTACCCATTAGTACACCCACATTTCGCCAGTTATGTTTTTAGTCCCATGTAATAGGGGGCGAGCCTATTGCCATCAACCGGGCACAAATCCAGACTCCGAGGCTGCTACTGAGAAATTCCTGATGGAATAACCCAATAACACTTTGCCCGACCTGGGAATCGAACCCATGACCTCACGCACAGCAGTCGCGCTTGCGACCACCAGACCAACGAGGCGGTCAATGGTAAATAAATTATTATAGTACTTACATTATTTTATAAAGGACACTAAAATAACAATATTTTTTATAAATACCACCTAATTAACTCTTGAAATGTGGCAAAGTTAGACTTCGGGTCACAAGCGGGTCTTCGGCATTTTAATACAACGTTATCAAAAACCCTTATTCTAAAATATGTATTCAAAAAACAAAACACATTATTGCAACTTAAAAAGTCAAATTAAGTGAATAGAAAAAAAGGATTTAAAAAATATTATAATTGTTTTGTTTTTATCTCTGCCAGTAATTCCGGTAATATCAATGTCAATAACCGTCACGGTAACACACTTGTAAGTAATGAGGGCTAGAACAATTTACAGTTTATCTAATGTCCTTGTTAACACATACTCAATTACCTTAACCAACAACATTGTAAAGTACCTACCTATAGGTACATTTATATCGTGTCCTCCTTATCTTAACCGCCATTAAGGGCTATTATTTGTTGTGTAAGACGTATAGTGTGCAAAGAAAACAATTTAATGGTAGTCGGTGGTCGGTCACTTAACCGTAACCCGAGAGTTACCGAGTAAAACTGATGGGTTATGTGTTTGGTGTAACTGAATATTCCCGACAGAAGCTCCTGCGTTCCACTTTATTATTTGCTTAGCGTCCGCAAATAGTTTTGCTTATTATTATTTTTGTGAAGCCGAGAATGGGTTTTTAAAAGCGATTTTTCTTTTGTTTTTTCTTACCAATTACCAGTCATTAAATGGTGCAGGTTTAATTTTAATGGGTAAGGACATCAACGATAATTGTAAGGAGACTGACCACACAGGCAGATAGGGAATTGTAATATGAATATAAAAATAATTAATATAATTATAACTTGACGGGCCTGTTGGTCTAGTAGTTAGTGGCCCTGACTGCTAAGCCGGAGGTCGTGGGTTCGATTCCCACCCAGGACAAACTTTGTGTGATGTGCATGATTGTTAGTTCTGTGTCTGGGTGTGATTTATCTATAATATGTATGTATTTATAAATTATATAAGTATGTATATCAGTTGTCTGGTTACCATAACACAAGCTCTGCTTAGCTTGGGATCAGATAGCCGTGTGTGAGTTGTCCCAAGATATTTATTATTTATTATTTATTTATTATTATTAATTTGATGGTCGTAATCTGCAATATTAATCTATGCATATTTTAAATATCCATGGACGTCCGTTTTAATTTAAATGATTACTTTAAAATGTTAACGGTCGTATTTAATTTATTTAAAATACATCAAAATTAAATTGTTGATTGTACCATATCCACTGTCAGCTGTTACAACAAAATTCAAAATTAGAATTTCAAAGAAAGTAATTTCTTTTAAAACCTATTGAATTTTCTTTTACAATTCTCAACGGACAAAAACTTGGCGAAACAACTATAATGAGATAAAAATATTAGAATTGTTTGACATTCATTAAATTTAGAATTATTGAAAACCCTTTGCGTATTCTAAATTCAATTTATTTTTCATTACGAAAACCACTAAATTATATTATGGAAATAGGGTTGTGACAATTTAGAATCCTTAATTCTATTTCAGAATCTAATGTTCCCTAATCAAGTTTAAATAGTTTATGTGTTCCATCAGCCACGCGACTTCTCACATTAGAGATAAGGAACCGCACATAAATTTAATATTCTATTAGATTGTCTAATCGTTAATCTGGTCGGCTTATAGACTATATCTATTGTATAAATTATTTAGCGTTAAATAAGCCGTCCCTTGTAATAATTTTATGCCCATTCGGATTATATTATGTATTTTTATCGGCCGCCCCAAACTCGGGGTCAGAAATCACAACGGTATTGAATTATCATTTGAATATGATATATGGGGTGGTACTCAGATCCGGGGTGCAGACAATCGCTGTGAAATTGTTTTGGGGAACGTTTGATTAGATAAAGTGAATTATTGCTTTGATGTTGAAGAAAACGAATGTTCGCTATCGTGATTGTTTGTTTGAATTTCTCTCATGAATAATAAAATAAATTCGGAATTTGTATGCGACTCGATAATTTATTTTTATTCGAATTTTTGCAAAACTCGTTGAACGTGAAATTACTTTGCAAGTGTAACTTTTATTTAAATTTGACCTGTTATGAAACGTAGATTGTGCTGACCCATATTTGACCGAATACTTACCTAGAACCTTATATGCTGTTTGTGTGTAGAAAAATGTTGTAGGTAGTGATTTTTTTTAATGCATTTCTTTCGATAATTTTGTTCAACACGTGCATCGACAATTATTATAAAACTCCATTTCTTTCAATCTTTAATAACCATGAAATTACTTCTATTAATACGACCTAAACTATGAATAGACGGAGTACCCACGCCAAGTAGATCGGCGCCATATCACCAATTTACATTCACCAAACAAAAATATATTTGAAAGCATACGACAATAAAGCAACAGCAAAAACTAAACTTTCCCAATAAATTTTAAATTTAGGATATTAGGGAAACAGTGGAGCAACTTAAAAGCAATTTGTCTGGAAATAGCTCGACGCGGTAGGCGGATAACAGCTGCGAAGTCTCCAACGAGACCAACAAACAATTAAAATATCCGACTAATGGACTCGAAGGAATCTTGAATATGTTAATGAACATGTCTGCTTGTCCTCTATTAGTTCACACCGCAAAGATTTTGAAAAAAGGTCTCATTAATTAAAAACTTCGACAGGCGTCAGGCGTGGAGGAACATCCTTGGTGGACTTTTTACGTCAATTACCTGTTCGTCAAGACACTGACTTCCGACTTGTACATTTTAATGGTTAACATGAAAGTCGCTTGAACTTTCCTGATTGACGTATTTACCTGTTACATTTATAACGAACTTAGGTATAACGAAAACACAACTCCATATTTGACCAATTTCAGTAAGTATAATAACTTATGCAGGGGTCTGAAATTGCTGATCCGCCTAGTACAAGCCTGGTGGTTAATGCACGTGCCTTCTGATTACAGGCCTTTGCCCTGCAGTGGCACGATAAAAGGTTGGTATTGCTATTAATTATAATGCAGAAATATTGTGTTAAGTCCAGAATAATTCATTAAAACCGAATCAGTACCCAAAACAAAAAACACAAACAAACCCAAATGAAGAATAATAAGAAACAACCCAAAAATGCTAACCCAAAAAAATAACCATAATCCGCAGCAAATTCACGCCACATCGCATCGCAACAATATCATTATACAATACGTTCCACAATAACCTATCTGGCGGTTCGCCACGTGTTGATTTTGGAGGAAACGAGGGTCGTATAGACCTCAACGACAATAATAGAAATATGCAAATAACAGCGGCCAGCACAGATGATATTCAAACAAGATTACGTGTGTAAACGTTGACAAGCGAAATGTGAATGTTCATAAATCTGAGGAGGCTTGGGTAAAGTAAACATTAGAAAAGGGCTACGAGATTTTATAAAATTTAAGCACTCAGGATTTATAATGATTTAGGCTGTTTTAAGATTTGATTTATGGAGGACGTGTTATAAGATTAGGTTACTTAAATATTTAGTAGGGAAATTAATTTGTCCATTAGGCCGGTTTCCTATTTGGGATTGTTTTAAGCAGGTACTCACTACTTAAGAATAATAATTTATGCATGATGTATGTTATTTACTTTCACACGCTTCTTTTATTTACCGATCTCATGATTAATTCGTATTAATTGTTGTTCAATTAAAATCTTCACGGCATATTGATCTTGATCGCTAAGTGATTTCAACGTTAAATATTTTTTTCGGTACTCTTGTTACGGATGTTTACGCCCCGGATTTAAAAGTTCATGTTGTCGTATTAAATTAAAAGCAAAAATTTTATGGCTGGTCAAACGTAAAATTCCGGACATTACGTTGATGCACGCAAACTGCAAGGAACGGATAATTTATTATAGGCCCGTTAATACTTTAACCTACATTAAAATTTATTGCGCGCTCATATGAAAATATTGGACGAATTCTTTTACAGAAATATGCTATGGTTTTTGCACTGTGTTTCTCGTATCTGTTATACCTAAAACTCAGAGTCGAAAGACGATGTTCATTCGTGCACTAATAATTTCTAACAAATTCTAATTTGTTACTTTCATCATTGATTCAAACTAGATTTTTGATTATAATTTAAAGTTAATCAATATTTGACAAAGTTCAGAAGGCCAATAATTCTACTGAAAAAGAACGTTTAAATTGTAGTCGCAATCGCATCTCAGAGACTACCTATGTCAAAATGTTTGGTACAGTAGGTACAAGAAGCATTTTTATAGATTGAGACTGGGATTAGATTGAGATCAGGGGTCTCACCACGAACTCTTATCGCGATCCAAATTAGGACCTAAACTGAACTGTTCTTCAAATTCGTACTATGACGTCAATATAACGATTCAATTTAGGCTATACCATTGAATGAATGAATGGTACATTTATTTGCAAGAATATAGCTAGCTAATATAAGTTCTGATCAAATGATCAAATCATCATCAGCATCAGGTCGGGTTCAGGTCATTTGACAGCGATTTACCCAAATTTAGTCGCAAGTTTAGGTTTCATTCGTTCAATTTGCTACCGTGATGTATGAAGGTACTTAGAAAAAATTATATCTTGATAAATATATCTACTATGTGGGTAGAAGGAGTAAACTTGTTAGTTACTTGCAATTTCTTTGTGTGTCAGTCCATTATACGTATAACCGCGAGTTTGGTGTATCATTTGCGAAAACAAACTTTTTCAGTGCTATTCTAGTGGAATTCTACAAAAACAAATGTAAGTATACTTTAATCTTTAATACCTATTTTACATTTATTTTCAAACGCCGCTCAGCCGCAAATTGCGATCTTTTATTTAAAGTTAGTAATATTACTAGTTACATTAGACAATCATAAACGACGCTAAATCATTTAAATCAATTGCAAATGATTTGCAATTGAGGCCAATTACTGACTACGCAGGTATAATTAAACAACCTACGTAACAAGAACAGCATAAGATAGTTCGTTGAACTCATCCAACTACTGACGAACTTGTGCGTCATCATAATACTGCTCAAAGGATTAACACAACAGACCAACAAAATCAACAGGCAAAACAACGATGAGATCATTGACTTCAAAATCAAATCAAAACACGAATTTATGCACACCACGTCAAAAATATGGAAATAAATAATTTCCGGACTTAATACCCGTAACAAGAGCATGCAAACACAGAACAGATACGTGCAAATAACGTGAATGTTTGTGTCGTCCGCGAGCTTTAACGCAAATGTATCCATAAGCCGTCCGGAGAGCAGAATCTCTTAATTTACGCCCCAAAGGGATTTGCTAAAGCCAAACATTGTTCGCTAATTATAACGAGACGCATGTGCTTCGCGTCCCACGAGGATCTTAGCAACTTAACGAGTAGAGCTGTGTCCGTGTGTGAAATATTCAAATGGATTTTAAAATCATTTTTATTTTCTTTGTTTTAATTGATAATGGTTTTCCATAGTTTTGCTCTTTCAATGAATACATTTTTATCATTTACATCTTTGATCGATACTTTCCTTTTATTTTTAGCTATTTCAGCATTAGTATTAGTAGGTACTTGTACGTTTCTAGGTATTGCTAAGAAGTTGTTTGTCAATTTATTTCTCGTGAGTGCTACAAACACTCAAAGAGCATTTATTCATACCGTCTTCTTTGAATAGCTTAAAACATTCTAAATAAATTGGTTCGTTTCATCTTGTATATCGACAAAGTTTCAGAGTAGACAAACTTCCATCCTTTTAACGAATTCTCTTATATATTGTGAATAAACTCGTCTCCTCAATACAAATTTCAATCAAAGTAACATCAGTTTGAGATAAATATAAAAGCATCAAACTCATGAGCCACATTAGCACGTGGCCGAATCACACCCCTCTGTCGCCTCAAAAATTCTATAACCACCTATCAGACAAACCCATCTGCATATAACATCAACTTCTTAAAAGCACTGCATAATTCACACAAAACTGATTCTTAATGCATAGCCATAAAGAGTTTGAAGTGTCGTTATGAACAGCAGATATAAATTTGCTAATAGGGTGAGCTAATCTGTCAGCTGAGCCGCTGGAGATCGTTTAAAAGCTGTGCCCCTTCTAGCTATTGTTTATTTAGGATGGCGATTCGCGGTGAAAGCCCATTTTTGAGGCGTACTCTAATGCGATTGTCCGTTAGCCACGAAGTGGTATGAAGAGCGGAATGATATGCTGATAGCACTCAGAAGTGGTCATTGCGGTAATGACAGGGGCGATTGAGATATTAATCCGATAAAACGATGGAAAGGGTTCTATGAAGGTATAAAATTAAATGGGAACGTTGACTACACATGATTTTGTTTCGGGTGCAGACTATAGATACCGTTTGATGTTACTGAAGTGTTAATGATGAGTAAGTTATTAAGCTGCTTATGAGATTATACACCCTTTGTATTTTAATTAGCTAATATGAAATCTGTATTGATAAAACGAGAACCATTCTCATTAGGAGGAGAAGAATGTGACTGCCGCATCTACTAGAAGTATGACCTTGAAATTTTGAAGGTAATATTTTAGGATATTCAACTCCTATGGAGTAAATAGGGAGTAGTTGTATGAAAAATCTTATGTCTCGGGTTAATCAACTTGAAACTTGGCACGAATGCGTATCTAACTAAACGATAAAGTTAGATGTAATTTTTTTTTCTCTCTTCTCAAAGGGTTCTAAAAGGATTTGATGATATATTTGATTTGATAGTCGCAGTTAAAGTGTAAATAATGTAAATGATAATTAAGGACTCTAATTCGATGTAATGGAGGATGTTACAGAAACTAATAAGTTATATACTAATAAGTATAAATCAGTTTAACTACAAGACGAAGTAGAAATTCGAAACAAGGGATTCCTTGATAAACAATTGTTCAGGAGGGTGGACTCGGACATAATCCGGTAACTTTACTTTACCGGCGAAGATTTAACTGGAAGGTTAAATCATGTTCAAATCTGGGATTAATGACGCCAGGCCAGAAGGATTTAGATGAGAAAAATATGAAGGTATGTGTGAAGAAGGAATAATTGAATACGGTGTGTAAAAAGATATTATATTACACATCCGTTAACAACGTGTACTGTCAAAGTAAGTAATTTTGAATAAAGACTTTTGCTGAGAATCAATTTTTTTTTTTGTGAGATATATCACTTTTTACGGTACTGGGCTATGTAATGCACGCAAGATGATGTATTTTCGGGTGCATACAACAGTATTGTTGGAGGAGCTCGTGGCTAAGTAATAACAGCCGCACGGGTCGATCCGTCAGGTTGAGCTACGCTTGCCGGGGTTGGTCCGTGGATGGGTGACCATCTTTACACCCTGAGACTCCTCCGTGCCTCGGAAAGCACGTTAAGCCGTTGGTCCCGGCTGTCATACGTGGATCTTTGACAGTCGTTACGGGTAGTCAGAAGCCCGAAAGTCTGACAACCAGTCTTACCTAGGGGTATCATATTACCCAGTTACTGGGTTGTGGAGGTCAGACAGGCAGTCGCTCCATGTAAAATACTGGTATTCAGCTGCATCTGGTTAGACTGGAAGCCGACCCCAACATAGTTGGGAAAAGGTTAGGCAGATGATGATACAACAGTATTGTTGGTTTGGTCGTGCCAAAAAGTTGAAACTTTGACCTTTATATCTACGTAACCAGAAGGTTCTCAATGATGGGAAAAACACGTAACATTCGGCTAAGTGCTATACTCGATGCTCCATGCGTTTCATATTGAAAGGCGTCTTACGCAACGTAAATATCAGCAACTATTACATACAATTTTCAAATGACAACGTTCGCGAACTAATTTCATGCGACCTTTTGTGGGTGTTAACATCTCAAAGCTATTAGAGTGTAGGCTTAGCTCTAATTCGTATGGACGCTTATGCTAATATGGAACCGTGGCTTATGCAAAAACTGGTTTCAAATAGGCTGACAGTTAATTACTTGTTAAAATGTTGGCACATACCTAATTGCATTATATAATAAATATGTCAGAAAAAGGGGAATCAAAATATTTATTTTTAAAATAATAACTGATTAAATTGCACTTAACAATAACTAAAAGTTTAACTAACATTATAAAGAGAAAATATTAGTATTTTTGTTTGTAATGGATAAACTCAAAAACTACTTAACCGATATTAAAAATGTTTCACAATCATGTGGAAAGCTACTAAAAAAATAAATATTTTATTTCCAAAAAACTTAACAAGTGCCTTCGTAAGTGCCTTCAAATTTTTGGCTGTAAAAATTATATTTGGTGGCCGCCGCGAATATTATGGGGTTTGTAGGTGAAGTAAAAAAACCTACGCGGACGAAGACGCGAGCAAAGTTTTAGTTTATCATATAAAAAGAACAATAGCCACAATTTTCTAGGACAACACCGAAAGTAGATCAACGGCCATCGTTAGAGGTAACAAAAAATGTTGGACACAAATTATTATAATATTAAACATGTGTTGAAAATTGTTCCAACATGTGGTTCAATTTTAAGGTGGAGACAGCCACAGTGCCACATTTCTGTTGTATTGAGAACACGATAGCAATAATAATGCTATTAAATTATCTATTTTCGATACATAGTAACGACGTGCACGCAAAGATCTACAAATTAAGCAGCATATGTTTATGTTTTATTGACGGAATAAATTCGTTTTTTGAAATAATAGATGAAACTTATTGTATGCCTTAGGCCTTAGAAGAATCTGTTCTATAGCTATTATTATCAAATCACTATTTTATTAAGTAAAATGGCCCCTGCCATTTTCTACTTAATAAAATAGTATTTTTTAGGAACATTCGGCAATCTGTCAAAAATGACATTTAATTTTTGACATGATTTTCGCTGAGATGAGATTGCGACTAGACTTTGAACGTTTTTAATTAGTCGGTAGAATTGAATTTCAATTAACTGCTATGTCCATCATAGTAGTTTTGAATTCAACATTCAATTGTTTTGTTTCAATGAATGACATGACGTGAAAGTCAGTAATAACCTTTACAAATAACAGGATTGCAATACCTCATTGAACACAGCCAACTAGGAAGTACCTTTGACTCATTGCATTGGGTCACTGAATAGGGACGACAGTAAATGATAAATATCCTGTCGAATTTCAAGTAACGTTTTTATGGAATCTGTAGTTTTCGTATAAAAATCGATCTGGAAATAAATAACGTTTATTTGACATTCGTTTGTATGATCAATGCGTAATACAGCGCCCCCTGGTGAGCTAACACCTATGTAAGAACTGCTAATGCATGACAAAACCTTTACAGAAAACCGTATGTTAATCAGTCATACCATTTTGGTGATAAATGGGGATTTTCGTTTGAACAAACAAACAAAATAGAAACTATTATGTCAAATTTGAATAACATACATCCATAAGCTCAAGCTTTTTTCACATGTGGGTAGGCAGAAACCATAGAACGCCACCTGCTACGATCCTTACACTCCTTTCGCCTCGTCCACGTTACACACCTGGTCATACTAGTACGCCGGTTACGAGTACTGCGTACTTTGGTATAGTGTATTTAACATATAACATAACATCACACTTGTAATCCCCGAAGGGTTAGGCAGAGGTATACCCATAAGTACACTCACAATTTGCCAGTATAATGTACTTGTATACATTATTAAAAATATCAAAATTAATAAGCCAGATATGAATGCAATTGGAACGGAGACAAAATCAATTACCTACGTACCATTTCGCATGTATATTATTTTAGTCTCGGGTCAAATTCAGTGGAAGTTGGCCAATCACGGGCCGGCCCCTAACAACGGACAAAAGCACAATTAAGTACAGCAGGGACCGATAACAAAAGGCCGGAGAGCACACAATTTGTTGCAGCCCATCTTTATCTGGCCCACTATTGACCCTTTACCCTAATTCATAGAGTGTTCAACCCCCTTTAATGCTGCTGTATTAAAATTAATTCCATACACTGGCCTTAACATACTGGTATTTGGTGCTAAATTTTGTGTGGTTAGTTTTTAGTCTGTGGCGCTAGGGGCGAGGAAGCGACATTGGCAGCCGGCAAAAATTTATTATTATTCTTCGATGTGAACAAAACATGTGGTCTGAGTTTGCGTATTATCACGCTTTAGTGACATTTTGAGAGTGATTCGCGTATCTTTATTCCGTGGGGTGCCCCTCATTGCTAATGATACGTCGTTAGTTTCAGCGCACGTGTATTAACGGACTTAATATTATTGAATTACATTTACATTTAAATTGGCTCCTTTTGCTAATCCCTCTTAGAAGTAAATATTATTGGAGCTCGTTTATGAGAATTTAGTATTGGTTACTTTGAAAATGTAGACACGTGTGTCATGTAGGTACATAATTAAGAAAAATGTAATCAGAATTTCGTGTAAACTTGATTGAAAAGAGTGTCCGTGGAGTTTCTTGCTCGTTCTTCTCCATAGAGATATACCTACGTTTTGGAAGGAGTAACTTTCTGAGGATCTGACCGACATCCTGACAATTCAAAGTGCCTGTAAATGGTTTTGACCTTGACTATATAAATTATGTTTTTATCACATCGTACCTACTAACGTGCTAAAATACGATATAAAAAGAAAAACCTTATTAAGCGAATTCTTTGAAAGAATAATTTATGGAAGCTGTGCTATACATAGTACATGTACCTATGGGTACCGAGCCCCAACGTTGTTTCAACACTTTTTTCCCAAAAAGCGAGCCATCCGCACTGTCACCGTACCGTTTCACTCCGCACCTTTGCATTCGTTCCATCACCACTCATTCCGCGTCAACGCATGCACTAATTAGCTGACACCCGACACCGTCGCTCGAAACACGTTTCTAGCTCCCATAGGAAACTTTGGACGCAGAGGAGCAAACCAGGTGTGAAATTGAGTCAGCCACTCTTTTATTTTTAAGAATTCTTTCATGTTCTACTAGAGTCTCCGTCGGAAAACTAAAATGTGTGAGTTAAAAAGTTAGTAAAGGATTGTTGCTGTAATGTTACAATGTTATTAAAAAGCCGCGCGGTAAGTTACGTCTTTAATTATTGCTCCGTACCTGTTGGTTATAGCGTAATGTTATATAGCCTATAAGCTTCCTTGAGAAACAGGCTATGTAACGCAAAAAAAAATTTCTTTAATCGGACCGTTAGTTTTCCTGAGATTAGCACGTCCAAAGAAACAAACAAACTCTTCAACTTTATAAAAGTAGTATAAATATCAGACACTATTTTAAGTAAAAGATTTTCAAACAAACAATATTCTTTCTCAACTAAGACACTTTAATGAATTCCAATAAAAAAAAAGCACGAAGGAAATGTGACAACAAAAGGAAAAAGTCCGACTAACTTTTATCGGTTCCAATTAGAGAAACTTGTGTAGCATACAAATTAATAAAAAGTTTAAACATTACCGACAAAAGGCCACAGAGTTTCCTAGTGCAAAATAGAATGGAACGGAACACAAAGCATTGCTCGTTATAGCGTCACAATCGCAAACTTGGCCCTTTTGTCAGGTACCTACTGTTCGGTTCCACCGAATGTACTAATTAGTCCCCGACTTATTTGCTGAGTGCAATAGAAAGTTCTCGAACGGGCCCGGTTGACCTGCGGTGGCAGGCGGCGTGTTGAATCGTTCACCTTGCCACTGTCTGGAGTTCGGACGGTGGTTTTCCTTTGTTTTGCTTCCTATGGCATGTTAGTTACAACACACTCGTAGATCCTCTTTAGAGAAAGTTCAGTGAAGATAGCTTTATGTGGGAGATGTAGTCGTTTGCTTGGTGAAACTTGCATCTGAGAATTTACGTAATTATTTCTGATGTTTAGGTACATGAATAGCGATCGTGGACGTTGGATAAATTGTTAAGCGGTATTTACAAGTTGATGAATTTGAAACTTGTCACTTGATTATTTAAATGTCGAACGAGTCAAAAGTTGTTAATTACCGGACTCATTTCTTAATTGGTCTCAATTATTAGTCCTTGTTGGCTTAATTAACAACTTTACTTGTCCTGTTAAGGAGTATGTATTTAATTTAAAAATGTGTTTCTATCTAGAAGAGGTGACATCTAGAAGGAAATGATCTAAATGGGAGGCCAGTTGCGATGGCTGTTAAAGCCTCCCATTGAACTCCACTATATAATTCATACATTTAAAAAATAATGAATTTAAAAGAGTATGTATGGAGTTTCTTGCCCATTCTTCTCCATACAAAACTACCGTTTGGAAGGGGCAACTAGATTCAATTCTATTATCATACCATGTAATGACGTTCAAAAGTGCCTTATAATAGCCTAATTGAAATAAATGATTTGACTTTGACTTTGAATGCAAGACAAAATTCTTAACAAACTACGATATTTTTATTGTTTTTTTTTAAGGGGGTATCCGTAAAACAATTTCTGTGATATTTTGACGTAGCACATAGGCGACGTAAGCAACCTGATATATATTATTATCTGCTCTGTGATAATATCTCACTTTTGTGAAGACTTGGAGAGGCTTTATGATGAAAAAGAATGTTTATCTTAATTGGATCACCTTATGTATCGTAGTTGACATGAACTCCTGTCTGCAGAATGAAATAAATTACACTAGCAAATCGTATGTCCAAGTATCAATCAATATCACTTAATAATGTATCCAACTTTTCCTTGCAAAGTCTCGTTCTTTCTTTGCAACGTGCACCGACGTATTATTCCTTACTGTAAAGTTGATAGTCGCCGATAGATTATAGTATGAAGATCGATGCAGCGTGAAATTGTCAGCACTTTGCATACATTACGCGTTTCCCACGCTGTAATGTGAAAAATGAGTTCTATGACGAAGCATTCTATAATGGATTTTAGAAAATATTGATGGAATTATGTGTGGAGAATGTTATAGAATTATATTGAACGGTAACATCAGCTCCGTCAATTAATGAGTACTTGCAAAATTTAATTTCGGGACGTCCAGCAGTAACGTTATATAGGGTGTTTGGTGCATCGTTTGCCAAATTGAATTAGCCGATAGAAGAGGTCATTTGCTATCTCTTCACGCCCAATAACTAATTATTATAATGCACCAAACGCCCTGTATAATGCTATAAACAAACTAATGGCGATTACCAACGAACATTGTCTAGACGTCTTTCAGTTTTTAGTTTGACCATCTTCAACCTTATTTTGACAGAGATTAAACATTATTTTATACATCTTTTTTCCTAGTCAAACATATATTAGAGGGTGTTTATTTATTTATTTAAATTTTATATACATTATTTACAAGCTTAATAATAAAAATAAAATAAAACACAACCAGAATAAAAAAAAAGAGAAACTAAAATTAAATGGCATCAAAAAATTCATCCGCATCGCTGTCCACTGGAAATGTGCCCAAAAGACTGGCCGCATTGCCACGTTGAATGGCAATGCTTAACCTCTGGCCAAGGTAAAAACCAGCCCTTGGGTCACGGGAAGAATCCACCAATCGTTTGGCCAACTCCTTGAAAAGGCCATGGGCACACAAAAAAAATAAAATAAAATTATATTAAATAGACACAGAAAAACAATATCTCGCTTCGACTTTTTCTAGATTTTGTCGGCTAGCCGGCCAAACATTTAGGTTTTCTCAAGGGATAACTGACTGTTAATAGGTTTAAGTACATTGTTACCATCCATAACACTTTACGGACTAATAAAAATAATGTACAAAGCACTTTCGGCTGTTCAACGCTACTTAAATAGTCTAGACAATTTTTTACTACCTACTCTCTCCAGTCATGCTGGCTCGGAGGAGACTTTGGTTACTAAAGGTACCTAAGCGAGACCTAAACACACTGCGAGTTGAGTGGCCGTTATTTTTAATGAGAAATAAACTCCAGGCTCTGGTTAGACCGTTCTCTTAACGAAGTCTGCAGCCAAATATCCCACGTCGACTACGACGCCGCCGTTCCCGCAAGTGTGTAATAAAAACCCTCTAATTATGGACCTTATAGCAAAGAGTTTCTATATATTTTTTGACTGTTTTTCGTTATCTCGTAATATATTTTGGGATGTCAAATCTTAGGGCCAGGCATAGCGGTATGTTTTTTTTTTTAATGGATTAAGGGTATTTTTAAAAGTTTACTTATTAACCTGAAAAACGTTCCTGTGTCATTTGACTTGATTGTGCGATTATAATATAGGAGATGGTTCAACAGAACAGAAGTTTCTATTAAAAAGACTCAATAAGAAATCATTCTGAATAATGCGCTTTGCATTGTTCAGAATCAATTTGTGTCTAGGACTTCAGATAAAAGTAATTCTTCCTTTAAATACGTCTTAAAAATTATTCTCAAATCTCTAAACGTAGATACCACGGTTCATTTCAATATAATTTATTTACACGAAATAAATAAAAGACAGTCCACACGAACCGACCTACAAACTACTAACTCTTTGTTTGGTGTATCTGTACAATAAAGAGTACTATTCCAGGTCCTCCATTTTATTTCACTTAAAAATAAAACACAATTCCGCAGAAAAAAAGTCAAAGTCCCGCGGAAAGCACAACATAATCACTAGTAACATAGTCACCGACGGTCACAGTTCCGCCGTAGTTCCTAATTAGAGGTTGTCCTACGCAGGACCACGCCGCCGGGCGGTTTGCAGTTTTCAATAGAAAACTTTTAGTTGCAATCCTGCACCCTAATTGCGTACCGGCACACTTACGATCACAATTCAATGGATATTGAAGGAAATATATTGCTTCATTTTTTTTTCATCTTTACCTATTTATTTATTTATTTACTAGTGTCTGCCCACGACTTCGTCCGCGTCAAAGTTGGTTTTTCTATACAAACTTTAGTCCCCTGTTTCATTCCCTTAGGGGGTGAATTTTGGAAAATCCTTTTCTTATCGGATGCCTACGATATACAAAAAATACAGCCTCCAAGTTTCAGGACTCCACGATCAGCGGTTTAGGCTGTACGTTGACCCGTCAGTCAGTCATTCCGTACAATACTTTTTATATGTATAGAATAAACGGAAATCAGGAACTTCGTTTCTGGCGGGTGTTCCTCGATATTTCAACTTTGAACACAAACATTTCAACGCATCTGCGGGGCCTCTGTTATTGCAAATGTCCATAGGCAGCGGTAACCCCTTACCATCAGATGGGCCTTCGACTTGTTTGTACTACAATAACATTAAAAAAACACATATCTAATTCTCTTGTTCCACTAGAATAATTTCAATGTAACATTTTGAAGCATAACAAAATATCATGTGAGAGGTATTGCCAGAGCAATTAATTGTGCATTAATAAAGTGGATAGTCGTTTGAATAAACGCTCTAAAGTAGTATTTAATTGACGATTCAACACGCAACAATTGAGAATATAGGTTAGTTCCCCGGCAGCCTAATTACGTAACATAATCGCAATCTCTTTCATTTTGACAATTCAACAATGTCCATTGCGTTATCATGTTGTCGAACATATGATTTTTTTGAACTAGTAAAGCATTGAATTTTTAATCACCTTTTAAATGAAGGGGATGGCGATTGTGAGTGAGATACGCAATTGGCGCTGGTGTGCTAGCTTAATTGAAGTAAAGCTTCGAATGCGTACGGAATATTTAAGAGATAATTATGAAGGAAAAATGCCATTTTTCTAGTTGTAACTTAGTGCTAGTTAGACTTTTATTACTTAGTAAGTTATTAGTATTCAACGGGTAACTTTATTTTAAAATTAGAATGAATTATGTATATCTAGTATATAATAGTATGAATAAAGTATTCATATTATGTAAGAAAATAAAGTCAGTGCTCATAAAAAAAAAACGGGATTACAATGAAAGAATAATCCGTTTACTTAATTAATTTGTTATTATTGATTCAGTATAATGATTCTAGACAACTATAAGACCGAACAACCAAACAACCAAACAACCATATCAGCCATATTTAGATATTATTTAAAAAATAACACCATACATTTCATACATTCTGGTACATATACTTTGGCTTTGTTGATGTTGCACTTTTGTACAGGAAAGATTTTTTTATGCTACAAAATATTTTAACGCTTGTCTAGAATCATGTTCTGAACCCTTGGTGTAACTTTACACATCGATGTCTCTTGCAACGTGTATGTAAAAAAGACTGAAAAAGATAACACAACAGAAACATCGATTGTTATCAAATTAAGTTAAAATAAAAAAAAAAATACTGTGTTACCTACTAATCCCCTACAATTCTACCCTTTGACATTAAGCCGTAAGCAACTATTACAGAGAAATATTAAAGGAGACATCATATCAAGTATCAAGACTTGTTACTGTTGATAAAAAAATTGCTGTACCAACCTATTTGATTATACGATGGAACTATTCCATTCCCCTCGACAAATGTCAAAACAGTATGTAATCCAATTCAATTATTGTCTATGCCTCGTCATTATAATTGTACGCGGCGTACTGCGAAACTAGATATTTAAATGGATACTTGCAAGATATAAGAATACATTTTGATACATTAAATGTAGAGTTGACTTGCTCTGGTATTCTAAACCTTAACATCGACGGACATAGTTCAGTTTTCACTGTATCTGAATTTTTTATAGGACTTTTTCGACACTTTGTGTTATTTAGAAACCAACTTAATTCAAATGGAATTAAAGTTGACATTTGTGTAAGTTGGAATAGTCAGTATTTTTTCATTTATGCACGCTCAACTGTCGAGGATTCATGTAATTTTTTTTCATCGCACTTGACAACGAATTAGTCACGTAAAAGGCTTTTTATGTCAGTAATGAAAGCATTAAGTGTTTTGTGTTAAGGCTATGCGTAAGTGAAGGGTAGATATTATTTTGTTGGATGGATTTTAAATTGCTTTTATTTACTGACTTTATTTTTAAAGTTTCATATGTTTTTAGATGTATGAAGCAATCAAATGCTAAAATGAAAAATTTATTGTACCTACCTTTGACTCAGATGATTTTACATCGCTCGTTATACAATGCAAGGAATTGAAGTTTTTGATCATTAAAGTATTAAACAAATGATACATATATTCTAGAATAATCTATGAATATAGATACTAATATTTATTAATTCAATTATTATTTATACAGGCATCAATCTGTCAAATATTATAACATAACATCACGCCTGTAATCCCCGAGGGTTAGGCCAAGGTGTACCCATTAGCACACCCACATTTCGCCAGTTATGTTTTTAGTCCCATGTAATAGGGGGCGAGCCTATTGCCATCAACCGGGCACAAATCCAGACTCCGAGGCTGCTATTGAGAAATTCCTGATGTAAAAACCCAATAACACTTTGCCCGACCTGGGAATCGAACCCAAGACCTCATGCACAGCAGTCGCGCTTGCGACCACTAGACTATCTCAAATATCAAATGGTCAAATATTATCTAGAAAATAAATGTGAAATACACCTTAAAGCCATCTTCCAAAACGTTTGAATAAAACATTATGATTATATACAACTGTGTCAAAAAACATCGTACATTTGAGTATATAACAATACAGTATTATGTCAGCTTTAATCCCGTCTATTTTAGCAATAAATGTCAAATAATGTAGAATTTAAAAACATAATATTATCATTTCTTTTTTTAAATAAATGATATATGTATCGACAGTTCTTTGAGATAAGCCTTTATGATGTTAATAGTCTGTTATCTTGCTATGATAAACTTCGTCTTTAGAGACTTCAAGCTGTAGGAAGGCTGTAGGCGTAAACCCTTTTGAATTGACTGTTTGTCGACAATCTTGTGATGTTGACATTTCTACAGTCAAAGAAAAATGTATAGTGGACGACTTTAAGCGATATTAGACCTTAACGAAGTGGTTTTTACTTAAATAATGTAGCAAATTGCCATTTTAACTTTTGTATTCGAAAATACATTATTATTGCAGGGAATTCTACTGTTTTTAGCACCTGAAATAACAGATAGTGTTATCGTATGCAAATCTTGAAGTTCTTTGGCTTAGTATTTTAAACTCAAGTTGCTAACAATGACAATGCTTATTTTTGTTGAAAACAATTTGAAAGTTTCAATTCAATGTTATCTCTAAAATTATAATGGCTTAGCAACAATGATATTCTTTCGACAAATAAGTTAGTACTTACCTAAATTATGTTCATGCAACATAACTTGTTATTCACTATGTTTTTTTTTGCGGAAAAGTAATTATCAATATGACCAAGTATTACTATCAGGGCAACTATGAAATATGAAAGACAAATCCGGCCAAGTACGAGTTGGACTCGTACACGAAGGGTTTCGTACTATTGTACTATATTTAATACCACATTACACAAAACTTTTACAGCATAAAATAAAGTATATAAAAATAAGGAGCGACCTTCTTTGTTTTTTTAATTTTTATTGAAGATAATTATGTAGTTTTAGCAGCAATAGTAATAAATACTCTGTAAAATTATGTGACAGACGGATGGATGGACAGACAGACAACGGAGTCTGAATAATCTTCTAATAATATCTTAGTTTTATTAACCATTCCGAACAAAAATACATTACAACACAATCTAAATGAATGGAACAGCGAATTTTATTTTCGCATTTCAAAGTTGTAGTTCCTAAAACTTCACAAAACTCTTTAAGAAAACGTCAAAATGTCTAATAATTTAAGTTTCAAAACGCTTACCTTCGGTTGAAAGAAAAAGGTTATAATTTGCCTTGAAGGCGCACAGTAAACTGCATGAGAAGTTGTGACGATGTTAAGCCGACTGAACTGCCTGCCAGTACTGTGATGGACTGCACATTTCTGGTAATTGGAAACATTGTGTTATTGGCAGCGCGGCGTTGTAAATGCGGTTTTAAGTTTAAGTTAAAAAATTGCGGTGAATTGTGATTTTTTGAGTCATGGAATGTTTGAGTTTTTAAATACAAGAAATTTTTAATAGTCATAAATAATACCAGCATATTATAATCTAACTGGAAAGCAAAGGCCTCTTTTTATACAGAGAAGGCAAAAGCATTGATGACCAAGTTCTATCTTTATCTTTAAATATTATGTAGGTACATACAAAAATCTTGCGTCATGACCTTTGTCCGGGATAAACTCCGGAACTACTTAACTATCTTTTATGAAATTTGATTTACTGTGTGAAATTTAGTCAAAATTAAAAGATAGTATAGTTTGTATCTCGATCTCAATATTATTTTACCCGGCCTCGCCAAGTAAGCTGGTTAATAGTGAGATTGTTTTTTTTTATTGTTATAAATGTTAGTTCATAGTAAAAGTTATTCATATTCATGAGTACGTTCACCCCCTAAAAGATGAGCAGTGAATTAAAACTAAGCCTGTAGAAAAAACCCGATCGAATAGTAATCAAAGAAACATACGCTTTTATATCAAAAAGTATAATTATTATAAAAATAAAATATAAAGAAACATTTTCTTAGAAATTCAACTTCAAAGCTATAGCACTCAAAGAAGAAGCCTCTAATTTGAAACATAATTTCGATAACTTTGCAACTTCAACAGTTTTCAATAGTCTCGAGTCAATTTTCTTTGCAAACATTCTTCGACGAAGCATTACTTGATGTTCCGCACAAGTGTACTTATTGGCATCTAACGTTCCATTGTCTAGACTTCAGGGACAAGCGTCTGGCTATCCACAGAGCCTCTCTTGAAAATGTTTAACAGCCTTTATAGTTGCTTCAAGTTGCTCAATTAAGGTAGGTCTTAAAATAGGTAGTTTTATATTCCTTATTCCTCCGCTATTCATTTCGTTGCGGGATCAAAAACAGTTGTATTGTTTTTCTAGGAATTGTCGAGTTTCATTGCCGAAGCCCTTTTCTAGTCGTCTCCACTGTTAATTCTGACTTTCTGGAGTTGCAGTGGATTTTTATTTGAAAGAAGTCCGTCACACTATTCCAAGTGTGACGGACTTCTTTCAAATTTATCGTACCGTAAGGTCGAGACTCCACCAAAGTCTCGTAATTAACTAATAGTATTGTGCTGAAACTAATCGCGGAGCTGTCAAAATGATGCAAGCTGATTGGTTGTGAGACACATCTCTTCTCGTCTACGCTTTGGTGGAGTCTCGCCCTCTTAGGCCCACTTGCATCAAAAACAGTAACTCAGAGTTAGTTGCTCACACGAGGTTAAATTACAAAAGGTCATACATACCTAACGGGCCTTTAGCAACTAACTCGAAGTTAAAAGGTAACCCTATCTCAAATGAGCCCCAATAAAGCATCAAGTAAACATAAAAGTTAATTTCGAATTTATTTCTGCACATACCTGTATTGTTTGCCAAACAAGCAAAGATAAGTGTGTAAATATTTTTCCAATTTAGCAAACTAATCATGATTTTCTTATCTTTCTTTTGTTTCTTTTATGTCTCGCTATTTGAACCCAGACCTTTGACTATTATTTTCAGATTGACAAAGGCCAATAAGGTGTTTGCTCTTTCTATCCCTTGTATAGTCACTAATTAAACTGCTATCTCTTTCACAACATTCATGGCTTAAGATTTTGCGAACATAGTGTGTATACATTAGTGATTTTTTTGGAAAGGGAGAGTTCAAGGCGTAATTCAAAACTAATTTAAGATATCATAAGTTTAAAATTAATGATAAATTAAACTTTTTTTAAATTTAGTTTATTTTTTTGTTTGGTTAGAGTGGGATTGAAGCGCCAGGCTGGTTTCTAGTCAGAAAGAGTCTGACAGAGTTCGGAAAATAAAAGGAAATAACGGTACTTTGTGTATGTTAAAATATATAAACTAAGAAAGATAAGATATGTATAATAGTTTTAAAAAACAAAAAATGTTGTTGAGTTTTCTTCCGATTTTAGTGTCCTTCGACCACATTGCTCCATTTCTCGTAGTTCCTTTTTTGAAATTCCAATCTCTATCATTCACCCTGGTCAATAACTCTTGTACCCTCGAAGCCGATTCATACTAAAAGCTTAGTATAGAATTTTGATATTATTCATTTTTTTGTACAATAAATGGCGTCCGTCCATCTCATTACTGGGGCCCATCCATAATAAAAACCGGCTTATTTGCAATTTTTACGGCGGACCTCCATTGTTGGACCTATATAACGAGATATGGACCTTTTGTGTGATAAAGGAAATACTTCAATTTTATAGTTCATAGTTCACACGGGCTCATATCGAGGTCCGGAGGAAAGGGCTAAGTATTAGATGATTTACAATGGTCATATAATCTGGATAATCGGCGGTTAGCACTTAAGGCTTTGCTTTTAAATGCTGTGTGGTGCTGTGTGGTAGGTTACAGTTTGAAGAACAGAATAAAATATAATATTAGCGCTGGAATTTAATAAAAAAAAGATTTAACAGGATTACAAAAAAAAATATCATAAATATCACGCCTGTAATCCCTGAAGGGTTTGGTAGAGGTGTACCCATTAGTACACCCATATTTTGCCAGTTATGTTAAAGTCCCATGTATAATGGGGCGAGACCATTGCGATAATATAAAAAAATAATAAAGATTATTATAGCTCTAAGGAGCTATATATCTAAGCTATCTGGGCTATATATCTAAGGAGTTGCACTTACTTTATTCGGGCCCTAGGACCCTATGGTATACGACAATGGTGATGGTGAATTCTGGTAAAAGATAACAATAACAAAAATGTGTCTTTCTGATGTTAGCTAACCTGTCTTTTTCTTTAGATTCTTTTATTGACTGCCAACTAAATAGGCCTTCAGTGAACCCAAAAAATAAATTAATTAATGAAACTCCTCATAAACCGATAGTGCAGGTATATCTTGAAATAATTTTGCTCATAACTTATTAGCAAAATTGTTTGCCAAAAACCTTATAACATAAATTTAGCTTCTGCCCACGACTTAGTTCGCGTCAAAGTTAATTTATTATAACACGGGAATCATACATTCAAAATAAATACATACAAAAAACAAGAATCAGATTACCATAAAGTAATTTTATTGACATTTCCCATTGAATTTTTTATAATTATATTTTAAAATTGTATTAAATATTTGCATGCCTTGTTGTGGCAAAATAAAGATATACCTACTAATCTCATTCTGTAACAACATTTGTACTTACCTTTAATGCAAACAAAAATTATTTGATTTGATTTAAAGTTAAACCACTACTTACCGTCCAGCATCCACACTTTCATTCAAGTCAAAGAA
Source organism: Hoplodrina ambigua (assembly GCA_949774945.1). NCBI lineage: Eukaryota > Metazoa > Arthropoda > Insecta > Lepidoptera > Noctuidae > Hoplodrina > Hoplodrina ambigua. The sequence goes on from OX458973.1 coordinate 11,311,319, forward strand.
TATTTATGCTCATACGCCGTCATCTGAAAGGAGCTCTGTTCGAATATTTATGCTAGGGATTTCTTTTTTACTTTTAATATGTCATCTCCTGATTAGTAGTCGTTAAGCTATAGGTTCAAACTTGTTCGTGAGGTATTGTAAATTATTTGTTTGTATTTTGTTCCTTATTTTTGTTCGTTGTTTTGATTGATGGATTCTTGAATGACAATCTATACAGCATTATCTGGCGTTACATTAGGGATTTTAAAATCAACCCACAGTTTCGACTAACATTGTAAATACGAAAATTTGCCTAAACGGCTGAACGAAATTAGCTGAAATTTAGCGCACATGTAGATATTGTTTTATAATATATTAACACATATCATGTGTGTTGCTAGTCTTTCAATAATTAAATTAATTACGTCACACTTATTTACTGAGTAGATTTAAAATTAATCAGTATTAAATATATCGACATTCATTTTCACTTCGAATAGGCAGAAACGTTTGTGGTTAGTCGGTAACACCTATTGCTTAATCAAAACGCTGTGTGCCATACTATCAGACTATCAGTCTTGTTTACATTGCACCTAAGGAAATGTCATATAGGATTATTGAACCAACTGAACCTTGAATACTAACCCTCGCCCTGCCACCATTTATACTAGTCAACACCCCACCTAAATCAATACAGTCGCGATAGCACGTCCCTAACCATCTCGCAGCGTGTCAGAGATCGCTCTACGACCTAAGCCTCCTTTGCCCCGTCTTGTGTATCTTCGATATTGGATTGCTGTATGTTATGACAGACTCCGGCCGCATATTGGTAAGCATATAGCTACATAACCTTACGCTGTTGTCCTCGGCATATGTAAATATTGAAGAGCTTCTTACGGTTTTGATGTTACGTCATTCACAGATTTGGTGTGGCATTGGGAGTCAATAAGTGTATCTGGCATGCTTTGCATTGAAAGGGTTTGAATGTTATTATGTATTACAGTCTTGCTATATTTTGGTAAGGATTTTTTTTTCTGTGTTTCTTGGTAATTTGGAAGGTTTAATTTTTTTATTTATATTTTGAAATATACCTAGTTTATATGCCTTTATACAGACACAAACATAAATTCATCACAACATACAATTACTATTGACTCAATTGGCTAGTTGACACTATAAACCAATAATTCCAGGATATAACTTGTCTAAAAAAACACTTTATTTTTAAACCCGATTTATTTTTCTATCTTTTGCCCGCGACTTCGTCCGCGCAAAAATGAAATTAAATGTAGCCTATGTTACTCGCAGATAATGTAGCTTTCTAATAGTGAAAGAATTTTTAAAATCGGCCCAGTAGTTTTTGAGTTTATTCATTACAAACAAACAAAAATACAATTTGTGCCTCTTTATAATATTATTATAGTGTAGATTAACTATAAAATTTGATTTTTAATTGCTTTCAAATGAATAAATAGTTAGTCAAATGAGACAGCACAAAGGTAACGTCACAGTTGTCTTCTGTCATACAAAATCTATGGGAGAATCGCGTTTTGGTAGGTCATAAAAAGTACGTCAATTGATTGGTCTACCCTATTTTAGGGGGTTGAGATCAATAACCTGGTTATTCTTCTTACTTTGAGGAATAATCGCATTTTAACCACAGTCGCAATCTGTCAAAAATGTTTTTAATTTACCTTCATTGATTGTCACTCCAATGTGATTGCAACTAGATTTTGACCGGTTTTAACTAGTTGGGTCAGCTTTGTTAGCAAAAGCCTCCTTCATGTTCCTCCTAAATATGTTCAAAAATAGGTAAAAAAATAGAAGAACATCGTTACCTACACGTTTGTCATAATTTTGCATCAATGGTACGAGTAATAATTATGGACAGATTCAAAGTAAAGACTAAATTCCACTTGAATAATATTTTAACCCGACAAGCATTATTTGCTATAACAACACAGTATCACAAACCACATTGTGTATAATGTGGTTTCAAGCTGCTAGTAGAACCTAGTATATTAAACCGATGCTGCTTTCAAGCTAACTGGGGAAAATAGCGTTCTACACCACTTACTGACGATGGGCTAACAAGTTGTTTTACTTGGCGTCTGATATACCCAGTACAAAGTACAAGCATAGGTACTTAGCGGACATGTAGTTTTAAGAGGAGTATCGGCTGTTCGTATTGTTCAATGGCGTCTTATGTGATGAAATAGAGTAGCTATTGGAAAATATGTTTTACTGCCTAGAAACTAAGTATATTATAAAACATAGCCAGTACCTAGGCAAAAGTGTAGCTTTTATCAGCAAAATAATTTTAACAAACAGACCAAGGGGCCTACCCTCGTCTCTTAAAACAATCTTATTTTAATATTACTTTGCCTTCCATACAGTTGGAATTTCAACGCTCGGCTGAGCACCGAGAGTTGAAAATTGCACAGCAGAAATTACAAAGTAATATTAAAATAATATTGTTTTAAGAGGTGGCGGTAGGCCCCCTGGAGTCCTACTACGAACTCTTATCGCGATCCAATTTAGGACCTAAACTGAACTGTTATTCGTACCATGACGTCAATATAAGTATTCAATTTAGGCCCCATGCCATTTGACAGCGATTTCCCAAATTGAGTCGGAAGTCTTGGTTTCGTTCGTTCAATTTGGTACTGTGATGTATGTGTATGAAGGTACTTAGAAATAATTATATCTTAATAGATATGTCTACTATGTGGGTAGAAGGAGTAAACTTGTTAGTTACTTGCTATTTCTTTGTGTGTCAGTCCAATTATACGTATAACCGCGAGTTTGGTGTATTATTTGCGAAAACAAAGTTTTTCAGTTCTATTTAGTGGAATTCTACAATAACTTATGTAAGTATACTTTAATCGTTCCTTTAAATCAGAGATTGCCTTTTCAAAATAAATAAACATTTTTACCTCTTTATTATGAAAAAATTGCTTTTGCCCGCGATTTTTTTTTATTTACATTGCTTATATCATTTTCGACCCTTGGTCCCTTGCCAATATCCGAGGAATAGGCCTACCGGGGCAACAACATCAATAAATGCGCTCAGTACATTATATCTCTATAGCATATTATGACGATTAAAACAATAATTAATTTTAAATAAAGTAATTTTATGATAAAACTTACCGTTTTGCTAAAAATCGCGAAAACCCAGTTTTGGGAACTTCGACCTGTAATAAAAAAAATCCAGGTTTCAGATCGATGAGGACTTTTTACGTTTCGTTTATGATAGTGTTCTAAACAATCTTACCAATTTTCAGTTGGGTTTGAATTATTGTAACCTCACTCTTATGTTTTGGTCTAATTTGACCGGACTAGGTACAACTAAACATACCTAATTAGTTGAAAACTACATATACACCTGATTAGTTAAAACGTCTCGCACACAATGAATAACCACGAGCTAAGTATTCATTAAAACTTTCGATATAAACATGTTGACTCTTCATTGAGACTTTCTTAAGTACAGCATATTATATCCATTTAATCCTTCTTAGTTCTTAATTAGGTTTTGAAGTGTAATTCTCATATTCGTGTTAAATGTACTAAACGACTTTTCATAGGCATTTAACTAATCTTCATCAAGTATGTTTGTTTTAATTATGGAGATAATTATGGTTTTAGTAACTAGTTTCTGCCGGCGTGTAAATTACCATACGAAAAGCTTATGGTACTCGGCAATAGTGTGGCTTTTTATTAGTGAAATACTTATTGTATTGAAATGCCCCTTCCAAACATATATACATACATACATAAACTCACGCCTTTTTCCCATGGGGGTAGGTAGAAACTGTAAACGCCACCTGCTACGATCCTTACACACTCCTTTCGCCTCATCTATGTTCATACATCTCGTCATACAATAAAACTGAAGATATTTTTTGTTTTTTTGTTTAAATCCGGAACTGCTGTTCGGATTAGAAAAATATTTTTGTAAATAATAGATTAATTAATGAGGAGGATGGTATAGGCTTTAAAACATCACGCTACGACCCATGAGAGCAAAGCAGTAGCCAAATATGTAACTTAACGCGGGTGAAAATAACCACGCGGGTGAAAATAACCACGCGGGTGAAGTCACGGGCAGAAGCTAGTAATAGTACAAAATTTATTATTGAAGTTGCTTTGCTGAATATTTAATCAGACTTACAGAAATCTTAAAAATCCTATTCAACTCAACTTAAATAAGAATTCAGTGAATTTTAAACCCTAAAGTTTATTACAGTAGACAAAAGCACCCAATTATGTTTCGTTCGACTTGAAACAATTATCCGTATAAATAACAAGACATCAGCACCCGCGATACAAAATAAACAACACAAAAGGCAGCCATGATAATTATTAATATTTTCACGGTGTGATAATCAAGCTTTCAATACCTTCGTAATTAAAACAAAACATCAAAAAGGCGGTTTATTTACCGACGGTACGTTCCTAAATTACATACAATGCGAGTTCCGTGAACAAAATTGGGTACAATGAGCAAAAAAAAAAATGTATCGAGATCTATTCACGAATTACTCAAATTAGTCATCGCTACGAGCGATCTCATTTCCCGAGGTCTCTTATTATAATGTTGTTAGCCACATTCTAGTTTGAATATAATCATTTGTATTAGCATTTAATTTTACGGGCCAACGATCTTGCTGTCGAACACTGATGGCTTCCCAAACGTTTGTCTTTAAAATTACTATCTTTTGTTTCACCGTTATGTTCCAAAACAATTTTGAGTGTGTTATTCAAACCCTTTTTACCGTGTGACGTTGTATTTTTTACAAAATTGCTTTTTAATTGAAAGTGATATTGCATAACGACGGTGAGAATACGATCCAATATGTACCTATGTCATTAAAATCTAGTTTGAAGGTTCGCAATCATTAAATTATACTTTGCTTTTATTGAAAGTTGACGTTCTATTTGAAATTCAAAGTGTTGAAATTAGTTTAGTGGCTTTGTTTAATGTAATAATAATAAAACTATTATATATTATGACGTAACTGGCTTAAAAAATTTAGAAACGTAATTTTAAACACATTTTTGCACGATTCTAATCGATCACAAACTTTGATCCATTTTTTAACATTAAACAGGTACAAATTTTCAAACACGGCCAAACGAAAAGCAATAGAATACCAGAGGAAAAATTCAAATAATTTTTAGAAACGTTCACATTAGTCTAAAACTTTTAAAAATGCGTCTATTTATCCGACTGCGGCGAAGCCCAAAAAAGGGGGTTATGCCATTGACCTATATGTATATAGGTATATTATGTTCGTTCCTATGTCCGCTGGTAACTACTTAACGGCTCAAACAATTTTTTACTTATATATTTTTAACAACCTTATTTACGTTTTTAATAACGAGAATTGTCCTTCATATTAACACTGCTGATCATCATTCATAAAAATAAACTGATTTTATCCTCATGACTACCAACCAATTACGTTTTTGTCTTTTGTGATGCCGAATACCATACCCTAATTATAAAAATTTGGCCGAGTAAATGATCCTCATTAGCATTATCGTGCACGTAGTGATTCATATCAATTCTGGAAAATATCGCGCATTAAAATAATAAGTCAAAATTATTTCGCTAAATACATCCTTCATCTTGATTACCATAATCAAAACACGCTTAGGTGATACTCATTCATGGAATCGACCTTCGCCATTTTTGACGTGAACTTTAAAGTTGCATAGTCGTGGCCCAGTAGTTAAGGCACCCGCCTCTCATGCATGGGGCGGGGGGGCGGGTCATGCACCAGGCAAGTGTCAATGTGACATTTTCAATTCATATAAACTTTTTAAGTCTATCTTGGACATCACTGATAACGTTGAAGGAAAACATCGTAAGCAAACCAGGACAAGTTATTAGTATAAGTCTGAAATCGCCAATCCGCCTTGAGCAATCGTGGTGATTAATGCACGTACCTTCTCTGTACGAGAAGATGCCTGTGTCCTGCAGCGGGACTACAATAACCTAGTATTATTAATAAAATACCTATGACGAACCTCACGAACAAACTACATACTCAGTCGTACGAATTGTTAAATGGTTATTACAGTTAATCGAGGGTGTAAGCAACCATGGTCCATTATAAAAAGATACTTAATTCGTATCATAAAGAATTTAGATTCATAAAACGGTTGATGACATAATGGGATAGGTAATTTCGGGCCTCGGTGCAAACGCTCGATCGCATGTGAAGATCGGCGATGTTCGGCTCATGAATAAATAATATGGAATCACAATTTAGGGTTACCATTAAGCAATTATGCTGTTGTTACCATTATGATGTTTTCGAAATGCTTTTAATTTTTTATTAGATCAAATTATCGTGGAGGCCAAGGTGTCCGCACGACGCCAAACGGTCGCCTATTAAATATCAATCAGGTAAGTTTTCATTTTAAAAGACGTTAAGGATACTGAGTCAATAAAATGTTTAAATGATTAAGTGTTATTAATTTTTTGATCTGATAATTCTGAACAGTTTATTCTTTTTGTTGATTTTATACAGCTATTTACAAAGCGAATACAAAATATGTTTTATGTTAGTATAGTTTGCAACGCGCAGCTCCACAAGTATACTCGACACCGACCCTTACTTAGCAGACTCTTAATTCTCCGTAGAACGCAACATTATTTTAGGCAAATTACCCTGTAATTGTGAGTAAACCAAAATAAAAGAACGTAACAAGATTAAAGTATCTACCTACCTAATCTTAGAACATAAAGTAATAAAGGATTTCTTCCCAAGACCCAAAATATTCTGTAATAAAAATAATTAAATGAAATTAACATTTATTTTGAACGGTTCACGAAGACCTTTGGATATAATGATAGTATTTTCGCTCCATATACCTGGTGGATGTCCCAAATGAGTATTTTTTCCCGTCCATGAAGAAATGGGCATCGAAATAACCGCTTTCCGGCCAAATCGATGGACGTTTTGGACCATTTACTTGATCACAGTTTTTAACGTTTGATCGTTTAGTAAATCGTGTCGTAAGTGAGGGTTTGCTTGGTTCTATTAATATTGTGGTTTATTTTCTTTTATTTATTATTTTTCCTTGTCTTTTGTAGATGCTTCAAGGTTAATAATTGTTTTGTGTCGTGTCTATGTAGTTAAATATTGACATAAAAAAATTAAATACCTTTTGAACCACTGTCGTGATGGCCCAGTGCTTTAGCTCTCCTCTCATACAGAAGGTTGTAGGTACAAATTCGAGCAAGTAGCAATGTGATTTTTTAATTCATAAATCCTTTTTTAGTTTGTCTTGGGCATCACTGACATAAGTAAAAACAATATCGAGGAAACCTGGACTCGTACTGAATATAAGTCTGAAATCACCAATCTGCCTTGAGCAAGCGTGGTAATTGAGCATCGTGCCTTCTCTGTATGAGAAGGGGAATTTGCTCTGCAGTGGGCCTTTTGCCCTTGAAATATGTTAAATATCAAATTTATGTCGAGTTAAAGATGTATGATACATAATTATGACGATAGTCTATTTTGCTTTAAAACTTTAAGAGAAACCTTAAATAATTTAAGCATGCATTCTGAATATTGAAAACCGCAAAAACCAATTTCATTCCCACTGAATTCTCAAAAGGATCCGTAGATAACCAAATAAATATATGGAGCCTTCATTTTAGTATCAAATAAATCTGTCACTTGTTCACAATTCACAGGAGACAACAAAAAAATATTGAATTCTGAATCTCAGCGATAAACTCGTGCCTATATTATGTGAATTCTTTTTTTTTACGATCTGTAGTGTACTGTTGAGTACAATATCATCTAAAACGGTACACTGTAGGCACGATAATGATATGTTTGAATCGCCGAATTTGTCCCCTCGTATGCATAACCTTCGCGTTGACCCATGCAGAAATTTTAACGACCACCTTTGCCTGTTTTTCTTCTGAATAGAGAGACACGTGTCTCTAACGATGTAGGTACTTGCGTTTTTTCTTTAAATTTATCAAATTAAAATGTCTTTAGAAACTCTTCGAGTCGCGTGTATCAAGGCTGTTAGATAATCTTCAAACAAAGAATGTTTAAAGATGATTAGGTACTGTCCGCCAATGTAATAAAACGGTGTGGAAGCGAAGTTTGTAAGTACATAATATTGAATATTATTAAAGCAATTTCCGGCTCCGTGATTGGCCAAGCGATTATTTTTATGTGTATTATGGTAACGGTAATTTTGCTGAAAGATGTTTTGCACTTGGTGGATTTTGGTAAAGGAGATAACAAAGAATTAATTGAATATCGAAAATTATGAGTGTGAACGCAGACGCAATAAGTTATGGATACAACTTCTAGGTTTGTTTTTTTTTGTAGTTCGAATATGGAACATTTGTAGTCCGAATATGGAACATTAAATCGTGTTATGGCATTTTCTTCAAGCGAGCAGTTTGAGTGATCTAGTTATATGACCATAACTGTTTTAATTCAAGTATAACAATTTTTCTTTCTTAACCAGTATGTTTCAACATCATTTACAAATACATATCTGTTTTAACAGATTAAATAAACAATTAAAAAGATCACTCTATCCACACTCACACTTCGGCGACCCAACCTATATGCAAACAGGAAAATTTATAAGAAAATGGTGATCAACTTTCCCTTGTAGAAAATGCAAGAAATTTCAATAAGGGAAAAAGAGGACCCATGTCAGATGGCCTCATTAATTACATTAAAGTAAATCCACAACGCATCAATCATTACGTTGGGCCTAAAGGAGAGGAGATCAAGTAACGCAGCCGATAGTCCGGTCCTCGCGTTGGATAAAATTGTAATCCTTTTAAGTAATGAGTACATACAGGGCGTAGAGCGGTGAAATTTTAGAAGGTTTAAAAAAGGAATTTAAATTCAGAAATATTTTTAAATTTCACTTTGCTTACCGTGGTACTAAATAACTGAAGCGATATAGATAAATTATATTAAGCAGAACATGTTTTATAAAATCATCTAGAATCTGCTAGCTATTACCTACATGAATGACGGTTATCGTAGAGGCAACAGTACTCGCGGCTTAACCTAAGTTCGTATCCAGATCCCAAGCGACGTCTTTGTCAAATTTCATTACGATCGGTTTTGTGTTTAGGCTGTGATGATATTATGTCAGAAAGACAGACACAGTAGTTTTCATACTTATAAAATTTGTATAGAACATGAATAAGTGTGGATAAAATATATTATGAGAAATAATTAAACAATTAACACATTTTGGACACGAGGAGATGTTATTATATTCCGTTGGTTATAGATGTCCTTCAAACACTTGAGAGCAATAAACATTGAAAAAGACGGGCATAATAACAAGCCCAATGCTGTTGTATTACATTAAGCATTGAGTTACCAAATCTTCTCATACAACACTTCAAACGAAGTAAATAAAATGCCAAAACTTGAAACCCACTTGATATTAGTAACAGTAGTAACTCGATATTTTCGGCATCGTAGCCTATGTATGGCTTCCTATAACAACCTTGCATTCCATTAATTCTTTCTTGTCCTACTTTCGTCACAAACGTAATAAGACACTATGTTTATGCTTATTTATTCGGTTTTCATTTTTTTCCACATTTTCTTATCTTTGTCTAACATTTGATATTTAAATTAACCCTTACAGTACCTATATAACATTTCGTTGACGCTTTGTTTTTATCCATTTCTTCGTTTTCTACTGTTTGTCTTTTTCGAATTAACTGGTACTCCTTACAGAGCTGAGTTTCATATTCATCACAACAATTTCGATACTGCAAATTGGTTCGACCATTAAACGTAGGATAGTATTTCTGTATCTTGCGTTTGCCTAGCAACCACCAGGCCTTGAAATATAACTCTAGTAAACAAAGTGATAGCATTGTGTACCTATTTATGTACCTACCAATAAAGAAGCCCTCAAATCATTTCCATCGGGCACATCTACGAAATTAAGCCCTCTACATTTCGGCCCAAGGGTTCGCTTATCAATCTACATCATGATCCTTCATTATTAAGAGTGATGGGAGTCGGACCGAGTGTAGATTTGTCTGAGGTTTAGCCTTTAACGATAGATGGCCTGTAGGAAAGACGAAGGGTGTCGAAACTGAATATTTACACTGTACAGTGTACTCGATCAATGTTGTCTGCATCGAATGTGTAAGTGTTTGGGGTTACGTCTGTCTTGGTAACCTTATGTTGCATTTAGCTTGGGTATGTGGTTTTGAAAATAATAATAGTAATTGTCTCACTGGGGCAAAGGCCTCTTCTCATACATAAGCGTGATGATCGTGCATTTATCACCACGCTTGCTCAAGGCGGATTGGCGATTTCAGACTTATGTTAATTGTAAGTCCAAGTTTCCTCGCAATGTTTTCTTCCCTCGATGTAAGTTATATCAAATATGAACTTAGAAAAGGTACCCTCATTCATGAGAGGCGGGCGTTTAACCATTGGGCAATCACGACAACCAACACTAAAAACTTATTCACAGAACAACTCTTCCACATTACATACACATAGAAACTCAAAAAAATAGAACGCTTTAATAAAGACTTTAGCTATCTTAATGTTGTCTCGAACAAACTAAAGCCGTTTACAGACAGTCGATGCATAAACAATGTGCTACGATTGGTAACACTTCCTACTCGAACCAGATTGTCTACATAACACCGCAAAGGTCCCTTTACACATTTCTTTATGAGCATTCCGAGTGAGAATCTTACGGGCATTTAAAGTGACAATTTATGTGACAATGTCCTACAATATATTAGACTCTGCGCCAAAGCCTCGGTTAAAATACAAGAAGCGAGCTAACGAGAGCGTATAGAAATGGCTTAAATAAAACTTTACGAGGTCGATCGGGGAAAATCAGTAGTGCTACTTGTAATCTGTTGAATTTATTGTCATTTTCACAGATTGTACTGGTTTGTTAAATAAAGTTATAGGTTATGTTGGTAGAGAGACTTTTATCGATTTAGAAGAAGTTGAACAAGAATATAAAAATCAATTGATACTGGTAATGGATTGCTTTTGACTGGTGACCATAGTAAGATCAGATAATTATTGACACCATGCTGAAGAGTTGCATGTGCACCCTACAGATGAAGATGTATAAACAAAGAATTTGGGGTTCTAATGTAAAATGCAAGGAACTGTATTAATTTTAATTAAAGCATAACTTGAACTTCACATTAAGACAGCAGAGGCCACGTTCCGTTGTAAATACAAACACCCTAGAGGCCAAGAAACAAATGTGCCTCTCAGACAAAACAAATTAAGACAATTTCAAATTAACAGAGACTGCAAAGTCTGAAATATGTGAGCGGAGAATTGTAGCCACACAACGTTCTTGTATTGCGAGAAACTCGCGACCTAACTGCCGTGAGGACAGGTACTATTATTGCACAGTACACTCACATCTCCATTCTTTATGTTACAGAATGATATAAGCTCCAAGAAAAATTGGTTGAATAATCCAGCGCATCAATTTCGGGGAGCAACAATTGTTAGTCTGTGACGTATAGTGACGTAGTAGTTACACGCGCACACGGATGGCTCTCGAAAGCTGAAGAACCCCTTTTGCTTGGGCTGAGTCCCCTCAGGCCCCTTCCTCGCGAGCGGGGTCCCTAATGAGTCGTCGGAGCACTAGAGTTGTAGGTCGTCTCGTGTTAAAACTTAGTCCCCCTTGCACTACACGGTTACTTCGTGCGGAAAGCGCTGGCGAATTTTTCTTTCACTTTGTTTTCCAGCCAGCATTACAGGGAGTAGGATTATTTATTAAAATGGAAACGATGATATCTGCTTACTTATTAGGGATTCTGCGTTCCGGCAAATATTGTTTCTTGTAATGAGTTTTTGAGATATTTGATAGCTGAGCTTTGTTTGTTTGGTTTTATCCGGCGATAATGGACATCGGCATTTTGTTGTTAGTTTACAAAATAATACTTTTGCATACAATTACACCACGGCCACTGTACTATTGGATCCTTAAAATATGATTTTTCGCACCAAAAGTAAAAGTTATTTCCCAACGATACTCTAGTTTTTGTAAAAAGACAGTAGTTGACAGTTGTTCATTACATAAACTACGTACTTACCTACGTATATTAATCAAAGCTATCTAATAATACCCTGACCTCATAAAACAAAATCATCTCCGCAATAAAATTAAGACCAGAAACAAATGAGTTCCGATCCGTAGAAAGGCTCCAACTGTAATAAGAGTACTAAATAAGTAACACGTATAACTTACTGAGGCCATGAGCGGCCTCATTAGGCCCTTTATTTTGACCCTACGTGGGAGGGCGGAGACGGAGGGGCCTCGCTTTTATTTATTCACAGATTTATTACACCGATTCGCGTTTGTTGAGATGTTTTTTAATAATTATGTTCGCGTCATGCTTTACGCGTAATTTATTATGAAAGTTTTTTTGTGGAATAATATGAGGTGGAAGACACAAAGTAATGAAAACTTTTACCATAGATTCTGTACATGATTCTATTCTTTTGTTCTACTGTCTTGGGTTAGATTCCCGGGTCGGGCAAAAAGTGAAAGTGAATTTTTCCATTAGGAATTTTGCAATTGCAGCCCGAAGTTTGGAAGTTGGTGGTGTAAACCTCAGTACAAGCTGCGTCCAACGCCTAACGTGTCGTTTTGCCGTCCCATCTGACTATGGGAGTAAGGGAACAAGGAGCGCGCCTGTATTTGCGCACACACTTGTGCACTAACACCTATATCCTGATGCTGACTTGGCTAGTCTTCATTAAGATATATCTTTGTATAGAACACAGATTATTAATCAACAAAAAAATCATTCCTTGATGGTCCAGAATCATAGAATGAACATATTGTTAAAATTGTTGTTAATACAGTACATATAATATAATAGCTCAAATCAGAAAAAAGAAACAAAATTGCTTCATTTTGGTTATGTTTCTCACGTAAATATGATATTCAAAAAAGTACTTTACATAATATATTTTATCATTCCAATATTTACGACATTAAGTTCTAATACATATTCCTAAATAAATTACGAACTTATCAAGTTGGGAGTCCAGAAGCAACCTGTCGCTCTCACAGTCCATTCAAACTTCAATGATAATAACTAGGGACGTGCCGACTATGACTTAGGCCGAATAGCCGATTAGTCGGTTTTAAAAATCACCGATAACGATTTCGGGGCTATTCGGCTATTTCCTTGACGCTTCATTCACAGATGATTCCGTGATTCTCTCGCAAAATTGCAACCGCTGCCTATGAGCGAGTCAGAACATGTCAATGTATTGTTTACTCCGCAATGATTCTTGATTTTAACTTTTGCATTATGTATGAAATTTTGATTAACAATCAAGACTTTTACATAACATAACATCACGCCTGTAATCCCCGAAGGATAAGGCAGAGGCGTACCCATTAGTAAAAAATTTTTTATTTAATGTGGTTCCTCTTTCAAGCATTTTTTTAAGAAATACGTACAAAGCAAGACGACGGATAGTCAGCGGCCTTTGCCGAATAGTCACTGGATAGTCAGTCGGCTTTACCGATTAGTCGGCACATCACTGATAATAACATTATGAATAATCTAATTCGGTTTGGAATTCATGAATACCTTAAAAGTTCAATAAACTACACTGATCGAAATTACAAATACCGATGTACAATCAAACACAGCATCTTCATGACAATATCCATTTTAAGTTATTTATATTCATATCGACTTTCATTATACATTCATTAGATCGACAATGCACGTAGGTGTCGATAGATTTGATACAGATCAATGCGGGGGCGAAATAACTTCATTGTTGCAGTGTGTTACGGGTAAATGAACTGTGTTCGACTGTACTAGTATTTGGACTTTTTGTTTGTGTTCAATGTGCTCTACATTGTACGTTTAGAACTTTTCGTATTATCAGTATTATGCTAAAACTAGCTACTGCGATTTCGTCCGTGTGGAAGTCAGGTAACTATACCTACAATAAAAAATAGCATGTGACACTTCACAATAGAGTCTAGTTTACAATGAGTGAAATCATTTTTTGTTATCAGGCCAGTAGTTCCAGAGGTTAACTCTTAAAATCAAAAAATATTTTAATTTCCATACTAGCTTCTGCCTGTGACTTCATCTGCATGACAGTCAAGTAATTATACCATAAAAAAACTAATGGCACTCGACAATACTGAAGCTATTTATAAATGAGATATTTTTTTTGTAATCGGACGAATACTTCCAAAGATGCTCTTATAAACAAATAAACTCTACCCCTTTACAATTTTAGTATAGATTAAACTTCTGACGGCAAAAGCTCATTTCCTCGATTACCCAACATGGCACATACAAATATTACCTTCCTGAACGATAACTTGACCAATATCGGTGAAACCCATCAACAATTCAACACCCCAAATATTGCCCACACATTGGCAACAAATGAACAGCCGAACAAAGCGATAACACTCTCATCACATTCACAAATCGCGCGCGACCATCAAAAAGCGCCGTATTCAAAAGTCGTTAAATTCAAAATTCAACCGTGTCCACACATCCCCCCGTACCTAATTGAGACATTTTACACGAAAGGATGTGATTATGGCCGAACATAAAAGTCCGTATTATTTCGGTGTGTGTCGAACTCTAAAGCGGAACTTTAAAAATAGATATTTGTGGGTTACAAATTTCGCGGTTGGTTGTGCGCGCGCACGATTCCGATGATGTCTTTCTTATTTTGAACTCGTGTTAATGTTATAATAATAAGGTATGTCATGTGGACGTTTCTATCTCTAGAGTACTGATTGCCAGTAGCTTGAACGCTGTTTTTTTGTGGTGGGGTTATATTTTCAAATGTTTTATTTTCCACATTTTTTATTAAAGCATATTTTTATAAATATACATACAAAAAAATAAATAATATAATTATTAAAAAATAAATATGTATAAATACAGTGCTCCGCCCGCAATGACGTTTTTAATTTTATAAATATTTAACACACGTCACAAAATAGCTCAATTCCTATCCTAGTTTTCAGTAGCTAACCCTTCAGAAGACAATGTACGTACGGTCGCAGATACTTGCGGTGAACCACTTTTTACCCTTACGGCCTTTGTCATAAGGTTGAAAAGTGGTCAACCAGCACTCTTCGGTTGTACATCGACTAGTCTAAATGACACCAAATAAGTAGCAGTTACAAGAACAAATGGTAGAAGATCGTAATCTGTGTGTGATTGATTCCGTTGTCTGTGAGGGACGTTTTGGAAGTAATTTTGTGAACAATCAGACCGTTGACAATCTTCGTTGAAATCTATTTTGTTACGATAAATGATACGTTAAAATTCTTTGTCCAATGTTTGTTAAAAGTACCTAAGAGTAATTGCCTGAATATAGAAATAGAACAGCCTTTTTGTTACAAACTAATGTACATTGTTGAAGCAGCATTGATTCATTAAAGAAACAAACTTATACTAGGTACTACTAAAAGTCCGGAAAAAAGCTGTTATCAAGACTTTAAGTTGGTACTTTTATGTGGTATATTTTTTTAAACGATATATTAGACTATAGTATTATTTTTATAGGCGGCAGTCATAATGTAAATGACATTAATAATATAATTTTATAGACTGATAGATCATACAAACAAATGACATATAAATCCGCCATTTTGAATTTTCTGTGACGTCATATGGTGATTCTTTACTTGTTAATTTACGACGAATTGTGTAGAAGATAATCATACATAGCTGACTCTTCATAACTCTTGTTTCAGTTGTACCGTCGTCGGATAATAAGGTAAGTTATGTTGAACAGCAGAAACACACCTTTATGCAGGACAGTCTGCGGTTTCCAAAACTAGTGAACAGCCCGCCGTTCCCTGGGGTGAAACATCACATAGGATTTGTTCGGAAACCACTATTTCGGTAGGTTCCACAACCTTTACCTAAAAATCTATTTAAAGCAAACAAGTACCTACCTATTCAACATTTATTTTCGCTAATAAAAAAGCTATTAACTACATAATTAACGCTGTAAAACAAAACCCAACTTAACCTTTAAAAATAAAATGAATAGAACCGAAAATAAATTATATTTGAAACCGTGAATCTTTTATCTACCACTTAAATTTAATCTGGAGAATGTCACAGTGGAACGCCTTGAAGACATTCTCGAGATGATCAAACGGTATGATATGACACCGCTAAGGTATAACTTCGGCCCAATTCACACCGGGGTGAGCGACTTGGACGCTTTGAAACATGAGACCCAGCTCCAAACCAAGTTTAATGAGAAACTATCTGTGAAACGGGAGTCGGACCACTTTTTTATTTTTAATTAAACGTTTATTGCCAGCCCGGAGCTCATCCTCTTGACGTGTGCCAGTGTAATTGCGGCTTTCATTAGTGGCAGTTTGCAACTCATATTCGCACGTTTTCGCGTGGAAATTCTGTTAAATTTTAAACCCGTTTTTGCGTATTTTCGTTTGCAAACATGAGTATTACAGTGGTACTCCCACTAAATGTATATGATGAGAAAGCTTTACGTTTCACAAATAAGGAAATAAAGAGTTAATTACTTACATGACTTGCTTTGCATACATCGCATCAGTTAACGTTTGTACTAAAAATATCTCGCTATAAGATAATATCAAAATTAACAACATCAAAGTCAAAGGTCCTTGGATGAAGACTTTTAAAAGATGAAATTACATACCTATTTTTTATGAGTTGTGATTAAAATCTGGAACCAGAACCAGTTTTAGATAAGTGTTTTAACAACATTAAACAAGACCCCAGCAACTACTCATGTGAAATCATACTATTACATAAGTCTGATACCCTGTTACCCTGATACTTGAGTAAATTATTTTGGTTGTGTATTTGTGGGTACAAATACACCACCAAAATAATTTACTCAAGTCTGCGTAATCCAATTAATCGTAGCGCCGTATGTCCACTGAAATCCGTAAATGAATAAGGCCACAGCGGCGAGCGGCCAGCAATTTTCACCTGTACTCGAAAAAAGTAAAACCACAGTACAAGTACCCTACAGAACAATATCGGGCTCGGGAGCTGAAGAGCCTTGATTGGACGGTTCCACTCATACAAATGTACAGCCGCTCTGTCCTTTTTCAACGAACATTGTTAGCGCATTAACTAGTTAATGGAGGGTTTATTTTTAGTTTTATTTTTGGGCACGCGTTTGGGGTTGTCATTTTTTTTCGCTGTTACACCGTAGTGTAACTTGGTTACGGTGTTACGGTTAAGTGCATTTTTTGCCATGAGGAATACTGAAATAATCGTTTTATTGAATGACATGATATAGTTAACTAAGTAAGTGATAAGTAATACTCAATACTTATTTCCTTAGGTTATATTAAGTCCATATGAACGAAGTTGCGAGCACAGCTATTGACGAATAAATTACCATTTAATGTTTCAATTCTAACAATTAATAATATATTACCGTGCAAATATTATAATAATAACCTGCCTAGGTATTTAATAACACTTAAAACCTCGAAGTGTTTCTGTGCCTTTAGCATGTTAGAGTACTACAACACAACGCATTCAATTTGATCTGTTTCTAATTTTGTAATAACCAGCTAAATCAATAACACGCCAATATGGAACCAATCAAGGCGGTGCCGGTGTGACGGACACCCCAACTCAAGGGGTCGAGATGTTTTTGCACCCATTTGGTAGCATATTGGTGAAGCACGCGCTTGCCACGTGCGTCGATGTGTCCGGGCCTTTATCTCGACTTGAAATGCGCGTTCACGACTCGACGCGCTTCTGATGAGTTTCTGATTGGATTACTACTGAGATCAACACCGACAAACTTAGTTTTACTGTTGAAAACTACGCAATTATAAGGCGAATGTAGAATCGGAAGTAAAGACTAGAATATACGCCAGTTCAGCCTAGTATAAAAACCTATTAACTAGAAGTTGTTTTCTCTAAAGCTTTTGAGCACCTAGAACTAATATGCTTGTGTTTTGTACTTACAGCTTATCATTAAAAAACCAAATTAACATGATGTAAGTGTTTGCTAGTTTTAACGCATCGGATCAAGCTTATAATATGGCTCCTATTCCAAACCACGTTTTGTAAATCCTTAGCAGGAGTTCCACTAGTAGCAATACTGGGCCCAACAGAGGAAATAAACTGGCAAATATTATTAAAGATAGTAAGGGAGTGAGCTTTATTTGTATTTTGTGTTAGAAACATGCCACGTTGGCGCAGGCAAAATTAAATTTGTAAAACTAGGGGAGAGTTCCCTCTGACAGCGCTTAGATTTTTGTATATCAGCACTTTAAGGATTTGTAATGTCAACATAAGAGCTTTTAAGGAATGTAATTACTCGAGTGAGGATTTACTAATCCTCGCTCTTATATTGATTTGAAAGTGCCGAGTTTTCGCAAGATAGATAGAACTTGATACAAACTTAAAATATTCAATATTGTCATTCAAATTGTGACGTCACCCTAACGGTTTATAAAAATCATAACGTCTCACACCAAATGTATCAAAAATGTTTAAATTAATTAGAAAACCAATCAAATCATGATTTAAAGACGAACACAGGTCGTTAAATATTACAAAAAATGTCTTAATTTGTTTCTGTGTGATATTAGTAGGTATTATCGCGTGTGATTGGGTTAGAAATTAATAAGCGTCTATTGGCTAATGTCTTGGTTTTTTGGTCGTGATTGAGAGCGATTCAGACGGGCGATTATTATTCAGTATTTTTTTAAGTTTGGAGTTTATAGTAGAAATCTAGGAACCTACTTATTAATTAGTACGTATTTCTTTTTTGTCTTTTTTTTTTCATAATACATTTTTACATTCATTATTTCTTTTTAACATTTGATTTTGTGGAGTTATATTATTTTTAAATAAAGTATCCCGTTGAACTAAATGCTTAATAAAATATTTACATAAATAAATATATAATACAATAATGTAAAACGAAACGTCTGTCATATTTTATTAATAATGATGTTTTAGGGCTTGACAGGGGTGAGAGGTGAAACACATGCTATTTCAACCAAAAAAATAACATACCGTGTCATAAGCACGCACGCCATATTTCATAATCGGATTAGCGACTTTGCGACACTTCCCTTGACTTATTAAGGCATTTATTTTTTTGTACATTTTAGGAAACATTGAATAGTCGCCCTTTAGTCGTGAAGCATACAATACCGCTTTTCGATTTAAAGTATTATTTTTCGAACGGCTTTTTGTGTTTTTGCCTTTAAAACGCCCGTCTGCTCAAACCGACCCACAAATTAGACAGTTTGTCGTAGGCGTGTGGGTCCGCGACTTATTAGCATAAATTCAAAATTACGACCAATTCTCCTGAATTGTTTTCTCGAATAGATAGTTAAGTTTAATTTACGTCAACTTTTTACATTTGATTCCGACAAGATTAAAAACTTACTTAATAGCTTTGTCGACCATTAATGTGTGATAGCTAACAAATAGCTCTATTATTCATTGTGAAATATGAATTAGAACAATAAAAGTTTGATTTAAAACGTGACAAAACAAAATTGGAAAGGTAATGTGTCAATATAGAAAGACGTATGGCTGTTAATTAATGCTTATTAATTTATTAATGCTGTTAGGACCCGTAATTGTACTTATTTTGCCTATTATTTTTCTTTTTTGTAGTCAATTTTTTTCTTAAGATTTTATTGAAATGTATTATAGTTAATGTACTGTATTTTTTTAAGATATATAGTTATAGAAAAAAAAAATTATACTGTCGTAACAATTGAATATTTTTTGCTATATTTGTGATTCAATATTTAACTTAATATTTATTTAAGCATTATTCTTACTTTTACTACTTACTTTTTTTATTATATATTTTCTAGTTGCTTAATACATTTTTAGGTTTTTTTCCATATTTTTTATAGCTTTAATACTCATATATATACACATAGAAAATCAATTTAATGCTGTGCATGCCTTTAATAGATTTAAAAATTAGCCTTAGTTCACTACAATGTTAATATCCTGTTTGTGATTATATTACTGACGTGTCATCTTTAATAAATAAATAACATAACATCACGCCTGTAATCCCCAAAGGGTTAGGCAGAGGTGTACCCATTAGTACACCCACATTTCGCTAGTTATGTTTTAGTCCCATGTAAAAGGGGGCGAGCCTATTGCCATCAACCGGGCACAAATCTAGACTCCGAGGCTGCTACTGAGAAATTCGTGATGGAAAAACCCAATAACACTTTGCCCGACCTGGGAATCGAACCCAAGACCTCATGCACAGAAGTTGCGCTTGCGACCACTAGACCAACGAGGCAGTAAATAAATAAATACATGACTCGAATAACTTCAAAGATCTTAGTTGTTATGCGTACCGTGTTTTTATACAGTCATAACGTTTTACTAGAATCGATAATAGCTTTTAAAGGGTACTTGACAGAATCGATAATCGTTATTTTAACCCTCGCATGTAAATGCGTTTTTAAAACAGATGTATGCAGTTTAAATGTTTTATCATTCACTATAAACTGTAAACACATATGTAAATGATAAATTTTAAATGAGTATTTAGCTGGGACAGGTTGAGCCAGTCATAATACGGGTACGATATAAATAAAATTGAAAACATAATACTTACTGAATCGAATGATTTTCTTTGCGTTTTGGTAATTTTTCAGTATACATGACAAACTTAATCTGCTTATTTTCGAATTTATATATTTTGCTATTAAACCTTACTTTTTAAATGTAGAATTTATTATGACATTAGGGATGATTCTCATTAGAGCGGGCCGTGCCCGAGGCGGGGCGCGGACGGGGCACGGTTTTAAATCTGTTACATATATTTTGTATGAATCAATTTATATTACACAGTGCATTATCCGTGTCCCGTCCGGGCCCTCTCGACGCACTTCAATACCACGTCGGCTCGTCCACGCCCCGGCCCGGGCACGGCCCGCTCTAATGAGAATCATCCCTTAGTGTACTTTATAAAATCTATACTAATAAATCTGAAGAGCTTTTTATTTGTTTGTTTAAACGCGCTAATCTCTGAAATTACTAGTCGGATTGGAAAAAAACTTTTTGTATATGATAGTTAATTCATTAGGAACACTATAGGAAGAGAACATCATTCTACGACGCTCAGGAGCGGAGCAGTAGGTAATCAAAGACGTAACTTAACTCGAGTGGAAAAAAAACCGCGCGGACATATTAAAGCTTCTAATTTTAAATGTTTAAAAGAGCTTCACCTCCCTATAAACAGTACATTCTCTACATCATCATCCTCATACAATCCCAAATGATCCTTTGTCAAGTCAAATCATTTATTTCAATAAGACCATTAAAAGGAACTTTTGAACGTCATTTACGAGAAAAAGAAAAATTATAAAATTGAATCTAGTTGCCCATTCCAAAAGGTCTGAAACTCCTTTACGCCTGTACCCCGTCACGATACCTGTAAAGCATTGTGCAAGGTGTAAATTAATAACCATCGCTATCACTTAACCTTTCATAATTTACATCAACAACAATGTAAGGTTACTACGATGTTCGCTTGTCATAATAGTTAAGTGAAATACACGATCGACCTCAGTGAAATGGGCCCGAATTAGGTCCTTGAAGCACCTTTGGTTGGAGAAGAGGTGCTGTGATGCAACTGTTAGGCATTGTTCACACCAAATGCACAGTCAACGAAAGAGATAGGTGTGCAGAGACGTCAGATATAGTTGAAGTTTTCTTAGAAACCGATCAATGTTTTCAAATGTAATTTAATTTAAAAATTGAATAATAATCAGTTCATTGATTAAATTAAATTTCGAATGAAGACATTTATCGGTTTCTAGGAAATTTTAACTATATCTGACGATCCTGAATACCTATCTCTTTAATTTGTTGATTGTACCTATTGATGCAGTGACGTAACTTGCCCTATCCGGGCCCTGTATCAAAATTAGATGGGAGCTCCTGCTACCTAACTGCTGCGTAGCAAAAATGGATGGTAATTTTTTTTTTAAACAAAATAAACAATTTATGTTTATTGAGTCCTGGAAAGTTTAGCATACAGCCTAACAGGTTAATTAAATGAGTAGATAATATTTTACTATTTTTTTGCTTACACAGATTTGGGGCCCCTGTTGATGGGGCCCGTATCCTTATTCTGCTGGTACGCCCCTGTATTGATGGCTGCTGACCGTGAGCATAAAGTTCAAAATGTATGAACAATCATACTTGGCAGCCGACTGACTGCTGATTGTGATGGCTGACTGTCACATTGAACTAACGTATATAAGCGACGCTGTGATCCAGATGTATACTCCATGCTTTGTTGCCGACCGGCCACAACTCATTCAGTCAAAATATAGGTGTAAAACTACATTTTATGAAAGCGTTCTAGCGCTGAGTGTTAATAATATCTGGTTAGACGCCTACTATTATTAAATCGCTGCAGCAAACTTTAGTTGAAAATGCAATGATAAGAAGAACATTGGTGCCGATTCCCTTGTTCACAAACTAGACTAAATTTAGAGAATTGACATCTCTTACTAACATACAGCGAAAGGAAAGAACGGTGACATTAAAGAACTAAGTTAGCGATGTCAAATTAGTTTTGCCTTGAACTTTTAATCTTGTATTTTTAATCCATACATTTCAAGATGTCAACTATAACTGTATGTGTCAGATTGACTAAATTTAGTCTCTTTCTTATTTTATTGGACAGAAAAAGATGGAAATAGTCTAATTATAGTTTAGTTTGTGACCAAGGGAATCGGCACCATTGTAACTTTAGGCTTCCTAAGTACCTATATTTTTATTTCATGATATTTTCACGTCTACTATACGGATATTGGATATATCCCTCTAGTATAAAAGCCACCGTTGGGTGTTTAATAAACCCAACACGTCATTATAATCAGCGCTTCAACCTTGTTACACGAACGTATAATATCCTGGCAGATGGATGCGTTTGTCCATTGTATTGTAGCATCCGAGAAACGGAATAAGTATTAACTACACCACGGCAAGGCACTATCTAGATATAAGATTTAACTTCAATCAACAGATACTTACTGCTAATACTATGCAGTATCTATTGAAAATTATGGTCAAAAATATTTCCATTTGAATTATCAAATATATATTTTTGATGCTCTGTGCGGTTCTTCCCTTCTCTTTTGTAAATTGTACATACCTTATGATTTATTTACCATAAGTTTTGTATGTATTAAAATTTAGAAAGTTGAACAAAAAGTTTTCGGCACATTAATTCAATAATAATGAGAAAAAAATCAAACTTTAAAATAAATTCAAATTTCGAAACGAAAAATCGTCACAACCATCTTAGATACGTGACATAATCAAGAAACAAAAACTTATGAACGCACACAAAACAAGCAAAGTCTTCAAAAAAAAGTACCTATCAAGAAACTTTGTTTGTAGAAGGTACCTACAACGTCACATTGACGTGTCATAAAAAACAATGGAAACGTGAGTAAGTGCCACAATATTCGCGAGCTAGTAAACAATAGTGGTGCATCTCACCCGCGTCTCACGTTTGATGCGCCGATACACTATCCATAGGGAAGTCCTGAAGATGTTTTTTATTTTTATTTTTCTACATTAAAAACGGCGTTATAATGTTTACATTTTTTTTAGTTTATGCAGAACTGAATTGACACACAGTATAGCCAAAATAAATTAGAAATGATTCATAAAAAAAAAACTGTTTGCAAAAAAATACATCATAATTATAATTGACTTTAAAAAAAAACGTAATAGAAAAACGAAAATGGATTAATTTACTCCATAATTTAGGTAATCTACCATTCCTCATACAAACCAGTCGTAATGGACAAAAACTTATTACTACAATATAAATCTCATTACAAACTGATGAATGATAATTAGAAAAATATTTTAACCAGGACTATGAATAACTATCATCGGAGCGCACTGGTACAGTCGATCGCACGATGCCGAGGAGTCAGAGGCTACGTACGTCACATCACTCATCGCCCTTTTGCTCTTAGGTGTACCATACCCTTTGCACTATTACACCTTCGACCACACTTCTTAATCCCAACCTTATTACAAACCACACAAGGTCTAAATTAGAGTGATACATCATCCTTAATAGCTCGTTAAGTATCATTCGAAAATGTGCTCTATAACATTAAGTTGAGGTTGGTTTCCAAATGTGTTAGGTTGAAAGGTGGTTACACGAAAACCAGCCACGGTAACGTGTCGGTCTGTAATTCAATAAGGACTACCTAAATTGACTCAGATGCGCTCAGAGTTTGTGGACCTGCTAATTTGTTAGCAAACATATTGTTTGATGGACCGCCGGTGTCTGGATACTGCGAATGAATGGCTATTTAATTGAGTTGAAAAAGGTTCAGACATCATCATTTTAGAGTGTAAAATAGTTTTATACGTTTTTGATGTTTCGTTTGGATTATAATTTATGTTAAAGGAAATTTGATTTGGATAGTAAATGAAAGATAGGGTTTGAATCGCATGATTAAAAATTACTTTTCATTTAAGGTACAGTCAACAAAAGAGATACGTATGCAGGGTCATCAGATATAGTTGAAGTTTTCAAAGAAACCGAAGGACGTTTTCAGATGCAATTTAATTGTTTCTATCGATGACATCCATCGGTTTCTATGAAAACTTGCATCTGACCTTGTATCTGACCTCTTTTGTTGGCTGTACATATCAAAAGCGAAACTCGGTACAGAAACTAATAATATTGTAGTTTGTATATTGACAAAGGAACGGATATCTTTTTTAAATATTGACGATCTAATTTTAGTCTATGGGTTTAATGCGGTCACTTCACTGGCAAAATATTATCTATTACTGAAACCTGAAACCAGGTTTAACCGAGCGGTTAAACACTAGACGAAGCAAGGTTTACCTATAAGGTTAAATATCGAGCCAGTATTGTATTTTGAACTGTATACTGACGTAAGTAAAATTTAAACCGGTAGGTTAATCCTACTAAATAAAACATTCGTTTCATTTCTGTGACAATCAATGTCGAAAATTGTAATGACAGATTGAGACTGAGATTAGATTGCGATTGCTACTAAAAGTTTGTAGAATAGTCTAAAGATACGAAATTTTTTTTTTGTAATAAGGTGGTAGGCTCTAAAGGCTCTCTTCTAGA
Source organism: Hoplodrina ambigua (assembly GCA_949774945.1). Classification (NCBI taxonomy): domain Eukaryota; kingdom Metazoa; phylum Arthropoda; class Insecta; order Lepidoptera; family Noctuidae; genus Hoplodrina; species Hoplodrina ambigua. The sequence goes on from OX458973.1 coordinate 11,336,500, forward strand.
AGAAACCCTGCATTAGTACCCAACCTAAACATATTAGGAATCATTATTACCAACAAGAAGCGACGTGGTACAAGTAACTAAAAATTCCATACAGAATGCAGATTTTTGTTCATTCTTTAAACCAAATTGCCTATTCTTCTTGGAAAGTGCCATCAATCACCTTTAGTCTTAACCATTTTAGGATACAAATGACGTTAATGTAAATTAGTTCTTGTTTAATTACAAGTTTTACAAACTATGATTTATTGTCAGATTTTGAGGTATGAGTTTTGAACTTCTTTTAAATTATGCACAGATTTTTGTTGCTTTTTCCGTTAATGAACTTTGCCTTCTGACTAGATGACGTCATAACTACTAATTTTTTGTGTCAAACTAAAATGCAATCAGGATTATGAACTTTAATTTGTTTTCGTAATATTCGACCTTGTGTGCTTATTTCCTAACATTTTACTTCATAATTTTTACTCAACTGAGTGACGGTTGGTTAAAAATTAAACCGGGATCCCAATAATAGGACCAAGCTGCAGAAATCTAGACTACAGTTCTTACTTGCTTTTTTTCTTTTCAGCTTCTCATTATTTTAACGAAGTCGAATTTTAATGTTAAAACATTAGAACGTTAGAAAAAAATAATAAATTTAAAAAAATATTATTTTTTTCTTATAATATTTTGAAGCTGGCTAGCATGACTGTTTTTACTCAAGCAGATTAAGAAAATATCCTGCTTAAAAATATAACTTTATATTTAGGCACCGTAATCTTAATTGTTTGGTTTTTTCTTAAAATATTTTAATTTTAAAAATGAGCAATATGATCGTTTTTGTCAAGTGGACTTAAAAAAAAAGACATTTGTATGCAGCCTTAAACTTAACATTCAAAATTGGAACAGAACAGACACACGAAAGTCACGACTGTTTTATGCTTAAACTATTTTTTAAACAAAAAGTATCAGCCGTCTCATAAAAATCAAACGCGTAAAGATTTACGACTAAAAACTTTTGAAATATAATAACATGTCAGTTAAAATTACTGACCACGTGTAATAAATTTATATTTATAAGTTCATCCTTTGAAGGAAGGACTTTTGAGTGTCTGAAACGTTAATATTATTTAATATTTTTCACTGTAATTGGTGAGAAGCTGAACCAGTATTTGAGTTATGCATTCTTCAAAATTTAATACCAATAAGGGTTATTCATGCTTCCTCTTAAGTTATATTTCGTCTTCGGTGAACTAATAAAATGTCTTTTGTTGAAACGCAGTTATAATTTGGTATTTTCTTTCACAGATACATAAAAATCCACTAGTAAAATTTAATATATCTCCACAGTCATTTAAAAAAAAGAACCATTTGTAATAGGAACGTCAATCATTTTGAGTCGACCATTTTTTGCTGTAACCCTCTAAAACACATGGCAAAGATGGACAAGAGTCCCGGAAACCGGGATCTCATCTTCCCGTCCTTGATAAATCGTGTCGAATATTTTTGTTTACAAACACTTTTTACCGTGTCCAGGCACAAAATTTTCGACCGTAGACCAAACTCAATTTCACTGCGAAATGAACGAAACGACAAAAAATGCCCGAACAACCGATCCGGTGATTTGTGGGGCACATTCATTGCAGTGACAAGCTTGTTCGGGTGGGGCCGGACCACACGACTCGCTTTCCGAATTACGTTACGTTACGGGAGTATACGCAAACACCGAACGAGTACGAACAGTGACGTTACTTGTTAAATCCATGTCGAATCCGATTCGGATTGATGTTGATTGAGTTATGCGTCCAGTTGGCGGCGAATGGTGATTTTAAATTAAAACTGATATCGACGACACGTTTAGTTTGCACGTCCCGCTGTTGGATTGTTTGCTTTGGGTTATTGATCATGTAAATGACAATTAGGAAATAATTACAAGATCAACAGGGCACTTTTAAATTTTTTCAAACAATTAATTAGAGACACGAAGTCTCTTTAAATTAAATTATATACCTGGTTGTGTATTTTTTTTAGGCCATCATTATCAAAAAGGTAAAACCTTGTTAAACAATATAAAACAAAACCATAATTGTATTCCTTTAAAATAAAATTCTAAATGAAGTTCCTTAATTTTGGTTACCCTTTTTATTTTAACCCAAAATAAGAACGTATTACATAGCATATAAAAAAATCAAATAGTAAAAAAATATAATCTTTGACTAATATACGGAATCCCGAACATTGTTATCTTTTCCGCATTAAAATAAATCCCGTTACCCGATTTTCACATTTACCCTTCACAAGGTACAAACAAAACAGGCTCGCTAATTTGTTTACAATTAATTAATTCCAATAAAAGGTCGCTGGGCAAGGAAAGGGCGAAAAAATACGCCTAATACGTACCAGGCTTACAATTTATTTTGGCCCGCGCCGGTCGGTGAGTGCTTAGTTAAAAGTATAATAGGTTTCAAGTGCCGCTTTTAAGTGGGACATGAAGCAACGTTTTTATAGCATCCTCTTGCCTTTAAACAATGGACACTCGTGTAGCAAAAAACTACGCTGCAGCTGGAGGGTTAATTAGTACTAAATCAAAGCTTCGATATGAATACTGGATAGACTTTTTGAATGACTCGGGAGTCTGGGAAAAGGTAATAGGTTTTTCGTTTCTATTGTGTTTTTTTTTCATGTATTTTGAATTATTCTTTTGTTTTAATGTTTAGTACTAATTCGTTCCTTATTTAAAATACTACTGCTTTTTTGTGATTTATCGAACAAATACTCTAATATCTAAAAACGAAAGGTCACTAATTCATAAATCAAAAATCATATCAAATCATTTATTTGCATAATACATGTATAAAAGGTGTTACAAAAGAATAGGAGGTACACTGTATTATAAGCTATTTATGGTGTGCAAGCACCACTCACTCACTTATCACGAAATATCGAAATCAGTTTGACGTTTATAGATGAAAGGCAGAGCGGTAGTTTAAAGTGCCGCAAACCCGCGGCAAAAAGCTAGTGGAAGTATAAACTAACTTCTGATTAAAAATAAATCTTTTTCAATTTCCTACAGAATACAAACACTGATCTAAAAAAGTAAATGTGTGGCGTATCCGTTTCCACAGCTAAGTAATAAGTGCACAGATTAAAATGCATTAATCAACTTTAGCGGGATTCCGCCGCAAACCACAGCTGTAATATCACCCTGTCTTTACATTAAAATGGGGTTCAGTTGAAACAAAAAACTATCTACCCTCGAGTCATCATCGCTAAGTACTTTTAAAAAGGTGTTTTTACACTGCTAAAACACTGATAGCACATTTTTTTCTATAAAAAACACGAGTTACAGTTGAAATGCCGACATCCGCGGCTCGCGGGTTGTATTCAATCATAGCAACCGCCCCGGGGAGTAATAAAAAAAATCTCGTGTGAAAATTAACAACACATTCTTGCTCGTTCAAAATATGAGGTCGGTGGAGACTTTGGAAGCGGGATTGTGGTATAGGAAAAGCTATAGCGAATTCATAACCCTCGAAAAGGATGTAGGCACTGCGACCACTACTATCTACATAGTCACGCTGCCGGCTGGCTACTACGTAAACGCATCACGAAAGATGAGACTTGACAGGCGTCAGTATGGATGTACGAAATAGTTTTCCATAATTTATATCTATTAAGGGAGTTCTCAATGATATTTAGATTAAAATTCTTAAAAATATTATATTATATTTACTACGAAATAGTTAAGTTTTTGTGGTGTGTCAAGTCCCATCTTCCGTGATGCGTGTTGACACCTGATTGAAATTTTAAAAAAATATTGACTTTCCGTAAAGTAATTTGAACAATTATCTCTAGGACACATTACCATGACAAAAAGTATCCTGTGTGTTAATCCAAAAAATAGTCTATCTATATTATGTGCCAGTTTTCATCCAAATCTATAGAACGGTATACGTTTGATTGAGTTAAAAAACATCCAAACATCTTCTCAAACTCTCACATTTATAATACTAACTAGCAGGATTAAATGAACGTTGCGCTTGTTTACTTAAAACGCCTTCGCTTCTATCATAGTCTAAATAAATACATACATAACATCACGCCTGTAATCCCCGAAGGATTAGGCAGACGTGTACCCATTAGTACACCCACATTTCGCCAGTTATGTTTTTAGTCCCATGTAATAGGGGGTGAGCCTATTGCCATCAACCGGGCACAAATCTAGACTCCGAGGCTGCTACTGAGAAATTCCTGATGGAAAAACCCAATAATGTCTGAAATAAAAAGTATATAATCAAAATATGGAGGTGTTAGCGAGCTTAAACGTTACTACGTGGAAACTTACCTTTATTATGTTACGCTGCAGTGAACAAGGTAATCTGTTACACAAAGCTTCTTCATTTTTTAAATTATTTCTTTAAACAAAAGTGACACACAGTAAAAACAAGTTGCAACAAAAACCCAATTTAATACCCTGAAACAATAAGGCTCTAAATTAATAACAATTGTGGAGTGCTGGATAATCGACGACCATACTGTTAGACTATTCCTGCTTTCATTACTTGGCTTGAAATTACTTCGCCTGATACTTAGATTGTTGAAAACGCAAAAACTAGTCCAACTACTGAAGCATTTCATACACATACATAACATCACGCCTGTAATCCCTGAAGGGTTAGACAGAGGTGCACCCATTAAGTACACCCCCAATTCGCCAGTTTTGTAGCCTATTGCCATCACAGGCACAAATCCAGACTCCGAGGCCTCTACTGAATATTCCTGATGAAAAACACCAATAACATTTTGGCCTACCGAATCGAACCCAAGACCTCCTGCTTATCAGTCGCGCTTTGCGACCATTAGATCAACAAGGCAGTCAAATATTTACTTAAAATTACATACCTACTGACATTGTTGCCTCCTCTAAATGCTGCAAAAAGTCCCACTTATCGATATTTAAAACCAGCAAAACACTTCCCAAAATACCCTAAAACAGTACCCCAAACCATTACAATACGCAATAAAAACTCGTTCTAACAAGATTACGGTAGCGGGTGCAAGTTTATCTAATCTCCCCTTGTTTCCTCCCCAGAGCTGGTAATGGAAGTAGCTTCATTAAGACGAGCCTAACTATGATAGACGATAATGAGAGAAGGATGTAGCTTATGACGTGTTATGAGTTACGTAAGGGTGATTATAAGTTTTTGGTTCTTATGACCTTTTTAAAAAAAGGTACTATTTTTAAATTGGTTTTATTGGCTAATAAATTGAGAGTTAAATGAAGTCTTAACCGCTGGTACCAACCCCTGTTATAATTTTGCAATTTGTATTGCACTCAAGTATAATATCGTTTCACGAATAATTTCAGGTAGGTTTTTTTTTCGGTTGTGGATCCACAACCGAGCACGGGCAAGTACTAATGTGACTTTTTCTAATCCATATGCATAGTAAGCGGTCATAAGTGCATGCTTAGGTTTGAATTGCTGTGAACACGCAGTATGG